>CAUJRU010000003.1:6613882-8013744 GCA_963277665.1 Viscum album | reverse complement strand
ATTGTCCTCAATTGGCCTAGTTGACCTAATTGGAATTATTGGCCTTAATGGTCGAAATGGCCTTAATGGCCTAATTAGTCAAATTAGCCTAATTAGCCGATTTGGACTCAATGGCCTAATTGGCCTAATTGGACTCAATTGTAATAATTGAAATATTGGATTAATAGTCCTTAATTGGACTAATTGGCCTAATTTTCCTAATTTTTCTAATCTGCCTCAAGTACCTAATTCGCCTAAATTGGAATAAAATGCCATATTTAGCCTAACTAGCTTAGTTGGCCTCAATTGGCTTAATTGGACTCAATTGGTCTAATTGGCCTCAATTTTCCTCAATTGGACTAAATTGGCCTCAATTAGCCTAATTATCTTCAATTGGCCTCAATTGGACTAATTGGCCTCAATTGGCCTAAATTTCCCTAATTTGTCTGAGTTGACCAAATTTGTGTAATTGACCTTATTGGCCTAATTGGTATCAATGACCAAATTGGTCTCAATTTCTTAATTGGACTAATTGTCCTAATTTTCCTAATTATTCGAATTTATCTCAATGGACCAATTGGTCTAATTTATCTCAATTGGCCTCAACTAGCCTAATTGGCAAAATTGGACTCAATTGTCCTAATTTTCCTAATTGGCCTCAATTTCCCCATTCGGACTTATTTGATTAATAGGCCTAAATTATCATCACTATCCTAATTTTCCATAATTAGAAAAATTTATCAAATTTTCCTTTCTCGTCTGAATTGGCCTAATTGGCCTCAATTGTTCGAATTGGCCAAAATTGGCCAAAATTTCCAAATTTCCCAAATTGGCCTAATTGGATTAATTGGTATCAATTGGACTCAATGAGATTCAATTGGTCCCATTTTCCTCAATTAGCCTCAATTGTTCTAATTGTCCTCAATTGGCCTAATTGGCCAAATTAAGCTCAATTGTCTAATTGTACCAATTGTCCTAATTGACCTAATTGACCTAATTGAGCTCTATGGCCTAATTTTCCTAATTGACCTTATTGTAATCAATGGCCTAATTGGCCTCAATTGGAATAATTGGCCTAATTGGCCTCATTTGGCCTAATTTTCCTGATTTTCCTCATCGGTCTAAAATTGCCTAATCGGCCTCAAATTGCCTAATTAGCCTAAATTGGCCTCAAATGGCCTATTTGGCATAACTAGCCTAATTGGCCTGAATTAGCCTCAAATTGCCTTATTTGGACTTAATGGGCATGATTGTCCTCAATTGGCCTAATTATCTTCAATTGGTCAAAATTGGTATAATTAGCCTCAATTTGCCTAATTTTTCCTAATTAGCATTAGATGGCCTAATTGGCCTAATTGGCATCAATATGCCTCAATTTTCCTAATTGACCTTAATTGGACTCATTGTACTAATTGTCCTAATTGGACTCAATGACTGAATTTGTCTCAATTTCCCCATTATCCTAATTGGCCTAATTTTTCAAATTAGCCGAATTGACCTCAATGGCCCAATTGAACTAATTGTCCTCAATTGGCCTCAATTAGCCTAATTGGACAAATTGGACTCATTTGGACAAATCATCCTAATTTTCATAGTTTCCTAATTTTCCTAATTGGCATAACTATCCTAATTGGAAAAATTATAATCAATTGGACTAATTGTCTTAGTTGTCCTAATTTTCATAATTGGACTCAATAAGATAATTGGCTTCAATTAGAATAATCAGCCTAATTGGCCTCAATTGGCCTAATTGGCCTCAATTGGCCTAATTGGCCTAATTTTCTTAATTTGTCTAATCAACCTAAAATTGGATAATTATCCTAAATTGGCTTGAAATGGCCAATCTGGACTAGCTAGAATAATTGGTCACAATTGGCCTAAGTGGCCTCAGTTGTCCTTAATTGGCCTCAATGGGCCTAATTGGCCTCAATTGTCCGAATTGGCCTCAATTGGACGAATTGGCCTAAATGTTTCTTACTAGCCTCAGTTGTCCTAATTGGAATAATTGGAACCAATTGGCCTCAATTTTCCTCTATTTGTTTAATTGACCTTAATTGGCCTTATTGGCGTAATTGGACTCCATAACATTATTGGTCTCAATGTACTAATTGGGAAAATTGTCCTAATTTTCCTAATTTTCTAAATTGACCTCAATGGAACAATTGTCCTAATTGGCCTCAAGTTTCTTTATTGGAAAAATTGGCATTAATTGGCCTAAATGTCCCAATTTTCCTAATTTTCCTTAATTTTCCAAATAGGCCTTAATTGGCCTAAATTTTCCTATTTGGACTAATTGAACTAATTGGCCTCAATTAGCCTAACTAGCCTTAATTGGCCTAATTTACCCAATTTTCCTCATCTGAATTGCCCTAATTGGCCTCAATTGGCCTCAATTAGTCTAACTAGCCATAATTGGCCAAGGTTTCCTAATTTTCCTGATTGCCCTTATTTGGCCTAATTGGCCTAATTGGTCTCAATTAGCCTCAATTGTACTAATTAGACTCAATTATACACAATTGGTCTAGTTGGAATCAATTGGTCTAATTGGACCAATTGGATTCAATTTCCTAATTTTCCTAATTGTCTTAATATGCCTAATTGCACTCAATTGGGTTAAATTATCCTAATTTTCCTAATTAACCTTAATGGGATAATTTTCCTAGTTAGAATAACTCTGCTAATTGGGCACAATTGGCCTCAATTAGCCTAATGGGCCAAATTACCCTAAATTGGTCTAATTGGCATCAATTGGAATCAATTGGTCTAATTTTAATCAATTGGACTCAATTGGATTAATTTTCTTAATTGGTCTGAGTTGGACTAATTAGACTAATTGGCTTAATTGGCCAAATTGGCCTCAATTTGCCGAAATTGGTATAATAGTCCTCATGGGCCCCAATTTTCCTAATTGGCCTTAATTAGCCTAATCAGCCTAATTATACTTAATGTTCTTATTTCCTTAATAGGCCTAAACTAGCCTAAATTTCCCTAATTATCCTAATTGGCCTCAATGGTCCTAATTGGAATAATTGGCCTCAATTGGTCTCAATTGGTCTAATTGGCCTAAGTTGGCCTAATTGGCCTGAATTGGTCTAATTGGACTCAATTGTCCTAATTGTCCTTAATTGTTCTATTTTTCTTAATTTTCACAATTGGCCTAATTTGGAATCAATTTGTCTAAGTGGCCTAATTGGCCTCAGTTGACCTAATTGGTCTAACTGGACTAATTAGCCTTAATTAACATAATAGGAATCAATTGGTATAATAGGAAAAATGAGAATCATTGTCCTCAATTGACCTCAATTGGCCTAATTGGAATAATTTTCATTAATTTTCTTAATTTTTCTAATTGTTCTAATTGGACTCAATTGGCCTAATTGCAAACAATTGGACTAATTGGCTTAATTTTCTTAATTGGCCTCATTTGGCCTCAATAAATCTAATTATCATCAATTGGCCTAGTTTTCCTTATTGGCCTCAATTGAACTCAATTGGCCTAATTGGTCCTAATTGGCCTAATTGACCGAATTCGCCTAATGAACCTAATTGGCCTTAATTGGCTTCTATTTTCCTAATTGGACTTATTGGCCTCAATTGGCCTGAATTGGCCCTAATTGTCCCCAATTAAACTCAATTTGGTTAATTGGTTTATTTGGCCTCAATTGGCCTCAATTGGACCCATTTGGCTTGAATTGTCCTAATTGACCTTAATTTGATGAATTGGACTCGATTGGCCTCAATTGGCATAATGGAAAATAATTGGCCTCAATTGGCCCAATTGGCCTCAATTGGTCTCAATTGGACTCAATTGGCCTAATTGGACACAATTGGTATCAATTTTCCTAAATTGAACTAATTGGCGAAATTGGTCTCAATTGGCCTAATTTGCTTAATAGGCCTAATTGGTCTAATTGGGCTCAATTGGCCTAATTAGTCTAATAATCAAAATCGGCCACAATTGGCCTCAACTGGCCTCAATTGACGTAATTGGCCTCAATTGAATCAATTGGCCTCAATTGGCCAAATTGGCCTTAATTAGCAGAATTGGACAAATTGGCCTCAATTAGCCTAATTGGCTGAATTGGCCTCAATTGGCCTCAGTTGGCCTAAATTGGCTTGAATTGGCCTAATTGGCCTCAATTAGCCTCAATTGGCCAAAATTGGCCTAATTGGCCACAATCGGCCTCAATTGTCCACAATTGGCCATAATTGGCTTCAATTGGCCCCATTTACCTAGTTGGCCTGAATTGGCCTGAATTGGACTCAATATGCCTAATTAGAAACAATTAGCCTCGATTGGCCTGAGTTAGCACTAATTGCCCTAATTGGACTCAATTGGCCTCAATTAACCTATTTGGCCTAATTGGACTGAATTGGATTGAATTGGTCTCAATTCGCCTCAATTCACCTAATTGGACTAATTGGACCCAGTTGGCCTTAATTGTCCGAATTGGCCTAACTGGCCTCAATGGACCTAACTGGCCTCAATTGGCTCAATTTTCCAAATTGGCCTAATCTTCCTTGTTGGACCCAATGGATGAATTGTCCTCAATGTCTTAATTGGCCCGATTGGCAGAATTTTCCTTAATGAACTAATTGAACTAATTGGATTCAATTGGCCTGAATTGGTGTGAATTGGCCTCAATTGGCCTAATTGGCCTCAATTCGGCTAATTGTCCTAATCGACCTCAATTGGCCTAATTTGCCTCAATTGGAAAAATTGGCCTTAATTGCTATCAATTAGACTCAATTATTCAAATTGACTTAATTGGCCTCAATTAGACGAATTAGCATCAACTAGCCTAATTGGTCTCAATTGACCCCACATTACCTCATTGGCTTCAATTTGCCTAAGTTTGCCTAATTGGAATCATTGGACTCAATTGGCATCAATTTGTCTTAATTGGACACAATTGGCCTCATTGGCCTCAATTAACCTAATTGGCCTCAATTGGCCCCAATTCTCCTAATTGGCTCCAGTTGGCCTAATTGGCTACAATTGGCCTCAATTGACCATAATAGGCCTCAATTGGCCTTAATTGTCTAATTGACCTCAATTGGACTCAATTAGCCTATTTGGATGAATTGGTATAACTGTCCTCAATTGGCCTCAATTGTCCTAATTGGCATAATTGGCCTCAAAAGGCCTCAATTGGCCTTAATTGGATACTATTGGCCGAATTGGACTCAGTTGGACTCAATTGGCACCAATTGGACTTAATTGGACTAATTGACCTTAATTGGACTAATTGACCTTAATTTGTCTCAATTGGCCTCAATTAGCCTCACTGGCTCCAATTGGTCTCAATTGGACTTAATTGTACACAATTCTCACCACTTGGCCTAATTTGACTAATTGGTCTCAATTGGCCTCAATTATCCTAATTGGAATAATTTCTCTCAATTGGACAAATTTTCATAATTTGTCTCAATTGACCTAATTTGTATAATTGGCCGCAATTAGGCTCAAGTGTCCTAATTGGTAAAAATTGGCCTCAATTGGCTTTAATTGGCCTCAGCTTGCCACGTTGGCCTAAATTGAACTAAATTGGCCTCAATTAGATTAATTGGCCTCAATTGTCCTAAATGAGCTGCAATTGGCATAATTGGCCTAATTGGCCTAATTGGCCTAATTGGCCTAATTGGCCTAATTGGACATAATTAGCCTTATTAGCCTCAATTGGCCTCAATTAGCCTAATTGGTCTTAATTTTCCTCAGTTGGTCTCAATTCGCCTAATTGGTCTCAATTGACCTCAATTGTGCTCAATTGGCATAATTGGGCTCAATGTGAACAATTCCCTTCAATTGGCCTCAGTTGGACACAATCGACCTCAAATGGCCTTAATTGGCCTCAATTGGAATAATTGGCCTCAATTGGCCTCAGTTGGCCTCAATTTTCCTAATTGGCCTCAATTAGCCTCATTTGGCCTAATGGATCTCAGTTGGCCTCGATTGGACTCAATTGGCCTCAATTGGACTCAATTGACCTCAATTGGTCAATTATCCTAAACAGCCTCAATTGGCCTCAATTTTCCTAGTTGGCCCAATTGCCTTAATTGGCCTCAAGTGGCCTAATTATCCAAATTGACCTCAATTGGCCTTAACTAGCCTCAATTTGCCTCAATATGACTCAATTCACCTTAATTGGTATCAATTGGTGTAATTGATCTCAATTGGTTTCAATTGGCCTCAATTTGCCTCAATTTTCATCAATTGGTCTTAATTGGCCTCAATTGGGCTCAATTGGCCAAATTGGCCTCATTTTCCCTCAACTGGCTTAATTGGCCTGATTGGTCTCAATTGGACTAATGGGCCTCAGTTGGACCAATAGGCCTCAATTGGCCTCAATCAGCCTCAATAGACCTCAATTTCTCTATTGTCCTAATTGGCCAAACTGGATTGATTTTGACTAGTTGGCCTCAACTGGACTAATTAACCTAATTGGCCTCAATTGATGTAATTAGACTCAATTGGCCTAATTGGCCTCATGTGGCTTCAAGTGGCATCAATTGGACCCAATTTTCCTATATTGGCCACCATTGGTCCCAATTGGCCTAATTGGCACAATTGGCCTAATTGGCCTGATGGTCCTCAATTGGCCTACAATTTCCCCAATAGGCCTCAATTGGTCTCAAATGGCCTAATTAGCCCCACATGGCATCAATCGGCCACAATTGACCTCAATTGGACTCAATTTGCCTAATTGGCCTCAATTGGCCTAATTGGCCTCAATCGGCCCCAATTTGCCTCAAATGGCCTCAATTTTACTCAATTGACCTAATTGGACCAACATACCTTAAGTGATCTCAATTGGCCTCAATTGGTCAAATTTCCCTCAGTTGGCCTAATTGGCCTCACTTGGCCTCAATTGGCCTAATTGGCCTCATTTGGCCATAATTGATCTCAATGGGGCCTCAATTGGCCTCAATTGGCCTCAATTGGCCTCAATTGGCCAAATTGGCCTCAATTGCCCTCAAATGGCATAATTTGCCTCAATTGGCCCTATTGGCCACAATTGGATTCAATTAACCACAATTGGCCTTAATTGCCATAATTGAACTAATTGGCCTCAATTGACGTTAATCATCCTCAATTGGCCTAATTGGATTCAATTAGATTCAAGTTTCCTAATTAGCATAATTGACCAAATTGGCCTCAATTGGCCCAATTTGACACAACTATTCCCAATTGGCCTTATTGAAAAAATTGGCTTGAATTGGCCTCAATTGGTCTAAATTTTCATAATTGATATCAATTGACCACAATTGGCCTTAATTGGCCTCAATTTGTCAAATTGGTCTCAATTGGCCTAATTGGTCTCAATTGGCCTCAATTGGTCTAATTGGCTTAATTGGCCTCAATAGGCCTCATTTGGCCTTAATTACCTTCAATTGGCGCAATAGGCCTCAATTGACCACAATTGGCCTCGATTGACCTAATTGGATCAATTGGCCTCAATTGGACTAATTGGCCTCAATTGGGCTCAATTGTCCTAATTGCCCTCAATTGGTCCCAATTGGACTCAATAGGCCTAATTGCTCTAGTTGACCACAATTGGTGTTAATTGGAAAAATTGGCCTCAATTGGCCTAGTAGGTCTCAATTGGCCTCAATTGGCCTAGTAGGTCTCAATTGGCCTCAATTGGCCTAGTAGGTCTCAATTGGCCTCAACTGGCCGAATTGGACTCAATACGCCGAATTGGCCTCAATTGGTCTCAATTGGCCTAATAGGCCCCAATTCTCCTCAATTTTCCTAATTGGCCTCAATTGGTCGAATTGACCGAATTGGCCCCAATTGACCTCAATTGGCCTAAATTTGCCTTATTGGACTAATTGGTCTCAATAGGCCTTAATTGGACTCAATTGGCCTCAATGGCATCAATTGGCCTCAATTGGTCGTAATTGGCCTCGATTGACCTAATTGGACTAATTGGCCTCAATTGGCCTTAATTGGACTCAATTGGCCTCAATTGGCCTCCATTGGACTCAATCGGCCTTAATTGGCCCCAATTGGGGTTAAGTGGCCTAATTGGCCTCAATTGGCTTAATTAGACTAGTTGACCTCAGTTGGCCTCAATTGGGTTAATTTTCCTCAATTGGCTTCAATTTGACTTAATTGGCCTCAATTGGACGCAATTGACCTCAATTGGCCTAATTGGAATAATTAGCGTCAATTGGCCTCGAATGGTTTTAATTGGCATAATTAGCCTCAATTGATGGTAATTGGCCTCAATTAGATTCAATTGGCCCCAATTAGCCTAATCAGATTAATTGGGCCCAATTAGCCTCAATTGGCCGAATTCATCTCAATTGGCCTTAATTGGCCTCAAGTGGCCTAATTGTCCTAATTGTCTAATTATACTCAATTGGAAACAATTGGCCTAATTGGCCTCAATTGGCCTCAATTTGTCTAATTGGCCTAATTGACCTCAATTGGCCTCAATTGGCACCAATTGGATGCAATTGGCTCCAATTGGCCTAATTCACCTCAATTGGTCCCAAATGGCCTCAAAATGACTCAATTGGCCTAATTGGCCTCAATTGGACTGAATTAGTCTAATTGGTCACAATTGGCCTCAATTGGCCACAATTAGCCTCAATTGGCCTTAATTGGCCTCAATTGGCCTCAATTGGCCTCAATTAGAATCAATTGAACTCAATTGGGATCAATTGGCCTCAATTTCCCTAGTTGGCCTCAATTATCCTCATTGTCCTCAATTGGCTAAAATGACCTAATTGGCCTCAATTGGCCTAAATTGGCCTCAATTTCCATAATTGGCCTAATTTGCCTCAATTGGCATAATTGGTCTAATTGGCCTCAATTCGCCTCAATTGGCCTTAATGGATATAATTGACTTCAATTGGCCTAATTAACCTAATTGGCCTAAATTGGCCTAATAGGCCTAAATTGGCATCACTTGGCCTGATTGGCCTAAATTGGCCTAATTCGCCTAATTGGCCTAAATTGGCCTAATTGGCCTAATTGACCACAATGAGCCTCAATCGACCTCAATCGGCCTTATTGGCATAATTGGCCTTGATTGGCCTCAATCGGTATTAATTGGCATCAATTTTCCTCAATAGGCACCAATTAGCCCCAATTGGCCGAATTGGCCTCAATTGGCCTCAATTGGACTCAATTACGTTCAATTGGCCAATTTGGCTTTTAATTGACCTAAATTGACTAATTGGCCTCAATTGGCTTAATTGGCCTAATTGGACTAATGGGATTCAATTGGCCTCAATTGGCCGTCATTGGCTCGATTGGCCTCAATTGGACTAATTTGCCTCAATTGGCATAATTTGCGCCAATTAGTCTCAATTTGACTCAATTGGCCTAATTGACCTCAATTGACCTAATTAGTCCCAACTGCCCTCAATGGACCCCATGTGGACTCAATTGGCACAACTGGCCTCAATTGGTCTCAATTGGCCCAATTGGCCTAATTGGCCTAATTGGGCTCAATCGGCCTCAATCAGCCTCAATTGGCCTTAATTGGCTGTAATTGGCCTGAATTGGCCTCAATTGACCCCAATTCACCTCAACTAGCCTAATTGGAATAATTGGACCCAATTGGATACAATTGGACTCAATTTTCTTGATTTGGCCTCAATTGGCCTCAAGGGGCCTCAAGGGGAATTAATTTGCTACAATTGCTCGCAATTGCCAAATTGGCCTTAATTGGCCTCAGTTGGCCTCAATTGGGCTCAATTGGCTACAATTGTCCTCGATTGGACTCATTTGGCCTAATTGAACTCAATTGGTCATAATTAGCTTCAATTAGCCTCAATTGATTCCATTGTCCTCAACTGGCCCAATGGGCCTCAATTTGCCACAATTTGCTGCAATTAGGCTCAACTGGCCTAATTGGCCTCTCATAAATTGGCCTTAGTTTGTCTCAATTGTCCTAACTGACCTCAATTGGCTTCAATTATCCTAATTTGCCTAATTGGCCTCAATTGGCCTAATTGGCCCTAATTGGCCTAAATTGGCCTCAATTGACCTAAATTGGCCTCAATTGACCTAACTGGCCTCAATTGGCCTCAATTGGTATAATTGGTCTCAATTGACATCAATTGGCATAATTGGCCTCAATTGGCTTAACTGACCTAATTGGTTTAATTATTCTCAACTGGCCTTAATTGGTCTAATTGGCCTCAAATGGTCTCAATTTGACTCAATTTTTCCAAATTGGCCACAATTGGTCTCAGTTGGCCCCAATTGGCATAGTTGGTCTCAATTTTTCTCAATTGGCCGGAATTGGCCTTCATTGGCCTCAATTGGATGAATTAGCATCAATTGGCCTCAATTTTCCTCAATTTGTGATACAAAATGTATGCCCCTCTAGGAAGTGTCCTTGGAACCTTGTAAACATTTCGTATATTGAGCACCCATATTTTGACAATAAGACAAGTGAATATGGTGTGTGGATAGAGAAAATGAGAAGGAAGGGCGGAATGGTCAAGGTATATCCCAAAGTGAACTTTTTTCTATGAACTCTAGCCACAAGTCGCCATAAAGGATGACCAATCCTTTGATAAGTCAAGAATTAAGAAAAAACATAAAGGATGGAAAAATACTCACCATATTAACATTACCTTCATTCATGATGTTCCAATAGTATAAGGGGTGGCTATTTATAGCCAAAGAGAGCATGAAATTTGAATCACACAATGGGGTGGATCTTTTCACTAGTCTAATGCCTAGTTTTCCATAGTCAAAAATCCTAAATTATGTTTTTTAAAACTTTGGAAATTGCCCATAACTTTAAGAAACAAGTAGCACACCCTTTTGGAAAACTAAAGTCATGTAACCCACCACGATTTTACTTTGAAGATTCTATGGTGGGCTGGGCTGAAATTGTCACACACCTTGGTTTGGGTTTTTAAAATCATGTTTGTAACTTAATTAATGTAATTATAGGCTCCAATGATTCTCCAAAGCAGGGATATTGGACCTCCCCATGTAATTCCATGATTAACCCATTTAAGACCTCATTCTTTCTCTTGGTCCACTCACTTATCATTGGTCCACCAATTCAATGCAACGGGTATTTCCCACTTGTGTGTGTTCGGCCCTCCTCATCAAGTCCAACTCCAACCCTATGATTCCCATGTGTATCTTGATCCTCATCATCTCCTCACTCCTCAAAATGATTCATCCTCAAATCTGAAAATTAAATGGGTGAAATATCAGCAATTTTAAATGTGGCACTAACATTTCCATACCTATCGGGTAACTCAATCTTGAAGGAATTATCATTTATCCTCTCTAGGACTTGGAAATGACCATATCCTTGAGGATAAATCTTTTATTTCTATTTCTCTAGGAACCTCTCCTTCCTCAAGTGTACCCACACCCATTCTTCAGGATGAAACACCATTTTCCACCAACCTTTGCTAGTGTGTTTCACCACTTGTTCATTATTCGGCTCAATGTTGGCCTTTATCTTTCCATGAAACTCCTAAAAATTATTCCCCCATTCTTCACCTTAAATATTAGAAATTTTTTAGTAGTCAAAGGTAAAATATAATGTGGATTAAATAGGCTAAAACCATACATAACTTCAAATGGTGAAGTATTAGTAGTGGAGAAAACCACTTGATTATATGAAAATTCAATGTGTGGAAAACATATATCCCAATGGTTCAAATGTTTTCTAAGGATGGAACACAACAATGTGGAAAGTGTTCTATTGATCACCTAAATTTGACCATTTGTTTATGGGTGTGCCATGGTGAAGAACAAATGTTTGGTTCCATGTTTGTTCCACAATGTACTCCATATGTGACTAAGGAATTTGACAACCGTATCACTCACAATGCTCTTGGGCAAGCCATGTAACCTAAAAATTTCCTTGAAAAGAAAATTATTGATCTGAGTTGCATCATTGGTTTTAGAAAAAGCAATAAAATGATCCATTTTACTAAACCTATCCTCCACCACAAAGATGTTATACTTCCCTAATTTTGATCTTGGAAAGATGAGCACAAAATTCATTGAAATGTCAACCCATGGATGAGAAGCAATGAAGAAAGGGGTGTATACACTATGTGGAATCACTTTTTATTTTTTTTACACACATTACAATTTCCACAAACACAAACCACATCCCTATGCATATGAGACCACGAAAAATGTTCACTCAATAACACTAAAGTTTTCTATACCCCAAAATGCCCAATTAATCCATCACTGTGAGTTTATCTAACAAAAAATTACCCAATGGAACAAGATGGAACACACAATTTATTTTTTCAAAAAAATAAACCCATTATGTATGTAAAACTATTGTTTCCCATGTTTTTTACACAACTTCCAAATTTGGGAAAAATCAGCATCATTCTCATACATGCTTTTCAACATTTCAAAACCAAATATTTTAGAATGCATAGAAGTGATAAGAGTGTATATAATAGAAATAACATTGATGAAAACATTTTCTCTTTCATGATTATGCTTAATTATGTAAGGAAATGTTTCAATTAATTCAAGCCATCTTGCATGCTTCCTATTCAACATTCCTTGTGACTTTATAATTTTTTGGCTTTCATGATCCGAATAAATCACTAATTCCTTTTTACAAAAGTAATTTTTACAATATTCTAAAGTTGTTTTGAGGGAATATAATTTTCTTCCATAGGTTGAGTATTTCAACGTATCCCCATTAATATTCTCACTATAGTAAGTGATATACTTAGAGTCTTTCATTAAAACAGCCCCAATTCCTATTCTAGAGGCATCACACTCCACCTCAAATACTTTTGAAAAGATAGGAAGAATTAAGAGATGTGAATTGGTAATCATGCCTTTAAGTGTGTAGAAGGAATATTCTTGAGCTTTTACCCACATAAATCTCACTCCTTTCTTGACCAACTCTTCAATGGTGCCGCAATGGTTGAAAATTACCTCATGAACCTTCGGTAAAAACTCACAAGTACATGGAAGCTCCTCACCTCATTGACATTTTTTTGGCATTGTCCAATCCTGAATTGACTTCACCTTCTATTAATCAACACTCATTCCATCATCTTCGACCATACAAGTAAGGAAGACAACCAAATTTAAACAAAATGTACATTTTTATAAGTTTGCAAACAACCTATTTTCCCTAAGAGTCTCAAAAACATTTTTCAAATGTTCATGATGCCATCGTGGCTCTTAGAATAGAAAAAGTTGTCATGAAAATACAGAACCAAAAATTTCCCAATGAATGGATGGAAAAAATGATTCATTAATCTCATTAATGTAATTAGCATGTTATTTAGTACCAAAGGAATAACTATCCATTAATACAATCCAAACGTAGTTTTAAATGTGGTTTTTCATTCATCTCCCTCTTTCATTATAATTTATGGTATCCACTCCTTAGGTGAATTTTAGTAAACAAGCATGAACTGTGGATTTCATCAAGAATATCATCCAAACATGGTATGGGATAATGATAAATTACAGTGATTTTTTTGATAGCTCAAAAATCAACACACATTCTCCAACTAACATATTTTTTTGGGAACAATAATTACCGATACTGCACACAGACTCAAGATCTCTTGAACAAATCCCTTTCATATAAATTATTCCACTTGTCATTAAACTTCTGAAGTCTCCTCCAGGTTATCCTGATAAGCTGGTCTATTAGGAAGTGTTTCTCTTGGGAGGAAGTTTATGCGGTAATCGATACCCCGCAAGGGCAGTAAGCCATCAGGAATTTCCTCCAGAAACACATCACAAAAGACTTACACAATAGACACAACACAAGAAGGCATTTATGGGTTAATGGTGTTAGTGGAAAAACATTATCCCTTTCATAGAATCATGAGACTTTTCTCTGCCTATAAATCCCCCTCTATCACTCTTTTTTTTGAAAATAAACTCACTTTTACCTCAACACTCTTGTTTTCACTCTTATCTTCACTCTTATTTTCAACTATTTTCTTTCCCTTATTTATTTTGATGTCACTCATCACTAATTTTTTACTCTTGATTTTACAATCTTATCATTCTCTTTAATTTTTTTCTCTTTTCTTTTTCTATCTTCTCACAATATCTCTCTATCCTTGCTTTGTGTTCATAAGCTTGAAAAGACCTCAATGGTTTAATAATAACCATCCTCATTTTGTACTCAAAAGAGTAGTGGTGGGTGTATCCATAATGTTTGACCCTACTATCAAATTTTGAAGTCCTTCACAACAAAATATGACCAGAATATATTGTAAGAACATCAAACATCACCTAGTATTCATAATTTAAAATTGAAAATGGAACTTTTTTTTTGTTAGTCACTTTGACATCCCCACTATTATTTAACCATTGCAATCTATAAGTCCTATGATGATTAGTCATAGCCAATCCCAATTTATCAATCATCAAAACACATGATATTTTTGTACAACTACCCCCATCTATAATCATACTACATAAATTATCTTTGGAGATACATATATTATGAAAAATGTTCTCAATTTTCTCTTGATAAGGTTCTCCTTTTGGTTGAGTACTCAAATCACTCCTTTCACAAGAATTTATCCATTTATGGGGCTTTCTACTTCCACATCTAAATCATCCTCAAGGGGTGGAATTTCATCTTCTCTTGAGCTAGTACTAAGAACATCTCCAGCAACCGAAATAATCATGTTACTCTTGTTTTATATTTGTGAGGAATAATGTCCATATCCTTGACATTTAAAACATTTAATATTAAGTGATTTGGAAACAACCTTACCCTTCAGTTAACTTTTGGATTCTGGAAATAATTGTTTTGGTTTGGTCACCTATTTTGAATCTCTTTTGTGTTCCCTTACAATTTATTGTGGTTTTTAGTTATTGAACATGAAAGATGATGTTTAATCCTTACCATAAGATGTAGGTCTCATCCTCTTGCCTTTAATTTCTTCTCTCCTTTGGTAGCCATGTGTAGTAGATCTTCCATGTCCAATTATTGGTTCACAACCACTATGTCTCAAACATCATGGTTGAGGTCGTTCACAAACCCTACCATGGTGGCATCTAGCACCTCATCAATATTGGACTAAATCATGATGATCGACATCTCTTTGTGATACTCCTAAACACTCATGTCCCCTTGTTTAAAACCCTGAAACCTAAAGAAAAAATCACGATAATAGTAGCTAGAAATTAACCTCTTACGCATTACCACTTTTTTCTCCTCCCAAGTACAGATTGGTCTTTCTATGCTTCATTATCAACTCACTTGTAGTTTGTCCCAGCAATTACTCACAAAGTCAATGAATTAAATGGACAATAACATCACTTTTTTTCCAAATAGTTGTGACAAATGAAATCATGTTTGACCTTTATTTCCCATTCCAAGTGAGTTTCGGGATCATTCTTACCTTGTAAAGAAGGTATCTTCAAATTTACTCCTCCAAGATCATTGGATTGCCTCCATGGTGGTCAGTTCCTCCAAATTGGTGACTTTTGGAAATCAGATAATTCCTCCTCTTATTCAACGACCCAACTCCTTGGTGGTGCTCTATAATTTGAATGGTATTGCAATTCATCCATCTTCGCATTCAACCTTTGGAATATTTCTTTTATAGCCCTCATGAACAACTTAATGTCTACTTCATTGGTGTTACTCACCTACTCCATTTAGGAATACTGTGAGAAAAATTGAAGAGAAATGAAAATTGAACTCACACACTCCCCCACATGTTTACACTCAAAAAAAATATTTTCACACTTTTTTCACTCAATTTAAGCTTTTATCAAAATGTAACACTCATTCCTTTTACCACTCAACTTTCTTCTTATATCCTTATTACCCAATTTCAACAATATAAAGGATCATTGAAATGTGGAATTCCCAAAACTAGAATTCAAAGATAAAATTGTAAATTGCTATATGATGAAAAATGAGGTAAGGGGAAGAAAATGGATGAAGAAGAATGAAAATGGGACACAGTATTCAAAATGTTTTAATTTTTTTAGCCATTATTTTTTTTTTGATTTTTTGGATCTTTTTTTATATAAATGCAAAATAAAAAGATGAATTTTTAATATATAAATTTAGGAGAAGTTATAATTTTTAACATAAAGGGGAATCAAAGTGTTAGTTGTGTGGTTTTAAAATTGAGGAATTCATCATAAAATTTTAACTCGCTGTATCTCATGATATATAGCTTTGATTTCCGTCATTCCAAATGGAGAAGAAATATGAGCTTATAAACTAAAAGAATGATATTATATACATCCGAAATGATGAAAAAATGACATTTTTATGTGAAGAAAAAAATGGACTATAATTGATGTCGACCCGATTCGAAGAGATGTGAAGATGGGAGAAGGTATAAGAAAGAACAAACCTGATTTCTGGAAAGTGGGATCTGATACCAAATGATACATGATGCAAGATGAGCTAAGAAGTGTCCTAGGAATCATGTACAATGTTCTCATGTTGAGAACCCAGATCGCCACAAGAAAAAAATTGAATGTGTTGTGAAGATAGTGAAAATGAGAATGAATGGGGAAATGGACATGGTAGAACACAAGAGAATTTGGCTCTAAAAAATCTTGCCACATGACACCACAAAGGATGAAAAATCCTTTGATAAGTCAATAATTAAGCAAGAATACAAAGGTTTCAAGTAAATCTCACCATAATCACATTACATTTATTCATGATGTTCCACGAGTATAAGGGGTGGCTATTTATAGCCAAAGATATCATACAATTCAAATCACACAATGGGGTGGCACTTTACATTAGCCTAATGCCCAGTTTTACGAATTCAAAAAACATAATGGATGATTTTTAAAAATTTAACACTTTACTCTGACATTAAGAGACAAGTAGCGCACCATTTGGGAAAAGTAAAGACATGTATCCCACCACCTTTTGAATTTGAAGATTCCATGGTGGGGTGGAATTTAAATTCGTCGCACACCTTGGGTTGGGTTTTTAAAATCATGTTCAGGCCTTAATTAATGTAATTAAAGGCTATAATGGTTCTCCTATGAAAGGGTGTTGGGACTCCTCTTGGAATTCCTTGATTATCTTACTTAAGGCCTACATCATTTTCTTTGTATGTTCCCTTATCATTTGACTCCAATTCTACTCAATGGTTCTTGTCCACTTGTGTGCATTACTCCCACCTCATCAAATATTCCTCAATCCCCTCGATGCCCATGTGTGCCATGATCCTCATCAATTGACTTACATGGCCTCAATTGGTCTTAATTGGCCTCAATTGTCCTCAATTGGCCCAATTGACCTCAATTGGTATAAATTGGCATAATTGGCCTCAATTAGACTTAATTGGAATTAATTGGCCCTGATTAGATTCAATTGGCCAAATTGGACTCAATTGGACTCATGTTTCCTAATTGGACAAATTGGCATCAATTGGCCTTATTGGCGTAATTGGCCTCGATTGGCCTAATTGGGCTAATTGAACTTAATTAGCCTAATTGGCCAAATTTGCATCAATTGGAATCAATTGGCATTAATTGGTGTCAATTAGCTTCAAATTGATTTAATAGGCCTCAACTGGCCACATTTGGCCTCAATTTCCCCCAATTGGTCTAATTTGCACCAATTGGCCCAGGCTTTAGTTGCCCTCAGTTGGCCTCAATTAGCATAATTGGCCTCAATTGGCCTCAATTTGCCTCAATTTGCCTCAATTGGTCTCAATTGACCTAATTGTCCTCAATTGGTCTCAATTGACCTAATTGGCCTCAATTGGCCTCAATTTTCATAATTGGCCTCAATTGGAGTCAATTGGGATCAATTGGCCTAATTGGCTTCAATTGTCCTCAATTGGCCTAAATTGGAATAATTGGCCTCAATTGTCCTCAATTCACCTCAACTGGCCATATTTACCTCAACTAGCCAAATTGGCCTCAATTGGACTCAATTGTCCACAATTTTCATCAATTGGACTAATTGGCCTAATTGGTCTCAATTGGCCTCAATTGACCGAATTTGCCTCAGTTGGCCTAATTTACCTCAATTGGCCTCAATTGGCCTCAATTGGCATAATTGGCCGAATTGGCATAATTAGCCTCAATTAGCCTCAATTGACCTCAATTGCCATAATTGGGCTCAATTATCCTAATTGGCATCAATTGGCCTCAATTGGCACAAATGGCCACAATTGGTCTCATTGGCCTCAGTTGGCCTTCATAGGCCTTAATTGGCCTAATTGGCCTGAATTGTCCTAATTGGCCACAATTTTCCTCAATTGGCCTAACAGGTCTCAATTAGCCTCAATTTGATTAATTTGACTCAATTGGCCTAATTGACCTAATTTTCCTTAATTGGCCTTAATTGGCCTCAATTGGCCTTAATTGGCCTCAATTGGCCTCAATTGGCTTCACTTGGCCTCAATGGGTATCAATTGGCCTCGATTGTCCTCAATTGGCCTAATTGGACACAATTGGCCACAAATAACCTTAATTGGCCTCAAGTAGCCTCAATTAGCCTTAACTGGAATAATTGGACTAATTGACCCCAATTGGACTCAATTGGCCTAATTGGCCTCAATTGACCTCAATTTCCCTCAATTGGCTTTAATTGGTCTTAATTGGACTCAATTGGCCTAATTTACCACAATTGTCATCAATTGGCCTCAATTAGACTCTATTGACAACAATTGTCATCAATTGGCCTCAGTAGGCCAAATTGGCCTTGATTGGCCTAATTAGAGTCAATTGGCATGAATTGGCCTCAATTGGCCAAAATTGGCCTCAAATAACCTCAATTTATAGAATTGGTCAAATTGGCCTTAATTGGCCTTATTACCCTCAATTAGCCTAATTGGCCTCAAATGGTCTCAGTTTACCTCAACTGGTCTCAATGGCCATAATTGGCCTCTATTGGCCTCAACATTCCAAATTAGCCTCAATTGGCCTCAATTAGACTCAATTGGAATTACTGGCCTCAATTGGACACAATTGGACTCAATTAGACTAATTTGACTAATTAGCCTCAATTGGCCTAATTGGCTTCAATTGGCCTCAATTGGCCTAATTGGCCTAATTGACCTAATTGGCCTAATTAGCATCAACTGACCTAGTTGGCATTAATTGGACTCAATTGTCCAAATCCACCTCAAATGGATGCAGTTGTCCACAATTGGCCTAATTAGCCTCTATTAGCCTCAATTGTCCTCAATTGGCCTCAATTGGTAGTAATTGACCTAATTGGCCCCAATTGGACTCAATTAGCCCCAATTGGCTCCAATTGGACTCAATTGGACCTAATTGGCCCAATTAGCCTCAATTGGACTCAATTGACCTCAATTAGCCTAATTGGATCAATTGCCTCAATGAATGAATTTGGGCCAATTGAGTCTAAAAGAGGCGTGTGCTTTTACATTTTCTTTATTTCCTCCACCATATTTATTAGACATTGAATAATGGCTATTTATTTCTAAAATAAATCTCACCGCTTTACTCGCTAATAAATATATTATTTCTCCCACAATATATTCTCTCAAACAACTTGTGTCAAAATAAATGTGATCAGGCATCCTTGAATAATTATTAAACCACAATCAGGAATAATATTTATTCACCTTGTTAAATTAATATTTAACTAAGATACTTGGAAACACATTGTGTGTGACCCTATAGGCCTCTTTCATAGTGGCATTAGGCGAAGCCTACCTAAAGTCCAAGGTTACACTACTAAAAATTCGGCCTATAGCAACCACCATTGGTGGTCCCTATAGGCCTATAGAGACAGCACAACGACTGCCAATGGTGGTCACTTTAGGCCCAACGCTGTTGGCCTACAACAACCTCCATTGGCTGTCTCTGAAGCAGGCCAAAATGCCAGCCTGTAGTGATTGCCAATGGCAGTCACTAAACTGGAAATATATATATTTTAAAACAATTCATGGTATAGAATAAAAAAACAGCATATAAATCATAAAAAATGGAAAACAAATCCAATCACCATAAACATCAAGATCATCATAAACAAAAAATGATAGACATGTTTCAACGATCCACAACCATCTGCCTAAGAAACCTACAATAAGGTACAAAGAAAACAACTAAACAAAAAAAACGTAAATTTGACATATTTATTCAGTTATTATATACACATAATAAAATTAAATATGACATATCATGGGTTCTATAATAATTCTAAACCCCCAATTTATGAAATCTTGTCATTTTTGAATTTTTTTTCTTGTTTTGAAGTCTTTGATTTAGTTTCTGAAAGTGTTTTGTTGCCTAAAAATGAATGTTTTTCGAGAACACCACAAATCCGATGGATGTGCCATCTCCTCCTCCATTTCATGAATAATATTCATATCGTTTTCATGTGGTTTCAGGTCATTCGGTGCATGTTTTCTTTAAATTCGACCGTGACACGCCGTTTTGGTCTTTTATGACTCCAGAAACGCGTTTCTGATCACTGCGGTCAAACAGCACCTCCGATTGATGTTCCTTCTACCCAACCATTTCACAATTCACACCGTGGTTGTTGTCGTAAGATTTAATGGAATTTCGAGGTCATTCGGGTGGCTTTGACCACCCAATGCGCCCTTTTAGAACGCGTCGAACTGCTGAAAACAACACATTCGGTCGTACCACACGCACCACACGTCCGATGGACATTCTGTCTCCTCCTCCATTTATAAAATAATATTTATATCATTTTACTATGGTTTCAGGTCATTCGGAGAACGTTTTCTCTGAATTTGACTGTGACACACCGTTTTTGTCTTTTATGACTCTGGAAATGCGTTTCCGGTCACCGTGGTCAAAAGGCACCTCCGATTGACGTTCCTTCTACCCGAACATTTCACAATTCACACTATGGTTGTTGTCGTATGATTTCATGGCATTCCTAGTTCTTTCGGGTGGATTTGACCACCCAATGCGCCCTTTTAGAGCACGTCGAACTGCTAAAAACGACACATTCGGTCGCACCGCGTGCACCGCACGTCCGATGGACATTCCGTCTCCTCCGGCTTGTCACAAATAATATTCCTATCGTTTTCATGTGGTTTCAGGTCATTCGGAGCACGTTTACTCTGAATTCGACCATGACACGCCGTTTTGGTCTTTAATGACTCCAGAAACGCATTTCCGGTCACCGCAGTCAAACGACACCTTCGATTGACGTTCCGTATACCCAACCATTTCAAAATTCACACCTCTGTTGTTTTTGTATGATTTAATGGCATTCCTAGGACATTTGGGAGGTTTTGACCAACCAACGCGCCCTTTTAGAGCGCGCTGTACTACTGAAAACGACACATTCGGTCGTACTGTGCGCACCGCATGTCCGATGGATGTGTTGTCTCCTCCTACTTTTCAAAAATAATTTTTATATCATTTTGGTGTGGTTTCAGGTCATTTGGTTAAATTTTTCTCTAAATTTGATTGTGACATGCCATTTTGGTCTTTTTTGACCCTGGAAACACGTTTCCGGTCACTGTGGTCAAACGATAACTCCGATTGATGTGTCGTCTACCCAACCATTTGAAAATTCACACCACGGTTGTTGTCGAATGATTTCATGGAATTATGAGTTTTTTCAGGTGGTTTTGACCACCCAATGCGCCCTTTTAGAGTGCGTCGAACTGCTGAAAACGACACATTCGGTCGTACCGCGTGCACCGCATGTCCGATGGATGTTTTGTATCCTCCTCCATTTCATGAATTAATATTCCTATCATTTTAGTGTGGTTTCTAGTCATTTGAAGCACATTTTCTCTGAATTCGACCGTGACACACCGTTTTGGTCTTTTATGACTCCGGAAATGCATTTCCGATCACCGCAGTCAAACGGAACCTCTGATTGGCATACCGTCTACCCAAACATTTCACAATTCACCCCGCAATTGTTGTCGTATGATTTCATGTCATTCCGACTTTGTTCGGGTGGTTTTGATGACCCAATACGCCCTTTCAGACTGCGTCGAACTGCTGAAAACGACACATTTGGTCGTACCGCGCACACCGTATGTCAGATGGATGTTTCTTCTCCTCTTCCATTTCATAAATATCATTCCTATCATTTTTGTGTGGTTTTAGGTCATTCAGATCATGTTTTCTCTAAATTTGACCATGACACGACATTTTCATCTTTTATTACTCCAAAAATGTGTTTCCGGTCACTACAGTCAAATGGAACCTCTGATTGATGTTCCTTCTGCCCGAACATTTCCTACTTTACACCGCGGTTGTTTTCGTATGATTTCATGACATTATGAGTTTGTTCGGGTGGTTTTGACCACCCAATGCGCCCTTTTAGAGCGCACTGAACTGCTGAAAACGACACATTCGGTCATACCGCGTGCACCGCATGTCCGATGGATGTTCTATATCCTCCTGAATTTCATGAATAATATTCCTGTCATTTTAGAGTGGTTTCAGGTCATTCAGAGCACGTGTTCTCTGAATTCAACCGTGACATTCCGTTTTGGTCTTTTATGGCTCCAGAAACGCATTTCTGGTCACCGCAGTCAAAAGGAACCTCCAATTGACGTGCCATCTACCCGACCATTTCAAAATTCATACCACCATTGTTTTTCGTATGATTTCATGGCATTCCAAGGTTGTTCTATTGGTTTTGACCACCCAACACGCCCTTTTAAAGCGCACTAAACTGCTGAAAATAACAAATCCAGTCGTACCGCGCTCATCGCACATCCGATGGATGTGTCGTCTCCTCCTCCATGTCACGAATAATATTCATATTGTTTTTGAGTGGTTTCAGGTCATTCGGAGCACGTTTTCTCTGAATTTTACCATGACACACCGTTTTGGTCTTTTATGACTCCGGAAACGCATTTCCAGTAACCACAGTCAAGCGACACCTCCGATTGACATTCCATCTTCCCGAACAATTCAAATTCACACCGCGGTTGTTGTCGTATGATTTCGTGGCATTCCGAGTTTGTTCGGGTGGTTTGACCACCCAACACTCCCTTTTAGGACACACCAAACTTCTGAAAAGGACACATTTGGTTGAACCGCACGCGCCACACGTCCAATGGAAGTGCCTTATCCACCATCATTTCACGAACAATATTCCTATCGTTTTCGTGTGGTTTCAGTTCATTCAGATCACGTTTGCTCTCAATTCGACCGTGACATTCCGTTTTGGTCTTTTATGACTCCGGAAATGTGTTCCCAGTCACTGCGGTCTAACGGCACCTCCAATAGACGTGCCGTCTGCCCGACCATTTCCCAATTCACACCGTGGTTTTTGTCATGTGATTTCATGGCATTTCGAGGTCGTTCGGGTGGAATTTACCACCCAATGCACCCTTTGAGAATGCGTCGAACTGCTGAAAACGACAAATTCAGTCGTACCACGTGCACCGCATGTCCAATGGATGTTTCGTCTCCTCCTCCATGTCATGAATAATATTTCTATCGTTTTCCTATGTTTTTACGTCATTCAGAGCACGTTTGCTCTGAATTCGACAATGATACGCCGTTTTGGTCTTTTATGACTCCGGAAATGTGTTTCAGGTCACCACAGTCAAACGAAACCTCTGATTGATGTGTTGTCTACCTGAAAAATTTCAAAATTAACACTTCGGTTGTTGTCGTACGATTTTATGGCATTCCGAGTTTGTTCGGGTGGTTTTCACCACCCAACACGCCCTTTTAGAGCGCGCTGAATTGCTGAAAACGACACATTCAGTCGTACCACGCGCACCGCACGTCCAATGGACGTGACGTCTCCTCTTGCATGTCAGGAATAATTTTCCTATAGTTTTAGTGTGTTTTAAGGTCATTTGGAGCACGTTTGCTCTGAATTCGACCGTGACATTCCGTTTTGGTCTTTTATGACTTTGGAAACACATTTCCAGCCACTGTAGTCAAACGAAACCTCCAATTGATGTGCAGTCTGTCCGAACATTTCAAAATTCTCACCACGGTTGTTTTCATATGAATTTCATGGAATTTAGAGGTCGTTCGGGGTGGTTTTGACCACCCAACGCGCCCTTTTATAGCGCGTTGAACTGCTGAAAACGACACATTCGGTCGTACCGCGCACACCGCACGTCCGATGGACGTGCCGTCACCTCCTCCATGTCTCGAATAGTATTCCTATCATTTTCCTATTGTTTCAGGTCATTCAAAGCACATTTTCTCTGAATTCGACCGTGACACGCCGTTTTGGTCTTTTATAACTCCGGAAACGCGTTTCTCATCACCGCGGTCAAACGACACCTCTGATTAACATTCCATCTGCCCAACCATTTCAAAATTCACATTGTGGTTGTTGTCGTATGATTTCATAGGATTTTGAGTTCATTTTGGTGGCTTTGACCACCCATCAAACCCTTTTAGATCGAGCCAAACTATTGAAAATGACACATTCGATCGTACCACACGCACCACATGTTAGATGGATGTGACATCTCATCCTACATGTCACAAATAATATTATTATAGTTATCTTGTGGTTTGAGGTCATTAAAATTACGTTTTCTCTGAGTTTGACCATGACGCACCATTTTGGTCTTTTCTGACTCTGGAAACACGTTTCCAGGCACCGCGGTCAAACGAAACTTCCGATTGATGTGTCGTCTAGCCGGCCATTTTACAATTCCCACCACGTTTGTTTTTGTTTGATTTCATGGCATTACAAGGTCATTCAGGTGGTTCTGACCACCCAACGCGCCCTTTTAGAGCACATCGAACTGCTGAAAACGACACATTCAGTCGTACCGCGCGCACTGCATGTCCGATGGACGTGTCGTCTCCTCCTTCATGTCACTAATAATATTCCTATCGTTTTCTTGTGGTTTTAGTTCATTAAGAGAACATTTTCTCTGAATTCGACCGTGACATGCCGTTTTGGTCTTTTATGACTCCGGAAACGTGTTTCTGGTCACCGCAGGTCAAACGGAACCTCCAATTGACGTTCTTCTACCCGACCATTTGATAATTCACACTGCAGTTGTCATCGTATGATTTCATGGCATTCCAAGGTCATTTGGGAGTTTTTGACCACCGAACGTGCCCTTTTAGAGCGGGCCGAACTAATCGGCCTAACGACCGATTGGCCTATTGTATAGTTTTACAATTGGAATAATTGCATAATGGCCTAATGGCCATTTTTTCTAACATCCAACTGAAGAATTGACCAACTGGCCAATTCCTCTAATGGACTAATAGCCTAATGACCAATATGTTTATTGTATAGCTGCACAATTTGGGGGGGTGGGTGGGGCTGTCTGAGGGGTTGAACAGGGGGGGGGGGATATCTGTGGTGGGGGTGGGGCTATCTAGGTGTAGGGAGGGATGTCCGAGGGATGTGGGGGGATGTCTGAGGGTGCGGGGGGGCTGTCCAGATGGGGGGGGGGGGGGGTGTACGGAGGTGCGGGGGGGCTGTCTGGGGTGGGGGGGGGGGGGCTGTCTGGGGTGGGGGTGCTGTTCGGGGGTGGGGGAGGGTGGGGGGGGGGATGTTAGTGGGTGGGGCAGGCTGTCCGGGGGGGGGGGTGGGGCTGTCCAGGGGTGCGGGGGGGGGGGGGGGGGCTATCCGGGGTGGGTGTGCTGTCCGGGGGTGTGGGGGGGGGGGGTTGTCCGGAGGTGCGGTGGGCTGTTTGGGGGGTGTGGGGAGGGGGGGGGGGGGCTGTCCGGGGTGTGGGGTGCTGTCTGGGTGTGGGCATCGTCCTGAGTGACTAATTATGATTGATGATCCCAAGAGGAATACCTACTCTTATGTTCTAACCAATAGGATTCTATAAGGGATTTCTCAACTAACATAGTATTTCTAAGGATCCCAAGAGGAATGCATCTTCATACATGTAGAAACTAAGGACTCAAGTGGGTGCACTATTGATAGAATGATCATGAGTGGGTGAGTGTGTTTGGGCAGTGATGCTTGCGTGTGTTACATTATAATCCGAATCGATGTGGAATCCTGGTTGGGATAAGATGTTGAGGTCAGCTGTGGATGATTCTATAACCATTGTTTTATTTTGATTTCTGTTTAGGCTTGATTCTTGAGATTCACTAGGATTCCGGGGGTTGGATGGGCTGTCCGGTGGGTGCGGGGGGGCTTTCTGGGGGTGCGGGGAGGGGGGGGGGATGTCCGGGGGAGCGGGGGGGGGGGGGGGGTGTCTGGGGTGGGGGTGCTTTCCGAGGGTGGGGCGGGCTGTCCGGGATGGGGGGGGCTATCCAGGGTGGGGGGGCTGTCTGGGGTTGGGGTGCTGTCCGAGGGTGGGGGGGGCCTGTCCAGGGGTGGGGTGGGTTATCCGAGGGGTGCGGGGGGGGGGGGGGGGTGTCTTGGGTGGGGTGTGCTATCCGGGGGTGGGGGGATGTCCGGGGGTGGGGGGATGTCTGGGGGTGGGGTGGGGGTAGCCGGGGTGCAGGGTGATGTCCGGTCGTGGGGGGTTGTCTGGGGGTGGGCGGGCTATCCGGGGGGTGGATGTCCGGGGGATGGGGGGGCCTGTCCATGGGTGCGGGGGGGGGGGGGGGGGCTATCTGGGGACTACAAATAGGGAACCTGAGCTCAGTCATCAAAAAAAAGTTTCATGGTTTATATTAGGAGTCACATGGTTTTTTTGAAAACTATTATAGAACATGCAATTTAAAAAATTAAAAAATCTAATGAACAAAAAATATCCAAATCATTAATCAGTTTCATGGTTACTTCTCAATTCGTGCACACAAACATTGCATCAGGCTAAAAAACACATGATACCACCAATTACAAAAATTCTCACTAGAAACCCAACCTAAAAATCAATAACAACACCACCAGTAAAAACAGAAACACACCTCGTGAATATGATGCATCATGCATGGTCATGATTGCTACCTCCATCCGGTGGGCCAAGGGCCTACAAAAAATAAACATTATGAATATTTTTATAAAAAAAATATAAATTAAATATATAAATACAGTATAAACCTGTATTGTATGATCCCCTGCACCATCACCTGGATGCACATATTCCCACAGTTCTCTAACCTCAGCGGTCAATTGCGCATTTACATCCTCGGAACCGCGCAACCATGCCTCAAAATCTGACAACTTCTATGTCATCTAAGCAAAAACAGGACCGAAAACTGTAGCACGTGACACTACAGAATGAGGAATCCCTGTTCCATAGGTCAAACTATATCCATGCCCGTCCTGACCAAAAATGCGATGAAAAATCTCATCACTTCGCATGGGAAGCTATCGTTGGTCCTCTGGTGGATGTTCTAACTCAGCTTCAAATTGAGCCTGTAAAATATTTAAATATATATATACATATATATGTTAATATAATGATTTATGTAAGTATTGGGAAGTACAAGCACTTACTATCAATGCTGCAGCCTCTGGATCATTGTGGTCATGAGTCCTCATCCACACCGACATTTTATAAGTCGGTGCACCTTTCTCCCGCAACTGTATATGGATATAATATAAACACAAAACCAAATTAATTAATAAATTTAAAAATGAATAACAAATACCAAATTTCGGATCTGAGACACGTGACGAGTCTAGAGCCTGTGAGAGGGTCCCCTGCAATGCTCGATTCTCAGAATGGCATGCTGACACCTACTACATTCAATTCATTAAAATTTAAAACAAATCACACATTCTTGAATATATATATATACCAAAATAAATATAAAAACTGAAACACCCTCATTAGACCAATATGTAACTAATTCACACCCCTAAGTCAGGAGGACACCTCTTAGGACTTTTTCCAGAATGTCTGGAGCACCCAAATTTGGTACCCAATGGTCCCTCTTCACTTTTCCTTTATAGTCTTTCCACATCTTACAACATTTTCTCATACACACGGGCTGGAACTCATCCGGGCATACTTTCAAATTTTTCTATAAAGAAAAAAATCACACATATTTGTATTGTTTATACATAGAGAATAAAGTAAAATGGTCTTCTTACCTGAAAATCCCTCCAAAGATGATCTAATGTGTCCTGAGGGATAGAAGCCCAGTCACGCATGGTCAATGGAAATCGATGTGGTTTCCATATGATATGAATCAGCTGATGAATAATGCAGTGGAATTCAGTCCCATAGGATGAAATACCTCATCAAATGAAATATCAATCGTCATGTCGGAATTCCATGATAAAATGCCATGACCGGGGCCTCTCTTGAGAGAGGAAGAAGCAATCGAGTCTGATCCTGTTGAAATTTTATATATAATTTGACAGATTTTATAAATAAATATATATATATATATATATGTGTGTGTGTGTGTGTGTGTGTGTGTGTGTGTTTATCAATTACGTAAAAAATAGAGACAATGAGATTCAAACATACCTCAACCTGAGACATAGGTGCCTCAGATAAATGATGTGGATCTGTTGCCTCTTCCCCTGACATGCTTGCAGTCATAGAAAACATTAGTAAGGGGACTATCCAAAGTCTCTAAAATATAAATTAGATTGTTCTTAAAAAAATAAAACTTGTACAATTTTTAATAAAACAGAAAGGGATTGAATAATTAGTTGTGAATGAATTTTAAAAATCAAAAAGTTAACAAAACAGATATACAAATTATGTACAAAACCAATCAATGCATAGGAAAATTTCACAATACTTATTACATTTGCATTTTAAAAACAACTATATTTAAAATAAATACTAATCAATTGTTTGTGAACCACTCATAAAATAATAATGTAAATGAAATCCCATGTCATACCTGATTGCACTACAAACCTGGAGGGGAGGGAGACAAAGGCGGTGATGTGAGGGAGAGGAGAGGCAGCGAAGGGGAGCCGGAGGCCTGAGGTGGTGCGGTGAGGGAGGGGATGGGCAGTGACGATGGGGGGGAGCCAGAGGAGGGGAGGCGGTCAGGGGACGAGGGATGGGCATCGAGGGGGAGGGGGGGATGTCTGGGGTGCGGGGGCGGGGGGGGGGGGGCATTCGGGGTGGGAGGAGGGCCGAGGGGGTAGAGGGCCGAGGCCGGAGGCTAGAGGCCGGAGGGCAGAGGGGTAAGAGACCAGAGGGGGCGGAGAGATACCAGAGGGGATGAATGGAAAGGAGGAGGATGGCTGGAGGGCGGAGGGCTGCTGGAGCTGGAGGGCAAAGGGAGGAGGGTGCATAGAGGGAGGAGGCCAACGAGGGAGGAGGGTGGAGGGCGGCGAGCGGTGGAGGGTGGCGAGGGCACACGACGATGGGGGAGGGCGCGCAGGGATGATGGAGGAGGGCAGAGACGGGGGGGGGGGGGGGGGGCGAAGCCCCCCTTTTTTTGGCAAAGCTCAGCGAATGCCATAGGCGTTCTCTCATGTCCGGGGGCTTTAAAGCCCAATATTTTAGTATTGTTAGCGTCTAACAACATGCCAAGGCACCCATAGAGAGATAAGTTAACACCACAGTTACATGTCACCTCCTATGAACGCTTACTGTGTAACATAATCCTTTTGTCTCGATATCTCTAATCAAGTGGGTTGCATGCTAGTGCCATCAACCAATGTGCTAAATTATTCTTTCATTGAATTTTCAGAATTGAACTTGCTCATTCCTTACCATGAACATGGATTTATTTAGGCTATACCAATTCCATAAAAGGCCTGAGATATCTACTTCTGTAATGAAAATAGATGGGACAAATCATTTCTCACATTATATATTAATGTTGTATTACTCGCGACACACCCAACATATCCTACCTCACTAGGAATAGTGTGGCGTCATAGTTTTCATCAATACATCTAAGTGTGAAAGTTACAATACCCATTAATAATAATCTAAAAATCTAAGGACCAATACACACATCTGCAGATAGGAACATCCAATGACACTATGAAATGTAGATTTCCTGCAGGTGGGTCTCGTTCTCATAATATCCTCCTGGATATTACCAAGGGCGCACACCATGAGAAGGTGCCTCAATGTTTTATGAGTCCTCACCCCTAATGGAATGTATTGTTTATGTCCATCAAATAACATCATCTGGCCATAGAATATATATTCACGAATAGTGTTATGGAACTTCTGTGTTCTCATCATAGCTGGGATCCGCTATGACCCTTTAAATGAAGATCAAGTGAGGATATAGGAAGAATTCAAAAATTGAAATAAAAAGAGTGAAAGAGAATATGTGAAAGTTTAAAATGAGAGTGAGTGAAAATAGTATGATGCATTGAGAAAAAAAGAAAAGTGAGATCAAAATATAGAAAATGCGAAGAGTGGAGAAATTGAGAGTGCAAAAGGAGAGGCGAGTGACATAAAAATAAATGAGGGAAATAAAAGAGATGAAAACAAGAGTGTTGAGTGAAAGGTGCATTTATTTTCTAGAAAAAGTGAGGTCAAAGGTGATTTATTGTGCGGGGAAGTGTTCTTAATCATTAGAAATGATTCTTGTCTTGAAAATAACAAACTCCGCCATTCTTTCCCCTCTTGTATCGTGCCTTAATTGCAGGAATATGGTAATCGAGCGAAGAATTGTTGGAAACAATTTCCATTTGATACAAGCGGTTTGGAATGGTAATACCTGCTATAAGGAAGATTTCTAAAACAAATAAAGTCAAACACCATGCATTTAGGAGATAGTTCGTTACATGTTTTAGAGAAGATCAATGAAAATTCCTAAAAGTCTAACTTACATTAATGGTATGAAAATGTGATTTTTACATTCATTGTTAATAATATTTCTCCCTTTGAATATGAAGATTTGATGAAAAATATTTTTGAAGATGTAGGGAATGATGAGAATCATGGAGGGCATATGCATCGAGGATTCAATAGAAATCATGGCATGAATGGTGGATGGATCATAAAATGCACAAGACCCATTACATGGGATTTGTGTCCCAATGACAGGAGGTTGATTGAGTAGAATTAAAGATGTTTTACATGGACCTAATTTAAATCAACAAGTGGAGGCCCAAAATTCATGCATGGGAGGATCAAATGGGCCTTTAATCACACTTATTAAATCCCAAATGTGAACCTAAAAGGCCCACCAAAATGCTTCCACTAAATTTAATCCACTTGCATCCAGGAAATCTATAAAGTCAAAAGTGGTTGGCCCCTTGTCTCTAAAGTCATGGTGGGAATCTTCAAATTCTTTTGGGTGGTTCCCAAAAGTCTTATTTAGAGATATCTTGTCCCCTAAGGCCATTCTCATGTGTAAACAAAGACAAATTCGTGGGATAGGATTTAAAATTTTGGGGGATAGGTCGTTCGACATGTTTTCCTCTCATTTGGATATAAATAGCCACCTCATTGTACCCCTTGGAGGTTAATTTCGAATTTGAGAGTTTCTAGAATTATTATTCTTGTGTTTTTTGTGTTCTTAGGTGAATGAAAGTAAGGATCATCAATGAAATGATCAAACTTTGTAGCACTTTATAATTAGAGTTTCATGGGGAAAGTCTTCTTGGGGTCCTAATTGATCACCCCACTTCCCCCTTTAATTTCCTACGCATTTATTTCCTTATTTGTATTTCTCCCACTTTCACCCCTTATGTTTCCACATTTCCGCCAATGGATACCACACACACATACAGTATCATATCACTTCATAGGAACAACATCGCACAAGACCTCATCTTTGTACATCATGATGGTGAACAATACCTTCACTTTCTTGGTGACCTTCACCTCCCCGCAATCATTCAACCACTGAAGCTGGTATGGATTTTGATGTCTCAAAGTTGGGAGTCCCATCTTCTCTATCAACTCAGTGATCAACACATTGATACAAATTCCCCCATCAATAATAATGCTATATACCTACCCATTTAACTTGAATTATGTGTGGAAAAGGTTCACTCGCTACTCCTCTCCAATGGTCATTTGTGCACTTAAAACTCTCATAGTGAAAAGAATCTCAACATATTTTGTAAATTATCCACTATAAATTAACAGAGATTCTTCCTATTCATCTTATGAGATCTCTCCATCGGTCTCCCATTCTCCATACATGTTGATGGTCATGGTGCACCAGTTTGGGCACTCACTAGAAATGTGACCTCTTCCTTGACGTTTGTAACAAGGAATATCCCGATTCCTGATTTGGTTAGTCTCAAAAGTAGGTTTCTTATGTGGAATAATTACCTTGTCACTTTTGTGATCAACCACATCTTTTTTCCTTTGATGGTTATCCAATCTCCTTCCTTGGATTTCTCCATGGCGTGAAAGGGGTAGTGGGTTTCCTCATGTTGCTCCACCTTTTGATTTGTTCCTCGATCATGATGTCTTTATGGATTATATCATGTATTTCCACATGGTGGTACATATCCACTTGATCGGAAGTCTCCTGATTGAGGCCATGTAAAAATCATGCCATGGTTGCCTTCAAATACTCCTCAATGTTTTCTTGAATCATGGGAATTTTCATTTCCTTATAGTAATCCTCTGTGATCTTACTCCCTTGGGTGAGCCTATGATGTTTGTTATGGTGATCTCTATGGTAGTGTGAGGGAACAAACCACTTATGCATTGCAAACTTCATGTATTCCCAAGTTTGGATAGGATGTCCACCATGTCGGGCTCTCTCCTTTTGAACTTGATCCCCCCATATTAATGCATAATAAATGAATTCAAGGTATTTATGTTTTACCTTTTTATCCTCGGAATAGGTATGACAAGAAAAGACTTTCTCGATCCGCATCTTGCACTCCAAGTATGCTTCCGTATCGCATTTACCTTGAAATGAAGGGACCTTCACCTAGATCCCTCTATGTAGGTCATCATCATGCTATCTCCTTCCTCCTATAGGGTTTTGGAACAACCTCCTCCTTTGTGACACATCATCAAGATCATCATAAAAGTTCACCATCTCCTCCTCCATGATTTGGGGGCGACGTGGTTCTGGAGCTCACTGCAGGTTATCATGGATCATTCTCAGGCTTGGTTGATTTTCCAGGTTATTAATCCTCTCATGTAGCACCTACAACTTCTGGTCAAGAATCTTCTCAAAGTGGCTCACCAAATCTTGCATTTGGAGTTGCGTGGCTTCAGCTACGAGAGATCTACTTTGACTTCCTTCATTGCTAACTTGAGCAATTTTCTTCACATGATCTTCTTCCATGATTAGTTACACAAACACAAACACACACATGGAGAAACACACATACAATTATCCACACTCACTCACACACGTGAGATGTACACACACAAACACACACAATATGTACACACTCAAGCACACAAGGATACACACTCACGCATCCAAGATATAAACACTCACACACACATGATGCACCCACACACATGAACAAACAAGATGGACAGAGTTACACACACAAGATTTTTTATTTTGCTTATTTCTCTCCACTCTCAACACTAAATTAAAATTCCAAGAACTTATGAGATATAATACAATGTTTGGGATGATCATGTGTCACTAATCCTTCCTCAATGAAGATTCTGTCGGGGATGATTTAACACAACCCACTTGAGTGGTAAAGGGTAAAGGGTGAAAACATGGTAGAAAAAATGGGTAAAATGGTGGAAAGAATAGAAAGTTGTGGTATGCGGGTTTTTCCTGATTGTGAAAGATACGGAAAATTAATAACAATATGATCCAAATATAATATGGGGATGATGTAAACTAATTGGGAAAGTGATGTACGAAAATGGAAAGTGATAATAATGTAAATCACAAAGAAGTAATTGTATCCACTTTTTCTCTCTTTTTTTGGATCAAATCTCTCCGAAAAGTGTTGTACATAGAGTTTTAAAGCACAAGATGATTAAAGGGAGAGTAGGACAATTTTTTTTGAAGTCTCTCGAATAAAGGATTTGCTTAATCTTGAAAAAAATAAAATGATGTATCGAGAGAATTTGAATTTTTTTTTTGATTTTTTTTGCCTGATACGAATGACATATAGAGAATAAATCACACAAAGAAGATGAAATAAAATTTGGCTCAGTTTATAATAATACAAGCTTGAACAAACATGGACAATTCAAGAGGATTTTATGAAAAGGGATTTTTTTGGAAGGGTGAATAATATGCAAGGATAAGGAGGGTAAGGGGTATGTAATGTAACTGAAGGGATAGATGCCTACCGTGTCAACTGGATCTTTGATACCAACTTATGTGAGATGCACCAAGGTGGCCCAATCATCACGACATAGGGCAGTGAATGAAGGATGTGGTTCGGGGATAAGTGGTGGATGATTTATACAGATAGTGGATTCAAGTAGTCAATCACCGCTATAAGGAGCGCGACCTATAACTTAGACAACACAATCAAGGGAGGGATATGACGGCCAATTCACATAACAATTCACTTGGGTTGAGGAACAAAATTGGGGGATTTGTGATCTTGGATCACCAATATAACTTTTAGATTGAAAAGGAAATAATTCACAAGAGCTATGAGAAAACCCAAGACAATCCTCACATAATAGAGAGAAACAAAGTATAAGCTCTCAATTATGTCTTGAATGGAATTACAATGCCATGGGGTGGATATTTATAGCCAAGGGGTGATACAATAGTCAAGGGTATAATATCCTAAATTCCTAAAGGCTAAACCTACCTTATCCCATTAATGTAAAAAAGATAAAGTCTAACAAAGACTTTTGGAGAAGTAGCACACAACTTTCCAACTATAGACCACCAATTTGACTTTGAGTGCATAGCCCACTGAATTTGACTTTGGTGTCTAAAGATTCAATTTCTAGAATCGTCCATGTGGGAAAGACAACCAAATTCGTGCAACCATGTGGGACAAGATTTAAACATCAATTTTTTGTTTGAATAAGTGATATTATAGGATCATTTTCTCTATCCATGCATGGCAAGATCCATTGGGCCTTTAATGAAACAAGATGTGTACCCATTGTAGCATTGAGCCACTTTAATCTCCCTCACGTCATTGGGCCTTACAAATCCAACTCTTCCTCCCATGAAATCGACTCAATGCCTTTTACATGGTTCTCACACCCAATTTGGTCTATTCGACCAACTGAGTCCAATAAGGAAAATTGAGGCCCATAGAGGCTAATTGAGGCTAATTATTCCTATTGAGTCTAATTGAGGTCAATTAAGGCCAATAAATCCTATTTAGCCAATTTAATCCAATTGAGGCAAAATATTCCAATTGAGGCCAATTAGGCCAATTAAGGTCAATCATGGACAATTAGCTCAATTAGGGTCATTGAGGACTTTTGAGACCAATTAGCCCAATTGAGCCCAATTAAGAGCAATTAGTCTAATTGAGGCCAATTGAGGAAAATTGAGGAAAATTGAGGCCAATTGAGGCCAATTGAGGCCAATTTGGCCAATTGAGGCCAATTGAAGCGAATTAAGTCAATTAAAGCCAATTGTGGCCAATTCAGGTCTATTGAGGCCAATTTGACCAGTTTGGTCAATTGAGGCCAATTGAGGTCAATTAGACCAATTTTGGCATACCGAGCCCAATTAATCCAATTAGACCAATTAGGCTAATTGAGGCCAATTGAGTCCAATTAGGCCAATTGAGGCTAATTAGGCCAATTGATGCTAATTAAGGCCAATTGAGGCCAATTAGACAAATTGGACCAATTACGCAACTTACGTCAATTATGATCAATTGAGGAAAATTGAGACCAATTGAGGCCATCTAAGGCCAATTAAGGTGAATACGGCCAATTTGGACAATTAAGGCTAATTGAAACCAATTGAGACCAATTCAACAAATTAGGAAAATTGAGACCAATTGAGGCCAATTGAGTCCAATTAGGCCAATTACGCCAATTGAGGACAATTAAAGCCAATTGAGGTAAATTAACTCCAATTGAGGCCAATTTGGTAAATTTAGGCCAATTGAGACCAATTGATGCGAATTAGGCAAATTAGGCCAATTCGGACAATTGAGGCCAATTAGGCCAATTGAGACAAATTTGGAAAATTGAGGTCAATTAAGGACAATTTAGACCAATTATACCAATTGTGGCCAATTCAGGCAACTGAGGACAATTGAGGCCAACTGAGGCCTATTATTCCAATTAGGCTAACTCAAGCCAATTGATGCCAATAGAGGCCATTTAGAGGTCATTAGAGGCCAACTGTGTCCAATTAGGTCAATTGAGGCCAATAGAGGCCAATTAGACCAATTAGGCCAATTGAGGCCAATTGAGGCCAATTGAGGAAAATTAGGCCAATTAGGTCAATTTAGCTGATTGAGGCCAATTAGGAAAATTGAGGTCAATTGAGGCAAATTAGGTCAGTTAGTAGAGTTGAGGTCAATTGAGTCCAATTATGTAAATGGAGGCCAATTAGGCCAATTAAGGAACATTAAGGGAAATTGAGGCCAATTGAGGCCAATTGAGGGAAATTGAGGCCAATTGAGTCCAATTGAGGCCAATTAAATCCAATTTAGGCTACTTAGGTTGATTATGCCAATTAGTCCAATTGAGGCCAGTTGAGGCCCATTAGATCAATTGGGCCAATTGAGGCCAATTAGGTCAATTGTGGCAATTGATTCCAATTATGGAAAATTGATGACAATTAAGGCGAATTTAGGCCTATTGAGACCAGTTATTGCTAATTAGGCCAATTGAGCCAAATTCAGCCAGTTGAGACCAATTTAGGCATTTTGAGGCCAATTTTCCCAATTGAGGCCAATTGGGGCCAGTTGAGGCTAATTGAGCCCAATTGAAACAAATTTGTCCAATTGAGACCAATTAGGCCAATTGAGGCCAATTGAGTCCAATTGAGACAAATTGAGGCCAACTAAGACCAATTGGGCCTATTAGTCCAGTTGAGGAAAATTATGCAAATTGAGGCCAGTTGAGACCAATTTGTTTAATTAGGTCAGTTGAGGCCTCCAAGTGAGGCTAATTAAGGCCATTGAGGCCAATTTAGGCCAATTTGACCATTAAGGTCAATTCATTCATTGATGCCAATTGGGGCCATGTGAGGCCAATTGAGGCCAATTAGGCCAATTGAGGAAATTAAGTCCAATTGATTCCAATTAAGCCAATTGGTGCCAAGAGAAGCCAATTGAGGCCAATTGTGGCCAATTAGGCCAATTAAGGCCAATTAGGACAATTGTGGTCAATTGAGGAGAATTTAATTCAATGGAGGCCAATTAGGCCAATTAGGAAAATTGGGGAAAATTTGGAGAATTGAGGCCAATTAGTGCAATTAGGCTAATCGAGGCCCAATACGCTGATCAAGGCCAATTGAGGCCATTTATGACAATTTTTGGAAAATTATGTCATTTAGGGCAATTCATCCATTGAGTCCAATTTGGCCAATTAGTCCAATTAGGGCCAATTGATGCCAATTGGGGCTAATTAGGCCAATTGATAAAATTGAGGCCAATTGAGATCAATTAAGGCAAATTGTGGCCAATTAGGCCAATTAAGATGATTAGTCCAATTAAGCTGATTAGGATAATTGAGGCCAATTGAAGCCTTTTGAGACCAATTAGTACAATTAAGCCAATTGAGTCCAATTGAGGTAAATTGAGGTCAATTAGGAAAAATGAGACCAATTGAGGCCAATTGAGCCAATTGATGGAAATTAAGGCCAATTAGGGAAAATTGAGGCCAATTGAGTCCAAATGAGTGCAAATGAGGTAAAATGAGGCCAATTGGGGCCAGTTAGTCCAATTCGGCCAATTGCGGCAAATTAGGCCAATTGAGGCCAATTGAGGCTAATTAGGAAAATAAAGGCTAATTGAGGCCAATAAAGGACAATTGAGGCCAATTAAGGGCAATTAAGCTAATTGAGGAAAATTGAAGCCAATTGAGCCCAATTAGGCCAATTGAGGCATATTAAGCGAACTGAGGCTAATTGAGAAAAATTGAGTCCAATTGGGGAACTAGCAAATTGAGGTAAATGAGGCCAATCCATGCCAATTAGGAAAATTGAGGCAAATTGAATCCAATTAGTCCAATTAGAACAATTGAAGCCAATTAGGATAATTGAGGCCAATTTAGTTCAATTAGGCCATTGAGGCTAATTAAACCATTGAGTCCAATTAGGAAAATTTGGCCAATTGAGGCCAATTTGGAATATTGTGGCCAATTTGGATAATTAGGCCACTTGGGGCCATTCACTACTAGAAATTAAGCCTTTACTGAGAGTTTAAAACCATGGGTAAAGGCTTCCAAACCATTGGTATATAGTATACCAATAGTTTGGAAAACCGTTGGCATGTAAGGCGTGGCAGTAGACCATTACCAACGGTTGTTGTATAACCATTGGTAAAGGCAGTGTAATTGGAGTATTTCCAACGGTTCTACTAACCGTTGGCAATACTGAGTGTAAATGTTTTTACCCATGGTTTGACAACTGTTGGTGTATATTAAACACAATACCAGTAGTTTAGAACTATTGTTATAGTTTTTAAATTTCTATTTAGACAACTATTATTCCAACGGTTTAAAACCGTCTTTAATGTGTTTTTCATGAACTTTTATACCAACAGTTTAAAACTGTTGGTAATGTGTTTTTCCAACTGTTATACCAACAGTTTAAAACAGTTGGTAATGTGTTTTTTAAACAGTAGCACAACAGCCCTCCAGTAGCCCCTCTAGTATACACCTGCAAAAAAATATCACAAAAACCACATACAGACTTAAACAGTAAAAAAACACCTAAAATAGCAAAAAAACACATTAAACCATCAAACTCATCCAACCATGTCATGTACTACAATTCCCTATTCCAATCTTCATATGAAAACAATCATCCCAAAGAGTTAATAATAGTTTCAATAACTCAAACATTATTTACACACATTTCTATCTTCAAATGACAACCACTTTTCTAGTAGTAATTCACATCACCCCTACATAGCCCCCCCATATCCCCATAAAATTCTAATAGGCAGAATAGTGTGAGAAATACTTATTAGAGTTGAATAAGTGTTTGAAATTGTCTCAAATCCCAATTTCTTTTTCTGATCATAGATTTGGGTATGTAATGATTTGTGATGAATTTGGCATTGAACTTGTATTTTTTATAATATATGGTGGAAAGATATTTTCTTAGGAGTCTTCTCACTTATGACCCCATGAGTGAAACTACCCAACTCATGAAAAAGAGTTTGAGACTATTGTTGATTAGTGTAAATTTCAGTTGTTGTATTCACTTAAAATGACATCCTTTTGAAACAGAAGAGAGACACATTGAGTGGTGTCGTCCACACCGCGCCTCCAATTGAGGCGGGGTTGACTCGTACACGTCACAAATGACCCATGGATCGTTTTTCTAATGTATCAACACAATCCAAATGTGTTTGGTCAGTTTTCCATCTGCTAGTTGTTTTTTCTTAAAAGCGTATCCATTTTAAACAAAAGGAAGACACTTTGGGTCGTATCGGACACACCGTGTCTCAAATTGAGGTGGGGTTTCCTCGTACACGTCACAAATGACCCATGAATCGTTTTCCTAAACTACCAACACAATCTGAATGCGTTCGGCCGGTTCCGACCACCCCACGCACGCATCTCAAGCGCGCCAAACACCTAAAAACACATATTCAGCCGTACCACGCAAACCACGTGTCCGAATGATGTTTCGTATCCTTGTATGCCTCATGAATAATAATTAGTGTGGTTTTGTGTGATTTCAAGTCATTCTAATGTCATTCGGCATGCATTTGACCATTAAACGCATGTTTTGGCCATTTACGACACGCGGAGTAAGTTTTCGACCAGCGCGGTTACACAACACCTTCGATTGACAAGCCGTCTGGCCGAACATTTTAAAATTCACCCACCCTTTTTTGTCGTCCAATTTCATGGCATTCAGAGGTCGTTCGGCCAGTTTTGACCACCCAGCACGCGCTTTTCAAGCGCGCTGAAAACCTAAAAAACACATATTGAGCCGTGCCACGCAATCCACGCGTAAGAATGACATGTCGTCTCCTCTTACACCTCAATAATAATAATTAGGGGTTTTTTGTATAATTTCAAGTCATTATGATGTCGTTCAGCATGCATTTGAACGTTAGACGCATGTTATGGCCATTTATGTAGGCATAGTGTGTTTTCAGCCAGTGTGGTCACACGACACCTCTGATTGACGTGTCGTCTGACTGACCATTTCAAACATCACCCACCCTTTGTTTTTGTCCTATTTTATGGCATTTCGAGCTCGTTCGGTCGGTTTCGACAACCCCACGTGGGCTTTTCGAGCACACCGAACACCTAAAAAACACATATTCAGCCGTTCCGCGCAATCCACGTGTCCGAATGACATGTTGTCTCCTCTTACACCTCACGAATAATAATTACTGTGTTTTCTAGTTATTTCAAGTTATTTCGATGTCGTTTGGCAGGCATTTGACTGTTAAACGCTTGTTTTGGCCATTTACGATGCGCGAAGTGCATTTTCGGCTAGCGCGGTCACACGACACCTCCGATTGACATGCCTTCTAGATGACCATTTCAAAATTCATCCACCCTTTGTTGTCGTCTGATTTCATGGCGTTCTGAGGTTGTTCGGCTGGTTTCAACCACCCCACGTGCGCTTTTCGAGCACGTCAAACACATAACAACCACATATTCAGCCGTTCCGCGCAATCTGTGTGTCAGAATGACGTTCCATCTCCTCTTACACCTCACGAATTATAATTGGCCTGTTTTCATGTGATTTTAAGTCATTCTGATGTCGTTCGACATGCATTTGACCGTTAAAGGCAAGTTTTGGCCATTTATGACACGCGGGGTGCGTTTTTGGCCAGCACGGTGACACGACACCTCCGATTGATGTGTCGTCTAGCCTACCATTTCAAAATTCACCAACCCTTTGTTTTCATCCGATTTCATGGAATTTTTAGGTCATTCAGCAGGTTTCGACCACCCCACATGCGCTTTTCGAGTGCACCGAACACCTAAAAAACACATATTTAGTCGTGCCGTGAAATCCACACATCTGAATGATGTGTCATCTCTTATTACACCTCACGAATAATAATTAGGTTTTTTTTTGTGATTTCAAGTCATTACGATGTTGTTCGGCTAGCATTTGACCATTAAACGCAAGTTTTGGCCATTTACGACAAGCGAAGGGCGTTTTCGGCCAGCGCGGTCACACAACACCTCCAATTGACGTGCCGTCTGGATGACCAATTTAAAATTCACTCACCATTTGTTTTCATCCAATTTCATGGAATTATGAGGTCGTTCGGACGGTTTCGACCACCCCACGAGTGCTTTTCGAGCGCGACAAACACCTAAAAACCACATATTCAGCCATGCCGTGCAATCCGCGCATCCGAATGACATGTCGTCTCCTTGTACACATCACGAAAAATAACTATGGTGTTTTTGTGTGATTTCAAGTCATTTTGATGTCATTCGGAATGCATTTTACCGTTAAACACATGTTTTGGCCATTTACAACACGCGGAGTGTATTTTCGGCCAGCGCAGTCACACGACACTTCTGATTGACATGACGTCTGGCCGACTATTTCAAAATTCACCCACCTTTTGTTGTCGTCTGATTTCATGCCATTCTGAGGTCGTTCGGCTGGTTTCGACCACCCCACACGCGCTTTTAGAGCGGGCCGAACACCTAAAAAACACATATTTTGTCGTGCCGCGCAATCTGCATGTCCAAATGATGTGTCGTCTCCTCATACACCTCACGAATAATAATTAGGGTGTTTTCGAGTGATTTCAAGTCATTCTGATGTCGTTCGGCATTCATTTGACCGTTAAACACATGTTTTGTCCATTTACAACACGCGGAGTGCATTTTTGGTCAGCGCGGTCACACGACACCTCCGATTGATGTGCCGTCTGGCCGAAAATTTCATAATTCACCGACCCTTTGTTTTCGTCTGATTTCATGGCATTCCGAGGTCGTTCGGCCAGTTTTGACCACCCCACGCGTGTTTTTCGAGCGCACCAAACACCTAAAAACCACATATTCAGCCATGCCTCGTAATCCGCGCATCTGAATGACCTTTAGTCTCCTCGTACACCTCACGAATAATAATTAGGGTGTTTTCGGGTGATTTTAAGTCATTCTAATGTCGTTTGGAAAGCATTTGACTGTTAAACACATGTTTTGTCCATTTATGACATGTGGAGTGCGTTTTCGGCTAGCGCGGTCACATGAAACCTCCAATTGGAATGTCGTCTGGCCGAACATTTCTCAATTCACCCACCCTTTTTTGTCGTCAGATTTCATGGCATTCCGAGGTCATTCGGCCGGTTTCGAACACCACACGTGTGCTTTTCGAGCGTGCCGAACAACTAAAAAACACATATTCAGTCATGCCGCGAAATTGGAGCTTCTGAATGATGTTTTGTCTCCTCGTATACCTCCAGTATAATAATGAGGGTGTTTTCGTGTGATTTCAAGTCATTCCGATGTCGTTCAGCATACATTTGACCGTTAAACGCATGTTTTGGCCATTTAAGACACACAAAGTGCATTTTCAGCCAACGCGGTCACACAAAACCTCCAATTGATGTTTTTTCTAATTGACCACTTCACAATTCACCCACCCTTTGTTTTCGTCCGATTTCATGGCATTCCGAGGTCGTTTGGCTAGTTTCGACCGCCCCATGAGTGCTTTCTGAGTGCGCCGAACACCTAAAAACTACATATTCAGCTGTGTTGTGCAATCCGCATGTCCTAATGATGTACCGTATCCTCATACACCTTACGAATAATAATTAGAGTGTTTTTGTGTGATTTCAATTCATTCTGATGTCGTTTGGCATGCATTTGATCGTCAAACTCATGTTTAGGCCATTTACGACACATGGAGTGCGTTTTTGGACAGTGCGGTCACACAACACCTCCGATTGATGTTCCCTCTAGCTAACCATTTCACAATTCACACACCCTTTGTTGTCGTCCGGTTTGATGGAATTCTGAGGTCGTTCGGCCGGTTTTGACCAACCCACGAGTGCTTTTCGAGCACGCCGAAGACCTAAAAACCACATATTCAGTCGTGTCACACAATCCGCACATCTGAATAACGTTCTGTCTCCTCATACACCTTACAAATAATAATTAGGGCGTTTTCATGTGATTTCAAGTCATTCCAATGTCATTCGACATGCATTTGACCGTTAAACGCATGTTTTGGCCATTTACAACACGCGGAGTAGGTTTTTGGCCAGCACGGTCACACAACACATCCGATTGACTTTCCGTCTATCCTAACATTTCACAAATCACCCACCCTTTGTTGTCGTCCGATGTTATGGAATTCTGAGGTCGTTCGGCCGGTTTTGACCACCCCACGCGTGCTTTTCGAGCGCACCGAACACCTAAAAACACATATTCAGCTATTCCGTGCAATCCGCACATCCAAACAAGCTGAAATCTCCTAGTAAACCTCAAGAATTATAATTAGGGTGTTTTCGTGTGATTTCAAGTCATTACGATGTTGTTCGGCATTCATTTTACCATTAAACGCATGTTTTTTCCATTTACGTCACACAGAATGCGTTTTCAGCCAGCGCAGTCACACGACACCTCCGATTGATGTGTCGTCTGGCCGACCATTTCAAAATTCACCCACCTTTTTTTTCGACTGATTTAATTTCATTCTGAGGTCGTTCGGCCAATTTCGACCACCCCACGCGCGCTTTTTGAGCGCGCCGAAAACCCAAAAAACACATATTCATCCATGTCGCGCAATCCACGGATTTGAATGATGTGATATCTGCTCATACACCTCACGAATAATAATTAGGGTGATTTTGTGTGATTTCAAGTCATTTTGATGTTTTTCAGAATGTATTTGACCATTAAACGCACGTTTTGGCCATTTACGACACTGGGAGGGCGTTTTCGGTAAACGCGGTCACACGACACCTCCGATTAACGTGTCGTCTAGCCGAACATTTCAAAATTCACCCTCCCTTTGTTTAGTCCGATTTCATGGCATTCCGAGGTCGTTCGGATGGTTTTGACCACCCCACACCTACTTTTTGTGCGTGCCGAACACCTAAAAAACATATATTCATCCGTGTCGCGCAATTTACACATCCGAATGACATGCCGTCTCCTCATACACCTCACGAATAATAATTTGGGTGTTTTCGTGACCGCAGTGTGACCACGGCGTGACCGCGGTGTTTTGGCTTGGTCCAGAAACATTCATGGGGGAGCATCTTCCGACCATGATACCGAATAAATCCTATGTAGTTGTCCTTCACATTATAGAAACTGATCTTATGTTATAAAAAACAAACTCTTGATTCAGGATTGTGTTATGATAAAGATATATATTTTTTATATTTTTTGTTTTTATGTGGTACTAGGTAGTTGAAACTACTAATTGATAGTCAAATTATCACACCCTAAACTATCACTGTGAGTTTTAACAGATAGCGCACCTCTGTTGGAGGGGTTTTATTATAAAAACATGACTTTATTTATGAAATGAAACAATTATATTAAAGAAAACTTATTCAAGATATGATATTCAATATAATTAAGCAGATTAAAGAAATAAGCTAAATTCAATTTAAAACATTCTTAAATTAAAGAGGCTCCCATATTTGGTCGAAAATAAAGAGTTATACTGAATTCAAAAATATTCATACCAGATTGAAAAACCAGGTTAAAAAATAAAGAGTTATACAGAATTCAAAAATGTAATGGATCAATCTGCCCCTAATCACCATCACCACCACCACTGTCATCATCGTCCTCATCCTCACCGCCATCTCTGTCCTCATCGTTGTCCTCATCATCGTCCCCATGCTCATCGTCAGCCTAATCCTCTCCCTCGGCCCAATCCTCTCCATCAGACCCATCCTCGCCCTTGGCCCCATCCTCACCCTCATCCTCATCCTCATCCTCGCCCTTTTCTTCTTCAGCATCCTCATAATCACCAGGAACGTCATCATCTTGACCACCACTGGAACTACTTCTTGGTGCGTTGGATAAAGCACCCATCTACAACATAAATGTTAGACAGGCTGTGCTAGCCTCTGGTAGAAGTGATGAAGATAAAGCTTTCATCATTTTCATAAATTCTTTGTCCCTCGTTTGAACTTGTGCTTCCAACTCTGTGACCCTTTTATCAGACTGTCATGCATGCTCCTTTACTTATTCCAACTCTGTGGTACTAGAATGGATACCTGGAGAGGACCAATACCTCGTCGGGACTATATTCTTACCAGGTCAGCGGCGTACTTGACCAGAGTGCTCCTCTCCCAAAACCTGATTTAAATGATAGTGTGACCCTAAATTGTTAGGCTCCTAGGCATCAAGGGCCTCTAAAGCATCCTGTTAAAAATATTAATATATTATTAAATTTCAAAATAGATATTAAACTTTGAAATAAACAAATTAGAACTTACAATCTTTTCTTGTGTCGGTGCATTAACCACAGTTCCATCTTTTTTCTTTCTACTCGAGCAAAAAAATTTTGCTCGAGAGATACGTCCTTCAATAATCAATTTGTACTTTTGTAATGACATTGAAAAAATATAAAGTGAAAGTATAATAATATATTCAATATTCAATAAATCACATAATTTAAGTAGGAAACAATACAAAGGGAAAGTCCTAAGGAAAAATTATAAACAACTATATCGTACCAGTTGCCTCTCATGATCTGACATAGTCATGCGCCCAAAGTGTGGAGGTATTGTTTTGAATCAATTTTTTTTGTTTTTTTTTCAGAAGATTACTAATTAATTTTTAATAATAAATTAGATAATATTAATGAAAAATATGAAAGTTATCATTTAAATACCTCAAATGGGATTTATAATTTAAATTTTGCAGTCGCCCAATGGGTAATCATTTGGCGATATTGGTCTATTAGGCAGTCATCCACGATAGGTAATGTCTCCAAATCCATGCCCACTCTATCACAGCAGCCAACATAAAACTCATGCTTATAATCTCTCCAAAGATCTCCTAGATCCTTTAAACGCGCTGGTCGTGCGAATTCGCCATCAGGGAAGTTATAACGAAGCTGACACCCAATAGGTTAATTCATATACATTCAAAAAACACTACATTAAATCCAATAGATTTTTACCCATATTTGTTCCAACGCATTATCCTTGACATTGTGTGGCTGATGTCTCTAAGAGAGAGGGCTGCTAGGAATGATGTCAGAGTATTTGGATAGCGTCGCCAGAAAACTCTGACATTCCTGCCCAGGTTTATCAATCATCTGTCCATCTTCATTGTATTAAACCATCAACTATGTCTGGCAGTTCCATACTGCATGCAAGCGAGTACGCCCCCTCCCCCACCTCCTATCAGTAGATGAATCTGTTATTAAAGAAAAAAAATATCAGTAAAAGTTATAATAAAAATAAACTTTGGTACAAAACATTGTTATAGATATATAAATATGCCTATGGTAGTTGGATCAATGGGAATCTCTGGATGTGAAAAAGCTGAAGGAATATCCTCTATAGGTGGAGTGTCCCTTAGTGTATGCTCCTCATCCACATACTGTGTCGGAGTAGGAGTCGAAGAAGGTGGATTATAATAGCTTGAAGATAATGAACCAGAAGAAAAAGATGATGGCACAGACATCTGGCCAACTGGTAGTGTAAAAATCAGAGGCCTAAATATACCATGTGTCCCTAAAGACACACCAAGATCAAAATGGGGCGTAGAAGATACATCTGTGGTAGGGGCATAATCCAATCTGGTATGACCAGTGGATTGTCTAAATCTCTCACCATGATCCCTCATACCACCTGCCTCAGTACCGGGACCACCATATGGTCGTCTAACTCTGACACCCCCCTCCTACCACCAGCCTCTATACTAGGAGTAATATCAGGCTCCTCATCAGATATCTCTCGTCTAGGGGGTGGATCCTGAAAAAAAGTTTAACAAAAAATTAAAAACATGATATTATAAGTTATTGAAATACATATATTTGAAATAAAATACTCACAACAGGGATGAGTGGAGAAATCCCCATCTGTGTCATGCAAAGATTATTTTTGGTCATCTTTTTCCACCACCTCTCTTCAATGGGTGTCATTTACTGCAATGAAAACAATTATGGAAGTAATTATTCCAGGAATACATTACACCATTTAAGCAAGGAAAAACATTCATGTGACTATTATATTTCTAATACATCCTTGGAAGACATTAATGATTGAATAAGTGAACTCATTAAATAATCTAATGAGATGTACACAATCTAAAAATGTTATTAAGATATGGGATATTAGTGGTAATGCTCATACATGGATCCAAACTTATAAAGGATTCACTAAGTATACATATGATTAATGAGATTTTAGAATACAATAAAAATGGGATCTGTCTTTGTATAGTTCCAAATAAACCACTTGGAAAACATTTTATCTATTTTATAAACATATATATAAAAACCACTCATTTATATCATTAAAATATAAATAGGTTTCATTATTAAAAAAAATCGAACGTTGGCATCATAAAAACATAACCAACACCTACAAAAAAATTAGGTACACTTTATGAATACAATGATCTCTAAGAACATAAGAATAACTCACCCAAAATTCATGACCAAATGAACCCTGTAAATAATCACTATAAATCCATAATGAAATAAAATACATTAAAACCCAACACTACAAATGAGTGGTTTAAAGTGTCTAACATGGATGGGGGAGTTGCAGCAGATCAGATGGAAGAAATCAGGTTAGGGTTCACTGCGCGCCTTCTGGAAATTGGGGGAAACTATTTCTCTGCTATTCTGCGGGGGTTTTGGGAAATTGGGTAGTGCTTCTAGAGTTGGGCAGTGCTTCTCGAGTTGTGGCTTCTAAAGGGATTTTCGGAGTTGGGCAGTGATTCTGGAAGGGCTTCTGGAATTGGGGTTTGCTTCTATCAGGGTCTGCCTATGGAATCAGGGTGGGGGTCACCTGCTTTCTCGAATTTGGGGGAAAATTTTCCCAATGGTTTTTAAGAACTTTTGGGAATCCAATAGTTTCATAAAACTATTGGTAAAACTCAAATTCTAGTCATCTTTCCCAACGGTTTCAGCAAACCTTTGGGAAAACTCAATTTCTACACATCATTACCAACGGTTTATTCAAACCATTGGTAATGAACACCTATACCAATAGTTCAAAGGAAACATTGGTATAAAAGTGTTGGGAAAAGGTGGGTATCAAGTAGTTATTTAGGCCAATTGAGGCCAATTATGCAATTTAGGACAATTTAGGCCAGTTGAGGCCAATTGAGGGAAATTATGAAAATTGAGGTCAATTGAGGTGAATTGAGGCTAATTCAGATAATTGACGCTAATTAGGCCAATTGGGGTCAATTGAGGCCAATTAGGAAAATTTAACGAATTGAGGCTAATTAAGGCCAAATGATGCCAATTAGGCCAATTGAGGCCAATTAAAGCCAATTAGTCCAATTAGGAAAAATAATACAATTGAGTCTAATTAAGGTCAATTAGGCCAATTGATGCCAATTTTTCCAATTGAGCCCAATTAGGCCAATTGAGCCAAATTTTCCCAATTGAGGCCAATTATGCTAATTGATGCCAATTGAGGCCAATTTAACCAATTAGGCCAATTCATCCAATTAATCCATTGAGTACGATTCTTACATTTAGGCCAATTGGGAAAATGAGGCCTATTAGTCCCTTGAGGCCAAAGAGTCCTATTAGGCCCTTGAGGCCAATTTGACCAATTCGGCAAATTAGGTCAATTATTCCAATTATGCCAATTAAAGAAAATTGGGCAAATTGAGGCAAACTGATGTCAATTAGACAAATTGAGGGCAATTTTTTCAACTGGGTCCAATTATAAAAATTTAGGCCAATTAGACTAATTGAGTCCAACTAGGTCAATTGAGGTGAATTAGGCCAATTCGTGCCAATTAAGGCCAATTATGGCCGACAAATCCAATTAGGACAATTAGGCAAATTAATGGCAATTGAGTCCAATGGAGGCTAATTGAAGCCAATGAAGGCTAATTAGGCCAATTAAGACCAATTGAGCCAAGTTGTGGCCAATTTAGTCCAGTTAGTTCAATTGAGGCCAATTGTGCCATATTGAGGCCAATTGAGGAAAATTGAGTCCATTTAGGCCAATTGAAGCTCATTTAAGTGAATTGAATCCAATTGAGGCAAGAAGGAAAATTGAGGCCAATGTGGCTAATTTAGGCCAATGAGGCTAATAGAAGCCAATTGAGGCCAATTAGGCCAATCAGACCGATTTAGGAAAACTGGGGCCAATTGAGGCAAATTGAGTCCAATAAAGGCCAATTGATGCAAATTAGGCCAATTACACCAATTAAGGCCAATTAAGACAAATTGAGACCAATTTATGCTAATTGTGGCCAATTGTGGCCAATTAGGGAAATTGATTCCAAATTGAAACCAGTTAGTCCAATTAGGCCAATTGAGGTCAATTAGGCCAATTGTGGGAAATCAGGACAATTGAGGCCAATTGAGGCCAATTGGGGCTGATTGAGGCCAATTGAGGGAAATTGAGGTGAATTAGGAAAATTAGGCCAATTGAGGCCAATTAAGTAAAATTTAGCCAAATACGAAATTGAGGCCAATTTAGGCCAATTGAGACCAATTAGGCCACTTAGGCCAGTTAGGAAAATTGATAACAATGGAGGAAAATTGATTTCAATTGATTCTAATTGAGGCTAATTGATTTCAATTAGGCTAATTAGGAAACTTGAGGCCAATTGAATCCAATTAGGTCAATTGGGCCAATTGAGGCCAATTGAGGCCAATTGAGGCCAATTGAGGCAAATTCAGCCAATTGAGGACAATTTGGCCAATTACACCAATTGAGAATATATAATCCAATAGAGTCCGATTAGGCTAATTGAGTCCAATTGAGGCCAATTAGTCCAATTCAGAAAATTAGAAAAATTGAAGCCAATTAGGCCAATGGATGGGAATTCGGGCACTTGAGGACAATCGAGCTCAATTTGTCCAATCTGGCCAATCAGAGTCCAGTTGTTTCCAATTGAGGAAAATCATGTCAATTGAGGCCAATTGAGGCAAAATTGGTCAATTGAGGTCAAATGTTTCCAATTGAGTCCAATCTAGGACAATTGATGCCAATTGAGGTCATTTGTGGCCAAATGAGGCCAATTAGGCCAGATGAGTCCAATATGGCCTACTGGGTCCAATTGAAGCTAATTAGGGCCAATTGAGGCCAATTGATCCAATTAGTCCAATTAAATTCAATAAAGGCCAATGAAGGCCAATTGAGGCAAATTTTAGCCAATTATGTAAATTGAGGCCTTGTGAGGCCAATTTGGCTAATTTGTCCAATAGAGGCCAATTGAGGCCAACAAGACCAATTGAGGCCAATTGAGGATAATGGAGGCCAATTGAGGCCAATTGAGGACAATTGAAGCTAATTGAGGCCAATTAGGCTAATTGAGGCCAATTAGGCCTATTGAGGCTAATTAGTTCAATTGATGCCAACTGAGTCCCATTGCAGCCAATTGAGGCCAATTAGGCCAATTGATGACAATTGATTCCAATTAGGCCAATTAGGAAAATCTGGCCAATTAAGGCTAATTTGTCCAATTGGGGCCAATTGAGTCTAACTATGGCCTATTAAGTCCAATTAGGCTATTTGAGGCCAATTGAGACCAATTGAGGCCCATTGGGCCAATTGAGGCCAATTGAAGCCTATTAGGCCAATTTAATCCAATTCGGGCCAATTGAGGACAATTGAGGGCAATTGAGGTCAATTTGGAAAATTGAGGACAATTGAGGCCAATCGATGCTAATTCACCAACTAGGCCAACTATGTCCAATTCGGCCAATTGAGGCCAATTGAGTCCAATTAGGCAAATTGAGGTCAATTGAGGCCAATTTGGCCAATTGAGGCCAACTAGGTCATTTTTTTGAATTGAGGACAATTAAGCCTAATTAGTCTAATTGAGGCCAAATTAATCTAACTAGGAAAATTGAGGGCAATTGAGGCCAATTTGGCCAATTGAGACCAATTAGGCCAATTAGGCTAATTGAGGACAATTGAGGCCCAGTGAGGCCAATTAGGCCAATGTGGTGAATTATGGCCAATTGAGGCTCCTTGAGGCCAAATAGGCCAATTGAGGCCCATTGAGGCCAGTTGAGGCCAATTGAGGCCAATTAGACCAATTAGGTAATTTGAGCCCAATTGAGGCCAATTCAGGTCTATTGAGGCTAACTAGGACAATTAGGTCATTGAGACCAATTTGTAAAATTATTCTAATAAAGACATTGATTACAATTAGGCTAATTAGGCTAATTAAGATAATTAGGCTATTAAGGAAAATTCGACCATTGATGATAATTAGTCCAATTAGGGTAATTAGGTCATTGAGGCCAATTTGGCCAATTTGGTCAATTAGGCCAATATAGGCCAATTATGGCGAATTAAGAAAATTGAGGCTAGTTGTGGCCAATTAGGCTAATTAAGGCCAATTAGGCCAATCAAGGTCAATTCAGCCAATTCGACCAATTAGTCCATTGAGAATAATTAGGCCAATCATGCTAATTATGAAAATTAAAGCCAATTAGGCAAATCAATACAAATTGATGCCAATTAGGCCAATTGAGTCCAATTAGGTCAATTAGGCCAATTAATCCAACTGAGTCCAACTGAGGCCAATTGAGGTCAATTAAGGCCAATTAAGGCCAAATGAGGCCAATTGAGGTGAATTGAGGACAATTGAGCCAATTGAGGCCAATTGAGGAGAATTATGGAAAATTGAGGTCAATTGAGGCCAAAAGGAAAATTGAGACCAATTGTGGCCAATTAGTCCAATTTAGGCACATTTAGGCCAATTGAATCCAATTTAGGCCAATTGTGGCTAATTAGAAAATTAGACCATTTGAGGCCAATTGGGGCCAATTTAGGCCAATTGAGGTCAATTGTGGCCAATTAGGATAATTAGGCAATATGATGCCAATTGAGGCAAATTAGGGAAATTAAGCCAATTGAGGCTAATTGAGGCCAATTGTGGGAAATTATGCCAATTGAGGCCTGTTGAGGTCAATGGAGCCCAATTAGTCCAATTTGGCCAATTGAACCCAATTGAGGCCAATTGAGGCCAATTGGGCCAATTGAGGTCAATTAGGCCAATCGAGGCCAATTAATTAAATTAAGTCAATTGTAGAAAATTGAGACCAATTGAGGTTAACTACGCAAATTGAGACCAATTGAGGTTAATAAACCAAATTGAGACCAATTATGCCCATTATCTGAATTGAGGCCAATTGTGCCCAATTTAGTCCAATCAGGCTAATTGAGGTCAATTGAGGCCAATTATGCCAATTAGGCCAATGGAGTCCAATTGGGGAAAATTAATCCAATTATGTCCAATTAACTCCAATTGAAGCAAATTAAGCCAATTGAGGCCAATTAATCCAATTGAGGCCAATTGAGGCATATTAGGCCAATTGAGGCCAATTGAGGTTAGTTGAGGCCAGTTGAGGCCAATTAGTCCACCAGAGTCCAATTAGGGCCCATTGATGTAAATTGAGGCTAATTAGGCCAATTAGACCAATTACGGCCAATTGAGGCCAATTGATGCCAATTGAGGCCAATTCGGCCAATTAGGATAATTATGCCAATTGATCCCAATTGAGCCCAATTAACCAAATTGAGGCCAATTAATCCAATGAGGACAATTATGGCCAATTGTGTCCATCTTGGCCAATTAGGCCTATTGAGGACAATTAATACCGATTGAGGCCAATTAGATCAATTAAGATCATCGAGGCCAATTATGCCAATTAGGCCAATTGAGGCCAATTGAGGCAAATTAGTCCAATTGAGCCCCATTAAAGCCAATTAAGGAAAATTAAGGCCAATTAGGTTAATTGAGGCCAATTAGGCCAATTGAGTCCAATTGGGGATAATTGAGGCCAATTGAGGCTAATTAAGCCAATAGAGATCAACCGACGCCAATTGAGGCCAATTGAGGCCAATTGAGGCCAATTAGCCAATTAGGCCAATTGGGAAAATTGAGGCCAATTTAGACCAATTGAGGCCAGTTGTGGCCAATTAGGTCAATTAGCCCAATTGAGGCCAATTGAGGTCCATTGAGGCCAGTTGAGTCCAATTTGGCCAATTGAGGTCAATTGAGTCCAATTAGGCCAATTGAGGCCAACTGAAGCCAATTGAGGCCAATTAGGCGAATAAGGCCAATTGAGACCAATGAGGCCAATTAAGAAAATTATGGCTAATTGAGGCTAATTGAATCTAATTAAGGCCAATTGATTTCAATTTGGACAATTCAGGCTACTGAGGCCAATTTAGCTAGTTGAGGCTAATTGAGGCCAATAAGGCCAATTAGGCCCATTGAGGCCAATTGAGGCCAATTGAGTCCAATTAGGCCATTTAGGCCAATTATGTCCAATTAGGTCAATTAGGTCAATTCAGGCCAGATGTGGACAATCTGAAAATTAGGTCAAATTGAGCCAATTGAGGCCAATTGTTTCAATTGAGGTCAATTATTGAAAATTGAGGCTAATTGAGGCCAATTCAGCCAATTGAGGTCAATTGCATCCAAATGAGGCGAATTAAGCCAATTGAGGATAATTTGGCCAATTGAGGCCAATTGAGACCAATTTAGACCAATTGAGGCCAATTGTGGCCAATTGCGGCCAATTAGGCCAATTGAGGCCAATTGAGGTCAATTAGGCCAATTAGTCCAATTAGGCTAATTAAGCCAAATTTTGGCCAATTTGGGTTAATTGAGGCCAATTGAGACCAATTGCGGCCAATTGAGGCCAATTGATGCCCATTAGGCCAATTGAGGAGATTAGGATCATGCCACGAATGGGAATCGAGGGGTTGAAGGCGGTCTTGATGAGGAGGGCGGAAGGCCCATGATTTCTCAAGACCCACTAAAAGGAATTGGTGGCCCAATGACAAGGGATCCGACCAAAAGAATGAAGGAGGCCTTAAATGGGTTAACCATGGAATTTCAAGAGGAGAATCATCACCCTTTCTTGGGGGAAGCATTCGGGCCAATAATTACATTAATTAAGGCCCAAAAACTCTTTTAAAAATCTAACCCAAGTCATGAAATGAATTTTCAAAAGTCAAAAGGTGGTGGGGTACTTTTCTTTACTTTTCCAAAAGGGTGTGCTACTTCTATCTTAAAGTCGTGGTCATGTTAAAAAGTTGTCAAAATCATACTTTAGGCTTTTTGACTATGGAAAACTAGGCATTAGACTAATGTAAAGATCCACCACTATGTAATTCGAATTTCAAGTTCCTTTGGCTATCAATATCCACCCTTTGTACTCTTGAGGCATCATGAATGATGGTAATGTTATTGTGGTGATTTTTTCTTACAACCTTTATGTTCTTGCTTAATTCTTGACTTATCAATGGATTGGTCCTCCTTTTGTTCCATCTTGTGGATTGAGTTCTTAGAGACAAGTTCTCTTTGGGTTCTACCTTGTCCATCACCCCTTCCTTCTCATTTTCACAATCTGCACACCATATTCACCTATTTTCTCATGGCGATCTGGCTGCTCAATGAAAAAACATTGTACATGGTCCCTAGGAAATTCCTAGAAGGTCTTGCATCACTTATCATTTGGCATCAGAGCGCACATTCATGAAATATGGTTCTTTCATTCTTATCTGTTCTTCTATATTTATTTCTCTTCGAATCAGGGAAACATCAATTCTGTTCCATTTTCTTCTTCATCTACATACATCATTTCATGGTTATTTCAGATGTATATCATGTCATTTTTTTATTTAAGAATCACAAATTTTTTCTCCATCTAGATTCATCAAAATCAAATTAATATATCGTGAGATACAGTGGGTTCCAATTTCGTGATGAATTCTACAATTTTAAAACCACACAACTCACTCATTGATTCCATTTGGTGTGAAAAATTATTGCTTCTCATAAATTTATATAATTAAAATTCATCTTGTTGCTTATTCATTTATTCAAAAAAAGTGGCCCCAAATAAAAAAAATTAAAGGCTCTAAAAAAATTGCAACATTTTGAATTCTACGTCCCATTTTTCATTATTCTTCATCCATTTTCTACCCCTTCCCACATTTTTCATCTTGAGTCCATTTTGAATTTTACCTTTGAATTCTATTTTGGGATTTACACATTTTAGAGATCCTTTCAATTTGTTGAAATTGGGTAATAATGCTCTAGGAAGCTAGATGAGTGGTAAAAAGAAAGAGTGTTACATTTTGTTAAAAAATAAAAATTGAATGAAACATGAGAGAATAAATTATTTTTGATGAGGGGGTGTGTGAGGTCCATTTTACATTGTCTTCAATTTTTCTCAAAGGATTCCAAAATGGCGGAGGTAAGTAACACCAATGAAGTGGACTTTAAGTTGTTCATGAGGGTTGTACAAGAACAATTCAAAAGGTTGAATGTAAGGATGGCTGAATTGCAATCCCATTCAAAATCTAGATCACCACCAAGGAGGAAGGTAGTTGAAGAAGAGGAGGAGTTGTCTGATTTTGATGAGTCACCAATTCTGAGAAATCAACCACTAGGGAGGCAAGCCAATGTTCTGGGAGGAGTGAAATTGAGGATCCTTTCATTACAAGGTAAGAATGACACTAAAACATATTTGGAATGGGAATGAAGGGTCAAACATGTTTTTGGTTGTCACACCTATTCATAGGAAAACAAAGAGAAGTTGGAAGCTGTGGAATTCATCGACTATGCTAGTATTTTCTGGGACCAACTAGAAATGAGTCGACAATGGATCAGATAAAGAACCATCCACACTTGGGAGGAGATGAAAGTGGTAATGTGTAAGAGATTCATTTCATGCCACTATTATTGTGATTTGTTACACAAGTTGCAGGGTTTGAAACAAGGGTCCATGAGTGTTGAAGAGTATCACAAAGAGATGGAGATCATCATGAGTTGAGAGAATATTGATGAGGAGAGAGAGGCCACCATGGCAAGGTTTGTGAACAACCTCAACCATGACATTTGAGACATAGTGAACATCCACCAGTACTTAGACATGGATGATCTGCTTCACATGGCTACCAAAACGGTGAGGCAAGTAAAGGAAAGAAGGTTTCACCCTACATCCTATGGTAAGGATTCAAAATCTTCTTTCAAGTTCAAGGATTCCAAACCACAAGAGAATGTATCGGAAAACCAAATGTATTCAAAAGACGTGACCAAACCAAAACCATTCTTTCTAGAATCCAAAGGTAAAATGGAAGGTAAGGATGTTTCCAAATCACGTGATATCAAATGTTTTAAATGTCTAAGATTTGGAAATTATTCCTCACCATTCCCAAACAAGAAGGAAATGATTATTTTAGATGATGGAGATGTTTTTAGTTTTATCTCAAGTGATGGTGAAATTCCACCACTTGAGGATGATTCATATGTGGAATTAAAAATCCCTGTACATGGAGAAATTATTGTGTAAAGGAGTGCTTTGAGTGCTCAACCGGAAGGAGAACATGATAAAGAGAAATGGGAACACATTTTTCCTAACATATACCTCATCAAAGATAAGGTATGTAGTAAGATTATTTATGGTGGTAGTTTTACAAACATAACAAGTGGTTTGATGGTTGAAAAATTGGGATTATCTATGACTAGACATCCTAGGCATTATAGAATTCAATGGTTAAATAATAGTTGGGACTTCAAAGTGACTAAGCAAGAAAAAGTTCCATTTTCTATTAGTAAGTATGAAGATAAGGTGTTATGTGATGTTGTTCCCATGAATTCTAGCCAAATTTGTTGGTAAGACCTTGGAAATTTGATAGGAGGGTCACACATGATGGATACAACAACTTATATTCATTTGTGTACAATGGGAGTATGGGTATTCTTACACCATTGAGGCCTTTGCAAGCTTATGAAGTCCCAGTGAGTATTGAGAGAGATTTTGAGAAGAGAGAAAAATAAAAGAGAGAATAAAATATATAGAATGAGAAGTGTGAAAAAATAAAGAGTGAAAATGGAGTGTTGAGTGAAATCAAAAAAAATGAGGGAAATAAAAGAGTTGAACACAAGAGTAAAAATAAGAGTGAAAACAAGAGTGTTGAGGGAAAAGTGAGCTTATTTTCAGGAAAAATAGATATATAAAGATCTTTATAGGGGGAGGAATATCTCATGATTTTATTCAAGGGAGAAGGTTTTACCACAAACTCTCCTAAACCTTCAATGCCTTCTAGTGTTGTGTATATTTTGCAAGTATTTGGTGACATTTTTTCATAGGAAATTCTCGATGGCTTACTTCCCTCGTATGGTATCAAGAACCACATCGACTTCCTCCCAGGAGAAATGCTTCCCAATCGACTAGCTTATCAAAATAACCCAAAGGAGAATCAAGAAATCTAATGACAATTGGAATAATTTCATAGAGATTGGTTTGAGAGAGCCTAAGTCTGTGTGTGGTACCAGTAATTATTGTCCCAAAAAAGATGGTAATTGGAGAATGTGTGTTGATTTTCCATCTATAAACAAAATCATTGTAAAGTATCGTTATCCCATACCTCATTTGGATGATTTTTCTTAATGAACTCCAAGGTGGATGCTTGTTTACTAAAATTTACCATAGGAGTGGATACCATCAAATTAGAATGAAAGAGGGAGATTAATGGAAAACTGGATTTAAAAATAAGTTTGGATTTTATGAGTGGATTGTTATGCCTTTTGGACTATGTAATTCCCTGAGTACATTCATGGTCTTAATGAATCACGTTTTCCATCCATTCATTGGGAAATTTTTTGTTGTGTATTTTGATGACATACTTTTTTATTTTAAGAGCCTTGATAAGCATATTGAACATTTGAGACATGTTTTTGAGACACTTAGAAAAATTAGGTTGTTTTCAAACATGACAAAATGTACATTTTGCTTAAGTTCTATTTTTTCCTTGGTTTTGTGGTAGGTGATGATGGCATGAGGGTTGAGGAATATAATGTGAAGGAAATTTAGGACTTGGCAACACCAAATAATTTCAACAAGGTGAGGAGATTCCATGGACTTGAATGTTTTTACCAAAGGGTCATGAGGGAATCTTCGACCATTGCGGAACCATTGAAAGAGTTGGTAAAAAAGGGGTGAGCTTCAAGTGGGGAATAGATCAAGAATATTCCTTCTCGACACTCAAATGTGAAAATAAAGAAAATTTTGTGCAGGAGTTTCATGTAAAGTTAAAGGCCAATTTTGAGCAGAATAATGAACAAATAGTGAAGCACGCCAACAAAGTCGATGGAAAATGGTGTTTCATCCTTGAGATTGGGTGTGAGTGCACTTGAGGAAGGATATGTTCCCTGAGAATGGAAAATAAAAACTTCATCCATGAGTAGATGGTCCTTTCCGAGTGTTAGATAAGATCAACGATAATACTTACAAGATTGAGTTACCTGATAGGTATGGAAATGTTAGTGCCACCTTTAATGTTGCTGATCTTTCTCCCTTTGAATTTTCAAATTCAAGGACGAATCCTTTTGAGGATGGAGGAGGTGATGATGATAATGGAACGAATGGGAATCGAGGGGTAGAAGGTGGTCTTGATGAGGAGGGTGGAAGGTGCATGATTTCACAAGACCCACTACAAAGAATTGGTGGCCTAATGACAAGGGAGTGGACAGAGAGAATGAAGGATACCTTAAATGGGTTAATCATGGAATTCCAAGAGGAGGCTCATCAACCTTGCTTGGGGGAAGCATTCAGGCCTATAATTACATTAATTAATTCCCAAACATGATTTTAAAAATACAACTCAAGTGGTGCTACTATTTTTCAAGCCCACCCTACCATGGAATCATTAAATTCAAAAGGTGGTGGGCTCCTTGTATTTACATTTCCAAAATGGTGTGGTACATGTCTCCTAAAGTCATGGTCAAGGTTCAAAAGTTTTCAAAAGAATCCTTTAGGCTATTTGACTATGAAAAAATAGGAATTAGACAATGTAAAGATCCACCCCATGTGTAATTCGAATTTCATGTTCCTTTGGCTATGAATAGCCAACCCCTTGTACTCTTGAGATATAATGAATGAAGGTAATGTTATTATGGTGATTTTTTCATACAACCTTTGTGTTCATGCTTAGTTTTTGACTTATCAAAGGATTGGTCATAATTTATGGAGCCTTGTGGCTAGAGTTCTTAGATAAAAATTCAGTTTGGGTTCTACCTTGACTATTTCCCCCTTCCTTCTCATGTTCACTATTCACACACCACATTTACTTGTTTTCTTGCGGAGATTCGGGTGCTGAACATGCGAACATTGTACAAGGTTCCTAGCGAACTTTTTAGTGGGTCTTGCATCACATATAATGGGGACATTAGGACCAATTGAGGCCAATTGAGTCCAATTCAAGTCAATTCAGGCAAATTGTGGCCAATTATGGCCAATTAGGCCAATTGCGGCAATTGAGGCCAATTGAGGCCAATTAGGAAAATTGAGGCCAACTGGATCCAATTGAGGCCAATTGAGGCCAACATAGGCCAGTTGAGGGAAATTAGGCCCATTATGTGAATTAAGGCCAATTGAGGCCAATTGAGGTCAATTAGGCCAATTGAGGCCAATTAGGCCACATGAGTCCCATTGAGGCTAATTGAGGCCAATTAGGCAAATTGATCCAAATTTGTCCAATTGAGCCTAAATTGGTGCCAATTGGCCCCAATTGGAATAATTGGTCTCAATGGGAATTAATTGGCCTCAATTGACCTAAATTTTCCACAATTGGTCTCAATTGACCTAATTGGACATAATTGGTCTCAATTGGTCTCAATTGGCCTCAATGGGCCTAATTAGGCAAAATTGGAATCAATTAGTTGCAATTGGTCCCAATTGGCCTCAATTGCCCTTAATTGGCTTCAATTAGCATGAATTGACCCAATTAGACTCAATTGGTAGCAATTGACCTCAATTGGAATAATTGGACTCAATTGGGCTAAATTGGGCTAAATTGGGCTAAATTGGCCTAATTAGCCTAATTGGCCTAATAGCCTAATTGGCCCTAATTAACCTCAATTGGACTCAATTGGCCTCAACTGAACTAATTGGTATAATTTTCCTCAATTGGCCTCAATTATCCTAAATTTTCCTAATTGGACTCAATTCGACTCAATTGGCCTCAATTGGCCTCAACTGGCCTCAATTGGACGTATCAGACTAAATAGCCTCAATTGGCCGAATTGGACTGGTTGGCCTCAATTGGCCTCAATGGGACTAATTGGCAATAATTTTCCTAATTGGGTTCAGTTGGCCTTAATTTTCCTTAATTGGATAATTGGCCTAAGTGGACTCAATTGGCCTTAATTGGCCTAATTGGACACGATTGGACTCAATTGGCCTAATTGACCTAATTGGCCACAATTGGACTTAATTGGAATAATTGGCCTAATAGGACAAAATTGAACACAATTAGCCTTAATTGGCCTTAATTAGGCTTAATTAGCCTCAATTGTCCTAATTGGCCCAATTGGGATCAATTGGGCTCAATTGGCCACAATTCACATAATGGGCCAAATTAGCCTTAATTGGCCTCAATTATCTTCAATTAGAATAACTGGCCCCAATTTGGGAACAATTGGCCTCAATTGGCCTAATTGGCCTAATTGACCATAATTTGAATCAATTGGCCTAATTGGCATAATTTGACTCAATTGTCCTCAGTTGGCTTAACTGGCATAATTGGCCTCATTGGCCTCAACTGACCTAATTTTCCTCAATTTGCCTAATTGCTTTTAAATTTTCTAATTGGATTAATTGGTATGATTGGGATAGTTGGTCTCAATTTTTGAATTGGACATAATGTCTTAATTAGCACCAATTTTCATAATTAGCCATAATTGGCATCAATTTTCTTAATAGGCCTCAATTGGCCTAATTAGCCTCAATGGCCAAATTGGGCTCAATGGCCTAATTGTGTTAACTAAGCTAATTGGTATATTTGGATTAATTGGATTAATTGGACTCAATGGATGAATTGGTCTCAATGTCATAGTTAACCTAATTGGCTGAATTGGACTCAATGTCCTAATTGTCCTAATTGTCATGATTTGGTTTGAATTGGCCTCAATTTGCCACTATTTGCCTCAATTTGCCTAATTGGCCTCAATTGACCACAATTTATCTAATTAGCCGAACTGGTCTCAATTGGTTTCAATTGGCATAATTGGCCTCACTTGGGCTTAGTTGGCCTCAACTCGCCTAGTTGGTCTAATTGGCCTCAATTGGCCTCGATTGGTCTAATTGGCCTTAGTTGACCTCAATTTTTCTAATTGGTCTCAATTGACCTTAATTGGCCAAATTGGCCTCAATTCTCCAAATTGTCCAAATTGTCCTCAATTGGAATAATTTTCCTCAATTGGTCTAATTGTCCCCAATTGCCCTTAATTTGTCTAATTGGCCTCAATTGGCTGAGTTGGCCTCAATTGGCCACAATTGGCCTAATTGACCTACATGGCCTGAATTTTCCTTAATTGGCCTAATTGGACTAAATTCACCAAATTCACCTCAATTGGCCTCAATTTTCCTCATCGACCTCAATTGGCACCAATGGGCCTTAGTTAGCCTCAATTGGCATCAATTGGCCTTAGTTGGCCTCAATTGGTCTAATTGGACTTAATTAGCCCGATTTGGCCTAAATGGACTCCTTTGACTTAATTGGCGTAATTGGCTTCAATTGGCCTCAATTTGACCTCAATCAGACTCAATTGGCCTCAATTTACCATAATGGACCTAATTGGCCGCAATTGGCTTCAATTGGCCTCATTTGGCCTTAGTTGGTTGTAATTGACCTCAATTGGCAACAATTGGCCTTAATTGGTCTCAATTGGCCTCAATGGGTCTAAATTTCCCTAATTGACCTCAATTGGCCTCAATTTGCTGAATTGGCCTATTTGGCCACAATTATACTCAATTGGCTTAATTGGACCTAATTTCCCTTAATTGGCCCAATTGGCCTCAATTGGACCTAATTAGCCTCAATTGGCCAAATTAGACTCAATTGGCCTCAAATGGACTCAATTTACCTAATTGGCCTTAATTGGTCTAATTGGCCTCAATTGGTTAATTGGCTTAATTAGTCGCAATTGGCCTCAATTGCCCTAAATAGCATAATTGGCATCAATTGGCCACAATTGGGCTCAATTGGACTCATTGGACCCAAATGACCTCAATTGGCCATAATCGACCAAATTGGCCTCAATTCGCCCAATTTGCCGCAATTGGACCAATTGGACCAATTGAACTCAATTCGCCTTATTTGGAATCAATTTCCATCAATTGTCCACATTTGGCCTTAATTGGCCTCAATTTTCCTCAATTGGAATAATTACCTCAACTGGAATAACTGGCCTCAATTGGCCGCAATTGGCCTTAATTGGCTGCAAATGGACTCCATTTTCCTCAATTTGTCTCAATTGGCCACAATTGGCCTCAATTCGACTAATTAGCCTAATTAGACTCAATTCACAATAATTGGTCAGGATTGATCGCAATTGGTCTCAATTGGCCTCAATTTATGTCAATTGGCCTAAATTGGACTCAATTGACTCAATTGAGTTCAATTCTCCTATTTGGCCTCAATTGGCTGAATTGGCCTCAATTGGACTCAAGTGGCTTAATTGGCCTAATTGGCCAAATTGGTTTAATTGGCCTCAAAATGCCTCAATTGGCATAATTTGTTAAATTGCTCTCAATTGGACAAATTTGGTCTCAATTGGCCTCAATTAGTCTAATTGGCCCCATTGGCCTCAATTGGCTGTCATTGGGCTCATTTTTCCTAATTGGCCTCAATTGACCTAATTGGTCAGAATTGGCCACAATTGACCTCAATTGTCCTAAATGACCTAATTTGCCACAATTGGCCTCAATTGACCTAATTGGCCAGTGGGCCATAATTGCCCTCAACTATCCTAATTAGACGAATTGGCCTTAATTGGCCTCAATTCATTTAATTGGCCAAATTAGCCTTAATAGGCCACAAATGGCCTCAATTGTCCTTAATTCACCTAATTGGCCTCAATTAGGCTCAATCGACTCCAATTGGCCTAATTGGCCCCAATTGACCTCAATTTTCCTAAAGTGGCCTCAATTTGTTGAATTGGCCTCAATTGGTCTCAATTGGTCTCAATTGGCCTAATTAACCTCATTTGGCCACAATTGGATTCAATTTCTCTTAATTGGACTAATTTGCCTAATTGATCTCAATTGGCCACAATTGGACTCATTTGGATTTATTGTTCAAACTGGCCTAATTGGCCTCAATTGGCCTAATTTGCCTCAATTTTACTAATGAGATTTAATTGGCCTAATTGGCCTAATTAGCTTAATTGTCATCAATGGTTAAATTGGTCTCAATTGCCTAATTGGGAATAATTTTCCTAATTGAAATCAATTGGCCTCAATTTTCTTAATTGAACTTTATTAGCTTAATTGGCATCAATGGACAAATTAACCTCAATTGTCTAATTGGCCTAATTTTCCTTAATTTGCCTAATTAACTAAATTGGCCTAATTGGTCTAATAGGAATAATGGATGAATTGGTATCAATGTCCTAATCGGCCTAATTGGTCGAATTGGCCTCAAAGTCGTAATGGCCTAATTTTCCTAATTAGCCTCAATTGGCTTGAATTGGCATCGATTGACCTCAATTCGCCTAATTGGCCTCAATTGGTCTCAATTGGCCTAATTTTTCTCAATTGTCCAAATTGACGTCAACTGACCTCAATTCACCTAATTGGCCAAATTGGCCTCAATTGGCCTCAATTTTTCTAATTGACCTCAATTAGCCTCACTTGTACTCAGTTACCTTAATTAACCTCAATTGGTCTCAATTGGAATCAATTGGCATAAACTGGTCTAAGTTTCCACAATTGACTTAATTGACCTCAATTTGTAAAATTGGACTAATTGGCATAATTCACCTCAATTGGTCTAATTAGCCTCATTGACATCAATTTGTTTCATTAGACTTAATTGGACAAATTGTCCTCAATTGGCTTAATTGGATGGAATGGGTCTCAATTGGCCTCAATTGGCCTAATTCACCTCAATTGACTGAATTGGCCATAATTGGCCTCACTTGGCATAATTGGCCTTAATTTCCCTCAATTGGCTCAATTGGGCTCACTTGGTCGAATTGACCTTAATTGGACTCAATTGGCCTTAATGGCCAAATTGGCCTCAATTAGACTTAATTGACTTCAGTTGGGCTCAATAGGCCTAATTAGACTAATTGACCCCAATTGGCTTTAATTGGATGAATTGGCCTCAATTGGAATAATGGGCCTCATTGGGCTCAATTGGCCCAATGAGCTTCGATTGGGCTCAATTGGATGAATGAGCTTGGATTGGGCTCAATTGGCCCAATGGGCCTCAATTGGGCTCAATTGGCCTCAAATGGCCTAATCAGCCTCAATTGTCCACAATTGGGCTCAATTGGGCTCAATTGGTCTCAATTGGCCTAATTTGTCTCAATTGTCCTCAACTAGCTTCAATTGGATTTAATTAGCCTAATAGGCATGAATTGAACTCATTTGGTCTCAATTGGTCTCAATTGGTCCAATGGCCACAATTGGCCTCAGTTTTCGCCAAATTGACCTAATTGGATTCAATTAACATCAATTGGACTCAATTTCCCCCATTTGGCACCAATTTACCTAATTAGACCAATTAGCCTCAGTTGGCCTCAATTGGCCTCATTGGCCTCAATTGGCCTCAATTGGCCCCATGTTGCCTAATTGACTTAATTGGCCTCAATTGGTGTGATTGGCCTAATTTTTCTCAATTGGAATTAATTGGTCTCAAATGGCCCCAGTTGTCCTAATTGGTCTCAATCAGCATCAATTGTCCTAATTGGCCTCAATTGGATTCAATTCGAATTAATTTACCTGAATTGACCTCAATGGGCCCCAAGTCCAATTAGGCCAACACAGCCAATTAGGCCAATTGATGCCAATTAGGCCAATTGTGGACAATTTGGAAAATTGAGGCCAATTGAGGCTAATTAGACTAATTGACATCCAGTTGGCCAATTAGGCCAATTGACACCAATTAGGACAATTGAGTCCAATTAGTACATTTAGGCCAATTGAAGCCAATTTTTTCAATTAGGCTAATTATGCCAATTAATCCAATTAGATAAATTGAGGCTAAATAGAAAAATTGAAGCCAATTAGGCCAATTATTCCAATTAGCCAAATTGAGGCTAATTAGGAAAATTTAGGCCAATTGAGGCTAATTAGGGAATTGAGGCCAATTGACGCCTAGTGAGGCCAATTATGCCAATTATGGATATTTGACCAATTGAGTCCAATTTGTCCAATTGAGGCCAATTCACCCAATTATGGCCAATTAGGATAATTGATTCCATTATAGGCCAATTGATGCAAGTTAGGAAAATTAGGCCAATAGAGGCCAATTAGTAAAATTGAGGACAATTAAGGCCAATTGAGGCCAATTGTACCCAATTAAGGCCAATTATATCCAATTGAGGCTAAGGCAACATGAGGTCAATTGAGACCAATTAGGCCAAATTCAAATTGATGTCAATTGAGGCCAATTAGGCCATTGAGGACAATTGAGACCAATTAGGCCAATTGAGGCCAATTAGTTCATTGAGTCTAATTAAAGCCAATAGAATCCAATTATTCCAATTAGTCAAATTAGATCAATTAGGCCAATTAGATTAATTGAGTTCAATTAGGAAAATTGAGTCAAATTGAGGCCAATTCGACGAATTTGGCCAATTGATTCCAATTAGGCCAATTGAGGCCAATTTAAAAAACTGAGGCCGGTTGAGCCCAATTAGGAAAATTAGACCAATTAGGTCAATTGATTACAATTAGGATAATTTGTATAATTGAGGCCAATTGATGCCAATTAGGCCAATTCACCCAATTGAGGCCAATTATTCTAATTAGGCCAATTATAAGTTAAGGACAATTCAACTATTGGGGCCAATTAGAAGAGTTAAACCAATTATGCCACCTTGTACAATTGATACAAATTAGGAAAATTGAGGCCAATTAAGGTTAATTAAGACTGAGGAAAAATGAGGTTAATTGAGGGCAGGTAGGCCAATTACCAATTGAGGCCAATTTTGGACAATTGGGCTGATTAGGAAAATTAGTCCATTGACAAGAGTTCATCCATTGAGGACAATTAGGCTTGTAAGTATAATTATTCAAATTAGGCCAATTGCAACCAATTAGATAAATTGAGGCCAATTGATCCCATTTGAGGCCAACTGAGGCTAAGTACAATTGAAGAAAATTGAGTCCAATTAAGATAATTTCCAATTGAGTCTAATTAGACCCATTTCCAATTGAGTCCAATTTATGCCAATTAGGACAATTAGGCCATTGATTCCATTGAGGACAATTGAGGAAAATTGAGGCTAGTTATTCCAATTTCCAATTGAGGCCAATTGGCCTAAATTGACCTCAATTTACTTAATTGGCCTAATTGTCCTCAATTGTCCTTAATTGGCCTCAATTGGCATTAATTGGCCTCAATTGGTCTCAATTTGCCTCTATTGGCCTCAATTGACCTCAATTGACCTAATTGGTCTAATTGACCTCAATTGGCCTCAATTGGCCTAATTAGTCTCAATTGGCCTCAGTTGGACTAATTGAACTCAATTGGATTCAATTGTCATCAATTGTCCTCAATTGGCCTAATTGGTCTTAATTGACCTAAATTGTACTCAATTGGCCTCAATTGGCATAATTGGCCTCAATTGGCCAAATGTGCCTCAATTGGCCTAAATTGGGCTTAATTCTCCTCAATTGTTCTAATTGCCTAATTGGCCTCAATTGACTTCGATTGGACTCAATTGGCCTAATTGGCCTCAATTGGCCTAAATTGGCCTAAATTGGCCTAATTGGTCTCAATTGTCTTCAATTGGCCTCAATTGGACTAATTAGCCTCAATTTTCCTAATTGACCAAGTTGGCCTCAACTGGACTCTATTGGACTAAGTAGGCCCAATGGACCTCAATTGGCCTCAATTTCCCTCAATTTCCCTCAATTGACCTCAATTGCCCTTAATTGGACTGAATTGTCTTAATTAGCCTAATTGGATTAAATTGGACTCAATTAGTCTCAATCAGAGTCAATTTGCCTCAATTGATCTCAATTGGTCTCAGTTCGCCTCAATTGGCCTCAATTAACCTCAATTTGCCTCAATTGGCCTCAATTGAGCTTAATTGATCTCAATTATCCTTAATTGGCCTCAATTGGCCCCAACTGGTCTCAATTGGACTAATTGGCCTCAATTGGTCTCAATTGGCATAATTGGACTCAATTTTACTCAATTGGCATAATTGGCCTCAATTAACTTCAATTGGACTCAATTCAACTAATTGGAGTCAATTGTTAGATTTTCCCTCAATAGGAACAATTGCCCCCAATTGGCTTAATTGGACCCAATTGTTCTCAATTGGCCTCAATTGGACCGAATTGTCCTCAATTGGCCATAACTGGCCCCAATTGGACTTAATTGGCCTTGATTAGCCTAATTGGCCTCAATTGGACTCAATTGGCCTTATTGGCCTAATTATACTAATTGGCCTCAATTGGGCCAACTAGCCTCAACTAGCCTCAATTGTACTCAATTGGACTAATTGCCTTAATTGTCCTCAATTGGCCTAATTGGACTGAATTAGTCGCAATTGGCTGAAATTGGCCTAATTGGCCACAATTAGTGCAATTGGCCTCAATTGTCCTCAATTGAAGGTACTGGGGCCCGCAACAGAAGCCAATTGGTCAATAATTTTAAATTTTCTCATCGATGAGACAATAGAAGTTGTCATCGCTAATGATATGAGGCCTAGTATGGTCCGAGTGTCTCTTGTAAATTAAAAGAGTACAAAAATTATAAATGTAAACGTACCTCTAAATATCTGAAGGTGTGATTAATAGTATATCATTGTTGGTGATCATTTCGCGAGGGATCTGCTATAGGATCCCTCTTGAACATCCATACATGATTCAAAAATCCATGGGAGTGTTGATCGTCAAATTTTGGGTGCTAGAATAGTGATCTGATGATATCTTTGACGACCCGACGACCACCACGATCCTCTACCTTTGATGCTTGAAGGCATTCTTGGACTCCACATGAGAGAGAGAATCTCTCTAGATAGCAGGAGGAGATACAAGCTTTCATTTAAGAATCAGTGAATACTCCATTTGGATAGAGCCTCTCTTTTTATTTATAATGGATGATGAAAATACGCGAATGGGTTTCCCGACCCCTATTTATTTATCATCCACTAAATAAATAAATAATTAAGAAAAACTAAACAATTTCAATATTACTTATTATTTAACACGTACCAATAATATATATATAATATATTATGTGATAAAACCCCAATTCATTAACTCGACTCGTAATCATGATTAATATTAAACGAACCTTGAATATTAAAAGAATATTCATTCCCTTAATATTTTTCTTGAATTTATGTAACATATAAATAATTTTAATAAATAAATTCAATACTAATTATTATATACATGAATAATATGAATTTATTTATTTATGAGTGATCGATAGCTTAGACAATACTCAGATCTAATGTTGGGCCCCCCATTTATAATATACCAATGTTCTCAGAATAGTGCCCAATGTATGATTGATATCTTCTATTTGCCCATCCGTTTGAGGGTGATGGGATGTGCTGAAAATAAGTTTCATACCAAATTCCCCCCATAATGTCCTCAAATAATGGATGAGAAATTTTGTCTCTATCTGAAACAATGCTGCAAGGAATTCCATGAAGGCGAACAATCTCTTTGAAAAACAATTTTTCTACATTCATTGCATCTTCCGTCTTATGACAAGGTATGAAATGAGCCATCTTATAAAATCGATCAATAAAAACCATTATTGAATCTTTTACTCACTGAGTCTTTGGTAAATCCATAATGAAATCCATGTTGTGATCTTCCTATGGCTACTCCGGAATAGGTAATGGAGAGTATAAACCAGGCTTGAAATGACTTTTTTCTCTTTGACATGTTCCACATCTCAAAATATTTTATTGGAAATCTGATTGTATCTTCAGCCAGTAGATATTCTCTTTTAGTATCTCCAAGTTTTTATGGATGCCAAAATGACCAGAAATTCCCCCTTCATGTGCTTCTCTAATGAGAAAGTCCCTATAATTAACCTTTGGAACACACAAATTTTTTCTCTTAAAGAGAAACCCATCATGTACAGAATAATCCTCCATAAATACATCTTGAAATTGGATTAAAATAGAATTAAAATCCATATCATGCTGATAATATTCTCTCATAAGCTGAAATCCAAGAATTCGAGCATCTAGAATGGTAAGTAATGGATACCTTCAAGATAAAGCATCTACCACCAAATTATCTTTCCCCTTATTCTATTTTGACACAAATGAGAATTATTGTAATAATTCCACCAACTTTTCATGCCTCGAACTCATCTTGTGTTGACCATTAATAAACCTCAATGCCTAATGGTTAGAATGAAGAACAAACTGCTTTGGTCTCAAATAATGATACTAATGATCTAGGGCTCTTACAACCAAATAAAATTCATTATCATAGGTGATATAATTTCTCCATGAATCATTCAATTTCTCACTGAAATATTCAACAGGATGCTTGCTTTGGATGAGAAAAACGCCTATCCCAACTCCACTTGCATCACATTCCAATTCAAAGACTTGATCAAAATCCGGAAACATCAAAACCTGTGCTTCACAAAACTTTTTCATAATGATTTAAAAAGATTCATTTGTTTCCTTTGACAACTCAAATTCCCCCCTTTTCAAGAATTCAGTGATAGGTTCCATAATTTTGATGAAATTGGAAAAAAATGATGATAAAAAGATGTCCATCCATGTAAAATTATTACTTCGGTGATGGATTCTGGTTGTGGCTAGTAAAATATTGCTTCTACTTTTGATGCATCCACCATGATTCCTTCTTTGGTTAACACATATCCCAAAAACACCACTCCTATTGAAAATAACTCGCATTTTTCTATCTTTCCATATAGATTTTGTTTCCGTAGAATGTCAAATACCCATAGAAGATGATCCACAAGGATCTCCACATCCTTGCTGTAAATCAAAATATCATCCAAATAAACAACCACAAATTTACCAATACATGGTTTCAAAACTTCATTCATGAGTCGCATGAATGTGCTAGAAGCATTTGAGAGGCTGAATGGCATGACCAGCCACTCAAACAATCTGCCTTTATTTTTGAAGGCCATTTTCCACTAATCCCCTTCCTTCATTATAATCTAGTGGTATCCACTATGAAGATCAAACTTAAAAAAGATTGATGAACCATGTAGTTCATCAAGCATATCATCGAGTCGTGGAATGGGATTCCTGTATTTGATGGTAATATTATTGATATATTTACTATAAATGCGCATGCGATATGTACAATCTTTCTTTGGTACCCATAATGTTGGAACAGAACATGGGCTCATGCTTGGCCTTATAAAGCCTTAATCCATCAAATCGTCTACTTTCTTCTGCAATTCCCTTCATTCTCTAGTATTACACCGATATGCTGGTTTATTAGGAAATTGTGCACCAAGCACAAGATCAATATGGTGTTCAATGCCTCTAAATGGTGGTAATCCTACTAGAAGATCATTAGGAAAAACTTCATGATATTCTACAATTAAGAAATGAGCTAACTGATAGTGATGACTCTTCTCCTCATGGAATGACCTTTCCATCACCAATAAAACAAAAACTGGATTTTTCATATTTATGGACTTCTCCACTTGAGCTTTATTTATCATGATACTATCATTGGGAAATTCCAGAACATATTTTTCTTGAATATTTTGGGACAACATCAAAGAGAAAGTGTGATATTCTTTTGGACAGATCGAAAAGAAAATTTGTTCTTACTCCCATCATATTTCACTTACCTATCAAACTGCCAAGGCCTTACCAATAACAAGTGAAAAGTATCTATAGGAATAACATCACACAATACCTCATCATCATAGTTTTTACTAATGGATAATGAAATTAGAACCTTTTTGTTGACATAGAGTGTGATCCCATTGTTCAACCATTGCAATTTATACGAGTGAGGATGATTCTGAGTTGGAAGCTTAAATTTCTCCACTAGTGTTTTTGAAGCCACATTTTTATATCTCCCAATATCAATAATCACCATGAATACCCACCAATTAATGGTTCCACAAGTTTGGAACAATTTTTCTCTTTGATCTTCTTCTGGGAAGATCTGATCTTGCAAAACTCTTCGTAGCACAAGTATGGTGCCCACGTCATCTTTTTCCACCACATCTTCCTCATTTTCATATTCTTTACCATCATGTTCATCATCTTAGATTTCCTCTTCAATATCTTCAATCTCCTTAGTTGTAATAATTTTTTTGTTAGGTAAATTGGCCTGAAAATGACCATACACATGGCATTTGAAACACTTTCGATTCCCACATTCAAAGGAGTTGGACTTCCCTTTTGGTTTTTCCATAGCCTTCACTTTCCCTTTATCTAGCATCTTGTTCCTTCCAAATTCATACTCTCCAACACTAGATTTATTAGAAGAAATATCTTTATAAAAATTTGTACCTATATTGTAGTTTTTGAGCACCAGCGCATTTGTGGTCCGCTTTTTCTTCTCCACCTTGATTGCTAGCTTGCAAACATCATCAAGTGACCAGAATGGTTCCAACTCCACTGAATGTGCAGTTTATTCATTTAATCCACCCAAAAACCATGCAATTGTTTGCTCATTATATTCTAGAACACCAATTCGCATAAAAAATGATCAAACTCCCGAATTTACTCTTCAACAGATTTATCGCCTTGTCACAGGCTATGCATTTGGAAATAAAGCTCCTGCTTATAATTCTCGGGCAGAAATAGTCTCCTAAAAAGCCTTCTCAACTTCTCCCATGAGCGTATTTTTCATTTTCCATCACATTCCTGCTATTTATTCATATTTTTCCACCAAAGAGATTCATAATCAAAGAATTGTTCGATTTCACGAATCCAATTTAGAAAATCATTCAGATTCATAGTCCCATAGAAATCCAAAATGTCAATCTTCAACCCTCTTTCAATATCTTAATCATCTCTTTTTCTTCGCATATCCACATCTAAATCACCAAAATCATCACTATTTTCATGATCTTCATAAAATGGCGCTGGATTGCACCTATTATGTGTTGATGGATGTTGGGGATGCCGATGCGGTGGAGGGGAGTCATGTCGCTGTGTTCTCAATAGTTGAGAAAGTTTCTCACCAATTTGAGTAATTTGAGATTGTATCTATGTGTTAGCTATTTCCTAGGGAGAAGGAGGAGTAAACGATTCGCTCTTACGAGACGTGATGGAGATTAACAAGAAGAATGCGATAGAATTTGCTCGTTCGAACCATGGCTCTAATACCAACTGATGCGTCGCTGGAAGCTCAAAATGAGTAACCAAAGAGGAGCAACATATTGTAGCTAAATCGACCAAGGATTAAAGGCAATGACACCCACCAAGGTTTCTCCATGCTTAAATACTATGTATCCAGCAATGGAGATGCACCACCAATTTCAGGCAATGGGAAGAGGCTAAAGCTATAATAATTCATAACAAGCATCACAAAGTAGTCCAAATAAAATATTCCATTAAAAATGGGTGAAAATACATTATAAAGATGAAATAAAGAAAGGAAAATGTCCCAATTCTAGATACAGGCCATGAGGAACCTATAAGGCACATAAAAAGCATAAAACAACACTTTCTCTTGTCATTTAATGACCCCACTTGATAAAGTAGCAGTATTATCTCTTAATGATGATTTTCTCCACTTTCTCTCTCCTCTTTAATGTGATGCTACGAACTTACACCCATTTCCATGAGGATAAGTAATTTCAAGGCCCAAATAAGTGTGTTGCATCCCACCATAGTGTTGGATGTCAATAAGTGTTGGCTTGTCCAATTCAAATAACAATTGGGTTGAAAATTTTTATCAATCCCAAAATTATTCTCCGTGAGATGAATCTGATCGATATTACTATAACACCCAAAATTTCTGGTGTTCATATTGGTAGGTCTATACTCATGATCTCACTACTAGATATAACCAAGTGTGAAATTAATGATAAGATGTATCAATCCATAGGAGTCCCCATCACTGGATTGTCAAACATATACTATGTATAGTCAGTTAGATGTATCTAGACCATAAGACCTTTGTTTAAGATTATTGTCATAATATCTCAAGGATCTCATTATAGAATGGGATCATCTATAACCTTTTGATATGACAATTAATCTATGAAGATTTCAATTAAATAGTGGATGTATAAATATCAATAATATAATGGTAAGTATACATCATGCATATCTAACTGTATACACGATATGGTAATAAAATGTACTGCTTAGTTGGGTCTAGTGAACCCACTATTTAAACACTCTCACTTTCACTAGATCCAACTGGATAATAATTCTTGATAGCTACTCACATGATAAAGATAATGTTTAAACTGAGTAACGACTTTATTTGTTGGTTATTCTACGTTTTAGCTATGTGGTTATTCTGCTATATGTGACCTCATATCCTTGAGTAAAACTTCTCAAGAGATGGCATCCATGAGTATATCTATTTTTCAATATTACAACTTGACATCTAGAATAGTAAGAATATCATAACTTACACTATTGAAATACTTTAATTACTAGGTGTGATTCCAAGAACATGAACAAAATGTTGCGTTTAACTGCTTCTTAGCTACCTCAGATGTTGCAATATACTCAGTTATTGTAGGTATGGCTACCACTAGATTATATGTGTTAGCCTTGGAAGTGTAGTTTGGATTGGGGCAGTGCAAGTGCTTGAGGATTGGTGGAGAGGCTGTAGTGGGGTGTTTTAGGGGCTTGTGCTTGTTGTAGTGCTGCTAGTCTGTTGTTGAAGGTGTTTTTTGCTCGACTGGTTAGGGCTTGGAAGGGTTCTATTTCTTCTGTTTAGAGGATGAGGATGGAGTTGCAGTAGCATTGCCTAGTGCTGTTTGGCTGGTTTTTTCTTTCATCCTGGGTTGTGGGGTTGGGTGTGTTCATGGGGCTGGGGTTGTGTGTGTGCGTGGACTGGGGTTGGGTGTGTGTAAGTGTGTGTGTGGTGGTTGTGGGTGTGAGTTAGTGTGAGTTGTGGTGTGAGTGTATTTGTGTGGGTTGTGTGCTCCATGGTGTAGGGGTTCTTGTAGCGGTTTTTGCTTCTCTCAGGGTTTAGTTCCAGCTTAGGATATTCCTTGCATGTTTCTCCTTGATAGCTACTGCCTGCCTTCCAGCATGGGGTCTGTTGGTGCTTTGGGCTTGATTGTGGTGCCTGTTCATTTATTACCTGATGACGTTGCAGCTAGTTTGTTGGGTTCTGTTTGCTGCTGGATTCCCTAGGTTGGGCTGCATTTTGGCCTGGATTGTTTTGATGCCTCATGTTCTCTTGAAGTGGTGCTTTTCAGTAGTGGTGTTGGCACCCTGGGTTCTTGGTTTCAATAAGCTTGTCTTCCTGGACTGAATTTTTATTTTGTTACCTTGCTTGGGTTGGCTTTTTTCTCTATCTTAGCCTGTCCCTATATTGTTTAGGTCAACTGGGTCTCACCATTTGGTGATTGAATGTAATTCATCTTACTCTCTTTTATGTATATGATTTATTATCCTTGAAAAAAATACATGATTATTCCATCATTGAAGCGTATGGATCTCAACTCACCATGTGAATCTCTTCCCATGTCTTGAACAAGTCAACCTGGAGAGATTATTCCATGTGACATTGGTAACAATTGTTAACTTGAATTTTTCCAAATTGAATTTTTCAATACCATGTCACCATATGTATGACTAAATGGGTCCAAGAAATTGTTAGATCTACCTCAGTAGATCCTGTTCCCAAGAACTTAGGATGCTACTTTAAGTCAATCTCTGGTGAAATAATTTGAACCCAGTCTTATCAAACTGTAATACTAATATCTGTTTACCATATGTTGCTGAACATATTTCTCTTTGAAAACCATGGTTCTCCCACTATCCTTTGGTAAACACATGAAAAATATTCCTTCCAAATGAATGTTTTGAGATCTTGTTTCTTACTATAATGATGAACTGGATTTTAGTAACTTGCAACCCTTATTAGCATCCAATGGTGTCATCATCCCTTTCTGGTTTTGTCGTATAGAAACCTTCTAATAAAGTCAATATTGGAATCCAATGTTCAATATAATGACCTTAGAAGCTAGCTATGATAAGTAAAATTCTAATAGATTTAGGCATGATGACTTGGTATAACCAATCAAGCCTTATTGGCACAACACTTGTACCATCCATGTATTATCTAACTTGAATACCCACTGCAGTATTCAATTTATAGGCCCCTGTGCACTTTGATACATGGAATCCATTATTGAATTTTAATTGGTCTTGTCAATATTAGTTAATTGTCATATACTGCTTACTTGTAGGTATTAATATTCTCAGTGAATAATGTATCACTACCTGTGGTGAACTCAAAACCATCACCATGGTTTTTAACCTTCCTATACAGTATGTGTCTCTGGATCATTCCTCTTCCACATGTACTTGTGGAACTTCTCTTATGCCAACAATTTTTTCAACAATAGCATTAACTAGACCCAAGTCAATCAAGTTCCCAATATCTCAAAGAAATATGTGCACCCTTTTTATCGAAAGGTAGTCTATCACCTGACTATAAGTTTTCTATATTTGGGATTTATATTATTTCCTAATCAACTATTAGGATAATTACTTGAATGGAAAATGTGTGTAACTTGATGCATGTTTGTTTATATCCTAACAAAATATTTACATCTAAACACATGTCCTATGACATAATGGATTTCCCTCATACTATAACTCGTATGGTATCCTTTTTTCATTTTTAGTTGGCATATTAGTTATTATATTTATCTGTTATTTACAAAGAACATCTTGAAATATGATGGAAGTTACTACACGTTGTATCATTGATACTACCTACATCATAACTTTGATGTATAAAGTGTGCGTTTAGGAATTGCTCCATGATACATTTTTTGATCAATTTTAACATGTAAGACTCTTTATCGATCCTCCTTTTTAGTGATGGGAACTATGTTGAAGGCACCAAGTCGATTTCTCAGGTGGAGGAGTTGGTTTTGTGAGGCCCGATGACGTGAGGGATATTAAAGAGGTTGAATGCTACAATGGGTTCCCATCATTCTTCAATCACTAGTAGAAAAAAGGTCCTTAACATCTGTTTTTTACGTCGGTTTTTAACTAACATTGAAGTCACCGGAGTAAAAAATATGACTTTTTTATGTCGGTTTTCATAAACTGATGCCAAAAAAGAATTTCATTTTTTGGAGTCAGTTTTGTAAGAAAACGCGGCCAAATAAACTCATCCGCATCATTTTTGGTGTTTGTTTCCTTAAAAACCGACACCAAAAAGTTGAAAAAATAGTTTCGGCATCGGTTCTTGAAAAGAAACCGATTCCATAAATGGAAAAAATTAATTTTTTCCATCGGTTTTTACAAAAACCGATGCCAAAAAGTAATTTTTTCTTAGATGTTTTAGATCATTTCTTAATCTTCCATTTGACTGGTCTTAGAGCTAAAATAGAGTTATGGATCAAAGTTATGGCCATCAGAAGTTGAACTTATCAATGTTTCGATTGATACAACTTTTTTTAAAGAAAACAAGATAAACATGAATTAAAATCACACACACCAAATGATATAAAATATACATAATACTTCAAACATATTTCAATGGTTTTTGGAGCTTCCATTGAAATGATATGTTATTTATCATCATATCTCTTATATTTAGTGGTGAATTCACGCGATAATGAAAATGACGATCGATAATTAAATTTACACCATGGTTGGTAAATCTCATCGGAATTATTTATATTTTTAACTCAATAATAAAAGTAAATAATCATTATATGAAATCTAATCGAGTTGTTTATAAATGAAGGACAATAATAATAAAGAAAATAAATGAATATAAAAGGTACCATATTAAAATTAACGATTGATGCCACGTTGAAAATTTGATTGAATCGAAGAGGTTGAAAATGTTGAATGAAGGAGAAATGGATTTATATATAGTAAATGAAAATATTTTTTATTGAGTTTTATGAAAATGTAGGTGAGATTTTAAAAAGTTAAACACTCTTTGTGAAAAAAATTGAAATTCTGTTCCCACGTAATGGTAAATACTATTTGGCATCGGTTTTGTTTGAAACTGATGCAATAGAGGATATACGTTGGTCTTTTGGTGTCGGTTTTTTAAGAAAACCGATGCCAAAAATTCCAATTGATATCACATTTGGCATCGGTTTTTAAATAAAACGATGCTAAAAAGATAAAAAAATATACATTTCGTGTTGGTTTTTTTAAAAACCAACACCAAAAGTAAAAAATTTTGTTTTTCAAATTGTTTTTTAAAAAAATAGACGTGAAAAACAAAAAAAATGTTTTGGTGTCAGTTTTTATGAAAACTAACGCGAAAAGTAAAAAAATATATTTTTAGCCTCTGTTTTTTTAAAAACCAACGCGAAAAACAAAAAAAAGTAATGGCGTTGGTTTTTATAATAACTGTTGCAATTTTTTTTAAAATACCATATTTTATATAATTCCTTAAGCTTCAATTTGACAGGTCGTGGAGCTAAAACGGAATTACAGATTAAAATTTATGGACTTTGAAATTTTGACTTCATTAAGACTTCTTTTAGAGAAGATCAACTTCCAACATCCATAAATTTTAATCCATAACTCCATTTTTCCCCATGACCAGTCAAATCAAGCACACATAATTATCTAAAACACATTATTTTTTTTTAAATTTTTGGCATCGGTTTATAAGAAACTGACATCAAATTGATGGCGTTGAAAATGATTTTTCTACTAGTTATTAAAGGCCCAATGGATATTTCCGTGAATTGATAGATAAAATTGGACTATTATCTTATTTATTCAAGCCCAAATATGATGTTTAAAGCTTGTCCTAGATGGTTGCATGAATTTGGGAATACTTTCCCACATGGAGGATTCTAGAATGACATCTTTGGACACCAAAATAAAATCTGTTGGGTTGTGTACTCAATGTCAAATCTGGTGGGCTATAGTTGGAAAGTTGTGTGCTAGTTTTCCAAAAAGTCATTGTTTGACATTAACTTTTGACTTTAAAGAGACAAGTTAGAAATAGGCTTTATGACAATATAGTATTAGTCCCATAACCTTTTATATATCCCCTTGACTATAAATAGACACCCCATGGCATTGTAATCTCATTCAAGTCAGCATTAGTGAAACTCTATGAGTTTATTATATCCATTGTGAGGATATCCACTTTCTTCCCTTGATCTTGTGAATTCTATCCTTGTAAATCAACAAGTTATATTGGTGATCCAATATCATAAATCCCCCAATTTTGTGCCTCGAACCAGGTGAATTTTTGTGTGGATTGGCCATCACACCCCTCCTTTGAGTGTATTGTCTAACCAGTAGGGCACCCTCCATATAGAGTTGGATGACTACTTACTTCCAATATCCAAACCCATCATCCTCCACTTAATCCTAAACGTTCACTTACATCCCCCTCCCTAGGCCATGAGGATCAGGCCACCCTCGACTATCTCACATCAGTTGCTATCAGAGCTCTGGTTGATGTGGTAGGCATATAACCCTTCATTAAGATTAATTTTATCCATTTATTTTAACATCTTTTATTTATTAACCTCCCATTAAAAAAATATTTTTCATTGAAAAAATCTTGAATAGGCCTTTTTTGTGCAAGATTGAAATATTTTTACATTGAGATAAATTTTCATCTATATTCATTATGCATTTGATTTTATATATGTGATTTGTATCTAGAAAAAATTGAAAAAAATATCTAAACTCATCATTTTGTGCTTTTCAAAATCAATCACATCTTTTATTTGAGAGATTTAAAAAAAATTGTCTTACTCTTTGTTCATCATCTTGTGCTTTAAAACACTAAGCACAATACTTTTCTGGGGATATTTGACCAAAAAAATAAGAAAAAAATAGGAGATATAATTACTACTTTGTGCTTTACATTATTAGCACTTTCCATTTCCATAAATCACTTGCTCCTTCAATTTACTTCATCATCATATTATATTTTGGTCATATTGTTATTAAATTTTTTTATCTTTCACAATTGAGAAAAACCCACATACCACAACATTGTACCCCTTTTCAACTTTTTACCCATATTTTATACCCTCTTTTCATCATTTACCACACAACCAGGTTGTGTTAAACCATACCCAACACAATCTTGATTGGGGAAAGATTGGTGGCACATGATCACTTTAAATAGGGTATTATATATCATAATATCATAGGATTTACACTGAGTGTTGAGAGTAGATATTAATAAGAAAAAATACTCATGAGTGTGTATCCTTGTGTTCGTGAGTGTCTTATCTTGCGCACATGAGTGTGTATGCTTGTTTGTGTGAGTGTGTATTTATTTCATGCTTGAGTTTGTATCCTTATGTGCTTGAGTGTGTAAATCTTATGTGTGTGAGATTGTACCTCTTGTGTGTGTGTGTTTTTGTGTTCGTGTAATATATAATGGCTGAAGATCATGGGAAGAGAATTGTTCATGCTAGTGATGAAGGAAGTCGAAGTAGATCTCACACACCTGAAGCTACACCACTCCAGATGAAAGCAATGGTGAGCCATTTCGAGAGGATTCTTGATTGGAAGTTGGAGGTGATATATGATAGTATTGAAAACCTTGAGAATCAACCCAATCTAAAGATGATCCATGAAAACCTGTGGCGCACTCCGGCACCACGCTTCCCCCACATCATGGAAGAGGAGATGGAAATACTTGATGGTGATTTCAAGGATGTCCTTGAAAGGAGTAGGTTGTACCAACAACCTAGAGGATGCCAAAGGAGAGCACATCATGATGACCTTCTTGGTGGGATCAAGGTAAAATTCCCTTTATTTCAAGGGAAAATCAATCCAAAAGTATGCTTGGAGTGGGATATGTGGATCAAGAAGGTGTTTTCAGGCCATGAATATTTCTAGGATAAAATGTTAAACATGGTTCCCTTGAATTTTCAGACCATTATTTTATTTGGTGGGATTAAATGCAAAAGGAGAGGGAAATATATGGTGGGTGTCCCATCAAAACATGGGATGACACAAATTTTTTCCATGCGGAAGTGGTTTTTTCTCACACATTACAATAGATATATCCACAAAAAACATGAACACCTCAACCAAGGGAGTATGAGTGTAGAAGATTTCTATAAGTAGATGAAAATTTCTATGATCTGGGAAAACATTGAGGAGGATCTTGTGGCAACCACAAACCTCTTTTTACATGTGCTCAATCAGGATATTGTCGATCAAGTGGAGATGTACCACCATGTGGAGATACAAGATATGATCCACCAAGCCACCAAGGTTGAGTAACAAATCAAAAGGATGAGGAGCATGAGAAAACCCTCTACCTCTTTCACGCGATGGATAAATCCGTGGAAGGAGATTAGACAATCATCAAAGCTGAAAGAGGTGGTTGATCGCAATGGTGACAAGGTAATTATTCCACCCAAGAAACCTACTTTTAAGGCTAACCAAAAAATGGAATCAAGATATTCCACTACTAAAAATATGGATTTTGTCAGCGCTAGAAAAGTGCATTAACAACACTAAAAAAAGTGATGTTAATCGAGGAGAAGATAAAGGGGGGCTCCCTTTTATCAGTGCTCAGAAAATTTCTGATAAAGGATTCTTTTATCAGCGCTAAAAAAGCGCGGATAAAAGACCCCTTTTATCAGTGCTAAAAACAGCTATGATAAAAGGGGTCCTTTATCGGCACTGATAAAAGACCACATTATCAGCGATTTTAAAAAACATTGATAAAAGTCAATAATATATATATATATATATATATATTTTAGGGGGAGATTTGAACAGCGCTTGACCCCCCCAATTAGCGATAGGTGGACCACTCCCACGTGCTGCCCTTGCCCGCGTGTCCAACACATGCCCCCCACGCCCTTGATTCCAGTAGAACTCGAACCCACAACCTCCCCCTTGCGCGCCCGTAGCTTTACCACTAAGCCATTTCATTTTTTTCTATTTAATGATATATCTATTTATTTATATATATAGTTTTATTTATTCATATATTAATATAGATTCATATTAATATAAATATATTTATTTATATTAATAAATATATATTTATTAATATATTAATACATATTTATATTTATTTATATATATATATAGTTATATTTATTCGTATAATAATATAGATTCATATTAAAATAAATATATTTAGTCATATTAATGGATATATATTTATTCATATATTAGTATATGGATCTTCATTCATATATTAATTTATATATATATTTTTAATTATAATTTTTTATCTATATATTTATTTGAATAATAATATATATTTATAAGATTGGTTTTAAATACATATATAAAATATGTTTTTTATGTGTGTATATAAATAAATAAATACATACATACATAAATATATACAACACACACACACACAGAGATACACACACACACACAGAGAGATATATATTTACGAATAAATACATATATATGTGTATTTGAAAAGCCATAGAATGTTAAAACGACCATAACTTCTAATCCAGAAGCCTTTGTCAACTCCACAACCAGTCAAACCGAAAAAATGAAACAATCTTCGATATGATATGTGGTACAAGCCTAACAGACATCCGAATCAGAAGTTATACATGTCTGAATGATAACAAATCGGAGTTTGCTGACTAAAAACTCAGTTTTGGAGGCCTTTTAGGCCTTTTTTGCCTAAAAAAATGTGACAGTATCTTTTCTTGGGTCACTATCATGTAGATCTCGTTGCAGGCGTCGATTTGATATGTTGTAGAACTTAACCAGACACCCTGATCAAAAGCTATGGTCGTTTGAAGTTTGAGTTACATTTTCATCTTATTTTAGATATTTTATTCATTTTTTTGATTTTTTGTGTCTTCAAATTGTTATTAAATGATTATTAATCTATGATAATTAGTAAATTTTTAATTAATAATATTTTGTAAAATATTTGAAATCCATTTTCACTAAATTTATTATATATTAAATGTAGTAGGATATTTGTACTAATCTAAAACATATTTAAAAAATATATATATTATATTTATATCAATATAAATATATTTATTTAACAATATATTATTTTTCATGATTTTTTTAAATATAAATTTTATTAGCACTAGGAAAAAATGCTGATAAATCCCACATTTATTAGTGCTACTAAAAAAGCGCTGATAAAGGGGTCCCCTTCATCAGCACTAAAAAAAGTGCTTATAAAGGGGGGCCTTTATCAGTGCTAAAAAAACGCTGATAAAGGGCCACATTTAACAGTGCTTTTTTTTAGTGCTGTTAAAAGTGCCCCTTTATCAGCTCTTTTTTTAGTGCTGATAAATCCCCCCCTTATCATAGATTTTTTTAGCACTGATAAAAGTGGAGTGCTTCCCTTGCCTATTTTTGTAGTAGTGTTCGTTGTTACAAATGTCAAAGAAGGGATCACATTTCTAGTGAGTGCCTAAATCATAATACCATGACCATCAACAATCCTGGAGAATGGGAGACTAATGTAGAGAGAACCATGTTGGTGGAGAAGTTGAGACTTCCAACTTTGAGTCATTAACATCCATATCGGCTTTAGTTGTTGAATGATTGTGGAGAGACCAAGGTTACCAAACATGTGAAGGTATTTTTATCCATTGGAAAATACAATGATGAGGTATTATGTAACATTTTTCTTATGAAGGCATGCCACATGTTGATGGGTTGACCATGGTAATACGATCAACATGTTTTTCATGATGGTTTCTTGAACCAACACTCTTTTTTACTCTGAGGGAAACCTATAACCCTCAATCCCATGTCCCCAATGAAAATTCTAGAAGATCACATTTTGAGATAAAATAAAAAAATCAGTGATGAGGAAAAAATAGAGAAACTAAAAATGGAGAGAATACGGAAAAAATAGGAAATAAGTGAAGAAAATGAATAGATATCAAATAAAAATCAATAGGGAAAAAATATTTGAGAGGAGAGAAAATTGTGATGTTTTTAAAAAAGAGAGAGGTTAAGTAATCTTTGATTTCTTATCAAAACCTTTTAGTACTTATGTACAAAGAGGTGATGTTGAAAAATAATGACTTAACAACTCCTTTTCCACATGTTGTTTAGTATTTGTTGCAGGAATTTGAATATGTGTTTACGAAAGAGGTGCCACCTGGTTTTACACCCATTATAGGTATTGATCATCAAATTGACTTCATACCCAGAGCATCACAACTAAACTACCCTACATACCACACCAACCTAGAAGAGAAAAAAGAAATTAAAAGTAAAGTTCAAGAGATTTTGGATGTGGGATATATCATAGATAGCATTATTCATTGTGCCATAATGGTGGTTCTAGTACCAAAGAAGGATGGAACATGGAGAGTGTTCATTGACTGTATACCCATCAATAAAATCATGGTCAGGTATCGTCATCCAATCCCTAGGTGTGATGACATGCTAGATGAGTTAAACAGCTCTATTATTTTCTCAAAACTTGATTTAAGAAGTGGATACAATCAAATTTGGATGAAAGAAGGATATGAGTGGAAAACAACATTTAAGACAAAACATGGAATTTATATATGATTAGTCATACCCATTGGTCTCACCAATGTACCTAGAAAATTTATGAGTTTATTGAATAATGTCTTATGTGCATATAATGGAAAATTTATTGCAGTTTAATTTGATGATATTCTGGTGTATAGTAGGACTTTTCATGAACAAGTATATCACTTAAGAAAGATCCTAAAGTTTTTAAGGAAAGAAAATTTGTTCGAAAATATAAATAAGTGAAAAAAATTCCATGATAAGATGCTTTTCCTAGGATTTGTTGTGAGATGTATTTGATGTTTACACCAAGAATATCAAATCGATACAAGAATGACCAACTCCAACTTCCATTGAGTTGGTAAAAAGTTTTCATTGAATTTCTAGTTTTTACAGGAGATTTTTTAAGGAATTTAGCACACTATCAACACCATTTAATGAATTGACAAAGAGGAATGTTCGTTGCAAATGGGGGACAAATCAATAGAAGGATTTCCATGTTCTCAAGGAGTGACTCACCCACACCCCTCTACTTGCACTTCTTGGATTTGGTAATACCTTTGAAATTGAATGTGATGAAATCATAATTGGTAGTGGTGGAGTACTCATGTAGGAAGGTAATCCTATTGCTTATTTTAGTGAGATGTGAAATGTCCCAACTCTAAACTATGCTACATATGATAAAGAGTTGTATGTATTGTTTATATTTCTAGAGACATGGAAACATTATCTTTGGCCTAAAAAATTTGTGATCCATTCTAATCATGATGCTCTTAAATGCATTAGGATCCAACATAAACTAAATAGGAAGCAAGCTAGATGGTTGGAATTCATTGAATCATTTCCATATGCTATCAAGTATAAAAAGGGTGAAGAAAATAATATGGCTGACACACTTTCAAATAAATATTTTCTTTTATCGTTATTGGATTAAAATATCCTTGGTTTTGAATGCATTAAGGATTTATATTCCACTAATAGTGATTTTAGTGAATCGTATGGACATTGTAAACCTAGAGTTAGTTGGGACAAGTTCTATTTAAATGATGGGATCTTATTCCGAATTTATAATATTTTCATTCGTAATTTCTCTATTTGTTTACTTTTACAATAGGCGTCACATTCTGGTGGGTTAATGGGACATTTTGGTGTTGAAAAAACTTTAATCATTCTTAGTGAGCACTTTTATTGGCCTAGGATATCTAGATATGTTGATAAATTTGAGGAAAAGTTCAGTGTATTCCATAAATCCAAATCAAAACTCAACCCACATGGATTATATCTTCCTATCGCAATATCCAATAACCCCAGGAAGGACATTTCAATGGAATTTATTATGGGGTTACCAAAGACCAAGAGGGGGTGGTAATCCATTTTTGTTATTGTGGATACGTTTTCTAAAATTGAACATTTTATTCCTTGTCACAAAATAGATGGTACTACTAGAGTTGTAACACTTATCATTCAGTAAGTAGTCAAACTCCATAGAATTCCTAGGAATATTGTGTTAGATCAAGACAAAATATTCATTAGTTACTTTTGTAAGACCTTGTGGAGTAATATAGGTATGATGTTATTATTTAATACTACTTTTCACCTTCAAACTGATCGTAATTAGAGGTGGTGTATCTGAAACTATTATCCATTCTGAAAACATTTGTCAAGAAGAATCTCAAGAATTTAAAGGAGTGTCTACCATATGTGGAATTCACATATAACAGGGCCAAACATTCCAATACTCAATATTCTATGGCTTTAACCCACTTAACCCTATTGATATTGTTCCTTTTCCTTTAAATAATGAAACTAATTTAGATGTGAAAGGGAGTGACGAATTCCATAAAAACTCCATGAAAATGCATGGAAAAATATCGAGTGAATGGACCAAAAATATGTTGATCATTAAAAAAAGGTTCGCAAACAAGTCTTATTCAAGGATGATGACTTATTCTGGATACATCTGAAGAAGGAGTTATTTCTCAACAAGCGGAAATCAAAACTCATACCTCAAAAAGATGAACCTTTCTAAGTTATTGAAAATATTAACAACAATTCTTTACAAAATATCTATGTAAGGTGAGTATGGTGTAAGTACCACTTTCAATGTTTCTAATATTTATCCTTTTTTGGGTGTATAGGATGAAGAGTCAAGGACATATCCTTTTAAAGTGGGGGAGGATGATGCAAACCATTTTGAAGGCACCAAGTTGATTTCCCAGGTGGAGTAGTTGGATTTGTAAGGCCCGATGATGTGTGTAAGATTAAGGAGGTTGAACACTACAATGGGCACCCATCTTGCTTCATTAAAGGCTCAATGGATATTTCTTTGCATGGATGGAGAAAATTGGCCTATTATCTCACTTATTTAATCCCAAATATGATGTTTAAAGCATGTCCCACATGGTTTTACAAATTTGGGAAGCCTTTCCCTCATAGAGGATTCTAGATTTAATCTTTGGACACCAAAATTAAATTTGATGGACTATGCACTCAAATTCAAATCTGGTGGGCTATAGTTGGAATGTTGTGTGCTACTTTTCCCAAAATTCATTATTAGACTTTCTCTTTTGACTTTAAGGGGTCAAGTTAGGAATAATATTTAGGAATTTAGCATATTAGTCCCTTGACCTTTTATGTCACCCCTTGTCTATAAATATCCACCCCATGGAATTGTAATCTCATTCAATTTTTCATTAGGGAAACTATGCAGGTTTATTCTCTCCATTGTGAAGATCAGTACTTTTTTCCCTTGATCTTATGAATTCTAGCCTTTTCAATACACCAGTTATATTAGTGATCCACAATCATAAAGACCCCAATTTTGTGCCTCAACCAAAGCTTGTTGTTGTGTGGATTGGCCATTACACCCCTCCCTTGAGTGTGTTGTCTATTTAGTAGGTCACGATCCATATAGAGTTGGTTGAATACTTTCTTCCACTATACAACCCCATTATCCACCACTTAACCCTGAACCGTAACTATCATCCACCACCCAACACCAAGAAGATTGGGCTGCCCCAAGCATCTCACATCAATTAGAATCAATGTCATGATGTAGATAAGGTAATGTGCGTTTAGGAATTACTACACGCTACACCATCATGATCGATGAATTCTTAGTCAATATATTCTTTGAAAATACAATTTGAAGAAACTCATATCTTCTAACCATGCTTATACTTCACTTTCACATTCCATAATAACTTAAAGGAATATTATGAAGTTTATTTAACACTAGACTTCCCTATAAATATTTCGCACTCACTTGTTAAACTAATTCCAAAAGCTTTATGACATACCTTTATTTCTCAAGGTTTATTTTACCAAACCAAATACATCAATAATACCTACGGTATTTATAAATACCAATCCTAAATACCAAACATGGTATATAATTGATGTTCTTTTATTTTTTCTTCATAAATAATTTTCTAGCCACAACTGAGTAAGTAAATCTTACATTTTATATTCATCTTGTATTGCCAATGATTCAACTACCATTGAACTATTTTATTAGTATGTTAACACAAACAACATTAATTCCTAAATATGTAATAATGTATCATTATGTACAAAGGGAACATGAGATAAATGTTTTGGTTATACACTACAACTTGTTCAACATGAATCAATCACCTGGAAAATAGAATTTTTGTGCCTCTCACCATTGACTTAGTAATCACACTTTCACAGCTACTTGGAGAAGACACCTTAATTTTAGTAATGTTTCTATACTTGGTTATTGTATTTCAATACACATATGTGAAAGGCATATTGTATTTGATACCCAAGAAGTATTTCATAAAAAATACTTTTGTTTGATGAATATTCACGGAACAAGAAGTGGGTTCTTGGTTATTCAATTCAGTTCATTATGTTTCAAACTGGGTAAGGGGCACCAGTTGAGTGGCACCCAGATCTGAGACGTTACAAAGTGGTATCAAAGGAGTTTTCTTATCTTGTTTTTCCTAATGTTTGGTGACATTATAAATGAATAGGAAGAAAATGGAGTTTGGTAATTTGTTGTGCCTTGGAGTAGCTACCACGCGTACTAGGAAAAACCAAATTAACTCAAATTGAATTGTTATTTTTGGATTTTTAGCTATTACAGTTGATTCTATTTCACCATTGGGTGACACACTTTTTTTGTGTTGTTATTATTGATATCATTGTGGTTCTACTTTGTTGGAATCCATTGAGATAAGGGTATTCAATCACATGCATCATATAGGAACTTGTTAGAAATCACATGCCATGCATCCTTGCCATGTAATTTAGAGATCATTACTGATTTCATGTTGTTGTGATAGATGTACTGCTAGATATGAATGCAGTTGTGATAGATATCGTGATAAATATGCATGCTATTGTGATAAGTGTATTGGTATGTGTTCTCGTTGTATTGGATGGATGCCAAACTTTGATCCCTTAGAAGTATGGTCCCTCTTGGATTAGAATTTAGTGGATCTGGTTTCGTCCATGGGATATAAATTTTGTTGCTATGTGCTACATGTGGATACCATGATTTGTTTTGTAGGGAGTATGGACCCCCATGGATCATAATTTGGCACTCCGTTGATTTAAATTGTAAAACTAGGGGTTCTGGGGAAGTTTCTAAGGCTTACTATCTAGAAACCCAGAAAACATGGAATTTAGTCTTATAATCACATTCCATGTGTTCTTCTATTTGGAATGAAAATAAATTTTCAATGTACACTCCATGTACTATGAGTACACGTCGTGTGATAGATGACCGTGCCACCATCCCTATGAGAGAAAACACAGGTTGTTGAGTATTGATCAGAACACACCATGTACCTTATGTACACCCTTTTTAGTTTTTCATAGGCAAACCTATGTGGCTTTGGCCTTGTAAAAGTACATGGCCAGAATGGAAGACTAGAGTACACGTCATGTGTCATGCTGACATGATGTGTACATAAGAAGTTTACATGGACAAGTTAGGCAGAGTTACACGCCCATGTGAGAGTTTAAGGGGACACACCATGTATAGTGAATAGACACCATGTACCTAGGGTGTTTACACGCCTAGGCCGACAGGAGTACATTACCATGTAAGGTCTTAAGTGTACATGCCATGTATGGTTTCTACACACCGTTTAGTCATATTTTTTGAACATTTAAAGATTTTCATATCCTATTTATTTTTCCCACCCTTAAACTACGTACCTTGATCAATAAGATTTTACTGAGGTGTATGTACTGGACTTTATACAGAAATTCCACCACGATGACCTCCAGTTGTACACCAGGAGAGAAGAAATGAGAATAACCTAGAGGTGGTAGGCCATAGGCTACCAGTGGATCTTCTAGATTCAAAAATCATGACAGTAATTGTTATACTAGACACAGGTACAGATGCACTGTTCTGTGAAGGATTCATGTGTTTTATATAGACCTTACAGGGAGTATCTCAGCATGCCATGTCAAAGGGAGAACTGATGCGAGTATTCCAACAACAACATACACCTATGTTTTTAGGGGATGGTGGACCACAGGGTGCAGATTCATGGCTCGAGTCTATGCTTATGATCCAAGAGAATCTATAGACGCCTCCTAAGAGGAGGTACAAGCTCATAACTTATATGTTTTGTGATTCAGACAAGAGGTGGTGGGATGTTACCACATAAACAGAGCATCAGCAGGACATGGAAATGGGAAATTTTCAAATACTCTTCTATGACTACTTCTATCCCAAGATACTGAGGGGTAACAAAGCCCATGAGTTTATATATCTATATTAGGGTGCTCTATCAATTATGGATTAATCTTCCCACTTTACTGAGATCCGGAGTTTCACACCTATTCTAATGGGTGATGATATGTCAAAGGCTAGGTGATTTGTGGATGGACTAATGTATGAAATCCACTCACAATAGACTATATTATAGCTGAATATTGTGTATTCTATAGTAAACCAGTCACTGATTACCGAGTGTAATCAGTGGGATGTTTGGGGTGAGAAACAGGGCAGTTCGGTGCCAAGATCCGGTACCGTCTCGACTGGGAGAAAGAAGCATCGTAAGGAGATTTATCACGATGATACGAGAAGTCAAAATGTTTCTTCCGATAGCCAGGTGAGGTGTTACTAGTGTGGCAGAGTTGGGCATATGAGACCTCAGTTTCTGATGGACCTAGTCAAGTGTCAAGCTTGGGGTAGGATGGGCCATCTACAACGCTACTGTAGGGCGTTTCCACCAACAACTAGTGAGAGAGGTTCTACACAGACTCCATGTTTAAGAGTAGGGCCAATGGCTTCTCACCAGTCAGTAAATTGGAATACATCAGGCAATATAGGCCGAGGTGGTGGTTTTGGCCGAGGTATCCATACTCTAGGTTTTCAGAGACGACAAAGTGGGTCAGCTCAGGGTATCCAGGCAGTGTCATAGGGTAATGTTTCATGCTATAATTTTTCTTTGCAGCAAACCCAGTAGGAGAAGGATCCCTAAACTTCTACTATTAGAGGTACTATTCTAGTCACCTCTGTTTTATCTTCTACACTCTTTGATATAGGTTATTAACATAGTTTTATATATGTGCCTATTTTATAGAGACTTAGGCTCATTTTAATCTCTTCTAATAATGTTATGATGCTAGACACTCTGTTAAGGATAAGGATGTTATGTGTGTGTTAGTGTAAGGAGTTCCCCATTGAGGTTTGTGGGTTACACTTCTTTTCGGATATCTATGTCTTGAAGATGACAAGATTTGATGTCATACACATAATAGACTGGTTAGTCTCTTTTCAAGCCTTTCTCGATTGCTATCATCGTAGGGTGAGTTTCACGCCACCAGAGGGCGGATCATTTCTACACAAGGGTGAATGGGATGTCCAGGTGAGTCAAGCTGGGACCAATCATCGTGGGTTGAGTGGGATGACAGAATAGATGGATAGTTTATATCTGGATGACAAAGGGATACGTTAGATGGGCTTTCCTCATGTGGTTGATCGTTTCAGGGATGTTTTCCCGGAAAAAATTTCAGGTTTACCTCTTGAGATAGGGGTGGAGTTCATGATCAATCTATTACTAGGAGTTTCACCAGTATCCAATCCTCCTGACAGGATGGATAGAATGGAGATGTAGGATCTCAAGAGGTAGCTAGAGGATTTAGAGGCAAATGGGTTTATTCGAACCAGTACTTCTCCGTGGGGTTCGCCAGTCCATTTTGAGAAAAAGGTGGATGGTACTCTCAGGATATGAGTCGATTATCAGAAAATGAACCAGCTGATGGTTAAAAATCAATATCCCTTAACATGGATAGATGACCTGTTTGATCAGCTCCGAGGAGCTCATGTGTTCTAGAAAATTGACATAAGTTCAGGATATCACCATGTACATGTTAAACCTTCATACATACCTCGTACCGAGTTTCATAGTAGTTATGGTCTATACAAGTATGTGGTCATTCAGTTAGGTCTCACGAACATGCTAGAATTTTTCATGGAACAGATGAACTGAGTGTTCCATCCTTACGTAGATTCTTTTGTGGTGGTTTTTTTGGATGATATCTTGATGTATTATTATACCCAACATGAACATGCCACCCATATTGATATTGTTTTGAGTACACTGAGAGATCATTAGTTATATACTATGCTCACAAAATTCCACTTCTGGATGGATAAGATTCACTTCCTAGGTCATGTCATCTCAGAGATAAGAGTATCAATGGACCCAGAGAAGGTGAGATAAGTAGTTACCTGGGAGCAGCCCAAGAACTTATTTGAGGTGTAGAGTTTTATAGGGATGGATGGTTACTACATGAATTTCATACAAAACTTCTCACACTTAGCAGCATTAATGACAGGCTTGAAAAAGAAGGGTGCGATGTATGTGTGGTCAGATTCTTGAAAGACCGACTTTTTAGAGCTGAAAGGGAGATTAACATCAGCACTGATACTGATTTTTCTAGAGGTGGGCAGGAGTTATACTATGTACTATGATGCATCAAGTATAGGACTGGGAGTAGAGATTATGTAGGGGGATCAATTAATTACGTATGGGTCTTGACAGTTGAGGCCCCTTGAGAGGAACTATCTAACACATGATCTCGAGTTAGCCTCAGTTGTTCATGACTTACGTTGTTAGAGACATTACTTATTGGGGGAGTGTTTCTTGGTGTAAACGGACCATAAAACTTTCTAGTAAAACTTTACTCAACGTGTTCTAAATTTGGGGTAGTGAAGGTGGGTGGAGTACCTTCAGTCATTCAACTTCAAGCTTACCTACATGCTTGTAAAAGCCAATGTAGTGGATGATGCACTGAGAAGGAGGAATCAGATGCAGGCAATACAGGAGGCTAGTAGTGACTTGCAGCTTATGAAATTATTCTCTGAGATTCACTTAGAGGTGCAGGATAGTTAGGGACAGACTTACCTTTTTTTCTTTAGCTATAAATTATACCCTACTAGATAGAGTGAGGATTAGACAGCTATCAGATTCGAAGGGCCTAGTTCTGCAGGAGAGTATAGCAGGTGATGATCCACCTCTTGGTTGGACAGTAGGTGATAATGAGATATTGCATATTCATGGAAATGTTTGGGTTCTGGTGGACATATGTATGGAGTTTACGTGAGAGTTTCATGCTTCATCTTGGGCCGTACATCTCAGTTCTTCCAAGATGTACTATGACTTGCACCATTAGTAATGGTGTTTGGGTATTAAGAGAGAGGTGGATGGTTTTTTTATGAGGTGTTTCACCTATCAGTAGGTGATGGTCAAACATCAGCAACCATCTAATATTTTACAACAGATACCTATTCTGAAGTGGAAATGGGATGATTTCATAATGGATTAATTGAATGGGTTAACAATAGGGATATAGGTGCTCCTGAGCATAGAATAACACCCTTAGACTGATGGCCAATTAGAGCGTACAATACAGGTGATGGAGGACATTATACGAGCATGCATCCTAGACATTGGGGGATCTTGGTAGAAGAATATTCCATTGGATGAATTTTCTTATAGTTACCATTTACAAGCGACTATATAGATGTAACCTTATGAGTATTTATAGGGTTGTCCATGGCGATCACCCCTGTGATGGCTCAAGGTGGCTGAGGCAGCTTTACTGGGACCATGCCTCATGGAAGAGACTTCTGAGTTGGTCCAGTTGATTTAGAAGTGGATGGATAATGTGCAGTCTCATCAGAAATCATATGTCAATCAATGTAGAAGAACTCTAGAGTTTGAGGTCAAGGATCGAGTTTTCTTAAATGTTGCAACGAGGTTGGGACACAAGAGAATCACGATACAAGGTAATATTTTTCCAAGATATGTCGGTATGTTTGAGATTCTAGATAGGGTTGGACCAGTTGAATATATATTTCAGTTACCTCATAGGTACATGGATATGCACGACATCTTCCACATATCTCAGTTGTGACGTTACTTTTCAGAGCCGCCTCACAACTTTTAGCCCGAGGAAGTGGAGTTGTAGGGAAATACGCCCTTTGAGGAGCTTTTCATTCATATTGTGGATCGTAGCATGAAGGTTATTTATGGCTAGTCTATTCCCTTGGTATGGTTATTATGGAAACATGGCCAAGTGTGTGATGAGACTTAGGAGAGGGAGGCCGATGTACGATCACAGTGGCTGTATTTGTTCTCAGATTTTTCTTCATCACCCTTAGAAGGGAAATTCTAGGAAGAATTGCTTTAAGGGTGGAATTTTGTATGAATATGGTTCTTCCTTTGAGGTATGGATATTTCCTTTTAAATTTTTACTTATGAAAATGTGGGAAAAAATGTTGAGTGGCTGGCTATAGGCCTGTTACACAATGTGACGGGGAACTACATGCAGTGTACTTATAGGTACATGCTATGTATGGAAGGCTACACGTCAAGTAATCCCATTACACAGCCATGTAATGGTTGGGCCATAATTTTTATGGACACGGTGTGAAGTATAGAGTAAATACCATGTACTTTTTTTAATTCATTAATAAGTTGGGAAGTATGTCGTTTTCTAGACGGACAAAAATGAACCCTATTCGACGAGAAATGCACCTAGGATAATCCGAATTGGACTTTTCTTCCCGTCTCATTGTCTGATCTCCAATTCAAAAACTGTCAGATTTTCTGGAATCCTCACGATCTACCTCATTCTAGGATGAATTAATTATTGACGCTAGATGAGAAGATTCATAATACGATGAGGCATGTTGTCTTTTGCCTTTTTATCAATGTTAAGTTGATTATATGTGACGTATTGTCATTCTTTCATATTTAGGGTGTAACCTAGAATTAAAATTGACCCATGGTGTTGCCTAATGATTATTAGGTCATGCACTAAATTAAATTAAGTGTGTTTGAGATTATTGGTTTGATTTAGGGCCACCCCATGGGTGCGTTCCTTTGGAATGATCGTTTATGGCCATTTGGATGAGGTTGCATATGAGACATACGTGGTTTTTCCTTATTGGGTTGTTAAGTATGAATTTGTTTTATATTGAAATTGAAATTGTGGTAAATTGTGATTGATCTGATTAAAGTGGTTTGGGATTAGTGATTTCCTCTTTGCCTCATGATAGACCAATTTTTGTTTAAGACTTGTGATAGCTTAATTCAATTTATGCTTGATATTTGTGATGCCCATGTGATTTTTTATATATTAACAACGTAATAGTATAATTTACATGTGTTGCTTAATATCCTGAAATTATGATATATCGGGCTTGACCCTGATTGATTTCTTATGCCTGTGGGCGAGGATTTGTTATGCATGTGGGAAAGGATTTTGATACGCAATGCAAGACCTAATAGGAAGTGTCCTAGGAACCTTGTATAATGTTTGGGCATTGAGAACCTAGATCTCTGCAAGAAAAAAACTGAATGTGGTGTACGAATATTGAAAATGAGAAGGAAGGGGGAAATGGTCAAGGTAGAACCCAAAGCGAACTTGTCTCTAAGAACTCTAGACACAAGACGCCACATAGGATGACCAATCCTTTAAGAAATAACACAAAGGATGCAAGAAAATCTCACCATAATAACATTAACTTCATTCATGATCTTTCAAGAGTACAAGGGGTGGATATTTATTGCCAAAGAGAGAAAGAAATTCTAATCACAGAAGTGGGTGGCTTTTACAATAGTCTAATGCCTATTTTGTCATAGTTAAAAAGCCTAAAGGATACTTTTGACAAATTTGGAACTTTACCATGACTTTAGGAGACATGTATCATACCCTTTTTGAAAAATTAAAGGCATGTATCCCACCACCTTTGGCCTTCGAAGATTCCATGGTGGGGTGGGATTGAAATTCATAGCACACCATGGGTGGGATCTTTAAATGCATGTTTGGGCCTTAATTAATGTAATTATAGGCCCGAATGGTTCCCCCAAGAAAGGGTGATGGGCCTCCTCTTGGAATTACATGATTAACCCATTTATGGCCTCCTTCAATCACTTGGTCCGCTCCCCTGTAATTGGGCCACCAATTACTCATAATGGGTCTTGTCTACTTGTGTGCATTATTCACTTCTCATCATGTATGCCTCAAACCCCACGATTCCCATTTGTTCCATGATCCTCATCAGCTCCTCCCTAATCAAAAAGATTCATCCTCGAATCTAAAAATTCAAAGGGAGAAAGATCAGCAACATTAATGTTTGATCTAACATTCCCATACCTTTTGGGTAACTCAATCTTGTAGTCATTATCATTTACCTTCTCTATGACTTGGAAAGGACCATCTCCTCATGGATGAAGTTTTTATTTCTGTTTCTCTGGGTACCTCTCCTTCCTTAGTGTACCCACACCCAATCTCCTTGTTGAAACACCATTTTCTTCCAACCTTTGTTGGCGTGCTTCGCTACTTGTTCAATTTTCCACTCAATGTTGTCCATTAACATTGCATTGAACTCCGACATAAAATTTTCTTTCATTTGACAATTAAGATTAGAAAATTTATTAGTAGGAAAAGGTAAAATATTTAGTAGAGTTAATGGGTTAAAAACATACACAACTCCAAACTGTGAAGCATTAGTAGTGGAGTGAACCACTCGATTATAAGTAACCTCAATGTGAGGCAGACATCTTTCCCAATGTTTCAGATTTTTTTCTAAGGATGGCACACAACAATGTGGAAATTGTTCTACTGACCACCTCAGTTTGACCATCTGTTTGTGGGTGTGCAGTGGTGGAAACAAAATTTTGGTTCCATGTTTTTTCCCAAATGTCCTTGAGAAGTGACTAAGGAATTTGGCATCCCTATCACTCACAATTCCCTTGGGTAATCCATACAACCTACCAATTTCCCTGGAAAAAATCAGTGATATGAGTTGCATCATTTGTTTTAGAAAAACCAATAAAATGAGCAATTTTATTAAAACTTTCCACCACCACAAAGATGTTATACTTACCTGATAGTGATCTTGGAAAGACGAGCACAAAATCCATTGAAATGTCAACCCAAGGATGAGAAGAAATGGGTAAAGGGGTGTATAAGTCATGTGTAAGCACTTTAGAATTTTCATGTTTCCACACATTAAAATTTCCACAAACACTAACCACATCCTTACACATGTGAGGCCAATAAAAATGTTCACTCAATAAGGACAAAGTTTTCTCAACCCCAAAATGCCCCATTAATATACCACCATGAGTTTCTCTAACAGGAAATTCTCTCATGGAACAAGATGGAACACACAATTTATTTTTTTGAAAAATAAATCCATCATGTTTATAAAAATCACTTTTCCCGTGTTTTTCACACAACTTCTAAATTTCAGAAAAATACACATCATTCTCATACATGCTTTTAAACATTTCAGAACTAAGTATTTTAGCATGCATAGAAGTGATAAGAGAGTATCTCCTAGACAAAGAATCATCAAAAACATTTTCCCTTGTTTATTCTTAATGATGTAAGGAAATGTTCCAATTAATTTAATCCATATTGCATTCTTCCTATTCAACTTTCCTTATGAATTAATAAATTGTTTGCTTTGGTGATCCGAATGAATAAAAAAATCCCTTGTCCACAAATAATGTTGCGAATTTTCTAAAGTTCTTTTGAGAGAATAAAATTCCATATCATAGGTAGATTAGTTCAATACATCCTCATTATGCTTCTCACTAATTTAGGCTATAGACTTAGATTATTGCATTAAAACAGCCCCAATTCCTATTCCAGAGGCATCACACTTAACCTCAAAAACATTAGAAAAGTACGGAAGAATTAAGAGAGGTGAATTGGTCAACAAACCTTTGAGTGTGGAGAAGGTATCTTCTTGAGATTTTACCCACTTAAAGCTCACCCATTTCTTGACCAACTCATTCAATAGTGCTGCAATGGTTGAAAAGTCATTCACAAACCTTCTTTAAATTCTTGCAAGTCCATGGAAGCTCCTCACCTCGTTGACATTATTTGGTGTTAGAAAGTCCCCAATCTCCTTCACCATCTCTTCATCAACCCTCATGTCATCAAATCCTACCAAAAAACCAAGGAATACAACTAAATTTAAAAAAATGTACATTTTTCCATGTTTTCAAACAGCCTATTTTTCCTAAGAGTCTCGAAAACATGTTTCAAATGTTTATGATGTTCATCAAGGATCTTAGAATAAATAACTATGTCATCAAAATAAACAACCACAAATTTCAAAATGAATGGACAAAAAACATTATACATTAAGTTCATGAATGTACTTGGGGCGTTAGCTAGTCCAAAAGGCATAACAATCCATTTATACAAACCAAACATAGTTTTAAATGAGTTTTTCCATTCCTCTCCATCTTTCATTCTAATTTGATGGTATCCACTCCTTAGGTCAATTTTAGTAAACAAGCATGCACCTTGGAGTTTATCAAGCATATCATCCAAACAAGGTATGGGATAGCAATACATTACTATGATTTTTTTGATAGCGTTACAATCAACACACATTCTCCACTTACAATCTTTCTTGGGGACAAGAATTACCGGTTCCGCACACGGACTCAATCTCTCTCGAACAAATCCCTTCCTTATCAAATTTTCCACTTGTCGTTGGATTTATCGAGTCTGCTCTGGGTTATCCTGAGAAGTCGGTCAATTGGGAAGCATTTCATTTTGGAGGAAGTTGATGTGGTGCTCGATAACCAAAAAGGGAGGTAAGCCATTGGGAATTTCCTTTGAAAAAACATCACCAAATTCCTACAAAAGAGACATAACACTAAAACGCATTGAAATGTTAACAGAGTTAGTGGTAAAAAATTCTCCCTTTTAAAGAAGCATGAGAGTTTCCTCCCCCTATAAAGCTCTATCTATCTCACTTTTTCCGGAAAATAAGCTCACTTTTCCCTCGACACTCTTGTTTTCACTCTTATTTTCACTCTTTCCTTCAACTCTTTTATTTCCCTCATTTTTTGGATTTCACTCAACACTCCTTTTTCACTCTTTATTTTTCCACTATTCTCATTATCTCTATTTTTTTATTTCTTTTATTTTTCTCTCTTATCACAATCTCTCTCAATCCTCACTTGGTCTTCATAAGCATGAAAATGCCTCAATGGTGTAAGAATAACTGTCCTCCTATTGTACTCAAAATAATAGCGGTTGGTGAATCCATCATGTGTGACCCTCCTATCAAATTGCCATGGTCTTCCCAAAGAAATGTGACTAGAATGCACTCGAACAGCATCAAACATCACCTTTTCATCATACTTCCCAATAGAAAATGGAACTTGTGCTTTCTTAGTAACTTTGACGTCCCCACTATTATTTAACCATTGAAGTCTATAAGGACTAGGATGTCTAGTCATAGCTAATCCCAATTTTTCAACCATAAAACCACTTGCTACATTTTTACAACTACCCTCCTCAATAATCAGACTACATACCTTATCTTTGATGAGGCATCTAGTATGAAAAATGTTCTCTCTTTACTCTTGTTTTGGAAATATGAGGCAATATGTCCAAATCCTTGACATTTAAAACATTTTATATCTTGTGATTTGGAAACAACCATACTCTCCATTTTACCTTTGGATTCTAGAAAGAATGGTTTTTGTTTGGTCACCTCTTTTGAATCCATTTTCTGTTCCCTTACATCCTCTGGTGGTTTGTAATCCTTGAACTTGAAAGAATATTTTTAATCCATAGAATAGGATGTAGGGAGCATCCTTCTTGACTTTACTTGCCTCTCTAATTTTGTATCCATGTTAAGTAGATCCTCCATTTCCAAGTAGGGGTTCATGTCTACTATGTCCTGAATGTCATGGTTGAGGTCATTCACAAACCATTCAATGGTTGCCTCTCGATCTTCATCAATATTCTCCCAAATCATGATGATCTCCATCTCATTATGATAATCCTCAACACTCATGGCCCCTTATTTCAAACCCTGCAACTTGAAGAACTAATCATGATAATAGTGGATAGAAATGAACCTCTTACACATTACCACTTTCATCTCCTCCCAAGTGTGGATGGGTCTTTCTCTACTTTGTCATCGACTAATTTTTAGTTGGACCCACCAAATATTAGCATTGTCGGTGAACTCCACAGTGGCCAACTTCACTTTATTTTCCTCTAAGTAGGTGTGGAAACCAAAAACCTATTCGACCTTTCTTTCTCATTCCAAATATGTTTCAAGGTCATTCTTACCTTGGAATGAAGGGATCCTCAACTTTACTCCTCCAAGATCATTGGATTGCCTCCTTGGTGGTTGATTTCTCCGAATTGGTTACTCATGAAAATCGGAAAACTCCTCTTCTTATTCAACAACCCACCTCCTTGGTGGTTCTCTATAATTGTAAGGGGATTCCAGTTCATCCATCCTTACATTCAAAATTGGGAATTGTTATTGGACAACCCTCATAAACAACTTAATGTCTGTTTCATTAGTGTTACTCAACACCGCCATTTAGAAATCCTGTAAATAAATTAAGAGAATTGAAAATGGATATCACAAACTCCCTCACGTTTTTACACTCAAAAATAATATGTTCTCTTGTGTTTCACTCAATTTTGGATTTTATAAAAATTTAACACTCTTGCCTGTTACCACTCAAATTGCTTCTTATAGCATTCTTACCCAATTTCAACAAATCTAAAGGATCTTTGGAATGTGGAAATCCTAAACTAGAATTTAAAGATAAAATTCAAAATGGACTCAAGATGAAAAATATGGGAATGGGAAGAAAATTGATGTAGAAAAATGAAATTGGTATGTAGATTTCAAAATGTTACAAATTTTTTGAGCCTTTAATTTTTTATTTTTTTTATTTTTGGGCTCTTTATTTTTTGAGTAAATGCAGTAGAAAAAAGATGAATTTTTCAACATTTAAATGTAGGAGAAGAAATAATTTGTAACATCAAATGGAATCAACATGAGATTTTCATGGTTTTAAAATTGCAGAATTTGTCGCAAAAGTTGAACCCGTTGTATCTCACTATTTATAGATTGGATTTCAATGATTATAAATGGAGAAGAAAGATGAGATTCTCAAATACAATAATGATATACTGTACGTCTGAAAAGAATAATAAATGATATTGGTAGGTGAAGAAGAAAATGGACCAGAATTTGATGTTGGCCTGATTCGAAGAGAAATGAAAATGGAAGAAACGATGAGAAAGAAGGAACCTGATTTATTATATGTGGGCTCTAATACCAAATGATAGGTGATGCAAGACCCACTAGGAAGTTTCCTAGGAATTTTGTATAATGTTCGCATGTTGATCACCTGGATCTCTATAAGAAAAAAGTGAATTTAATGTACGAATAGTGAAAATGAGAAGGAAGGGGGAAATGGTAAAGGTAGAACCCAAAGAGAGATTTTCTCTAATAAATCTAGCCACAAGACACCACAAAGGATGGCCAATCCTTTGATAAGTTAACAATTAATCAATAACACAAATGTTGCAAGCAAATCTCATCATAAAAACATTACCTTCATTCATGATCTTTCAAGAGTACAAGGGGTGTCTATTTATAGCCAAAGAGAGAAATAAATTTGAATCACACCATGGGGAGACTTTTACATTAGTCTAACGCCTAGTTTTCCATAATCAAATATCCTAAAAGATACTTTTGACAGCTTTGGAACTTTCTCATGACTTTAGGATACAATTAGCACACCCTTTTTGGAAATGTAATGACAAGTAGCGTACCACCGTTTGAATTTGAAGATTCCATAGTGGGGTTGGCTTATAATTCATAGCGCACATTGGGTTAGATCTTTAAATGAATATTTGGGGCTTAATTAAGGAAATTCTAGCCCTGAATGCTTCCCCCAAGCAATGATGTTGGGATCTTCTTGGAATTCCATGATTAACCCATTTAAGGCCTCCTTCATTCTCTTGGTCCACTCCATTGTCATTGGGCCTCCAATTCCACACAATGAGTATTCTCCACTTGTGTGCATTCCTCCCTCTTCATCAAGTCTTCCTCCAACCCCGTGATGCCCATGTGTGCCCTGATCCTCATAAGATTTATTATTCCTATGGGAAAGGATTTGTTACGCATGTGGGCAAGGAGTTGTTATGCCTGGGGGTGAGGATTCATTAGCCCAGAGGGAAAATAATTTGTTAAACCTATTGGAAGGGTTTTTCTATGCCTGTGGGAAAGATGTTGAATATATTATTGAAATGTAATGATATATAATGCATCTACCAAGCCAAATCACAATCTTGGATTCAATATTCACTTTATTTGTATATATAGACTTCTAAGGTAATTGTTGAGTATTATTTATATGGGGGATTTATAGGCTTAGGTCGGATCCCAAGACTCATATAATTCAATATAATATAATGGTTAAACTAAACACAATGAATGAAAATGGAAACACGACTTATAGGATTGTTTAATTTTCAGTACTTCCTAGTTTACTACTTTTCCTTTTTGTACACTACTTGTTCCATATACTCACTAACAGATAGGAACAGATCCTTGGTAGTTGCATACTGGGATTTATTTATCACACCCTATTTAGGTCATGCTTTTGGACCTAAAAATATTTTATTTTTGCAGGCGTCAATAAGGGAAATCACCCATCTACAGGTACTTGAGATGCTGTTGCGGAGTCGTAGATCATGGGACAGAGCCTAGGTTTGCAATTCTTCCTATTCTATTTTGTTTCTTTTGTGATTTTGAGACATAAATTGTGTATTACTATAGTGTACTTGTTTGGATGCTTTCCTAGAACATGTGACATGTTCCATCATCCTTGTATTGAATGATGTTTGGTTATTTATCTTATCTATATTCCACTATTTATTTCAGTTGTATGTTTTTTTCTGCTTCTGCAATTGTATATCTTTATTCTGCTATGTTACACTCTGCCAGTGAGGGCATAGTTTCCCCACTATCACACCCTAGGCCCTCGCTGCTAGTCGATAGCCTCGGGCATTTGGTAAAATGCGCTTGAGGCCATGTAACCAACCAGGTACGAGGAACCAGATGAGTGGCACCTAGATCTAAGATGTTACCTGCAAGATGAAAAACATGGTAAGGGGAAGAAAATGGATCAAGAAAAACGATAATGGGGCATATAATTCAAAATGTTTCAATTTTTTGGTTTCAACCGTTTTTTATTTTTTGGGATATTTTTTTTCAATAAATTAAGTATCAACATGTTGAATTTTTAATAGTTAAATATAGGAGAAGAAATAATTTGTAACATTAAATGGAATCAAAGTGAGATTTGCGTGGTTTTAAAAATTGCAGATTTTTTCAAAAAAAAATTAACCCGATGTATCTCGCGATTTATAGATTGGATTTTGATTATTCCAAATGGAGAAGAAAAATGAGATTATCAACTATAATATTGATATATTGTACATCCAAAATGATGAATAAATGAAATCCGTTGTTGAAGAAAAAAATGGACTAGAATTGATGTTGGCCCGATTCGAAGAGAAATGAATATGGAAGAAGGGATAAGAAAGAAAGAACCTTATTTCATAAATTTGGGATCTAATACCAAATGAAATTTGGTGAAAGTCCCACTAGGAAGTTTCCTAGGAACCTTGTTCAATGTTTTTTTATTGAGCACCCAGATCGTCTTATGAAAAATGAGTGAAAGTTGATTGCAGATAGTGAAAATTAGAATGAAGGGGGAAATAGTGTTGGTAGAACCCAAAGAGAATTTATCTCCAAAAACTCTAGCCACAATACACCACAATGGATGAACAATAATTTTATAAGTCAATAATTAAGCATGAACAAAAAGGTTTCAAGAAAAACACAACATAATGACATTACCTTCATACATGTTGTGCCAAGAGTACAAGGGGTGGCTATTTATAGACAAAGATTGACACAAAATTCTAACACCTAGTTTCCTCAATTAAAAAGGGATAAATGTCTCTTTTGAAAATTTTGGAACATTCCCATGACTTTAAGAGACAAGTATCACACTTTTTTGGAAAGTAAAGACAACTATCCCACCAGTTTTTACATTGATGTTTTCATGGTGGGTTAGGTTTGAAATTCGTAGCACACCATGGGTTGGGTCTTTAAATACATATTCGGACCTTAATTAATGTAATTAAAGGCTCAGATGATTCTCCCATGCAAGGGTGTTGGGCCTCTTCATGGAATTCCCTAATTAAAAATTTTAAGGCCTCCTTCATTCCCTTGGTCCACTCCCTTGTCCTGCTAATTTCTCAAAACAAGTCTTATGTAATCTTGTGCCTCCCGCCATCCTCATCAAGTCTGCATTCAACCCCTCAATACATATTCATGCCATGATCCTCATCAATTCAGCTATTAGGGAAAATTGATGTCAATTGGAACAATTAGGCCGATTAGGTCAATTGAGGGAAATTGTGGCCAATTAGGCCAGTTAAAGCCAATTGAGGTCAACTATGATAATTGAGGAAAATTGAACTCAATTAGTCCATTTTGGCTAACTGAGGCCAACTGAGAGAAATTAGGCCAATGAGGCCAATTGTGTCCAATTGAGGTCAGTTAGGCCAACTAGGATAATTGAGGTCCATTGAGGCTAATTAGGCCACATGAGTCCAACTATGCCAATTGAGGTCAATTGAGACCAATTGAGGCCAATTAGGCAAATTATCCAATTAAGGCCAATTCAAGACAATGTGGCTAATTGGGGCCAATTTTAACCAATTGAGTCCAATTGTGAACAATTAAGAAAATTGAGGCCAATTATGGCCAATTGAGGCCAATTGAGGCCAATTGAGGCCAATTAATTCAATTGAGGCCAATTAGGCCTATTAGGCCAACTGAGGGCAGCTAAGGCCAATTGAGCCCATTAGGCCAATTGATACATTTTAGACCAATTGAGGCCCATTAGGCCAATTAGCCTAATCGAGGCCAAAAGAGGCCCATTAGTAAAATTAAGCCAATTAGGCCAATTGAGAGGCCAATTAGGACCAATTGATTGGAATTAGGTCAATTAGGCCAATTGATTTCATTTAGGCCAATTGAGGCTATTTATCCCAATTGAGGCCCATAGAGGTTAATTTTTTCAATTAGATCAATTGAGACCAATTTTTCTAGTTATGCTAATTAGCCCAAATGAGGCCAATTATGCCACTTAGACTATTTGAGTCCAAATGAGGACAATTGGGATAATTAATCCAAATAGTATAATTGAGTCCACTTAAGGACAATTGGGCCAATTGAGGCTCATTAAAATGATTAGGTAAATTTGGACAATTTGGAAAATTGATGCTAATTAGGTCAATTAGTCCAATTAGTCCAATTGAGGCCATTCAAGAAAAATGATGTCAAATGAGGCCAATTTGACCAATTAGGCCAATTAATCCAATTAATTCCAATTAGGCTAATTTGGAAAATTTATGCCAATTGACTCGAATTAGAAAAATTTGTCCATTGAGGCCAATTAGGAAAACTAAGGCCAATAAGGTAAATTGAGGAAAATTGAGGCCAATTAGGCCAACTGAGGCGAATTAAACCAATTGAGGGGAATTAGGCCAATTGAGGCCAATTGATGCCAATTAAAGTCAATTAGGCCCATTCAGCCAGTTGAGGCTAATTGGGTCCAATTGAGGCCAATTAGGCCAATTGAAGCCAATTATGCAATTAGGTCAATGAAGGTCAATGTAGGCCAATTGAGGCCAATTATGATAATTGAGGCCAATTGAGGAAAATTGAGTCCAATTAGGCCAATTAGCCTAATTGAGGACAGTGGTGGCCAATTGAGGCCAATTAATGTTAATTAGGCCAGTTAGACCAATTGAGGCCAATTGAGGTCAATTGAGGCCAATAGACCAATTAAGGAAATTTAGTGAAACTGAGGCCAATAAGCCTGATTAGGAAAATTGTGGCCAATTGAGGCCAATTGAGTCCAATTGAGACCAATTAGGCTAATTAGACCAATTAGGCCAAATGAGATTATCCTAATTGGACTAATTGGCCTGATTGGACTCATTGGACTAATTAGACTTATTGGCCTCATTGACCTAATTGGCCTCAGTGACCAAATTGCCATAATTGTCCTAATTGGCATCACTAACCTCAATTTTCCTATCCTAAATGCACTAATTGGACTAATTGGACTAAATGGACTAATTGGACTAATTGACCTAATTGGCCTCATTCACCTCCTTGTTCTAATTGGCCTTATTATTATAATTGGACTAATTTACTGAGTTGGCCTAATTGGAATCAATGTCTTAATGTCTTAATTGGCATAATTTTCCTAATTGGACTCAATGGACTCAATTATCATGACCTAAATAGCCTAATTGGACTCAATGGACTAATTGGCATAATTGTCATAGTTGAAAAAATTAGAAAAAATGGCCTAGTTGGCCTCATTGGCCTCATTAGCCTAATTAGCCTCACTAGAAAAATTGTCATAGTTGGTATCAATGAAAAAATTGACCTCAATAGACTAATTGCCCTAATTTTCCTAATTTCCCTAATTGGCCCAATTATCCTAAATCGAAAAATTGGCTAAATTGGCTGAATCGTCCTAATTGGCCTAATTGGGCTAATTGGACTAATTGACCTAATGGGACAAATTGGCATAGTTTCCCTAAATGTTCTAATTGGTCTAATTTACCGAATTGGTGCAATGGTCTCTATTGGACTGACATCAATGGCATAGTTATCCTCAATGGACTAATTGGAATAACTATCCTCTATAGCCTGAATGACCCGAAGGCCTTCATTTTTTTATTTTTGATAACGCCACATTCAAGGGATGAGGGGAACCATTACAACGCCCATAGGCTCTGAGATTACATGTCCTGTATGCTTAGGAGATTATATGACCCGAATGTCTTAGGGAATCAACCAGACTATCTACAAAGAACAACCCCTCCCCTGCATCTGTATCCTGATAGTATCTCTCCAACTTTGCATGACCGTTTGGCTAGGCTTTCCATGAAAGCACAGGTTGGTACTGATGGCATATCCATACCCCCTCATTCTGAATATCCATTTGGCTATACTATGTTGATTGCACCTGCTCTGAATCCTCTTCTGGAGATGCTCCTTTTTTGTAGTGTGTCTGGAGCCTACATTCATGTGGCCCAAAGGCCTTGGGGTGGACCTAAAGCCTTAAGGTGGCCCGAAGGCCTTGAGAATCAACTGGCCCGAAGGCCTTGGGTGGCCCGAAAGCCTTTGTAGGACCCGAGGACCAAACTGGTGGCCCGAAGGCCCAAATGGATGAATTGTTCCAGCTCCTACAGTATCGAACAGTTCCTGCTACAATATTACTACAGTACTGCTACAGTTCTTGGAAATATTCCTCCACCTGAATTTGATCTCGGGTCTCTTGGATCCACCTAGAGAGTCCTCACCAACTGGGTTGAGGTTTATGTTCCTCTCTAGCCTAATTGGCCTAATTGGTCTCAATTGGCCTAATCGGCCTCAGTAGCCTCATTGGCCTAATTTTCCAAATTTTCCTAATTGGCCTAATTGTTTTAAATTTACCTAATTGGCCTAATTGACCCAATTGGTCTAAATGGCCTTAGTTGGCATAATTGGCCTAATTGGTCTCAGTGGTCTAATTGGACTCAATTGCCTAATTGGATTAATAGGAATCAATTGCCACAATTTCCTAGTTGTAATGAGGGGCCTAATTGTCTTAAATTTTCTAATTGGCATAATTGGCCTAATTTTCCTAATTGGACTAATTGGACTCAATTGGCCTAAATGGTCCTCAATTTTAATCATCCTCAATTGGCCTCAATTTTATTAATTGACCTCAATTGGACTAATTATTCTAATTGGACTATACAGCCTAATTGGCCTCAATGGTTGAATTTTCCTCAATATCCTAATTTGAAAAATTTGCCCAATTGGCCAAAATTGGCCTATTTGGCCTCAATTGGTGGAATTGGCCTAATTGGCATCAATTAGCCTCAATTGGCCTAATTGGCCTTAATTGTCCTCAATTGGACTAATTGGACCAATTTGAATCAATTAGACTATTTGGGATAAATGTCCTCAATTTTCTTCAATTTTCATAATTTCTCTCAATTGGCCTAACTTGCGAAAATTAGCCTAATTGGCCTAATTGGCCTCCATTACCCTCAATTTTCCAAATTGGCCTCAATTGACCAAATTGGCCTAATTTTCATAATTTTCCTAATTGTCATAATTGGAGTCAATTGGATTCAATTGGTCTCAATGGACTAATTTTCCGCAATTGGGATAATTTTCCTAATTGGGCTCAATGGCCTAATTGGACTCAACTATAAATTGACCTAATTGGCCTCATTTAACCCCAATTTTCCTCAGCCTCATTAGATTTAATTGTACTAATTGGAATAATTTTCCTAAATATCCTCAATGGCCTAATTCGATTCAAAGACATAATTGGCCTAATTGGACTAATATTCCTAAATTGGCCTAAATTGGCTTCAATTAGGCTCCATTGGTATCAATTTTCCTAATTGGCCTCAATTTGTAGAATTGAATAATTGGTCCCAAAGGGACTACTTGTCCTCTATTGGCCTAGTTGGCCTAATTGGCATCAATTGTCTTAATTGGCCTAATTGGACTAAATTGTCCTCAATGGCCTAATTGACACCAATGATCTCAATTGGCCGCAATTGTCCTCAATCACTATCAATTGGTAGAATTGGCCTAATTGAAATAATTCTCTTAAATTGTTCTCAATTGGCCTTAGTGGAATAATTGGCCTTTATTGGTTTAATTGACCTAATTGGCTATATTGGCATCAATTTGCCTCAATTTACCTAATTAGACTTAATAGGCCTAATTGGTGTCAACTGGATTAATTGGCCTAATTGGTCTCAATTTCCCTTAATTTTCCTATTTGACCTCAATTTTCCTAATTGGAAAAATTGACATAATTTACCTAATTGGCATAATTGGATTCAATTGGTTTCAATTGGCCCCAATAGACTCATTGGCCTCGATTGGAATCAATTGGCCTAATTCGCCTAATTGTCCAAATTGAACTAAATTAGCCTCAATTTTCCTAATTGGTCTCAAATTCCCTAATTGGACTTAATTGGAATAATTGGCCTAATTGTCCTCAATTGGTCTAAATTTTTCTATTTGGCCTCTATTTGACTAATTGGCCTAATTGGCATAATTGGCTTCTATTGGAATAATTGGCTTCAATTGGCCACAATGGACTAATTAGACTCAATTGGCCTCAATTGTCCTAATTGGCCCCAATTGGCATCAATTGGCCTCAATTGCCCTCAATTGACCTAATTGACCTAAGCGGCCTAATCGGCCTCAATTGGTCTAAGCGGCCTAATTAGCCTAACATGCTTAATTGGCCAAAGTAGCTTAAGTGACCAAATTGGCCTTATTGAACTCAATGGTCTAACTAACCTAATTGGCCTAATTGGCCTCAATGACCGAATTGGACTCAATGGCTTGATTGACTAATTGAACTAATTGGCCTAATTGGCCTCAATGTGCTCAATGCCTAATTAGCCCAATTAGCCTAATTGGAATCAATCAGCCTTAATTGGACTAATTGGCCTCAATTGGATGAAGTAACCCAATTGGCCAAGTTAGCCTCAACTTCGCTAATTCTTTTGAATTTCCCTGAATTGGCCTCAATTGGCCATAATGTATCAATTGGCCTAATTGTCCTAATTGACATTATATACCTCAATTGGCCTAATGATCCTCAATTGGCCTCAATGAATCAATTGAATGAATTAGCCTAATTGGACTAATAGGCCTCAATTGGCCTCAATAGTCCTAATTTTCCTAAATGTCCTCAATGGATCAATTGAAAAAATTAGACAAATTTGCGTAATAGGCCTCAATTGGCCTAATTTTCCTAATTGGCCTTAATTAGCTGAATTGGACTAACTAGCCTAAATGTATCAATTGGCCTCAATTGGCCTAATCGGCTTTAAATGGTCTCAATAGGTCTTTATTTGAATAATTGGCCTAATTGACCTCAATTTCCATCAATAGATCTCTATTTGAATAATTGACCTAATTGGCCTCAATTGGCCTCAATTGGCCTAATTGTCCCAATTGGTCAGATTCACCTAATTAGACTACTTAGCCTCAATTAGCCCCAATTGGCCTCAATTGACCTCAATTGGCCTCATTTGAATGAATTGGTATAGATGGACTCAATTGGCATCAATTGGCATAATTGGCTTAATTGGCCTCAAATGGCTTCAATTAGCGTAATTGGCCTCAATTGGAATCTATTGGCATAATTGGCCTCAATTGGAAATAGTTGGCATCAATTGGAATAATTGGACTCAATTGGTATCAATTTGCTAAATTGGCCTCCCTGACTAGAAATGGACTCAATTGCCCTAGTGGACCTCAATTAGCCGAATTGGCCAAATTGACCTTAATAGGCCCCAATTGGCCCCAATTGGCCTCAATTGTCCTAATTGGCCTAATTGACCTCAGTTAGCCTCAATTTTCTTCAATTGGCATTAATAGAACTAATTGGCCATGATTGGCCTATATTGTCCTCAATTCACCTTAATTGGCCTCAATTGGCCTCAGTTGTCTCCAATTAGCTTAATTGGTTTAATTTTCTCAATTGGTCTCAATTGGACTCAATTGGCATAATTGTCCTAATTGGCTGAAATTGACCTTAATCGACTTAAATAGCTCTAATTGGACTTAATTGGTCATAATTGGCCTTGATTTCCTTAATTGGTTTCAATTGGCATCAATCGGCCAAATTGGTCTAACATGCCTAATTGGCCTGAAATGGAATTAATTGGCCTCAATTGGCTATAATTTACCTCAATTGGCCAAATTCTTCGAATTGGCCTCAATTAACCTCAATTGGCCTAGTTGGACTCAATTGGCCTAATTAGCCCAAATTGGCCCCAATTTGCCTCATTGGCCTCAATTGGGATCAATTGGCCAAATTGGCTGAATTGGCCTCAATAGGACGAATTCGCCTAATTGGCCACAATTGGCTTAAATTGGCCTAAATTGGTCTAAATTGGCACAATTGACCACAATAAATTGGCCTCAATGGGCCTAATTCACCTCAATTGGACTAATTGACCTTAATTGGCCTAACTGGCCTAATTGGGCTTAATTGGCGTCAATTATCCTAACAGGCCTCAATTGGCCATAATTGGCATCGATTGGCCTCAATTAGCCTAATTGGCCAAAATTGGCCTCAATTGGCCTCAATTGGTCTCAATTGACCTAATTTGTCTCAATTTCCCTCAATTGGCCTCAATAGGCTTAATTGGCCTTAATTGGGTGAATTGGCTTTAATTGGCATAGTCGGCCTCAATTGGCCTCAATTGTTCTCCAATGACCCCAATTTGTTGCAGTTAGCCTCAACTGGCCTCAATTAGCCTTAATGGCCTTAGTTAGCTTCAATTAGCATCAACATGCCGCATTTTTCCTAATTGGTCTAATTGGCCACAATTGACCTCAATTTGCCTCAATTCGGCCCAATGACCTGCAATTGTCCTCAATTGGATGCAATTACCCACAATTCGTCCCAATTATCTACAATTGGCTGCAATTGGCCTCAATTGGACCCAATTGGACCCAATTGGCCTCAATTGGCCCTAATTGGCCTTAATTGGCCTAATTGGAGTAATTGGCCTCAATTGGCCTCAGTTAGCCTAATTGGCCTCCAATGGCCTAAATTGGACTCAATTGAGCCCAATTAGCCTAATTGGCCTCAAATGGATTCAATTGCCTCAATTATCCTCAAATGGTCTTAATTGGCCCAATTGACCTCAATTTTCCTTATTTGTCCTCAATTGGTGTAGTGACCCGAAAATTCCATATAATTTTTTAAAATTATTTGGGATTATTATGAGTATACGAAAATTAAAGGCATTTGATTCCAAGACCCGGTGTGTCTGGAATGGAATTTAATTTTTTTTAAAGGTACGTTTAGAAAATATATGGGCGGCGTTTTCTAACTTTTGAACCAGTGCTCGGAATTGAAATCTGAGAGCACCGTTGAATCCGCAGCACTGAGATTTGCTGAAGGGAAGCTTTACTTCGACCGCAGTAGGTTGGGAGAAAAAGATAAATTTTGGACTTTATAATAAAATAATAAAATAAGTTAAAAAAATTAATTTATTTTTTTTCTATAACTGTTGAGGGGGGGTGGCAGGACCCATGGCGTGTCAAGCTATTTAATGGATTGACTCTTCTGTTTTGTAACCTCAAAGTTGTAACATTAAATGTGGTTCATAAATGAACCACATTAATGTCATGAAACACATTTGGATCCTCCATGTATTTAATAGAATCTTGGGCGTGGGATTTTGTAATGGAGGTGAGTAACCTCTGACGATGTGTTGCGACGACTTCCACCGAGGAATGTAATCTTGGACGGAAATGTCAGAGGAATCAAATCTGGAATGACGAACACCGGCGGCTTCACCAAGCATGGATTCTCCTTCCACCACAACGACATCTCCAATGAAATTCGAGGTAGGGGTTTATTTATTAAAGATTATCTGTGATGAATTGAATAATATATTTCTTGTTAAATGCCAACACGAAGGGAACGGGGAAAACAAAAAAGGCCCGAACCTCTGCCGATTCGTTCATGTTGCGTTCTTCAGGGAACAAATTTCCAACTCGATGGAAAATAGAAACTGGGAGGCATGAAATGATGGCGGCATCCTGGGAGGCCCGTAGATGTGTACGGAAGGAATAACAGACCACTGGAGCCCACCTAGTGGCCTTCAGAAGTCCTGCTAGAGCGGCACCTACTCTACGACGCCGATGAATGGTTCTGGCAGGAGAAGGAGGCGGTTAGAGCTCACCTTCCATGGAAGGACATACAGCCAACTCTCGGATTTCCATAGAGGTGGGAGGCAGCACACCGTCGCACGCCATGGGGAGCAGGCCCAGATACGCTCAAAAAGGCTGTATCTTGCAAACCGGATGTTCGTTTGATGAACCATCTACGGAATTGGGATCCTTGGAGCGAGATGGTCCATTTGAGATACCCCATGAGAGTCTTGGAGGTTGTTTGAGTATGGATGGGTTGGATCAACTCTGAATCCAACCGGGCCCTCAACACTAAAATGTCAATAACTTACAGACCGGATGTCCGATTGACAAGTCATCTATTGTGTTAGAACCGTTATGACATGAAGAATAATTAGGTAACTTATTCTTGGGAATTTGTGCCAGCTAAAATACAACTGATGGATTGAGGACTGGTTTCTACTAGAAACAAGCGTACTATGAGCAGGAATCCTTTGACTGGCTGAGATGTGATGAATGAAGAGAGATCTTGTGTGGATCATCACCTAGAGATTCTTTGTGAATCAACAACTAGCGATTATGTTTGAATCAACACCTAGAAATTCTGTGTGAATTAGCACCTAGATATTCTGTGTGAATTAGCACCTAGAGATTCTATGTGAATCAGCACCTTGGGATTCTGTGTGAAATATCACCTAGCGATGTTGTGTGAATCAGCACCTAGCGATCCCGTGTGGATCATCACCTATCGATATTGTTTGGGTCTTGTGGGGGTTAGAATCTATCTATCCTGTGTGGGTCAGTGGGGGTTAGTACCTATCGATCCTGGGTGGGTCAGATCATGTGTGGGTCAGCGGGGGTTAGTACCTATCGATATTGTGTGGTTCAGCAGCAGTGCCTCTTTACAGAATAATATGATCAAGATTTATCACTAATCATCTTTACATCTGCAATTTAGTTATACTTGGTTTTGAGTTGTGTCTTTTGCATTGTGCTTTGTGATTGAGATCATGCTTGTGGTTTTCTTTTGTGTAATTCTAAGAGACCTTCGAGGGTCTGAAGGTCCCTAATGGGTATTGTATACTCACCCCTACATGGACTTCGCCCACACCTTGTTGTATCTTTTGTAGATTACAGGCAACCTTGACTAAGACTCAGGGAGCTAGGACCTGATGGTGGAAGACAGTGATGGTTGACGTGGAGAGCTATGGGGACAAGCTGTACCTACCATTCTGGTAGGATCCCTAGGGGATGATCTTAGGATCTATTTTATGTTTTTAGTTGTAGTTGTATCTTTTCAATTGGTCTTGTATTCCGACCCCTTACTTTCAGTACACACTTTTACTAGAACAGTTTTACTTTTTGGTTGCATCTCGTTGTATTCTAGTTTGTGTGTTTTTACAGGTTTAAAGGAAATACCTTCGCATTTTTGGTATATTCCTTTCTAGTGCTACTCGCCAACCTTTGTCGTCTGGAAGGCAGGTTTGGGGTAGTCATGACACCGGCCCTGGGGGACGGGTCATGACAAAGTAGTATCAGAGGAGTCAGTTCTACTGAATAACTAGGAATCTGATCTTTCCAATGGAGCAATAGTGTCAAGTGTTTCTAGTGTGGTTTTCAGTTTTTGGAGTCCAGTGTTGGTTCGACGGTCGATGTATCCATAGACTAGGATGCTGAACTCTGATTTCTGACTCAGTGCACAAAAACTCTGATTGTCTGTGTTTTGGAAATGTTTTTACTTTGATCTCATTTGATTTATCTCACCAGGTATAACATATTGACAGTGGAACACCTCTTTCATTTAAGTATGTCGTCATGTAGATATCCAATTAGAATTCCCATGAGTGTGCAATATTACGGCCCACCAAGGGTCGAGGCTTCGGTGCATGGACCTCTTACTGTGTTATCACCTTCAGGTGGTGCACCCACAATACCACCACCCATTGGAAACCAGTTTTCAACAACCCCAAGGGCGGACAATTCATGTCGACTAAGCACGTTTAATGAGTTCCCATGGTAGAGACCTCCAAGGTTTCAAGGTGAGACAGATCCCCAGGTATCTGAGGACTTGCTGGAGGCTTTGGCTAGATTTTCCGCCTATTTGGGACACCAGCAGAGAAGATGGTGATCCTAGCATCTAGTCTTTTCTTGGGCCCAACTAGAAGATGGTGGAGTCTGACACTCCAGTTACATGACAAGGAGACCCTCAACAAGACAGACATTGAGAACCTCTTCAGGGTGGAGTTCATCCCAGTGATAGTACACTCTGTGCATATTCAGGAGCTACTGCACTTACAGCAGGGCAGACTGAACGTAGCCCAGTACTCAGTGAGATTCACTGACCTCTCATGCTACTCCACAGACATGGTAAAATACCCATTCTTCAGGGCCTGAACCTTTGATCAGGCTCTCCAGTTATAGTTCAGATTATCGATGATATCGCTCAATATTTCGATGAAGGAAAGAGTGCTTGAGTGAGAATTATTGGTGGATAGCTTCTTAGATGAGTAGACACGAACGATGAGAGCCACTACCAGATGATAGGTAATCGATTCATCTACAGAAAGCAGTATGCAGATGGCACAAAGGTACATGCAGACTAGAACTTCCGGAGGGTGACCCCACGATGTAGGGTCAGAGGTTTGAAGCTCATGAGGAAGAGGGGGTCAGTATGGAAGAAGATTATGCATCACATGTGGTGTGTTGGGCCACATGGCTCGTGACTGCCCAACCCACCGTGTCGAAGATCAACAAATGGTCAAGGAACTGCCAAAGCAACGAAAAATATTCGAGTGAGGAGGTACGTAGGGTGGTGGAAATGGAATAGGAGAAAGTCGTATAGTAGGTGGTGGACGAAAGATTGAGGTTCCACAACCACCACCACCAGGTGGTCCACCCTGACCAAAAATAGCAGGTAGACAGGAGCGAGCACAGCTACAGGCAGCAGAGGACTACGAAAACGGTGCTTCGGATATGATTAGAGGTATGACCTGTGTCTTTTATACCCTATCTATAGTACTTATAGACACATTTTCCAATCAATCTTTCATTTCCACAATATTCGTTCGGAGCTCGGAGATTCCCGTGGAGCCGTTGGATCGATCCTTTTGTTTAGAGACTCCTACGAAAGAAGATTCGATGATTACGAACTGGTGAAGGTAGTGTGATCTCACTCTAGGAGGTGAGAGATTCAGCTAGGATCTCTTAGTAGCAGCATCGAGGACTTACGATTTCATCTTGGGTATGGAATGACTATCAACAGTCCATTCTTAGATCAACTACTTTAGGCGCAAAGTGTGGTGTGTCCGCTAGGATGGGATCAGATTTACCTTCATCAGTGAGGAGGAAACCATTGAAGCACAGGATGGACTATCTCAGAGGAGGGTGCAGTTGATTACTAATTATTTGGATAGCCTCATCCTCAGAGTAGTTGATGTGAGGATTCTGAGTTATCCTGTAGTAGTGAACCAATATGCTGATGTCCTCCCTGATAATGTTCTGGGACTACCTCCTCAAAGAGTGGTATACTTCTACATCCACCTTTACCTCGGGATGATGCCAATATCAATTCCAGCATATTGGATGGATCCCATGGAGCTTCGTTATTTATGGGTACAGTTGGAGGACTTGTAGATGAAGAGGTTCATAAAGCCCAGTGTTTCTCCATGGGCATCCCTAATTTTGTTTTCCAAGAAGGCAGATGGGAGTATGAGCCTTTGTGTGGACTGTCAGCACATGAACCAGGTGACTGTGAAGAACAAGTATCCACTCATAAGGATTGATGATCTCTTCGACCAGCTAAAGGGAGCTCAATGGTTTTCATAGATAGGCCTCAGATTAGGATATCACCAGCTCAGGGTACGAGATGAGGACGTACTGAAGACAACCTTCAGATGTTGGTATGGCCATTATGAGTTTATGGTGATACCCTTCAGCATGAACAACGCTTAAATAGTCTTCATGGGGCTCATGAATAGGATCTTCTAGCCTTACCTCGATCGCTTCATTGTATTATTTATTGAAAACATATTGATATACTCGGCATCCGAGGAGGGGCACACTATGCACTTACAAATAGTTGTGAATGCACTTTTAGGGCACCAGCTTCATGTAAAGCTCTTGAAGTTCTAGTTCCGGATACTGGAAGTCCAATTCCTATGGCACGTTATCTAAGAGGATGGAGTTTCAGTGGATCCAGCGAAGATAGAGGCAGTGCTTTCTTTGGATCCACCCAGGAGTGTGACCGAGGTGTTGAGTTTCCTGGGATTGGATGGGTACTACCGGAGATTTGTACCCAACTTTTCCAAGGTTGCGGAACCTTTGTTAGCTTTGAAAAATAAGGGACAACCCTTCATGTGGACAAATAGATGCCAGAAGAATTTTCAAGATCTAAGGCAGAGGTTGACGAGTGTCCCCATATTGAGGCTACCAAAAGAGGGCGTTGGGCATGTAGTATACTAAGATGAATCAGGGACTGGACTAGGTTGTGTCCTGATAAATGAGCGAGTGGTGATCACCTATGAATCATGGAAATTAAGATAGCATAAGCAGAACTAAGCTACCCATGACCTAGTGTTAGCAACAGTGGTCTTTGCGCTGAGGATGTGGCGACACTACTTGATGGGTGAAATATTTACTATTTACTCTAATCATAAGAGTCTCAGGTATATCTTGTCACATAAGGACCTGAACCTGAGACAACAATAATAGATATAGTTCCTCCATGACTATGACTTTGAGATAGTCTATACTCCTGGGAAGGGGAACGTAGTGGCAGATGCACTTAGTAGGAGGTATGGTCTACAGCTTGTGAGTGAGGCAACCGAGTAGCTATCCGCATTGTAGATATCCTTCGTGGATAGAGATGGAGCATCTTACCTCTAGTCCATGACTGTCACTCCCCCACTTCTTCAGCATGCTTGGGAGGCACAGCTTGGGGACATTGACTGTGAGGCCCTACATGCTCAGATATCCTCAGGACAGGCTCCTGAAGGATTTTATGAAGGTGGGGAGTGCGTCTTCCTCTTCAGGGGATGCACCATGGTACCAGTGATGCTAAGAGAGGAGGTGTTGGGGTAGTTCCATACATCCTCTTTAGTGGTACATCATGGAAGATCTAAGATGTACCAAGACCTCCTGCATCAATATTGGTGGCCAGGGATGAAGAAAGAAGTGGTAGAGTTTGTATCCTGATGCCTCACATGTTAGCAAGTGTAGGTCAAGCATCATGTACCAACAGGCTTAGCTCATCCATTTGAGAAACCGAAGTGTAAGTTGGATGGTATCTCCATGTACTTTGTGACAGGGCTACCACGTACGTCCAGGGGCCAAATTCCATATGGGTGATCATTGACCGACTCAACAAGTTGGCCCACTTCCTACCCATCTGAGACATGGGATCTGTAGAGATCTTGGGACGTCTCTACGTGTTGAAGATTGTGTGACTTCATGGGGTGCCATCAATGATCGTCTCAGATCACGACCCACGTTTTAAATCTCACTTGTGGAAGGGATTTTAGGAGGTGTTCAAAACTCAGCTATGCTTGAGCACTGCCTTTCACCCTCAGACAGATGGTCAAATGAAGCGGACCATACAGACACTCGAGGACATGCTTCATGCTTGTGTCCCCAATTTTGGCCCTAGTTGGGAGGACCGCCTGCCCCTATTGGAGTTTTCATACAACAATTGTTATCACTCAACTATCGGCATGGCTCTATTTGAGGCCTTTTACGAGTGACCATGTAGATCACCTCTTTCCTGGACAGACAAAGGATTCAGCACTTATGGGTCCAAAGTTGGTGTAGGCTACCACAGAGAAGGTGCATATCATCCAAGAGTGGATGAATACTGCACAGACCTGACAGAAGTCTTATGAAGACAGGAGGCAGAGACCCTTGGAGATTGAGGAGGGAGACCATGTCTTCCTATGGGTATCACCCTGATGAGTATTATAGAGGTTTGGCCACGGGGGAAAGATATCACTGAGGTTCATCGGACCTTTCCAGATCCTCAGAAGAGTAGGCGAGGTGGCGTATCATCTAGCTCTTACCCCATAGATGCACCAGGTGCATAATGTATTCCACTTGTCGAAGTTGAGGAGATGCGTGCATGACCCACCACATGTTATCGACTCAGGTGAGCTGGACATCAATGATGGGGTGAAATTTGTGGAGTTCCTAGGGGAGATAGAGGATCTACAGTAGAGGCTCCTTTGTGGGAAGTCGATTCCTCTGATGCGAGTTCATTGGCAGCATGAGAATCTCCAAGATATAACATGGAAGCGGGATGCTCAGATATGTGCTCAGAAACCCCATTTCTTCCCCATGTTTTTTTGTAGCTTTCAGGGATGAAAGGCCCTAATTTGGAGAGAATGTAAAGACCTGAAAATTCCATATTTTTTTTAATATTATTTAGGATTATTACGAGTCTGTGAAAATTGACAACACTCTATTCTAACGCCCGGTGTGCCCAAAATGGAATTTAAACTTTTTTAATGCATGTTCAGCAAATATACAAGAGACATTTTCTAACATTTTAACTGGGGCTTGAAATTGAAATCTGAGAGCACCGTTGAATCCACAGCACTGGGATTCACTTAAGGGAATCTTCACATCGACTGCAGTAGGTCGTGAGAAAAAAGATAAAATTTGGACTTTACAAAAAAGTAACAAAATAACATAACTAAGTTATTTTATTTCTTTTCTGTAATTGTTGAGCGGCGGTGGCAGTACCCATGACTTATCAATCCATTTAATGGATAACTCTTCTGTTTTGTAACCTTGACGTTGTAACATTAAATGAGGTTCATAAATAAACTGCATTAATGTCATGCAACATGTTTGGATCCTCCATATTTTTAATAGAACCTCAGGCGTGGGATTTTGGAATAAAGGTGAGGAACCTCTGATGAAGTGTTGTGATGACTTCAAATGAGGAACGAAAGTATGGATGGTAACGTCAGGGGAATCGAATCGGGAAAGATGAACGCTAGCGGCTTCATCAAGCACAAATTCTCCTTCCACCACAGCGAAATCTCCAACGAAATATGAGGTAGGGAGATTATTTATAAAATAATATCTTTGATGAATTGAATAATCTCCAGCTTGATATAATGATAATGTTGAGGGTGCGGGCCAAACGAACAAGGCTGGAACCTCCACCGCTATGTTCATGTTGCGTTCTTCAGGGAACAAATTTCCAACTCGACAGAAAATGGAAACAGGGAGGTACGCAATGATGAAGACATCCAAGGAGGACTGAAGGTGCATTCAGATGGAAGAACAGACCACCAGAGCCCAACTGGTGGACCGTGGAAGTCCTGATGGAGTGGAAGCACTAGTCGGTGATTGGAGCCAGCAAGAGAAGGCGGTGATCAGCTACAAAGGCGAGAGGTGGCGCATCGTCGCGCGACGTGGTGAGCATGCCACAAATACAAAAGCACGACGAAGGAGGGGGAATACTCCCTGTGGGTCCAATGGGTGATGATGTGGCACCACCTGTCTCCACCATTTAAATAGTTGAGAGGCTCTTTAATCCATTCGGGAATAAGATCACACGACCCCCGCGTGGGTTGCACCAGCCCGTGGGCCGAGCCGCCACAGCCCAGTGGGCCAAGCCCATCGTGGCCCTGTCCAACCAGGTCGAGCCTGCTATGGTCCAGCCTAACCAGTTCAGGCTAGGCTAGGTCAGGTCGACCTGAACTGGGTCGGGTTGGCCCATGCCGGGTCGGACCAGACTCAGACCCCTCTCGGGCCCAGATATGCTTAAAAGGCCGTATCCTGCGAACCAAACATCCATTTGACGAACCATCTGCGGTGCTAGAATCCTTGGAGCGAGATGGTTATTTTGAGATACTCAATGAGAGTTTGTTAAAATTTTGAAGTATGGCTGGGTTGGATCGACTCTGAATCCAATCGGGCCCTCAACACTAAAATGCAAATAACTTATAGACCGGGAATCCGGTTGACGCGCTGTCTGTTGTGTTAGAACCCTTATGAAATGACAGATCATTGGGTAACTTCATAGTGGGACTTAGTGCTGGTTGAAATATGACTATGTCATGCAGAGTAGTTTCTCCAAGAAACAAGCGTATATGAGCGGGAATCCTGTGGCTGGTTGAGATGTGATGAATGAAGAGAGATCATGTGTGGATCTGCACCTAGAGATTCTGTGTGAATAAGTACCTATCGATTCTGTGTGAATCATCACCTAGAGATTCTTTGTGAATCAGCACCAAACCATTCTGCGTGAATCAGCACCTAGCAATTATGTGTGAATCAGCACCAAGTGATTCTATCTAAATCAGCACCTAGCGATTGTATGTGAATCATCACCTAGCGATCCTATGTGGATCAGATCCTATCGATCCTGTGTGGGTCTTGTAGGGTTTAGTACCTATCGATCATGTGTGGGTCAGTGGGGGTTAGTACTTATCGATCCTGGGCGGGTCGGATCATGTGTGGTTTAGTGGGGGTTAGTACCTATCGATCCTCTGTGGGTCAGTAGTAGTGCCTCTTAATAGAATAAGATGATTTAGCTTGACGGCTAATCATATGTACTTCTATACATTAGTTATACCAGGTTTTGAGCTGTGTATTTTTCTTTGTGCATTGTGATTGAGATCATGCTTGTGGTTTTCCTTTTTGGAATTCTGAGAGTCCTTCGGGGGTCTCGGGGTCCCTACATGGTATTTTATACTCGCCCCTACATGGGCATTGCCCGCACCTTGTTGTGTCATGTGCAGACGACGAGCAGTCTTGACTGAGACTAGGGGAGCTAGGACCTAACGGTGGATGGTGGTGACGGTTGAAGTGGAGATAATTGGAGAAAAAATGTACCAACCCTTCAGGTAGGATCCCAGTGGATGATCTTAGGAGCTTTTTTTAGTTGTAGTTGTATTTTTTCAGTCGGTCTTGTATTCTGGACCCTTAGTTTCAGTACACACTTTTACTAAATCAGTTTTATGTCATGGTTGGCCTCACTTGGCCTCAATTGGACTCAATTGGCCTCATTGGCCCAAATTCACATTAATTGGAAACAATTGGCATCAGTTGGCCTCACTTTTCTTATTATCATCAATTGACCTCAATTGGGATTGATTTGTAATTAGCCTAACTAGACTCAATTGTCCTAAATGGACTCAATTGGCCCCAATTGACCTAATTGGTCTAAATTGGTCTAATTAGCCTCAATTGGTCTCAAATGGCCTAATTGGCCTCAATTGATTGTAATTAGCCTCAATTGGCCTTAATTAGCCTTAATTGGCCTCAATTGGTATTAATTGGACTCAATAGGACTCAATGGCCTAATCATCCTCAATTGGCCTAATCGGCCTCAATTGGACCCAATTGGACAAATTGGCCACTATTGGCCTAATTGGAATCATTAGAATCACTTAGGCCTAATTGGACTAACTAGCCTCATTGGCTTCAATTGGTCTAAATGGCCTAAATGGACTAAATTTCCTAACTAACCTCAATAATCCAAAACTAGCTAATTGGCCTCAATTATCCTTAATTAGACTTAATTGAACTCAATTGGAGTCAATTGGACTCAATTGGCTCTAATTGGCAATTGGCCTAATCTGCCTCAATTGGCCTCAATATGCTGCAATTCGCCTCCATTGGACTCAATTAGGACAATCGAGGCCAATCAAGGCCAATTGTGGCTAATTGAGGCCAATTGAGGAGAATTGCGGCCTATTGAGTCTAATTGAGGCCAATTAGGCCAATTTCTCATTGATGCCAATTAGGCCAATTGCCAATTGAGGCCAATTAAGGAAAAATGATTCCAAATGAGCTCAATTGAGGCAAATTTGGACAATTAAGCCGATTATGTCAATTTAGACTGATTAGGCCAATTATGGCCAATTCAGGTTAATTGAAACCCATTATTACAATTTATGCCAATTAAGTCCAATTTGGACAATTGAGGCCGATTTGGACAATTAGGTAGATTAGGCAAATTAGGCCAATTAATATATTTAGGCCAATTGAGGTCAATTGAGGCCAATTAGCCCAATTTTCCACAATGGGCCTAATGGGAATCAATTGGGATATGTGGCCTATTTGGAAAATTAGGCCCATTGAGTCCAATTAGGCCAATTAATCTCATTATCCCGATTATCCCAATTAGGCCATTTAGGCCACTTAGGCCAATTCTGCCCATTAAGTCATTAAGGCCAATTAGGCCTACTGAAGCCAATTAGGGACAATTGCAGCCAATTGAGGGAAACTTTGTCAATTAGGGAAATTAGAACAATTAGTACATTGTGTCCAATTGAGACAAATTGAATCCAATTAAGGAAAATTGAGGGAAGTTAGGCCAATTAGGCCAATTAGGCCAATTGAGGCCAATTGGGCCTCAATTAGCCTCAAATGAAATAATTGGAATCAATTGTCCTAATTTGACTCAATTGGACTCAATGGACCTCAATTGTCCTCAATTGATCTAGTTTCCTTAATTTTTCAAATTTGCCGTTATTGGCTATTTGGTCTCAATTGGCCCGAATTAGGCTAATTTAGGAGAATTAGGCCAATTAGACATATTGAGGCGAATAAGGACAATTAAGGAAAATAAATTCCAATTGAGGCTAGTTATACCAATTATGAGAATTATGCCATTAAGGCCAATTAAGCCAGTTGAGACTAGTTGGGAAAATTGAGGCAAATTGAGGAAAATTAAGGCATATTAAGGCTAATTAGGCCAATTATTCTAATTGAGGCCAATTGAGGTGAATTGAGTCCAATTTATTCCAATTGTTTCCAAGTAGGCCAATCAAGGCCAATCGATGCCAAATAGAAAAATAGGCCAATTGAGGCCAAATAGGCCAATTGAGGACAAATAGGCTATTGAGGGCAAATAGTCCAATTGAGTCTAATTGAGGTCAACTAAGCCCAATTGTAGCTAACTGAGTCTAATTGATTCCAATTCTCTAAATTGCCCTCAATTTCCCTAATTGGCCTCAATTGCCTCACATAGCCTCATTTGGTCTCAATTGGCCTCAATTGACCTTGATTGTCCAAATTGGCATAATTGGCCTAAATTTGATTGATTGGCCTCAATTGGCCATAGTTGTCCTCAATTGGACTCAATTGTGTCCTATTGAGGCTAATTAGTATAATTGGTGTAAATTGAGGCCATTTGAGTACATTTGAGGAATATTGACTACAATTGCACAAATTGAGGCCTAAATTGGCACTAATTTGGCTTATTTAGCCTCAATGAACACAACTATTTTTAATTTACTAATTGTACACAATTTTACAAACTGGCCTCAATTGACCTCAATTAACCCCACCTCATTTAGTCCAATTGACCCAAGTTATGAAAATTGAGGCAAGTTGAGGCCATTTAGTACATTAAGGCTAGTGGTGGCCAATTGAGTCTTGTTTGGATAATTCAGGACAATTGAGGCCACCAATTCAGGCCAAATAATCCAATTAGGACAATTGAGGTCAATTGAGTCCAATTTGGGGAAATTAGGACAATCAAGGCCAATTGGACACATTGACCCTAATGTGTCAATTTGGCTTCAATTTTCCTCGATTTTCCTCAATTTGCCTCAATTGGCGTCAGTTGACCTAATTACCGTAAATTTTCATAATTTTCATAATCAGACTAATTGCACAAAATTGGCCTAATCGACATCATTGGATTCAATTGGCCTCAGTTGGACTAATTAGTCTGAATTTTTATAATTGGTATAATTGGACTCAATTGGCCTAATTGACCTCAATTGGCCTCAATTGGCCTTAGTTGGCCTAATTGGCCTCAATTGTCATAATTATCCTCAATTTTCATAATTTCCCTCAATTGGTGTATTTGTACTAATTGGCGTCAATGTTTTCAATTTTTTTAATTGGATTCAATAGGCCTAAATTGTCAATATTAGCCTCAATTGGCCTAATTGGCCTAAATTGGCCTAAATGGCCTCAATTTGCCTCAATTGACAAAACTAGTCTCAATTAGCCTCAATTGGGATAACCGGCCAAATTGGCCTCAATTTTACTAATTGGATGTAATTGACCTCCTCAATTGGCCTAATTGTCTTAATTGGCATCAACTGGACTCAATTGGCATAATTGGCCTAATTGACATAATTGAACCTAATTGGGAAAAAATGGAAAAATTGGACTCAATTTGCCTAATTGGACTCAATTGGCCACAATCGGCCTCAATCAGAATCAATTCACCTAATTGGCCTAATTTGGTCTCAATCGGCCTTAATTTCCCTCAATTTTCCTCATAATCCTAATTGGCATAATTGGTCTAATTGACATAATTTTCCTCAATTGGGTTGAATTTGGCCAATTAGGCCAATTAAGGACTATTAGGCTAATTAGGCCAATTATAGAAGTTAGGAAAATTATCCCAATTAGGCTAATTAATCCAATTGAGGCGAATGAGGGCCAAATTCAGACCAATTGAGGCCAATTAGGAAATTTAGCCAATTAGGAAATTTATCCAATTAGGAAAATTAAGGTCAATTGAGGCCATTTGAGGACAACTAAGGCCATTTGAGGCCAACTGAGGCCTTTTGAGGTCTTTTGAGGCTTGTTGAGGCCAATTGAGGCCAATTGAGGCAAGTTATTCCAATTGAATCAAATTGAGTCCAATTAGACAAATTTAGCCAATTATACCAATTGAAGCTACTTATGCCAAATTGATGTCAATTATGGCCACTTAGGAAAATTGATTCCAATTAGGCTAATTGAAGTTGATTGTGGCCAATTGAGGCCAATTGAGGCTAATGGAGTCCAATTGATTCCAATTAGCCAATTCAACCAATAGAGGCCAATTATAAAATTTAAGGTCAATTAGTCTAATTGAGGCCAATTGAGAATAGTTGTGTCTAATTAGAAAATATGAATCCATTGAAGAAAATTAGGCCTATTAAGGCTAATTTAGGCCAATTAGGCTAGTTGAGGTCAATTAAGTAAAATTAGGCCAGTTTGGCCAATTTAACTATTGAGGATGTTGAGGCCAATTTAGTCCAATTGAGACCAATTAGGTAATTAGAAAAATTGAGGCCTATTAGGCCAAATTAGGCCAATTTCCCTAAGATACCCTAAATTTACCTAATTGTCCTAATTAGCCTAATTTCCTTAATTGACCCTAATGGCCTCAATTAGAATCAGTTGGTCTCAATTGACCTCAGTTGGCCTCAATTGGCTCAATTCACCTCGATTGGCCCATGTTTCCCTCAATTAGTCCAATTATGCCAGTTAGGATAATTGAGGTGAATTGAGGGAAACTTAATCCAATTAAGGCCAATTTATCCAATTGAATTTTATTGATTCCATTGAGGCCAATTAGTCCAATTGAGACCGACTATGGCCAATTTCACCAATTGGGGCTAAGAGGCCATTGAGATCAATTCAGCCAAATTCACCAATTAGGAAAATTGATGCCAATTGAGTCCAATTATTCAAATATTCCTATGGAGGCCAATTTTGGCCAATTTAGGTCAATAAGTCCAATTGAGGCCAATTAGGCCAATTGAGGCAATTTATCCCAATTGAGGTCAAATAGGCCAATTAGGCCAATTGAGGTCCATTAGTCCATTGTGGGAAATTTAGGCCAATTAGGATGATGAGTCCAATTGAGGAAAATTGGGGCAAAATAGGGTAAATTGAAGCCAATTTGGCAATGAAGGACAATTTATGACAATTAGAACAATTAGGCGAATTACTCCATTGAGTCCAGTTGAGGAAATTGAGGCCAATTAACGCTAATTGAGGCCAATTGAGGTTGATTGACTCCAATTGAGGTGAATTGAGGTGAATTGAGGCCAATTAGAAAATTGATTCTTGAAACCAATTAGTGCAATTAGTCAAATTTAAGACAACTGAGGTCAATGAGGCCAATTATAAAAATTGAGTCCAATTGGGCCAATTGATTCCAATTGTGGCCAATTGAGGCCAATTGAGTCCAATTAGGACAATTGAATCCAATTGATGACATTTTTTTCAATTTGGTCAATTATGCCAACCGAGGCCAATTGGGCCAATTGAGTCCTATTGGGAAAATTGAGGCAAATTGAGGCCAATTGGGATAATTCAGTCCAATTGAGTCAAAATTAGTCCAATTGGGGCCAATTAGAGTATTTGAATCCAATTGTGCCGAATTGAGGCCAACTAAGGCTAATTGAGGCCCATTGAGGACCATTGTGGCCAATTGATGCCAATTAAGGCCAATTGATTCCAATTGAATCCAATTACATCCAATTGCGGACAATTGAGGCCAATTCAATCTTATTGATCCCTAATTAGCCACAATTGGCCTTAATTACCATAATTGAAAAAATTTACTATAATTGACCTCAATTGTCCTCTAAGTGGCCTAATTTGGGCTAAATGGATGAATTGGTCTCAATGCACTAATTGACCTAATTAATATAATTGGCCAAAATTGGCCTCAACTGGCCTCAATTCACCAAATTGACCTCAATTTGCCTTAGTTTGGATCATTTTGCATCAATTGGACTCAATTGGCCTCAATTGACCTTAATTGGAATCAATTAGATGACCTAAATTTGTATAATTGGCCTCAATTGGCTTCAATTGGCCTAATTATCCCTAATTAACTTCAATTGGCCTCAACTAGCCTAATTGTCCTATTAGGCCTCAATTGGTCTCAATTGACCTCAATTGACCTTAATTGGCCTCAATTGGACTTAATTGGCCTAATTGGGTTCAATTGGATGAATTGGTCTAATTTGCCTTAATGGAAAAATTGGCCTAATTGGATTCAATGGTCTCAATTGGCCGAATTGGCTTTAGTAGCCTCAATGGCCTCAGTTGGCCTCAGTTGGCCTCAGTTGGCTTCAAATGGCCTCAATTGGCATCATTGGGCTATATTGGCCTCACTTGTCCTCATTGGTCGCAATTTTCCTCAAGTGGCCTCAATTTGACTAATTGGCCTCTATCTACCTCAATTGTCCAAATTGGCCCCAATTGTACTCAATATTCCCCAACCTCAATTGTACTCATTGGCCATAATTGGATGAATTAAATTAATAATCCCCAATTGGACATAATTATCCCCAGTCTCCATTTTCCTCATTGACCTCAATTGGCCTCAAATTTTTTTAATTGGCTGTAATGGATAAATTGGCCAAAAATGGATTCAATTAGGCCTCAAATGGACTCAATTGGACTCAATTGGAAATTGGACCAATTTGATTCAAATTGGATCATTTTTCCTGAATGTCCTAATAGGCCTCAAGGGTCTCAATTAGGCCTCAATTGGACTAATTTTCCTAATTTTCCTCAATTGATCAAATTGACCACAATTGGGCCAATTGGCTTAATCGGACTCAAATGGCCTCAATTGTCCTCAATTGGACTCAACTATCCTCAATTGGACTCATTGGCCTAATTGGACACTATTGGCCTCAATTTTCATAACAGGCCTTAATGGACTAACTAGCCTAATTGCCCTTGATTGGACTCAATTTTCCTCAATTGGCCTCAATTGGCCACAATTGTTAAAATTAACATCAATGGCCATAGTTGGCCTCAATTTTCCTCAATTGGTCTCAATTGGCATCAGTTGGCCTCAATTTATATCAATTGGCCTCAATAAGGTCAATTGGACAATTTGGATTTAAAAATATTCAATTGGACTAATTGGGCTAATTCACCTCAATTGGCCTCAATTGGACTCAATGCCTAATTGGCCTCCGTTGGATGCAATTGGACTAACTGGAAATTTTACTAATTGGTCTCAATCGACCTGAATGGCATTATTGGACTCAATGGACTAACAGGTCTCAAAGGCTTAATTAGGCTAACTATTGGCCTAAATTTGCTTCAATTGTACTCTATGACCTCATTGGACAAAAATGACCTCAATTGGCCAAATTAGCCTGAATTGGATGAATTGGCCTCAATTAGTAATAAGACTAATTGGCCTCAATTGACCTCATTGGCCAAACTGGCCTATCTACTGGCCTCAATTGTCTTAATTTTCCACAATTGGTCTAAATCGTCCATAATTCATGGCAATTGGACTCAATTTATCACAATTGGACCATTTGGCCCTAGTTGGCCTCAATTGGCTAAACTTGCCTCAATTAGCTCAATTGGTCTCAATTGGCCGAATTTTCCGCAATTGGCCTCATTTCCCACAATTGACGTCAATTGGATGAAATTGGCCTAATTTTCCTCAATTGGTATCAATTGGAAGTTGGCTGCAATTTGCATAATTTTCCACAATTGGCCTCAATTGGCATAATTGGCCTCAATTATCATAATTGGTCTCATCTAAGGCCAATTGAGAAAATTAAGTCCAATTAGGGGAAATTGAGGCTAGTTAGTTTAATTGGTCTTAATTGGCTTGAATTGGATTCATTGGAATAATTGGCCTAATTGGCCTAAATTGGCCTAAATTGGCCTCAATTAGCCCCAGTTTGCATAATTAGCCTCATTTGGCCTCAATTGGCCTCAACATGCCTCAGTTGCTCTTAATTTACTCAATTGCATCAAATTTCCTCAATTGGACTCCATTTACAAAATTACCTAATTGTCCTAATTGGCCCTAACTGGCATTAATTTTTCTAGTTGCCTCAATTTACCCAAATTAGCCTAATTTCCATCAATTGGCCTCAATTGGCCAAATTGGCATAATTGGCCTAATTGGATCATTTGACCTAATTGGATCAGTTGGCCTAACTGGACTCAATTGGACTCAATTTGGGCTCAATTTGACTCAAAATGCCATAGTTGGCCAAATTAGCCTCAATTGGCCTTAACTTTCTTAATTTTTCTAATTGACATAATTGGCCTCAATTGGCCTAATTAGGACTCTATTTGGCCTAATTAGACCTCAATTGGCCTCAATTGGACTTAACTTGCTGAATTGGACTAATTAGCCTCAACTGGACTAAATTGGGCTTAATTGGACTTAGTTGACCTTAATTGGCTGAATGGGCCTCAATTAGTCTAACTACCCTCAATTGGCCCAATTATCCTCAATTGGCCTCAAATTGAGGCCATTTTGTCCAATTGAGTACAATTAGATGAATTCATTCCAATGAAGCCTAATTGAAGCCAATTAGGCCTATTAGTCCAAATAGGACAATCGAGTCCAATTGATGCCAATTGAAGATAATTGAGGCCACTGATCCCAATTCATCCATTTATTCCAATTGAATTATGTTCAATTGAGGTGAATTAGAGATAATTGAGGCCAATGATGTAGAGACCCGTATCTTGACGTACATTGACATTACATTACTTTTGCGGAATACTTAGTACATAACAAAAACACACACACAAGGATCGTAATAGTTTAGTGTCTTTGGAAACTCGGAACGTAATCTTCTAATCGTGGTGAAAGATCTTCGATATCTCCCATAAAGATCTTCCTTTTTTTTTACCTAAAAACCTTTCTTTATATCCTGGGGAAAAGAAAACATAAAAGGGTGAGCTCAAATGCTCAGTAAGGGTAAAAAAAGAAAAATCAATCACATCATATTCATACGAACATAACTTTTGGAAATCTTAACCTGCAAAAGAGAGCATAATTTCATAACATGGGATAAATCATAGTAGTGAAATGAAATCCCAATAATCATAACTTAAAACATGAAACTTTGTGGCATACACACATAATCATAGAGAATCATTTCTTGTTAGTCAAGACTCAATGCCAAGACTATCTTAGTGGACAAAGTCCCTTTCTGAATCGAGTAACCCTCGTTTCAGTCCTGTTTCACTGAACCGGTATAACCTACCATTTCAGCCATGTCTATCTCATGAGATATAAAATCTTTACCCAATGCATTGGAGGGAGATATAGGTCCCACCCATCTTATAATGAATCCTTTCTTATGTGTGCCACATAATCATAAATCATACATCATCGCATAACACATGTAACAAAAATGGGATTCTTGAAACATCATGACATCATAAAATAAATCTTATAAGGCAGATGACTTCATAAAAATAATCCCCTCACAACATAATCAAATCAATGTAACTAAAGGGATAAAAACAGAACCCTTTATTATCTTAGATGGAAAATAATTTTGATAAAACACTTGAACTTCATTCTTGAGGAAAATATCCTTTCTACTTCAAAAACATTTTTCCTTTCATAACATGTCATAAAACTTTAAAATAAAAGAAGTTGATTAAAAATAAACTTGAAAACTTGTAAAGGAAGCTTCTTGGAAATAATGTTTTAAAAATCCATTCATGTCGTATAAGTTTAAAAAAAACATTCTTCGTACTTTTGTCGGAAAAGTCAAAAAGTACCTCGTACGAAAAACGACAAAAGATTCAATTATTTCTTTTACTAAAAACTCACCGAAGGGTAAAAATGGATTTAAACAATTGTAGGTGGATGAAAATAATATTACATATTGATGAAACATGGATGTGGATGATAAAATACACCCCAGTAAATACTTACGAATAAACAATCTCGAATAAAAATGAGATTGTGATATTTCCCTTACCTTAGGTCCAATTTGCTTCGTATGTGTCCGAACCTCCTGTATAATGATTTAAATAATGTCATTGACATATTACAGAATCATATTCATTGTTATGATATCATATATGGTTCACTTATGACATTACATTACCCGTTCTTTTGTAAATTCTATGTTAAAGAAGCGTTTTGGGTAAAATCGTTTCATTTATCGTGGGTGTTTTGACTTGTTGTTCTTGACATCATTATTACTTATATCATGATTTACTTACTTCCAGAATATAAAATATGATTTATATATCATATATATTCAGTATATATATATATAATAGATATATAAATAAAATGAAAAACACCGTTCATGGAGACGGTAGTCCGTACGTACGCATGAACGCTGTTTTTCTTTCCTTATTGTCTTGAAATGGAAGTAAGTAGATGACATACATATGTATATATATACATAAATCCAGTAGCTTTATAATGTCATATATTTCATTATTATTTCTTATCTATACATTATAATCATTCTTAAATGGTTAACATGGATAATGAATCTCATCGCGTCGTGGAGACGGTAGTCCGTACGTACGCACGAGCGATGATATCATTTCTATAAATATTGAATTGAATTGGAGTGGATTATACAATATATCAGAATCAATATGATGTTGTAATAACTATGTATAGTTATTCTTTACACCATTATACCCATCCATGTAAGGTGGTGGTGGAAAATAGATTACACCACGGCGTGGAGACGGTATTCCGTACGTACGCACGCGCGGTGATTTCTTTTTCCGTAGGATGGATAGATGGTGAAATAGGGTTGTTTCATACTTATAATAACATATCAGTATATGAGTGATACTGATGTTATTACTTCATAATGAAACAACCTAAGAAGAAGAAGTGGAAGAAGAAATAAAGATGAAAGAATTGGTAACGGTAATTACCTCTTCTTTGAAGCGCCTCTTTGAGACCTCCTCTTAGGGAACTAAAATTGGTCTTTGAGGAAGACCAGAACCTCTAGGATGTTTATAGGGAAGTGGAGAAGAGATTTTGGCAGGGGTTGGCCGAGCCTGAGTGCTCAAATTGGTGTGAGGAGGAGGGAGAGGAGGTGTCCTTTTATAGGGGAGGAGAGGGGCACCTTAGGAATTCTTAAAAATATTAATTTATAATAAATCTAACCCCACTTAAAAACCTCCAAAAATGACTCATATTCGAAGCTTAGATGAGATAGGGTTGTAATCTCATCAACCAATCAAATTTAGACATGTTTGGATTTTATTTTAATCCTTATCAATTAGATTTAACTCTAAGTTAAATAATTTAACTTTTACCGTGTCTTTTTGTTTTCTTTCACTATATGGTTAATAAACTTACTATAACATGCCAAACGAACCCCAAATTGTTTATTATTAATATATATATCCTTATCTAAGTCATTTGGCCGAACCTTAGATTTTTAGGAATACAATAACAATTAATAATATAATATTTGATTTAAAAACTATTTTGTGTCAATTTTGACACTATTTGATATATGATTTTTGTGAAAGTCATAACAGACTTATATGTTCGAACCAAGTTGATTAAATCAACACTAATATATAATAGTAACCTAGAAAATTAGTGGAATTCATAAAAAATCTCAAATTACATTTATTTCGGTGTTTATAACATCAATTATGTCAATATTTCATTAATAAGATAATTACTGCATCATCGTTGTGTCATAAATAAATTAAATTATTTTATGTCTAAAAATTACAAATAAAATACCATCATGTAGGAAATCCTTTTATCTTTCTAATGAAAATTTACAATCGAATTTATCTTATGTATAACCCCATATTAAAAATGATTTACTTATTAAACTTTGATTTTAACTATTTTAACCCTTCTTTAAATAAATTAATGATAAATGTCCTAATCTAATACAAGTGGGCCTAAATGGTCATATTTTATTCCTAAGTTTGTTTTTGGTCGAATTACACTTGTCCAATAGAATTAGGACATGTGTTAGGGTAATATTAATATCATATTTACCCTTAGTTGCCCTATTTACTATTAACCACGGTAAAAAAAGTAAAAAGTTACTATTCACCAAAAAATTATTTTCATCTCATTGAACCACATTTTAGTCCTTGATATTAACCGTGTCTCTCGGATTTTCGAAATTCCATTCACAGAAGCGGTAAAATTAAGTTTTATGCAAAATTCAGTTTTTTAACCTACCACTTAGTAGTTTCACTATTCATCAAAAATTGATGTTTTTCAGAACAATGCCAAAATTTCATCCCAAGCTATATTTCATATTCCAAATTCAAAAATGAAGTCTATTTTACCAAATTCATAACATAAAAGTTGCATTAACTAATTTTATAATTAAATCTCGCTGTTAAAACAAATAGCGTGTTTTTAAGAAACAATATCTATCAAAAGATTGACACTTGTTTATGTCTAGTTTAAATGTGAAATTACATCCAATGACCAACATTGTATTAAATTGTAAAAATATATTCTAAATATACTTTAAAACCACTCAAATTAATGATTTATCACTATTAATTATTTCGATTAAAAAAGTTGTTTTTAATTATAATTTAGTAATTTTCACTATTCATCAGAATATGAAAGTTATCCGAAAAGTACCAAAATTTCACCTTAGGCTAAATTCGATACTCCGAATCCAAAAATGAAGTTCATTTTGTGAGCTAAAATTTCTAAAATTTAAAAAAATGGTTATTACTATTCATAACGGCTAGTTTTAATAATATTTTAATAGCATATCATTGTTTCGTGAAACTCAGTATTACGTACCACACACGCTATCAAGGAAGGTTGCGATTGCATGTAATGCAAGGCAAGTCAAGGATGCGTGTTGTGCAAGCTCCTTTTGGTGTAACGTAAAACACAAGACATTAATAATATTAAAAATAATATTTTTCATAAAATCTCGGGCTGTTACATTCTACCCCCCTTAAAATGAATTTCGCCCTCGAAATTCGTCGGGGTTATAAATGGTTTACTATTCTAAAGTTTCTTTAATAGAAACCCACATCGTAAAAAAGAATACCAAAACTTGGCTTTAAAAACTAAAGTATGAAATGTAACGATTACCCAAATAAACTAATCACTGGGTTTCCACATAGGTGAAAATATGGATATGGAAGAGAAATCTAACCATCAGGTTCTGATGGAGAGTGGTAGAGAACATGGCTATGGAAAAGCCAGTAATCACAAATCCATAGATTTGTGATGATATAAGGTACCATCTGATTCATCAGGTCTAAGATCACTAGGACAACATTTTTGGTTTTCAAGATCATTTCCCTAAAGTTGAAAATTTGAATTAGAATAAATACTTAATTTATTTTGGTACAATCTCACTGTTGTTCGTGTCTTGAACAATTTCCACTTCATCTCTTAAATAAATGAAGTTGAATTTGTTATTCGTGAAGTGTTAGTAGATTATGTGATAGAACGACGGGTCATTCCATCTGTCTCAAACAAAAGGTTAGCAAAAATTATATGCATAAGTCGATCTATAGTGAGATTAATCATATATGGTTCCTAAAATGGACTTATACTTCATATATCATACTGATTAATATAATAAAACTAGTTTCTACTAAACAGGGACTTCCTGTAGGCCAGTGGTAGGCGATAAAGGCCAGTCGCACTTCGGTTGTGGGTTCGATTCCCACATCCTTGTCCGACGCGATGGGCTGTCGCCCGTCCTGCAGGTTGTCCTTTTTATAAAACTATATTACTATAACATCCCATCAATAATATCGAAAAAAACTTCTATCCTTAAACAATACTAACTTATGTCCAATATAATCCATTCCAATCTTTAGGCTTATCCATAATACTGCAGTCCATTCTCATAACATAGTGAAAACGATTACCAGAGATTTAATACCATCGTTGATCCCCATATATCATAAGATATATCTTGTTGGTCACATTCCAAACATTCAAAGGCCTTAATCTTGTACTCTCTTGAATACCCATTGAACCTTAGTGAAAACTTGAATGCAGTTAAAAGTTAACACTTTACACATACCAAAATCCTCAAAATTATTTATACTCAAACCATGATATCACTTAGTCCTTATATCAATCATGAGCTCATGAATACTATTAAATATTTCATTTTCTCGCATATCATCTTATTTCCAAAAAAAAATATCTCAATCACTTTGAATACCACATCAATAAATATTGCAATACTCAATGATACAACATTATTTTGGAATCCCATTACATAAACGCTTAATCATTCCACCACATCGTTATCATATTCAACATCGCCAATAGTGATCGCATGTGACTTCCCTTTGTCCTTTGCCTTCAGTGGTTGCTCATGTTGATCATCACTAACCCTTGGATTAGGGCAATTATTAGCATAATGCCCCATTTCCTTGCACTTGAAGCATTGAAGTGTTGGTGGTGCGTTCTCTGCAGTGTTTGCTTTATTCACATCATTAGAAACCCTTTTTCCATTACTTCGACACTCAGCTGCTCGATGACCTTCTTTTCCACACTTAAAACATTTTCTAGTTCCTTTAAGACAATCTCCACCATGCTTCTTTACACACTTTGTGCATAAGGAAACATTCATCTTCTTTTCACCATTATTATGAGATTTCTCCTTGAACTCCATCTTTCGTTTCTTGTCAAAACCATGAGATGGATATGTAACACCAACTTCCATTTCTACCTTGATAGCACAACGCACAATTTCTTCATAGCTACTGAAGTCTCTTATAGCTAATGCCCTTCGAAGACTTGGTTTTAAGCCACTGAAAAATCGATCAACTTTACTTTCAGGTTGGATGATAATGCCAGATGCATACCTTGCAAGTCTTGTAAAATTCGCTTCGTATATACCAACAGATTCATCATCCTTCTGCTTCAGCTCAATAAACTCCTTTTCCATCTTTGTTCGAAGAATACGAGGGAAGTACTTACCGAAAAACAAGTTCTTGAACTCGTCCCATTCCATGGACTCAATTTCATCCCTTGGCCTCGTATTCTTGATAAGATTCCACCATTTATCAGCTTCACCTTCCAAACGATATACTGCTAAGATGACTTTATCATGTTCAGAACATTGAAGAACTGAAAATATCTTTTCAGTGGTACTGATCCATTGTTCAGCAACAAGTGGATCGGAAGTCCCACTGAAAGAAGGTGGACGTTGCCTCATGAAGGACTCAATAGAATATTGTTCCCTTCTCTGCTCATTTGGAAGTCCAGAATGATTCATAGCTTGTGTAAGTATAGCAATAAGATTTTGCACTCCATCTCCCATAACATTTGTTTGTTCAGGAGGGCAATCATTGCATTGTCCATTGCATTGATCAACACGGTTCCTTCGGGTTCCAGCCATCGTCTAAAACCCAAAAAGAATAGTGTGAGAGGCAAAAATCATGCTAGGGAAAACAACATAATAAAGGGGGAGTACCTTCAATATCCAACATCTTAGGTTTAATTCTATGATCGTTAGCGTAATTCTATTACTATAACCTATACGTATACTTATCCCTAGGGACATCCCTAGACATACCTTAGAAATATCTCTAGGGATCTCACTAACGTTTTCGCATCCTAGTTTCCAAAGGTTGACTAAACCTTTCCTCTGATACCAACTGTAGAGACCCGTATCTTGACGTACATTGACATTACATTACTTTTGCGGAATACTTAGTACATAACAAAAACACACACACAAGGATCGTAATAGTTTAGTGTCTTTGGAAACTCGGAACGTAATCTTCTAATCGTGGTGAAAGATCTTCGATATCTCCCATAAAGATCTTCCTTTTTTTTACCTAAAAACCTTTCTTTATATCCTGGGGAAAAGAAAACATAAAAGGGTGAGCTCAAATGCTCAGTAAGGGTAAAAAAAGAAAAATCAATCACATCATATTCATACGAACATAACTTTTGGAAATCTTAACCTGCAAAAGAGAGCATAATTTCATAACATGGGATAAATCATAGTAGTGAAATGAAATCCCAATAATCATAACTTAAAACATGAAACTTTGTGGCATACACACATAATCATAGAGAATCATTTCTTGTTAGTCAAGACTCAATGCCAAGACTATCTTAGTGGACAAAGTCCCTTTCTGAATCGAGTAACCCTCGTTTCAGTCCTGTTTCACTGAACCGGTATAACCTACCATTTCAGCCATGTCTATCTCATGAGATATAAAATCTTTACCCAATGCATTGGAGGGAGATATAGGTCCCACCCATCTTATAATGAATCCTTTCTTATGTGTGCCACATAATCATAAATCATACATCATCGCATAACACATGTAACAAAAATGGGATTCTTGAAACATCATGACATCATAAAATAAATCTTATAAGGCAGATGACTTCATAAAAATAATCCCCTCACAACATAATCAAATCAATGTAACTAAAGGGATAAAAACAGAACCCTTTATTATCTTAGATGGAAAATAATTTTGATAAAACACTTGAACTTCATTCTTGAGGAAAATATCCTTTCTACTTCAAAAACATTTTTCCTTTCATAACATGTCATAAAACTTTAAAATAAAAGAAGTTGATTAAAAATAAACTTGAAAACTTGTAAAGGAAGCTTCTTGGAAATAATGTTTTAAAAATCCATTCATGTCGTATAAGTTAAAAAAAACATTCTTCGTACTTTTGTCGGAAAAGTCAAAAAGTACCTCGTACGAAAAACGACAAAAGATTCCTTTTATTTCTTTTACTAAAAACTCACCGAAGGGTAAAAATGGATTTAAACAATTGTAGGTGGATGAAAATAATATTACATATTGATGAAACATGGATGTGGATGATAAAATACACCCCAGTAAATACTTACGAATAAACAATCTCGAATAAAAATGAGATTGTGATATTTCCCTTACCTTAGGTCCAATTTGCTTCGTATGTGTCCGAACCTCCTGTATAATGATTTAAATAATGTCATTGACTTATTACAGAATCATATTCATTGTTATGATATCATATATGGTTCACTTATGACATTACATTACCCGTTCTTTTGTAAATTCTATGTTAAAGAAGCGTTTTGGGTAAAATCGTTTCATTTATCGTGGGTGTTTTGACTTGTTGTTCTTGACATCATTATTACTTATATCATGATTTACTTACTTCCAGAATATAAAATATGATTTATATATCATATATATTCAGTATATATATATATATAATAGATATATAAATAAAATGAAAAACACCGTTCATGGAGACGGTAGTCCGTACGTACGCATGAACGCTGTTTTTCTTTCCTTATTGTCTTGAAATGGAAGTAAGTAGATGACATACATATGTATATATATACATAAATCCAGTAGCTTTATAATGTCATATATTTCATTATTATTTCTTATATATACATTATAATCATTCTTAAATGGTTAACATGGATAATGAATCTCATCGCGTCGTGGAGACGGTAGTCCGTACGTACGCACGAGCGATGATATCATTTCTATAAATATTGAATTGAATTGGAGTGGATTATACAATATATCAGAATCAATATGATGTTTTAATAAATATGTATAGTTATTCTTTACACCATTATACCCATCCATGTAAGGTGGTGGTGGAAAATAGATTACACCACGGCGTGGAGACGGTATTCCGTACGTACGCACGCGCGGTGATTTCTTTTTCCGTAGGATGGATAGATGGTGAAATAGGGTTGTTTCATACTTATAATAGCATATCAGTATATGAGTGATACTGATGTTATTACTTCATAATGAAACAACCTAAGAAGAAGAAGTGGAAGAAGAAATAAAGATGAAAGAATTGGTAACGGTAATTACCTCTTCTTTGAAGCGCCTCTTTGAGACCTCCTCTTAGGGAACTAAAATTGGTCTTTGAGGAAGACCAGAACCTCTAGGATGTTTCTAGGGAAGTGGAGAAGAGATTTTGGCAGGGGTTGGCCGAGCTTGAGTGCTCAAATTGGTGTGAGGAGGAGGGGGATGAGGTGTCCTTTTATAGGGGAGGAGAGGGGCACCTTAGGAATTCTTAAAAATATTAATTTATAATAAATCTAACCCCACTTAAAAACCTCCAAAAATGACTCATATTCGAAGATTAGATGAGATAGGGCTGTAATCTCATCAACCAATCAAATTTAGACATGTTTGGATTTTATTTTAATCCTTATCAATTAGATTTAACTCTAAGTTAAATAATTTAACTTTTACCGTGTCTTTTTGTTTTCTTTCACTATATGGTTAATAAACTTACTATAACATGCCAAACGAACCCCAAATTGTTTATTATTAATATATATATCCTTATCTAAGTCATTTGGCAGAACCTTAGATTTTTAGGAATACAATAACAATTAATAATATAATATTTGATTTAAAAACTATTTTGTGTCAATTTTGACACTATTTGATATATGATTTTTGTGAAAGTCATAACAGACTTATATGTTCGAACCAAGTTGATTACATCAACACTAATATATAATAGTAACCTAGAAAATTAGTGGAATTCATAAAAAATCTCAAATTACATTTATTTCGGTGTTTATAACTTCAATTATGTCAATATTTCATTAATAAGATAATTACTGCATCATCGTTGTGTCATAAATAAATTAAATTATTTTATGTCTAAAAATTACAAATAAAATACCATAATGTAGGAAATCTTTTTAGCTTTCTAATGAATATTTACAATCGAATTTATCTTATGTATAACCCCATATTAAAAATGATTTACTTATTAAACTTTGATTTTAACTATTTTAACCCTTCTTTAAATAAATTAATGATAAATGTCCTAATCTAATACAAGTGGGCCTAAATGGTCATATTTTATTCCTAAGTTTGTTTTTGGTCGAATTACACTTGTCCAATAGAATTAGGACATGTGTTAGGGTAATATTAATATCATATTTACCCTTAGTTACCCTATTTACTATTAACCACGGTAAAAAAAGTAAAACGTTACTATTCACCAAAAAATTATTTTCATCTCATTGAACCACATTTTAGTCCTTGATATTAACCGTGTCTCTCGGATTTTCGAAATTCCATTCACAGAAGCGGTAAAATTAAGTTTTATGCAAAATTCAGTTTTTTAACCTACCACTTAGTAGTTTCACTATTCATCAAAAATTGATGTTTTTCAGAACAATGCCAAAATTTCATCCCAAGCTATATTTCATATTCCAAATTCAAAAATGAAGTCTATTTTACCAAATTCATAACATAAAAGTTGCATTAACTAATTTTATAATTAAATCCCGCTGTTAAAACAAATAACGTGTTTTTAAGAAACAATATCTATCAAAAGATTGACACTTGTTTATGTCTAGTTTAAATGTGAAATTATATCCAATGACCAACATTGTATTAAATTGTAAAAATATATTCTAAATATACTTTAAAACCACTCAAATTAATGATTTATCACTATTAATTATTTCGATTAAAAAAGTTGTTTTTAATTATAATTTAGTAATTTTCACTATTCATCAGAATATGAAAGTTATCCGAAAAGTACCAAAATTTCACCTTAGGCTAAATTCGATACTCCGAATCCAAAAATGAAGTTCATTTTGAGAGCTAAAATTTCTAAAATTTAAAAAAATGGTTATTACTATTCATAACGGCTAGTTTTAATAATATTTTAATAGCATATCATTGTTTCGTGAAACTCAGTATTACGTACCACACATGCTATCAAGGAAGGTTGCGATTGCATGTAATGCAAGGCAAGTCAAGGATGCGTGTTGTGCAAGCTCCTTTTGGTGTAACGTAAAACACAAGACATTAATAATATTAAAAAGAATATTTTTCATAAAATCTCGGGCTGTTACAAATGAGGCTAGTTGAGGTTAATTGAATCCATTGAGACCAATTGAGGCTAATTGAATTGAGTCTAATTGAGGCCAATTGAGGCCAATTAGTCTAATTAGTCCAGTGATACCAAGTGATCCAATTAGTCCATTGTGCCAATTGAGGCCACATGATGCCATTATGTAAAATTGTGGCCAATTGAGGAATATTGAGTCCAATTGATTATAATTGAGGCTAATTGTAGCCAATTTAGCCAATTGAGGCCAATTGGGGCCAATTAAGGAAAATCAAGGGCAATTGTGTCCAATTGAGTCCAATTGATGCCAATTGAAGCCAATTAGGGCCAATTAAGATCAATCATTCCATCAAGTAAATTTGAGGTCAATTTTGGAAAATTAGGCTCTTGAGGCTAGTTAGGAAAATTGAGGTCAATTAGGCCAATTGAGGCCAATTTAGTCTAATTATACTAATTTGGCCTAATTGGTCTCAATTCAACTAATTGGCCTCAATTGGCCTTAGTTGGCCTCAATTAGCCTCAATTGGCCTCAATCAGCATAATTGGTCAAATTGGACTAATTGGCCTCAATTGGCCTCAATTAGCCACAATTGGCCAAAATGGTCTATTTGGCCTCAAATGGACTAAATTAGCATCATTGGACTCAATTTTACTCAGTCAGACTCAATTTTCCTCAATCAGGTTAATTGGTTGAATTGGACTAGTTGGCCTCAATTAGCTCAATTGGCCTCATTCGCCACAATTGCCCTCAATCCCCCTCAATTGGGCTCAATTAGCCTAATTGTCCTCAATTAGTCTTAATTCCCTTCAATTAGCCTCAATTGGCCTCAATTGGATTCAAATGGCCTTAATTGGACTAATTGAGCTCAATTGGCCTAATTAGACTTAATTGGCCTAATTAGCCCAATTGGCCTCAATTGGTCTCAACTGGCCTTAATTGTCCTCGATTGACCTCAATGGCCTCAATCAGCCCTATTGGCTGAATTAGCCTCAATTCTTCTCAACTAGCCTCATTTGGCCTCAATTGGTCTAATTGGCCTCAATTGGTATCAATTGTCTTAATTGGCATAATTGGCATAATTGGCCTATTGGCCTCAATTGGCCTCAAATGATCTCTATAAGCCTAATTGGCCTAATTGGCTTTAATTGGCCTAATTTGGCAGCAATCATTCTCAATTGGATGAATTGGCCACAATTTTCCTCAATTGGCCCTCATTTGGCATCAGCTGACCTTATTTGGCCTCAATTAGCCTCAATGGACCAATTTTCCTCAATTTGCCTCAATTGACCTAAATTGGAAGTTAGAAATTGACCTCAATTGGCCCGATTGGCCTAATTGACCTCAATTGGACTTGATTGTCCAAACATGCCACAATTGGTAATTGGACTCAATTGGCCTAACTTGCCTCAATTGGGAAACATTGGTCAAATTGGCATCAATTTTCCTAATTGGTGTCCATCAACCTCAATTTTCCTCAACTAGCCTAATTGACCTACTTCACCTCAATTGGACTAATTGGCTTCAATTGTCCTCAATTGGCCTCGATTGGCCTAATTGGCCTCAATTTGCTTCAATTGACCTTAATTGTCCTTGATTGGCCTAATTGTCCTAATCGGCCTAATCAGCTTCAATTTTCCAAGGTTGATGAAATTTACCAAATTGGCTTAATTTCCTAATTGTCCTCAGCTAGAATCAGTGGGCGTAATTGGCCTAACTAGCCTCAATTGGCCTAATTTCCCTCAATTGGCCTCAATTAGCCTATCTAGACTCAATTGAACTCAATTTGCCTCAATTGGCCCAATTGGCCTCAATTGGAGTAATTGGCCTCAATTGGACAAATCAACCCAAATTTGGCTCAATTGGCCTCAATTAACATCAATTTTCTCATTTGGACAAATTGGAATCAATTTGCCTAATTGGCCTAAATTGGCCTAAATGGTCTCAATTGTCCTAATTTAGCTCAATTGGCCTAATTGGCTTCAATTGGACTCAATTTTCCTCGATTGGCCTAACTAACCTAATTGGACTCAGGCCAGTTGAGGCTGATGGAGGCCGGTTAGTTTCAGTTAGGCCAATTGAGGCCACTTGAGGCCACATGAGGTCAATTATGCCAATTATGCCAATTAGGCTGATAGAGGCCAATTGAGTCCAATTTAGTCAAATTTCCAATTGAGGCCAATTATGGATAATTCCGGTCAATTGATTCCATTTAGGATGATTTAGTCTGATTAAGGACAATTGAGGCAAATTAGGGTAGTTAGGCCAATTAGGCCAATTGAGGCTGAGTGAGGGATTAACACCAATTAGGCCTATTGAGGACATTGAGGTCATTTAGGCCAATTAGGACAGTTGAGTCCAATGGGAAATGGCTAGTTGAGACCAATCACTACTATAAAACAGGCCTTTAACAATGCAAGAAATGGCCTTTATCAGTGCTAGAAAAGCATTGAATATATGAATGAGGTTAAAAGTTCAGGTCTTTTATCAGTGTTGATAAAAGTTTAATTTTTTTATTTTAAAATTTTCTGATAAATGGGACCTTTATCAGTACTTTTGAAAGTGGTGATAAAGTACCCATTTATCAGCACTTATATTCAGCACCGCTAAATTAAACCTTTATCGGAACTGATAGAAGAGCTGATAAAGTATACTATATCAATGCTTTTAGAAGCACTGATTAATGTGTCCTTTATCAATTCTTTGAAAACCAGGGATAAATGTAAACTTTATCAGTGATTTGAAAAGAACTGATAAAGGTCCATACTATAATGTGATATAATAGCACACCACAACACCAAAAGTAAAAGAAACACACTAGATTTGAATAAAAACTAGTCCCAATATATAATATAAATGAAGTGAAATTTAAAACACAAATACAAGAAAAATACTATTATAGACATTTAAAACATTGGTTTATATAATTACATAAATAAAAATTATTACATACAATAAAAAACATCATTGTTACTTTTCCTTTTAATCCTAACCTGAATCATTCTATTTATGAGAAAACCACCCATTTCATTATCAAAATAACACACCTATATAGGAAAACTATTATTATGTTAGAATTAATATAAATAATTAAACTAACATAAAGTGTTAATTTTACTAAAATTGATGTCAATTTTAAATAAAAAGACATACTTGGTGTTATACTAGTCACACTGTGCATTAGATTGAGGTGCGATCGATTCCAAAACATCTCAAATGACGGAGAAGAAGTCTGTTGAAGTTTTATTGCATAAAATCATTAAAGATGGATAGATCATCCTAAATCAAACAAAAGAATCCACCTATATAAGAAAACAATTATTATGTGAGTAATACTAAAATGAAATAGATTAAACATAAATATGAAATAATACATTAACTCTATGGACAATGATTTTACTATGAAAAAATCAAAATTACCTCTATCATTGAGTAGAGGCATCATCATTTATCTTCCTGAAATGTAAGTGGAATGAACTTGAAGGAAAGTGATAAATGAAACACTATAGTGGTGAAAAGGTTTTGAGGTGTTTTTTCCATTATTCATGACTTTCTACACCAAAACTTAACAAAGTAATGGCATATGGAATGAAATCCTCTAAAATAAATGAACTCTATAAGGAATAATGAAAATAAAATCAATGTTCCATTATATAATTTATCAATAAAATAGAGAAAGTATATCATAACATTACCTTTACATATTTACAATGATTTTCCTTCATTATTGTTTGTTCTTATGAGGGATTGTTAATATCATCACGTGCATAAAAATAATCTACATGAGTGGTCAAACATTTTATTTAGATTAGGTTAATGTAGTAGAGAACATATAATATTATAAGGAAAAAATAATATATTAAAAACCAATTTCACCTTCTCATTGAACTCTATTTATTTTTTTAAGTTTTCAAGGATTTTGTTCCTCTTTTGAGAATCCAAATCCCCTATTTATGGTACCATATAACAAACAAGGCATTGTCTATATTGGGACTGGGATGAGCTGATTGTGATGTCTCAATGAAAGGGTCATCCTTGATTTAATTTTCATCTGAATCAACATTTGTCTTAGTCACCACCAGGGCAATCAAACAATTCTTTTTTGTTGGACTAGAGGCATAAAATACTAGCACGACTTGTGATTCCATTATGAACGACTCATATTTTTCTCTTTCTTCACTAAAATTGAAATTCACAATGACCAATTCATAAACTTTCACTCCATTGACATTTTCAACACATTTACAATAGAAAATCAGCACCTGAAATGTTGTATAATCAAACTCGTATATATATTCAACAATTCCAATATATGAAATATTTTCATAAATTGTATTTATATCATTCAAACTAGATATGTGTATCACTTCAGCCACAAGAATAACACCACTATTTTTCATCGTACTAAATTCATCATGTTATTTTGAATTGAATGTATAACCAATGATTACGAAACCATTGTAAGATATAAAATTTGCATTCAGTCCTCTGGAAAGCCATTGAAGTCATTCTAAAATTAAATTCAGATTTTCAAATGACCCTTTGATCTCTAAAACATTCTATAAACTCTTAATTATGTGTATTTGATATCCATACTTTATCCCTTGAGGGATTCAAATATCTAAGAATTTCTTTTTGGGCTTCAATTTATAGATCAACATCTTCACTGTTATGTAATATGTAAATATGTGCTTCCTCCTGCCCTGTCAAGGTAATTGTAACAAAAACTCTTCCAAAAATCCCTTCAACCATAAAGCATTCCATGTGATGAGACTTTGAGAGATTGATGCTTTCAACACATGATAGGTAATCGGTACAGAATTCAATAGCTTATTCAATAATACAACTTTATGAAATACAACCTTCTAGACCACTTGGATTCTTAACATACCCATTCAAAATATTCATATAACATTGAATGGGGTACATCCATCTATAATGGACAATACCTCATATTTGAACCTCTCTAGACAATTGAAACATTAGGTGGACCATTATATCAAAGAATTATGGTGGGAAGAACATCTCTAATTCGCATAATATTACTTCAATCTCTTTATTCATGATGGAAAACTTCATAATGTCAACAACATTACTACATATGGATTTGAAAATGAAAAAGAGTCTAGTAAATGTTTGTTGTACATTTTGGGACAGAATGAAATGGAAAGAAATGGGCATTAAATCATGAACCAAAACATGACAGTCGTGTGATTTTATTCCTCGTAACTACAAATTATTCATTGACAAGACATTCTTGATATTTGATAAATACCCTTGTAGATCTTTTACATTTGTATGGAAAAGGAAAAATTTCAATTATTCCTATCTAGAAAGAGTGTAAGCTGCTAGAGGAATAAGAATCCACCTTTTACACTTCACTAGTGCCAACTCTTCCCTTATCCCTATTTCAATAAAGTCCAACCTATACATGATTCCATATTTCATTTTTTAGGAAAACTTAGCAACATGCCAATAACAATATTAGATACATTTTTTTTGTATGCATGACATAAATAATATGTTTTACATAAAAAAATTCCAATATGGTAATTCAATGAAAATTGATCTCTTCTTCCAACCTGATTTGGTAATGTTTTTTGAAAATGGTTTACCGAAAATAGTGTCAATATTTTTTACTTTTTTGTACAGTTGATCACCCATTGCTGGAGATGGTGTTTTACCATGTTTGATATTCCCATCGAATGTTGTTGTCCAAGATTAGTATTTGGCATAAATTGGCCTCAACTAGCCTCAATTGGAGAGATTGGCCTTAATTGACCTAATTGTCCTTAATTGGATTAAGTGGACTAATTGGCCTCAATTGGTCTAAGCATCCTAATAAGCCAAACTGGCCTAATTAGACTAACTGGACAAAGTGGCCTATGTGACATAATTTTCCAATGTGTCCTAAGTTACCTAATTGGCCTTATTGGATTCAATGGCCTAAGTAACGTTATTGGCATAATTGGCCTCAATGACGGAATTGGCCTCAAATTTCGGATTCACATAATTTAACTAATTGGCCTAATTGGCCTCAATTTCCTCAAGGGCCTAATTAGTACAATTGGCCTAATATTACTCAATTGACTTCAATTGGACTAATTGGCCTCAATTGGCCGAATTGAACTAATTGGCCAAGTTGGCCTGAACTGGACTAATTGGCATGAATTTTCCTGGATTGGCCTCAATGGATCAATTGTACTAATTATATTAATTGAAATAATGGACCTCATTTGGACTCAATTGGCCTCAATTGGCCTCAATGACTCAATTAGAATAATTGGCCTAATTTGCCTAATTTGCCTCAATTGGCCTCAATTGGCCTAATTCCCCTAAATGGAATCAATGGATCAATTGGAAAAATTAACATAATTGGCCTAATAGGCCTCAATTTTCCTAATTGGCCTAATTGGACTTAATTGGCCGAATTGTCCGAATTAGCCTAATAGGACTCAATTGGCCCCAATTGGCCTCAATTAGCCTAATTGGCTTCAACTCGCCTCAATAGGTCTCTATTTTAATAACTGGCCTAATTAGCCTGAATTTGAATCAATTGTGTAACGACCCGAAATTTTTAAATAAATTTTGTTTCCTAATTTTATGTGTTATTGTTATACTCAACAAAAATGTTTTATTTGATAAACATGATTATAATTAAAATGAGATCAGTGGGTTTTGACTATTATATAACCATCGGTCAACATGACCGCTGTGAACAAAATGTTTTGTTTATTGTCTCTAAATATAAGTAATCTTGGTTAATTATTATAGAAAGAAGATTTGATGGCCTCACCTAGTAGTCTTGGACCGATCGAAGCCCATCTAACAGAGCTTGGGAAGGAGGTAGCACCACTGGGCTTTGCTCTGGATCAAATCCAAGCCGAACTTCATCATGTGAAGCTGGAACGAAATCGCCTTCGTGAGAAGTTCAAACTGATAGAAATTACTACTCGGGCAATGTTGATTGAGCCGCCCCAAGCTTCTATCACCCTAGCACACCTTACTCTTAGGTCCTATGCTGGTATTATAAGGGGTTATGTAACGAGACCGTAACTACCTTGTGTAATCCTTGTTTTAAATAAAAACTGGGATTTCTTCTTATGATGAAGTTTATGAATTTTGAAATGACCGGATAAATATAGTATGCATATTTTTGATGAATTTTAGAAAAAGGATATTTTAAATATGTTTATGTAAACCCTAAATAATTAAAAATGTGTAATGATTTTCAAAAAATTGTCTTCTTCAATTATGTTCAGTACTAAATTTAGAGTCTAATAAGATCAACTTGATTTTTGATGAATAGTAAATTATGAATAGTGATTTTATGATTAGGATTAGTAATATGACCAAATGGATTAGTAATCTCACTTAAAGAAAGTTTTAAAATAATCTAGGCACCTTGATTAAGTAATGTGATTCAATAAAATAGTTAAGTAACAGTTTCATTAATTATTATTCAAGTATTAGTTTTTTCGGGTGAATAGTGTTTCATAATTAAAAATTTAATTAAAAATAATTAGAAAATTAATTTTATAAAAATGACTTTATTTTTGAACTCAGAGCATCGATATTATGTTATGGTAATTTTTGGGGTTTTTTCTGAAAAAAATGAATTTTCGATGAATAGTGTTTTTATTTAAAAATTAAATTAAAAATATTTAGAAAATTATTTTTATAAAATGGATTTCATTTTTGAAATCAGAGCATTGATATTTAGTTAAGGTGAAAGTTTGGGATTTTTCTGAGAAAGATGAATTTTTCAGTGAATAGTAAAAATGCAGTTTTAGGGTTTCGGTATGTTTAATGACATCATAATTGTGTCATGATGATGTCATGAGATCTTTTAAGGGTTGGCCGGCCAAGGGTGATGAATTATTGTTTTGGGGGCCCCATGTGGCCTAACTCCATGATAAATGCCAAGGGAGAGCACATGGGTTTGAGAAAAGCACATGTGGGGTGTCCCTTGGCCATTAATGCCTTGTCCCCTCACTTTCCCTATAAATACCAAGCCCTCCTCTCATACATTCGACTCCCCACTCATTCCCAACGAATTTCTGGTCTCATTACCTCCCAAGGAGTCCTCCCAAGGTGCCCCCAAGCCCTCAAGGTCCCAACCTTTGAGGTTTAAGAGTTACATTTTAAGGTAAGGGATCCGACCTCTATCTTTCTTTTCAAGTAATCTCTTTTATGTCATTTCTTTTATACTCCATGTTCTTATGTTGGAGGATGTTCTTTTATATTAATCCTACTGCCTATTTCATGTTCATATGATGATAGACCCCCCTTGCTCTCATCAATTCATTTTAAGAATGTTTAAGTGGCGCCGTTAGGCTGCCGAATTTTTAAGGGATTCTTTCACCTTCCTCGTTTTCAAGTTGTATTTTCATTCAAGTCTTTCATGTTCCTTTTTATTATGTTGGGGTATGATCTCTAAATTATCATACTGATGTTTTATGATCATATGATGAGAGACCCCATTTGATCGCTTCAATTCAGTATTTTGAAGTTTTAAGTGGCGCCGTTAGGCTGCCGAATTTTTAAGTGGTTCTTCACCCTTCTCATTTTGAAGTTCTACTTTCATGTCAATCATTTCAAGTTCCTTTTTGTTATATTGGGGTATGATCTCTATATATATCATACTGGACTCTTATGTTCTTATGATGAGAGACCCCATTTGATCTCTTCAATTCAGTATTTTGATGTTTTAAGTGGCGCCGTTAGGCTGCCGAATTTTTAAGTGGTTCTTCACCCTTCTCGTTTTGAAGTTCTACTTTCATGTCAATCATTTCAAGTTCCTTTTTGTTATATTGGGGTATGATCTATATATATATCATACTGGACTCTTATGTTCTTATGATGAGAGACCCCATTTGATCTCTTCAATTCAGTATTTTGATGTTTTAAGTGGCGCCGTTAGGCTGCCGAATTTTTAAGTGGTTCTTCACCCTTCTCGTTTTGAAGTTCTACTTTCATGTCAATTATTTCAAGTTCCTTTTTGTTATATTGGGGTATGATATCTATATATATCGTACTGGACTCTTATGTTCATATGATGAGAGACCCTATTTGATCTTTTCAAATCATTTTTTTTGTTGATGTTTAAGTAACGCCGTTAGGCTGCCAAACTTTCATAAGAGAAATCTAATTTTTTTCTTCCTTCCATGTTTTTCATTTCAAATGGTATGTCCTTGAAATTTCATTACCATGATCATGTATCCTTCTTATTCTGTCCATGTACTATTTTATGGGTCATTTATGAATGTTTGACCCATTTTACCTCTCTTTTAATGTCTTCTAAAACCTCGGAACATTGCCGTTATGCTGCAGAATTTCTGTCTCAAAATGTCTATCTCTTTTTCTAAAGTTATTTTATTTTATTAAGTGAATACTCAAAGCTCTTTCTTATAAAGTGGTATTCACATATATACCAAAATGTTCTATTTTAAATTCTGGGATTTACATACATGAGACCCACCTTCCTTTTCTGTGGGTTTTAAAGTGATACAAAGATCATGTCTTTAAAACAGTTTTTAAAAAAGTTATGATTATGAAATGAAACCCATTTACTTTATGCTATATGGGTTATTTATGAAATGTTTGATGATGATATATGTGGCTCACATGATAATAAAGGCAAATTTAAGGGTGCGCCCTGATAGCGCTCCAATGCATTGGGTAATGATGTAACCACTAGAGATTACAATTTTCACGATACCTTGGTGAATAACCTTGGTAATTTTAAAATGACACCTTGGGGATGGACCTTGGTGATATGTTCATGATTTTATATGTTAAATGATGTAGCCACATCTTCAAGTTATGAAAAAGTTTTATTTTTATTATGATATGCCTCATGATTTCATTTTCATGCCTTTAAGTTCTTTTCATGACTTTATTGATGTATCTCAAGTTCATATGTAAAATGTTTCACTTGTTTCCCTTGCTGGGCCTTCTGCTCACCCTTCCTTTTGATGTATGTCCCCAGGTTATGAGATGCAGTAATGATCCTAGGGTGAACATGAGGAGAATCCTTTCAAGTGTTTAAGAAGAATGTTTTTTTTTTGTTTCATGTTTTATGTTCCTTGTTTCCAAGACACTAAACCTTAAAGATCCTCAGTTCCATGTAATGGAATGAAAGTTATGTTATAAAAAGACGGGATGCTATAGTTGGTATCAAAGGATGGTTTAGTTATTTGTGGAAATTAGGATATGAAAACTCTAGGAAGAACCCTATAGAAAAGTTTAATATAGGAAATCTTCCTGGTATTTTGGTGAGTATTGAGTAAGGGGTTGCCAAGAAAATACATCCCTGTCTGGATACGAGCAGGTAGAGGTGGCTCTGGCACAGATGTACATAGGGGTAAAACCCGAAAACACTGCTTTGAGCTAGACTCGAACGGGAACTGGTACACGACAACGGGCCTTGCTGCACTCTTGGTTACGACACTCCCGGGGGATATGCTTTGGTAAATTCATAAGCTTGGTATGAACCATTGTTAAAGGAACAAAGATAAAATAAAATAAAGGTTCACATAAGAATATATGATCATTCATAACCTAGATGGGAACCTAGGAGATCACAAGTTAGGGTATACCTTTCATATACAAGTTATCCTTATATGCTTTCAGTTCCTTTTCATGATTATTAGCTAAGTACTTAAGCCCCTAATTATGCTTTCTCTTCTTAGTTAATGGTGGGAAATGGAAGAACATGTTCCAACAACCAATGTGATAGGAAATGTGACGATTTTCGTATTAATATGACAGGGATGATTAAGGGATTAAAATATGATTATTATTTTGGAAGACGTTCATTATTTTGGGAACCATATTTGATCGAGGTAAATAGATTACTATGGTATTTTCATTGAGGAGTAAGGTTGACTTATATTTTGAAGAATCGATGAATTTAAGGTGAACTTATAGTAATTTAGGTTACTTATGGGAATGACTAACCTATCTTGGGTAAAATATGTTTAGGTTAGCTACTTTTTTATAAGATGTTAGGAGTGGTTGATGTTGTCTGGAGATGAACAATGAAGTTGTTTTTGAAGACTATGTTATCAAATCCTTATTGTATTTGGGTTTCAATCTTAGTTTGGTTTGTTTTGAGGAATTTTAAGGACCGTTATTTATGGAATGGTCTATGATGAACTTTGGGTAGTACCATGGAACTTTGATGATTTAAAAGTAGTTTCCATTCCTATGGGATTCTTTCTTTTTGAAGCGTTGTTTTACCTTAACCTTTCTGTTTTTGGGATAATGTTTAAAGATAGAAGAAATAGATAGTTAATATTTTGTAGATTATGTGATTCTATAGAAGATGATTCTTGTGCTTTTATGAGACCAAGTGTTTTTGAATTCTCATCATTTGGAGAAAAGATTAGTGTTGGTAGGGACTTATTAAAGGATGAAACTCTACTTGAAGGTAGGTATATTTTCTTATGTTTTTGTTCTATGTAGTAAATGAAATCCTTAAAATTATGAAAAGAAACGTAAAACAAAAATGTTGTTGGTTTACGTTTCCTACTAGGTAATCAAAGACCGTTTACACACATCATAAGTTTGGGATTTTCTCATGGTTAACTTTCTCCTAATCATGTTCTCTATCACTCTCCCTTAGAACTTGACCCTTTGTTTTCTCCTCCATGTCCATGTTTTCCTACATGGAACCCTAGTGTGGGTTAACTCGGGTGACCTTTGTACTTCCCTTTCTTTATTTTAAAGTAATAGTTTTACTGACTCCTTTTCTGATGTGGGACTTTCAATGAAATTTCAAAACCCAATTTTAAAATTGCGAGGACACAATTTCTTGAGGGGGGAAGATTGTAACGACCCGAAATTTTTAAATAAATTTTGTTTCCTAATTTTATGTGTTATTGTTATACTCAACAAAAATGTTTTATTTGATAAACATGATTATAATTAAAATGAGATCAGTGGGTTTTGACTATTATATAACCATCGGTCAACATGACCGCTGTGAACAAAATGTTTTGTTTATTGTCTCTAAATATAAGTAATCTTGGTTAATTATTATAGAAAGAAGATTTGATGGCCTCACCTAGTAGTCTTGGACCGATCGAAGCCCATCTAACAGAGCTTGGGAAGGAGGTAGCACCACTGGGCTTTGCTCTGGATCAAATCCAAGCCGAACTTCATCATGTGAAGCTGGAACGAAATCGCCTTCGTGAGAAGTTCAAACTGATAGAAATTACTACTCGGGCAATGTTGATTGAGCCACCCCAAGCTTCTATCACCCTAGCACACCTTACTCTTAGGTCCTATGCTGGTATTATAAGGGGTGATGTAACGAGACCGTAACTACCTTGTGTAATCCTTGTTTTAAATAAAAATTGGGATTTCTTCTTATGATGAAGTTTATGAATTTTGAAATGACCGGATAAATATAGTATGCATATTTTTGATGAATTTTAGAAAAAGGATATTTTAAATATGTTTATGTAAACCCTAAATAATTAAAAATGTGTAATGATTTTCAAAAAATTGTCTTCTTCAATTATGTTGAGTACTAAATTTAGAGTCTAATAAGATCAACTTGATTTTTGATGAATAGTAAATTATGAATAGTGATTTTATGATTAGGATTAGTAATATGACCAAATGGATTAGTAATCTCACTTAAAGAAAGTTTTAAAATAATCTAGGCACCTTGATTAAGTAATGTGATTCAATAAAATATTTAAGTAACGATTTCATTAATTATTATTCAAGTATTAGTTTTTTAGGGTGAATAGTGTTTTTTAATTAAAAATTTAATTAAAAATAATTAGAAAATTATTTTTATAAAAATGACTTTATTTTTGAACTCAGAGCATCGATATTATGTTATGGTAATTTTTGGGGTTTTTTCTGAAAAAAATGAATTTTCGATGAATAGTGTTTTTATTTAAAAATTAAATTAAAAATATTTAGAAAATTATTTTTATAAAATGGATTTCATTTTTGAAATCAGAGCATTGATATTTAGTTAAGGTGAAAGTTTGGGATTTTTCTGAGAAAGATGAATTTTTCAGTGAATAGTAAAAATGCAGTTTTAGGGTTTCAGTATGTTTAATGACATCATAATTGTGTCATGATGATGTCATGAGATCTTTTAAGGTTTGGCCGGCCAAGGGTGATGAATTATTGTTTTGGGGGCCCCATGTGGCCTAACTCCATGATAAATGCCAAGGGAGAGCACATGGGTTTGAGAAAAGCACATGTGGGGTGTCCCTTGGCCATTAATGCCTTGTCCCCTCACTTTCCCTATAAATACCAAGCCCTCCTCTCATCCATTCGACTCCCCACTCATTCCCAACGAATTTCTGGTCTCATTACCTCCCAAGGAGTCCTCCCAAGGTGCCCCCAAGCCCTCAAGGTCCCAACCTTTGAGGTTTAAGAGTTACATTTTAAGGTAAGGGATCCGACCTCTCTCTTTCTTTTCAAGTAATCTCTTTATGTCATTTCTTTTATACTCCATGTTCTTATGTTGGAGGATGTTCTTCTATATTCATCCTACTTCCTATTTCATGTTCATATGATGAGAGACCCCCCTTGCTCTCATCAATTCATTTTAAGAATGTTTAAGTGGCGCCGTTAGGCTGCCGAATGTTTAAGGGATTCTTTCACCTTCCTCGTTTTCAAGTTTTATTTTCATTCAAGTCTTTCATGTTCCTTTTTATTATGTTGGGGTATGATCTCTAAATTATCATACTGATGTTTTATGATCATATGATGAGAGACCCCATTTGATCGCTTCAATTCAGTATTTTAAAGTTTTAAGTGGCGCCGTTAGGCTGCCGAATTTTTAAGTGGTTCTTCACCCTTCTCATTTTGAAGTTTTACTTTCATGTCAATCATTTCAAGTTCCTTTTTGTTATATTGGGGTATAATCTCTATATATATCATACTGGAATCTTATGTTATTATGATGAGAGACCCCATTTGATCTCTTCAATTCATTATTTTGATGTTTTAAGTGGCGCCGTTAGGCTGCCGAATTTTTAAGTGGTTCTTCACCCTTCTCGTTTTGAAGTTCTACTTTCATGTCAATCATTTCAAGTTCCTTTTTGTTATATTGGGGTATGATCTCTATATATATCATACTGGACTCTTATGTTCTTATGATGAGAGACCCCATTTGATCTCTTCAATTCAGTATTTTGATGTTTTAAGTGGCGCCGTTAGGCTGCCGAATTTTTAAGTGGTTCTTCACCCTTCTCGTTTTGAAGTTCTACTTTCATGTCAATTATTTCAAGTTCCTTTTTGTTATATTGGGGTATGATCTCTATATATATCATACTGGACTATTATGTTCATATGATGAGAGACCCTATTTGATCTTTTCAAATCATTTTTTTTGTTGATGTTTAAGTAACGTCGTTAGGCTGCCGAACATTCATAAGAGAAATCTAATTTTTTTCTTCCTTCCATGTTTTTCATTTCAAATGGTATGTACTTGAAATTTCATTAGCATGATCATGTATCCTTCTTATTCTGTCCATTTACTATTTTATGGGTCATTTATGAATGTTTGACCCATTTTACCTCTCTTTTAATGTCTTCTAAAACCTCGGATCATTGCCGTTATGCTGCAGAATTTCTGTCTCAAAATGTCTATCTCTTTTTCTAAAGTTCTTTTATTTTATTAAGTGAATACTCAAAGCTCTTTCTTCTAAAGTGGTATTCACATATATACCAAAATGTTCTATTTTAAATTCTGGGATTTACATACATGAGACCCACCTTCCTTTTCTGTGGGTTTTAAAGTGATATAAAGATCATGTCTTTAAAACAGTTTTTAAAAAAGTTATGATTATGAAATGAAACCCATTTCCTTTATGCTATATGGGTTATTTATGAAATGTTTGATGATGATATATGTGGCTCACATGATAATAAAGGCAAATTTAAGTGTGCGCCCTGATAGCGCTCCAATGCATTGGGTAATGATGTAACCACTAGAGATTACAATTTTCACGATACCTTGGTGAATAACATTGGTAATTTTAAAATGACACCTTGGGGATGGAACTTGGTGATATGTTCATGATTTTCTATGTTAAATGATGTAGCCACATCTTCAAGTTATGAAAAAGTTTTATTTTTATTATGATATGCCTCATGATTTCATTTTCATGCCTTTAAGTTCTTTTCATGACTTTATTGATGTATCTCAAGTTCATATGTAAAATGTTTCACTTGTTTCCCTTGCTGGGCCTTCTGCTCACCCTTCCTTTTGATGTATGTCCCCAAGTTATGAGATGCAGTAATGATCCTAGGGTGAACATGAGGAGAATCCTTTCAAGTGTTTAAGAAGAATGTTTTTTTTGTTTCATGTTTTATGTTCCTTGTTTCCAAGACACTAAACCTTAAAGATCCTTAGTTCCGTGTAATGGAATGAAAGTTATGTTATAAAAAGACGGGATGCTATAAATTGGCCCCATTTGGATGAATTGGCATAGTTGGCCTCAATTGGCATCAATTGGCATAATTGGCATAATTGGCCTCAATTGGCCTCAATTGGCATAATTGGCCTCAATTGGACTCAATTGAAAATAGTAGACATCAATTGGAATCATTGGCCACAATTAGCGAAATTGGCCTCAATTAGTGAAATTGGCCTCACTGGCCTCAATTGGCGTCAATTGGCCTAATTGGACACAATTGGCCCAAATTGGCCTATATTAGCCTTAATTAACCTTAATTGGCCTCAATTATCTTAATTGGCCTAATTGGTCTCAATTGGTCTCAATTGGACTCAATTGGCCTAATTTGATTAATTGGCCCCAATTGGCATTAATCGACTTCAATTGGTCTCAATTGGCCTCAATTTTATTAATTAGATTCTATTGGCTTCAATTAGCCTCAATTGGTCGAATTGGTCTAACTGGCCTTATTGTCCTCAATTGGAATTAATTGCCCTAATTTTCATATTTGGCCTCAATTTGCCTCAATTTGCCTCAATTGGCCAAATTTTCCTAATTGGCCTAAATTGGACTAAATTGGCCTAAATTGGCCAAATTGCCCTCAATTGACCATAATTAACCTTAATTGACCAAATTCACCAAATTGGCCTCAATTGTCCTCAATTGGCATGATTGGCCTCAATTAGCCTAGTTGGCCTCAATTGGCCTCAATTGGCCTTAGTTGGCCCCAATTTGCCTCATTGGCCTCAATTGGCCTCAATTTTCCAAATTGGATGAATTGTCCTCAATTTTCCTAATTCTCGTAATTGGACTCAATGGGCATAATTGGCATAATTGGCCTCAATCAATTGGCCTCAATGGTCATAATTTGCCTCAATTGGCATCAATTGGGCCAATTGACCTCAATTGGCCTAAATGGCCTAATTGTCCTCAATTATCCCTAATTGGTGTCAATTAGCCTAATTGGCCTCAATTGGCCAAAATTGGACCCAGTTGGCCTCAATTGGCCAAATTGGGCTCAATTGGCCTCAATTGGCCTCAAGTGACCTAAATTGGCCTAATTGGCCTAAATGGAATCAAATGGCCTCAATTGGAAGGATTGGCCTCAATTGGTATAGTCAGCCTCAATTAGCCTCAATTATTCTCCAATGGACTCAATTTTCCACAATAGGCCTCAATTGGCCTCAATTAACATCAATGGCCTTAATTTGCCTCAGCTAGTCTCAATTGGTCTCATTTGACCTAATGGGCCTAATTGACCGCAATTAGCTTTAATTGGCCCCAATTAGCCTCAATGGTTTACAATCAGCCTCAATTGGCAGCAATTAGCCACAACTAGCATCAATTGGCTGCAATTAGCCCTAATTGGCCCCAATTGGCCTCAATTATCCCCAAGTGGCCTCAATTGGCCAAACTGGCCTCAAATGTCCAAAAGTGGCCAAATTTGCCTAAAATGGCATTGAATGGCCTCGAATGGCTTCAATTGGCCTCAATTTTCCTTAATTGGTCTCAATTAGTCCAATTGGCCTCAATTGGCTAGATTTGGCCTCAATTGGCCCCAATTAGCCTGATTTGGTCTCCATTGGCCTCAATTGGCCTCCATTGGCCTCAATTGGCCGCAATTGGCCTCGATTGCCCTCAATTTTCATAATTGGCCTAACTGGATACAATTTGACTCAATTGGCCTCAATGACCCTAATTGGCCATAATTGGCCACAATTAGCCTCAATGGACCCAATTCGCCTCAATTGCCTTCAATTGGACTCGATTGACCTCAGTTGACCACAATTGGCCTAATTGGCCTAATTGGCATCCATATCCACAATTGGTCGAATTGGTCCAATTGGTCCAATTGGTCCAATTAGCCGAATTGGCCCAATTGGTCCAATTGGTCCAATTAGCCGAATTGGCCCAATTGGCCCTAATAGGCCCCAATTGGCCCAAATTGGCCTCAATTGGGATCAATTGGCCTCAATTGGCCGCAAGTGGTCCCAATTGGCCTTAATTGGCCTCAATCGGCATGAATTGGTCCAATTGGCCGCAATTAGCCACAATTGGCCTTAATTGGCCTCAATTTGCCTGATTGACCTCAGTTGTCCTCAATTTAACTAACTGAACTCAATTGGCCTCAATTTGGCTCAATTGGATTAATTAGCCTCAATTGGCCTAATTGGTCTCAATTGACCTCAATTGGATTCAATTCACCACAGTTGGTATCAATGAATTCCATTAGTCTCAATTGGCCTAAATTGGATTAATTTTCCTAGTTGGCCACAATGGCATCAATTTGCCAAATTTTCCTCAATTGGCTGAACTTGCATTAATTGGACTCAATTGACCTAATTAGCCTTAATTGGCTTAATTGGCCTAATTAGCCTCAATTTTACATATTTTCTTCAATTGACCTAATTATCCTTAATTAGCCTCAATTGGCCTAATTAACCTCAGTGGGCCTTAATGGGCCTCAATTGGAATCAATTCTCATAATTGTCCAAATTGGCCTTAAATAGCGTCAATTGGCCTCAATTCACCAAGTTGGCCGGATTGACCTCAATTGAGCTCAATTGGAATCAATTGGGCTTATTGGCCTTAATTGATTTCAATTTGCCTAATTGGAATCATTTGGACTCAATTGGATGAATTGGCCCCAATTGGCCTGAGTTGGCCTCAATTGCCTTGAGTTCTCTTAATTGGCATAATTGGCCAAATTGGCCTCAATTGACATAATTTGCCTCAATTGGCCTAATTAGCCTCTATTTTATTAATTGGATTTAATTGACTTAATTGTATTAATTGATCTAAATGGATGAAATGGCCAAATTGCCCTCAATTGGCGTTAATTGGCTTAATTAGCCTCAATTGGTTTCAATCGGTCTCAATTGGCCTCAACTGGCCACATTGGCCTCAATTGTCCTTATTGGCCTCAATTGGTCCTAATTAGAATCAATTGGCCTATTTGTCCTAAATTAGCCTCATGTGGCCTCAATTGGCCTCAATTGACCTCAATTGGCCTCAATTGGACTTAATTGGCCAAATTAGCCTCAATTAACCTCAATTATCCCAATTGGCCTAATTGAACTCAATTGGCCGCAATTGACCAAATTGGCCTCAACTGGCCTCAACTGGCCCCAATTGACCTCAACTGGCCAAGTTAGAAAAATTGGCCTAATTGGCCTCAATTGGACTAATTGGCCTCAATTAGCTCAAATTGGCCTCAAGTGGCCTAATTTTCCTAATTAACATAGTTGGTCTAATGATGCGAGACGCACGGGGTGGCCCGATCTTCACGGCGTAGGGCGGCGGATGATGGATGCAGTTTGGGGCTAAGTGATGGGTGAAGGGTATGGATAGTGGAAGCAAGTAGTCAACCAACGCTATATGGAGCGTGACCTACTACTTGGACAACGCACTCAAGGGAGGGGTGTGATGGACAATCCACACAACAACGCACTTGGGTTGAGGCACGGAATTGGGGGCTTTGTGATCTTGGATTACCAATCTAACTTGTAGATTGACAAGGCAAGAATGCACAAGAGCAATGGAAATTTGGAACAATCCTCACACAACGGAGAGAAACAAAGCATAAGCTCTCAATTAGAATCTTGAATGCCAATACAATGCCATGGGGTGGCTATTTATAGCCAAGGGGGTGATACAATGGTCAAGGGTCTAATACCCTATAAAGTCTAAACCTACCTTGTCCCCTTAAAAGTCAAAAATATAAAATCCAACAAAGACTTTTGGAAAATAAGCACACAACTTTCAAACATAGCCAACCGGATTTGACTTTGAGTGCATAGCCCACCAGATTTGACTTTGGTGTCCAAAGATGCCATTTCTAGAATCCTCCATGTGGGCAAGGCCTCCAAATTCGTGCAACCATGTGGGCCAAGCTTTAATAATCAATTTTGGGCTTGAATATGTGATATTATAGGCCCATTTTCTCCATCCATACAAGGTAATACCCATTGGGCCTTTAATGAAGCAATATGAGCGCCCATTGAAGCATTCAACCCCTTTAATCTCCCTCGTGTCATTGGGCCTTGCAAATCCAATTCCTCCACCCGAGCAATCGACTCTGTGCCTTCCGCATGGTTTGCATCATCCTCCCCCTCTTGAAAAGGAGTCTTCCTCGACTCTTCATCCTCTACAACCAAAAAAGGAGAAAGATCAGAAACATTGAAAGTGGCACTTACACCATACTCACCTGGCAAAGCTATCTTGTAAGCATTGTTGTTAATCTTCTCAAGCACTCAGAATGGTCCATCGCCTCGTGGCATGAGTTTTTATTTCCGCTTTTCAGGGAATCTTTCCTTCCGCATATGAATCCAAACCAAGTCACTGGGCTCGAACAACATTTGCTTGCGACCCTTGTTTGCACAATCCATATATTTTTGGGTCATCCGCTCGATATTTAACCTTGCCTTTTCATGGATTTTCTTGATGAATTCTGCACACCCTTTTGCATCCATATTAACTGCTTCCTGTAAAGGAAAAGGAACGAGATCAATAGGCGCAAGGGGGTTAAAGCCGTAAACTATTTCAAATGGAGAATATTGAGTAGTGGAATGCTTGGCCCTGTTATATGCGAATTCCACATGTGGCAGACACACCTCCCAATTCTTGATATTCTTTTTGACAATTGTTCGCAGAAGGGATGATAGTGTGCGATTCACCACCTCTGTTTTCCCATCGGTTTGTGGATGAAAAGTAGTGGAAAATAATAACTTTGTACCGAGTTTTCTCCACAAGGTCTTCCAAAAGTAACTAAGAAATTTTGTGTCTCGATCCGAGACAATGGTCCTTGGCATTCCATGATGCTTGACTACTTCCTGAAAGAAAAGTGTTGCAATGTTAGTGGCATCATCTGTTTTGTGACAGGGAATAAAATGTGCCATTTTTGAAAACCGATCCACCACAAAAAAAATAGAATCTCTCCCCCTCTTTGTCCTTGGTAACCCCACAAAAAAGTCCATTGATATGTCCTCCCAAGGGGTGTTGGGAATTGGGAGAGGAAGATATAGTCCATGTGGGTTCAGCTTGGATTTGGATTTATGGCAAACAATGCACTTTCCCACAAATTTCTCAACATATCTAGATATCCTAGGCCAATAAAAATGCTCACTAAGAACACTTAGAGTTTTTGAAACACCAAAATGCCCCATTAACCCACCCGAATGTGACTCCATTAGTAAAAGTAAACGGATAGAGCAATTAGGAATGCGAAGCTTATCAATCTGAAATAAGAATCCATCATGTAAATAGAACTTTTCCCAACTAACTCCAGGTTTAAAATGTTCATAAGGTTCTCTAAAATCACTATCAGTGGCATATAAATACTTAATGTATTCAAAACCAAGAAGTTTTGAATCCAACAAGGATAAAAGAGAATATCTACGTGAAAGTGCATCGGCCACAGTATTTTCTTTACCCTTTTTATGCTTGATGACATATGGAAATGATTCAATGAATTCCATCCATCTAGCATGTCTCCTATTTAGTTTATGTCAGCTCTTAAGGTATTTAAGAGCCTCCTGATCAGAATGGATCACAAATTCTTTAGGCCAAAGATAGTGTTGCCATGTTTCGAGTACTCTAAACAATGTATACAACTCTTTATCATATGTAGCATAGTTTAGAGTTGGGCCATTTAACTTCTCACTAAAATAAGCAATAGGCTTACCTTCTTGTATGAGTACTCCTCCTATTCCAATTCCACTTGCATCACATTCAATTTCAAAGGTCTTACCAAAGTCTGGAAGTGCAAGTAGAGGGGCGTGGGTGAGTCTCTCCTTTAGCGCATGGAAGGCTTTTTCTGGAGTTGTCCCCCATTTGAAAGGAACATTCTTCTTTGTCAATTCATTCAATGGTGCTGCTAGTGTGCTGAAGTCTTTCACAAATCTCCTGTAAAAACTATCAAGCCCATGAAAACTTCTTACCTGTCCAACAGAGGTTGGAGTTGGCCATTCTTGTATTGCTTTGATCTTCTCGGTGTCCACTTCAACTCCATTTCCACTCACAAAAAATCCAAGGAAAACAATCTTATCGAGACAAAATTCACACTTTTTTATGTTTCCAAACAGGTTTTCTTTCCTTAACACCTCTAAGACTTTTCTCAAATGATCTACATGCTCATGAAAAGTCCTACTATACACCAGAATATCATCAAAGTAAACTACCACAAATTTTCCAATATATGCACGTAATACATGATTCATTAACCTCATAAATGTGCTAGGTGCATTGGTGAGACCAAAGGGCATGACTAACCATTCATAAAGTCCATGTTTTGTCTTAAATGCAGTTTTCCACTCATCTCCTTCTTTCATCCTAATTTGATGGTAGCCACTTCTTAAATCAATTTTTGAGAAAATAGTTGAACCATTTAATTCATCTAGCATATCATATAACCTAGGGATAGGATGACGATACCTGACCGTGATGTTGTTGATGGCTCTACAGTCAATGCACATTCTCCATGTTCCATCCTTCTTTGGTACTAGAAGTACCGGTACCGCACAAGGACTAAGACTCTCTCTCACATACCCCACATTCAACAACTCTTGAACTTTCCTTTGAATTTATTTTGTCTCATCCGGGTTGGTGCGATATGCTGGGTGGTTCGGTAGTGATGCTCCAAGTATGAGGTCAATTTTATGCTCAATACCTCTAATGGGTGGCAAACCCGGTGGCACCTCTTCGGGAAACACATCTTCAAATTCCTGCAACAAAGACTCAACAACATGCGGCAAAGAAGATGTTAAGTCATTAGTGTTCAACATCACCTCTTTGTACATAAGTTCTAAGAGATTTTGTCGAAAAATCAAAGCTTCCTTAACCTCACTCTTTTTTGCCAACATCACACTTTTCTCTCCTCTCAAATCTTTTTCCCCTCTTGATTTTTCTTTGCTCTTCATTTCTTTTCTTCTCTCATTTTCTATTTTTCCCTCATTCTCTCCTTTTTCATTTTCTCTCTTTTTTTCCTCATCACTCTTTTATTTCTTTTCTCTCAAAATGTGATCTTCTAGAATTTGCTTGGGGGACATGGGGTTGAGGGTTATAGGTTCCCCTCGGAGTACAAAAGAGTGACGGTTCAAGAAACCATCATGAGTAACACGCCGATCGTACTGCCATGGTCGACCCAATAACAAGTGGCACGCCTTCATAGGAACAATGTCGCACAATACCTCATCTTTGTACTTACCGATGGTGAACAATACCTTCACTTGCTTGGTGACCTTCAGCTCCCCACAATCATTCAACCACTGAAGTCGGTATGGATTTGGATGCCTTAAAGTCGGGAGTCCCAACTTCTCGACCAACTCGGTGCTCGCCACATTGCTACAACTTCCACCACCAACAATAACACTACATACCTTCCCATTGATCTTGCATCGTGTATGGAAAAGGTTCTCCCGCTGCTCCTTTTCTCCAACGGTCATTTGTGCACTTAAAACTCTTCTAGTGACAAGAATCTCGCCATCTTCCGCAAATTCTCTATTTTCAATTTCTGGAGATTCATCTTCCTCCTCTTCGGAGCTCTCTCCATCGGTCTCCCATTCTCCATACTTGTTGATGATCATGGTGCGACGGTTTGGGCATTCACTAGCAATGTGACCCCTTCCTTGACATTTAAAACACCGAATATCTCTATTCCTGGTTTGGTTAGCCTCAAAAGTAGGTTTCTTAGGTGGAAGAATTACCTTGTCACTTTTGAGATCAACCACCTCTTTTGCCTTTGATGGTTCTCCAATCTCCTTCCTTGGATTTCTCCATGGTGTGAAAGGGGTAGTGGGTTTCCTCATGTCTCTCCTCCTTTTGATTTGTTGCTCGATCTTGGTGGATTGGTGCATCATATATTGTATCTCTACATGGTGGTACATCTCCACTTGATCCGCAATCTCCCGATTGAGCCCTTGTAAAAACCGTGCCATGGTTGCCTCCGGATCCTCCTCAACATTTGCCCGAATCATGGCAATTTTCATCTCCTTGTAGTAGTCTTCTACACTCTTACTCCCCTGGATGAGGCGTTGAAGTTTGTTGTGGAGATCTCTATGGTAATGTGTGGGAACAAAACACTTCTGCATGGTGAACTTCTTGTCTTCCCAAGTGTTGATGGGACGTCCACCATATCTAGCCCTCTCCTTTTGAACTTGATCCCACCAAATTAAAGCATAATCAGAAAATTCAAGGGAAGCAAGTTTGACCTTTTTCTCCTCAGAATATGCATGGCATGAAAAGACCTGCTCGATCCGCATATCCCACTCCAAGTATGCTTCCAGATCTCTTTTCCCAAGAAAATAAGGGACCTTCACCTTGATCCCGCCAAGTAGGTCATCATCATGTTGTCTCCTTTGGGCTCCTCTCGGTTGTTGGTACAACCTCCTCCTTTGTGGGACTTCATCAAGATCATCATCAATGTTCACCATCTCCTCCTCCATGATGTGGGGACGACGTGGTGCGGGAGCGCGTTGTGGGTTATCATGGAACATCCTTGGGCTTGGTTTATTCTCCAATTCATCAATCCTCTCATGTAACACCTCCAACTTCCGATCAAGAAGCTTCTCAAAGTGGCTCACCAAAGCTTGCATTTGGAATTGCGTAGATTCAGGTGCGGGAGATCTACTTTGACTTCCTTCATCGCTAACATGAGCAATTTTCTTCCCACGATCTTCTGCCATGATAAGTTACACAAACACAAACACACACCGGGGGGGGGGGAACACACACAATGATACACACTCACTCACACACGCGAGATGTACACACTCACACAATATGTACACACTCACACACACAAAGATACACACTCACGCACGCAATATATACACACTCACATGCACAATATGTACACACACACGCACACAACAAGATACACACACTCACACACACAAGATATATTTTTTTTTCTTATTTCTCTCCACTCTCAAAACTCAATTTGAATCCCAAGCTCTTTTGAAATATAATACCTTGTTTAGGGTGATCAAGTGCCACAAATTCCTCCCCAATCAAGATTGTGTTGGAGGATGGTTTAACACAACCCGCTTCAATGGTAAGGGGTTTAACAATGGTAAAGGGTCAAAAAGATGGTGGAAAGAAGGGGTAGATAGGTGGATTGTGGGTTTTGCCCGATTGTGCAAGATAAGATAAATGAATAAAAATATGAGCCAAATACAAAATGGGGATGAAGTAAAATGATGGAAAATGTTATATAAGGAAATAGAAAGTGCTAATAATGTAAAGCACAAAGGAGTAATTGTATCCGCTCTTTTTTTTGCTTTTTTTTTCAATTCTCCTGAAAAAGTGTTGTGCTTGGAGTTTTAAGGCACAAGATGATTGAATGGTGAGTAAGAAAAAAAAATTTTCTTTTCTTTTTTTTTTCAAAATATCTCAAATAAAGGATGTGCTTAATTTTGAAAAGCACAAAATGATGAGTTGAGGGATTTTTTTTCCGGATACAAATCACATATAGAGAATTAAATGCAGAAAGAAGATGAATGAAAATTTGGCTCAATTTATAATAATCCAAGCTTGCACAAACTAGGACAATTCGAGAGGCTTTCAATAAAAATGGATTTTTTTTGTTGAATGGGTGAATAATATGGAAAGATAATGAGGGTAATGGATAGAATTAAAGTAAATGAAGGGATAGACACCTACCGTGTCAACAGGAGCTCTGATACCAACTGATGCGAGACGCACGGGGTGGCCCGATCTTCACGGCGTAGGGCGGCGGATGATGGATGCGGTTTGGGGCTAAGTGACGGGTGAAGGGTATGGATAGTGGAAGAAAGTAGTCAACCTACGCTATATGGAGCGTGAAATACTACTTAGATAATGCACCCAAGGGAGGGGTGTGATGGCCAATCCACACAACAACGCACTTGGGTTGAGGCACGGAATTGGGGGCTTTGTGATCTTGGATCACCAATCTAACTTGTAGATTGACAAGGCAAGAAGGCACAAGAGCAAGGGAAATTTGGAACAATCCTCACACAACGGAGAGAAACAAAGCATAAGCTCTCAATTAGAATCTTGAATGCCAATACAATGCCATGGGGTGGCTATTTATAGACAAGGGGGTGATACAATGGTCAAGGGTCTAATACCCTAAAGTCATAAAGTCTAAACCTACCTTGTCCCCTTAAAAGTCAAAAACATAAAAGCCAACAAAGACTTTTGGAAAAGAAGCACACAACTTTCCAACATAGCCCACCGGATTTGACTTTGGTGTCCAAAGATGCCATTTCTAGAATCCTCCATGTGGGCAAGGCCTCCAAATTCGTGCAACCATGTGGGCCAAGCTTTAATCATCAATTTTGGGCTTGAATAAGTGATATTATAGGCCCATTTGCTCCATCCATGCAAGGTAATACCCATTGGGCCTTTAATGAAGCAAGATGAGCTCCCATTGAAGCATTCAACCTCTTTAATCTCCCTCATGTCATTGGGCCTTGCAAATCCAATTCCTCCACTCGAGAAATCGACTCTGTGCCTTCCGCATGGTTCGCATCATCTAATTGGCCTCAATTGGCCTCAATTGGCTTAATTAGCCTCAATTGGTCTCAATTGGACTTAATTCTCTAAATAGGACTCAATTGGCCTCAATTGGCATCAATTGGCCTCAGTTGGCCCCAATTGGCCTCAATTGGCCGCAATTGGCCTCAATTGGACTAATTGGACACAACTGGCTCAATTGGGTTCAATTGGACTCATTTGAACTTAGTTGCATCAAATGGACTCAATTGGCCAAATTGTCCTCAATTGGCCCTAAAATGCCACAATTGACCTCATTGGCATCCAATAATCTCAATGGGACTCAATGGGTCTCAATTGGCCAAATTGGCTTCAATTGGCCCTAATTGGACTCAATTAACCTCATTGGCATCAATTGGCATCAATGAGCCTCAATTGGTAGTAATTGGCCACAATTAGCCCCAATTGGACTAAATTGGCCTAATTGGACTAATTAGTCACAATTTGTCTCAATTGGCATGAATTGGCCTAATTTTCCTAAACTGGACTAATTCGCCACAATTGGCCTCAATAGGCCTCAAGTGACCTAATTGGTATAATTGGCCTCAGTTGGCCTCAATTGGCCTCAATTGGACTTAATTTTCCTCAATTGACCGCAATTAGCCTAATTGGCCTAAATTTGTCATAATTGGCCTAATTGGCCCCAATTGGCCTCAATTAGACTTAATTGGCCCCAATTGGTTTAATTGGACATAATTAGCCTCAATTAGTCGAAATTGGTGTCAATTGGCCAAATTGGACTCAATTGCCCTCAATTGGCCTCAATTGGCATGAAATGGACCAATTGGCACAGTTGGCCTCAATAGGTCTCAATTAGCTTCAATTGGTCTCAATTGGCCTCAATTGGCCTAAATTGGATGAATTGGCATCAAATGATATTAATTGGTCTAATTGGCATAATTGGATCCAATTGGGTTCTATTGGTCTCAATGGGCCTTAATTGGCCTCATTTGGCGTCAATTGGCCACATTTGGCCTCATTTGGATTTAATTGGGCTCAATTGGCCTCATTTGTTCTTAATTGGCCTCAATTGCCCTAATTTCCCTTAATTAGCCTCAATTAGACTCAATTTTCTTAATTGGCCTAATTAGCCTCAATTGGCCTTGATTGTTCTAAATCTGACTAATTGGACTCAATTGGCCTTAATTGGCCTAATTCCCCTCTGTTGGCCTTAATTGGCCTCATTCCCCTCAATTGGCATAATTGGCCTAATTGACCCAATTTGCATAATTGGCCTCAATTAGACTCAGTTGGCCTCAATTTCCCAAATTGTCCTCAATTTCCCTCAATTGGCCTCAATTGGCCTCAAGTGGCCTCAATTGGTCTCAATTGGCCTAATTTGGCTTAATTATCCTTAATTGGCTTTGTTGGCCACAATTGGTCTTAATTGGCTAATTGGATAATTGGCCTCAATTGCGCATTTTGCATCAATTGGACTAATTGGCCTAAATTGGACATAATTGGCCTTCATAGGACTCAATTTTCCTAATTGACCAAAATTTTCCTCAGTGGTCGTGTTGGCCACAATTGGCCTCAATTGGCCTAATTGGCATCAATTTGTCAAATTGGACTCAATTGGCCTTAATTAACCTAATTGGCCTCAATTTTCCGAATTCACCTCAATTTGAAAAATTGGCCTCAATTGAACTCAATTGGTTGAATTGGACTAATTGACATAATTGTACTCAACTTGCCTCAATTGGCCTCAAGTGGAATCAATTGGCCTCAATTGACCTCAATTGGCCTCAATTGACCTAACTGGACTTGTTGTCCGGAACAACCTAATTTGCCTAATTGACCTAATTGGCCTCAATGATCTCAATTGGCCTAACCACAATTTCTTAATTATCCTAAGTGGACGTATTGGATTAATTGTCCTAATTGGCCTTAATTGAATAATTTTAATAATTGCCATCAATTTGCATAACTGTCTTAATTTGTATAATTAGCCTAATTTGTCTCAATTGGCCTAATTAGCCTAAATTGACCTAAATTGGCCTAAATTGGCCTAAATTTACCTCAATTGGACACTTCCTAAATTTGACTCAGTTGGACTAAATTGGACTAATTGTCCTCAATTTGCCTCAATTTGCCTAATTGACCTCAATTGACCTAATTAGCCTAATTATCCTAATAGGCCTAATTGGTCTCAATGGATGAATTTTACTATTTGGTCTAATTAGATTAATTGTACTAAATTGGCCTAAATTGTCTCAAATTGAACTCAATGGGCCTCATCCTAAATTAGCCTCAATTGTCCTTAGTCTCAATTAGCCTTAATTTGACTAATTGACCAAAATATGCCTAATTTTCCTAATTGGACTAAATAGCCCATTTGGTCTCAATGGTTGAACTGGCCTCAATGGTGTAATTGGATTAATTAGCCTTATTGGCCAAAATTGGAATCAATTGGCCTAAATTAGTCTTAACTAGCCTCAATTGGGCTAATGGTCCTTAATTGGGTGAATTGGCCAAATTAGATTCAATTGGCCTAATTAGTCTCAATTGGAATAATTGACCTCAATTGGCCTCAATTGGCCTAATTGGACTAATTAGAATCAACTGGCCTAATTTTCCTAATTGACCTCAATTCATCTCAATTTTCTTAATTGGCCACAATTGGCCTAATTTGTAGGACATGGCCTAATTGTCTAATTGTGACCTCAATTGGCCTCAATTTTCTTAATCGGCCTCAATTGGACTAATTGGAATAATTGTTATAATTGGCCTAATTCACATAGTTGGCTTCAATTGGCTTCAACTGGTATAAATGGAATAATTGGCCTCATTTTCATAATCATCCTAATTAGCTTCAATGTCCTAACTGGTCTCAATTGACCTCAATTGGAAATTTAAATCAATAGAAAATTTACCAAATTGGATTCAATTAACGTTAATTGTATTTATCCTAAATTGGTCTTAATAAGCTGCAATTTGCCTAATTATCTTCAATTTGCATAATTGGCCTAACCCGCCTAAATGGCCTCAATGGATGAATTGGGATCAATGGACTAATTATAAAAATTAACCTAATTTTCCAAAATAGGCCTAAATGTTCCTCAATTATCCTCAACTAGTATCAATTTGAGTAATTTCCTTCAGCTGGGTTAGTGGTCATAATTTTCCTCAATTGGCCTCTATTGGCCTTTATTGGCCAAATTGGCTTAATTTACCTCAATTGGCCTAATTTGTCTAATTGGCCCCAATATGACTAAAATATACTCAATGTATTGACCTCAATTGAACAAAAATGTACTTAAATGGTTTCAATTGGCATAATTGGACTAATTAGAATAAATGGGTTCAATTGGCCTCAATTGGCCTCAATGGGCTAATTTGACTCAATTGGCCTAAATTGGCCTAATTGACCTAATTGGAATCAATTGGACTAATTGAATTCAATTGACCCTAATAAATGAACTTTCCTCAATTGGATTCAATTGACCTAATTGGCCTAATTGGCATCAATTTCCCTAGTTGGCCTCAATTGGTCTGAATTTTCCTAATGGGCCTCAATTGACATAATTGGGATCAATTGGCCTAATTGGCCTAATTGGACTCAATTTATATATTTATCCTCAATTATCCTAATTAGAATAATTGGAATAATTGATGTAACTGACATAATTGACTTCAATTGGCTTCAATTTTCCTCAATGGATTAATTGGCCTCAATTAACCTCAATTGGACTAATTAGCCTAATTGGACTCAATTAGATTCAATTGGTCTCAATTGTTCTCAATTTACCTAATTGGACATAATTAAAATAATTGGCCCCAATTGGCCTAAGTGTCACAATTGGCGTCAATTGTCCTAAGCGGCCTAATTGGCATAACTGGCCTAATTGGACTAATAGGCCTAAGTGGCCAATGTGGCCTATGTGACCTAGTTGGCCTATATGGCCTCAATGACATCAATGGCCTAACTGGACTAATTGGCTTAATTGGACTCAATGAATGAATTTTCCTCAATGGAATAACTAGACTATGTGTCCTAATTTTTCTTGATGGCCTCAATGAACTAATTAGCCCAATTGGGCTAATTTGGCTTAATTTGCCTCAATTGGCCTAATTGGTCTCAATTATCCTTAATTGGCCGAATTGACCTAATTGGACTAATTATACACAATTGGACTAAATTGGATTGAATTATACCAAATTGGCATCAATTGGCCTCAAAGCTTCAATTGGCCAAATTGGCCAAATTGGCCAAATTGGTCGTAATTTCACTCATTTTGCCTAATTAGCCTAGTTGGCCTCAATTAGGCCAAATTGGCCCCAATAAATCAATTGGTCAATTTGGTCTAATTGTCCTTATAGGTTTAAATTGGTCTGCTAGGACTAAATTGGCCTCAATTGGCCTAATTGGACTAATTGGACTTAATTTCTCAATTGGATGAATTGGTTTAATTGGCTGAATAGTCCTCAATTGGCCTAATTGGGCTCAATTGGCCAAATTGGTTTAATTGGTCTCAACTGTCTTAATTGGCCTCAATTTATCTCTATTTGCATAATTAGCCTAATTGGACTCAATTCGCATAATTTAACTAATTGGACTCAATTAGCCTCAACTGACCTCAGTTGGTGTAATTGGCCTAATTGGCCTTAATTGATCTCAATTGACCTCATTTGGCTATATTGGCCTAATTAGACTCAATTGGCCTCAATTGGCATCAATGGGCATAATTTTCCTAATTGGCTTCAATTGACATTAATTGGCGTAATTGGAACCAATTGGCCTCAATTGACATCAATTGGTGTAAATTACCTCAATAGACATCAATTGGGGTAATTAGCCTCGATTGGCCTCAATTGGTGTAAGTATCCTCATTGGGCTCATTGGCATCAATTGTCCTGATTAGCCTCAACTGGCCATATTTTCCTATTTTTTTTTCAATTGGCCACAATTGAGATAATTAGCCAAAATGTTCTCAATTGGCTTCAATTGGCCTAATTTGACTCAATTGGACTCAAGTGACCTCAATTGGCCTAATTGTCCACAATTAGCCTTAATTTGCATCAATTCGCATCAATTCACCTCAATTAGCATCAATTCACCTCATTTGGCCCTAATCGGCCTTAATATGCCTAATTGGCCTCAATTGTCAACTAATGACCCAATTGGACTAATTGGCCTAATTGGCCTCAACTCGACCCAATTTGCCTCAAATAACCATAATTGGCCTTAATTGGCCCAATGGGCCTCAGATTACGATAATTGGCCATAATTGGCTTCAATTGTCTCTATAGGTCTGATTAGACTAATTAGCCACAATTGGTCTCAGTTGGCCATAATTGGCCTCAACTAGCCTCACTTGGCCTCATTTTACGTCATTGGCCTAATTGGACTCAATTGGAATCAATTGGTCTCAATTGGCCTAATTGGCCTCAATTGGCATAATTGGACTAATCTACCTTAATTGGAATCAATTCGAATAATTTACCTAATTGGCCTCAATGGACCCAAATTGGCCTCAATTGGACCCAATTGTCCTCAACTGGCATAATTGGCAAAATTGGCCTCAGTTGGCCTCAATTGACCTCAATTGGCCTAATTGGCTTCAATTGGCCTTAATTGGCATCAATTGGTCTCAATGTTCATAATTGGATTCAATTGGACTAATTGGCCTTAATTAGCCTAATTGGACTAATTAGCCTCAATTGGTAAAACTTGCCTTCAATTTTCCTAAATTGTCCTCAGTTGGACTCAATTGGCATAATTTTTCTAATTGGCGTCAGTTGGACTCAACTGGAATAATTGGCCACAATTGGCCTAATTGACCTAATTGGCCTCAATTGGCTTCAATTGGAATCAACTGGCCTCACTTGGGCTCAAGTGGCCTCAATTGGACTCAATTGGCTCCAATTGACCTCAACATGGCCCAATTGTCCCCAATTGGACTCACTATGCCTGAATTGGCCTTAATAGGACTCAATTGGCCTCAATTGGCCCCAATTGGACCAATTGGCCCCAACTGGCCTCAATTGGCCTCAATTAGCCAAACTGGCCTTAGTTGGCATCAATGGGGCTGAAATGGCCTACTTAGACTCAAATTGCCTCCAATGACCTCAAATAGCCTCAATTAGAATTAATTGGCCTCAATTAGCCCCTATTAGCCTCTATTGGTGTCAATTGGCCTTAATTAACTTCAATTGGCCCCAATTGGCATAATTAGACTAATTGGCCTCAATTGGCCTAGTTGGTTTCAATTGGCCACAGTTGGCCACAGTTGGCCTCAATTGACCTAATTGGACTCAATTCGCCTCACATGGCCTCACTTGGCCACAATTGGACCTAATTGGCCTCAATTATACACAATTGGACTAATTGGACTAATTGGACTCAATTGGCCTAAATTGGCCTAAATTGGCCTAATTGGCCTCAATTTGCCTCCATTGGCCTCAATATGTCGAATTTTCCTAACCAGCCTAAATTGGCTTTGATTTGTCTCAATTGGCCTAAATTGGCCTCAATAGGCATAGCTGGTCTCAATTGGCCTAATTGGCCTCAATTTGCCTCAATTGACCTCAATTCGCCTAATTAACCTCAATTGGCCACAATTGGCCAAATTGGCTTCAATTGGCCGCAATTGGCCTAAATTTACCTCAATTGTCCTAATTGGACTAATTGGCCTCACTTGGCCTAAATTGGACTCAATTAGCCTCGATTGGACTCAATTTGCCTACATTGGTCGCAATTGGTCTCAATTGGCCTCAATTGACCGAATTAGCCTAAATTGGCCTTAGTTGGTCTCAATTCGCCAAATTAGTCTCAATTGGTCTCAATTAGTCTCAATTGGCCTAAATTTTCCTTAATTAACCTCAATTAACCTCGATTGGATTCAATTGGACCATGTTAGCCTCAATTTTCCTAGTTCACCTAAATAGTCTCAATTGGCTTCAATTAGCCTAATTTGCCTAACAAGCCACAATTGGCCAAATTAGAATAATTAGAAACAATCGGCCTCAATTGGCCCTAATTGGATTAATTAATCTCAATTGGCCTCAATTGGCCGCAATTGGCCTCAACTAACCTCAATTATGTTCGATTGGACTCAATTGGCCTTATTGGAAAAATTGGCAAGAATCGGGCTTAATTGATGTAATTGGACTCAATTGGTCTAATTGGACTCAATTTTATTCATTTGGCCTCAAGTGGCCTAATTGGAATAATTGTCCCAATTGGCCTTAGATGGCTTAATTGGCCTAAATTGGCCTCAATAGGCCTAATTGGCCTAATTGACCTCCATTGGCCTCCATTAGCCTCAATTGGCCTCAATTGGCCTAATTGGATTAATTGGCCTCAATTGGCCACAATTGGGATCAATTGGACTAATTAGCCTCAATTGGGCTCAATTAGCCTAATTAGCAAAATTGGCCTCAATTTACCTCAATTTGTCTCAATTCGCATAATTGGCCTTAATTGGCCTTAATTAGCCTAAATTGACCTCAACTATCCTAATTTTCCAAATTGACCTTAATTGGACTTATTGGCATCGATTAGCCCTAATTGGAAATTGGCGTCAATTGGCCCCAATTGGCCAAAATGTCCTCAACTGGTCTAATTTTCCTAATTTACCAAATTGACCTAATTTCCCTTAATTAGCCCCAATTTGTTTAATTGGACTCATTTGACCTTAATTAGCCTCAATTTTTCTCACTTTTCCTCAGTTGTCCTAATTAGCCAAATTGGGCACAATTGGCCTAATTGGCCTCAATGGGTCTTAATTGGCATAACTAGCTTCAATTGTCCTGAATCGGCCAAATCGGCCGAATTGGCCTGAATTGGCCTGAATTGGTCTCAATTTGCCTAATCGGCCACAGTTACCCTCAATATCCCTAATTGGCCTCATTTGGCATCAATTGGCCGGAATTGGCCTTATTGGCCTCAGTTGGCCTCAATTTGTGTAATTGGCCTCAATTTCCGTCAATTGGCCTCAATTAGCCTCAATAGGCCTCAATAGGCCTCAATTGGAAGAAATTTTCCCCAATTGGCCTTAATTTTCCTAATTGGACTAATTGGCCTCAATTGGGATCAATTGGATTCATTGACATAATCGGGCTCAATTGGCCTCAATGGACCTCTAGTGGCCAAATTGGCATAATTGTACTCAATTGGTCTAATTGGTTTGAGTTGGACTGAATTGGCCTGAATTGGCCTAATTGGCATAATTGGCCATAATTGGCCTCAATTGATCTCAATTGGAATCAATGAGACTCAATTGGCATAATTGGGCTCAATTGACCACAATTGGCCTAATTTGCCTCAATTGGACACAATTGGACAAATTGGACACATTTGGCCTCAATTGGCCCCAATTGGACTCAATTGAACTAATTGGCCTCAATTGGCCTCAATTGTCCTAATTGGCCAAATTGGATTCAATTGGCCTCAATTTTCTTCCATTGGGCTCAATTGGCGCAATTGACCTTAGTTAGACTGCATTATTTTGAATGGGCCTTAATTACCATCAATTGGACTCAATGGGCCTAAATTGGCCTCAAATTTCCTCAATTGGGCTAATTTTCCTAATTTGTCTTAATTGGAATCAGTTGTCCTAATTGGCCTCAAGTGTTCTTTATTGGCATAAATGGCCTAAATGGCCTCATTGGCATCAATTGTCCTAATGTGCCTCAATTGGCCTTAATGCGCCTCAATTGGCCTAATAAACCTCTATGGGACTCAATGGACTGAATGGGCCTCAATTGGCCTAATTAGCCACATTATCCTCATTGGACTCAATTGGCCGCAATTCGGCTCAATTGACCAAAATTGGGCTCAATTGGGCTCAATTGGCCTAATTAGAATAGTTGGCCTAATTGGCCTTAATTAGCCTCAATTGAACTCAATTCGCCTAAATCCCTAAATTGTTGTAAATTGACCTCAATTGGTCCCAATTTTCCCAATTTGCTTAATTGGCCTCAATCGAATGCAATTCACGCAATTGGCCAAATTGGTCTCAATTGGCCTAATTGGATTCAAATGAACTCAATTTCCCTAATTCGCATCAATAAGCCTCAATTGGCCTAATTTCCCTCAATTGGTCACAGTTGACTTAATGAGAATAATTGGCCTAATTTTCCATAATTAACCTAATTCCCTTCTATTAGCCCAATTGGCATCAATTGGCCTTACTTTGCCTATATGACTTTAATTGGACTAATTGGTTGAATTGGACTAATTGGCCTCGGTGGTCGAAATGGCCTCAACGACCTAATTGGCTGAATTGGTAAAATTGGCTTCAATTGACCTAATTAGCCTCAATTGGGTTAATTGGGGTCAATTAGCCCCAATTTTCCAAATTGGACTTGATTGGCCTAATTGGCCTAATTATCCTCAATCGTCATCAATGGCCTAATTAAACCAATTGTCCTAATTGTACTAATTGTCCTCAGTTGGCCTAATTAGACTATTCGCCCACAATTGGCCTTAATTGTCCTACTTGGCCTCAAATGGACTCAATTTTCCTAATTGGCCCTAATTATCCTAATTTTCTTAATTTTCCTAATTAACCTCAATGAACGAATTGGCTTCAATGACCTAATTGTCCTAATTGGTTGAATTTTCTCGGTGACCTAATTGGCTTAATTGGCCTAATCGGCCTCAATTAGCCAGAATTTGCCTCAATTCACCTAATTGTCCTAATTGTCCTAATTGGCCTCAATTGGTCTCATTTGGCCTAATTGGTCATAATTTTCCTAATAGCCTTCAATTGACCTCAATTCTCCTAATTGGACTAACTAGACTCAATTGGATTAATTGGTCTCAATTGGTGTCAATTGCCCTCAATTGGCTTAAATAGCCCCAATTAACACCAATTTTCCCGATTTGCCTCAACTGGAATTAATTGGCCTAATTATCCTCAATTTCCCTCAGTTAGACTCTATTAGCCTAAATGGACTCAATTGATATTAATTTTTCTAATTGGACACATTTTGGCTCAATTGATTGAGTGAGAAATAATTGGACCCAATTGGCCTCAATTGGTCTCATTGGCCTCAATTTTCCTAATTGTCCTCAATTTTTCTAATTGGACTCAATAGGCCTAAGTTGGCCTTATTGGGCTCAATTGACCTCAATTGGCATAATTTTCCAAATTTTCCTCAATTGGCCTCAGTTGACATCCATTAGACGAATTGGCCTCAATTCGCCTCAATTGGCCGAGTTGAACTAAATTGGCTTCAATTGGTCGAATTGTCCCCAATTGGCACAATTGGCCTCAATTGGTCTCAATTTTCCTAATTGGACTCAATTGGCATCAACTGGCCTAATTGGACTAAATTGGACTAATTGGCCTCAATTGACCTTAATTGGCCTTAATTGGCCTTAATTTGCATCAATTGGACTCAATTTGCCTACTTGGTCTCAATTGGCCTCAATTGACCTCAATTTCCCTCAATTGGCATCAATTGGCCTCAATTGGACTCAATTGGACTCAATTGGCCTAGTTGGACTCAATTGGCCTTAGTTGGCCTAATTGTTCTAATCGACCTCAGTTGACCTCATTTGCCCTCAATTGGCCTAATATGCCTAATTGGCCTGAATTGGCCTCAATTATAATAATTGGCCTCAATTGGCCTAATTTGCCTCAATTGGAATTAATTGGACTCAATAGGATTAACTGGCCTCAATTGGCCTAAATTGGAAAATTTGGTGTCAATTAGCCTCAATTAGTATAATTGGCTTCAATTGGCCTCAGCTGGCCTCAATTGGTCAAATTGGTCTAAGTGGTATCAATTTTCCTCTATTGGCCTCTATTGACCTTGATTTCCCTCAATTGGCCTAATTTGTTTAATTGGACACAACTGGCCTAATTGGCTTGAATTAGCCTTAATTGGCCCAATTGGCCTCAATTTTCATTAATTGTACTCAATTAGTGTAATTGGTCTGAATTAGCCTGAATTGGCCTGAATTGGCCTAATCGGTCTCAATGCACCTAAATTGGCCTAATCGTCCTCAATTGGCCTCAATTGGCCTAATTGGCCTAATTGGCTTCAATTTGACTCAATGACCTAAAATGGCCTAAAATGGCCTAATTAGCCTAATTAGCCTCAATTGGTCTCAATTGGCCCAAATTGGGCTTAACTGGCCCCAATTGGCCTAATTTTCCTAGTTGGCCTAATTGGCCCCAATTCGCCTCATTTCGCCACAATTCACCAAATTCGTTTAATTGGTCGTAATTGACCTCAATTTCCCTAATTGGATTAACTGGCCCCAATTGGATGAAATTAATATCAATTGGCCAAATTGGCCTCAATTGACCTCAATTTTCTAATTGGCATCAATTGACTTAATTTCCCCCTATTGGCTAAATTGACTTAATTGGCCATAAATGACCTAATTGCCCCTATTGGCCTAATTGGTCTTAATTGGCCTCACGTTATCTATATAGCATTAATTGGCCTAATTAACCGAATTGGCTGAATTAGATGAATTGGCCTAATTTGCCAAATTGGCCAAATTGGCCATAGTGGTCTAATTGGCCTCAATATCCTAATTTTCCAAATTTGCCTCAATTGACCTAATTCGTATCAATTGTTTTAATTAGGGTCAATTGGCCCCAATTTTCCTAATTGTCCATAATTGGATTAATTTTCCTTATTAGCTTCAATCATTTAATTTTCCTCCATTGCCCAATTGGTCCAATTGGCCTAATTGGCTGAATTGGCCTGAGTTGGCCTAATTTGACTAATTGTCCTCAATTGTCTTAGTTGGCCTCAATTGGATTCAATTTTTCTAATTGGCCGTAATTGGCCTAATTGTCCTAATTGGTTACAATGATCGACTTGGATTCATTGCTCTAATTGTCCTAATAGGTTGAATTATCTCGATGGCCAAATTGGCTTAATTGGACTAATTGGTCTTAATTCGACTAATTGGCCAAATTAACCTCAATTAGCTTCAATTCGTCTCATTTGGCCTAATTGGCATTAATTTTCTTAATAGGCCTTTTTTGGATTAAATTATCCTAATTGGCCTAATTGGACTCAATTGGCCTCCATTTCCCTCCATTGGCCTAATTAGCCTCAATTGACCCAAATTTGCCGAATTGGATTTAACTATCCTTGATTGGACTAATTGGCCTCAATTGGACCTGAATAGCATCAATTGGACTAAATTGCCACAATTGACACTAATTTTCCTAATTGGCCACATTTGGTTCAATTGGAAGAATGAGAAATAATTGGACTCAATTGGCATAATTGGGCCCAATTCGCCCTAACAAGCATCAATTGGCCTCAATTGGACTCAAATGGCCAAATTGGCCTCAATTAGCCAAATTGGCCTCAATTGGCCTCAATTTTCTTAATTGGGCTCAATTTGTCTAATTGGCCTAATTGGCATCAATTGGCATAAATTGGCTCATTTGGCCTTATTGGCCTTAATTGTCCCAATCGGCCTTTGTTGGCCTTAATTCGCCTCAATTGACCTCAATTAGCCTCATTGGCATCGAATGGCCTCAGTGGGCCTCAATTGGGCTCAATTGGCTGAATTGAACTCAATTGGCCGAATTGAACTCAATTGGCCTCAATTGGGTGAATTGGCCCCAATTGGCCTTAATTGACCTCATTGGCTTCAATTGGTCTCAATTTTCCAAATTGGACATAGTTGGCCTGAATTGGCCTGAATTGGCCTAATTGGCCTAATTGGACGAATTGGTCTCAATTGACATCAATTGGCCTGAATTGGCCTCAATTTCCCTCAATTGGCTCAATTTTCCTCAATCGGCCTAATTGGCCTCAATTTCTGAATTGGCTTCAATTGACCTCAATTGGCCTAATTTCCCCCAATAAGATGCAATTGGCCTCAATTGGATTAATTTCCCTCTACTAGCTTAATTGGCCACTATTAACATATTTGGAATCATTTGGTGTCAATTGGCCTCAATTAGCCTAATTGGATTAATTGGACTCAATTGGCCTAATTGGCATCAATTGGCCGAATTGGCCTCAGTTGGCCTCAATTTGGCTCAATTTTCCTCAATTGGTCCAATTGGCCTCAATTGGCCCAATTGTTCTCAATAGGACTAATTGGCCTCAATTGGCCTCAATTGTCTAAATTGGTCTCAATTGGTATATATTGGCCTCAATTGACCTCAATTAGGCTCAATTGTCCAAATTGGCCCTAATGGACTCAATTGGTCTAATGGGCCTCAATTGGCCTCAAAAGACCTCAATCATCCTAATTGGCCTAATAGGCTATAATTTTCCTCAATTGACCTCAATTTCCCTCAATTTCCCTAGATTATCCTCAATTTTCCTAATTGGATTCAATTGGCCTAATCATCATATTTAGCCTAACTGGCCTAATCAGACTCATTTTTTGAATTGGCCTCAATGGCCAAATTGGAATAATTAGCCTAATTGCCTAAAATTGGCCTCAATGGTCCTTAATTAGCATCAAATATCCTAGTTTCCATCAGTTGGGAGAATATTTCTAATCGGACTCAATTGCCTAAATTGTCCAAACTGGTGTTAATTTTTCTAATTGGAATAATTGGCCTAATAGGTCTCAATTCACCAGAATTTGTTTAATTTGCCTCAATTGGCCGAATTGGCATCAATTGACCTAATTGTCTTAATTGCCCTTAATTGGACTCAATTTTCTTAATTGTACTCAATTGTACTAATTGATATAATTGGCTAATGGATTCAATTATTTTCAATTGGCCTCAATGGACTAATTGATCTTAATTGGCCTAATCGGCCTAATTGGCCTTAATTGGCCAGAATGGACTAATTGGCCACAATTGGCCTCAATTAGACTCAATTAGGAATTTGGATTATTGGCCACAATTTTCCTCAATTGGCTTCAGCATCAATTGGCTTTAATTGGCATTAATTATCCTAATGGCCTTAATTGGCCTAATTGGTCTAACTGGCCAAAATGGTTTAATTGACCTCAATGGCCTAGTGGGTCTAATTAGCCTAATTGGCCTAAATTGACTGAAATTGGCCTCAATTTTCCAAATTCGCCTAGTTTTCCTAATTGGGCGTAATTGGCCACAGTTGGCTTACTTGGCTAATTGGCCTCAATTGGGCTCAATTGGCATAATTGGTCTCAATTGTCAATATTTTACCTCAATTGGACTAATTAGAATCAATTACCCTCAATTTTTCTCAAATGGCCTAATTGGCTTCAATTGGCCTAATTGACATCATTGGCCCCAATTAGCCTCAATTGGCCTCAAATGGCCTCAATTGGCCACAATTTTCCTAATTAAACTTAATTGGATTCTAAGGTGAGCCGTTTGTGGTGGCCCGATCTTCATGGCGTCAGACAGCGGATAAAGGATACTGTTCAGGGCTAAGTGGCGGATGATGGGTATGGATAGTGGATGAAAGTAGTAAATCTAAGATATAAAGATCACTGCCTAATACTAAGAAAAAACACTCATGGTATGTATGTGATAGCTAATACACACAACAACACACTTGGGTTGAGGCACAAAACTAGGGGCTTTCTGATCATGGATCACCAATCTAACTTTGATATTAATAAGGTAAGAATGCATAAGAGTAATGGTAAAACCAAGAAAATCCTCGGACAATGGAGAGAAACAATGTATAAGCTCTAAAAGAAATCTTTATTTCCATACAAGTGCCATGGGGGTGGCTATTTATATCCAAGGGGGTGGTACAATATTAAAGGGTATAATAACCTAAAGTCATAAAGGCTAAACTACTTGGTTCCCTTAAATTCGAAAAGATAAAGTCTACCAAAAACATTTTTGAAAAGTGGAACACGACTTTCCAACTGTATACCACAAGATTTGACTATGAGTTCATAACCCACCGGAATTGACTTTAGTGTCCAATGATTTCATTTCTAGAATCCTCCATGTGGGAAAGACTTCCAAATTTTAGAAACCATGTGGGACAAGATTAAAACATCATGTTTAGGATTTAATAAGTGAGATAATATGGCCATTTTCTCTATCCATGTAAGGAAATATCCATTGGTCCATTAATGAAGCAAGATGGGCCCCCATTGTTGCATTCCTCCTCTTCAATATCCCATGCATTATCAGGCCTTGAAAATCCAACTCCTCCACTCCAGTAATCGACTCGGTGCCTACAACATGGTTCGCTTCATACTCCCCCTCTTGAAAAGGAGTCACCCTCGACTCTTCCTCCACTGCACATAAAAAAGGATAAATATGAGAAACAATGTAAATGGAACTTACACCATACTCACCTAGAAGAGATATCTTCTAATAATTGTTGTTAATATTTTTGAGCACTCTTAAAGGTCCGTCTCCTCGAGGAATGAGTTTTGATTTCCACTATTTGCGAAATCTTTCTATCTATATTTGAACCCAAAATAAGTCATCAGGCTTGAACAATATTTTCTTTCGAATCTTGTTTTCATGATCAAAATATTTTTGGGTCATCTGCTTGATATTTATCCTTGACTTTTAATGGATTTTCTTGATGAATTTTGCATGCCCTTTCGCATCCATATTAGTTTCTTCCTATAAAGGAAAAAAGAACTAGTTCAATAGGGGTAAGGGGTTAAAGTTGTAAACAATTTCAAATGGATAAAATTGAGTTTCAGAATGCTTGGCCCTATTATATGCGATTTCCACTTGTGGTAGACACTCCTCCCAATTCTTGATGTTCTTCTTGACAATTGTTCGTAGAGGGGATGATAGTGTCAGATTCACCACCTCTGTTTGTCCATTATTTTACAGATGAAAAGCAGTGGAAAATAGTAACTTCATTCATAGTTTTCTCCACAATGTATTCCAAATGTAATTAATGAATTTTGTGTCTCAATCCGACACAATCTTCCTTGTCATTCCATGGATTTTGACTGCTGCCTGAAAGAAAATTGTTGCAATGTTAGTGGCATCATCCATTTTGTGATAAGGAACAAAATGTTCCACTTTCGTAAACCAATCCACCACAAAAAATGTAATCTCTTTAACTCTTTGTCAATGGTAACCCCTCAATAAAGTCCATTGATATGTCCTCTCAAGGGGTTTTTGGGATTGGGAGAAGAAGATATAGTCCATGTGGTTTTAGTTTTGTTTTGGATTTATGGAAGACAATGCACTTTCCCAAAAATTTCTCAACATCTCTAGATATCCTAGGATAATAAAAATTCTCACTAAGGACACATAGATATTTTACAACACCAAAATTCCCCATTAACCCACCAGAATGTGACTCCTTCAGTAAAAGTAATCAAATAGAACAATTGGGAATGCAAAGCTTATCAATCTGAAATAAGAATCCATCATGTAAATAGAACTTTTCCCAACTAACTCCTTGTTTACATTGTTCATAAGGTTCCCTTAAATCACTATCAGTGGCATATAAATCCTCAATGCATTCAAAACCAAGGAGTTTTGAATCCAACAATGATAGAAGAGAATATCTATGTGAAATTGCATCAGCCATAGTATTTTCTTTACCTTTTTTATTCTTGATGAAATATGGAGATGATTCAATGAATTATATCCATATAAAATGTATCCTATATAGTTTTTGTTGGATCATATGGTATTTAAGAGCCTCATGGTCAGAATGGATCACAATTTCTTTAGGCCAAAGATAATTTTTCCATGTTTCTAGAATAATAAACAATGCATAAAACTCTTTATCATATGTATCATAGATCAGGGTTGGGCCATTTAACTTCTAACTAAATAAAGAAATAGTCTTACCTTCTTGCATGTGTACTCCTGCTATTCCAATTCCGCTTGCATCAATATCAATTTCAAAGGTCTTACCTAAGTCTTGAAGTGAAAGTGGAGGGGTGTGGGTGAGTCTTTCCTTAAGTTCAAAAAATCCTTTTCTTTAGTTATCCCCCATATGAAAGGAACATTATTCCTTTTCAACTTGTTCAATGGTGCTTCTAATGTCCTGAAGTCCTTCAAAAATCTCTTGTGGAAAATAGAAATCCCATGAAAACTTATTACCTATCCAATAGAGGTTGGAGTTTTCCATTCTTGTATTGCTTTTATCTTATTAGAGTCGACATCAACTCCATTACTACTCACAACGAATCCAAGGAAAACAATCTTATCGAGAAAAAAATCATAATTATTTATGTTTCTAAACAAGTTTTCCTTCCTTAACTCCTCTAAGATTTTTCTTTTTTTGATATACATGTTCAAAGAATGTCCTACTATAAACCAAAATGTCATGAAAGTAAAATACCACAAATTTTACGATATATGTACATAAGACATGATTCATTAACCTCATAATTGTGATAGGTGAATCGGTGAGACCAAAGGGCATGAAAAACCATTAATAATGTCCATGTTTTGACTTAAATGTAGTTTTCTCCTCATCTCATTCTTTCATCCTAATTTTATGGTAGACACTTCTTAAATCATTTTTGGAGAAAATAGTTAAACCATTTAATTCATCTAGATTATCATATAACATAGGGATAGGATGACGATACCTTACTGTGATGTTATTGATGGAACTACAGTCAATGCACATTCTCCATGTTTCATCCTTCTTTGGTACTAGAAGCACCAGTATGGCATAAGGACTAAGGATCTTTCTGACATATCCCACATCTAACAAATATTGAAATTTATTTTGAATTTATTTTTTCTCTTCCAGGTTGGTGCGATATGCAGGGCGTTTTGGTAGGGATGCTCCATGTATGAGGTCAATTTGATGCTCAATACCTCTAATGGGTGGGAAACTAGGTGGAACCTCTTCGGGAAAAACATCTTCAAATTCCTTCAACAAATACTTAATAACATGAGGTAAAGGAGATGTTAAGTCATTAGTGTTCAACATCGCCTCTTTGCACATAAGTACTAAGAGATTCTTTCGAGATATCAAAGCTTCCTTAACCTCACTCTTTTTTCCAATATCACACTTTTCTCTCCTAGAAAATATTTTTACCCTCTAGATTTTTCTTTTCTCTCCATTTCTTTTCTTCTCTCATTTTCTATTTTCCCCTCACTCTCTGCTTTTTCATTTTATCTCTTTTTTTCCTCATCACTTTTTTTCTTTTCTCTCAAAATGTAATCATCAAAAATTTTCATGGGGGACATGGGTTTGAGGGTTATAGGTACAAAAGAGTGATGATTCAAGAAATCATCATGAGTAACATGCCAATATTACTGCCACAGTTAAACCAAAAACAAATGGAAAGCCTTCATAGGAACAAAATCACACAAAACCACACCTCTGTACTTACTGATGGTGAAAAATACCTTCAATTTCTTGGTAACCTTCAACTCAATATAATAATTCAACCACTGAAGCTGGTACAGATTTCGATGCCTCAAAGTTGGGAGTCCCAACTTCTCCACCAACTCGGTGCTCTCCACATTACTACAACTTCACCCATCAATAATAACACTACATACCTTCTCAATGATCATTAATTGTGTATGGAAAAGGTTCTCCCACTTCTCCTTCTCTCAAATGGTCATTTGTGAACTTAAAACTCTCCTAGTGACAAGAATCTCACCGCCTTCTGCAAATTCTCCATTATTAATTTCTAGAGATTCATCCTCCTCCTCTTCAAAGATCACCCCATCGGTATCCCATTCTCCATACTTGTTAATGGTCACGGTGCTCTGGTTTGGTCACTCACTAGAAATGTGACCCCTTCCTTGACATTTTTAATAATGAATATCCCAATTCATAGTTTGGTTAGCCTAAAAAGTAGGTTTCTTAGGTGGAATTATTACCTTGTCACTTTTTCGATCAACCTCTTATTTTTCCTTTGATGGTTCTCCAAACTCCTTCCTTGGATTTGTCCATGTCTTGAAAGGGAATACATGTTTCCTCATGTTTCTCCATTTGATATGATTCTCTATCTTGGTGTATTGGTGGATCATATCTTTTATCTCAACATTGTGGTACATCTACAATTGATCAACAATCTTCTGATTGAGCCCATGTAAAAACCATGCCATGGTTGCCTCCATATTCTCCTCAATGTTTTCTCAAATCATGGAAATTTCAATCTCTTTGTATTGATATTCTACACTCTTACTCCCTTTTGTGAGACATTGAAGCTTGTTGTGGATATCTCTATGGTAGTGTGAGAGAACACACCTCTTCCCCATGGAAAACTACATGTCTTCCCATGTTTGTATAGGACGTCCTCCATATCAAGCTCTCTACATATGATCATGATCCCACCATATTAATGAATAATCAATGAATTCAAGGCTACAAGTTTTAACATTTTCTCCTCCGAATCGGTATCAAATGAAAACACCTACTCGATCTGCATCGCCCACTCCAAGTATGCTTCTAGATTGCTTTTCCCTTGAAACGAAGGGGCCTTCACCTTGATCCTTCCAAGTAGGTCATTATCATGTGGTCTCCTTAGGACTCGTATAGGTTGTTGGTATAACCTCCTCCATTGTGTTACATCATCAAGATCATCATAAAAGTTTACTATATCCTCCCCCATCTTGTGGGGGAAACGTGGTGCCGGAGCACCCCATGGGTTATCATGGATCATCCTCGGAATTGATTGATTCTCCTAGTTATCAATCCTCTCATGCAGCGCCTCCATCTTCTGATACATATGCATTTCGAAATGGCTCACCAAATTCATTTGGAGTTGTGAAGATTCCGGTGCGGAAGACCTACTATGGCTTCCTTCATCACTAGCATGAGCAATTTTCTTCCCATGATCTTCGGCCATGATATATTACCCTTACACAAACATACAACATGAGAAATTCACACAATGAAACACACACACACACACTCACATACATGAGCACACACACACAAGGGGTAAAAACTCACGCACACAAGGATACACAGTTACACACACAGGAAATACACACTCACGCATACAAGCATACACAATCACACATGAAATAAATACAGACCCTCCCACACAAGCATACACATTCCCGAGTATTTTTTTATTTCTCTTCACTCTCAACACTCAATTTAAATACCAAGCTCTTATGAAATATAATACCTTGTTTAGGGAGATCACTTGCCACCAATCCTTCCCCAATGAAGATTGTGTTTGGGGCTGGTTTAACACAACCTTCTTGACTGGTAAAGGGTGAAAATAGGGTAGAAAATATGGGTAAAAGGGTGTAAAAGGGAAGAAAGTTGTGGTATATGGGTTTTTCTGATTGTGAAGGATAAGGAAAAATTAATAACAATAGGAGCGAAAATGATATGGAGATGAAGAAAAATGATTGAGAATGTGATGTGTGGAAATGGATTGTGCTAATAATTTACAACACAAAGAAATTAAGAGGTAATAGTATCCACTGTTTTTTTGTTTTTTTGTCAAATATCTCCAAAACGTGTTGTCTTGGATTTTTTATGCACAATTTTATGATCAGAGAGTAATACATTTTTTTTAAATCACTCAAAGAAAGGATGTGCTTAATTTTCAAAAGCACAAAAAGATGAGTTGAGATAATTTTATAGTTTTATATTTTTTTCGGATATAAATCACATATAGAAAATTATATATGAAAAATATGATAGATTAATAATTGGTTCAAAGTTAAAATATTTCAATCTTGCACAATATAGGAAAATTCTAATGGTCTTCGAAGAATGGTTTTTTTGGTTTGTTTTTTTAATGGGTGGATAATAAGGAAATATGAGAAAGGTAATGGATATATTAGATAAGAAAAGGTGATAGATGCCAACCATGTCAAACGGAGTTCTGATACCAACAGATGTGAGATGCACGGGGGGCCTGATCTTCACGGCATAGGGCGACATATGAAGGATGCATTTTGGGTCTAAGTGGATGATGATGGGTATGGATGGTGGGTGTAAGTTGTCAATTAATGCTATAAGGAGCGCGACCTAGTACTTGGAAAACACACTCAAGGGTGGGATGTGATATCAAATCCACACAATAATGTACTTGGGTTGAGGCATGGAATTGGGGGATTTGTAATCTTATATCACCAATCTAACTTGTAGATTGACAAGGGAATAATGCACAAGATAAATTAGAAAAATGGGACAATCCTCACACAATGGAGATATAAAAAAATTATAATCTCTCAAATAAATCTTGAATTCCATACAAGTGACATGGGGTGTCTATTTATAGAAAAGGGGGTGGTACCATAGTAAAGGGTCTAATACCCTAAACTCGTAAAGGATAAACTACTTTTTTCCATTAAATTAGAAAAGAAAAATTCTACCAAAGCCTTCTTGGAATGGTGGCAGAAAAATTTATAACTATAGAGCACTGAATTTGACTTTGAGTGCATAGCACACCAGATTTAATTTTGGTGTCCAAAGATGCCATTTCTCGAATCCTACATGTGGGCAAGGCTTCCAAATTCGTGCAACCATGTGAGAAAAGATTAAAACATTATGTTTGGACTTGAATAAGTGAGATAATAGGCCCATTTTCTCTATCTATGTATGGAAATATCCATTGGACCTTAAATAAAGTGATATGGGTGCTCAATTTGGCATTGAACCTCTTTAATCTCCCATGCATTATCGAGCCTTGCAAATCCAACTCCTCCACTTGGGTAATCATCTCAGTGCTTGCAACATGGTTTGCATCGGCTCCAGTTTTCTGAATTGTCCCTAATTGGCCTCAATGTGCCTCAATTGGCCTATTTGGCCTAATTGGCCTAAATTGGCCTAAATTGGCCTCAATTTGCCTAATTGGACTCAATTGTCCAAATGGACCTCAAATTTTTTAATTGGAATTAGTTGGGATAATTGGATTAATGGGCCTCATTTATCCTTATTAGCATTAATTGTCCTCAATTGGCCTCAATTTTCTTAATTTTCCTTAGTTGGTCTAATTGGCCGGATTGGACTCAATTGGCATAATTGGCCCAATTTTCCTCAATTGGCCTCAATTTGCCTAATTGTCCTGAATTTCCCTAGTTTACCAAATTGGCCACAATTGGCCTTATGGACCTCAATTGGCCTCAATTTTCGTAATTGGCCTGAAATTTCCTTATTGGACTAATTGGGCTAACTGGACAAATTAGCCTCAATTGGCCTCAATTTCAATAATTGGCCTCAATTGGCACAATTTGACTAATTGAACTTAATTGGCCTAATTATCCTAATTGGACTAATTGAATTAATTGTCCTAATTGGCCATACTGGATGAATTTGACTCAATATCCAAATTAGACAAATTGGGCTAATTGGAATAACAGGTGGAATTGGTCGCAATGTCCTAATTGTTCTAATTGTCCTCAATTGGCCTTAATTAGTCTCAATTCATCTAATGGGCCTAATTGGCCTCAATTTTCATCAAATGACTCAATTTGAAAAATTGGCCTCAATTGTCCTCCATTAGTCTACTTGGCCTTAGTTGATATAAATTTTCCTAGTTGTGCTCAATTGGCCTCAATTGGCCTTAATAGGCCTAATTGGGCTCAATTGGCTGAATTAGCATCAATTGGCACCAATTTTCCCCAATTTTTCTAATTATCCTAATTGGACTCAATTGGCCTCATTTGGCCTCAATTTTCCATAATTGGATTAATTTATCTCAATTGGCCTCAAATGGTCTCAAATGGCCTCAATTGACATAACTGGCACCAATGGAAATTTTTAGCCTCAATTTAACTCAATTGGACATAATTTTACTAATTGGTATCAGTTTTCTAATTGGAATAGGTGGCCACAATTGGCCTTATTGGCCACAATTTTCCTCAAATTACTTGAATGCCCCAAATTGGCGTAATTGGCCTAATTGACCTAATTGGCCTTAATTTTTGGAATTGGACTCAATGGACTAATTGGATTAATTTTCTTAATTCACCTAATTGTTCCAATTTTCCTTATTGTCCATATTCGACAAATTGGCCTCAATGACCTAATTGGCCTCAATTCAACATAATTTTCCTAATTATCCCAATTGGCCTTAACTGGACTAATTGGCCTAAATTATCACAATTTTCCTAATAGGCCTAATTGGACTAATTGACATTAATTTGATACAATGGGCCTAATTGGAAACAATTTTCCACAATTAACCTATTTGGAATAATTGGCCTAATTGGTCTCAATTGGACTCAATTGTCCAAATGGGCCTTAATTGGCCAAATTTCCCTAATTTTCTTAACTATTCTGAATTGGTCTAATTGTCATAATTTCCCTCAATTGGTCTAATTGGCCTTAGATGGAAATATTTTCCTAGTTTTCCTAATTTTATTTAATTGGCCTAATTGGACTAATTGGTCTCAATCGGCCTCAATGGACTCAATTGGACTAATTGGCCCCAAATGGCGTCAATTGGATGAATTGGTCTCAATGGTTGAATTGGTCTCAATAGTGTAATTGGCCTAATTGGTCTCAATGTCATAAATGGACAAATTTTATAAAAGTCCTAAATTTACCTAATTGGCATTAATTGTCAAAATTGGCCTCAATAACTGAATTGGCCTCAATAGCCTAATTCAAATAATTGGCCTAATTGGCCTCAATTGACCTAAATTTTCCTAATTGGAATTAATTGGCCTATTTTCTGCAATTTGACTAATTTCCCTAAGTTGGACTCAAATGGCCTTAATTGGCCTAAAAATCCTCAATTCACCTTAATTTTCTGAACTCGCCTAAATGGACTCAATTTTTCTAATTGGACTTAATTAGCCTAAATGGCCTAATTGGTTGAATGGACCTTAATGGCCAAATTGGCGAAATTGGTCTCAATTAACCTAATTGTTCAAATTGGCCTCAATTGGCCTAATTGGCCTAATTGACCTTATTGGCATCAATTTTACTCTATTGGACTTGTTGGCCTCAATAGGCCTCAATTGTCCTATTTAGCTGAATTTGACTAATTGGCCCCAGTTGGCATCAATTAACCAAATTGGCCTAATTTTAATTAATTAACCTAATTTTACTGATTTTCCTAATAGGTATCAATTGGGATAATGAGCCAAATTGACCTCAATTGTCATTAATTGGACTCAATTAAATATAATTGACCTTAATTGGCCTAATTTTCCTAATTATTATTAATTTAACTAATTGGCCTCAAATGGCCTCAATTGGTCTATCTGGCTTTAATTGGCATAAATTGGTCTAATTGGTCTCAATTTTCCTAATTGGCCTTAATAGAAAAATTTTCCTAATTGTAATAATTAGCCAAAATGGCCCCAATCAGTCTCAATCAGCTTAAATCTTCCCAATTTAACTGAATGTATTAATTGTCTGGATTGGCCTGACTGGCCTAACTGGCCACAATTGGCCTTAATTATCCTAATTGGCCTAATTGGACTCAATTTTATAAATTGGATTAATTATACTAATTTGCCTTAATTGGACTAATTAGCCTCAATTAGCCTCAATTGGACCATTTGGATTAATTATCCCAATTGGCCTCATTTGGGCTTAATTAGTCTAATTGGACGAATTGGCCTCAATTGTCCTAACTGGACTAATTAGACTAATGGGTCTAATTTGAATAATTAGCTTAATTTGTCTAATTGGCCTCAATTGTCCTCAATTGGCCTAATTGGCCTCAATTGGCCTATTAGACTTAATTATCCTAATAAGCCTCATTTGGCCTCAATTATTCTAATTGGACTAATTGACTCAATTGGTCTAATAGGAATAATTGAAAAAATTGGCCTCAGTTGGCCTCGACCAACCTAATTGGACTCAAATAGCCTCAAATAGCTTTAATTGTTCGAATTGGCCTCAAATAGCCTCATTTGGTCTCATTTAGCCCAATTGGCCCCAAGTTGCCTAATTCCCCTTATTGGCCCCAATCGACGTCAATTGGTATAATTTACCTCAATTGGTCTCAATTGGTTGTAATTGAACTCAATTGGTCTCAATTGGCCTAATTGGCATAATTGAGCTAATTGGCCACAATTGGCCTCAACTCGCCTCAACTGGTCTAATTAGCCTTAATTGGCCGAATTGACCTCAATGGCCTCAATTGGCCTAACTGGCCTCAATTGTCCTCAATTGTCATAATTGGACTCAATTGGCCAAATTGTTCTCAATTAGTCTCAATTGGCCTCAATTGTCCTCAATTAGCCAAATTGGCCTCTATCGTCCTCAATTTTCCATAATTGGCCGAACTGGGCTAATCGGCTTCAATTGGTGTCAATTGGCATAGTTGGCCACAATTGGCTCAATTGGCCTCAATTTGATGAAATGGATAATTGGTCTCAATTGGCCTCAATGGGCCCCAATTGAACTAATTAGCCTAATTTTCCACAATTGGCCTTAGTGTACTCAATTGGCCTAATTGGCCTAATTGACCACAATTGACCTCAATTGGCCCCAATTGGATAGAATTTGCCTTAATTAGCTAGAATTGACCTAATTGGCCTCAATTGGCTTCAATTGGCCTCAATTGGCTTAATTAAACAAATTGGCCTATTTAGCCTCAATTAACCTAATTGGACTCAATTGGCCTCAATTAGCATAATTGGTCTCAATAAGCCTCACTTAGCCTCAATTCACCTAATTGGACTAATTGGTCTCAATTGTCCTAATTGGCCTCAATTGTCCTTAATTTTATGAATTGTCCCCAATTGACCACAATTTTCCTAATTGGGGTCAATTAACCAAAATTGCCAAATCGGCCTAATTGGCCTCAGTTGGACCAATTGGCTTCAATTGGCGTCAAATGGCCTAATTGGACCAATTGGCCTCAGTTGGACTCAATTGGCCTCAATTGGACTCAGTTGGACTAATTGGACCAATTGGCCAAAATTGGAATTAATTGGCCTCAATTGGCTAAATGAGCTAATTGGCTTCAGTTGGCCTCAATTGGGCTTAAAGAGCCTCAATTGGCTTAATTGACCTAATTGGCCTTAATTGAATTAACTGGCCTGAATGTTCCTCAATTGGAATTAATTTTAATAATTGGCCTCAATTCACCTAATTGGCATCAATTTTCGAAATTGGCCTCAATTGGCATCACTCGGCCTCAATTGGCCGCAGTTTGCCTGAATTAACCTCTATTGGACTCAATTCTCCTTAATTGCCCCCAATTACCCTAATTTGGCCTCAATCGGATTCAATTGGCCCCAATCGGCCTCAATTGGCCCCAATTGACCTCAATTGACATAATTGGCCTCAATTGGCCTCATTTGGCCACAATAGGCCATAATTTTCCTCAAATGGCCTCAATTAGCCTAATTGGTCTAAATTGGCCTCAACCGTCCTCAATTGGCCTCAAATTGACTCAATTGGGCTCAATTGGCCTAATAGGCCTAGTTGGCCTAAATGGCCAAAATTGACCTCAATTGGCCTCAATTAGCCGAATTGGACTCAATTGGTCTAAATTGCCCTAATTGGCCTCAATTGTCATAAATTGGCCTCAATTTGCCTCAATTTTCCTCGATTGGCCGCAATTGTCCTAATTGGCATAATTGGCCTCCATAGGCCCCAATTGCCCTAGCCCCAATTGGACTAGTTGGGCTCAATAGACCTCATGTAGATTAATTGGCCTAATTGACCTCAATTGGAATAATTGAACTAATTCAAATAATTAGCCTCGATTGGTCACAATTTGCCTAATTGGCGAAATTGGCCTCAATAGGGATGAATTGACCTAATTTTCCTAATTCTCCAAATTAGCCTCAATTGGACTCAATTAAATAATTGGAATCAAATGTACTAATTGTTCTAATTGAACTGTTTGGTTTTAATTGGCTTCTTTTTGCATAATTGGACCCAATTTTCCTAATTGGGCTAATTGGCCTAGCTGGTCGAATGGGCCGCAATTGAACTCAATGGGACTTAATTGGCCTAATTCGACTCTATTGCCCTAATTGGCCTAAATTGGCCCCGATTGGTCTCAATTGACCTAATTCGCCTCAATTAGCCTAATTGGCCTAATTGGCCTCAATTGGGCACAATTTGCATCAATTGTCCTAATTCACCTCAATTTCCCACAATTGGCCTCAATTGTTCTTAGTGGCCTCAATTGGCCTACCATGTCCCTAATTGACCTAAATTTATCTCAATTTGCCTCAATTGACCTCAATTGGCCTAAATTTACCTCAATTGGCATCACTTGGGCTCAATTGGCCTCAATTTGCTTAATTTGCCTCAATCGGCCCAATTTGCCTCAATTGGCCCCAATTAGTGTAATTGGACTCAATTGGTTACAATTGTCCATAATTGGCCTCAATTGACGTCAATTGGACACTGTTGGCATCAATTAGAATTATGTGGCCAAATTTGCCTAATTAGTCTTATTGGACTAATTGGCCTCAATTGGCCTAATTGGGCTCAACTAGTCTCAATTGGCAGAATTGGCCTAATTGACCTCAATTGGTATCAATTGGGCTCAATGGTCATCAATTGGACTAATTGGAATTAATTGGCCTCTATTGTCCTGAATTGGCCTAATTTCACTCAATTGGCATCAATTACCCTTAACTAATCTCAATCGGGCTCAATTGGCCTAATTGGGCTCAATTGGCATCAATTGGCCTCAATTGGCCACAATTGGCCCCAATTAGACTCAATTGACCCAAATTGTCTAAAGTAGCCTGAATTAGGCTCAATTGGACTCAATTGGCCCAAATTAGCATAATTGGCCTCAACTGGAATCAATTATTCTCAATTGGAAAAAATTGGCCTCAATTGATCTCAATTGGCCACTATTGGCTTTAATTGGCCTCATGTGGCCTAATTGGCCTAATTGGTCTAATTAGCCCAATAGGCCTCAATTCACGTAATTGGCCTCAATTGGCCTCAATTGGCTAAATTGACCAAATTTACCTCAATTGACATCAATTGGCCTCAATTTCCATTAATTAGATTAAATGGGCATCAATTGGCCTAATTGGCCTCAATTGGCCTCAATTGGTCCAATTGGCCTATATTTAGCCAATTTCCCTAATTGGCCTCAATTGACATGAATTGGCCTCAATTGACCTCAATTGACCTCAATAGGCCTAAATTGGCCTAAATTGGCTTCCATTAGCATCAATTAGCCCCAATTGGTCCCAATTGGCTAAATTGGCCTCAATTGGCATCTGTTTACCTTATCTGGTTGTACTTGGCTTCAACTGGACTAATTGGCCTCAATTGCCCTAATTGGCCTCAATTGGCAATAATTGGCCTTCATTGATCTCAATTGGATACTGTTGGCTTCAATTGGCATTATGTAGAAAAATTGGTTGAATTGTTCTAATTGTCCATATTGACCTAAATTAACCTATTTGCCCTCAATTGGCCTAGTTGGCCTAATTGACCCTAATTGAAATCAACTGCACTCAACTGAAATCAATTGACCTAATTGGCCTCACTTGTCCTCAATTTGCCTAATTTGCCTTAATTTTCCTTATTTGGCCTCAATTGGCCTCAATTGGCCTCAATTGGCCTCAATGGCCTCAATTGACCCTAATTGGCCTATTTGGACTTAATTGGCCTAATTGGCCTAAATTTGCCTCAATTGGCTAGAATTGGCCTTAATTGGCCCTAATTGGACTCATTGGCCTCAATTTGCCTCAATGTCCCTCAACTGTTCTCAATTAGTCTAACTGGCCTCAAATGGTCTCAATTGACATAATTGGCCTCAATTGACCTTAATTGGATCCAATTCCCCAATTCTCCCTCAATTGGTCTCAATTGGCCTTAATTGGCCTCAATTGGCCTAACTAGACTCAATTGGATTCAATTTTCCCGATGGGCCTCACTTGACCACAATTGGTCTAATTAACCTCAATTGGCCTAATTGGCAACAATTTCCAAATTGGACTTAATTGGACTTAGTTGGTAGAATTGGCCTAATTGGCTTAATTGGCCTAATTGTCCTAATTGCCCTCAATTGGCCCCAATTGGCCTAAATGAGCCTAATTGGGATAATTGGCCACAATTGACATCAATTGGCCTAAAATGGCATTAATTTCCCAAAATGGATAAATTGGCCTCCATTGGCCTTAGTTGGCCCTAATTAGCCTCAATTTGCCTATTTGGCCTCAATGGGACTCAATTGGAATAAATTGTCCTAATTGGGCTCAATTGGCCTCAAGTGACCAAATTGGCCTCCGTCGACCTCTATTGGCCTCAACTAGACTCAATTGGCCTAATTGGCATCAAATTTCTTCAATTGGACTCAATTGGTCTAATTTGACTAGTTGGCCTCATTTTTCCTCAATGGTCCCAATTTGCCCCATTGGCCTAATTGACCTCCATTATCGCAATAGCTTCAATTGGTTGAATTAGCCTCAATTGGGATCAATTGTCTCAATTGGCCAAAATTGGCCACAATTGGCCCCAATTAGGCTCAATTTGTCCCAATTGTCCTCAATTGGCCTAGTTTGAGTAATTGGCCTCAATTGGCCTAATTAGAGAAATTGGCCTCAATTGGCCTCAATTGAACTCAATTGGCCATAAGTGGAATAATTAGAATAATTGGCCTCAATTGGCCTAATTGGCCTGGCCTGAATTGGCATAATTGGACTCAATTTGCCTCAATTGGTATAATTGTCCGAATTGTGCTCAATTGGCCTCAACTAGCCTCAACTGGCCTTAGTGGTCTCAATTGGCCTCAATTGAACTCAATTGGCCTCAATTGGCCTCAATTGGCATCAATTGACCTAATTAGCCTAATTGGCCTCAATTAGCCTCAATTGCTCTCAATTTGCCTAATTGGCCTCAATTGGTCTAATTTACCTCAATTGGTTTAATTGGACTCAATTGGCCTCAATTGGCCTAATTGGACTCAATTGGACTAATTGGTCTCAATTAGCCCAATTGGCCTCAATTGGCCTAATTTTCCTAATTTGACTGAATTGGTCTCAGTTGGCCTAATAGGCGTCAATTAGAATAAATTGGCGTCAATTGGCTCAATTGGCCTAATTGGCCTAATTGGCCTCAATTCGCCTCAATTGGCTTAATTGACCTAATTGGATTCAATCGGCATAATTGGCCTTAATTTCCCTCAATTTGTATCAATTGGACTAATAGGCATCAATTTTCCCGATTTTCCTCAATTGGACTCAATTGGCCTAATTGGCCTCAATTGGCCTTAATTTGCGTAATTGGCGTCAATTGGCCTAATGTAGGAACCAAGCATGCATTGGAATTCCCAAACAGGTGGGATTTTAAAAAATTCCCACCAATGATTGACATAAACTTGTCGACATCAGTGAATTGCAGCCCGGTCTTAGCCGAGGACCACACGTGAAGAGTTTTAAGCACAAAAATAAACCGTCAAATACTTAGTTTAATCCGAAGTCACACACGACGTCTTATCATCATTGGCGATATCTATTTGAAGAATCCAACATCAAACTCCTATAGATGGTCCACACACACTTCAAGAAACTATAGGAATGTCGTTCATCGATGTCCGGGTGCTAGCACCAAATTCCAACGAAGCCTTCGACGCCCCAACGATCACCGCATTGCATCGCTAGAGATGCCTGAGAGAGTGCTCGATCTGAGCTCTATGTATCCAGATCCTCTCTATCTAGATCATGGGAGAGAGTAGAGGAGAGAGAATCCCCATGAATAGTTTTTGGAAAAATCCTCTCCTTTTCTATTTATAGTGTCATTTAATTAACCGGAAATTTCAACCCGGCCCCTGAATAATCAACATACAATTAACAAAAATTTAAGATTACTAATATAAGTCATAAATATTATTATAATTTTATTTTAATATATTAAATATATTACATGATAATAATTGAGTCCAAAACATGACTAATCATTCCCATAAATATTAACTAGACCCTGAATATTTTTAATATTCATCAATTAATATTTTTCATGTATTTACCTAAGACTCATAAATACATTTAATTAGTAAATTCAATAATCTTTAATCTAAACTTGAATAATATGAATTTATTTATTGCATTGGTAATTTTTTAACCTTGACCAAATCCCAGACCCCAGTGATGGGGCCCACCATTTCCTAAACTCATATTCAACTGAATAAGGAAGATTCTTGAATACTCTATTGAGTGTGACCCTCTATGCCCTTATCTTGATAGCATTGAATAGTATTCACAATCCAAGAGTGGGATTTAGCAACCCATCATGGACACTAAAGAGATAAGGATTATCACAACAGCGACAACCAACCTACGAACATGCACTATGTAATATAATATCTTTGTTTGTAACATCTCACAAAGTGGGACACACTCACATGTTATTTCCATTTCCTTGCATTATTGTTTATTGATATAACTAGAGAGATTTATCCTCGACTTCCATGTCCATGGTCTTATAAAGGTACTTTCATCCTTATCAACATGTCCTGAGATATATTACTTCCATATATCAGAAGAGACAAATCATTTCCTGACCATTCCACCAATGTCATGCCACCAATGACGCACCCAACAAAAATTACCTCACCACGACTTCATTTCCATGGTTTTCATCATGCATCAAAGTAAACAATCAAATTACATACATTGGTAATGATCTCAAGTTAGGAGACCATTACACATGATCATAGATAGGAAGATCCAATGACACCTGAAACATGTTGTGTCTCTATTTGAAGGTCTATCCACATGATCCCACTACTAGATATCACTAAGTGCAAGCTTCATGAGAAGAAGATTCAATGCTTATGTTCCCCTAGAACAAATAGTTAAATATCTACTGTGTCTGATTATTAATTTGTATCTGGACCATAGAACATATATTTAAGAATAATTTCATAGTATCTAGAGGTTTTCATTATAGCCTGGGAACTGCTATAACCTTTCAATACAATAATTAATCTTTGGAAATTACCATTTCAATAATGGACATAAAAAATTCTATACTATAATGGTAAGATGAAATCATGTACAAGTAACTGTATAAATGATATGGTAATTAAAAGAACTAAATAGTTGGGTCTATGAAACCCTCTATTTCAACACTCCCACTTGCACTAGAGACAACTTGCTAACCAAAATTTTTAGCTACTAACTTTTTGAACATCATGTTTCTGTTGAGTAATGGTTTTAGCTACTAGGTCTACCACGGTTCCACTGCATGAATATTCTTATATTGAGACCTTATCTCATTGTGTAAAACATTTTAGGATATTGTATCCTGAGTATATTCCACTTTTCCACTTTCATTACATGACATCTTAGCTAGTAAGAATATCATAATTGAAATTATGATAATCATTTCATTACTAGGTTTGATTCCAATAACTGGAACAGATTTTTGCATTTATTTGCTTCTTAGCTCCCTTATAAGCTACAACATACTCGGTATTTGTAGGTATGGCTACCACTAGCTGATCTGATCTTGAATCGCTCATCATCATTAGCCTAACTATGAGAGTAGATCACCTTGATATATGGAAGACTACTTTGTATCCCGGAAAACTAGTATCCTTGCTTCCCCACTTACCAGGTTCATATATTTTTTACTTGTTCAAGTACAATTAGATAATTCTGACTACCTCCCTTGCAGTGATGCTGGATATAACTGATATTTTCCTATTATAGATCATATCCTGTCAATATCAATTCTTGTAGATATCATGGCATACGTGATTGATCTAGCACTTAGACGTATGGACTTCAACTCACCACGTTTCCCTTCCCACGTCATGGACATGTAAACCTGAATAGATTATGCCCTGTGACATAGGCAACAATTCATCTCTTGAATTTTTCCAACTTATATTTTTCAATACAATGTCACTATATGTACGATTGATTAGGACCAAACAACCAATAGATCTACCTTAGTATATCTTGCTTCCTAGAACTTAGGTTTCTACTTTAAGTCAATATCTAGAGAATAAATTTCATTTTGGTCTTAACTAACTTGTAAGACCAATTTCTATTTTCCATATGTTGTTGAAAACACATTTCTTGGAAAACATTGATGCTCCCACTAACCTCTCATAGACACATGACAATCATTTGTTGCAAATGTATATTCTATTATCACATTGCTTACTTTAATCCTAAAATGAATTTTAGTAACTTGTAACTTTTATTAGAATTCTATGACATGACCATCCCTTTCTGGTTGCATCGTATAGGCACCATCCTTGATTGGTATTCATGATATCCAATGCTAAATAATTTGATCATAGATATTAGCTTTGATAAGTAAAATTCTAATAGATTTAGGCATAACGACTCAGTAAAACCAATCAATCCTTATTGGTACTATGCAAGTACCATCCATGTATCAACTAACATGAATACCTACCATAGTATTAAAAATAACAATCCCCTTTTCACTTTGATACATGGCATCCATTAATTGAATTTTAGTTGATCTTATCAATTTTAGCTAATTTACACACAATGCTTACTTGTTGGAAATATTATTCACATTTAATAATAGATCACCGAACGTTGGGAATATAAAAATCATACCATGGTTTTATCCTTCCTATGCAGTATGTGTCACTAGAACATACTCTGTTCCACATGCACTTGTGGAACTAGTTCCTATTCCAACTATTTTTGCATCTTGAGAATTGACTAAACACAAGTCAAATAGCTCCCACTATCTCTAATAGAGATGTGAACCCTTTTATAGAATGTAGTCTATCACTTTACTATAACTTTTATATCAAAGGGATTTATTTAGTATCCTAAGGAATTGTTAGGATAAGTACCATAGATGCACAATGTGTTTATTTGGATGCAAGTTTGTTTGTATCCGAACAAACTATTTGCATCCAAATACATGTCTTCATGACATAATCGATCCACATCATACTATGACTTGTATGATATCAATTTTTCATTATTGTTGGCATATGGTTGTGGGATATGACCGTTATTTTCTAATCATTTCATGAAATATAATGGAAGTTTCAGCAAGTTATAACATTGATATTACTTACATCAATACACTGATGTATAAAATGTGCATTTAGGAACTGCTCCAAACTACATTTGGTTGATCAATGTTAATATGTTAGACTTCATCATCAAGCCTCCTCATTAACATAAATGCCTTGGTGTGTATAAGGTAATGTGAGTTTAAAAATTACTCCATGCCACATTATCATGATTGATGATATCACAATCAAGATATTCTTTCGCATGCCGACTCGAAGTAGCTTATATCTTCTGACCAGGCACTTACATAATTTTATCATTCCATAATTACTTAATGGAATCATATGAAGTATATATACCTCTATCTTATACTTTTAATAGTTCACGTTCACTTGATAAACTATTTCCAAAAGCTTTGTGACGTACCTTTATTATAAAGTTTACTTTTACCAAACTAAATACATTGATAATACCAAAAGTATTTAGCTGTGTCGAGCCTAAATACCATACATGGTATATTCATGATGTAAACTTTTATTATTACTTGAGAAAGAGTTGCCTTATCCCAACTAGGTATAAGAATTACATTTATAATCATCACAAATTGCCTATGATTCATGTATTATTAAACTAGTGATTGAGTTTAAAATACCAAAAAAAAATTCATTCTAGAACCTAAAAGAATGTATCATTGCATCCAAGGAAACATGAGATTAATGTTTGTGGTTATACTCAATAATAGTTCAACACAAATCTTTTACTTTGAAATTAAAGAAGTCGTGTACTTCTCACCACTGGCATGGGTATCACCCTTTCACAGCCACTTGGAGAATACACCTGACTTCTAGTAAACTTTATATACCAACATGGTTATCGTATTATAATAAAAATATGAAACCAACATATTGTATTTAATACCCATGTATTAAAACCAAAACATTAAAATTGATGAATATTCCTGATGTAGAAGCGGTAAATTTATCCTTTAAATTGGTTTATTACCATTAAAATTCTATAATATTATTTCATAATATGTAGTACAAAAAACCTTTTTAATACCTCATTAATTAAAGGACATCATGAATGTTTCATTGGCATTACATTCCTTTTGTCCTTTTTTTCATTCTATCTAAATTTATTTTCCCTAATAATTAAAGATGAAATTATCATTTATATTCTTATTATCGTGGAAAACATTACCCAAATTGGTAATGAAGCATTTACTCAATAGTTGTTCATTTTGTAACATAAAACTAGACTTGAGTAAAGTGGTGAAAATGATATGATAAAGGGATCCATTTAAATATCATGATCAATCTTTCAATTTAAACATGCCAGTGTAACATCGCCGTATTCATATCATTTCTTCACATTCTCCCCGCAAACTTCTCATAGGTGAGACTTCATGTTATATCATCCATGTCCTGGTTTAGTGACAACAACTAAAACTGAATGTGGATGAAATAATAATGATATAACTATCATATGATTTATACATTAGTCTCCTGTAATCGATTTCACCCTCGCTTCTTGAGGCATTTTAACAGTATTGGGGACACTAGCACCTTGAGTTTCCTATATCATAATACTATGCGCAAGCGCTCGTATTATTCTTGGATACTCATGCTAGTGTGGAAATTTACTTTATCCGTTATAATAACATAGTTTTTAAACTTGTGGTATAATTTTCCATTTTTAAAAAAGTAATGTTTAGTAGATTAGTGCCTTTTATCTGATTATTTATCCAGACATCTTGATTAAATAATTAATTAAATGTCTCCCACTATTTTATCAGATACCAGGAACCCTCTATGCTAGAATCGTAATACAATGTCGCTTGAGTATTATAGTGGAAAAGAACCAGGAACCACCCCTCATAGTCTACAAGCTATGGATATTCCACAACATTGAGGGTTCAAGGTAGGATTTTTGTTGGCCGACCCCTTTAACTTGCGGTTCCTTGATCTGTTGAGTGAAGTCCCATCTTCTAAAATCAGAACTTGATTTACTCAACACCTGCCTCTAAAATGATAGAAAGTTATCTATAGATAATATTTACTATCACTTTAGTTAAGTCGACCCATCATTCTTATAAGGACTCCCTGGTAGTAAGAGGCACCCTCAGTTATGGCATGACCGGCACCTCAAACAGTCAGTTTTGTCCAAATTTGAAAGACAAAAGGTGGTTATGATTTAATATATCTTTGAGGGTATTATTATTTTTAAGGTGATGAAAGAAATCATTTTGTATTTATATAAGCACATACTATGTGATCGCACTCACATCTGATCATGCAAGAAATAGAAATTTTATCGCGTGACATGTTTATTTTGTCTTGTATGCTTATTTATAATTATACTATGTGATCGCCCAATAAACCACACATGCACAAATATAATAAACCAGGAAAAGCAAAATGAACACCTGATCATGAGCCGATTATATTGGTTGATCTGTTGAGTGAATAACAGACCAACCGAGATCCTAGGTACAATACCATTAATCTCGTGGCATGCAACTTGAATAGAAACATCTTCTCATCCAATGCATCCAACTCCTGTCTGGTACGTTGCCATCACTTGATATGAAGTGCTTCATACCTCATCTCGTCATTATACAACTGTACTCGCACACAGGTGAGGGGGTATTGGGGTATAAAATACAACTCTAGGAATGGGTGCGTAGGCCCTTAAACATATAATGACACTTGAGATGACACGTATATCATCTTTTATTTAACTAAACTAATTATTACAAAAATAGTACATAATAATTAAATAAATAATTATAATAAATAAACATACACCATACATGCATTGGTCGGTCTCAGGATCATGATCAGACATATACACATTAAACTCAATTATATTAAATAAATTCAACAAATAAAAATTAAACATTCATTAAAAATAAACATGAGGGCATTTAATTTAATAAAAAATTCACTCATATTTTTAATACAATATTTACGTCATTCGGTCCCATTAAATTAATTTAATTTTAAAAATTAAATTAAATTAATTATGCCACATTAAATTTTAATAACGAAAAATTAATATTTAATTAATTTAATTCTCAAATGAAATTAAATCAATTATTTTAATTAATTTTTGATTAAATTAAATCACCTGGGGCCATAAAAATTTGGGCAGGGCCTGTGTGGGTCAGTGAGAACCTGTGTAGGCCCAATCCGAGAGGTATCGACCTTGTATAAGGGCATTTTCGGCCAGCCCAGTTCGCCCAACCCCATTCTGGGATGGGGAGACCCACCTGGACCTATTTCGGGGCAATGAAAATACCTGCCCTCTAGGAGGACCGAGCGGCGGCTAGAACGGGGAGTGTCTATGGTGGCACACACTACCTGAAGACTGTGGTGCGCGCCGTGAATCAGGTTCCAGCATTGCTACATCGAAATCATCCTCAGGTACGTGAAATGAATCCATGTCAGTTCTCTGGTAGAAAGGATTTCGGCCGGTGGCCGGTGGGTCTGTTCGTGGTTAGATTTGCCGAAAAGCGAGGCACTGATTGCACCAAGGCAGGTCGGGTGAACTGTCTCTGGTGGGAAGAGATGATCCGACTTAGAAAAAGGCTGCGGTGTAGCTTGGTCGGTCCTAGTGGGGAATGAAGCAACCCGACAGGATGTGTTGCTGCGGTGGAAGGGTACTGAGCCGGGTCATGGTGCATGGTGGTGCGACATCAGTGTGCATCTGATGCGGGTGGCCGGGATTGGGCATCAAGGTTTCCGGATGAGGCGATAGTGGAGGCGACGCCTGTTGGAGGAGGAAGCGCAAGGTGTATGTCGGAGCCGGCAGCGAGTAAGTGGGAGTCGGTGTGAGGCTGGCGGCCACGACACCAGGTCCTGGTGCATTGTGTGGGAACCTTGGGGAGAGGCGGTGAGGTAGAGCCTCACGGATCGTGTCGGCGACAAGGGTGGAGTATGGAGGGATTCAGGACAACATCTCCATCCTGGTGGGAGCCTACTGCACCGCATCTCTGCAGAGAAGACAAAGTAGCGAGGGGGGGGGGTCGGCCCCCTAAAAACTTTTTTTAGTTTTTTTTTGTTTTACCCAGGAGGTGATACCCCTTTTTGAGTAGCCTAGTTTTTTTACTGGAGACCTGCTAAGTAGGTCTCCATTTAATTTTTTTCTTTGTTCACTTTACACAAAAAACGGGTCACCCCACCCCTTAATCAATCCCCTTTGTTTGTTTTTTTATTTTCCAAGCCTTCGTTATAGGTCATCCCTTATTATTTTCTAAAGCCTATTTAGGCTTTGGAAAATAAAAAAGATATTATTATAATGATATTAAAATTACGATAACAAAATTATTATAGTAATTAAATTATTATTATAATAGAACTATTATTATTACAATGAAATTATTATTATAATAATAATTATCAAAACTCACTAGAAAAACACTATTCTGGTGTAAACAGGGGACATGAATGATTAAAGGATGTTCATAGATTTAAAACACATATAATAACCAGTGTTAAATCTGAACTTAAAACATCATATGATCACATAATGGTCATCCAGTTTCGGATTAAGGTGTGGTTTGCGGAGTTGGGACCGTTACGACACCCTCTTCATAAATTAATGAAATTTTAATTTTTTTCAATTGACATAAAATCTTCAGGTATCACTTTGATACCACGTGTAGGAACCGGGTGTGAAACAGAAGCCCTGAACAGGTGGGATTATAAAAATTTTCCATCGATGATCGACGTAAACTTGTTGACATCGGTGCATAGAATCCCGGTCTTAGCTGAGGACCACACATGAAGAGTTTTAATCAAAAAAATAAACCATAAAATAGCTATTTTAATCCGAAGCTGCGCACAGTGTCCACTCATCATAGGAAATCTCTACTCGATGAATCTGATATCGATCTCCTCTAGATCTTCCAAACACACTTCATGAAATTTTAGGAATGTCGTTTGTGGAAGTCAGGGTGCTAGCACAGAATTTAGAAGAAGCCTTCAATGCTCCAATGATCACCTCATCGCTTCGCAAGCGATGCCTGAGATATTTCTCGATCCGAGTTCCATGGATCTAGATCCTATCTCTCTAGATCATGGGACAGAGGAGAGGAGAGAGAAGCCCCATGAATAGTTTTTTGGAAAACTCCCCTCTTCTTCTATTTATGGTATCATGTAATTTACCTGAAAATGTCAAATTGACCCCCGAATAATCAACGCACTATTTACAGAATTTTATGATTACTAATCTAAGTCATAAATATTATTATCATTTTCTTGTAATATATTAAATATAATACATGACAATAATTGAGTCCAAAATTTAACTCACGGTTCCCATAAATATTAATTGAACCTTGAATATTTTTAATATTCGTCAATTAATATTTTTAATTTATTTACTTAAAACATGTAAATACATTTAATTAATAAATTCAATACTCATTACTCTAAACCTGTATAATAGGAATTTATTTATTGCATTGGTGATCATTTAACCTTGGAAAATTCTCGGACCCCATTAGTGGGGACCACCATGTTCTAAACTCATATTCAAATGAATAGGGATTATTCATGAATATGCTATTGTATGTGACCCTCTAGGCCCTTATCTCGATAGCAGTGAAAATTATTCACAAACCTCAATCAGGATCTAGAAACCCAACATGGCCCCTAAAGAGATAAGGATTGTCACAACAGCGACAACCAACCTACGAACACGCCCTATGTAATATAATCTCTTTGTCTGTAATATCTCATGAAGTATGATGCACTCACATGTCATCACACTTTTATTACTTTATTGTTTGTTCATATAACTGAATGCATTTACTCTCGACTGCCATGTCCATGGTCTTATAAAGGTACTCTCATCATTATCAATATGGCCTGAGATATATTACATCTATAACCAGAGGTGAAATATCCTTTCTTGAACATTCAACCAATGTCGTGCCCCCAATGATGCACCCAACAGAAACTATCTCTCCACGACTTCATTACAATGGTTTTTATCTTGAATTAAAGTACGCAATCAAATGACATACATTGGTAATGATCCCAAGTCCAGATATCAATTCACGTTATCATAGATAGGAACATCCAATGATAGCTGAAACATGTGGGGTTCCTATTGGCGGGTTTGTCCTCATGATCTAACAACTAGAGATCACCAAGTGAAAAATTTATTAGAAGAAGTCTCAATGCTTGTGATCCCCCAGCACCTGAAAATTAAACATTTACTATATCCAATCAGTAATATGTATCTAGACCATAGAATATATATTTATGATTAATGTCATAGTATCTAGAGGTTCTCATTATAGTCTGGGAACTACTATAACCTTTTGATATGACAATTAATCTTTGGACATTACCATTTCAATAGTGGATGCAAAAAGTCTACACTATAATGGTAAGATGACATCATGTATAGCTAATTGTATACATGATATGTTATTCAAAATAACTAAATAGTTGGGTCTAGGGAACCCTCTATTTCAACACATAATTGGCCTCAATTGGACTCAATTGGTCCCAATTGGTGCAATTTCCCTCAATTGGCCACAATTGGGCCCTATTTCCCTAATTGACCTAATTGGCATCAATTGACCCCAATTGGACTAATTGGCCTAATTGGCCTCAATTGGCCTCAATTGGCCTAATTGGACAAATTGGCCACAATTGGCCTAATTGGCCTCAATTGGCCAAATTGGCCCCAATTGCTTAATTGGTCTCATTGACATAATCAGCCTTAATTAGCCTAATTGGCGTCAATTCGTCTATATTATCCTCTATTAACCTAATTAAACTAGTTAGCCTCAATTGTCCTCAATTGGCCTCAATTGGATTCAATTTGAATAATTGGCCGCAATTGACATAATTGTTCTCAATTGGACTCAGTTGGCCTCAATTGGCCTCACTTGGCATCACTTGGCCTTAATTAGCCTAATTGGCCTCAATTGGCTGCAATTGGCCTAATTGGGCTCAATTGGGCTCAATTTGCATCAAATGGCCTCAATTGACCTTAATTGGCATTAATTGTCCTCAGTTGGCCTCAATTGGCCCCACTTAGCCTCAATTGGACTAATTAGACGAATTGGACACAATTGGACTCATTTGAACTCAATTAGTCAAATTGGTCTAATTGGCCTCAATTAGTCTCAATTGGCCATAGTTGGATTCAATTGGACTAATTGGGCTCAATTCGCTTCAATTACCTCAATTCGCCACAAGTGGCCTCAATTGGTCTCAATTGACCTCAATTAGCCTAATTGGAATAATTGACCACAATTGTCCTCAATTAGCCTCAATTGGCATAAATTGGCCTAATTGGACTCAATTAGCCTCATTTGGCCTCATTTGGCCTCATTTGGCCTAATTAGCCTCAATTGGCATAAATTGGCCTCAATTGGACTCAATTTGCCTAATTATGCTCAATTGGCCTCAATTCGCCTCAATTGGCATAAATTGGCCTAATTGGCCTCAATGGGCCTCAATTGCCCTCAATTGAACTAATTAGTACAATTGGCCTTAATTGGACTCAATTAGCCTCATTTGGCCTCATTTGGCCTCATTTGGCCTAATTGGCCAAATTGGCCTCCATTGGTATTAATTGTCCCCAATTGGCCTAATTGGGATGAATTGGCCAATTCGGACTCAATTGGCCTCAATTGGTCTCTGTTTGCCTCAATTAGACCCAATTGGCCTAATTGGACCCAATTAGTCTAATTGGTCTTAATTAGCCTCAATTGTCAAAATTGGATTCAATTGGCCTCAATTTACCTAATTGGCATCAAATGGACTTAGTTGGCCTAATTGGCCTCAATCGGCCTTAATTAGCTTCAATTTCCCTACATTGACCTAATTGGCCTAATTGGCCTCAATTGGCTCAGTTGGCCTCAATTGGTCTAATGGGACTCAATTTCCTTAATTGGCATCAATTCACCTCAATTGGCCTGAATTGGCCTTAATCGGCCTCAATTGGAATCATTGGCCTAATTGGCCTCAATTGGCCTAATTGCCTGTAATTGGCCTCAATTAGCCTCAATGGGCCTCAATTGGCCTCAATTTTCATTAATTGGACTAATTGGCATCAATTGGCCTCAATTTGCCTAATTGGCCTCAATTGGCCTCAATTGGCCTCAATTGGCCTCAATTGGCCTCAATTGGCCTCAATTGGATTCAATTAGCCTCAATTGGCCTAAATGTGTCTAATTGAGATAATTGTCCTCAATTGACCTCAATGTGCATCAATTAGCCTCAATTGGCATCAAATAGCCTGAATTGGCTTAATTTTCCAAATTGGCCTCAGTTGGCCTGCATTGGCCTTAATTGGCTTGAATTGGCTTGAATTGGCATCAATTGGAATAATTGGCATCAATTGGCCTCAATTTCCCTAATTAGACAAATTAACCTCATTTTTCCTTAATTTTTTTAATTGGCCCTGGTTGGAATAATTGGCCTCAAGTTTCCTAATGGCCTCAACTAGCCTAATTTGTCTCATCTGGCTAAATTTGCCTAATTGGCATAATTGGGTTCATTTGGGCTCATTGGCATCAACTGGACACAATGTGCCCCAATTGACCTCAATTAGCCCCAATTGACCCCAATTGGCCTTAATTGGCCTAGTTGGAGTAATTGGACTCAATTGTCCTAATTGGAGTAACTGGCCTCAACTAGTCTCAATTCACCTCAATTGGCCACAAGTGGCATAATTGGCCTAATTGGCCTCAATTGGGATAATTGGCATCAATTTGTCTAATTGTCCTAATTGCACTCAATTGGCCTCAATGGACCTCAATTGGCCTTAATTGGCCCAATTGGCATCAATTGGAATCAATGGGCCTAATAGGACTCAATTAAACTCAATTAGTTGCAATTAGCCTTAATTGGCCTTAATTAGCCTAATTGGACTAATTGCCCTCAATTGGAATCAATTGGAATCCATTGGTATAATTGACCTAATTAGCCTCAATTTTCCTCAATTTTCCTCAATTGGCGTAATTAGCGTCAATTTTCCTCGATTGGCCTAATTGGCCTCAATTGGTTTAATTGGCCTCAATTGGCCTCAATTGGCCAGATTGGCCAAATTGGGCTCAATTGGGAACAATTAACCTAATTAGCCTTAATTGGTCCCAATTGCCCTCAATTGGCCAAATTTTCCAAATTGGCATCAATTTTACTCAATGGGCATAATATGCCTCAATTGGACTCAATTGGCATCAATTGGATGAATTGGACAAATGGGCATCAATTGAACTCAATTGGATTCAATTGGCCTCAGTCGGCCTCAAGGGCTCTCAATTGGTCTCAATTAGCCTCAATTGTCCAAATTGCCCTCAATTGGCATCAATTAGCATAAATTGGTCAAAATTGGCATAATTGGCATCAATTGGTCTTAGTTTGCCTCAATTAGACTCAATTGGCTTCAATTGGCCCCCATTGACCTCAATTTGCCTCAATTTTCCTAATTGGTAAAATTGGCTGTAATTTGCCTAATTTTCCTCAATTGTCCAAATTGGCCAAATTAGCATAATTGGTCTCAATTGGCCTCAATTTCCCATATTAGTATAATTGGCATAATCAGCCTTAATTGGCTCAATTGGCCTCATTATCTCAATTGGATATGTTAACCTAATTGGACAAATTGGCCTCAATTGGCCTCCATTGGCCTCCATTGGCCTCAATGAACCCAATTGGCCTCAATTGGTCACAATTAGCAGCAATTGTCCTAATTTCCCTAATTGACCTAATTGGCCTTAATTGGTCTCAATTGGCCAAAATTAGCCTCAATTGCCCTCAATTGGATTCATTTGGCGTAATTGGCCTCAATTGGCCTAATTTTCCTCAATTGGCCACAATTGGCCTAATTGGCCTAAATTTGACTCAATTGGCACCTCTATTATCCTCATTTCACCTCAATTGGTGTCAATTATACTCAATTGGCCTCAATGGTCACCAATTGACCTCAATTGGACCAATTTGCCTAATTCTCCACAATTGACCTCAATTAAACTCAATTGGACAAATTAGACTAATTAGCCTCAATTGGCCTCAATTGTCCTTGAATGGAATCACGTGGCATCAATTCGTCTAACTGGTCTAATTGTGCCAATTGGCTTCAATTGCCTAAATTGGACCAATTGGCCACAAATGGTCTCAATTGGCCTTACTTATTCTTAATGGGCCTAATTGGACTAATTGGACACAATGGGCCTTAATTGTCCGCAACTGGCCTCAATTGATCCTAATTGGCCTAATTTATCCTAATTAGCATCAATTAGCATCAATTGGCCTCAATTGGCCTCATTTTTCCTCAATTGGTCTCAATTGACCTAATTGGCCGAATTGGCCAAAACTAGTCTCAATTGGCATGAATTGGCCTTAATTGGATTCAATTGGCCCCAATAGGCCTAATTGAACTAATTGGACTCAATTAAACTCAATTGGATTCAATTCACCTCAATTTGCCTAATTGACAAAATTGGCCTTAATTGTCCTCAATTGGACTCAATTGGCCTCAAGTGACCTCAATTTTCCAAATTGGACTCAATTGGCCTTAATTGTCTAAATTTCCCCAATTGGTTTTGATTATCCTCAATTTCCCTAATTTCTCTAGTGGGACTCAATTTGAATCAATAGGCCTCAGTCGGATTAATTGGCCAAATTGGCCAAATTGGCCTCAATTGACATAATTGGCTTCATTTGGCCTAATTGGCCTCAATTGGCCATAATTGGCCTAATTGGATTTAATTTAACTAATTGGCCTAGTTGTCTGAATTGGAATCATTGGATTAATTTGATTCAATGGCCTAATTGTTTTAATTAGCCGAATAGGCATCAATTGACCTAATTGGCCTCAATTGGCCTAATTGGCCTCAATTTTCCAAATTGGATTTAATTGGACTAATAATCCTCAATGATCGAATTTTCCACAATGGCCTAACTGGGAGAATTGGATGAATTGGTCTCAATGGCCAAATTGGCCTAATGGGTCTCATTAGCCTCAATTGGCATCGATTGGTTTCAATTGGCCTAATTGCCCTCATTTGGCCAAATTAGTCTCAATTGAACTCAATTTACCTAATTGGACTTATTGGCCTCAACTACAATCACTTAGACTCACTTATCCTCAATTCACCTAATCATCCTAATTGGGCTCCATTGACCTCAATTTTCCTGATTGCCATCAATTGGCCTAAATATGCCTAAATTGCCTAAATTGGTCTCAATTCGCCAAATAGCCTCATTGGTCTCAATTGCCCTTAATTTTCCTCAAGTGGCCTCAATTGGCCTAATAAGAATCAATTGGACTCAATTGTCCAAATTAGCTAGCTTTGGCATAATTGACCTAATTGGCCACAATTGACCTCAATTTTCCAAATTGGCCTCAATTGGATGAATTTTCCACAATTTGTCTCAATTGGCCCAATTGGCCAAATTTCAATGAATTGGCCTCACTTGCCCTAATTGGCCTCAATTACCCTCAATTTTCATAACTGGCCTTAGTTGGCCTAATTGGCCTCAATTGGACACAGTTGGCCAAATAAACCTCAATTTGCCTCAATTTTCCTAATGGCCTAAATTGGCATAATTGGACTAATTGTCCCAATTTTCCTCAATGAATGAATTGACCTAAATGGACCAATTTTCCTAATAGGCCTAATTTCCCTAATTGGTCGAATTGGCATGAGTAGCTTAATTGGTGTAATTGGCCCAATTGGCCTCAAGTGGCCTCAATTATTCTCAATTTATCTAACTGGAAAAATTTGCCTCAATCGGCCTCAATTGGCCTTAATTATCCTAATTGTCTAATTGGGATCAATTGGCCTCAATTGTCCTAATTGGCCTCAATTGACCACATTGACCTCAATTTTCCTAATTCGCCTCAATTGGCCAAATTGGAGTAATTGGCCTCATTTGGCCTCAAATTGATTCAATTGGCCTCAATTGGCCTCAATTGGCCTAATTGTTCTCAATTAGCCTCAATTGGTCTCAATTGGACTCAATTGAAAAAATGGACTCAATTGACCTAATTGGCCTCAATTGGCCCCAATTGGGGTAATTGGTTTAATTGGCCTCAATTGTCCTAATTGGCCTTAATTGGAATAATTGGCCTTAATTTTCTAAATTGTCCTTAGTTAACCTAATTGGGATCAATTGACCTTAATTGTCCTTAATTGGCCAAATTGGCCTCAGTTGGCATCAATTTGTTTAATTGACCTTAATTCGCCTAATTGTGGCCTAGTAGGCCAATTATGCCAATTGAGGTCTATCAAGGGTTATTAAACCAATTAGGTCAATTGAAGGAAATTAAGTCCAATTGACGCTAATTGAGGGAAATTGAAGCAAATTGAGTCCAATACTCCAATTATGGCCAAATAGGCCAATTGAGGCCAACTATACTAATTGGGAGAATTGAGCCCAATTGAGGCGAATTAGGCCAATTGAGGAAAATTGATTCTAATTAGGCCAATTAGACTATTTGAGGCCAATTTAAGCCAATTGAATCCAATTTGGGCCAATTGAGTCCAATTGAGCCCAATTAAGTCCAATTGGGCCAATTAGGCCAATTGAGGGTAATTGAGGCCAATTGGTGCCAATTGATGCCAATTGAGGACAATAGAATCCAATTGAGGCCAATTGAGGAAAATTATGACTATTGAGGCCAATTAATGCTAATTAATGCCAAATAAACCAGTTGACTCTAATTGATCCCAATTGAGGCCAATTCGGCCAATACAACCAATTGAGGCCATTTGGCTAATTAGGTCAATTAAGGCTAATTATGTCCATTTAAGTCTAGTTGAGGTGAATTGAGTCCAATAGAGACCAATTTGGTCCAATTGAGGCCAATTAAGGCGTTTTGAGGCCAATTAGGACTATTAGGCCCAATTGAGGCCAATTGAGGACAATTATACCATTGGTGCTAATTATCCCAATTAAAAAATTTAATGCAAATTAGCACAATTTGGCCAATTGATTCCAATTGAGGCCAATGGAGGAAAATTGAGGCCAATTGGGAGAATTAGGCCAATTGAGGCTAATTTAGGCCAATTAGGTCTATTAGGGTAATTGTGGCCATTCGAGGTAAATTGAGGCCCATGGAGGCTAATTGCGGCTAATTTATGCCAATTGAAGCCGATTAGGCCAATTGAAGCCAATTAGGCCAATTGTTGCCAATTTAGGCCAATTAGTCCAATTTAGACAATTTGACAATAATTAGGACAATTGAGGCCAATTTAGCATAATTAGGCCAATTGAGACCAATTAGACCAATTGAGACTGATTATGCCAATTTGGCCAATTTGGCCACCTATGGCCAATTGGGGCAATTGAGTCCAATTAGGCTAATTGAGTCCCTTTAGGCGAATTGAGCACAATTGAGGGTAATTACTCTAATTTGCCCAATTTAGGCTAATTGGGACCTATTGAGGCTAATTGCGTCCAATTTAGGCCAATTACAACCAATTGAGGCCAATTGAGTCCAATTGGTGACAATTGAGTCCAATTAGTCCAATTAGGTCCAATTATGGCTTTATATGTGAAAGGAGTCCAATTAGGCCAATTGATGCCAATTAAGGCCAATTGAGGCCAATTGAGGCCAATTGCGGCCAAATGAGGACAATTGATTCCAATTTAGGACCACTGAGGACCATTGAGCCAATTAAGCCAATTAAGGCTAATTGAGGCCAATTGAGTCCAAGGAGGCCAATTAATCTAATTGAGGAAAATCTAGGCCAATTGAGGCCAATTGGGGACAATTGATTCCAATTAGATCAATTGAGGCTAATTGCGACCAATTAAGGCAACTGAGACCAAATATGACACTTGTGGCCAATTGAGGCCAATTGAGGCCAATTAGCCCAATTAGCCCAATTTAGGCCAATTTATGCCAATTCATGCCTATTGAGGCCAATTCGCCCAATTCGGCCAATTGATTCCAATTAAGGCCTAGTTGGAAAGTTGAGGCCAATTAGGCCAATTAAGGCCAATTGAGTCTAATTAGGCCAATGGAGTCCCATTACAGCCAGTTGAGGCTAATTGAGGTCAATTGAGTCAATTAGACAATTCGGCCAATTAGGTCAATTAGACCAATTAGGCCACTTAATCCAATTTAAGCCAATAGTGTCCAATTGAGATCAATTGAGGCCAATTCATCCCAACTAAGACCAATTAAGGAAAATTGAGGCCAATTAAACTAATTGGGGCCAATTAAGGCCAATTTTTCCAGTTGAGGCTAATTGAGGCTGAGTGAGGCGAATTAGGATAATTGATACCAATTAGACCAATTGAGGTCAATTGAGGCCAATTGAGACCAATTAAGTCCAATTGAGGTCTATTGTTAACAATTATGCCAATTGATGCAAATTTAATCAAATTAGGTCAATTAAGGCCAATTGAGGTCGATCGAGACCAATTAGGCCAATTGAGCCTAATTTAGGAAAATAAGGCCAATAGAGGCCAACTAAGGCCAATTGGGGCCAATTGTGACCAATTAGGCCCATTGAATCCTATTGAGGCCAATTGGGCCAATTGAGATCAATTGAGCCCAATTCAGCCAAATTGAGCCCAATTAAGACAATTGAGGCCAATTGAAGTTAATTGAGGACAATGGGGCTAAATCAGGCCAATTGAAGCCAATTGAGGCCAATTGAAACCAATTGAAGCTAATTGAGGCCAATTAGTCAATTGAGTCCAATTACGTCAATTAGGCCAATAGGGCCAATTGGGCCACATGAGGCCAATTGGGGATAATTGAGGCCAATAAGGCCTATTGTGGCCAATTGCGGTAATTTAGTCCAATTAGAACAATTAAGGCCAATTGAGGGCAATTGAGTTCAATTGTGGGCAATTGAGTCCAATTGAGAGAAATTGAGTCCAATTGAGGACAATTGAGTCTAATTGAAGGAAACTGAGTCCAATTGAGGGCAATTGAGTCCAATTGTGACCATTTTAGGTCAATTGAGGCCAATAGAGGCCAGATAAGCCAATGCCAAATGAGGCCAAGTGATGCCAATTGAGGCCAATTGATGCCTATTGAGGCTCATTGTGGCAAGTTGAGGCCAATTTGTCCAATTGATGCAAATGGAGGACAATTGAGGCCAATTGAGGAAAATTGATGCCAATAGAGGCCATTAAGGTCAATTGAGTCCAATAGAGGAGCATTGGGGCCAATTAAGGCCAATTGCGGTCAAGTGTAGCCAATTGGGGCCTATTGTTTCCAGCTGAAGCCAATTGAGTCCAATTCATCCAATTTCATTCAATAGAGGCCAATGAGTCCCATTGAGGCCAATTGAGTCCAATTGTGATAATTTAAGGCCAATTGAGACCAACTAGGGCTAATTGAGGCTAATTAGGCCAATGGAAAATTGAGGACAATTAGGTCAATTAAGGCTAATTGAGTCCATTTAGGCCAATTGAGACCAATCGTGTCCAATTGAGACTAATTGCAGGCAATTAAGTCTAATTAATGCCAATTGAGGCCAATTGAAGCCAATTCAAACAATTGAGGCCAATTTGGCCAATTGAGGCCAATTATGCCATTTGAGGCCAATTGAGGCCAATTGAGGCAAATTGAGGCCAATTGAGGCTAATTAGGCCAAATGAGGCAAATTAAGTACAATTGGGACAATTGAGGCCAATTGAGCCAATTGAGGCCAATTGATTCAAATTGAGGCCATTTGAGACAATTGAGGGGAGTTATGCCAATTTAAACAAATTAAATCCAATTCGTCCAATTAGGTCAATTGATAACAATTTGGAAAATTAGCCCAATTTAGGGCAATTGAGGCCAGTTGAGGCCAATTGAGGCCCATTCAGTAAATTTTCCCAATTGTTGCCAATTTTACCAATTGTGTCCAATTATTCCAATAGGGGATAATTGAGGACAATTAAGCCCCAGTGAGTATAATTAGGCCAATTGAGGCCAATTAGGCCATTTGATTCAATTGAGGGAAATTTGGCCAATTGAGTACAATTTAGCCCAGCTGAGGCCAATTGAGGCCAATTGAGGCTAATTAGGCGAATTGAGACCAATTATAGCCAATTTTATCCAATTAAGGCCTATTGTGGGTACTTAGGCCAATTGATGGAAATTAGTCCAATTAAGGCCAATTTGGGCCAATTGAGTCCAATTGAAGCCAATAGAGGCCAATTATGCCAATTGAGGCCAATTGTGGTTAGTTAAGGCCTATTAGGAGAATTAAGGCTTGTTAGGCGAATTGAGGCCAATTGAGGCCAATTGGCCAATTAGGTTATTTAGTCCAATTAGGCCAATTGAGGCCAATTGTGTCCAATTATGCCAATTGAGACCAATTGGGTCCAATTATGTCCAATTAGACTATTTGAGGCTAGCTAAGGCCAATTGAGGCCAAATGTGGCCAAGTGGGGCAAACTAGGCCAATTGAGGCGAATTGAGGCCAATTGAGGCCAACTAAGGCCAGTTGAGGCAAAGTGAAGCTAATTGGTCCATGTGAGACCAATTGAGTCCCATTGGGGCCAACTGAGACAAATTGGGGTGAATTGGGGCCAATTGGGGCTCAATGAGGTCCATTGAGACCAATTGAGCCCAATTTGGCCAACTAGGCCAATTGAGGGCAATCGAGCCCAAGTAATCCCATTAAGGGTAATTAGGCCACCTAAGGTGAACTGAGGCTATTTGAGCCCAATTGAGGCCAATTGAGGCCAATTGAGGCCAATTAGGGCAATTGAGGCCAATTGATGCCAATTAGGCCAATTTGGAAAATTGAGGCCAATTGTGAATATTGGGCCCAATTGAGGCCAATTGGGCCAATTGAGGAAATTTGGGCCAATTGAGTCCAATTGGGCCAATTGAGGCCAATTATGACAATTTGGAAAAATTTGGCCCAATTAGGCTCAATTGGACTCAATGTCCTAATAGGCCTCAATTGGCGTCAATGGGCTTCAATTGGCATAATTGGATTCATTTATCCTCAGTGGAAAAAATTGGCCTAATTGGCCTTAATTTTCCAAATTGCACTCAAGTAATCTCAATTGGACTCAATTGGCATAAATGGCATAATTGGCCTCACTTGGCATTAATTAGCCTCAATTGCCCTCAATTGCCTTAATTGGTCCTATTGGCCTCAATTTGCCTCAATCATCCTTAATTGGCCTCTACTGGCCTAATTGGCCCCAATTTTCCTTAATTTACCTCAATTGGATTCAATTAGAATCAATTGGCCTTAATTGGCCTCGATTGGCCACAATTTGTCAAATATGCCTAATTCCCCTCAATTCGACTCAATTGGCCTCAATTTATCTCAATTGTCCTTAATTGGTCTCAATTGGCCTTAATTGGTCTCAATTTTCCTCAATTGGCCTAAATTGGCCTAAATTGGACTCAATTGGTCTAATTGGCCTTAGTGGGGTTCAATTTGCCTCAATTGGTCTAGTTGGACTCAATTGGCGTCATTAGAATCAATTTCCCTCAATTAGCCTCAATTGGACTCAATTGGCCTAATTGGCCACAATTGGCCACAATTGGCCACAATTGGACTCAATTGGCCTGAATTAGCATAATTGGCGTAATTAGCATTAATAAGCCTCAATTGACCTAATTAGCCTAATAGGCCATAATTAGGCCAATTAGTCTAATTAACACCAATTAGGAAAATTGATGCCAATTAAGGCCAATTAAGGCCACTTAGGAAAACTGAATTTAATTAGGAAAATTGAGGCCAAATGAGCCCAATTAGATAATTAGTAAAATTTAGGAAAATTAGGCCAATTAGGCCAACTGAGTCCAATTAGGACAATTGTGGCCAATTGAGATGAATTAGGCCAATTGATACCAATTAGACTAATGGACGCCAATTAGGCCAATTAGCCAGTTGAGGCCAATGAGGCTAATTAAGCCAATTGAGCCCAATTATGCCAAATAAGACCAATTGACCCCAATTAGGCCAATTGAGCCTAATTAGGCCATTTGAGGCCGATTAGGCCAATTAAGGACGATTAAATCAAATTGAGGTCAATTAGGCCAATTAGGCCAATTGAGGCCAATTGAGGATAAATTAGGCCAACTGATATTGTTCACAACTGATCTCTTGTAGCTCTCAAAAACCCCATGCTCATGGTAGTCCACTAATGTGATTTGGAACTAGGATATCCTGGAGTTCTATGGTTGTCCATGTTGAATGGGCTCTTCCATCTTTTTTGGCGGGGTTTTTCATTTCCAGACCAGTGTTGGAGGTTCGTTGCTCTTCCGGGTAGATAACTGCTAGTTTCTATTGTTCGTGAACTGAATGGATATTTTTTCTTGGTGTCTTGTCGACCAGGGATACAGGTAGTATTTTTTGGGTAGCTCATAAAATCATTGTCACCGGTGAGGGTGCCTTTTTCATGACCTCATTGCCTCATCAGAACCAAGGAGTGCTCAGAGATTGATGTGCGTCATCGTCATCATCTATCTTGGGAACTGGTTGCTTGTTGTTTGTTTTGTTGACCAACTATTTTGGTTCATCGCTCAGGTAGGTCAGTATTGTATTTTTATGGTCTCGGGCTTCGAGATAGCTTTTGGTGGTAGTCCACATGGGCATCGGTTTTTGGGACATTATAATTGGCCTATGGGGTCATCGATTTCTACAGAGCATTCCTTGCTACTTTGTTTTAGGGTTAGTTCTGCTAACCCAGTTTTCTCAATTAGTTTTCAACTCAATTGTCATCTTCACTTCCACCAGTTGATGGTTTTCTCCATTAATGCTCTGGTTCTTCGGTTACCGCCGATAGCTGATTGTTGTCCTGGGCTTAAGAATAGGGGTCGACATCATCAGTGTTACGATGGAGTTCTGGTTTTCACTGATGCATGATGGCTCAAGGTTTGATGTTGGTGTGTGGGATGAGGCACTATATTTTACTCATCCCTCATTGGTGGTTGCTGGTCAACTGGTGTTGCCTTGGTTTATTTATTTGGATGTGTTCACCGGTCATCGATTCTAGAGGGGTGCTTCATCGACATAACTAGATTTCGGTGCAGGGGCTCGGTTTGGTGATGCTGCTTTCCACTGGTTGGTGATATCTTTTGGTCACATTTATCCTGGTGTTTCTATCATTGGGGGTTTCTTTCAGACATCTTGTTTTATATTGGTATTTTCTACAATTTGGGTTCGTGTCTTGGTTTTTGGGTGGTCTGGAATGCGTAGAGCATGTCATTTTGTGTGGTGTTGTTTGGTTATATGGGCCTTGGGGGATTTGATGCCAGATTTTTGTTGTGTTAAGGTTTTTAGTGCTTGATAAAAGATGTTTTAGGTTTCATCACATCAATGTTCCTGGTTCTTCATCATTTTTGGTAGATATGGGCCACTAATTCTTGGATCCTATGTTTTTTTGTAAGAACTTGTTCAATGTTGTGACTTGGTGGTGTGAATGTTGGGTTCGTCGGCTCTTCTTCAACACTGGTTTGTCAGCTCTTATTTGGCGCTGTGATTGATGGGTTCATCGACTCTTATACGACGATGTGAATGTTGGGTTCATCAGCTCTGGTTTGATAATTTTTTCATGTACATAGACACTTTTTGGACCTAATTGGTCTAATTGGAATCAAGTGGACTAATTGGTGTAATCAGTCTCAATTCACCTCAATTTTTTTAATTCGCCACAATTGGACTAATTGGTTTCACTTGGTCTAATTGGATAATTTCCCCCTCAATCGGACTCAATTTTCCTAATTGGATTTAATTGGCCTAATTTTTATAATTGGAATAATTGTCCTAATTGGAATAATTGTATTCAATTGGGTTCAACTGGTCTCAATAATCTAATTGGCCTCAATTTTCCTAATCGGCCTAATTGGCCTCTATGGAATAATTAGCCTCAGTTGACCTCAATTGGAAATTGAACTCAATTGGAAATTCAAATAATTGGCCTCAATTAACCTCAATTTTCTTCAACCTTAGTTGGCCTCAATAGGCCTCAATTTGCCTAATTGTCCTCAATTTGCATAATTAGCCTAACAGGCCTAAATGGATTCAATGGCTTGGATTGGCCTCAATGGACTAATTTGAAAAATTGACCTAAATTAGCCTCAATTATCCTTAACTGGTCTCAATATGACTTATCTTCCTTAGCTAGGTGATTGGGCATAATTGGCCTCAATTGGCCTAATTCGCCTCTATTTGCCTCTATTGGCCAAATTGGGATAATTGTCCTCAATTGGCCTCAATAGGCCTAAACTGGCTTCAATGGTATAATTGGCATCAATTGACCTCAGTTGGCGAGAATTCGCCTTAATTGGTGTTAATTTTCATAATTTTCCTAGTTGGAATAATTGGTTTCAATTGGCCTCAATGGCCTAATTTGATTCAATTGGCCTAAATTGGCATAATTGGCCTAATTGGAATCAATTTCCCTAATTGGATTGAATAGGAATAATTGGATTCAATTGGATTCAGTTGTCCATAATGGACAAATTGGCCTCAATTGGCCCCAATTGGCCTAATTGGCATCAATTCCCCTAGTTGGCTTCAATTGGATTCAATTTACCAAATGGGCCTCAATTTACCAAATTGGCGTCAATTACCCTAATTGGCATAATTGGCCTCAGTTTAACTATTTGTTCTCAATTATCCTAATTGACCTAATTGGCATAATTGGCGTAATTGGCTTCAATTGGCTTCAATTGGCCTCAATGGACTAATTGGCCTCAATTATCCTCAATTGGACTAATTGGCCTAATTGGACTCAATTGGATTCAATTGGGCTCAATTGGGCTCAATTAGCCTAATTGGACATAATTGACCTAATTGGCCTCAACTGGCCTAAGCGGCCTAATTGGCCTCAATTGGCCGAAACCGCCTCATTGGCCTAACTAGACTTATTGGATTAACAAGCCTTATGGGCCTAAGTGGCCTAAGAGATATAATTCGCCTAAATGGCCTCAATGAAATCAATGGCCCAGCTGGCCTAATTGGATTAATTGGCCTCAATGGATGAATTTTTCTAAATGGACTAACAGGCCTAAGTGGCTTAATTGGCCTCAATGACCTCAATAAACTAATTGTCCCAATGGGAATAATTTGCCTCAATTGGCCTCAATTGGCCTAATTGAACTCAATTATCCTTAATTGGCCAAATTGACCTAATTGGCCTAATTAGACACAATTGTCCTGAATTGGTCTGAATTGGACCTCATTGACCCCAATTGGCCTCAAAGGATCAATTGACCAAATTGGCCTAATAAGCCTCAACTTACATCAATTGGCCTAATTGGCCTAATTTTCCATTATTTGGATCAATTGGCCTTAATAAATCAATTGGTCGATTTGGTATAATTGTCCTGATAGGCCTTAATTATCCTGATAGGCCTCAATTATCCTCAATTGGATTAATTGGACTAATTGGACTTAATTTTTCAATTGGATGAATTGGCCTAATTTTCCTAATAGGCCTCAATATGGAAAATTGGCCTCAATTGAGATCAACTGTCTGAATTGACCTAATTGGACTAATATGCCTCAATTTCCTAATTGGTCTCAATTGGACTCAATTGATCTCTATTTTCATAATTGGCCTATTAGTACTCAATCTGCCTAATTTATCTAATTGGCATCAATTGGCCTCAATTGGCCTCATTTGGACGGATTGGCCTAAATTGACATCAATTGGCATCAATTGGCATAATTTCCTAAATTGGCCTAAATTGGCATTAGTTGGCGCAATTGGCCCCAGCTGACCTTGATTGACATCAAATGGAATTATTGGACTCAAATGACATCAATTGGCATAATAGGCCTCGATTGGACTTAATTTGTATCAATTAGCATAATTGGCCTAGTGGGCCTCAATTTTCCACAATTGTCCTAATTAGCCTAAATGCCCTCAATTGACCTCAATTAGCCTCAATTGGCCTAATGAGACTCTATTAGACTCAAGTGGCGTCATTTGGCCCCAATTGGCCAAATTGGCTTCGAAATGCCTTAATTGGCCTCATTGAGCTAATTGTCCACAATTGGCCTCAATTGACATCAATTCACATCAATTCACCTCAATTGGCATCAATTCGGCTCAATTCACCTTAATTGGCCTCAATCGACCTCAATAGATCTAATTGTATCCATTGGAACAAATGACCTAATTGTCCTAATTGGCCTCAATTGGCATAATTGGTCTAATTGGATTCAATAGGCTCTAATTGACATAATTGGTCTAATTAGCCCTAATTGGCTTCAATTGGTCTCAATTGGCCTCAATTGCCTTCAAATGGCCTAATGGGCCTAATTGGCATGAACTGGCCTCAATTGGCCCCAATCGGCCTCAATTGGTCTCAATTGGCCTCAATTGGCCTCAATTGACCTCAATTTGGCTCAATTGGCCTCAAATGGACTAATTTTCCTTAATTGGTATCAATTAGAATAATTTCCCTAATTGGCATTAATTTGCCTCAATTGGCATAATTGGACTCAATTGGCCTCAATTGGCCCAAATAGGCGTCATTTGGCCCCAATTAGCCTCGATTGGCCTGATTGGTCTAATTTTCCTCAATTGGTCTCAATTAGCCTAATTGGCCTAATTGACCTCAATTGACCTCAATTTGCCTAACTGGCATAATTGATCTCAATTGGCCTCAATTGGACTAATTGGCCACAAATGTCAACTGTTGGCCTCAATTAGCCTCCATTTGCCTCAATTGGCCTAATTGGCCTAAGTGGCTCAATTGGCCAGAATTGGCTTAATTCGCCTCAATTAGCCTCAATTGGCCTCATTAGCCTCAATTGGACTCAATTAGCCTAATTGGCCTAATTGAAATCAGTTGGCATCAATTGGACTAATTGGCCTCAATTGGCCTAAATTTTCATAATTGGCCTCATTGGACAAACTGGTCTCAATTGGCACTAATTGGCCAAACTGTGTTAATTAGCCTCAATTGTTCTCAATTGACCCTAATTGTCCTCAATTGACCTCAATTGGCCTCAATTGTTCTAATTTTTCTAATTGGTCTCTATTTCACTTAATTAGCATCAACTGGACTAATTGGCCTCAATTGACTTAATTGATCGAATTGGATTCAATTTGCTTCAATTAGTATCAATTAGACTCACTTTGCCTCAATTGGCCTCTATTGGTCCCAATTGGCCTCAATTAGCCCCAATTGGACTCAATAGGCCTCAATTGGCCTAAATTGGCCTCATTTGGACTAATTGGCCTCAATTGGAGTCAATTGGCGTCAATAAGCATCAATTGGTGCCAATTGGCCCCAAGTAGCCTAATTGGACCCAATTGGCCTTAATTGGCCTCAATAGGCATCAATTGGACTAATTAACCTCAATTGGCCTCACTTCATCTCAATTGGGCTCACATGGACAACTTGGTCTGAAATGGGCTCAATTGGCGTCAATTGGCCCCAATTGCCCTCAATTGGTCCCAATTGGCCTCAATTTCCCTTAATTAGATTCAATTAGACTGTGTTGGCCTAATTGGCCTCAATTGGACAAATTGTCCAAATTGAAATCAATTGTCCTCGTTGGCCTAATTGTCCACAATTGGACACTATTGGCCTCAATTCCCCTCAAATCACTTCAATTGGCCTCAATCGGCCTCAATGGGACTAATTGGCCTCAATTGGCCACAATTGGACTTAGTTGAACTAATTGGATAATTGGCCTCAATTGGCCTAATTGGTCTCTTTGGCCCCCATTGGAATCTATTGACCTCAATTGGCCTGAAATAACCTAATTGGCATCAATTGGCCTCAATTGACTATATTAGGCTAATTGGATTAATTGGTCTCAATTGGTCTCAGTTGGCCTCAATTGACATCAATTGGCCTCAATTGGCCGTAATTGGCATAAATAGCCTCGATTAGGTCAAATTGGGCTCAATTTCGCTCAATTGGCCTAATTGATCTTAATTGGACCTAATTGGAATTAGTTGGCATAATTGGCATAATTGGCCTCAATTTGCCTCAATTGGCCTTCTCGGCCAAATTGGACTCAATTGGCCTAATTGGCCAAACTGAGCTCAATTGGCCCTAATTGTCTATATTGGCCTCAATTGGATTCAAATGGACTAATTGTCCTCAATTGGCTCTAATGTTCCTAATTGGCATAATTGGTCTCAATTTGCCCCAATTGGCCTAATTGGCCACAATTGAACTAATTGGCCTCAATTGGCCTTAATTGATCTCAATTAACCTAATTGGCCTAAGTGGTCTCAATGGGCTTGAATTGGACTAATTGGCCTCAATTGACCACATTGACCTAATTGGCCATAATTGGACTCAATTGGACTTAATTGACCTAATTAGCCTCAATTGGTCTCAATTGGCCTCAATTGTATCTAATTGGCAACAATTGGTCTTAATTGGCCTCAATTGGCCTCAACTAGTCTAATTGGGCACAATTGGACTAATTGGCCTAATTGGCCTTAATTGTCTTCAATTGATATCAATTGGCCTCACTTGGCCTCAATTGACCTCAATTGGCCAAATTGGCCTCAATTGCCCTAATTGGCCTCAATTGGCCCCAATTGGCCTCACTAGGCCACAAGTGACCTCAATTGGCCTAATTTGCCTCAATTGGTCTCAATTGGGCTCAATTCGCCTCAATTGTTCTCACTTAGCATCAATTGGCCTCAATTGGGATCAAATGGACTACTTTGCCTCAGATGGGCTCAAATGGACTCAATTGGCATCAATTGGCCCCAATTGGCCTTAATTGACCAAATTGGCCTCAATTATCAATAGCTTCAATTGGACTCAATTAGGCAATTTGGACAAGTTGGCCTAGTTGGCCTCAATTGGCCTAATTGGCCTTGAAAGACCTTAATTTGCCTCAATTGGCCTCATAGGCCTAATTGTCCACAATTGGCCTCAATTGACCTCAATTCAGCTCAATTCACCTCAATTGGATATAATATTCCTCAATGGGCCTAATTGTTCTAATTTTTCTCAATTGGCCTCAATTGGATTCAATTGGCCAAATTGGTCTAATTGAACTTACTGGACTCAATTGGATTCAATTGGCCTTAATTGGCCTGAAATGGCCTAATTGGACTAGTTGGCCTCAAATAACCTCAATTGGCCTCAATTGGGCCAAAATTGGATGCCTCATTGGACTAATTGGTTTCAATTGGTCTCAATTGGCCTCAATTAGCATAATTGTCCTCAATTGGCCAAATTGGTCTCAATTGGTCTCAATTGGCCTCAATTAGCATAATTGGCCGAATTTGCCTCAATAGCCCTCAATTGGCCTCAATTTGCCTAATTAGATGCAATTAAGCCTCTATTGGCGTCAATTGGCCTCAACTGCACTAATTTTCCTCAAGTGGGCCCAATTGACATCAATTAGCATAATTGGCCTCAATTTGCCTTAATTGGCCTAATTGGCCTTAATTGGCACAAATTGGCCTCAATTGGTGCCATTTGGCCTAATTGGTTTCAATTAGCCAAATGGGCATCAATATGCCTCATTTGGTTTCAATTGGCCCCATTGGCCTCTATTGTCCTCAATTGGCCTAATTGGAAAAATTGGTATCTATTGGCCTCAATTGGCCTCAATTGGCCAAATTGGCCTTAATTGGCCAAAATTGGCCTAAGTTTCCCTCAATTGAACAAATTGGCCTCAATTGGTCTCAATTGGCCAAATTGGCCTTAATTGACCTTAATTTGCATTATTGGCCTCAATTAGACTAAACAGCCTCGATTGGCCTAATTGGCCTAATTAGACTCAATTGGCCTCAATTGGACTCACTTTCCCTAATTTTCCCAATTGTCCTCAATCAAAATAACTGGCATCAATTCGCCTAATTGAACAAATTGGCTTCAATTGGCATCAATTTGCCTCACTTGGCCTCAATTGGCCTAATTTGCCTAAATTGGCCTCAATTCGCTCTAATTTGCCTCAACTGGCCTCAACTGGCCCCAATTGGCCGTACTGTGCCTCAATTGTCCTTAATTGGCCTCAATTGACCTATGTCGGACCCAATTGGGTTGAAATGGCCCACATGGCCTGAAATAGCCTCAAAGTGCCTCAAATAGCCTCAATTGAAAGAAATTGGCCTCAATTGGCCTAATTAGACTAATTGGATTTAATTGGACTCAATTGGCCTAATTGTACTCAATTGGCCTAATTGGACCCAATTGGCCTCAATTGGCCGCAATTGGCCTGAGATGGCCTCAATTGGACAGTTGGCCTCACTTCGCATCAATTGGCCAAAATTGGCCACAATTGTCCTTTCTTGCCTCAATTGGTCACAATTGGCCTCAGTTGGCTTAATTGGCCACAATTGGCCTAATTGGGCTCAATTGGCTTAATTGGCCTAATTATCCCCAATTTGCCTCAATTTCACTCAACTGTCCTAATTATCCTCAATTAGTCTCAATTAGCCCAATTTTCCTAATTTGCCTCAATTAGCTTCAATTAGTCTCAATTGGCCTCAATTAGCCTAAATGGACTCAAATGGCCTCAATTGACCCCAATTGGACAAATTGGTGTCAGTTGTTCTCAATTGGACTCACATGGCCAAATTGGCCTTAGTTGGCCTCAATTGGCCTCAGTTGGCCTCAATTAGCCTAAGTTGGCCTAATTGGACTAATTGGCCTCAATTGGCCTCAGTTGGCCTCAATCGGCCTCCATCAGCCTCAATTAGCCTCAACAAAATTCCATTGGTCGTAATTGGCCTCAAATGGCCATAATTGACTTAATTGGCCTTAATTGACCTCAACTGGCCCAGTTGGTCTTAATTGGCCTCAATTCACCTCAATTGGACTCAATTAGGCTCAATTGACCTAATTAGCCTCAACTATCCTCAATTACCCTTAATTAGCCTCGATTGGACCCAATTGGCCTCAATCGGGCTCAATTTTTCTAATTGACCTCAATGGCCTCAGTTGGCCTCAATTGGCCTAATTATCATAAATGGCCACAAATTGGCCTCAATTGGCTTAATTGGACTCAATTGGCCTCAATTGGCCATAATTGGCCTCAACTACCCTCTATTATCCCAAATTGGCCTCAATTGGCCTAATTTGAAAAATTGGCCTGAATCAGGCACAATTGATGTAATTGGCCTCAATTGGCCTATTTTCCACAATTGTCCTCAACTGGCCTCAATTGGCCTAAATTGGCCTCAATTGGCCTCAATAGGCCTAATTGGACTTAGTTGGATTTATTGGCCTCAATTGGCCTCTATTAGCCTCAATTGGCCTCAATTGGACTAATCATCCATAATTGGCCCCAATTTGCCATAATTGGCCTTAATTGGGCACAATTGGGCTCAATTGACCTGATTGGCCTAATTGGAATTATAGGCCTCAATTTGCCTCAATTTTTCTCAATTGGTATAATTGGCCTTAATTGGCCTCAATGGGTCTCAAGTGGCATAATTGGCCAAATTGGCCTCAATTGGACTTATTGGCCTCAATTGGCCTCAATTGGCCAAATTGGACTCAATTGGCCTAATTTTCATAGTTTGCCTAATTGATCTAATTGTCCTCAATTGACCTCAATTTTACAATTTGGCCTTAATTGGCCTCAATTTCCCTCAATTAGACTAATTGGCCAAATTAGTCGCAACTGCCCTGAATTGGCCTAATTGGCCTTTATGAGCCACAATGGACATTATTTGTCCTAACTAGCTTCAATTGGGAGGAATTGGCCTAATTGGCCTCAATTGGCCTCAATTTGTCTCAATTAGACTAATCAGCGTCAATTTCCCTCAATTGCTGTAATTGGCCACAATTGGAATCAATTGGCGTATTTGTCCTCAATTGCCCTCAATTAGCCTCAATTGGCCTCAATTGGCCTCAATATGCCCAAATTGGCCTCAATTGGAAACAATTGGCCCTATTGGCCTTAATTGAGATAATTGGGCTAATTTTCCTTAATTTGAATCAATTGGCCTCATTGATATAATTAGCCTCAATTGGCCTCAATTGACCTCAAGTGGCCAAATTGTACTAATTTTCCAAACTGTCCTGAATTGGACTAATTGGCCTTGATTGGCCTCAATTGGCCTAAGTGGCCTAATTGGCCTAACTTTCCATAATTGGCCTCAATTGGCCTCAATTGGCCTCAATGGGACTCAACTGGAATAATTGGGCTCAATTGGCCTCAATTGACCACAATTGACCACAATTGGCCTAATTGGCCTCAATTAGCTCCAATTGGCCTCAATCAGACTAATTGGCCTCAATTGGCCTTAATGGTCCTAATTGGCCTCAATTTTCTTTAACTGGGCTCAGTTGGTGTAATTGACCTCAATTAGCCTTAATTGGCTATAATGGGCCTTAATTGCCCTCAATTGGACTCAATGGGCCTAAATTGGAATAATTTTTTCTCAATTGGCCTAATTTTCCTAATCCATCTCAATTGGCCACAGTTGGCCTAATTGGCCTCAATTTTCCTCAATTGGCATAATCGGCCTAATTGGCATCGATTGACCTCATTGGCTCCAATGCGCTTCATTTTGTCTAATTGGCCTAATCATGCTCAGTTGGCCTCAATTGGCCTAATTGGACTAATTGACCTCAATTGGACTGAATGGCCTCAATGGGCCTCAATTGGCCAAATTAGACCCATCAGACTCAATTGGACTCAATTGGCCCAAATTGGGTTTAATTGGTCTTAGTTGGCCTAATTATCCTAGTTGGCCTAATTGGCCTCAATTAGACTCAATTCACATAATTTGGAAAATTGGCCTTAATTGACCTCAATTGGACTCAATTTTCCTAATTGGCTTAATTGGCCTCAATTGGGTGTAATTAGCCTCAAGTAGCCAAAATGGACTCAATTGAACTCAATTTTCCTAATTGGAATAATTGGGGTAACTAGCCATAATTGACCTAATTTCCCTCTATTGGCATAATTGGCCTCACTTTACCTATATGGCTTTAATTGGTCTAATTAGCCAAATTGGCCTAATTGGTCGAACTGGCCTAATTGTCCTTGGTGGTCAAGTTTGAATCAATGGACTAATTGTCCGAATTGGCCAAATTGGCCTCGATTTGGTTAATTGGGGTCATTTAGACCCAATTTGCCTAATTTTCCTTGATTGGCCTAAATGGAAAAACTGTCCCCAATTGCTGAATTAGACTCAATATATTAATTGATCCAATTGGCCTAATTGGACGAATTAGTCTCAGTTGGCCTAATTAGACTATTTGGCCTCAATTGTCTTAATTGGCCTCAATTGGACTCAATTTTCCCAATTGGCCATAATTGTCCAAATTGGCCAAATTGTCCTTATTGGACTCAATGGAAAAATTGGATTCAATGTCCTAATTGGCCTAATTGGTTGAATTGTCTCGACTGCCTAATTGACTTAATTGGCCAAACTGGCCTCAATAGGTCTAAATTGGCCTCAATTCGCCTAATTGGCCTAATTGGCCTCAATTGGGCTCAATTGGTCTCATTTGGGCTAATTGGCCTCAATTGACCTCAATTCTCCTAATTGGGCTAATTGGACCCAATTGGCCTAATTTGTTCAATTAGCCTTAATTGACCCCAACTTTCCCGATTAGCCTCAACAGGCCTTAATTGGCCTAATTGACCTCAATTAACCTCAATTGGCCTAAATGACCTCAATTGAACTTAATTTTCCTAATTTGTCACATTTGGATCAACTCACTGAATGCACAATAATTCGACTCAATTGACCTCAATTTTTCCTAATTAGACTCAATTTGTCTAATTAGCCTAATTAGCCCAATTTGCCTCAATTGACTTCAATTGGCCCAAATTGGCATCAATTTGATTCAATTGGACTCAATTGGCCTCAATTTGTTTCAATTGGCCATATTTGGCTTTAATTAGACTCAATTGTCCTAAATTAGTCTAATTAGAATCAATTGGTCACAATTGGACTCAATAGGCCTTATTGGCATCAATTAGCCTCAATTGGCCTCAATTTTCCTTATTGGACTGATTGGCCAAATTTGTGAAATTTTCCTCAATTGGCCTCAATTTGCCTCAATTTGTCTAATTGGACTCAATTGGCCTCAATTGGACTCAAATGGATTAATTGGCCTCAATTGGACCCAATTGGCCCCAACTGGCCTCAATTGGACTCAATTTTCCTAATTGGTTTTAATTGGCCTCAATTACCTTAATTGGATTCAATTGGCCTCAACTTGACTTAATTGGCCTAATTGGCCTTAATTGGTCTCCATTGGCCTAATTGGTCTAATTGATCTCAATTAGCCTCATTTAACCCCAATTGGAATAATTGTCCTCATTTGGACTAAATGAGCCTAATTGGCCTCAATTGGCCTAATCATCCTAATTGGCATGAACTGGACTCAATTATCCTAATTGGCCTCAATTGGCATAATTTTACTCAATTAGTCTAATTGGTCTCAATTGGAATATTTGGAGTCAATTGGAGTCAATTGGCCTAATTGGATTAATTGGCCTCAATTGGCCTAATATTCCTCAATTGGCCTCAATTGGTGTAGTTAGCTTCAATTGGCCATAGTTGAGATCCATTGGCCAAATTGTTATAATTGGTCTCAATTTGTCTCTATTAGACTCAATTGGCCTCGATTGACCTCAATTGGACTAATTGGCTTAATTGGCCACAATTGGCCTCAATTTGCCTAATTGGCTTGAATTGGACTCAATTGGACCAATTGGCCTCAATGTGCTTCAATTGAGCTCAATTGGCATAATTGGACTCAATTATGCTGAATTGGCCTGAATAGACTCAATCGGACTCAAGCACCTCAATTGGACTAATTGGATTAATCGGCCTCGATGGGCCTCAATTGGCCTAATTGGTCTCAATTGGACTCAATGGCCTCAATTAGCCTCAATTGGCCTAATTAGCCTCATCGGATCAATTGGACTCAATTGGACTCAATTGGAACAAATTGGGCGGAATTGGCCTCAATTGGCCTAATGTTCATAGTTAGCGTAATTGGCCCCAATTCACTTAATTCTCTAAACTGGCCTTAATTGAACTCAATTTTCCTCAATTTTCCTAATTGGCATAATTGGCGTCAATAGGATGAAATTCGCCTCAATTGGACAAATTAGCCTCAATTGGACTAATTGGACTCAATTGACCTAAATTTTCCTATTTGGCATCAGTTGACTTAGTTTCCTTCTATTGTCATAGTTTTCCTAATTGACCATAATTGAGCAATTTCCCTCTATTGGCCCAATTGGCCTCAACTGGTCTCAATATTCCTATTTGGATTTAATTGGCCTAATTGGGAAAATTATCATAATTAGACTTAGTGGTCGAATTGGCATTAATAGTCTAATGAGATTAATTAGATAAATTGGAATCAATTGACCTAATTGGTCTCAATTGGGTTAATTAGGTTCAATTGCCCCTAATTTTCCAAATTGGCCTTGATTGGCCTAATTGGAATAATTGAATCAATCGCTGAATTGGCCTCAATAGAAAATTGGCCGAATTGGACTAATTTTTCTAATTGGCCTAAATTGGCCTAATTATCCTAATTGGCCTCAATGGAGAAATTGGCTTCAATGTTCTAATTGGCCGAATTTGTTTAATTGTCTCGATGGCCTAATTGGATTAATTGTCCCAATTGGCCTCAGTTGGCCTAAATTGACTTCAATTTTCCTATTTGGCCTCAATTGGCCATAATTGGTTTCATTTGGCCTAATTTTCCATAATTTTCCAAATATACTCATTTAACTTCAATTCACCTAATTGGGCTAATTGGAATAATTGACCTAATTGGCCTCAATTACCCTCAATTCGCCTAATTGGCCTCAATTGATCCTAATTTTACCAATTCACCTCAACTAGCCTTTATTGGACTAATATGGCTCAATTAGCCCAAATTAACCTCAATGGACTCAATTGAACATAATTTTTCTAATTGGCCACATTTGGCTCAATTGCTTGAATGAGAAATAATTAGACTCAACTGGCCTAATTGGCCTCAATTTGCCTTAATAGGCAACAGTTGGCCTCAATTGGCCTCAAATTTCCTAATTCGACTCAATTGGCCTAATTGGGCTCAATTGGCCTCAATTTACCTAATTGAACTCAATTTGTCTAACTGGACTAATTGGCCTCAATTGGCCTGAGTTGGCCTTAGTTGGCCTCGATTTTCCTCAATTCACCTAATTGGACTTAGTTGGCCTGAATTAGCTTGTATTGGCCACAATTGTCCTAATTGGCATGAATTGGCCTCTGTTGGCCTCAATTGACCTTATTGGCCTCAATTGGACATAATTAGCCTAATCTGCCTCAATTGGACTAATTTTCCCCAATTGGCCTCAATTGGCCCCAATTTTCTCAATTGATCTCAATTGGCTCAATTGGCCTCAATTGGCCTCAATTAGCCTCAATTAGCCAAATTGGCCTTAATTAGTCAAATTAGCCTCAATTGGCCGAATTGAACTCAATTGGCCTCAATTGGCTCAATTAGCCTCAATGTGCCTCAATTGGTCTCAATTTTCCTAATTGTACTCAACTAAACTCAATTGTCCTAATTAACCTCAATTGGACTAATTGGTCTCAATTGACCTCAATTAGCCTCAATTTCCCTCAATTGTGTTCAATTGGCCTCAATTTTACTCAATTGGTCTAATTGGTCTTAATTGGCTTCAATTGGCCTAATCATCCTAATTGTTCTCAACTTTCTCTATTGTCCTAATGGCATCAATTGGCCTAATTTTCCTCAATTAGACTAAATTGGCCTCAATGGGCTTAATTGGCCTCAATTGGCTTAATTGGCCTTAATTGGAATATTTGGCATCAATTGGCATCAATTGGCCTCAATTGGCCTCAATTGGCCTCAATTGGCATTAATTGGCCTCAATTGGCCTGAATTTTTCCTCAATTGGGCTCAATTGGATTAATTTGCTTCAATAGGCCTCAATTGGCCTCAATTGGCCAAATTTCCCTCAATTGTCCTCGATTGACCAAATTGTCCTCAATTGGCCTAAATGGATTCAATAGGACTAATTGGACTCAATTGGACTCAATAGGTCAAATTGGTCAAATTTGTTTTAATTGGCCTCTATTGGCCTCAATTGATCTCGATTGGCCCTAATTGGCATAATTGACCACAATTGGCCTTGATAGCCTGAATTGGCCTAAATTGGCCCGAATTGGCTTAAATGGACTCAATTTGCCTAATGGGCCTCAGTTGGCCTTAATTAGACTAATTGGCCTCAAATGGCCTCAATCGGCCTAATTGGAATAATTGGCCATAATTGGCCTCAATTGCCCACAATTGCCCTAAATTTGCCTTAATTTTCCAAATTGGCATCAACTGGACTAATTCTAATAATTGGTCCAATTGGCCTAGTTGGGCTTAATTGCTGAATTGGACTCAATTGACTAATAGGCATAATTAGCCCAATTGTCCAAAATTGGCCACAATTGGCCTTAATTAGCATTAACTAGCCTAATTGGCCTAAGTTGGGAGAATTTTTCTAATGAAACCAATTTGCCTAGTTGTCCAAATTGGTGTTAATTTGTCTAATTGGAATAATTTGTGTCAATTGGTATAATTGGAATAATTGGACCAATTTTCATAATTCGCCTGAATTTGTTTAATTGTCCTCAATTGGCCTAATTGGCGTCAATTGGCCTAATTAGCCTAATTGGACTAATTGTCCTAATTGGTCTCAATTTTCCTAATTGGTCTCAATTAGAATAATTGATATAATTATCCTAATTGGAATAATTGGATTTAATTGGTTTCAATTGGCCTCAATGGACAAACTAACCTTAATTGACCTAATTTTCCTAATTGGCCTCAATTGAGTAATTGGCAATAATTGGAATCAATTGGCATCAATTAGAAATTGGGATAATTGTCCTCAATTATCTTAATGGCCTCAATTAGCATAATTGGGAAAACTGGATTAAATAGATGAATTGGCATCAATGAGCCTAATTGGCCTAGTTAGCCTAATTGGACCAAACTGGCCTCAATTACCATCAATTGGCCCCATGTGGCCTCATGTTTCCTAATTGGACTCAATTTTGAAAACTGGACTAATTAGACCCAATTGGACTTATAGGCCTCAATTGGCCTAATCGACCTCAATTGGCATAATTGGCCTCTATTGGTCTCTCTTGGCCCAATTGGCCTAATTGGCCCCAATTGGCCTCTCTGACCTAATTGGCCTCAATTTGACTAAATTTTCCTCAATTTCCTAACTGGAATAAAATGATCTTAATAGGCCACAGTTGTCCTTAATTGACATCAATTGGCACAATTGGTCTAATTAGCAAAATTGGACTCAATTGGACTCAATTGGCCTCAATTGCCTTATTGTCCATAATTAGCCTAATTAGTCTAAATGGACTAATTGGTCAAATTGACCTCAATTTTCCAAATTTCCCTCAATTTTCCAAATTATCCATAATTAGCTTAAATGACGTCAATTTTTATAATTATCCTAATTGGACTAATTTGACTGCAATTTTTTTTTGTTTTCAAATAAATCACTTTATGGTCGAGTGAGAACCATACCAGAATCACTTTACTTAATTGGACTCAATTGGCCCCAATTTTCCTATTTGGACTTAATTGTCCTATTTGGACTAACTATCATAATTAGTCTAAATAAATGGACTAATTTGACTCAATTTACCTAATTTTCCTTATTAGCATCAATTGTGCTAATAGGCCTAATTGGCCACAATTGGCATCAATTTTTCTAATGGGCCCCAATTGGCCTAATGGGCGTCAATTGGCCTAATTGGTCTCAATTTTCCTATTTATCTTCAATTGGACTAATTTGAAAAATTGGAAAAATTGGTCTAATTGGAATAATTGGTTTAATTGGAATAATTGGCTTCAATTGTCTTCAATTAGCCTCAATGGAGTAATTGGCCTTATTTGGCCTCATTGACCTAATTGGCTTCAATTGGTCTCAATTGGCATCAATTGGCCAATTTAGATTTAATTGACATAATTGGCCACAATTAGACTCAAATTTCCTAACTGGACTCAATTTTCCTAAGTGGTCTAATTAGCCTAATTGGCTTGTTTGGCTGAATTGGTCTCGATGACCTATTTGGACTTAGTGACGCAATTGCCCAAATTTCCCTCAATGGACTACGTCGTCTAATTGGATTAATTGGTCAAAATGGAAGAACTATATTCAGTGGACTAATTGGCATAATTAACCTTATTTTCCTAATTGGCCTCTATGGCGTAATTGGCCCAAATAGCTTAATTAACCTGAATTTGCCACAATTGGCCTAATTAGCCTCAATTTTTATCAATTATCCTAATTTTCCTCAATTGGCCTCAATTTACCTCAATTGATCTGAATTAGTTTCAATTGGCCTCAATTGGCCTAATTGGCCTCAATGGCTGAATTTTCCGAATTTGCCTAATTTTCTAATAGGCCACAATTGGTATTAATTGTCCAAATTGGCCGTAATTTGCTTCAATTGGCCTCAATGACTCAATTGTCCAAATTGTTCTAATTGGCCGGACAGGTCTCAATTGGCCCTAGTTATCTTAATTGGTCTAAATGGCTCAATGGCTCAATTGGCCTCAATTGGCTGAATTGACCTCAGTTGGCCTAATTGACATAATTCGCCTCATTGCCCTCAGTTGGGCTCAATTAGAATAACTAGCCTCAATTGATCTCAATTGGCCTCAATTGGCCTTAATGGGTATAATTGGCCTAATTGGCCGAAATTGTACGAAATTGGCCGCAATGGGTCTCAATGGGCCTCAATTAGATGAATTGGCTTAATTGGTATAAATTGGCCTCAATTGGCATCAATTGACCTCAATTTTCCTTAATTGGAATCACTTTGCCTAATTGGCCTCAATTTGCCTAATTGGCCTCAATTGCCCTCAATTGTCCAAATTGGCCTCAATTGACCTTAATTTTCTTGATTGGCATAATTGCCCCCATTTTGCGTCAATTAGTCTCAATTGACCTAATTGGCCTTAATTGGTCCCAATTTGACTCAATTGGCCAAATTGGCCTCAATAGGCCTCAATTGGCCTCAATTGAACTCAATGGGCCTAATTGGCCTAATTGGCCTTAATTGGCCTCAATTGGTCACAATTGGTCTAGTTGGTCTCAGTTCGCCTAATTGGCCTCAATTGGCCTAATTGGCCACATTTGGTCTAATTGGCCTCAATTGGACTCAATTTTCCTAATTGGCCTCAATTGGACTCAATTTGCCTAATTGGCCTGAATTTTCCAAATTGGACTCAATTGGACCCAATAGGCACCAATTCGTCTTAATTGAACTCAATTGACCTAATTCTTCTTAATTATCCGCAATTGGTCTAATTGGCCTCTATTGGCCTAATTGGCCTCAATTGGCCTAATTGGTCTCAAGTGGCCTAATTGGTCTCAATTGGAATTAATTGACCAAATTGCCCCCAATTTGTCTTAGATAGCCTAATTGGCATCAATTGGCCTCATTTGACCAGAATTGGACTGAATTGGCCTGAATTGGACTAATTGGCCTAATTTGCCCAATTGGCCTCGATTGGCCTCAAATTGGCTCAATTGGCCTAATTGGTCTAAATGGCCTCAATTGGCCTTCATTGGCCTCAATTGGCTATAGTTGGTCATAATTGGCCTCACTTGGTCTCAATTGTCCTCAATTGTTCTAATTGTCCTCATTTCCTAATTGGCCAGAATTGGCCCCAATTGGCCTCAATTGGCCTAATTGGCATAATTGAACTTAATTTGACTCAATTTTTCTAATTTTCAAAATTGGCCTTAATAGGACTCAATTGGTCTCAATTTTCCTAATTTCTCTAATTTGTCTTAATTCACCTAATTGTACAAATTGGCCTCAATTTTCCTAATTCACCTAATTGGCCAAATTGGGCTTAATTGGCAACAATTGGCCTACTTGGCTAATTGGCTTCAATTGGTATCAATTGGTCTAAATTATCCGTAGTTGGAATCAATTGGAAAATTTTCCCTCAATTATCCTCAATTGGACTCAATTGGACACAATTGGCCTAATTGGCCACAATTGGCCTAATTTCCCTAATTGGCTTCAATTGGCATCAATTGGCCACAATGGGACTAATTGGCCTCAATTTTCCTCGAATGGCCTAATTAGACTCAATTGGTATCAATTGGACTCAATTGTACTCAATTTTCCTAATTGGACTCAATTGGCTTCAGTTGGCAGAATAGGCCTCAATTGGGTCAATGGGTCTCAATTGGCCTAATTGGCCAAATTAATCTCAATTGGACTAATTGGCCTAATTGGCCTCAATTGGCCTCAATAAGCCTTAATTAGACACAATTTTCCTAATTGGCCTCAATTTCTCTAATTGGACTTAATTTTCTGAATTTTCCTCTGTTGGGGCTAATTGGCTTAATTAGCATCACTCAACTCAATGGCCTTAATTGGCCTAATTAGCCTCAATTGGCCTAATTGACCTCAATTTTCCTAATTGTCCTCAATTGGACTCAGTTTTATTAATTGGCCTCAGTTGGTCTAATTGGATAGATTGGACTCAATTGTCCTTAATTGGTCTAATTGGCCTCAATTAGACTAATTGTCCTCAGTTGGCCTCAATTTGCCTAATTGACCTAAATTGCCCTAAATGCCTTGATTGGGCTCGATTGGACTTATTGGCCTTAATTGGCCTTATTGGCCCCAATTGGCCTCAATCATTCTCTTTGGCCTTAATTGTCATAATTGGCATAATTAGCCTCAATTGGCCTCAATTTCCATAGTTGGCCTCAATTGGCCTAATTGGCCTTAATCTGCCTAATTGACCTTAATTGGCCTAATTCTCCTAATTTTCCTAATTGGTATAATTGGCCTAATGGGACTTAATGGTTGAATTGGAATCAACGAACTAATTAGAAAAATTATTCTAACTAGGCTAATTGGTGGAATTGGAATCAATTTCCTAATTGTCCTAATCGGTCTCAATTGGAATCCATTGGCCTTAATTGGTCTCAATTCGCCTAATGGACCTTATTGGCCTCAATTTTCCTCAAACACCTCAATTATCCAAATTAGAATAAATTGGACTCAATTAATCCAATTGGCCTCAATTGACCTTAGTTTTCCTAATTGGGCTCAATTGGACTCTATTGGCCGAATTGGCCCCAATTGGCATAATTCGCCTCAATTGGCCGAATTGACCTCAATTGGCCACAATTGACCCCAATTGGCCTAATTATTCTAATTGTCCTCATTTGGCCTCAATTGGACATAATTGGCTTAATCTGTCTCAATTGGCTAAATTGGCATCTATTTGCCTCAATTTGCCACATTTGTTCTCAAATGGCCTCAATTGACATAATTGGCCTCAATTGGAATCAATTGGCATGTTTGGCCTCAATTGTCCTAATTGGCCTCAATTGGCCTCAATTTTCCTAATTGGAATCAGTTTTCTAATTGGCCTAGTTGTCCTCAATTGTCCTCAATTGGCCTTATTGGCATTAATTTCCGTTAAATTACTTAATTGACCCCAATTGGCATAATTGGTGTAATTGGTGTAATTGGATTCATTTTTTTGAATTGGCATGAATAGACTAATTGTCTTAATACACCTAGTTGGCCTAATTGTCCTAATTTTCCAAATTGGGCTCAATGGCCTAATTGGGCTCAATTGGGCATAATTAGCCTAATTTTCCCAATTGGCCTCAATTAGCCTAATCTGCCTCAATGTCCTAATTGTCCTAATAGACCTAATTGGACTAATTGGATTTAATTGGATACAATGGGCCTAATTATAAATAGTTGGCCTCAATTAAACTATTTGGACTAATTGGCCTAATTGAGCTCAATTGGCCTCAATTTTCCTAATTGGCTTAATTGGCCAAATTTGTTTAATTTTCCTAAGTATTCTAAATTGGACTAATTGGCCTAAATTGATCTAATTTGCCTTATTTGGCCTAATTTTCCTAGTTTTACTAATTGTACTTAATTGTCTTAATTGGACTAATTGGCCCCAATCGGCCTCAATGGACCTCAATTGGTCTTATTGACCTCAATTGGCCTCAATGGATAAATTGGACTCAATGGAATAATTAGCCTAATTGGTCTCAATGGACTAATTCTCCTAATTTCCCTAATTGGCCTCAATTGGAATCAATTTTCCTAATTGGAATTAAATGGCCTAATTAGTCTAATTGGCCAAATTGACCTCAATGGATGAATTGGCCTCAATAGCCTAATTCACATATTTGGCCTAATTGGCCCCAATTGGCCTAAATTTTCCTAATTGGACTTAATTGGACTATTTTTTGTAATTGGAATAATTACCCTAAATTGGCCTCAATTGGCCAAAATGGCCTCAATTCACCTCAACTGGTTGAACTCACCTCAATGGGCTCAATTTTTCTAATTGGTCGAATGGGCCTTAAAGGTAAAATTGGCCAAAATATCCTAATTGGACTAATTGGAATCAATTTCACCCAATTAACCTGATTGTACAAATTAGCCTCAATTGGCCTATTTAGAATAATTGATCTAATTGGAATCAATTTTCCCCAATTGGTCTTATTGGCCTCAATAGGCCATAATTGGCCTATTTATCCTAATGTGACTAATTTTCCCCAATTGGCCCTAATTAGCCTAATTGGCTTAATTGAAATTAATTAGACTAATTTGAATAATTTTCCTAATAGTTATAAATTTGACTAATGGGCCTAATTAACCTCAATTGCCTTCAATTGGCCTCAATTGGACTACTTGGCCTTAATTAGCCTAATTTTCCTAATTGGTTTTAATTGAACTAATTGGGCTAATTGGACTCAATTAGACTCAATGGGTCACTCTGGCCTCAATTGGCCTCAATTGGTCTATTTGGCCTCAATTGGCCTAATTGGCCAAATAGGGCACAATTGCCTAATTTTTATAATAGGCTTAATTGGCCTAATTATCCCAATTGGCCTCAATTAGCCGCAATCACCCTAAATTTTCCTAATTTAAATCAATGGCCTAATTGTTCTAATTGGTATGATTGGACTAATTGGCCTCAATTTTGTTATTGGCCTAATTGTCATAATTGGCATCAATTACCCTAATTGGACTAATCAGACTAATTAGACTCAATTGGACTAATTATCCTCAATTTTCTTCAATTGGCCTATTTGAATTAATTGTCCCAATTGGGATCATTTGTCCTCAATTATCTAATCAAAATAATTGGCCTCAACTGGACTGACTAGAATAATTGGCCAATTGGCCAAATTGGCATCAATTGGCCTAATTGGCCTAACCGGCCAAATTAGTCTAATTTGCCTAATCGGAAAAATTTGTATAATTGGACTCAACTTGCCTCAATTAGCCTAATTGAAATCAATTTTCCTAATTGGATTAATTGACCTAATTGGCATCATTTGGACTTAATTATTCTAATTGGACTAATTGGCCTCAATTGGCCTAATAGGCCTAAGTGACCTAATTAGCCTAAGTTGGCCTCAACCAACCTAATTGGCCTCAAACAACCTCAAATAGCTTCAATTGGCTGAATTAGACTCAATTGGACTCAATTTTCCTCAGTTGGTATTAATTATCCTAATTGGTCTAATTGGCCTCAATTGGCCTAATTCCCCGTAATTGGCTTCAATCAACGTCAATTAGCCTCAGTTGGCCTTAATTGACATCAATTGGCTTAATTGACCAATATGCTTCAACTGACCTTAATTGGCATATTTTGCCTCAATTGGTGTCAATTGGCCGCAATTGGACTCAATTGGTCTCAATTGGCCAAGTCAGCATAATTGACCTAATTGGCCACAATTGGCCTCAACTAACCTAATTGGCCTAATTGGCCTCAATTGTCCTCAATTGACAAAATTGGACTCAATTGGCCAAATTGTACTCAATTGGCCCCAATTGGTCTCAATTGACCTCAATTTGCCAAATTGGCCTCAATTGGCATCAATTTTCCACAATTGGTGGAACTGTGCTAATTGGCCTCAATTGGCATTATTGGCCACAATTGACCACAATTGACCTCCATTGACCTCAATTGGCTGAATTGGCCTAATTGGCCTCAATGGGCCTTAATTGGCCTCAATCGGACTCAATTGGCCTAATTGGACTCATTGGCCTTAATTGGCCTCAATTGACCCCAATTGGCCATAATTGGCCTCAATTATCCTAATAGACATCACTTGGACTCAATTGGCCTCACTTGACCTCAATTTTCATAATAGGACTCGATTGGAATAATAAGCCTCAATTGCCCTAATTGGCCACAAGCCTCAATTGGACTCAATTTTCTTAACTGACCTAATTGGCCTAATTAGCCTCAATCAACCTAATTGGAATCAATTGGCCTTAACTGGAATAATTGGTCTCAATAAGCTTCACGTGGCCTCAATTCACCCAATTGGACTAATTGGCCGCAATGGGGCTGATTGGCCTCAATTGACCTCAATTTTCCTAATTGGCCTCAATTTAAACAATTTTTTTAATTGGTCTCAATTAACCAAATAATCCTAATCAGCCTAATTGGCCTAATTGGCCACAATTGGATTCAATATGCCCCAATTGGCCTAATTGGCCTAATTGGACTAATTGGCCTCAATTGATATAATTGGATCTAATTTGTCTAATGTACCTCAGTTGGTCTCAATTGGCCTCAATTGGTCTAATTGGCCTAATTGGCCTTTATTCGCCTTAATTGGCCTAATTCACCAAAATTTTCCATAATTGGCCTCAATTGGCCTAATTGGCCTCAATTGTCCTCGATTGGCCTCAATTGTTCAAATTATCCTAATTAGCCTCAATTGGCCTCAAATGGAATCAATTGGACTAATTGGCCTAATTGGGCTCAATTGGTCTCAGTTGACCTCAATTGGCCTCAATTGGCTAAATTCGACTAATTGAACTCAATTGGCCAAAATTAGTCTAATTGGCCTAACTGGCATCAAATGGCCAAATTGGCCTCAATTGGCCTCAATTTTCCTCAATTGGCATAATTTTCATAATTGGACTCAATTGAGATTAATTGGCCTAATTAGCCTAAATTTCCACAATTGGCCGAATGGGCCTAATTGGCCTCAGTTGGGCTTAATTAGCCTCAATTTGGTTAATTGACCTAATTTGCCTCAATTGGCCTAATTGGCCTCAATTTCACTCAATTTTCATCAATTAGCCTAATTGGCCTCAATTTTCCTAGTTGGTCTCAATTGGTCTAACTAGCCTAATTGGCCTCAATTAGTTTCCGTTGGCCTTAATTGGCCTCAGTTGGCCTCAAATGACATCAATTGGACTTAATTGACCCAACTGGCCTCAGTTGGCCACAATTGGCCTCAATTCGCCTCAATTGGTCTCAATTGCCCTCATTTGGCCTCAATCGGATTCAATTGGCCCCAATTAGCCTCAAATGGCCTAATTGGCCTCAATTTCCCTAATTGGCCACAATTAGCGAAATTGGCCTCAATTGGCCCAATTGGCCTAATAGAACTAATTGGCCTTAATTGGCCCCAATTGGCCCCAATTGGGCTCAATTGGTCTCAATTCGCTGCAATTGGCCGCAATTGGCTGCAATTGGCCTAATTGGCTCAATTGCCCTAATTGGGCTCAATTGGCCTAAATTGGGCTCAAGTCACTGAAATTGGCCCCAATTGGCCTAATTGTCCTTAATTTCCCTCAATCAGCCTAAATAGCCTTAATTATCCTCAACTGGCATCAATTGGTCGCAATTGACCTAATTGGCCTAGTTAGCCTAATTGGACTCAATTAGCCTTAATTAACCAAATGGGACTCAATTGGCCTCAATTGGCCTCAATGGGCCTCAATTGGACTAATTGGCCTAAATTTTCCTCAATTTGTCAAATTGGGATCAATAGGTCTCAATTGGATTAATTGGCCTAATTGCCCTAGCTGGCCTAATTGACCTAATTGGCATAATTGGCCACAATTGGTCTCAATTGGCCTAATTAGAGAAATTGGACTCAATTGGGCTCAATTGGCTTAATTGTCCTAATTGGCCAAATTAGTCTCAATTGGGCTCAATTATCATAATTGGCTTGAACTGGACTAATTGATCTAATTGGCCTATTTGGCCTCAATTGGTCTAATTGGCATAACTAGTCAAACTGGCCACAATTGGACTCAATGGGACTCAATTGGCCTAATTGGGCTCAATTGGCCTAATTGGACTCCATTGGACTAATTGACCTCAACTGACCACAATTAACCTCAATTGTCCTAATTAGCCTCAATCTGCCTAATTGGCCTAATTGGCCTCAATTGGTCAAATTGGTCTAATTTGCCTCAATTTCCCTCAATTGCCTCAATTTTCCTCAATGACCTCAATTGGCCTCACTTCGCTTCAATTGACCACAATTTTCCAAAATTGGCCTCAGTTGGCCTCAATTGGCCTAATTGGTCTCAATTAGCCCCAATGGCCCTAATTATCCTCCATTGGCCTCAATTGTCCCCAATTTGCATAATTGACCTCAATTTGTCTCAATTAGCAACAATTGGCTTCAATTGGCCAATGTTGGCTTCAATTAGCCTCACGTGACCAAATTGGCATAATAGTTCTAATTGGACTAATTGGCCTCAATTGTTCTAATTGGCCTCAATTGGTCTCAATTGGCCGAATTGGCCTAATTGAGCTCAATTGGCATCAATTCGGCTCAATGGGTATCGATGGGCCTAATTGGCATCAATTGGCATCAATTGGTCTAATTGATCTAAATTGGCCTCAATTCGCCTCAATTGGACTCAATTGGAATCAATTGGCCTCAATTGGCCTCAATTGGCCTAATTGACATAAATTGGCCTCAATTCGACTCAGTTGGCCACAATTGTCTAAATTATCATCAATTGGCCTATATTGGCCTCAATTGGCCCTAATGGGTATAATTGGACTCAACTGACATCAATTAGTCTTAACTGGAAACAATTAGCCTCCATTGATCTCAATTGGACACTATTGGCTTCAATTGGCCTAAAGTGGCCTAGTTGGACTAATTGGTCTAATCGGATGAATTGGCCTCAGTTAGCCTAATTGGCCTCAATTGGATGAATTGGCCTAATTGACCTCAATTGATGCCCATTGACCTTAATGGTTATCCATTGGCTTAATTAGCCTTAATTGATCCAATTTCCCCAATTGGCCTCAATTGGATTAATTGGCCCCAATTGGCTCTAATTGGCCTCAATAGCCTCAATGGGACTCAATTGGCCTTCATTGGCAAAAATTGGCATCAATTGGAATCAATTGGCCTCAGTTGGCCTCAATTGGCCTCAATTGGACTAATTGCCCTAATTGGCCCCAATTGACATCAATTGGCCTAATTGGACTCAATTGGTCTAATTGGCCCCAATTGAAATCAATTGGCCAAATTTGCCTCTATTTTCCCCAATTTGACGCAATTGGAAAAAATTGGCCTCAATTGGTCTAAATTAGACTCAATTGGCCTCATTTGGTCTCAATTGGACATTATTGGATTTAATTAATAGGAAGTGGCCTAATTAGCCTAATTGGTCTAATGAGCCTATTTGGCCTCAATTAACCTAATTGGACTCAATTGGCCAAATTGGGATGAGCTCAATTGAAATCAATTGGACTCAAATGGAAACAATTGGCATCAATTGTCCCCAATTGGCCTCAATTGGTCTAATTGGCCTCAATTTACCAAATTGGTTTCAATTAGCGTTTATTTCCCTAACCGGCCTCAATTGGCCCCAATTGTCCTAAATTGGCCTCAATTGCCCTAATTGGCCTAATTGGCCTAGTTGGCCTCAATTGGCCTCAATTGGCCTCAATGGGCTCCATTGACCTTAATTAGGTGAATTGGACCTAATTGGCCTAATTGGCCTCAATTCGCCTCAATTGGCCTGAATTGGCCTGAATTGGACTCATTAACCTAATTGGGCTCAATTGGTCTCAATTTGCTTAATGGGCCTCAATTGGCCTCAATTGGCCTAATTGGCTCAATTGGCCCCAATTAACCCCGATGGGCCTTAATTGTCCTCAATTGGTCAAATTGGCATCAATTGGATTCAATTGGCCTTAATTAGTCTTAAATGGGATCAATTGACCTAATTGGAATCAATTCGCCTCAATTGTATCAATTCTCCTAAATGGGACCAGTTAGTCTAATTGACCTCAATTGGCCTAATTGGCCTCAATTTATCAATTTGGCCTTAATTGGACTAAATTGGACGAATTGGCCTAATTGGATTAATTGGCCTCAATTGGCCTAAACGGGCCTAATTGGGATAATTGGACCCAATTAGCCTCAATTGGCCTCAACATGCCTCGATTGGCCTAAAATGGCCTTAATTGGCTGAATTGGCCTCCATTGGCCTCCATTGGCCTCAATTGGCCTCAATTGGCCCAAATAGGCCTTATTGGCCATAATAGGCCTCAACTGGCCGAATTGGCCTCAATTGGACTCAATGCACCTCAATTGGACTCAATTGGACTCATTTGGCCTCATTTGGCTGTAATTGGGCTAATCAGCCTCAATTTGCCTCAATTGGTCCCAATTGGTCTCAATTGGTCCTAATTGGACCACTTAGATTAATTGGCCTCAATTTTCCTCAATGCACCTAATTGGACCCAATTGGGATAATTGGCCTCAACTGTCCTATTGGCTTCAATTGTCCTAATTGGCCTCAATTGACCAAATTGTGCTCAATTGGGCTCATTTTTCTCAATTGTCCTCAATTGGACACAATTAGCTTCAATTGTACTCAATTATCCTCAACTATACCCAATTGATCTCAATTGGCCTAGTTGGAGTAATTGGCCTCAATTGGCCACAATTGGCCTAATTGGAGTAATGACCCCAATTTGCCTCAATTGGCCAAAAATGGATTAATTGGCATAATTTGACTAATTTCTTTCAATTAGCGTAATTGTCTTGGCCTCAATTGGCATAATTGGCCTTAATTGGCCTCAATTGGTTTAATTGGCCTAATTGTGCCCAATAGGCCTCAATTGGCCTAATTGGCCTCAATTGGCCTCAATGAGACAAATCGGACTCAATTGGCCTCAATTAGCCACAATTGGTCTCAATTGGATTAAGTTGGACTAATTGACTCAATTGGCCTCAATTTGACTCAATTGACATCAATTGTCTTAATTGGCCTCAATTTTCCTCAATTGGTCTCAATTTTCCTAATTTCCCTCAATTGGTTTAATTGGCTTCAATTGGACTAATTAACCTAATTGGCCTAATTGGCCTCTATTTGACTCAATAGGCCTTAATTTTCTAATTGGCCTCAATTGGCCTCAATTGGCCTCTGTTGGACTCAATTGGCCTAATTTGCCTAATTCGCCTCAATTGGACTCAATTCTCTAATAGGAATCAATTAGACTCAATTGACATCTATTTATCAATTGGTCTAATTGGCCTAATTGGAATTAATTGGGCTTAATTGCCTTAATTGACCTAATTGGCCTCAGTTGGCCTAATTGGGCTCAATTTCCCCCAATTGGCATCAATTGGCCAAATTGGCCTCAATTTTCCTCATTTACCTCAATTGGCCTTAATTGGTATAATTGCCCTCAATTGGCCTCAATTGGCCTTATTGGCCTCAATTGGACTCAATTGGTCACAATTGGGGTAATTGGCCTCAATTGGCCTAATTAAGCAAATTAGCCTCAATTGGCCTCAATTGGCCGTAATTGGCCGAAATTGGCTTCAATTGGCCACAATTGGTCACAATTTCCCAAATTAGACAAATTGGCCACAACTAGCCTAATTGGCCTCCATTGGCCAAAATGTGCCCCAATGGGCTTAATTGGCCTCAATTGGACATATTGCTCTCATTGATATAATTAGCCTCAATTGGCCCAATTGGACCGAGTTCACCTCAATTAGCCTCTATTTACCTAGTGGAACCAATTAGCCTCAATTTCTCTATTTGGCCTCAATTTGCATCAATTGGCCTAAATGGCCTCAATGGGTCTCAATTGGCCACAATCGGCCTAATTAGCATCAATTGGACTAAGTTGTACACAATTGGCCTCAGTTCACCTCAATTGGCCTCAATTGGACCAATTTCAATCAATTGGACACAATTGGCCTAAATAGCCTCAATTGGGTTCAATTGGCCTTAGTTGGTCTCAATTGGCCTCAATTGGCCCCAATTGGCCGTAATTGACCTCAATTGGACTAATTTGCCTAATTGGCCACAATTGGCCTCATTTGAGCTCAATTGGTCGAATTGGACAAATTGGCCTCAATTGGCCTTAGTGGCCACAATTGGATTCAATTGGACTAATTGGTTTAATTGGGCTCAGTTGGCTTTAATTGCCTCAATTGGCCTTAAGTGGCCTCAACTGGTCTCAATTGTCCTCAATTAGCCTAATTGGCCTAATTGACCGCAATTGGCCTCAATTGGCCAAATTATCCCCAATTGGCCTCAATTGTCCTCAATTGGCCTTAATTGGCCTCAATTGGCCTTAATTGGCCTCAATTGGCCTCAATTTGCCTCAATAGGTCTCAATTGGGCTCAATTGGCCTAATTGCCCCTCCCTTTGGCCTAATTGGCCATAATCAGCCTCAATTGACATATTTAGACTCAATTGACCTTAATTAGCCTAATTAGCCTTAATTGGCCAAACTGGCCTCAATCAGCCACAATTTGCCTCAATTTCCCTCCATTGACCTAATTATCTTATTTGGCCTCAACGTGCTCAATTGGCCTCAATTGGTCTAATGAGACTCAATTGGCCTAATTGGCATCAATTCACCTCATTTGGCCTAAATTCGCCTGAATTCGTCTCAATTGGCGCCATTGACCTAATTGGCCTCAATTGGACTCAATTGGTCTAATTGGACTCAATTTTCCTCAATTGACCTTAATTGGCCTAATTCGCATCAGTTGGCCTCAATTGTACTAAATTCTCTTAATTTGACTCAGTTGGTCTCAATTGGACTCTATTGACCTCAGTTGGCCTCATTAGGCCTCAATTGGTCTCAAATGGCTTGAATGGGATTAATTGGCAAAATTGGGATCAATTGGCCTCAATTGGAATAATTGACATCAATTGGCCTCAATTAGACTCAATTGGGCAAGTTGGCTTCAATTGGCCTCAATTGGCCTAATTGGACTAATTGGACCCATTTTCCCTCAACTGACATAATTGGATCTAATTGGAACATTTGGATCAATTGGCTTAATCAACTCAATTGGGCTAATTGTCCTAAGTTGGCCAAATTGGTCAAATTGGGTTAAATTGGGCTCATTGGCTTCAATTGGCCTCAATTGGCAACAATTGGCCACAATTGGCCTAAATTGGCCTCAATTAGCCTCAATTGCCCCAATTGGCCTCAATTGGGCTTGTTTGAGCAATGGGCATCAGTTGGCCTAATTGGAGTAATTGGAATCAATTGACCTCAATTGGCCACAAGTGGCATAATTGGCCTCAATTAACCTAATTTTCATGGCCTCAATTTTTCTTATTGGCCTAATTACGCTCAATTGGCCTCAATGGGCCCCAATTTGCCCCAATTTTCCCCAATTTGCCTTAATTGATCCAATTGGCCTCAATGGCCCTAATAAGACTCAATTGACCTGAATTAGCTGCAATTGGCCTTAATGGCCTCAATTGGCCTAATTGGCCTCAATTAGAATCAATTGGCCTAATTTGACTCAATTTTCTTCAATTGGCCTAATTGGCATCAATTTCCCTCAATTGGCATAATTGACCTCAATTGGTCAATTGACATAATTTTCCAAATTCACGTCAATTGGACTCAATTGGCCTAATATGACTCAATTGGAATCAGTTGGTGTTAGTTGGCCGAATTGGCCGAATTGGACTCAATTGACCTCAATCATTTTCAATTGGCCTCAATTGGCCTCAATGGACCCTATCGGCCTCAATTAGCCTAAATTGGCCTAATTGGCCTCAAATGGCTTAATTGTCCTCAATTGGTCACAATTGGTCACAATTGGTGTAATTGGCCTCAATTGGTCCCAACTGGCCTAATTGGCCACAATTAGCCCCAATTGGCCTCAATTGACCTCAATTGGTTGTAATTGGCCATAATTGGCCTCAATTGGACACAATTGGAATCAATTTGCCTAATTGGACAAATTGGCCGCAATTTGCCTAATTTGCCTCAATTGTCCAAATTGGTCAAATTTGCTTAATTAGTTTCAATTGGCCTCAATTGACCATATTGGTATAATTGGCATGATCAGCCTTAATTGGACACAATTGGCCTGAATTGACCTCAATTGTTTGTAATTGGCATGAATTGGCCTCAATTTGCCTAATTGATCAAATTGGCCGCAATTGGCCTAATTTGCCTCAATTGGCAAAATTGGTCCAATTTTCTTAATTAGTATCAATTGATCTCAGTTTACCATATTAGTATAGTTGGCATAATGAGCCTAAATTAGCCTCAACTGGCCTAATTGGCATCAATTGGCTTAATTTCCCTAATTGGCCTCAATTGGTTTAATTGGCCTCAATTGGCCTCAATTGGTCTAATTGGCCTAATTGGACTTAATTGGCCTCAGTCGGCATAATTTACCTCAATTGGTCAATTGAAATAATTTTCCAAATTGACCTCAATTGGACTCAATTGGCCTAATAGGCCTCAATTGAAATCAATTGGTGTTAGTCGGTCGAATTGGCCTAATTGGCCTGAATTGACCTCAATCGTATTCAATTGGCCTCAATCGGCCTCAATGGGACCCAATTGGCCTCAATTAGCCTAAATTGGACCTAATTGGCCTAATTGACCTCAATTGGCCTCAATTGGTCACAATTGGCATAATTGGCCTCAGTTGGTCCCAATTGGCCTAATTGGCCACAATTCGCCCCAATTGCCCTCAATTGACCTCAATTGGTTGTAATTGGCCACAATTGGCCTTAATTGGCCACAATTAGCCTTAATTGGCCACAATTGGCCTCAATTTTCCAAATTGGTCCAATTTGCTTAATTAGTCTCAATTGGTCTCAATTGACCATATTGGTCTAATTGGCACAATCATCCTCAATTAGCTCTACTGGCCTTAATTGGGGTCAACTGGCATCTATTAACCGAATTAGACCAATTGGGCTCAATTGTCCCAATTGGCCGCAATTAGCCGCACTTGGACTAAATAGCCTCAATTGGTCTCAATGGATCTCAATTGGCCTCAATTCGCCTCAAATTAACCTCAATTTTTCTCAATCGACCTCAATTGGACTCAATTGGCATCAATAGGTTTCAGTTGGGGTAATTATCCTCAATTGACCTCAACTTGCCTAATTGGACTCAATTGGCCGCAATTGGCCTAATTGGGCTCAATTGTACTTGATTTGTAGTAATTTGCCTCTATTTTTCATCAGTTGGCCTCAATATGCCCCCAATTGGCCTCAATTGAACTAATTGGCCCAATTGGCCACAATTGACCTCAATTGAACTCAATTGGACGAATTGGACGAATTGGTCTCAATTGGCCTCAATTGTCCTTAAATGGCCTCAATTGGCTTCAATTGGTCTTATTGGTCTAATTGTGTTCAATTGGATTTAATTGCTTCAATTGGCCTAAAGTGGCCTCAACTGGCCTCTATTGTCCCAATTGGTCTCAATTAGCCACAATTGGCCCCAATTGGCAATAGTTAGCCTCAATTGGCCTTAATTGGCCCAATTGGACTAATTGGCCTCAATTAGCCTCAATTGGCCACAATTGGTCTAATTAGTCTCAATTGGCAGCAATTTGCCTCTATTGGCCTCAGTTGGCCTCAATTTGTGTCAATTGGCCACAATTGGACTCAATAGGCTCCCAATTGGCCTCAATTGGCCCCCAATTGGCCTCAATTGAACAAAATTGGCCTAATTGGTCACAATAGACCTTAATTGAACTCAATTGGATGAATTGGCCTCAATTGGCCTCAAGTGGCCTCAATTGGCTTCAACTGGTCTAATTGGTCTAATTGGACTCTATTGGCTTCAATTGCCTCAATTGGCCACAAGTGCACTCAAATGGCCTCAATTAGCCTCAATTAGCATAATTGGCCTAATTGGCCTAAATGACCACAATTGACCCCAATTGGCCAAATTGGCCACAATTGGCCTTAATTGGTCTCAATTGGTCTAATTAGACTATTTGGCCATAATTGCCCTCAATTGACCGCAATTGGACACAATTGGCCTCAATTGGACACAATTGGCCTCAATTGGACCCATTTGTCCTCAATTGGTCTAATTTTCTGAATTAGCAAAACTAGCCTCATTTGGCCTAATTTCGCCTAAATTGGATTTAATTAGCCCTAATTGGCCTAATTATCCTAATTTACCTCAATTGGAATCAATTGGCATCAATTGGCCTGAATTCGCTTAATTGGCGTAATTGGCCTTAATTGGCCTCAATTACCGTCTAGTGACCTCAATTTTCCTAATTGGACTAAATTGATCTTAATTGTATGAATTGGCCTCAATTGGCCTAATTTCCCTAATTGGCCTCAAATGGACTCAATTGGTCTCATTTGGATTAATTATCCTAATTGGCCTAATTGGTCTCAATTGACATAATTGGCTTTATTTGCTCTAATTAGACTTAATTGGCCTTAATTGTCCTAATTGGCATTAATTGGTCTAATTGTCCTAATTGGCATAATTTTCCTAATTGGACTCAATGGATGAATTGGCCTCAATATCCTAATTGGTCGAATTGGCCTCAATTAACCAAATTGGACACAATTTTTCTAATTGGCCTTAATTTTCCAAATTGGATTTAATTGGCCAAATTGGACTAATTAGCCTTAATGGTCGAATTTTTCTCAATGGACTAATTTTCCTAACTGGTCAAATTGGCGAAATTGGCCCAAATGGCCTAATTGGCATAGTTGACATAATTAGCCTCAATTAGCCTCAATTGGTGTCAATTGGCCTAATTGTCCCCAATTAGCCTAATTGGCGTCAATTAATCTCAATTCGCCTAATTAGACTAACTGGCCTCAATTATCCTTATTGGCCTCAATTAGCCTCACTTGGCCTCAATTCACCTACTTGGCCAATTTGGGCTCAATTGACCATAATTTTCATAATTGGCATCATTTGGTCTCAACTGGTCTAAATGGCCTCAATTGGCCTTAGTTCACCAAATCGGCCTAATTGACCTCAATTGACCTCAATTGGCATCAGTTTACCTCATTGGACTAATTAGCTTAAATTGGCCTCAATTGTCCAAATTAGCCAAAACTTGCCTAATTGGTCAAATTGGCCAAAATTGAACTCAATTTTCCTAATTGGCCTCAATTGGATAAATTTGTCCCAATTGGTCTAAATTTACCCAATTGGCCAAATTGTCCTGAATTGACCTTATTTGGCCTAATTGGCCCAATTAGCCTCAATTTGTCTAATTGGCCTTAGTTGGCCTAATTGTCCTAATTGGACTCAATTGGACTAAGTTGGCCTAACTGGCCTCAATTGGCGTCAATTTTTCGAATACCCTTAATTTTCCTGATTGGGCTAATTGGACCAATTTGCCTCAATGAACAAATTAACCTAAATGACCTAGTTTCCCTAATTGATCAAATTGGTCTGAGTGGCCTAATTGGTCTAATTGGCCTAATTAGCCTCAATTGGTCTCAATTGGCCTAAAATCTTCTCAATTTTTCTAATTGGCATAATTGGCCTCAATTGGCCACAATTGACCTCAATTTTCCAAATTTTCTAATTGGACTCAATTGGACACATTGGCACCAATTGACCTCAATTTGCCTAATTGGCATCAGTTGGCTACATTATCCTCAATTAGCCTCAATTAGCTAAATTGGCCTCATTTGGCCTTAAATGGATTCAATTAGCCCCAATTAGCCTTAATTGGCCTCAATTGGTCTCAATTGGGCTAATTGGCCTCAATTAGCATCAATTGAACTCAAATGGCCTAATTAGGCTCAATTGTCCTAATAGGGCTCAATTGGCCTAATAGGGCTCAATTGGCCTCAACTGGCCACAATTGGCCTCAGTTGACATAATTGGATTAATTGGTCTCAATTGGCCTAATTGGGCTAATTGGCCTCAATTGGCCTAATTCATCTCAATTGGCCTCAATTGGCATAATTGTTCTAAGTAGGCCTAATTAGCCTCAATTTGCCTAATTGGTCTCAGTTGGCCTAATTGGGCCCAATTGGCCTCGATTTTGCTAATTAATCTCAGTAGGCCTAATTGGCCTTAATTGACCTCAATTCGCCTAATTATCCTCAATTGACATCAATTTTCCTAATTGGCCTTAATTGGCATAATTGTGGCTTATTATGCCAATTAGTCCAATTAAGGCCTATTGAGGGTAATAAATCCAATTATGCCAATTGAGACCAATTGAGAACAATTGAGGCTAATTGATGTCAATTGAATCCAATTGAGGCTAATAGAGGCCAATTGTGGCCAAATCGGCTAATTGATGCCAACTAGACCAATTGGGTGAATTGAGCCCAATTGTGGCCAATTAGGCCAATTGAGGCCAATTATGTCAATTGAGGCTAATTGAGACCAATTGAGACGAAATGATTCTAATTAGTCTAATAAGATGAATCGAGGACAGTTGAGGCCAATTGGTGCCAATGGAGGCAAATTGCTGCCATTGGAGGCCAATTGAGTCCAATTCGTCTAGTTGGTCCAATTAGACCAATTGAGGGAAATTGAGGCCAATTGAAGCCAATTGAGGCCAATTGATACCAATAGAGCCCAATTGAGACCAATTAAGTCCAATTAGGCAAATTGATACCAATTGATGTCAATTGAGCTAAATTGAGGCCAATTAGGCCAATTACACAAATTGAGTTCAAATGAATCCAATTAGGCCAAATATGATAATTGAGTCCAATTGATACTAATTGAGGCCAAAAAAATCAATTGACTCTAATTGAGGCCAGTTAAAGCCAATTCGGCCAATTCAGCAAATTCGGCTAATTGAAGCCAATTGAGGCCATCTGGCCAATTTGATGAATTGAGGGCAATTGAGGCCAGTTGTGGTGAATTGATGCTAATTGAGTCCATTTGATGCTAGTTTAGGATAATTGAGGCCAATTGGGTCCAATTTAGGCCAATTAGGTCTATTGGGGCCAATTGGGGCCAATTGGGGCCAATTCAACCAATTAGTCAATCAATGATAACTATCCCAATTAGGAAAATTGATGGTAATTAGTCCAATTTGGACAATTGATTCCAATTGAGACCAATTAGGATAATTACGCCAATTGTGGCTAATATACACCAATTTAGGCCAATTAGGCCTATTAGGTCAATTGAGCCCCATTGAGGAGAATTGTGGCTAATTGAGGCCAATTGAAGCCAATTAGGCCAATTGAGGCCAATTGAGGCTAATTGAGGCCAATTGGTCTAATTGTGGCTAATTTAGGACAACTAGTCTAATTGAGGCAAATTTAGTGCAATTAGGCCAATTGAGGCCACTTAGACCAATTGAGCCCGATTAGGCCAATTAAGCCAATTAGGCCAACTGTGGCCAATTGGGGACAATTGAGGCAAATTAGGAAAATTCTGGACCATTAGGTCAATTGATCTGTATTTAGACCAATTACTCCAATTAGGCCAATTTAGGCCAATTGAGGCCAATTGGGGGAAATTGCAGCAATTGAGGCCAAGTCCAATGTGCCTAATTGGGGAAATTAGGCCAATTGAGGCCAATTGAGGCCAATTGAGTCCAAATGGGGATGGTTAAGCCCAATTAGGCCAATTTTAGCCAATTAGTGAAATTTAGGTGAAATGAGGCTAATTAGCCAAATGATGCCAATTGAGGACAAATGATGCCAATTATGGCCAATTAGGATAATTGAGTCCAATTAAGGCCAACTGGGGCTAATTAAGAAAAACTGAGGCCAATTACGGCCAATTGGGGATGATTGAGTCCAATTGGGGATAATTAAGGCCCATTGAGTCCCATTGAGTCCAATTGAGGCCAATTGAGGTCATTATGGCCAATTGAGGCCAGTGAGGCCAATTAAGTCAATTGAGACAAATTTAGGCCAATTAAGGCCAATTAGGGACAATTGAGGTAAATTGAGGCCAATTGGGGTCAATTGATTCCAATTAGAACAATTGTGGCCAATTGAGGCAAATTGAGGCCACATGGGGCCAATGAGACCAATTTAGGCCAATTTAGGCCAATTGAGGGCAATTGAGGCCAATTGCGGCCAATTCGGCCAATTGAGGCCAATTGAGACAAACTAAAGCCAATTGATGCGAATTGATTACAATTGATGTCAATTAATTCCAATTTAGGCCAATTGATGCCAATTGAGGTCAATTATGCCAATTAGGCCAATTAGGCTAATTAGACCAAATAAGCCAATTAGGCCACCTAAGGAAAATTAAAGTCAATAGTTGCCAATTGAGACCAATTGAGACCAATTGAGTCCAATTGTGTCCAATTGAGACCAATTGAAGCAAATAACACTAATTGTGGCCAATTGGGGCTAATTATACCAATCGAGGCCAAGTAGGGCTAGGTAGGCCAATTAGGCCAATTAGCCCAATAGAGGGCAATTGAGGCCATTTGAGGGCAATTGAGGTCAATTGAGGCCCATTGTTTCTAATTAGTCCAATTGATGCCAATTTAGGCCAATTTAGGCATATTTAGGCCAATTGATGTTAATTGAGGCCAATTGGGCCAACTGAACCCAATTGAGGAAAATTGAGGCCAACTGAGGCCAATTAGGCCCATTGAATCCAATTGAGGCCAATTGGGCCTATGGAGGCAAATGGAGGCCAATTGAGCCTAATTAAGCCCAATTCAGCAAATTGAGGCCCATTTAGCCTAATTAGGACAATTGAGACCAATTGGGGCTAATTAAGGCTAATTGATGCCAAACCATGCCAATTGAGGCTAATTAGGTCAATTGATTCCAATTAGGCCAATTAGGCCAATCAAGCCACATGAGACCAATTGGAGATAATTGAGGATAATAAGGCCTATTGTGTCCAATTGAGGTCATTTAGTCCAATTAGGCCAATTGATGCCAATTGAGGCCAATTGTGGCCAGTTGACACCCACTGAGGCCAATTGAGGGAAATTGAGGCCAATTGAGGCCTATTGAGGCTAATTGAGGCTAGTTGAGGGCAATTGAATCCAATTGAGTCCAATTTAGTCCAATTTAGGACATTTAGAGCCAATTGAGGCCAATTAATCCAATTGAGGCCAAATGATGCCAATCAGGCCAATTGATGCCAATTAAGGCCAACTGAAACTCATTGAGGCCAGTTGAGGCCAATTAGGCCAATTGAAACCAATTGGGGAAAATTGAGTATAATTGAGGCCAATTGAGGCCATTGAGGTCAATTGATGCCATTTAGGTCAATTGAGGATAATTAAGGCCAATTGCGGTCATGTTTAGCCAATTGAGGCCTATTGTGGCTAGTTGGGGATAATTGACGCCAATTGAGGCCAATTCAGCCAATTGTATCCACATGCATCTAATTGCATCCAATTGAGGCCAATGAGGCCAGTGAGGCCAATTGAGTCCAATTAAGGTCAATTAAGGCCAATTGGTAATAATTGAGGCCAATTTGGTCAATGGACAATTGAGGACAATTAGGCCAATTGAGGCTAATTGAGGCCAATTAAGACAATTATGACCGATTGAGACCAATTTAGGCCAATTAATTGCAATTGAGGTCAATTGAATCCAATTAGGCCAATTGAATCCAATTGGGGCCAATTAAGGCCAATTGAGGCCAATTGGGTCCAATTGAGACCAATTGCGGCCAATTGATTCTAATTGAGGCAAATTGGGTCTAATTGAGACAAATTGTGGCCCATTAAGTCCAATTGGTCGAATTGAGTCCAATTGAGCCGAATTGAAGCTAATTGAAGCAATTGAGGGAAATTAGGCCAATTGAGGCCAATTGAGACCAATTGAGGCCAATATGGAAAATTAGTCCAATTGAGTTCAATTGAGGCCAATGGAAGAAAATTAGACAAATTGTGGCAAATTGATGCGAATTGAGGCCATTGAGGCCAATTGGGGGCCATTCGACCAATTTAGTCAACTAGGACATTTAAGGCCAATTATGCCAATAAAGCCTAATAGAGTCCAACTGATGCCAAGTGAGTCTAGTTAGTCCAATTGAGGCTAATTAGTCCAATTGTGGCCAATTGAGCACAGATAAGTCCAATTGAGACCAATTATAACCAATTTTATCCAATTGAGGCATATTCTCTCCAATTACGTCAATTGAGGCCAATTAGGCCAATTGAGGCTAATTGAGGCCAATTAAGGGTAGTTGAGGCCAATTAGGCCAATTGAGGCCAATTGAGGCCAATTAAGGGTAGTTGAGGCCAATTAGGCGAATTAAGGCTTGTTAATCCAGTTGAGGCTAAATGGGGCCAATTGAGGCCAATTGAGGCCAATTGAGGCCAGTTGAGCCCAATTGGGCCAACTATGTCAATTGAGGAAAATTGATCCCCATTAGGCCAATTGAGGTCAATTGAGACCAATTATGCTAATACAGTCTAATTGAGCCCAATTGACATCAATTGATGCCAATTAGGCCAATTTGACGAACTGAGGTCAATTAAGAAAATTGAGTCCAAATGAGTCCAATTATGCCAATTAAGGACAATTAGGGTAATTGTGGTCAATTAGGCATAATTTGGCCTAATTGGCCTTAATTGGCATCGATGTTCCTCAATTGTCCTAATTTTCCTCATTGGTTTCATTTGGCCTCAATTGGAAAAATTGGCCTAATAGGCCTGAATTTTCCTAATTTGCCTATATTGGCCTAAAATGGCTTTAATTGGCCCCAATTTCCCTAATTAGCCCTAATTGGTCTTATTGGCCTCAATAGGCCTCAATAGGCCTCTATTGGTCTCTATTGGCCTCAATTGGCCTAATTAGCCTCAATTGGCCTCAGTTGGCCTCAATTAGCCCCAATTGGCCTCAATTGGTCATAGTTTGTAAAATTTTCCTATTTCTCCTCAATTCTCATCAATTGGCCTTAATTTCCCTCAATTTTCCTTAATTGGTCGTAATTGGCCTCAATTGGCCGAAATTGGCCTAAATTGACCTCAATTGGCATAATTGGAATAATTGGCCATAATTGGGCTCAATTGGCCCCAATTGGTTTAGCTGGCCTCAATTGGATTCAATTGGACTAGTTTTCATCAATTGGAATCAATTGGATTAAAATTTTCAATTGGCCTCAATTGGACTCAATTGGCCTCAATTGGCCTAATTGGCCTCAATAGGCCTCAAATAACCTAATTGGATTAATAGGCCACCATTAGTCCAATTTGGCCAATTAAGGCCAATTAGGAAAATTGATACCAATTGAGGCCAATTAGGCCTATTGAGGCCAATGAAGGCCAATTAGGCATGCTGAGTTTAATTAGGAAAATTGAGGATGATTAAGCCCAATTATGCCAACTAAGGCCAATTTGGAAAATTCAGGCAAATAAGCCCAATTAGGAAAACTGAAGCCAATTATGCCAACTGTGGCCAATTAGGCCAATTAAGGCCAATTGAGGTGAAATATGCCAATTGAGGCCAATTAGGCCAATGGGGGCCAATGGAGGCCAATTAGGCTAATTATGCCAGTTGAGGCCAATTGAGGCCAATTATGCCAATTTAGGCCAATTTAGTCCAATTAGACTAATTAAGGACAATTGAATCTAATTTAGGCCAATTGAGGCCAATTATGCCAATTACGCCAATCGAGGAAAATTGAGGCCAGCAGAGGCCAATTGTGGAAATGTAGGCCAATTAAGCCCAATTCAGGTCAACTGAGGTTGTTCTCGATTGAGCTCTCATAGCTCTAGAGAACCCCATGCTGACAGTAGTCCACTACTGTGATTTGGAACCAGGATATCCTAGAGTTATGTGGTTGTCCATGATGAATGGTCTCTTCCTTTTTTTCGGTGGGGTTGTTTGTTGGCCATACTAGTTTTGGAATTCGTTTCTCTTCAGGACAGATGGATACCTATTTCTGTTATTTGTGGATGAAATGGAGATTTATTCTTTGTGGCTCGTCGGTTGGCGATGCTGGTAGTCTTTTTTGGGTAGCTTGTATGGTCATCATCACTGTTGATGGTTCTATTTTCATTGACTCATTGCCTCATCAGAATCGAGGAGTGCTCAGGGCTTGATGTGCCTCATCGTCATCATCTTTGTTGAGGCCTAATTTATTGTTGTTTGTTTCTTTGACCAACAATTCTGTTTCATCGCTTAGGTAGGTTGGCATTGGCCTGTTCATGGTCTCAGGCTTCGAGATGGCTTTTGGCAGCAATCTACTTGGGAATCAGTTTTTGGGACTTTATAATTAGAACATGGGGTCATCGATTTCCACACAACATTCCTTCATGCTTTGTTTAGGTCGGCTGACCTGGGATTCTCGGTTAGGTGTCGCAACAATCGTCATCTTTACTACCACCAGTTGATTGATGTTTTCCATTAACGCTCTGGTTATTTGGTCATTGCCAGTTGCTGGTTGTTGTCCTGGGCTCAAGAATATGGGTCCACATAGTCAGTGTTTCCAAGCATTACAGGTTTCACTGACACGTGACGGTTCGAGGTTTGATGTTTGTGTGTGGGATGAGGTGCTATATTTTTGGCATCCCTCCTTGGCGGTTGCTGGTCTACCGGCATTACCTCAGTTTCTTTCTCTGGATGTGTTCACTAGTCATCGACACTAGATGGGTTCTTCACCGGCATACCTGGAAGTTGGTGCAGAGGCTTAGTTTGTTGCTACAGCTTTCCGCTGGTCAGTGATGTCTTTTGGACACATTTATCCTAGTGTTTCTTTCACTGTGGGGTTCTTTTTGGACTTTTTGTTTTCTACTATTGGTTGCTACAATCTGGGTTCATGGTTTGGTTTTTGGGTGGTTTTAAATGCGTGGAGAATATCATTTTGTTTGTTGTTGTCTTATTATGTGGGGATAGTGGGGTTTGCTTCCAGATTAATATTTAGTTATGTTTTTTAGTTCTTGGTTGAAGAAGTGTTCGGTTTCATCAGATCAACATTCCTGGTTCTTCATTGGTGTTGGTAGATATGGGCCACCAGTTCTTGGATCATATGGTTTTTCTTCATCAGCTCTTTTTCAGCAATGTGACTCGTTTCTGTGAATGCTGGGTTCGTCAGCTCTTGTTCGGCACTGGTTTTTATTCTCTTGTTTGGTGTTGTGATTACTGGGTTTATCATCTCTTGTTCTATGATGTGACAACTGGTTTCATCATCTATGGTTCAATGATTTTTTTTGGGTACATCAACTCTTGTTTGGCACTATGACTATTGGGTTCTTTGGATCTTTTTCAGCACTAGGACGTCATCTCTTATTCAGCGCTTTGACTACTATGTTTATTAGCTCTTGTTCAGCACTTTGACTACTAGTTTCATCAACTCTTCTTCGGCGTTGTTACTTCTTCATCGACTATTGTTCAAAATTGTGACTACTAGGTTTGTCGTCTCTTGTTCAGTGTTGAGACGCTAGATCTTGTTCGGTGATGTGACTACTTATGGATCTAGTTCGGTGTTGTGACTACTTCGTCAGATCTTGGTTGGTGTTGTGACTACTTCATAGACTCTTGTTTAGTGTTGTGACTCCTAGGTTCACCAAATTTTGTTCGGCACCCTGAAATTGAATCTTGTTCGATGTTGTGACTGCTCGTCGACACTTGTTCGACGTTGTGACTACTGGGTTCGTCGGATCTTTTTTGGACCTCTGATGTTGTCTCTTTTTCAGCGTTGTGACTGGTGAGTTCATCGGAACATGTTCAGCATTCCTGGTTCTTTTCTTTCATTCATCTTCTTTTTATGTTGTCATTTTTTTCATCCTTCGGGCCATGGGTTCACCCTCATGTTATTGCATTGTAATTCAATTCCCTCTCATTTGATATATACTATGTTCTATTTACCTTGAAAAAAAGGTCAATTGAGTCTAATTGATTTCAATTGAGGAAAATTGTTTCCAATTGAGGCCAATTGATGCAAATTCGACCAATTAATCCAATTGAGGGCAATTATGGAAAATTAGTCCAATTGAGGTCAATTATTCCAATTGGGGATATTTGAGGCCAATTGAGTCCAGTTGAGTCCAATTATGCCAATTAATGCCAATTAGTCCAGTTGAGTCCAATTGAGGTTAATTAGGCCAATTTAGGCCAATTTAGGCCAATTTAGTCCAATTTAGGATAATTTGGCCAATCGTGGACAATTATGCCAATTAGGATAATAGTGGCCAATTGAGACCAATTGAGTCCAATTAGGCAAATTAGGCTAGTTGGGGCCAATTAGGTCACTTTAGGCCAATTGAGGCCAATTGGGCATCTTGATGCCAGTTGAGGCCAATTGATTCCAATTGATTCCAATTGGGCCAATTGAGGCATATTAGGATAATTGAGGCCAATTGAGCCCAAATGAGGCCAACTAGGCTAATTGAGACCAATTGAGGCCATTTGATCCCCATTGAGGCCGATTGAGTCCAATTGATGTCAATTGAGGCCAATTTGGCCAATAGAGGCCAATTAGGCCAAGTGAGGCCAATTAGGCCAAATGACACCAATTAGAGAAATTGAGGCCAATTAGGCCAATTCAGGCTAAATAAGACCAATTGAGGCCAATTAGACCAATTAATCTAAATTGATTCCAATTATGCCAATTGAGGACAATTGAGGATAATTATTGTCAATTGAGGATAATTGAGACCAATTGATGCTAGTTGAGGCCAATATGGCCAATTGAGTCTAATTGATTCCAATTGAGGCCAATTGAGGCCAATTGGGGCCAATTTCGGCAAATTGGGGCCAATTGAACCCAATTGGAGCCAATTGAACCCAATTGGGGCCAATTGAGGTCAATTTTGGCCAATTGAGGCTCATTGAGGCCAGTTATGGGGGTGAGGCCAATTAGGCCAGTTGAGGCCAACTGAGGCCAATTGAGGCCAATTGAGACCAATTATCCCAATTAAGTCCATCTGAGACCAACTAAGGACAATTAGGCCAACTGAGTCGAATTAAGAAAATTGAAGCCAATTAGACCGATTAAGGCCAATTAATGCCAATTAAGCCTATTGAGACAAATTGAGGACAATTCATTCAATTGAGTTAAATGAATCCAATTAGGAAAATAGTGGTCAATTGAGGCCATATAGTCCAATTGAGGCTAAATAGGCCAATTGAGGAAAATTTATCCAATTTGGAGAATTGAGGCCAATTAGGCCAATAAATGAAAAATTGAGGCTAGTTAGGAAAATTGAGTTCAACTAAGGCCAAATAATTCAATTGAGGCCAATTAAGGCCAATTAGGAAGATTAGTCAAACTGAGGCCAAGTGAGGCCAATTGAGGCTAATTGAGGCAAATTAGACCAACTGATGCTAATTGAGGCCAATTAGGCGAATTAGGCGAATTGACGTGAATTGAGGTCAATTATTCCAATTAAGATCAATTGAGATCAATTAAGGCTAATTGGGGCCAATTGAGGCCAATTAGGCGAATTGAGACCAATTAAGGCTAATTCAGGCCAATTGAGTTCAAATAGGCCAATTAGGATAACTAGGACACTGAGTCTAATTTGGACAATTAGGAAAATTAGGACATTGAGGACAATTTTTTCTTTGAGACCCATTAGGCACATTATTCAAATTAGTCCAATTAAATCCAATTAGGTAAATTGGGTCCAATTGAATCCAATTACGCCAATTCGGATAATTGAGGCCAATTAGAACAATTCAGCCGTTGAGGAGAATTAGAAAAATTAGGCCAATTAGTCTAATTATTCCAATTATTCCAATTAGGCCATTGATAAAAATTTATCCATTGAGGCCAATTATGAATGTTTGGGAAATTAGGCCAATTAAGGCCAATTAAGAAAATTGAGGCAAATTGATGCCAATTAGGCCAATTGAGTCCAATTTGGTCAATTGATTCCCATTCGTTCAATTAGACCATTGAGGCTAGTTTTTCCATTGAGGTCAATTAGGACAATTAAATCCAATTAAGAAAATTATGGTGAATTGAGGTGAATTGAGGCCAATTAGGTCAATTGTGACCGATTATGACAGTTAGGGAAATTAGGCCAATGGAAGCCAATTGAGGCCAATCGAGGTTTTTTAGGCTAATTAGGCCAATTGATCCCAATTGAGGTCAATTAAGCCAATTGATGCCAATTGAGGCCCATTAGATAAATTGAGCTCAATTGAGGTCAATTAGGCCAATAAAGCAAATTAGGACAATTAAGGACAATAAGGCGAATTGAGGCCAATTGAGGACAATTGAGTCTAATAAGGCCAGTTCGGCCAATTAGGCCAATTTATGTCAATTAGGCCAATTTTGAAAATTGAGTCCAATTGAGTTCAATTAAGTCCAATTGAGGAAAATTATGCCAATTGAGGGGAATTAGGGAAATTGAGGCTAGTTCATCTCAATTAGTTCAATTCAACCAATTGAGCCCAATCAGGCCAATTGAGCCCAATTAGGCCAATTAAGGCCTGTTGAGTCCAATGATGCCAATTAGTCCAATTGAGGCCAATTGAGGAAAATTGAGGTCAATTAGCCAATTTCGGCCAATTGAGGCCAATTATTGCCAATCATGCCAATTTGGCCAATTGCAGCCAATTTGGCCAATTGAGGCAAATTGAGGCCAATTATGTCCAATTTGGTCAACTTGGCCAATTGAGGATAATTGAGTCTAATTGAGGCCAATTGAGACAAATTGAGGCAAATTAGGAAAATTTTGCCAATTGAGGACATTTGAGGCCAATTGTGGCCAATTGAGGTCAATTGAGTCCAATTAGACCAATTGGATCCAATTGAGTCCAATTCATACAATTAGTCCAATTGAGGTCAATCGAGGCAAATTCGGCCAATTAGGCCAATTGAGGCCTATTTGGCCAATTGAGGCCAATTGAGGCCAATTAGGCCAATTGAGGTCAACTATGCCAATTGAGCCTAATTGAGGCCAATTTAGCCCAATTGAGTTCAACTGGGTCCAATAGAGTCCAGTTGAGTCCAATTGAGTACAATTGAGTCCAATTGTGTCCAATTGTGGCCAATTGAAGCCAATTGTGGCCAATTAGGACAATTGAGGCCAATATAGAAAAATTAGGTCAATTGAAGCCAATTGAAGCCAATTGTGTCTAGTTGGGCCAATTGAGGTCACTTAAGTCCAATTGAGGACAATTGAGACCAATTGAGGCCAATTGAGGCCAATTGCGGTCAATTGAGGCTAATTGGGCCAATTGAGTTCAATTGAGGCCCATAAGGAAAATTGAGGCCAATTGAGGACAATTTGGCACTACTATAGATAATTATTTTATCGATGCTAGAAAAAACTTTTAACAGTGCTAGAAAAGTACTGTTAATTTTAGTGGATATAAGGGGGGTCCCATTTAATAGTGCTAAAATAGAACTAATAATGGGGGTCCTTTATCCATTCTAGAAAATAGTTGATAAAGGTTATCCTTTATCCACGCTAAAAAAGCATTGATATAGGGGCCCCTTTATCGACACTATTTTAGCGTGAATACAAGACATTTTTATCAGTGCTTTTTTTAGCGCTGATAAAATACCACTTTATCAGCACTTTAATTAGCACTGATAAATGGTTCCTTTATCAACTCTCTAACTAGCACTGATAAAGGGCGCCTTTATTAGTTCTACTGAAAGAACTGATAAAGGGAAATTTTATCAGTGCTCAAAATAGAGCTGATAAAGGCCTAGATGCTTGTGGTGTGTTGTTTATATAATAGCACACCCACCAATAGCACCTGGACCGCACACACACACCACCTACACAAAACAGCACAGGAACAACACACACATAAACAAAGTAGTGCGCACAAGGGTTTGACAAACAATTCTATATATATTTGAAGTAATGATTTATATAATTATATTTACAATTATCCAACAATCATTTAAAAAAATTAATGTTTCAACCTTTGATATCTATGATCCCCTCTCAAAAATGTCCGCCCATGGTATGAGTTGTCGAACAAATCATCCCAACTCAAGGAAAAGGTTCCAACAATATAAGAAAACAAATATTATGTTAGTAATACTATAGAGTAATAAATTAAAAATTAATATGAAAGAATACATTAACAAATTGTCAATTTTTAATAAAAAGACACATTTAGAGTTACACAATTCACATTTTATGTCGTATTGAAGTGGGGTTGATTCCTACACATCACAAATGATTTATGGAATGTTGTAAAAAAATATAAAAACAATCTGAATGGGTTTTATTGGTTTTGAGTATGTCCCTTGTTTTTTTTACTAAAATTAAAATCAAATTTAAATGACATACTTGGATTTATACTGGAAAAATTGTTCACCATATTGAGGTGTGGTTTATTTCTAAACATCCAAAATGACTTGAGGATCATTGTTCTGATGTATCAAAATAGCCCAAATGGGTTTCCTTGGTTATCAGCATGACAATTGTGTTTTTTTACTAAAATATCATTTCAAACCAGAAAAACCCATTCTGAGTCATAAAGGTCATATAATGCATCGGTTTGAGGTGAGACTACTTCATACTTGTCGAAAAGGACTTATCAATCACTCTCCTAAATTATTAAGACAATCGGATGTCATTTTCTGGGTTTTCAATGGGTGAAACATTTTCAGCTAAAACATCAATTTTAAACAGATAACGGATACTTTTAGTCATACTGATCACATTGTGCATCAGATTGAGGTGTGGTTGATTACTTCACACCAAAAATTACTCATGGATCATTGTCTTAATGTATCAAAATAATCTGAATGCATTTTCTTAGTTTTCAGTATGCCACTTTTTTTACTTAAATTAATGTCAATTTTAAATAAAAACACATTTGGATTTATACCAGTCACATAATTCATTGGATTGAGTTTTGGTTTATTCTTAAATGTCACAAATGAATCATGGATATTTGTTATAAGGTATCAAAACAATCCAAATGCATTTTCTCAGTTTTTAGTATGTCAGTTCTGTTTTTAACTAAAATATCATTTCAAATCAGAAACATTCTTTTTGAGTCATATCAGTTACATTGTGCATCAATTTTATGTGAGACTCCTTCATAAATGTTATAAAGTACTTAAGAATCACTACACTAAATTGTGAAGACAATCCGAAAGTGTTTGGTTGGTTTTAAGTGAGTGACACGTTTTGAGAAAAAATGTAAATTTTAAACTGAAAGCAGGCACTTCTAGTCTTATCGATCACACCATTCACCACATTAAGGTGTGTTTGATTTATACACATAAAAAATAAATCATGTATAATTTTCCTAATGTATAAAAAAAATAAGAATGTGTTTTCTTGGTTTTCATTATATCAGTTTTTCTTTTTACTTAAATTAATGTTAATTTTAAATAAAAAGACACATTTAGATTTATACCGATCACATCATGAATTGTGTTGAGGCAAGGTTGATTCCTAAACATAAAAAATGACTCATGTATTGTTTTCCTAAATTATCAAAACAATCCAAATGCATTTTCTCAGTTTTCATTATGTCAATTGTGTTTTTTACTAAAATTAATGCCAATTTTAAATTAAAAGATAATATTTGAGTCATATCTGTCGCACTGTGTGTCGGATTGTGGGGTGGTTGATTCCTACATGTCAAAAATAATGTATAGATCATTTTTCTAAAGTATCAATACAATACAAATGTGTTTTCTCTGTTTTTAGTATGTCAGTTGTGTTTTTTTACAAAAATATTTTTTCAAACTAGAGACACACATTTTGAGTCATACTAGTCGCATCATGTGTCAGTTTGACATGAGACTTCTTCATACATGTTATAAGAGAATTATTAATCATTTTCCTTAATTATTAGGGAAATCAGAGTGATTTTTCTTAGTTTTCAATGAGTGACATATTTTGAGCTAAAATGTCAATTTTAAACTAATAATGGACACTTTTATTCATATCAGTCACACCATTCATTTGATTGAGGTGTGGTTGATTCCTACACATAAAAAATGATTGATGGAACATTTTCATAAAGTATCAAAACAATAAAAATGCATTTTCTCAGTCTTCAGTATGTCACTTGTTCTTTTTCTTAAATTTATTTTAAATTTAATATAAAAATACACATTTAAGTGGTGAAAAAATATAAATACACAAAGGATTAATAAGTATTTTAAATCAAATAGTAATTATATTCGAAAATACCTCTTCAGGGATACTAGTTTGTTCATGGAATATGATCTCTTGCATAAATTTAAAAACATATTAACCCTGGTCTTTATTGTTTGTTTATTTCAGGCACTTTAGGAACATTGAGAAAAATAAGTAATTTTTTATATGTGTTTGGATAGTGAAATATTATTATATTTACCCTGATTTTTATTCAGTCATAGTACTTGTGATGTTTCCTTTTCCCCTGGCCTCATTCCATGATGTAGACGATATTCACCCACAACACTATCAAAATAGAATCCTCATTAAAAGATAATATAAATTATATAACTATTTTATTAGTTCTAAAATGTTGGATATAGTGTATTAAAAATTGAAAAATGCTACATTTTTTGGTCAGTTTGTTGGATATCTATGCATTGAATCCATGAAATAAATCTTTGGAGTGTCTAAATTGACCACAATGAGAATCCAATGCTGCCTAAAAGACACAAAAAGGAATAAGTAATGAATGAGATTAAATTATATTTGATATTATTAAATTGTACAGTTTTACCCCTGCATCATTGGTATTAAGAAGAGTTTGTTGTCTGTAATTTTCATGTTAAATGATTTGATCTTGACTGCATTTATTTCACCCTCTTTCTTGGATTCTATATCTATTTGTTCTGTAGAGGTGTCATGAGGACTAACGAATCCAAATTTTTGTTCATGGGGAAATCTCTTCAAATTTTTTTCATATATATGCATGAAAAAAAATATGAAATGTATTCAGTCATAATTATCATAGTATATCATCTTTTGAAAAATAAAGAGATGAAAACATACCTCGTGTATACATTTAAAATTTTGCTGCCCAACCAACCATACTCTAGGATTTCACATACATTATCAACACTAATGAAATCTAGATCTTCCCCATTGTACATATTTTCATCAAAAAGAATTGTGTGAACCCCACCGTCTTTCAATTTCATATTCACATGAGTCTGAAATAATAATAAATGCAAATATAGAATGGGAGGGTTTAAGGGGATTTTGGTAGATCCTTTTGATCAGTTGGATGATCCTTGAGATGGTTTTAAGATATTATTTCTTTTAAACCCCTTCTATGTGTCCATTTGTAATAACATTCACCAGTTCAGACCATTTTCATTAAATGTTAAAAGGTTTATCTTGAATTTTTTTTTGAAATAAATACATCCTTGTCGACGTGTTTTTTTACAAGTTGTGATGGCTATGCAATGAATATTCAAAGATCATGTTAGACCTTATGAATATCTTCTTCATCAATTGGAATGGGTATCTCGACACTCTGATCATAGGATGCGCTATTCATCACTTTAACAAGATCAGTTGGAAGTGGTATATTATATGACATGATGTTTTGGATATTGAAAACCGTTGCCCATGCTACAAGGTGATGGGAGGGTGTTGATAGATATAAATCATAATAATTTTTACCCTATACAATATTAGTACATAAAAGGTATCAATATCAATATGATTCAAAATTCATAGAAAAAACTATTAGAAAATTGATTTCCACAGTTACGGAAATTTTTTTGAGGGGAATGGCTTACCTCAAATCTTGTGGGGGTGGAGCAGGATCCTCACGCCCTGGTTATTCTTCAGTTGTTTCTTCTCTTTTCCCTTACCATCATGTCTTCCATTAACTGTCTCTATAATTTCATATGTACTTCAATGATTTATATTCTTTCTCTCATCATTTTTATTTCTGTACTTTGATCCTCTTGTTTTTTTTCAAAAAATGTTCGGGGTGTCACCCCAAAACCTTAACCTCTAACGCGACCATACTTTTCTTGCTACCTAAAGGCCACTGAAAGTATGTCTGCATCTCGTTTTGGTGTTTCTGATTCCCGTGAAAATGTTAGATATAAAATATATAAAAATAAGTAATCATTTTTATGTAATATCAATTTAAAGAAAAAAATATATTTATTATTTCATACTTACACATGTTTCCCACACTTTTTGTGTGTTGTCATCTTTTAGCATCTCATCTTTATTTAGATGCACCTCCTTCAATAGAAAATGGTGTGGAATAGAAGTGACATTGGATTTAGATTCATCAATTTGTATATAAATTGATTTTTAGGTCACATAAAAGTATTACGGTAGATTTAAAATGTGTACCAATTTTTTTTCAAGTGAAACGTACCGAATTTTTTGCTTTATGATAGGGGTACACTGGTTTTTCTACTCGTCCCTTATTTTTAGAACTCATTTTTTGTTTCCTAAATAAAAAACCATCTATCAAAGTGATTAATACATGTATCTTCAAACAATTTATTACGAAACACAATGTACCTAAAAAGACTATTCCCCACGATGGTAGTAAATGCATCCCATGCTCCTTGGGTTATCAAGTTTTCATAAATAGGAGATGGGTGTGAGTTTATTTTCTCTTCAGCATATTTAAGTTAATATTTCATTAAAATGGTGTGACATCCTCTGTGAATCCATCCAGAAACCATTAATACATAGTCATCCACTATAAATTCAGTCTACAAGGGATGATGAAGAGTAAGTCAATGTTTTATTATTTTATTTTTTTAATAAATTAAAGAAATGATATATCATAATGTTACTATAATATCTCCCCACATCAATTTCTTAAGCCCGGTGACAACATGGTGCCATGACTATACATCAATCGACAAACATTGCTGTGTGACTATTACAATGTAACAACTAAACATAGCCTTTTGGGGGTTAACATTTTGGACCTTCTTATTCTAACTGGTCTCATATTCGAGGCCTTTCACTTTTGTCTTAAGGATTTTTGGCAACACTGTCAAACTATGACACTCCAGTGTTTTCTATGCTTCTAGTGTTTCGGTGCCTACCATTTCCATGATTTCAAAATCATCAATATTTTACTTTGAAGAACTAACATAATCCTGTGTAGATGGTGGTTATACCTCTGCATTGGGAGAAGTAGCAGAAATAGGTTGAGAAACCTGTTTGTCCTCTTCACTGTGAGAAGCAGCAGGTTGAGAAACCTATTGTGCCTCAGGATAGGGATCATCATCATGTGCAGAAGTGATTATCTACATAAGTGGTTCAATATTAAATTTATGTTACATAAAGGTAGTCGTGACCAGAAAATAACATAAGGTAACAAGATGTATATTACAAAAAATATATAACCTGATTATTGAACTCTTTATTTTAAAGGATGAAGGGATTTGACACCTTTATTGAATATCCAAATCTCTTCATTATGGTCTCCTCTAACATACAAAACACTGTGTACATTGGGACCGTTGTCAAATGATTACGACGTCTTAATGAAATGGTCACCCTCTATTTAATTTTCATCTGACCCTTCATTGGTTTTGGTATATAACAAAACAATTAACCAGTTTCGGTTTGTGGGATCTGGAATATAAAATACTTGTACTACCTTTGATTCCATTAGGAATGGTTCATCTTCGTACACTTCCTTACTAAAATCAACTTTCATGAATCCCAAGTCATTGATTTTAACATCACTCCTGTTATCAACCCACTTTCATTGAAAAATTGGTACTTAGAAGTTAAAATAATCCAACTACCATATTTTTTTGATGATACCAAAGAATGACATATTCACATAAATTGGATTTCATTCCTTTGCATCAGAAACATGCATCGCTTCAGCCACAAGTTTAACTCCACTATTCTTTATGGTACTATCTTCATCTTGTTCATTAGTATAGAATGTATAATAATTAATTACAGAAGCATTATAAGATAATAAATACACACTTGGTTCTCCAGCTAGCCATCAAAGTCATTCTGAAATTGAGTCCATATTCTCATTTAACTCCTTAAATATATGGCCCCAAAACCATTATATAAACTGTTTATTATGTGTATTTGATATCCATTTTTCATACCTTTATGGATTCAAATGCCAAATATTTTCTATGTGGTTTTCGACATATGGGCCAACCTTTTAACTATTATGTAAAACATATATGGTACTGCTCTCGATCTGTAATATTGATTGTGACAACCTCTCTTCCATAAATTCCTTCATCTGCAAGTTTCCAAGTGTGATGATATTTTGGTAGACTAATGATTTCCGCACAGGCTAGGTATTCGGTATAGAATTCAACATCTTCCTCACCTCAATCAAACCCTTAGGCCAACTTCGATTTTTGACACACCCTTTCAAAATATTCATTTATTGTTCATTTGGGTACGTCTATCTATAGTGTATAGGACCACATAGTCAAATATTTCTCACCAAGTGAACCATCAAATCAACCATCATATCAAAATATGTCAGCGGGAAGAACATTTTCAATTTACATAATATGATGTTAATTTCTCTTTCCACCCTTAGAAATTTCATCAAGCCTACAACGTTGATGCATATAACTTTGAAGAAGAAAAAAAGCTTAGTTAATGTATAGCATACATTCCTGGGAAAAATAAAATGCAGAGCTATAGGAATTAGATCTTTCATCAAAATGTGGCAGTCATGTGATTGGATACCATTTAACTTTAAATCGGTCATTGAAACGATGTTTTTGATGTACAATGAATACCCCTCTAGAACCTTTACATCATTCAAGTAGTTGAAAAACTAATATCTCTCCTACCTGGAAAGAGTGTAAGCAGCTGGAGGAAGAAAATTTTATTTTTCACCCTTCATTGGCACCAACTCTTCTCGTATTCCCATGTCAACCATGTCCAACATAGCCTTAATTCCTTCCTTTGTTTTACTGGGTGCATTTAGCAATTTGTCGATTACAATGTCACATATATTTTTTAACATTCATAACATCAAGAAAGTGTCTGATACACAGATAATTCCAGTATGGTAATTAAAAAAAACTGATCTCTTCTTCCAACTGGTTTCGTAAGCTTTTTCAAAAACGTTTTACCAAAATTAGTGTCCACATATTTTACTTTCTCAAATAGTTGATCACCAGTTAGTGGAGACAGTGTTGTACGTTCTAATTAACTTCCATCAAATGATGTCATCTCAGATCGGTACTTATGTAATCAGGGTGGAGATCTGAAATGTCCTATAAACCTGGTTTTTGATGAATGTTTCAACCTAATTGACTATGTACCTTTTTTGCAGACAAGACACCCATGACTTCCTTTAATGATATATCCTAAAAAATTCCCATAAGCATGAATTTCATTTATTGTCCCATACAACATGGATATCAACGTGAAATATTCATTTCTATAAGCATTATACAACCTAAGACCTGAATCCCACAATAATTTCAAATCCTCAATCAATGGAGCCAAATAAACCTAAAAATCATTACTCGGTTGTTTCGGTCCTGATATAAGAATAGATACCATGATGTGTTTTCGTTTTAGTCATAACCACGGTGGAAAGTTATAATTTACCTACATAACTAGATATGTACTATGATTGATGCTTTGAAAACCAAAAGGATTCTCCCCATCTGTAGATAACACAAGACGATGGTTTCTCATCTCATTTCTAAAATCAGGATACTCATGATCGATTGTCTTCCACAAAGGAGTGTTTTCTGGGTGATGTAGTTTCCAATATTTATTTCTTCTATTTGCATGCCACGCCAATTTCCTCGTGGTCTCCTTGCTTCCATATAGGCGCCTAAACCTTGTAATGATTGGAAAGTACCAAAAAAACTTTTTAGGACCAGATTCATATTTCTTGTATCGAGAAGCACCATGCTTTGGGAATTATCTAAGTGATTTTTAGTCATTGAGAAATAATATACAATCATTCATGTTGGTGTGTATTCGTTCAGAGATCATACCCATAAAATGTAGCATTCATTTGGAATCATATTTTCGGCTTGGGAGCTCATTATCTTCTGGGAGAATGTCATTTATGAGAGAAATTATTTCTGTAAAAATATCATCACTCCATATTTTTCCTGCATTTAAATTATACAGATTAAGTATGGATAAAAATGTTGTATATTCAGTGCAACCACCATACAAATACATCTATGTGAAAATCATTAACTACTCTAACAATTTTGAGAAATCACAAAGTCCATCTTCAACTGTCCTTGACATTTCCTCAATAAAATCTTCATAATTATTCACATCTATAATCACATCCTAGACATAGTCTCCTTTATTTTCCCCACTTTTAATGATATCTGAGGATTCATAAAACGCACTATTATCCCAGCCAATAGCTACATTCTCTTTTTCCACATGTTTATTCCGACATTTATAACTTTGATCTATTCCATGACAAATCAAGTGTTCTTCCAACTCCTCTGGACTAATTTTTTTTTAATAAAAATAGCATAAACACAGAAAAAGGATTTGATAAGGCTCATATACCTGATCTTTTGAAAACATGATGAACTCTTTCACTCCATCTTCATACTCTTTTATCAAATGATTGGAATATAGCCAGTCTTTATTCATAGCCATCCTATTTGATTCAGTGATGTTAATTTTTTTCAAAATAAATAGACAAAACGTTTATATAAAAATTATCCAAGTCTATAAATAGTTATAGACTTTAACTCCTTTGAAAACTATTTATAAAATCACAATTGAAATCCCATTAAAAACACATTTACAAAAAATCCTCTTTAAAATAACATGCCCTTTTTAAAATAAACCAATAACATTAAAAACTCTTTCTCAAAACCCCAATTACTTTTTTATAAATAATTCAAGGAAACTTCATGACCCAATAATGTTAATCATTTAAAATGAGCAACAACCCTCTATATTTTGAAAATTTTCTTTTAAAACTTCACACACCCCTTGATAAAATGATACCAGCATTACATAAACTTTCAAAACATTCGCATCCCTCTATGAAATCCTATCATGTGAGTTGAGAAACAATTAAAATTCAACCCAAGTCCATTCAAAGTGTTTAAATAATTTTAAAGTTATTTAAAACCAAAAAAAGGTATTTCGAACAAAATTTTCAAACACTTTTTTTTAGTTTAGTCCAATAACAACTTGGGGAAAGAGACACTATTTCCAAATCTAGGAAAGGATTTTGGAAGTTTCTCTTGTTTTTTCTCAAATATCTAGACCGATAAGAAATCACAAGACCATCATAGACTAGAATTTTTCAAATCTTGACTCCTAATACATAAAAATATACGCCATACACATTACCCATATCATTTATGGTTATGATTGGTGTTCTAATAAATCTCCCATTAAGATATTATAAGGATCACTCATTAACATCTAAATTCTCATACATAGAAACATAACTTAGGTAAGATATCATAAAATTCCATGTCTATTTCAACGGTATTATCATAGATGGAAATTTGAAGTTATTAGTTTATCCCTATCTCATATAATTCAAATCTCATATTAGAAACCTCAACCATCTCATATAGAGTATTATATACTACCATGATTTATCCATACCATCAAGGTACCGAATATAACTAGCCTATGGAAATTTAAGAGTTGTTACAAAGGGTAGTGATTAAGAACCCACTCCAGACCAATTACCTTATTCCTAAAAAAATCATAACTCATTATTACTAAAATATCCTAAAAGGAAAGTTAAAATTGAATCAAAACCCAAATGAATCCATCATCAACACTAGTGACCCTTGGTTACTCACCACATCCCATTGTTAAACCATGGACCAATATGACCATCAAGAACAAAACAAAATAGGGCACTATAAAAGGAGATATAAGAGCGTTATACACACCCATCCACCAATTCATATGTATGTAATGAGCTAAAAATTATTTTTATGATTTCATAAAGAATTATCATTGAATCCGTTAATAATATAGTTCATAAAGCTCTAGTTTGAACATAAGGTATAAAATATATCCTCACATGAATTATAAAAAAAGTCTAAAAACAATAAACTTACATATTTTCAACAAACCACCCACTTTATAATATATAAACAATGATGACTAAAAATTTGAAATAAAAATATCAAAAAATAGAACGAGTTTAAAACCATATAATACATGTCAAATAAAAGTTTATCCCTCTTTTAGAAAATTTTCTAAAAAACTCTTTTTTATAAATAACCACAATGAAAATCCATTTTCTTAAAAATAATTTGACAAATAACCAAATTTTTCCTTTTTAAATAAATCTTTTTAACCATTTAAATCAACCTATTTAAAAATAAAAAAATACACACACGAAGTGAAAAAATGATTATACATAGGCACTAAGGAAACAAGAAATCATAATCTAAAAGACAACCAAACGATGGTGCAATATAATCAAAAGAACTAGGGGAATAAAAACCAGAAATGAAAATAAATCCTCTAATGTTTCCTAAGAATGATGTTACCATCATGTGAAACTTTCTAAGACTCGTGTATTTAGATCCTAAATTGGAGATGAGGAACCTAGATTGATACTATTTAACTTGTTATATCCAGGTTTTGATATAGATTTCACTAGGATCTATCATGATCAAGGGATCAAAAGAAACCTCGGTCCCTTCTAGTACATTCTAGGGACTCTAAAACATCTCAAAAACTCACTCAATCTAACTGGGTCCTTACACTAGGAAGCACACTCCACAAAGCAAATTTCACTTATCTTGATCCCTACTAATATCCTAGGACACCCATGAAATTTCAACAGTGGAAGTGTGAAACCAATTAAATAATATATCATCACATAAATATAATTTATATAATTTGAAAATTAACCTCACCCCACCTTTTACACCCTCACGAGAAACAACCCCTTTTATATCCTTTTATATGCTTCACAATAAGCACAAGAATATAAATAATCCCCCATGGGGTCATGAGCCACAACAACAAAAATAAATGCAGGGAGCTCAATTGGGGGTCTCCCATATTTATAAAAAAACATACATTAAATTACCATCTAGGATTTTACAAATGTGCTCAAGAAGCCAATCTATTTTCCCTCCATTTGAGAACAATATTTCAAATTTCATCCAAAACCATTTATAAAAATGCACCTGAAATCCCATTTGGAAACACGACCATTTTCTATAAATAAATTTTTAAAATAATAAAAACTTTTATTTTTGATGTAAATATGTTATAAGAACACTTTTATTAAACTTCAATATTCTTTTGAAAACATATTTATCAACCATGAGAGTTAAGGGTCTCAAAACCGTTTAAATACTTCGAAGGTAAATTCCATTCATTTTACAAATAATTACTTTAAAATATCGCATATTCACTTTAAATAAAACAAATTATGACCAAACTTTTAGAATATTATAATTACTTTAAAAAATAAACTCGGTCCTTTTACAAAACACTTTTCATGTGACATAAGTCTATGTCAAGTCTTTAAACCATTTTGAAGCCAATTGAAACCCAAAAAATTCATAACATAAGATTATAATTTCATAAGAAATCATTGAAAAACATCCATGATATTTATAACATGTATTATAAGGGAGTTCCAAAGAAACACCTACCTCACTCAAGACAAATTGAAGATAAAACTTGTCGACATAAATAGAGAACACATATATATGTCAAGTTACATACTACTCAACACATAACGAAAAAAAATCCTCATCATTAAAAATCAATTACACTATTCTTCAGTGGAATCACTCTTCAAATGCATAACCGAGTCACACAAAATCAAAGAAAAAAATATGAAGGGGAACACCAACCAACATGCAATTCATTTAGTGTGCAAAAAAAGACCTCCAACGAACACAATTTTTAGTAAGAAGTTTAGCCCATAAAATTTACAAAATACCATTAATATAAAAATATAATTACATGTTAAAAAGATGAAACTAATGACAAAGAGGAGAAAACTCACCGATAGAGGAGAGGCACCCAACAGAAGAGGAGAGGCGCATGCTGGAGGTGTGGCGTACAATGGATGTGTGGCGTGCGGTAGAGGAGATGCACATGACGACTAGTTCACACACAATAGAGGTGTGGAGTGTGGTGGAGAAGAAGCACACGACGGTCTGGTTTGCGATGGAGGAGATTCGCATGATGGAGGTGTGGTTCATGGTAGAGGAGAGGTGGCGAGAGAGGAGGAGGAGGAGTCACGACGCAGTGGTCAGCTTCCTCGAGAGCTTGATGGGTATGAGAATGAAGGAGACTGTTAGGTTTTTTATAGAACCTCATGAACCTTTTATCAGCGCTAGCTAAAAATCGCTCATAAAGGTATGTTTTATCATCACTAAACTAAAAAGCACTGATAAAACATACCTTTATCATCACTAAAAAAATGCTGATAAGGATATTATGTTAATGATTTATTTATATTAATATATATTTATAAAATTATATATGTGATAAATATATATGTTTATCTATTTATAATTATAAATAAAAATAAATATTTATTTATTTATATTTATAAAATTATAATTAAAATAATTATAAAATTATAAGAAATATACTTATATTATTTATAATCTTAGAATATATATAATAAATATATTTATTATATATATTTATTATATTATAGATATATACAGTTGTATTTATTCTAATTTAGTAATTATTTATATAAATCTATATTTATTTATAATTATATGAATATATTTCTTCTAATCAGTCTGAGTTGGCCGAAGTGGGCTCAATTTGCCTCAATTTTCCTAATTAAACTTAGTATTCCTAGCTGGCCTAATTGACCTCAATTGGTCTCAATTATCCTAATTAGAGATAATTGGCCTCTACATGATTCAATTTCCCTCAATGGGCCTCAATTGGCCTTATTGGTGTCAATTGGCCTCAATTGGACTCAATTCGTCTCAATTGGCCAAATTGGTGTAATTGGCCTCCATTGGTCTAGTTGTCCTAATAGGCCATAACTAAACCAATTAAGGCCATTTAGGCAAATTGATGCCAATAAAGGTGAATTAGGCAAATTGAGACCAATTGAGGTCAATTAGGCCAATTAGGAATACTATGTTTAAATAGGAAAATTGAGGCCAATTGAGCCTAATTAGGCTAACTAAGGCTGATTAGGCAAATTAAGGAAAATTTGGAAAATTATGCCAATTAGGCCATTTAGGCCAGTTGGGACCAATAGAGATCAATTATGCTAATCGAGGCCAATCTAATGTCTCATAATTTCTATTTAATTTTTTTAAAATTATATTGAATTTTTTCAAGACTACACGCTCTAACGGTACGTGATTCTGAGCCCCAGTGTGCCAAAAACAGAATTTTGAACATTCTTAAGGTATGATCAATAAATGTATGAGCGTGTTTTTATAACTTTTGAACTGGTACTCAGATCAAAAATCATAGAGCACCGTTGAACTTAGAATGCCATGCTTCTCCTATAAAGGACTTAACATCGGCCAACAAGGGCTGAACAGAAATGTTATTTTTTTTAATTTTCGAGAAAAATAATAAAATAACTTAAAAAGTTATTTAATTAATTTTCTCACCGATGAGAAGCAACATGGAGACGCTAATGTGAAACGACAAGGCGCATTAATGGATCACATTAATGGCTCATTAACACGCAGCGTAACAACGCTTTAATGATGCGTAATAGCTTAACGACATGGCGTCGCAATGTAACAGAAACATTGTGAAATGTTTTCTTTTAATAGTTTGACATGTTGGTGGAACAGGTATTAAACTGTGAGGATTATCTAATGAACCATAGATTAATATCTTCCCCAATGAAGAATTAATAACACCAGTGGGACTTCATCGACTTCAGCGTACCATGAATAACAACGAACGCCATCGACCTCTTGGACCCTCGAGGATGAAGTGCTATGAAAATGAACATCAATGAGGTAGGGGTTTTATTTCGAATTATTCCCCATCCTTTCTTTCTAAATGAAGAAGGCGAATCAACCCACAAACAGGTTTATCCGTAGGTTTCTCTTTCTTGTGGGAGGTTAATCGTTTTGGGGTTCAACATTGGGATTAGAATTTTGTTGATAAAACATCAATCCCTGAGCCTCCCAATGTCTTTAAACATCTAATGCGGAGGGCGCAGGCTGACAAGAACAAGGCCCAATCCCCTCCTCTTGTGTGTTCTTCATGACTAAATTATCTAGTAGATGACAAGTTGAAATTCAGGCCATCACCCGGAAGGTGAGATCCCCTGGAGCCCACAGGCACATGCAACACGGAGAACATACCACAGATCACATTAGGTGGTCCACTGAAGACCCTGCCAACATGTCGGCGGTAGCGCCAGTGTCGTAGGGTGGCACACCATGGCGGTGCACCGCGGTGAACCATACAGCCATGCCGGTGGCTGTCCCAGATGGATGAGATCGCGCCCTTTGGTTGTGGCGTAGCATGAGGGGTCGGAAACCTCCGAGATGATGTGGCGCTGTGTAGCGTCGCACAAGGAGGAGCTGCAGTCAACTGAACACAGCTGAGGAACAGCCCTACGGACGACCAGCTAGGTAGTGGGTGCCATACGTGGCTCTCAGCCGCGTCCTGACCGGACCGGGCTAGAGGCGGCCCGGACCCTGTGCGGATGATCCATACACGTGCCATGTGGGCCGAACCCATGCCAGAAGGCAGGTCCCTCGCCCTTCGAAGCGGGCCAGATGAGATTGGGTCACCAGGAGACTAGGTGGTCTGGACCCCCAGCCAAACTAGGTCAGGCCCAACAAGGCCCATTGGGCCTGGCCCACTGGCCAAGACAAATCGGACCGACCCATACCCAAACCGAGTCATTTCGAGTCAGTCAAATTTAAACCGGGGTATGTGGGACCCCCAAGACGAGCTGGTTGGTTCGGTCCGACTAGGTCGAATCCGGACTAGATGCAACCAACCCCTATTTACTAAAACAGAAATAACGTGGTAACCAGGCATCTGATTGATGATCCATTTGTGGATTTGTGTCCCTCACGACGAGGAAGATCTTTTGGTATTATCTACGGAGACTTCCAAGGGAGTTCAATTACAACGTGTGGATTAGGGGAATGATTCTCCCAAGATCAAGCGCACAAACGAGTAGCAGCCAAGTGTACCTCAGTAGCCCGATATACGAGAAACCGTGTGGAGCTCAATGGCCCAGGAGAACAATAGTGATGTAGACATAGGGGACCAGCTGAGCCATGTGGACCTTAGTGACCCAGTAGAGGAGAATCGACTATTCAGACCTCAGTGTCCTGGAAGACTTCAACGAATCATCTAGGATGAGTCCTTCAATAGTACGAAACGTTTTCACTATAACTGATGAACCTTTCCTACACTAGAATATACCTGGTGTGAGTTTTCCTTGCTTTATGGTTTCTTTATGGTATTTATTCTTAGTGTACTGGGGTCCCCTATTTATTATTGTGTTACTCACCCCTGCATAGGTTTCTCCCACATGTGTTGTGTCTTGTGAAGATGACAGGCGTTTCGATAGAGGACTTGGTGGCCTAGGAGTATGAGGGTCTCAATAGGATCAGGAAGACGTGTAGTACTACTTTAGCTTCTAGTAGCTACACTACTCTTACCATCAGCTGGGGTTTTCAACCAATGGATACCTGAGTCCCTTTGTAATTTGATGTTTTCAGTTCTTTTTCTTGGTTTTTTATTCTGGTCCACTTATTTCTAGTTGTACTTGTACTTAGCACTTGATTCAGTATACTTGTTTTTTCCCTTTCAGTTTGGTGGATTTGGTTAGGCGTGTCTGTTTGTACAGGTACTCATGAAAATGCCTCCCACTTGCAGGTTGATTCCTTCGGCACTAGTCACCAACCCCTGGCCTTCGGGAGACGGGATTGGGGTATGTCACGACACGTGCCCTGGGTGACAGTTCATGAAAAAGTGTTATCAGAGGTGGTCGGTTCTACCTTAGAGATCAAGATTCTGCTGTTTTTGTTTTGGGTAAATAGTGTTAAATGTTGTGATTCCAACTTTCTGATTTGGGTAGTCCAATGTTGGTGGGATGACAGACACATCGAGATACCAGGACCATGGATTCTGATTTTCGGCTCAATGCATAAAAACACTGGTTGTAAAAGTGTCTTATTATGTTCTTCTGTATAAGAGTCATCTCACCAGGTATAATATATTTACCATGTCCCATAGTGATATTTTTTAGGATTCCTCTACGTGGATGACCAATGAAGATTTCGATACATGGTCGGGAGGACAACCCGCCTAGTGACGAAGAATCCGTTCAGGGTCATGTTCTTGAGATGGCCCCACTGAGTGGTACACCCGTGCAACCACCACTAATTCTTCTGCATCTACCACTGGTGGTACTGGTAGAGGACATGCACATACTTAGTTCCTTTCCCGAGTTTCAGAGATAGAGACCTCCCAGGTTCAGGGGAGAGACAGATCCCCAAGTCTTTGAGGATTGGATGGAGGCGGTGATGTGATTATTCGGATTTGTCAGAACACCGCTTGACTAGATAGAGATCTTAGATATGATCCTTATTTATGGATCTATATGGAGATATTGGAGTATAATTATCTAGATGCCTGATGAGGTTGCCCCCACCTGGACGGACATCAAGAATCTTTTTCAGGAGGAGTTCTTCCTCGCGACTTTGGGGATGGTGTGCATTGAGGAGCTGATTCACCTTCAATTGGGAAGAATGATGGTTTTTGAGTACATAGAGAGGTTCACAAAGCATTATCGCTACTCCAAAGACATGGTTTGGGACCCTTTATTTAGGGATCAAGACTTTGAGTAGGGACTCGGGCGGGAGATCAGGGCGTCGATGGTGTCCCTTAGCATCCCCACATAGGATGGAGTTCTAGAGCATGTTCTACTAGTAGAGAGAATCCTTGCAAAGGAGGCACTGACAGTGGGTGCCACCACCAGGTGAAAGGTAGCTGAGCCATCCGTGGTTGGTAGTCGACAGATGGCACAACAGTCCAAATGGTCCAGATCATCTAGTGGACGACCCCAGGACTCAGGATCAGTGGTACGAGGCTACCAGGAGAGCAGGAGACAACATAAGAACTTGATGTGCTACTCATGCAACAGGAAGGGACACATGGATCATGACTGACTGACCCTCCATGTAGATGATCAGTATATGGTTGAGGGACCACCGAACCAGAGGTAGAGGTTTAAGAGAGGAGGTATGTAGGGTGGAGGATGTGGTAGGGTAGAAGGCCGAGCAGTAGTAGGTGGGCGATGGTTCAAGGTACTACTGTCACCACCTCCAGGTGGTCCACCTAGATCATAGGGAGAAAGCGGATAGGGGCAAGCTCAGCTTCAGGAAGCAGAGGCTTATGAACCTGGCTCTCTACATTTGATTCAAGATACAATCTATGTCTTATCTTCCCTAATTGTAGTTCTTATTGACACAGGTGTCAGTCACTATTTCCTTTCCATGGATCAAAGTTTCTATTGGAACCATTGACCCGATCCTTATGGATAGAGACTCTTACGAAAGGGGATTCGATGACTACACACTTGTGATGGCAGTGTGAGCTTACTCTAGGAGGTGAGAGCTTTGACTAGGGTGTCCTAATAGAAACATTGAGGCCTTATTACGTCATCTTGGGTATGGACTGTTTATCCACATTCCATGCACAGATCGACTGTTTTAGGCGTAAAGTGTGGTGTGTTATCAGAGATGGGTCCAGGTTTTCCTTCAACGGTGAGAAGGAAATCCTCACCGTATAGGACAAACTTTCTTCGGAGGAGGGTGCAGCCGATCACTCACCCATTGTCTAGACTCACCCTCATTGCAGTATATGAGAGGTTTCCAAGCTTTCCTATAGTGTTGGACATGTATGAGGACATATTTCCGGAAGATGTTCCAGGACTTCCTCCCCGGAGAGAGGTAGAATTTTGCGTCGACGTGTACCCTAGTATGACACCAATTTCAACAGAAGAATATCATATGGCTATCATGGAGCTTCGTGAGTTGAGATTATACCTGGAGGACTTGTATGTTAAGGGGATCGTAAGGCCCAATGTTTCACCATGGGAATCTCCAAGGCTTTTCTCTAAAAAGGAATACGGGAATTTGAGGTTGTGCGTGGACTTCCGGTGCATGAACTAGGTGACCGTGAAGAACAAGTATCCACTACTGAGGATTGATGACCTCTTAAATCAAATGAAGGGAGTGAGGTGGTTCTCAAAGATCAACCTCAGATCAATATATCACCAGCTTCGGGTATGATATGAGGATGTACCGAAGATAGCCTTCAGATTCCGGTATAGCCACTACGAGTTCCTGGTGATTCCCTTTCAGTTTGACCAATTTCCCAGTAGTGTTCATGGGATTCATGAATTGGATTTTCCAGACTTACCATGTCTATTTTATCGTGTTATTCATTAACGAAATCTTTGTGTACTATGAATCAGAGGAGGATCATGCTACACACGTTTGGATAGTCTTGGATACACTCTGAGAGAACCAACATTATGGTAAGCTCTCAAATTGAATGTTTTGGTTTTGAGAGGTCCACTTTCTGGGACACGTCATCTCATAGGCTAGAGTTTTAGTAAATCCAGAGAAGATAGAGGTAGTTCTTGATTTGGAGCCACCCAAGATTGTGACTGATTTGTAGAGATTCTTGGGGTTGGCTAGTTACTATTGTATGTTTGTGCATGACTTTTCCAGAGTAGAATAACTCTTATCAGCTTTGACATGAAAGTCACAACACTTTGTGTGGATAAAGAAATGCCAGTAGAGATTCTAGGAGCAAAGATGAAGACTGAATAGTTCCCCCATCTTGATACTACTAGAGGAGGGAATTGGTTACATAGTTTTATGTGACGAATCAGGTACTAGTCTAGGTTGTGTCTTGATGTAGGAGCGAGTAGTGATCTCCTATGACTCATAGAATTTGAGGCAGCATGAGTAGAACTACACGAACCATGAAATGGAGTTAGCAATAGTGGCCTTTTCCTTGAATATGTGGCGGCACTACTTGATGGGTGAATGATTTATAGTTTACTCCGATGACTAGAGTCTCAGGTATATCTTCTCCCAAAAGGACATGAACCTGAGACAATGATGATGTCTAGAGTTTCTCCAGGACTATGAATTTTAGATAGTATATAATCTTGGGAAGGGGACTGTGGTAGTAGAAATACTTAGCAGGAGGACCGATTTATAGCTGCTTTGTTAGGTGACAGAGCAGCTAGTCGTGAAGCAGATATCCTTTATAGATGATGATAGAGCAACTTACCTTCAGTCGATGACTGTTACTCCCCCACTATTACATCGATTCAGGGAGGCACACCTTGTGGATGTCGAATTCAAGGCCCAAAATTCCTAGTTATCCTCAACATAGGCTCTTGATGTATTTTCGATAGGTGGGGAGAATTCCATCCTCTTCAGAGGGCGCATCGTCGTACTAGTGGCATTATAGGAGGAGGTGTTGAGGGATTTCCATACATCCCCTTTGTAGGTACATCTTAAAGTGGTGAAGCTATTCCAGCTCCTCTAATGTTAGTATTGGTGGCCAAGAATGAAGAAACCAGTGGTCAAGTTCTTCTCATGATGCCTCACTTGTTAGCAACTGAAGGTCTAGCATCAGGTTCCAGCAGGCTTCGCTTATCCACTTGAGGTTCCAGATTGGAAATGGGATGGTATCTCGATGGACTTCATGATGGGGTTACCACGTACATCCAGAGGCCATGATTATATCTGGGTGATCATTGACTGAATTACCATTTCATCTCACTTCCTACCCATCCGGGGGCAAGGATCACTAGAGGGATTGGGACACCTCTATAACCAGAAGATAGTGTAGCTTCACAGAGTGCCTTCGATGATCATCTCAGAACATGATGAACACTTTACATCCTGGTTATGGAAGGGATTACTAGAGGTGTTCGGGACTTAGTTGCGCTTGAGCGTAGCTTTTCATCCCCAAATAGACGGTCAGACAGAGTGGACCATGCAGACCTTGGAGGAAATGCTTCGTGATTGCGTCCTAGATTTTGGACATAGTTTGGTGGACCACCTACCACTGGTGGAGTTTTCATACAACAGTATCTATCACTCCACCATTAGCATGGCACCATTCTAGGCCTTGTATGGGTGACATTGCAGATCAACTCTATGTTGGACTGACCCAGGGGAGTCGGCACTCGAGGGTCTAGAGTTGGTATGGGATACCATAGAGAAGGTGAAGGTCATCTAGGAGTGGATGAGGACTGCACAGAGACGAAAAAAATTCTTATGCCGACAGGATACAGAGACCCTTGGAGTTCGAGGAGGGAGACCATGATTTCCTTCTAGTCTCTCCCCGATGGGTATTGTAGTGATTAGGACAAGATAGAAAGCTATCTCTAAAGTTCATCAGACCATTTCAGATCCTAATTAGAGTTGGAGATGTGGCATACCACCTACCTATTCCCCCACATATCCATAGGGTGCACGATTTTTTCCACATATCGCAGCTGAGGAGATGCATTCATGATCTATTGAATGTCATCAGATGAGGTGAGCTAGACATTGATGATGAGGTGACATTTTCAGAGTTCCCTATGTTGATAGAGGATCAACAAGATTGGGTCCTGTGTGAGTTGTTGATTCCTCTAGTGCGCGTTAGGTGGAAGCCTGGGAATCTCCAAGACAACACATGGGAGCAGGAGGCTCAGATTCATGCTCAGTACCCCCATTTGATTGATTACAACTTGTTTTGTATTTAGAGGACATAAATCTCTATGGTGGGGAGAATGCAATGTCTCATAATTTACATGAATTTTTTTAAAAGTTATATGGAATTATATCAAGCCTACACGCTCTGACGACACATGATTATGAGGCCCGATGAGCCTAGAACATAATTTTGAACTTTTTTAAGGTACGTTCTATAAATGTGAGAGTGCGTTTTTATAACTGTTGAAATGTTTCTCAGATTGAAAATACAAGGGCACTGTTGAACTCAAAATGCTGGGATTAACCAAGAAAGGACTTACCTTCGGCCGACAAGGGCTGAATGGAAAAGTTAATTTTCATAATTTTTTTGAAAAATAATAATATAACTTAAAAATTTATTCTATTTATTTTCTCACCGAAAAGATACGACACTTATACGCTGTAGTGCATTGATGAAGAAGAGACGAGGTGCATTAATGACATATAATAGTGATGTTGTTTTATACATAAAATAGTGTAACGATGCAATGGTGAAACGTAAAAGAAACGCAACGACACATTTTCTTTTAATAGTTTGACGCATTTTTGGAACAAGGATTAATCTATGAGGATTACCTGACAAACCTCCAATGGATTTCATCCCTAATGAATAATTACAAACTCCGACGATACTTCATCAACTTAAATGTACCTCGAAGAATGACGAACACCATCAGCCTCTTGGACCCTCAAGGATAAAGAGAAATGACAATAAACATCAACGAGGTAGGGGTTTTATTTTGATGTCTTATCCCTTATTTATAAATGAAGAATTCAGATCTACCCACAAATAGGTTGATCTGTGGCTTGATCATTCTTGAGGGAGGTACTCGTTTTGGGGTTCATCTTTAGGATTAAACTTTTATTGATAAAACATCAATCCCTCAGCCTCCCAATGTCTTTAAACTTCTAACTAGGAGGGCCAGAGGTGACACGAACAAGTCCCGAGCCTCTCCAATTGTGTGTTCTTCGTGATCGAATTATCAAGTGGAAGGAAAGATAGAATCGAGGCCATCATAGGGAATGTGACATACCCTGGTGGCTGTAGGCACAGGAGGCATGGAGAATAGAGCACCGGAGCACATTAGGTGGTCCACCGAAGACCCTACCGATGTGCCGACAATGGCACCGATGCACCGTAGTAGTGTGCCATGATGACCCAAAAATCCGCTTTAGCAGCTGTCCCATGGGGAGGAGGTCATGGCCTTTGGACGCGGTGTAGTAAGAAGGTCCGCTGGCCTCCGACTTAGCAGTTTCCGGTGATTCGACACGGCGCTGTGCCACGTCGCATGCGGAGGAGCCCCGGTCAACCGACCATGGGTGGGGAATGACCCCGCGGATGACCTAGGAGGCAGGAGGTGCTCAACATGGCTCTCATCCGCATCCCGGCCAAATCGGGTAGGAGGTGGGCCAGACCCCACCCCAGTGGGCCAGACCAGCATTCAGAGGGCTAGACCCATTCCCAACAGGCTATACGCATGACGAAAGGCTGGACCCACACCCTTTGAGCCAGGTCGGACGAGACCGTGTTGCTGGGTTGGACCTCTGGCCAAACTAAGCCATGCCCAATGAGGCCAATTGGGCCTGGCCCATTTTCCAAACCGAATCAGACTAACCTAGACCCAAACCGGGTAAGTCCGAGTCAGTTCAATTTAAACTTGGGTATGTGGGACCCCCATTCCGGGTATTTCAGGTTGGTCAAACCGGGTCAGAATGAGCCTAGATGTAACTGGACGCTATTTACTAAAATTCTAATAACTTTCAAATTGGGCATCTTATTGACGATCCATTTCTCGGAGTTGGACCCTCTTGATGTGGTGTTTCTTTTGGTATTCTCTAATAATAATTCCCAGAAGGTTTTCTTACATCGTTTGGCTTAGGGGAGAGGTTCTTCTTGGATCAAGCGTGCATCAGACTTCAACAACTCATCAGGGACGAGTCCCTCAATAGTAAGAAACATTTTCACTATAACTGTTGAACCTTTCCTACTCTAGAATATACAAGGTGTGAGATATCTTTGCTTTGTGGATTTTATTTGTGGTTGCATTATGGTATTTCCCCTTAGTGGACTAGGGTATCCTACTTAGTACTGCGTTTCTCACCCCTACATAGACTTCTCCCTCTCATGTTGTGTCTTGTGCAGATGACATACATCTCGATAGAGGACTTGGTGGCATAGGAGTAGGTGGGGCTTAGTAGGATCAGGAAAAAAGGACGTAATACTTCGGCATCTAGTAGCTACACTACTCTTACCATCAGGTAGAGTTTTCAGCGGATAGATACCTGAGTCCCTTTGTACTATTTTATTTTCAGTTCTTTTTTTTGGGTTTGTATTCTGGACCACTTGTTTTTAGTTATACTTATACTCAACACTTATTCCAGTATACTTTTTTCCCCATTTCAGTTTGTGGGACGTGGTTGGGTGTGTGTGTCCAGGTACTCAGGAAAATGCCTCCCACCTGTAGGTTGAAACCTTTGGTGCTAGTGTCCAACCCATGGCCTTTGGCAGGGGTCTTGGGTTATGTCTCCGCATAGGCCCCAGGGGACAGGTCATGATAGCCAATTTTTTCAATTATTCCAGTTGTGCCAATGAGGCCCATTAAAACAATTGAGGCCAATTATTACAATTGAGACCAATTGATCCCAATTTGGCCAATTGAGCCCAATTAGGCCAATTGAGTCTAATTAGTCCAATTAATTCTAATTCAAGCGAATTTAGTCCAATTAGGCCAATTGAGGCCAATTGAGGAAAATTGAGGCCAACAGAGGCCAATTGTGGCGAATTAGGCCAATTAAGGCCAATTAAGGTTGTTCTCGATTGATCACTTGCAGCACTCAAGAACCCCATGCTCACGACAGTCCAGTGTTGTGATTATAAACTATGGAATCATCGATTCTTGTGGTTTCCCATGCTAAATGGTTTATTCCTTCTTTTTTCGGTGGGGTTGTTTGCTAGCCATACTGATGTTGGAGGTTTGTTTCTCTTTAGGACTGATGGCTATTGGTTTCTATTGTTTGTGGATGGAATGGATATTTTTTCTTGGTGTCTCATTGGCTGGAGATGCTGGTAGTCTTTTTCTGTTAGCTCGTACGGTCATCGTCACTAATGAGGGTTCCATTTTCATGGCCTCAATGCCTCATCATAACTGAGGAGTGATCAGGTCTTGATGTGAATCATCGTCATCATCTTTTTTGGGACCTAGTTTCTTGTTATTTGGTTTGTTGACCAACAGTTCTAGTTCATCACTCAGGTAGGTCGGTGTCGGCCTGTTTGTGGTCGCGAACTTTGAGATAGCTTTTGGTGGTAGTCCACATGGGCATTAGTTTTTGGGCCTTTATCATTGGAACATGGGGTCATCAATTTATGCACATGATTCCATTATTGTTTGTTTCAAGGTTAGGTCTGCCGACATGGGTTTCTTGGTTAGGTGTCGGCTTAGTTGTCATCTTCCCTACCGCCAGTTGATGTCTGTTTTCCATTGACGATCTGGTTCATTGGTCACCACCAGTGTTTGGTTGTTGTCCTAGGCTCAAGAATACAGGTTGTACATCTTCAGTGTTGCATAGGCATTTTGAGTTCCACAGATGCATGACGGTTCAGGGTTTGATGTTGGTGTGTGGGATAAGGTTTTTTATTTTCCTCAGCCCTCCTTGGAGGTTGTCAGTCTACCATCATTGCCTTGGTTTCTTTCTCTAGATGTTTTAACTGGTCATTGATTCTAGAGGGGTGCTTCATCGACATACCTAGAATTTGGTGTAGGGACTTGGTTTGTTGTTGTAGCTTTCCACTAGTTGGTGATATCTTTTCTTCACATTTATCCTGGTGTTTATATCACTATGGGGTTCTTTTAGAATTTGTATTTTTTGTTGGTGGTTGCTTCAATCAGGTTTTGTGGCTTCATTTTCAAGTGGTTTTGAATGCATGGAGCATGTACTTTTATGTGGTGTTTCATGGTTATGTGGGGCTTACAGGGTTTTCTTCCTGATTGATGTTGCATTAAAGTTTTTTGTGCTTGGTGGAAGCTATGTTAGGTTTCACCTCATCGGACATCTTGGTTCTTCATTGGTGTTGGTAGATATGGGCCCCCGGTTCTTGGCTCCTGTGTTTTTTTTCGTCAGATCTTGTTCGGTGTTCTGACTAAGTGCTGTGAATGCTGGGTTTGTCGACTCTTGTTCAGCACTGGTTAGTTAGATCTTGTTTGGTGTTGTGGATGTTGGGTTCATTGTCTTTATTCTATGATGTGACTGCTAGGTTCATCAGCTCTGGTTCAATGCTTTTTTCAGGTACATTGAATCTTGTTTGGAATTGTGACTGCTGGGTCCGTTGGATCTTGTTCGACACTATGTCATTGGATCTTTCTATGATCCATGAATACTGGGATTGTTGGGTCTTGGTCGGTGATTTGATTTTTGGGTTCATCGACTCTTCTTTGGCACTGTGAGTGCTTTGTTGACTGTTGTTTGGCGCTATGACTACTGTGTTCGCCAACTCTTATTCAGCGCTGAGACGTCAACTCTTGTTCATCATTTTGACTACTTCTAGCTCTAGTTATGCATTTTGACTACTTCATCGAATCTTGTTTGGTGTTGGGACTGCTTCATTGGTTCTTGTTCAGCACTGTGATTACTAGGTTCACTAGATTTTGTTCGGCACCATGATGTCATCTCTTGTTACGCACTCTGACTACTCTTCAGCACTTGTTCAACGTTGTGACTACTGGGTTCACCAGATCTTGTTCGACCCTGTGATGTTGGCTCTTGTTCAGCACTGTGACTACTGGGTTCATCGGCTCTAGTTCAGTATTCCTGGTTCTTTTCATGGATTCAATTTCATTCCATTTTTTCATTGTTGTTGGCCTTTGGGCCTTGGGTTCACCCTTAGGTGATTGAGTTGTACTTAAATTCAATCTCTTTTGATAAATAATATGTTCTATTTACCCTACAAAAAGAGTCCAATTAAGGCCAATTGACTCAAATTGAGGCCAGTTGACGAATATTATGTCCAATTTAGGTGAATAAGGCCAATTGAGGCGAATTAGTCCAATTGAGGCCAATTGAGGCCAATTTGGCCAATTATTCCAATTGAGGCAAATTGAGGGCAATTGAGGCCAATTGAGGGTAATTGAGGCCAATTGAGGGCAATTGAGATAAATTAGGCCAATTGAGGGTAATTGAGACCAATTGAGGGCAATTGAGACCAATTAAGGCCAATTGAGGCCAATTAGGCCAATTGAGGCCAATTGAAGTCAATTAGGCTAATTAAGTCCAATTGAGTCCAACTGAGGACAATTCGGCCATTTCAGGCCAATTGAGACCAATTGAGCATAATTTGTCCAATCGTGTCTAGTTAGGCAAATTGAGGCCAATTGAGTCTAATTAGAACAATTAGTCCAGTTGAGGCCAATTAGGCCACTTGAGGCCAATTGAGGCCAATTATTCCTCTTGAGGCCAATTAGGCCTCTTGAGGCCAATTGAGTCCCATTTAGGCCAACTGATGCCAATTAGGCCAACTGATGCCAATTAGGGAAATTGAGGCCAATTATGCTAATTGAATCCAATTTAGGCAAACAAGACCGATTAGGTCAATTGAGGCCAATTAAGGCCCATTATAACAATTGAGGCCAAATGAGTCTAATTGAGGCCAATATGGCCAATTGAGGCAAATTGTGTCAAATTGTGGATAATTAAGGCCAATTGAGCCCAATTGACCTGAATTTCCAATTGAACCCAATTAGGTCTAATTGAGACTAATTGAGGGAAATTGAGGTCAATTGAGGGGAATTAGGCCAATTTGGTCAACTGAGGCCAATTAGGCCAACTGAGGCCAACTTAGGGCAATTGAGGAAAACTTAGGGCAATTGAGGCCAAATGGGGATAATTATGGCCAAGTGAGGCCAATTGAGGCCAATTGAGTCCAATTAGTCCAATTATGGACAACTGAGGCCAACTTAGTTCAATTAGGCCAATTGAGGCTAATTAGGAATATTAGGCCAATTTAGGCTAATTCATGCCCATTAGGCCAATTGAGGTGAATTGAGGTGAATTGAGGATAATTAATCTAATCGATTCAAATGAACCCAATTAGGAAAATTGAGGTCAATTGATTCCATATAGGACATTTGAGGCTAGTAAGGTTAATTGAGGCCAACTGAGGTCAATTTGGCCAATTTGGAAAATTGATACCAATTGAGGCCAATTTGGCCAATAAAGGAAAATTGAGGTGAGTTAGGAAAATTGAGTTAAAATAAGTCCAGGTAATCCAATTGAGGCCAATTAAGGCCATTTAGGACAATTAGACAAACTGAGTCCATGTGAGGCAAATTGAGTCTAATTGAGGCTAATTAGACCAATTGATGCCAATTGAGGCCAATTAGGCCAATTGGAAAAATTATTATCAATTGAGTTCAATTATTCCAATTGAGACCAATTGAGACAAATTGAGGCCAATTGAGGCTAATTGAGCCCTATTAGACGAATTGGATCCAATTGAGGATAATTTGGGCCAATTGAGTCCAATTAGGACAATTAGGCCAATTAGGCCACTAAATCCAATTTGGAAAATTAGGAAAATTAAGACATTGATGCCACTTCTTACATTGAGACCCATTAGGCCAATTAGTCCAATTAGGCTAATTAAATACAATAAGGAAAATTGAGTCCAATTGAGGTCAATTAGGATAATTGTGGCCAATTAGGCCAATTAGGCCAATTAGACCACTGTAGAAAATTAATCCATTGAGGAAAATTCTGCCATTGAGACCAATTAGGGCAATTAGGGCAATTAGGCCAATTAAGGCCCTTTAGAAAAATTGGGTCCAATTAGGCCAATTGAGGCCAATTAGTTAAATTTATTTCCATTTTTCCAATTAGGCCATTGTGTCTAATTTGGAAAATTAGGCCAATTAAATCCAATTAGGAAAATTGAGGCAAATTGAGGCACATTAGGCCATTAAGGCCAATTAGGTCAATTATGGACAATTATGCCAATTAGGGCAATAAATACAACGAAATCCAATTGAGTCCAATTGAGTCCAATTGAGTCCAATTAGTCCAATTGAGCCTAATTGAGGTTAATTCATCCAATTGAGCCCCATTTAGGCCCATTTGGGAAATTGAGGTCAATTGAGGCCAATTAGGCCAATTGAGAAAATTAGGTCAATTGGGGCTAATTAGGCCAATTCGATGGATTGAGTCCAATTGAGAATAATTAAGTTAAATTAAGGTTAATTTGCCCAATTAGATGAATTTAGGAAAATTGAGGCCCATAAGGCCAACTAAGTCAATTAGTCCAATTTGGACAATTGAGGCCAATTGAGACCAATTCAGGACAATTGAGGCCAATTAGTTCAATTGTGTCCAATTAGGCCAATTGAGACTAATTAGTCCAATTGCGTCCAATTCATGTCAATTAGTCTAATTTGGCCAATCGAGGCCAATTGATGCCAATTAGCCAATTACAGCCAATTGAAGCCAACTATGGGAAATCAATCCAATTAGGACAATTGAGGCCAATTTGACCAATTGATGCTAATTGATGCCAATTGTGTCTAATTAGGCCAATTTGACCAATTGAGGACAATTGAGGACCGTTGAGGCCAATTGATGCCAATTAGGCAAATTATGCCAATTGTGGCCAATTGTGGCCAATTGTGGCCAACTAAGGCCAATTAGGCTAATTGAAGCCAATTGAGGCCAATTGAGGAGAATTGAGCCAATTGAGGCCATTTGAGGCCAACTGAGGACAATTATACCAATTTGGGCAATTTTAGGACAATTTGGCCAGTTATGCCAATTTAGGCCAATTGAGGCCAATTTAGCCAATTAGGCCAATTGAGGTCAATTCGGCCAATTAGGCCAATTGAGGTCAATTGAGACCAATAAGGCCAATTGAATCCAACTATGGAAATTGAGCCTAATGGAGGCCAATTAAGACCAATTGAGGCCAATTAGGCCAATTGAGACCAATTGTGACCAATTATGTCCAATTGAGGCCACTTATGGACAATTGAAGCCAATTAGGGCAATTGAGGCCAATAATGCCAAATTTGGTCAATTGAATCCAATTGAAGCTAGTTTGGAAAAGTGAGGCCACATAGGGCCAATTGAGGACAATAAAGGCAATTGAGGCCAATTGAGGTCAAGTGATGCCAATTGAGTCATCAAGGTGAACTGAGGTCCAATAGGAAAATTGAGACCAATTGAGGCCAATTAGGCCAATTAGGCCAACTGAGGCCAATTCAGGTGAATTATGAAAATTAGGCCAATTGTGGAAAATTGGGGCCAATTATACCAATTGAGGCCAACTGAGGCCAATTGAGTCCAATTGAGGCCAATTTGGCCAATTGACACCAATTGAGGCTAATTGATGCCAATTGAGGCCAATTGATGCCAATTGAGGCCAATTGAGTACAATTGAGGACAATTGAGGCTAATTGAGGCCAATTGAGGGAAATTAGGCCATATGTGGCCAAATGAGGCCATGTGAGGCAAATTGAGTTCAATTAAGACAAACTAAGCCAATTTAGGCCAATTGAGGCCAATTGAGTTCAATTAGACCCATTAGACCAATTGAGGCCAATTGAGGCTTGTTAAGGCCAATTGAGGCCAATTGAGGCCAATTGAAGCCAATCCATCCAATTAGGCAAACTGAGACCAATTAGGAAAATTAATGCCAATTAAGCCAATTATTGAAAATTCAGCCAACTGAGGTCAATTGAGGTCATCAAGGAAAAGTGTGGTCAATTGACTCCATTTAAGCCAATTGAGGCTAATTATGAAAATTAAGGCTAATTGAGGCTATTTAGGCCAAATTGTCGAATTGAGGCCAATTGAGGCCAATTAGGGGAATTGAGGTCAAATGAGACGAATTGAGGCCAATTGAGGAAAATTCAATTAGTTGGGGCTAATTAGACGATTTGATGTTTATTGAGGCCAATTAGGTCAATTGGGGCCAATTAGGCCAATTAGGCCAATTGAGATCAATGGAGGCCAATTGAGGTAAATTAGGTGAATTGAGGCCAATTTAGGCCAATCCTTGCCAATTGAGGCCAATCAATCCAAATAGAACAATTAGTCCATTTAGAAGAATTTTCCCAATTAGTCCAATTAGGACATTGAGGCTATTTTGGCGGTTGACATCCATTGGGCAAAGTAGGCCAATTAAGCCAATTAAATCCAATTAGGAAAATTGAGGCCAAATGAGGCCAATTAGGCAAATTATGACAATTGAGACCCATTCAGCCAATTATTTCAATCGGGCCAATTAGGCCACTGAGTCCAATTTAGCCATCGAGGTAAATTAGTCCAATTAGAAAAATTAGGACCAATTAGGCCAATTTAGGGTAATTATGCCAATTGAGGCCAATTAGGTCGGTTGATGTCAATTCAGACAATTAGGCCATTGACACCAATTAAGATATTGAGACCAATTAGTCCAATTAGGCAAATTAAATACAGTTAGGAAAATTAAATCTAATTGAGGCAAATTAGGTCAATTGCGGCAAATTAGGTCAATTGTGGCCTATTATGCCTATTAAGTCAATAAAGCCAAATGAGGCCAATTAAGGCTAATTGAGGCCAATTAGTCTAATTAGGGAAATTGAGGCCAATTCATCCAATTGATTCCAATTGACGATAATTAGGAAAATTGAGGCCAATTTAGAAAATTGAGGCCAATTGAGCCCCATTAAGACCAATTAGGCCAAATAGGTGAATTGAGGCCAATTAAATCCAATTTGGACAATTAGGTGAATTGTGACCTGTTGTGGCCAATTATTGCAAATTGAGGCCAATTGAGTCCAATTAGGGAAATTAGGCCAATAGAGGTCAATTAGGAAAATTAAGGCCAATTAGACTAATTGAGGCCAACTAAGGACAATTGAGATCAATTGGGCCAATTGAGGCCAATTGGGGATAATTAGGCCAATTGAGGCTAATTAAGTCCAATGAAGGCTAACTAGGCCAATTGAGAACAATTGAGAACAATTGAGAACAATTATGACCATTTGAGGCCAATTGTGGCTAATTGAGATCAATTGAGCCCCATTTTTGCAATCAGTCCAACTGAGGCCAATTAAGAAAAATAAGGCCAATTTAGGCCAATTAGGCCAATTTAGGCTAATTAGTCCAATTTGGCCAATTTAGGCTAATTGAGGTCAATTGATGCCAATTGAACCAAAATTAGGACAATTGACAAAATTGTGGACAATTGAGGTGAATTAGGCCAATTAAGGCCAATTAAGACCAATTGAGGCCAATTGAGGCCAGTTGAGGACAATTCAATCCAAATGAGCCCAAATGAGGCCCAATAAGGCCAACTGGGGACAAATGAGGCCAAATGAGGCTAATTGAGGCTAATTGAGGCTAATTGAGGCCAATGGGTCCAATTTAGGCCAGTTAGGGCCAATTGATGCCACTTTAGAATAATTGAGTCCAATTGTCACCAATTAAGGCCAATTGATGCTAATTAGGCCAATTAGGCTAATTGGGGCCAATTAGGCCAATTGAGGCCAATTAGGGAAATTGATTACAATTGAGTCCAATTAAGCCAACTGAGACGAATTATGAACATTGGGGCCATTTGAGGCTGTTTGTGTCCAATTTACCCAATTGAGGCCAATTAAGTCCAATAACCCAAATTGAGGTCAATTGAGACCATTTAGGAAAATAGGGGCTAATTAGGCCAATTGAGGCCAATTAAGGCCACTTAGGAAAATTTTCCGAATTGAGGCCAATTAGTACCAATTGAGACCAATTAGGCCAATTAAGGAAAATTGAGACCAATTAGGAAAATTGAGGTTAATTGAGGCCAATTTGTCCAATTAGGCGATTTGAGGCCAATTGAGGCCAATTGAGGAAAATTCGGCCAATTGAGGCTAATTGAGGCCAATTAGACCAATTAGGTGAATTGAGGTTAATTGAAGCAAATTAGGCCAATTAGTCCAATTGAGACCAATTGGGGCCAATAGGGCGAATTAAGCCCAATTCTGGCCAATTGAAGCCAATTATGCCAATTTGGCCATTGATCCAATTTGGCTAATTAGGATAATTAGGACATTGTGTCCTATTCTTCCATCGAGACCCATTAGAACAATTAGACAAATTTGGCCAATTGAGGCCAATTAGGTCAATTAGGGCATTAGGCATTTGAGGCCAAGTTGGCCAATTATGCCATTGAGGGAAATTTTTCCATTGATACCAATTTGGCCAATTAGGTAACTCGATGCCAATTTGGCCAATTAGACCATTGAGGTCAGTTCATCCATTGAAAAAAATTTGGGCAATTATATGCAATTAGTCAAATTGAGGGTAATTGAGGCCAATTAGGCCAATTGAGACAAATTATGTCTATTATGGCCAATTTGATAAATTAGTCCAACTGAGGCCAATTGAGGTTGATCGACGTCATTTAGGCAAAGGAGTCCAATTGAATCCAATTCAGCCAATTGAGGAAAAATGAGACCAATTAGGGAAATTAAGGTCAATTGAGGCAATTTGGCCAAATGAGGCCAGTTAGGCCAATTGAAGCCAATTTAGCCAAATTGAGGCCAATTAGGCCAATTTAGCGAATTGAGGCCAATTACGACCAATTGAGCAAATTGAGGCTAGTTACAGCCAATTGGGACTATTAGATGAATTGAGGCCAATTGTGGTCAATTAGGAAAATTGATGTCAATTAAGGCCAATTTGGCCAATTGAGCCCCAATGAGACTAATTGGGGCCAATTAAAGCCAATTTGGCATATTCAGTGAATTAGAAGTATTGAAACCAATTGAGGCCAATTGAGTCCATTTAGGCCAATTGAGGCCAATTAATGTCAATTGAGGCCAATTGATGCCAATTGAGGTTAATTGAGACTAATGAGACCCATTAAGGCCAATTACGATCAACTAGTCTAATTCAGCCAATTGAGGCCAATTGAGGCCAATTGAGGCCAATTTGGCCAATTTGGTCAATTTGGTCAATTGAGTCCAATTGAGTACAATGGGGCCAAGTAGGCTAGTTAAGGTGAATTGATACCAATCGAGGCCAATTTTGTCCAATTAGTCTAATTTAGGCCAATTTAGGCCAATTGTGTCCAATTAGACCAGTTAGGCCAATTGAGGCCAATTGAGGCCAATTAAGGCCAATTAACCAAATAAGCTAATTGAGTCCAATATTTTCCAATTGAGGCCCATTGAGTCTAATTATTCCAATTAGGCCGATTGAGGAGAATTGAGACCAATTGCGGCCAATTGAGGCCAATTGAGACCAATTGAGACCAATTGAGGCGAATTGGGGCCAATAAGGCCGATTAACCCCAATTGAAGCTAATTAGGCCAATTGAATCTAATTGAGACCAATTGAGACCAATTGATGCCAATTAGGCCAATTAAGGCGAATTCATTCCAATAAGGCCAATTATGCCTATTGAGAACAAATAAAGCCAATAATGGCCAATTGAGGCCAATTGAGGCCCAATGAGACCAATTGAGGTTAATAGAGGGCAATTAGGCCAATTCATCCAATTGAGTCCAATTGAGGCCAATTGAGGCCACTTAGGCCAATTGAGGAAAATTGAGACCAAATATTCTAATTGGTGCCAATTGCGGCCAATTAGAGTAATTAGATCAATTGAGACCAATTAGGTCAATTGAGGCCGATTGAGACTAATTGATACCAATTTGGTCTATTGAGACCAATTGAAGCCAATTAGGGAAATTGTGTCAAATTTTGGGAATTAAGGCCAATTGAGGCCAATTTGGGAAATTGAGTGCAATTGAGGAAAATTGAGTCCAATTGCGTCCAATTGAGGCCAATTTTGGCCAATTAGACAAATTGAGGCCAATTGAGGCCAATTTGGCAATTAGGAAAATTGAGGAAAATTGAGGCCAATGGATGCCAATTGGTCCAATTATGCCAATTGAGGGCAATTGTGGCCATCCGAGGAGAATTGAGGCAAATTAGGCCAGCTGAGGCTAATTAGGCTAATTGAGGACAATTCAGGTCAAATGAGGCCAATTAAGGCCAATTGAGGTCAATGAGGCCAATTGAGGCCAATTAGAACAATTGATCCAATTCAGGCCAATCGATGCCCATTGAGACGAGTTATGCCAATTGAGGCCAATTAGGCCAACTGAGGTCAATTTGTCAATTGAATCCAATTGAGGCCAATTGAGGCAAATTAGGCCAATTGAGCCCAATTGAGGCCAGTTAGTCCAATTGAGGATAATTAAGACCAATTTAGGCCAACTAGGCTAATTAAGGTCAATTGAGGCCAATTAGGCGAATTGAGGTGAATTGAAGTCAATTAGGCAAATTGATGCCAATAGAGGCCAATTGGGCAAATTAAGGCCAATTGAGTCTAATTGAGGCCAATTATTCCTATTGAGGCCAATTAGGCCTATTGAGGCTAATTGAGGCCAATTGAGGCCAATTAAGACCAATTGAAGCAAATTGAGAAAAATTGGGGTCAGTTAGGAAAATTAATCCAATTGAAACCAACTAGGCTAATTAAGGAAAATTGAGACCAATTATGCCAATTATACCTGTTGAGGCTAATTGAGGCCAATTGGGTCCAATTAGAGCAATTGAGGCCAATTACCACCAATTGAGTTCAACTGAGGCCAATTGTGGCCAAACGAGGCTAATTATGTCAATTAAAAAAATTCAGGCCAATTATAGCCAACTGGTGCCAATTGACACCAATTGAGGCCAATTGAGGCCAGTTAAGGCCAATTAATGCCACTTGGGGTCAATTAAGCGAATTGAGGTCAACTAAGGCCAATAAGGATAATTAGTCCACTTGTGGCCAATTAGGGCCAATGAGGCCAATTGAGGCCAATTTAGCCAATTGAGTCCAATTGGGGCCAATAAGTCCAATTAGGCCAATTGAGCCCATTTGGGGCTAATGGAGGCCCATTATGGCTAATTGAGGCCAATTGAGGCTAATTATGCAAATTGAGGCCTATTGGGGCCAATTGAGGCGAATTAAGTCAATTTGGGTGAATTAGGCCAATTGAAGGCAATTGAGACCAATTATTCCAATTAGGAAAACTAGGGCCAATTAGTCAACTGAGGCCAATTGAGGCCAATTAAGACTGATTAGACCAATTAGGCCAATTGAGCCAATATAGGCCAATTAGACCAATTAGGCCAATTGGGGCCAATTGATCGCAATTGAGGCCAATTAGGCCTGATTAAGCCAATTGAGGATGATGAGGACAATTAGTCCAGTTGAGAAAAATTAGTCCAATAAGGCCTATCGAGGCCATTTGAGGCCATTTGAGGTTATTTGAGGCCAATTAGGCCAATAGAGGCAAATTAGGCCAATTAGGTCAATTATGGTCAATTAGGCCAATTGAAACTAATTGAGACTAATTGAGACCAATTAGGTCAATTTTTCCAATTGAGGCCAATTGAGGCCAGTTGAGGCCAATTGAGGCCAATTGAGGCCAATTGAGGCCAATTGAGGTCAATGGAGGCCAATTGATGCCAATTGAGCCTAATTTCTCCAATTGAGGACAATTATGACCAATTCAGGCCTATTGAGTCCAATTAGGCCAATTAGGACCAATTGAGGCCAATTGGGGCCAATTTAGGTCAATTGAGGCCAATTAGGCCACTTATGACCAATTGAGTCCAATTATGCCAATTAAGGCCAATTGAGGCCAATTAGAACAATTAGGCCAATTGAGTCCAATTAGGAGAATTAGTTGAATTAAAAGAATTACGACAATTGGGGAAAATTAGGCATACTGAGGCCAATTATCCAATTGAGGTCAATTAGTCCAATTAGGGCAATTGAGGCAAATTGAGGCAAATTGAGGCCAATAAGGCCAATTGAGGTGAATCTGGCCAATTAGGCCAATTGAAGCCAATTGAGACCAATTGAGACCAATCCATTTTGGTCAATTGAGGCCAATGGAGGCAAATTGGTGATAATTGAGTCCAATTATGGCCAATGAGGCTAATGAGGCCAATTGGGGCCAATTAGGCCAATTGAGGCCAATTAGGCCAATTGAGGACCACTGAGGCCAACCGAGGCCAATTAGTCTATTTAGGAAAATTGAGGTAAATTGAGGCAATTAAGACCAACTTAGGCTAATTGAGGCCAATTGCATCCAATTGAGTACAATTGTGGTCAATTGAGGCTAATATTTTCCTATTGCGTCTAATTAGGCCAATTGAGCCAATTGACGTTAATTGAGGCCAATTAGGACAATTGAGGCCAATTGAGCCAAATGGAGGCCAATTAGGGTCAAATGAGGCCATTAGAGGGAACTTTAGTCCAATTAGGTCAGTTGAAGCCTTTTGAGGCGAATTTGGCCAATTAAGGTGAATTGAGGCCAATTGAGGCCAATTGAGGCAAATTGAGGCCAATTGTGGTCAATTAGGCCAATCAGACCAACTGATGCCAATTGAGGTCTTTTGAGGCCAATTGGGCCAATTAGGCCAATTGAGGCCAATTGTGTCCAATAAAGCCAATTAGGCCAATTATGGCCAATTGAGTCCAATTGAGGGTAATTAATGTCAATTAGGCTAATTGAGGCCAATTGAGGCCAATTAGGACAATAAGGCCAATTGAGGCCAATTCGTCCAGTTGAGGAAAATTAAAAAATTGAGAACAATTGAGGCCAATTAGGCCTATTGAGGCCAATTTAGTCCAATTTATGGGAATTTGGTAGAATTGAGTCCAATTATATCCAATTAGACCAATTAGGCCAATTGAGTCCAATTGAGGCCAATTGAGGCCAATTAGGCCAATTGAGGCTAATTGAGGCTAATTAGGCCAGTTAGTCTGGGTTGCATCTTCAGAAGCATGAGAAAAGTAAGTGAAGATGTAGTAGAAAAATGTAGCTAAACGAACAAGGCGTAAAGGAAACTCCACCTACCAGGGTTTCTCCATGCTTAAAGACAAAGTCACCAACAAAGGAGATGCACCACCAATTCCATGCAAGGGAAATGGCTAAAGAAAGAAGAGTTCACAAAAAACTTAAAAAATTCGTCAAATTCTAGTTTTTGCATTACAATGGTGTGAAAATACATTATAAAGAAAAAATAATGAATGAAAAATGGCCCAATTCTAGTTATAAGGAAAGCGGACACTCAAAGGTCACATAAAAAATCACAAAAAGCACATCCCCATGCTATTTATTGACCCTGCTCTCAAAAGTAGCGAACTATAAAATTAACAATTCTTTTCTCCTCCTTCTCTATCCTATTTAATGTTACACTATGAATTTCTATCCTTTTCCATGTGGATGAGTCACTTTGGGACCCATATTAGTGTGTTGTGGCCCACCATGGGGCTGGATGTCAAAAAGTGTGGGCTGGTCCAATTCGTATAAAAATTGGGTTTAAGATTTTTATCAATCCCAAAATTATTCTCCTTGGGCTGAATTGTATCCATATCATCCCCCCTAGTTAGAGAGGATTTCCCCTCAAATCCATGGCATCATCTTCTTCAATGTATGGAGATAATTCCCCAATGTTGAACATTGTAGAAACATAGTAAAAATTATCTTGTAAGACAATTTTAAAGGAATTGTTGCCCACTCGTTCAGGAACATAGAATGGAACTTCACCTCATGGAACCAACTTGCTCTTCCTTTTAGATAGAAATATCTCTTTAAGAGGGTGAATCAACACTTTTTCCCCAGGTTGGAAAATGTCCTACATCTAATGCTTGTTTTCTCACCACTTGTATGATTCACTAGACTTCTCTATTTGAGCATGAATAGATTCATGAAGTTTTTTCATCTGCCTTTTCTTCTCCTTCGCATCCATATTCATCTGAAAATATAGAGGAAAAGAGATTAGTTCTATAGGAGTGATTGGATTGATGCCATAAACCCCATCGAATGGAGAATGTCGAGTTGTAGCACTAGGAGATCAATAGTATGAAAATTAAGATTGTGCAAGCAGTAAATCCAAATCTATCATACTATTTGTCACCAATGTTCTCATAATATTTCCCATTGTATGATTGATAACTTCCGTTTTACCATCAGTTTATGGGTGATGGGAAGTGCTAAAAATAAATTTTGTACCGAATTTCCCATACAATGTCTTCAAAAAATGGCTAATAAATTTAGTGTTTATATCTAAAGAAATGCTACAAGGAATTCCATGAACGAGAACAATCTCCTTGAAAAAAATTTATAAAACTTTCACTGAATCTTACGTCTTATAGAAATGTATGAAATGATCCATCTTTGAAAATCAATCAACAAAAACCATTATTGAATATTTTACTTGTTGATTCTTTGGCAAAGCTATAATTAAATCCATGCTAAGATCTTCCCATGGCTGCTTCAGAATAGGTAATCGGGTGTATAAACTAGACTTGAAATGACTCTTGTCCCTTTGACACATTCTGCATCTCGAATGAATTTCTTGGACATCTGATTGCATCTTCATCCAGTAGAAATGCTTTTTTAGTATATCCAAGGTTTTATGGATGCAAAAAATGACCAACAAGTCCCTATTCATGTGCTTCTTGAATGAGAAAGTCCCTATAATCACCCTTTTGAACACACAAATTGTTTCTATTAAATTGAAACCCATCATGTGTAGAATAATATTCCAAAAATCCATTTTGAAATTGGGTTAAAATTTCATTAAAATCCATATCATGCTGATAATATTATTTTATAAGCTAAAATCCATGAAATCAAGCATCTAGAATGGTACGTAATACATACCTTTGAGATAAATCATCTACCACCAGGTTATCTTTCCCCTTCTTTTATTTTGACACAAATGAGAATGATTGTAAAAATTCTACTCACATTTCATACCTAGAACTCATCTTTTGTTTACCATTGATAAACCTCAATGCCTAATGGTTAGAATTATGGACAAATAGCTTTGGTCTCAAATCATGCGACCTAGGATCTAGGGACCTCACAACTGCATAATTTTTTTATCATAGGTGATATAATTATTCGTTAAATAATTCAATTCTCACTAAAATATGCAATAGGATGATTTCATTGGATGATAAAAATACCTATCCCAACTCGACTACCATCACATTCCACTTCAAGGATTAGATCAAAATTAGGTAACGCCAAAACTGGTGCATCACACAAATTTTTCATAATGATTTCAAATGATTCATTTTCTACCTTTCACAACTCAAATTTCCCATTTTTCAAGTATTCAGTGATGGGTACACGATAGTGCTAAAATTTGAAACAAATCAACAATAAAAATATGCTAAACCATGGAAACTCCTTACTTCTTTGATGGATTCTGGTTGTGGCCAGGACTTGATTTCTTCCACTTTTGATTGATCCACCTTGATGCCATCATCGGTTACCACATATCTCAAAAAAACCACTTCTGTTGATAATAACTCATATTTTTTCGACATTCCATATAGTTTATGTTTCTGCAGAATGTCGAATACCCACTGAAGATGGTTCACATGGCTCTGCACATCCTTGATGTAAATCAAAATATCATCCAAATAAACAAATTTTTTTTACCAATAAATGGTTCAATAACTTTATTCATGAGTCTCATGAATGTTCTATGAGCATTTGAGAGGCTGAATGGCATGAAAAACCACTCAAATAGTCCACTATTAGTTTTGAAGGCTGTTTTCCAATCATCCCCTTCCTTCATTCAAATCTGGTGGTATCCACTACAAATATCAACTTTCTAAAAGATTGATTAAGCATGTAATTCATCAAGAGTATAATCGAGTCTTGGAATGGGATACTGGTATTAGATGGTAATATTGTGGATAGATCTACTATCAATGCACATGTGATACATACCATCTTTCTTTGGAACCAATAATGGTAGAACAGAACACTGACTCATGCTCAACCTTATAAATCCTCGATCCATAAACTCATCCAATTCCTTTAGAAATTACCTTGATTCTCCCAGATTACACTTATATGCTGGTTTATGAGGCAATTTTTTACATGAAATAAGATCAATATGGTGTTCAATGCCTCTAAATGGTGGTAGTATTACTAGAAGATCATTAGGAAAAATGTCATGATATTCTTCAATAAAGTAATGAGCTAAAAAATGGTTATGACACTTCTCTTCATGGAATGACTTTTACATCATCAATAAAGGAAAAAAAATATTTTTATTATTTATTAATTTCTCCACTTGTGCTTTATTGATAAAGAGACTATCTTTGGGAACTTATGGAATTGATTTTTTTTGAAGGTTTTGGGACAGATTCAAATGAGCAAGTGTGATATTCTTTTCCCCAAATCAAAAAGAATATGTGTTCTTTCTCCCATTATATTTCACTTCCATGTCAAACTAACAAGGAATTTCCAATAACAAGTAACAAGCATACATTGGTATAACGTCACACAATACTTCATCAACAAAGTTCATACTAATGGAGAATGAAATTAGAACTTGTTTGTTGACATGGAGTGTGCTCCCATTATTCAACCATTGAAATTTATAAGAGTGTGGATGATTTTGAGTTGGAAGATTCAATTTATCCACTAGTGATGTGGAATCCACATTTGTATAGCTGCCAATATCAATAATCTCCATGCATACCCACTGATTAGTGGTGCAACGTGTTTGGAACAAGTTTTCTATTGATCTTCTTCTGGGTATATTTGACATTTTAAAACTCTTCATAGCACATGCATGTTACGCACATCATATTATTCCAAAACATGATCCTCATTTTCAGTTTCGTCACCATAATTTTGATCCTCTTTGATTTCCTCTTCAATATCTTCTTTCTCCTTTATAGTAATAATTCAATTTTTAGGGAAACTGCCATGAAAATGTTCATAGCCATGGCATTTGAAACATTTTGAAATCCCACATTCAAATAATTTTCACTTCTCTTTTGGTTGTTACATAGCCTTCTCTTTCCCTTTATCCAACATATTGTTCCTTCCAAATTCATTATCACCAATAAAATATTTATTAGAATAAATACCTTTATTAAAATTTGTACCTATATTGTAGTTTTTGAGTGCCAGTGCCTTTGTGGTCTTCATTTTCTTTTCCACCTTGATTGCCAGCTTGCAAAAACCACACAGTGATAAGAATTGGTGTAACTCCACTAAATGTGAAATTTCATCATTTAATCCACCAAAAAACCATGAAATAATTTCATATTTATAGTCTGGATCATCACTTCCCATCAATAAAATTTCAAACATCCTAAAGTACTCTTAAAAAATTTTATCACTTTGTCAGAGGCTATGTATTAAAAAATAAAGGTATTTCTTATAATTATCAGGAAAAAATCATCTCCTAAAAATATTTTTCAAATTATCCCTTGAGTGTATTTTTTCTTTCCCGTCTCGTTCCCACTATTTATCTAGATATTCCCACCAAAGAGATTCATAATATTTAAATTCAGAATGGATATCTTTCACTTAAAATCATCATAACAATTATTAAATTCAAATAATTGTTTCATTTCCCACATCCAATCAAGAAAATCATATGGGTTCATACTCTCATAAAAATTTCCCATAAAGCAAGAGGAGTAGAAGATCATCTCTTGCAAGACATGATGGAGAGTAACAAGAAGAATGTAATAGAACATAGTCATTGGAACTACAAATATTATACCAATTGATGCATCTCTGAAAGCATGAAATGAGTAAGTGAAGATGACGAATCAAAATGTACCCAAACAACCAAGGATTAAATGAAACACCACCGACCAAGGTTTATCCACAGTTAAAGACTAAGTCACCAGAAAAGGAGATGCACCACCAATTCCAAGCAAGGGAAAAGGATAAAGCAAGAAGAATACACAATAAGATTCACAAAGTCATCACATTGAAGTATATACATTACAATGGGGTGAAAATACATTAAAAATAATAAATAAATAAATAAAAAACCCAATTATACTTATAAGTAAATGGGGCATTCAAAGGACACATAAAAATCCCAAAACCACTTCCCCATCCTATTTAAAGACCCCACTCCCAAAAGTATCAAAATCACAAATTATTGTGTTTTTCTCCACATTCTTCCTGCTATTTAATGTTATTCTGTGAATTTCTATCATTTTCCATGTGGATGAGTCATTTTCGCCCGCATATTAGTGTGTTGTGGCCCACCATGGTGTTATATGTCAAAAAGTGTGGGCAGGCCCAATTCGAATAAAAATTGGGCATCAGATTTTTATCAAGCCCAATATTATTCTCCTTGGATTGAATCTAATCCATATGAGTCTAGTTGAGTCCAATTGAGGTCAATTAGGCCAATTCAATCGGTCGATGCCAATTAGACCAATTGAGGCCAATTAGGCCAATTGATACCAATTGAGTCCAATTGATGCTAATTAGCCCAATTCAGCTAAATGAGACCAATTAAGGCCAACTGAGGCCAATTGAGGCTAATTATGGCAATTGAGGACAATTGAGGCTAATAGGGCCAATTAGGCCAATTTGGTCAATTGAGGCCAGTTAGGCCAGTTGAGGCCAATTAAGACCTATTAGGCCAATTATAGAAATTGAGACCAATTGAATCCAATTAAAACTAATTAGGCCAATTGGTCCAATTGAGCCCAATTGAGGCATATTAGGCCAATTAGGCCAATTTTGTAAATTGAGTCCAATTGAGACCAATTAGTTTAATTGAGGTCTATCATGCCAATTAGGAAAATTCAAAAAATTGATCCATTGATGCAAATTAGTCTAATTAGGCCAATTAGAAAATTTTTCTAATTGAGTCATTGAGGCCAATTAATGATAGTTGAGGCCAATTTGGCCAATTACCACAATTAAGGCCTATTGGGACAATTAGGCCATTTCGGCCAATTGATCCATTGAGCCCAATTGAGGACAATTAAAAATAATTCTGGCCAATTAGGCCAATTGAGGCCATTTAGGTCAATTAGGAAAATTAATCAAATTGAAGCAAATTGACTCCAATTAGGCTAATTGAGCCAATTGGGCCAATTGGGCCAATTAAGCCATTGAGGTCATTGAGTCCAAAATGGCCAATTAGGACATTGAGGCTAATTAGGCCCTTGAGGCCAATTAATCCATTAAGGCCAATTAATCCAATTAGTATTGTAAAGCCATTGAGGCTATTGAGGATAATTAATCCAATTAGGCCACTTAGTCCAATGGGCCAATTAAGCTAGTTTGGACAATTAGGCTAGTTAAGCCAGTTAGGGAAATTAGCCAATTGAGTCTCATTAGTAAAATTGTGGAAAATTGAGTCCAATTAGGTCAGTTAAGGACAATTAGGTCAATTGTGGCCAATTGATGCCTATTGAGGCCAATTAGTCCATTGAGGCCAATTGAAGCCAATTAAATCCTATTATGATAATTAGGAAAATTATGGGAATTAGTCCAGTTGAGACCAAATAGGAAAATTGAGACCAGTTGAGCCTATTAGGCTAAATTACTTCTATTTGGCTAATTGTGGACAACTAGTTAAATTGAGGCCAATTAATTACAATTAGACCAATAAATCCAATTGACACTAATTAGGCCAATTAGAGCAATTAGTCCAATTAGCTTAATTGAGGATAATTAGTCCATGAATCTAATTGAATGAAATTGAATCAAATTATGCTAATTAGGTCATTATTCCAATTAGGCCAATTAGTGCAATTGAGGTCAAATTGGAAAATTAAGGCCAATTGTGGCCTACTAGACAATTGAGGCCAACTGATCCCAATTATTAAAATTGAGTCCAATTGAGGCCAATTAGGCCAATTGATACAAATTAGGCCAGTAATCCCAATTGAGGCTAATTGAGTCCAATTATACAATTGAGGCCAATTTAAGCCAATTATTCCAATAAGGACAATTTTGTTAATTACCTCCAATTGAGTCCCATTGATTCCAATTAATCCATTCAGGCCAATTTAGGCTAATTGAATCCAATTAGGAAAATTAGTCCAATTGAGGCTAATTAGGCCAATAGTGGAAAATAGAGGCTAATTAGGACAATTGAGGCTGATTAGGCCAATTCCCCCAATTGAGGCCAAATAGGCCAGTTGAGGTTAATTGAGGCCAATTAAGGCCAATTTAAACAAATTAGGCTAATTAGGCCATTGAGGACAATTAAACCATGGAGGCCATTTAGGAAAGTTAGGAAAATTGTGGCCAATTAGAAAATCGAGTCCAAATGAGGCCAATTTTGGACAATTGTGGTTGAGGCCAATTTAGTTCAATTGAGTACAATTAGTCAAATATTCAATTTAGGCCGATTGTGGCCAACTAGGCCATTGAGTCTAATTGAGGCCAATTAGGAAAATTAAGAAAATTAGTCCATTTAAGGAAATTGAAGCCAATTAAATCCAGTTATGCCAATATGGAAAATTAGGCCTATTCATCCAATTCATCCAATTAAGGCCAATTATGAAAATTGGGGCTAGTTGTGCCAAATTATGAAAATTAGGACAATTGATGAGAGTTAGGAAAATTGAGGACAATTACGAAAATTTAGGTGAATTGAATCCAATTAGGCCAATTAGGCCAATTGATTCCAGTTAGTCCAATTTGTCCAATTAAGGCCAATTAAGCTAATAGAGACCAATTTTGCCAATTTTTCCAATTGAGGTCAATTAGGATAATTAACTTAATTGAGGTCATTGAGGTCAATTGGGGCCAATTGAATCCAATTTTGGACAATTAGGATAATTATTCCAATTATTCCATTTAGGCCAATTCATACATTGAATCCAATTAGGCCAGTTAGGCAAATTAGGACAATTGAGGACAATTAGAAAAATTGAGGCCAATTGAGAACAATTTTGGCTAAGGATAATTGAGGACAAATAGGCCAATTGAGGTTGTGTCCAATTAAGGTCAATTTAGGCCAATTTAGGCCAATTTAGGACAATTGAGTCCAATTAGGAAAACTAGGAAAATTTAGACAATTAGGACATTAGGGCATTTAGGACAATTAGACCATTGATTCCAAAAATAAAATTGATTCCATTGAGGCCTATTAGGAAAATTAGGCCATTGAGACCAATTAGGACATTGAGTCTAATTAGGCAAGTTATTCCAATTGAGTCCATTGAAACCAAATGTTCCAATTAGGAAAATTAGACTAATTGAGACCAATTAGGACAGTAAGTAAAATTAGTCCAATTTGGCCTATTAGGTAATTGAGAACAATTATGAAAATTAAGGCCAATTAGTACATTGAGACCAATTAGGTCAATTAGACCATTAAGGTCAATTTGGCCATTAAGGTTAGACCAATTGAGACCATTGAGACCAATTAGTCCAATTAATCCAATTAGAACAATTAGTTTAATTATGCCAATTAGGACTGTAGGGTCCTGAAAAATCCGAAAAGGAGAATGGGAATACCCTTTTAACCCAAGGGATATCCTACCGAATTTTACCCCAAAGAATTGGGGAAAAGTATGGAGAATGAATTCACAAGATGAACCAGTCTGAAAACTTATCCAAATAAGCATGCGGCCAGTTCCGTGAAGCACCCCCTCTGAGGACCGCTGTTGTTCGTGGAATGGAGGCAGAGATCCTCCGCGGGTGCGAAGCAGGACGGGTGCCAAACCGGTCCATCGTCACGAACCACCCCAACCACGGGCCGCGTCGACCGGTCCAGGCTGCATCCGCTATCATTCTCGGAATGGAGGCGGAGCCCTGAGCGGTCGCGATGCATTCCCTGAGCTCGTTTGGTTCGCTGGGGAGATGCGTTCAAAGCCCCCGCAAGTTGCGGATTTACCAAGTCATCCGTAAACCAGGTTTTCAATCATGGGCCTCCACAAAAGGTGCCACATGACCATAGATTCACCCCTTTCCCCACTCTATAAAAGGAGATCAAGGGGGAAGAGAGTATGGGGGATTTTGGAGATCGATTAGATTAGGGTAGAAGGATTTCGAAGGAAGGAGCTTAGGATTTCACAAACATAAAAGTTCCATTTCACGAAATATAATAGATAAGAAGTTTTAAATGAATTAATAAGGTGCCAAAAATTCATAACAACTTGGTGAACCACGAACTTAAAATAAAAAAGAAAAGAAGACCGCGAACCATTGCCCCTCCGTGGATGCACTCCCCACGGAGCTGGGAGTTTATGCCCCTTTTCTGATCCATCGCACTGCGTAGAACCCTCCTACGTGGGCGAAGCCCAGACCAATGAATCTCCTACTGGCATTTCCCTTGGCCGTCTCTGCTCACGTGGACTACTTTGTGTACCAACCTAGTACACGGGCCGAACCCAGAGCCGCGAACCACCCGGGTTCGCAGGATTCCCATCAGTTCGTGGATCACCCTGGTTCGCAGACGGCCTCTCCAGCCACGTATCACCTCCCTACGCAAAGGGCGCCACCCCTAATACACCGGTGTGTCCAGAAAAATTCTTTGGAGTTCCCATTCCCCACGCCAGATAAAATCCTTCAAATCTGGCCTGATCCTGCACAACCCCCTCGTTGGCCCGTCCATCGGCCCCGAGCTGAGGCCTCCACCAGAGCCACCAGACCCGTGTGATGTAACCTTCATGAGCATCAGCACGCTGATTTCAGTTCACATACCCACGGTAAGCGAGGACGAAGGGCACTAGCCCTTGAGCAGATTCCCGAATCATTCCTGGGTTCACATTCCCACAGTAACGTGGGGTCCGAGCCCGAAATTCCCCTTTCTGCCCCTCCACTTGTTCGGACTAGGGCACTATTACCCTCCCTGGGGAGTGGCGGGCTACCCATTAGAAGGAATCCCCCATGCACATCTATACTTCCCCATGGCCATGGGAAAAGAAGGGCGTAGTGGGGAAGTGTGATGCCATGTCCTTCTTTGGGGCCAAGTCCCTCTCCCAATGCACTATGTCGCCCCAGGACTCCATCCTGGAGTATGTCCCAGAACCATGGGATTCCCTATGTGTAAGCCCCACCTCACTTCCCACGGATGCACCTTTCGCGACGTGATCTTCTGGTCCCTGCTGCCTCTTATTTCTCACACCGAACATGACTCACGTGGGATTAGAGTAATCATCGATCATGGCATCCTCTCTTGGGATTCCTTAGAGCGTAACCCCCATATCCACCCAAACTACGTGGACTTTGATCCCTGCCTCTTAGGTACGGTACATAGGATGCCTCCAAGAGGTTCAAGACCGATCACCATCGGACCCCCAGGTCCGCATTCACGTCTGTTCTCCGACACTTACACTTGAACTACGTGGACTTTGATCCCTGCCTCCAAGGAAGGGTACGTAGGAAGCCTCCCCGAGGTTGAAGCCCAATAACCGGTCGATCCGACCATCTTCACGTCGGTCCACCACACCAAACCCAGGCAGTCTAGAGTATAATCCTCGTACCAAATGCTCAGGTCATTATCTGTTTCCCTCTGGATGATAATAAATTACAAAGTGCTCAGTTATGGGGCTTCAAACCCGTACCGTTTCAATGTGTCCTATGTCCTCAGAGTCATTAATCCAATGAGGGATGGTAAACCTTGGGCCTAAATGATTCCAAATCCCTGCATTTAGCTGACCATTGCTAACCAGGATTAATCCATGGATACTATGCTTGGGAATAAACCAAAGATTCACGAACATATGAATACGTCTTAAATCTATAAGAGAGTCCCAGAACAGGCAATAATTCCCCCCAAAAGGGTGCGATGAGCCCGAATTCTCATCCTCTTGACCAATGTGAGTTCTTATACATTGTTGGACAAACCACCCAGCGAACTCCTGCCTTTGGAAATACGTTCCACGTATAATTGGATATGGAACCGTTGGGCGTTTCGAAGCAAAGACTGGTGTACCCAACCTTTGCAATCGAGCGGGGCTCAGCCCTCTGTGAGATCGACTGTCGGGAGCGTCAGCCACCTCCTGGATAAGAAATGGTCCGAAACAAAATTGGTGATCCTGATGTGAATCATTAACCAAGCATGATAGATTAAACATAATCCCACCCTGTTCCCCCTTTATACTCACAAGGAGGGCCAAGCAGGGTCATTAATTACGCATGGGATCAAGAGAAGCTGCTTTGATGGGTTTGTTGTTTGTATTTGTTAAAATGTTTTACAGATACCAAACAGGACTCCCTTCAATCAAATGGCATCATGAAGGAACTCGCAAGTGCGCACTTCAGGCTATGAGATGATCGGGAATCCTCACCAACAGAGGACCCCGTCACCTACCTAGCATCTTCAACGCCAGGTCACATATGCGCTGATCTGAGAGTAACACTTGAATGGTACTCTCCCAACGGTGGAGGCGGCCATACAAACCCTCCAATCACTCAAAACCCACCGGTCGCCTTCCCAGCAGCGGTGGCAGAAGTAGATCCAGACGGCCCTAGTTGTCGTCTCAAACCATTTCGGGAGTCTATCCTCAGAACGAGATAGCACATACCTCCATTATCTTAGGGAGGCAGATGAGGTTGATGCTGAGGACTTCATCCCCAATGAATAGGGGTTCCGCTCCAAGGGCCTCTACAGAATACATCATCTTGGTCACGTCGTGACTCAACATCCTCTCGCCAAGGAGGATGCTTCCCCGAGGATCCAGGCCCACGCTCCCTGAGCTACGGCCCCTCACACCGCCCGACGAGGGCAGAAAATGTTCAACTGGGGACCGGTCATCACCCTTGTACCCAAGGTGGAGCTCAGCTACCCAGTCATGGAGAGGCATCATGAATAGGCACATACACAAGTTCATTCCTCCAAAGCCCTCCATCTAGACATGGCGGCCCACTATCCAGACATGGAAACATCATACGAACAGGCGTGCATCCCCTCCAAGCTCCATCAAGCCCGTCGATCACACAGGATGACACTTACCTGGCAGGAACCTTTCCCTACCCAGGGTTGTGAAGCCCACCAACCAGACGTGGTGGCAACCCAGCGCCTGCAGGACTAGCTCCTAGCAGATGCTTCTGACGACTACCATCCCGATGTGGTGGCGATCAGCAAAGTCCTCCATCCATATGTGGCAGCAATTAATAGGAGGGCACGTCTCCCTTACAACAAAGGCCACCAAATCAATACGGTGGGAAACCAACATATGCATAGCCCGCTCCCTATATATAAAAGTAAAGTCCGCCATCCTGATGTGGAGGAAAACAGAGAGATAAATCGGCGTATCCCGACACAGGGGCATATTAGTTCACCTGCCCTGACACATGAGAATTGTCAGTACCCACAGACCATCGGAGGATCAGATCAGGATATTTCTACTCCGATACGAGAATGGGCCTTCATACCCGTTCCAGACAGAGATTTCTCTCCGCATATCCCGACAATGATGGAGGAGCAGGTATCGATCCAGATCATATCGTGGAGACTTTCCAGAGTGGAATTGCATCAGCAGGAATAGTAAAGACTTAGGCCCATGAGCCCATATCTCCAATTGAGGCGACATATCTAAGAGATGAGATGGCCGCCTCAAAGCAGATCTGCATCCCTACTTCCACCTAGGAGGGTCGCCAGCTATATTCCATGACGCAAGGGAAACTGGATCGAGTAGGTTCACTCGTTCCAACTGGGCGACACCCATCCATCATGGTGGATGCTCCAGAGCTGGCATATATCCTTGATAAATGTAAAGATGTTTGTCTCCATATCTCGGCAGCATCGCATGACCCAATTATACAAAGACCCACAGGTGAAGGTCATTGTCAACAGTGGACGGTCCCTGTTGCCCGTAAGAAAGCATCCCGAACGTGCCGAAGGTAGCCGGATAATAAAGAGGGAGTTCATGACTCCGCTCTGCTGAAAGCTGGGGTTCCCAATGGCACTAGAAACATATCGAAGGCTCTAAACACTGCCTGCCCATTACCATATTATGGGAGTGGTAGTAGCACTTGCGAAGGTCCTCCCTACAATGTCGCTACCAGCTGCTCTGAAGGCCCTCCCCAGAGCACCCACGAGGGCCTCCCCCATGGGAATATAATGATCGATCACAAGAGCTTCTATTTTGATGCGATTCATGGAAAAAATCCATGTGACCAGAAGATCGAGTAGCAAGAAGGTCATCCACTTGCTGTGATCCACCCTGAAGGTCCTCCCCGGGGTATACGCTGCAAACACTCTCCATGCAGTGGGACCATAGATTATGACAGCAGCCCTCTCTATCATAGTTTCAACTGTGGAGGCCCTCCCCGTAGTGACATCTCATTGTGACAAGAAGTACCTCCCCTTGTCGTGGCCTACCCTGAAAATCCTCCCCAGGGGTTACGTTGCAACGAAACTCTGCACAGCCGGGAATCAGATCACTATGGTAGTCCTCGTCACCCTGATAACGGAGGTCCTCCCCATAGATACGTCAAGCAATGAGAAGGTTGTCCCCTCGTTGTGATACATTCTAGAGGCCCTCCCCAGGGTGTAACCTACAGATATTCTCCCTGCGTCTGCTTTAATGGTAGTCCACGCCATTGCAGTAGCGGTGATGGTAGTCCTCGCCACCACGACCGCCATTGTGAAGGTCCTCCCCGCAATGACCCCAAGCAACAAGAATGTCCTCCCCATGTCGTAGTGTGTCTTGAAGGTCCTCCCCATGATTCACATCGAACATCAAGCCATGATGGTCATCCTCACCATGATGGAAGTTATTGTGAAGGCCCTCCCTGTAACAATGCTACGCATCCAAAAGGTCCTCCCCTTGCTGCGACATGCCTTGGAGGTCCTCCTCAGGGTGTGCACTGAAAAAGTCCTCTATGTAGTGAAGCATCAAGCATTAATGGTAGTCCTCGCCATTATGGCCGCCATTACGAATGTACTCCCCGTGATGACATATCATATCGACATGAAGGTCCTCCCCCTGCCGAATCATGCACAGAAAAGCCCTAGTATGCCGAGGCACTCAGAAGGATGGGATCGAGCATGTCAGATTCCCAGTCAATCGCTAATGACACCCTTATTCAATCGGGAGATGTTCCACAGCCACGTTCATCATCCTAACCATCTCAGAATCACCCACATGACGATTCAACACCTATTGGTCCCACTACCTCCGACCACCCTATCAGCGAGCGTCTCAGTTGTGCTGACCAGGTATAGGAGTATGAGTACATGTTGCACCTAAGGAAACGACTTTCCATGGATGATATACCAGTTATGTTTTGGCCCACATCCACCACCCAGTTCGACATACCCAGAGAGTTGTGGGAAGAATGTGTGCACGACATCTGCCACAATATATGGACAACCCTCCGCTGACTGATATCAATCTTTCTGCCCTACGACGGGTATGTAGACCATGTCAAGACAATAGGAGACCCCTTGTGTCACATCGACCTGGATGCTCTTCCTTTGGTGCGGCAACGACGAACCGAGAGGCGCAAAGGAAACATGAAGATAGCTTGCCTCCATGTACTACACCAGTTGCATCGCCTCATCAATGATTCTATGATGGGAGTCCATATCAGGGGAAGGGGGGAACATGGAGATATGCATTTCACTCCTCTCCCCCCCAAGAAGAACCCGTTCAGCATGGTGTCTTGCAACGTCATCATGTCAAGACAACAATCGAGTGGGGTCCCTACTCATGAGAGGCAACACACCCAACAGATTTAGGCCTTGAGTAAGTCCCAGAAGCATTAGGCCCGATGAGAACAAGCAATTCAAAGACTACTGAATCAGGCCACCGAGAGCATACAACATGCCTCTCGCCTAAGAGTGGCCAATCAGCGGTCATTTCCCGCCTCCCCAAAAGGGATTGATTCACAGGTTAACTCGACATCAAATCCAGTTCACCCCAGAATGGTGGCATGTAAGATCAGGCAGGTAGTGATAGCAGTAGCCACTACTGCAATCCAGGGTCAACCCCAGCCTGTAGGGCTGGGGGAATTTTTAACAAAAAATGCTCTCTAATACTAATAAAAACGGGAAGGGACTCAAAGTCCATGGAATAGAGCCAACCATATCCCTCATGGCTAGGGGCATTATTACCTCCTCAACAACAACCTCCCCCATGAGAATTAGTGTTTTCTGGTCTAGGGAGGACTGTCGAAAGAAGAGATTCCTACCCTATCCCATCGTTTGAATCAAAATCCCCTCCGAGAGGGAGGCATACCGTAAGGTCTCATCAAACAACTCTCCACATCACCCTTTGTCAAAGAGTCTGAAAGCAATCCCGGGGCAGGAACGGGAGGAAAAATAGAAGACGTGGGAGATCCTATTAATATTTGGAAGATAACGTCTCCTCCACCCCAAGATATGAATTCATAAATTCCATAGAGGCTAACCCCATGGGTGACACCGGAGATGATGAAAATCTGGATGGATTGGGAGACGATGGTTTCGGTCAGGCTGTGACTCACAATGAATTACCAGGTGTAAACACCCGAAATCAGAGGGCAGCCCTAAATATGGCTGCCCTTCCGGCTAACCCTCCTCCACCTACCTTGAGATCTTCTAACAAGCATAAGAATAAAGGACCAGTTTCCCTTAACCCACCTCCTTCTCTCGATAAAAATGAGCCAGTCACACTCGAAGAGATATTCGCTCGACCGAAAGTGGAAATGAAAGAATCGAGGCGGCTAAATGCCGAGCTACTTCAGAGGAACCGCCTTATTAAAAGGACGTCCCAGGAGGAGCCACATCAAGAACTCCCAGTAAGTGCACCTCAAAGACCAAGGTTTTCAACGACAAATGAAGCATGGTCAGGGATCCCATCTAATGAGGCGCCCACACCATTCAACTACCTAAACGTAGATTCGGATGAATACCAAGACTTACCTCCACTCAGGAAGAAACCAGAGCAAGTACGCCTGAACCCTCTGATGGTGACACAAACAGCATACGCACCCTTGGTGCTGGCCAACCTGAATCCTCAGGCAATGCCTCGGGATATACCTGCCCATGACCGGGCCCAATAGGATGTAAACTAGGGTCTCACCAGCACCACTGAGGCACTGACAGCTCGATTGGAAGTGATGGAAGGTCGACACGCTCCGATACAGCCTGAGCGGAAGCCATACCCAGATTGGGTGAGTAACACACCACCTCCACCCAATTTTGGGAGCCCTTTATTCCCTATTTTCAATGGATCAGGCGATCCGGAATATCATTTGATGCACTATGTGTCTTATTGTGATCCTATGATGGGAACTCCGGAACAACAAGAAGAAGTGAAACTCAGATGCTTCGTACGGACCTTGCAAAGATCGTCCTTTTTCTGGTATATGAGTCTATCCGCCCATTCAATAAAAAGCTGGTAAGACCTTTGGCAGTACTTCCTGTTCCAATTCAGCTCAATGTTTCCTAAAACATCAGTCAACAACCTCATAAATTACAAACAGAGGGAGAATGAGAGGGTCTCAGATTTCATAGCCAGATGGAAAGGTCTGACCTACTCATTGAATAGTCCAATGCCTGAAGATGAGATACTTTCCATATGCATCGATAATCTTCGAGATGATCTGTGAACTCTGATCATACCAGTAGAGTACACCACTCGCTTCTGCCATCTCTCATCCATTGCATATAGAATTGAGTACTCCCTGCTGTGGAATAATCTAAAGTATTGAATAGCATCACAAGCTCCTGCAAAGAGAGTGGGTAGATCTGAAGTGTCCTCTGTCACGCTCAAGGCAGCCCCCTGTGCCTGCTCCACCACTCAGGCCTCGGCCAAATTGTCATGGTCCCCCTGTATATTAGCATCCGCCTCCGCCTAAGAGGGATGATCAGAGTGGATCAGAATGGATCCAAATTGAGGAACGAATAAACAAAGTATACTCGTTCCAATAGGACCAAGTCTGCCGCTACATCATCGCCGCCATGAATTACAATTTACTCTGCCTCCTAGAGCCAAGGAAACTTGAAGAAGTTGGCCGCGATGACAGGAAAGATTACTATCCCTACCATCGAATGTTGGGGCACAATATTTTGGAATGCTTCATCTTCAAGGACCTTCGGAAAAGGATCATAGAATCTGGGAAGGTCGAGATGGGACCTCCCCCAGCGAATGTGACATATATTTCTACCACCGACTCTGACAAAAGGGAGGGGTGGCAGGAAGTCTCCAGTAAGAAGGGGCATAAGTTTGATAACTGGATGACTCAGAAGACTATCAATTGAGCCCAGGTCATACTCTGAGCTCAACTACACTAGCTGGTGTTGCCGCCAAAAGCCCCTGACGCCGCACAACTTAAAATATCGACCTCACAACCCTCCACGAGCTGGTCATCTAGGCATGATCAAGAAAGAAAGAGACAAGTGAAAGAGGATAAGTCCGCGACAAGGCCAAAGTTAGCCCCGATGCTGTTAGATTTAATTCCCTCAAACTTAGTGCCATGGGCACCAACCCACCAAACAACACCATCAGGGACAAACGACCAGGTTGACCTGTCAGAGGACGAAGAGCTAATATTCGTTTATATCAACGTCATCCATATTATGGAATCATTTCCGGATGAAGGGTATGTTTATGAACCCGAGTTCCTGACACAAGTAGCCGGGAGAAGAAATATCAGAGGCAGGGGAGGCGTAGTCGTGGCCGAAACCAACCCTATGGTCTTACCACGGCCCAAATTGTTTATATCGCAGAAACCTGTGGGAGGGCCCTTCAACGGACTCAACAGAAGAAAGGATATCCCTCGAACTCCACTAGCAGCCACTCTACCCCCATCATTTTGTGGTACCGATCAGAGGAGGAACCAGTGTCTAGCTGCCTAGTGTGCACAAATAGACTGGTCGGGCAAAACACCCAAAACATGGGGACATCATCGGCATCTGACCCTGCAGCCGGTCCCTCCTCATCGCATATTCCAACTCATAAGATGCCCACTAAAACTCTCCTGCCAGTGGAGAAGCGTCAGCCACTGGAGAAAAAATACAACATCCTTAAGCAGTTGGTGTAAGTATCAACCAAGATGTCAATCCTGGATGCCATGAGTTTGTCAGAAGATCTCAGGGAGGTGCTTATTGAAGCCTTGCTTAGCCCCCAAGAGTTTCAAGCCGAGGTAGCTGCCGTTGAGATTTATCGAATAGTGACTGGACTGGCTGAATGCAATGTGGTGATTTCCTTCACCGATCAGGAAGAAGATTCTGTCATGAAAGGACACATCAAACCACTATATGTATCTGACACACTAAATGATGTCGAGGTCCGCAATTTCTTTATCAAAAACGGCTTTGGAGTTAACCTCCTTCCCCTACGGACACTCTGTAAGCTTCGATACAGTGAGTATGATTTAATACCCTCAACCACAACTTTATTGGGTTACGATAAGAGCGAGCAGAAGCCAATTGGACAAATCAAGCTAAGAATAAATTTTGGAAACATCATGGACTACTCAGAATTCATGGTGGTCCGACAGAACACAACAGTCAATGCCCTACTGGGAAGGTCATGGCTCTATAAGCACATATTCATTCCTTCATCTTACCACCATTGTATCAAGTATTTCATCAATGGAAAAATTGGGACATTACATGATGACATGTCCCACTTTGAGCTATCCGAGCCACGTTACATTGACGACGGTTTCTACGAGAAAAAGATGAAGAAGCCTTCGGTCGATGGTGTCGATTGGATCCCCACTCCAAATGGTCTGGAAATAGTTCTTGATAACCCCCTCAGACAGCTTGGCAGAGACTATGTACTACCCATCAACCATATTGAGAGTAGGGGTTCATGTCCGGACACACACTAAGCCATCCTCGTAACTTCATCCATGATGGCTAAGCATGACAATGCGGGACCGTCTACCAAACCTCAATTTGGGGGCTAATACTTGAGCAAAGACGCCCACAATGCCTCACCTCTGGACTCCTAGGTGCCTGAGTCGAGATCTCTCCCCTTCCCGGATCGAGAAGATGAGGATTTGGGAGAAGAAGTGGAGGAAGATCTCAGGGATTCACCTCCCGCATTTGAGGAAGGTACCTCCACCACTGTGGACGAGCTGAGGTAAATAAACCTGGGTACCGAGGAACACCCGAGGACCACTCTCATTAGTGAAGCCATGTCCCCCAAGGAGCACGAGGTATATAACTCTTTCCTGAAGCAACACCGAGATGATTTTTCCTGGAAATACACGGAGATGCAGGGACTTGATCCCGAAGTGGAAACGCACCGTTTAGGTCTACTAGAAGACCACTGGGGCTATAAACAAGCCGCCAGAAGGACACACCCCGCAAATGCTTCCAAAATAGAGGCTGAAGTCGATAAGCTCATTAAATCAGGCTTTATACAGGAGATCCAATACCCCATCTGGTTGGCCTACATCATCCCTGTCAACAAAAAGAACGGAAAAATCCACATTTTCATTGATTTTAGAGATCTCAATTGGAATTGTCTGAAAGATTATTTCCCGGTCCCGATCACCGAGTTGTTAATCGATGAAACGGCTGGGTATGAGGCTCTATCCTTCATGGATGGCTATTCTGGGTATAATAAAATCGGGATGGCCCAAGATGATGAAGAAGCCACTGCCTTCATTGTCCCGCAAGGAGTATTCTATTACAGGGTCATGCCCTTTGGTCTCAAGAACATTGGAACCACATATCAGCGCACCATACATCGTATCTTTAAACCATTCTTGGGTAGATTTGTTGAGTGCTATGTGGATGACTTTGTGGTTAAGTCCAGACAGCGCTCAGACACTTGTCGGACCTTGAGACCATCTTCAACAAACTTCAAAAACATAATCTGAAGATCAATCCCTTGAAAGGGCCTTCGGGGCTACCTCAGGGAAATTCCTTGGCTTCGTCGTACGCCATCGTGGCATCGAAGTCGACCCGAAAAATACAAGATCCATCCTCAGCCAACCAACTCCCTGCAATCTCACCGGGTTGAGGGGATTCCAAGGACACCTGGCCTATATCAGGCGGTTCATATCCAACTTCACCGGCAAATGTTTTCCCTTTACCAGGTTAATGAACAAGGGAGTCATGTATCAATGGAGAGATGACTGCCAAGAGGCGTTCGATAGCCTAAAGAAGTACCTCATAATCCCACCGGTGCTCATGCCCCCAGTCGAAGGAAGAACTCTCATCCTATACGTGGCTGCCCTGGAACAGTTGCTGGGAGCCTTCCTCACACAAAAGAATGACTCCTGTAGTGGGAACCGTCTTTATTACCTTAGTCGAACCCTGATTGATGCTGAGACTCGATACTCAAACATTGAGAGGAGTTATTTGGCCTCAGTCTTCACAGTCCAAAATTTGTGACATTATCTGCAGCAAAATGAAGTCCATTTGGTCTCACGTAAAAACCCTCTCAAGTACATCCTCAGCCGCCCGATGGTGACCAGGTGCCTATCCCGGTGGGCAGTCATCCTGCAATAGTTTGACATCCAGTTTTGGCTTCATAAGGCCATCAAAGTCCAGGCATTAGCAGATTTTCTGAAAGAACACCCTTCAACTGGGACCGCCGCACAAGACTTCAAGCTACCTGATGAAGACATATTAGCAGTTCAAGAGGATCTCCCTACATGGGAAATGTACTTTGACGGCGCCTCTCGAAGCCCAACCGGGAAAAGGATGGAAGATCCTAAACTTAAAAAGGTAGGTTTGGGGATAATACTCATGTCCCTGGAAAAGGCAGTCTTTCCATATTCCTTCCTCCGGTTAGAAGGAGGTAAGAATAATGAAGCGGAATACCAAGCCCTCATTGCAGGCCTGGATGTCGCACTCCAGACACAAGTACAACACCTTAAGTTAAAAGGGGACTCAGAACTAGTCATCAAGTAAGTAAATGGTGACTATGCTATTAAAAAGGAGGAGATGATTCCCCTGTTTGACCATGTCTGAGGGTTAATGGAAGGAATCTCCATAGAACCAACATTGACCTATATTCCCCAGTCTCAGAATGCCCAGTACGACGCATTAGCTAACATGGTTGCAACCCTAGCTGACACAGGCCAGTATGAAACAATTATCAGTATTGCTCACCATCGAATGGTCTTGCCGTTTGTCCATACTAAGAGATTGGAAATCAACGAAGTCCATCCATTCCCTGATCCATATGCTCCCGCCACTGGCTGGATGACCCCCATTTCTAACTACCATCAACGGGGAGACCTTCCATCAGACAGGGCTGAATGAGAGCAAATATGGAGAAGGGAAATCAACTTTGACCTATATGTAAGAGTAGGTTAGCAAGAGGTCCTCTACAAACGAGGTCTCGATGGAGTCATCCTCTGATGCATTGATGGTGAAGAAACTGCTGCTGTCATGGCTAAAGTTCCTACAGGAATATGTGGAGCACACCAGTCAGGGTCCATGTTTTCCCACCAGGTTCGAAGGCTTGGGTACTATTGGCCCACAATAGCACGAGATTGCGAGCACTTTACCGCAAAATTCCACTAATGATAAGTTCATTCCAACATCATACATCAACCCTCAGAGTTACTTCATCTGGATATGTACTCCTGGCCATTTTCCATCTAGGGAATGGACGTCTTGGGACCATATCCTCCCGCCATAGCTAAACAGCTAAAGTATATCCTCATGCCAACTGACTTCTTTTCGATATGGGGAGAAGATGTACCCCTTAAGGAAGTCGGGGCAAGAAACAATGTCAACCTTGTGAAAAACACTATCATCACCAGATTTGGTGTCCCTCATACCATACTGATAGATAACAGCACCAACTTCTGCTCTGTTGAATTGGAGAAACTATACCAAGAATATGGTATCAAGGATAACCACTCATTTCGCTACCATGCAGTGGCCAACGGACAGATAGAGGCTTTCAGCAAGACCCTATCCAACATTCTCCAGAAAATGGTGGACAAATACAAGAATTCATGGCCAGATAAACTCCTCCATCCATTGTGGGCTTATCAAACCACAATCTGCACCGCTACTCGGGCTACTTCATACTCATTAGTATACAGAATAGAAGCGGTCCTGCCCATTGAGCTCCAATTGCCCTCGCTCCATGTTTCCATTTGTGATCAATTATCCAATTATGAGAAATCAGAAAAGTGGCTAGGAAAATTGGAACAGCTAGATGAGAAGAGGTTGCACACTTTTCACCATCTGGAAGTATACTAGAACTGTATCGCACGAGCCTTTAACAAAAAGGTTCATCTTCGGTGTTTCTTAGATGGAGAATTGGTGTTGGTCCTCTAGACCCCAATGATACCCTGAAAGAAATTTCCAATGCTAGGGCCCAAGTGGGAGGGACCATATGTTATTCACAAGGTCTACTCCAATGGAGCATATGCCCTGATATCCATGGATGGGCAGTTCACTACCGCTCCTACAAATGAGAGATTCCTGAAGAATTATTTCGCGTAATAACTAAAAGAGGTTATCGTCCAAGCGGCATGACATTAAACTGCCAAGCACCGAACTATCTAAACTCTATGACCCTAAACTATTAGTATTTCATCATCACTGGCATAACTAAAAGCAGTTATCGTCCGAGTTTCATGACGTTAAACTTCCATGCACCAAACGGTCCAAACTCTATGACCCTAAACTAAGTGTATTTCGTCCTCACCGGCATAACTAAAAGCTGTTATCGTCTGAGCTGCATGATGTTAAACTCCCAAGAACCAAACAGTCCAAACTCTATGACCATAAACTAAGAGTATTTCGTCTTCACCGGTATAACTAAAAGAGGTTATCGTCCGAGCTGCATGACATTAAATTTCCATGCACCGAATGGTCCAAACTCTATGACACTAATTAAAGTATTTAGACCTCACCGAGATAAATAAAAGTGGTTATCATCCAAGTTGCATGACGTTAAACTTCCAATCACCCAACGGTCCAAACTTTATGAACATAATATAAGAGTATTTTTTCCTCATCGGCATAACTAAAAGCAGTTATCGTCCGAGATGCATGACGTTAAACTGTCAAGCACTGAAAAGTCCAAACTCTATGACCCTAAACTAAGAGTATTTCGTCCTCACAGCTTAACTAAAAGTGGTTATCGTCCAATCTGCAAAACGTTAAACTGCCAGTAACCCAATGGTCCAAACTCTATGACCCTAAACTAAGAGTATTTCGTACTCACCGCACAAGGTTAAACTGCACAGATAAGGAGATTTAAAAATGCCCTTCCCCCATGTACAGACCAGCCCTGCACGGGGTGTACTTCTCCGAAGAGAACTATGCAAGGCTTGATTCCTACCCTCACAGGATATGTAGCGATTCTGGGATCCCCTATCCTGGCCCATCCATTCCTGAGTGGAATAAAATTAAAAATGTCACATTCCCCTGTGTACGGGCCAACCCTGCACGGGGTGTACTTTTTGTAGATAACTATGTACGGCTTGATTCTTTCCCTTTGTAGGATACGTAGTGATGCTAGGATCTCCCATCGTGGCCCATCCGCACCCTGGAATAAATAAAACTTCCCCCTTCCCCCGTGTACGGACCAGACCTGCACGGGGTGTACCCTTCATAAAAGTACTACGTATGGCTTGATTCCTACCCTCGTAAGATACGTAGCGATGCTAGGGTTCCCCATCCTGGCCCAGCCACCCCCGAATAAAAGTTAAAAATGCCCTATACCCCCGTGTATGTACTAGCCCACCCCAGGGTGTACACCTCATCCTTATCGTACGACGTTAAACTGCACGGATAAGGATAAAAAATGCCCCTTCTCCCTCATGTATGGACCAGACCTACACGAGGTGTATTATCTTTCGGAGAACTATGTAAGTCTTGATTCCTGCCCTCACAGGATACATTGTGATGCCAAAATTCCACACCCCGGCCCAGCCACATCAAATAAATCCAAAAAAATACCCCCTTCCCCCGTACGAACCAGACCCGCATGGGGTGTATTCCCTAAAATAACTACATAAGGCTTGATTCCTACCCTCACAGGATACGTAGGGACATAGGGATATCATTTCCTATCCCAAACACCGATAAAAGAGAACACATATATATATACCCTTTGTCCTTACCGCATGACGTTAAAATGCACGGAATCCCCTTTTCATGTCAGATCACCTACATTCAAACTGCATGATGTTAAATTGCACGGACTTTGTCATCACCGCATGCCGTTAAACTGCACGGAATACGTCCTCACCACATGAGGTTAAACTACACAGACATCATCATGACCCACCCAAGATATACGGCGAAACGAGATGGAAATAGTCCTTTCCCATTTGGATGCGTCCTCTACAAACATCAGACTCCACGACCCAGATAATTGCGGATCTCCATAACAATTCATGGCCATCGGAAGTGGAAAGTTATCGACCCATGGAAACCTTTACTTGACTATGAAAATCAAGCCCTCAGCGGCTCTACATATTGATAGTCCCTGGCCCATCTACTAATGGCATGATTTCCTCAGGCGATACCCTTCCTATCCCCACATGCTTACCAGCCTCAGAGCCCCCATATCATATCTCCCGATCCAAAAATTTATGGAGCAGTGGTTTACAAGTTCATTCCCCTCTCACATCCAAATGTTACCAGGGTACCCCTAACCGGTTGGCCTATGTATCCGACCATGGTTCACGTGACGACCTACATCTACGAGCAGCATGCCAAGCCTAGGATACATTGACTCAACAGAAAATTAAGGTAAAGATGTTTCGTGTATGCTTGGGCACCATCATCCTCATATGCCGAACACTGTACTGTGAGCAATCTCAGATTTTCATAATCATTCATGGCCATCGGAAGTGGAAAGTCATCGACTTGGGGACACCTTCGCATGAATAACCATACCATTCCCTCAGCGGATCTGCATATTTATAACCCTTAGACCGTCTACCAAAGGCAAGATTTCCTCGGGCGGTACTCTTCCTAGCTCCGTACACTTACTGGCCACAGAGCCCACACACCACATCTCCTGATTCTGGAAACCTCAAAGTTACAGTTTACAACCTTCACCCCCCTTGTTCTGAGTATATCAGAGCATGTTAACTCAGTTATCCTTCGAGTGATTGCTGCAATAGTCACCCAATGGTCCAAACTCTATGACCACTAAAATAGGAGTACTTCGTCCTTGCCTCATGACATTAAACTGCATGGAGTGAAGGAACACCCCTGCGTGTAAGATAAATCAGTGCAGGGAGCTCTCTAAGCTTTAACAACTACCATGGCCGAATATGCCGGACATGTCCAGACATTTTCTTACCAAATGATAGACTTCGTGGCTCGGACAATCGTAGATCCTCATAACCACCCACGACCATCAGATGTGGAAAGTTATCGAACCATGGACACCTTTGCATGACTATGCATACCATGAACTCAGCGGCTCTGCATATTGATAGCCCATGTCCCGTCTACCAAAGGCAAGATTTCATCAGGCGATACTCTTCCTATATTCGTACGCTTACTGGCCTTAGAGCCCCCATATCATTTATCCTAATCCAAGAATCCCTGAAACCATGATTTACAACGATCAACCCCTCTCCACGTCTTGGACATGCCGAGATGTTCAAGCCCAGTTACATTCTAATAAAGAGCAGCCTTTTCAACTACGTCCTTACCACATGACATTAAACTGCATGGAACATCTTGGCCACTTGGAATAAAGCTGTAGAGACCAAGCATTAAACATCCAGGGAAATGCCTCCAACTACAAGCATTTTCACTGGTTTAAAAATACCCCCTATCCTCGCTGCATGACGTTAAAACTGCACAGCATTGGCAAAAATTCCCCCCGTCCTTGCTGCATGACATTAAACTACACAACATCCTTTAATAATGCTCCTCGTCTTTACCACATGATGTTAAAATGCATGGAAGCCGTCCTTTCCGCATGATGTTAAAATGCACGGTCAAAACCTATCATGGGTTCATTAAGGAATAGATATGTTTCTTTGTCCCTCAGTGTATGGGTCAGACCTGCATAGACCACCGTCTCACACCAGCTTGAGAAATAATGACTTCACCCAATCTCAAGAAATTTATCCTAGATGTTTCTTCCGTATCCAGGAACCCTCTCCTCATAAACCATACTATGTACTCAGAAAAAAATCGAACTCTCACTAACCACCCCTGGTGGTCCCGAACCTCAAATTCCCTAAAGTTGCTCGACTATAGGGAGAATGAAATCATTGACCCAAGGGAACCTTTTCCTGACTATGCATACTATTCCCTTAGAGGGTCTACATATTGGTCACCCCTGGACCGTCTACCAAAGTCAAGATTCCCTTAGATAATTCTTCTCTCTATATGCATCTTGGCCCTTGAGCCCCCATATCAATCCTGAGATTTGGAAACCCTCTGGGCTATAGTTTACTAGCCTCTCTCACAACCCTTCCTAAATATGGTGAAACGTCTCTGATGAGATTACCAAGAACTTGGAGAAGCAGTACAATTTTAAATGATATCCCAACTGCATGACATTAAACTACGCCAAGATCTAATCGTCCTTTATGCAAAATAAATGTGCATGACAGGGACCGTGGGTCCAAACTCTTGATTGATACAGATGTTCTCAAACCCTTTCAGACATCACATACCCTTTCCAAGACACCCTTGGTGGGTTTCATGATTCTCCAAGCCACCCATGGTGGTTTCCATAAGCCCGACTTCTATGAAGTCCTCAGGCGATCAGAAATGGAGAGTCATTGACTTAAGGACACCATTGCATGACTATGCATACCATGCCCCCAGTGGCTCTGCATATTGATCGCCCCTGGCCAGTCTACGAAGGCATGATTTTTTAGACGATGCTCTTCCTACCTCGGCATGCCGATATGGATCCCATGCCTTGAGACATGCCCTGCATACCATTAAAATCTCAACATGCTTCCCCCCACATGCGTCTGAAGGATATCGATACATTTTTTAATCAACCAAACCTCATTGGGGCCCTCTCCCCACCATATCCTGATAAAGTTGTTCGACCTAAAACATCAGTAATGATAGTCTTGTCGGTGGGACTTTAAATTTCTCACAAAAAAAGGCACAAAACCTGTTATGCCAAAAAACTGAAAAGGGTGACCTAAGTAAAATTTGGGCCATACCCGCTGGGTCCACACCAAATGGGCCCAAGAAAAATTATGGTATTAAAAGAAAAGACAATTTTTTTTGATGTTTTTCTACAAAACCCTAGCAATAGTCAAACTATTCTCACTAGATCCCATGATCCAGGAATAATTTAGAGATCGTTTATTATTTCTTTTTTATCAATTTTCCCGAACTCTTATTATTCTGAGATTGTTGAATTAACATACAGAGAAATCGCACCAAATGATTTATGTCATAGGAGAATACAAGAAGAGCACTAAGAAAAAAACATTTCTTTGTTCCATAATATTGTTGGTGTGAAGGGCATCCACAACCCGGAGCCAACTCTGGAGTGAAAGGTTATTACGGGAGATTTTCAGCGGATCCATAAAGTTGAATTAGGCGCTGATGATAATCCTATATTTTTTTAGAGAGATTCTTCAGTAAGGATATTTCAGATTCTACACTATCCCACAACTCTTCAGCTTCCTGGGCCGCCATTGAGCTCGCCCTCATCTCCTCCTCCATCCACCGCTCCCCTTCTTTGATTAAGGTTGTGACATTGGTCTCTTCCTACTGCAGTCGCTGTATGTCATTCCTCAGAACCTCTAGTTGAGAAAGCTTCTCAATGACTTCTCCCTGGAGTCTCACAACTACCCCTGCATGATCATGAGCCTCTGTTAGGCAATGTTGTCCGGTTGCGGAAAGGTAGGCTTCAGATTGAGCAGCGGAAAGAAGAGATTTGAAACCACCCATTTTTTCCCGATTAGCAACAACCTGCTTGACCATGTCATAAATACCATGGTAGTTAAAGTCGTCAAATCGCAGCACCATAAACAGATTGCGCAGCTTCGGTAATTTTTTCATCATCTCATCTAGGGGAGTCTGAGAAATCAGCTTCCAAATTTTCTCCCATGCCCTTTGGATAGTAGGTCGAAGACTAGAGAGGACTTTTTTATTAGGCTAGGAGTCACTCCCAGATGATGATACGTACTCTGTAATGAACTTCACCAAGGAGGGACCCGATGCAGATTCATCCGCAAACTCTGGCACCACAACAACTTCACCCCCAGAGGTTGTGGTCGTAGGCACGATCAGATTAGACAGCGCAATCGCCAACACCAAAGGTCATGGTCCTAAAGCCCGAAAGTCAGTAAGAAATGTAAGTATACCTAATTAGAAATGTGAAGAGAAAGGAGTCAGTGTCAAGAGATTGAAGAACCTACCCTTGGTCATCAAGGTGTTGGTATCCTCAAGCTCTGTGCCACCACGACCACTTGAGGAAGACTCTGCATCATCGAGAGGCAAGGGAGTCCTGGGAACCCCTAGAGGTGACCAGGACCTAAGGCCACACCCAAGGCCATCAAATCCCAATGCCATCCCCAAGCGGTCTCCTACGGAGGTCCAGCTCAGGGAAATCACTCCCCCAGTAAACAAAATAATGGCCCACTCTGGGTTTCCGAAAACTGGACTAACGACAGGCTCTTCCTCCATCTCCCTGAAATCCATCGGAACTACGGTGTCTAGCCCCATCGGATCTGGAGACCCCACAGTAATCATGGACACCCCATTCTCCATCACAATTAGAGGGCCTAGCTGACCAGCGGGAGTCTCGACTTCCAGCTGTTCCACCTCTGACATATCTCTGATTGGTGAAAGTGGAGGTAAAGCATCCATATCGCTAGCCCATTCAGTAGGGCCTTCCATCTCGTCATGCTCGGGTGAGGCTGTAGGATATCCCTCAGATGATAAGGGGACGGAAGGTACGACCACTTGGGTAGCCACAGCCAGACCCCCGAGTGGCCCTACACCATGTTCCAAAACAGTTAATGACTGGAAGAATCATAATGTGCAAGTTTTCAATTGAGGAAACAAGAAGTCATGATTACCCGACATCCCCTATATGAGTTGTTCCAATAAATAGGATGCCTGTTGATGTCTCTGGATCTTACCAGGGGCAGTTCTTCGCTCAGAATGATTAGAGGATCTGGAGGAGGAAAACCATAGCTGGGTCCATAATGTTTGCTTCCATGTGCTCAGCTGCACAGAAGACCCCTCCTCGATGTCCCCCGTGGGTGAAAGCGCGTGTTCTCCTGCCGCGGTACCATGGGGAGTATACTTCGGGGAGGAAATTACCCCTGGTATTCCTCAGCAACCTATACAAAGGGAAGAAACTTTAGAACCTTCACAGTAAATGAGGAGGAAACCCAAAATGGACGAGCAGGGAAACCTCTTATTCAGGGTCGGATGATTCGAGATTTCTAATAATAATTGTCACCCAGGTGGACCCATAGATCCGGTTTCAGTGTGAATGTGTGTATGCATCCATCTCCTTCAATGAGGCGATTATTTTATCCCGATCCTCTTCCAACAACAGGTGAGGCGAAGCGAAGATAGTCCCAATGCCCATAAGCTTGAGAGGGCCCATTTTGGGTAACGCCCAGACCTCTTTATCTGATTCACTGGACCTCAGGTCATCCCAAATCCTCCATGCATCTGGTAATGTGGCCGTAATGGGAACAACTATCCCAGAGGGATCAACATTAGAGGGTCTGGAAGTGGCAGGCGCTGTTGGGGGCACCAATGGTCGTGTCTATTTTCCGGATCTTACTGATGAACTAGAACTCTCTGGAGAAACCTATGGATGGGACCTCACGGCCAGGGGGGAGAATTCCCTTGCTTCAGCCGCGGAAGGGGGACAACTGAAATCACCACCCCCTGAAGGGTGATTACTCACTTCTTCCTCCTCATCATTCACAAAGTGCAACAAGTCCTGGACTCAATGAGTAGACACTCCATAACCCCGACATGCATGAATGTAGGCCCTGAGGTCCCAGAGATACCGATCGACCCTCTCTAGGTCCACATCGGAAAGGATGTCAATGGGGGCAGATATGAAGCCCAACCCGTGAAATGCCACTTCTGATTCCTGTAGATACTGCCACAGAGAATGGGGGTACTGGCTGCGAAAGGATGATCGGCCTTTGAATTCGTCCAATTGGCCCCAGGCCGTCAGGAAGGAATCATCACTAGGGATAACCAGCCCTCTCCAGGTGGCTTCAAGGACATGAGAGGATACACCTCTATCCGTTAAAACATTCCCCAGAAGCACGAGACCGGAAGGGTGGCAAAGAACCTTGACAGGCCTGGTTGAAGCATCATCCCCCTTTCAATTCCTCTTGACATTTGATGGCTTAGGACATGAGAAGGTAGGCACCCACATCCCTAGCTAGCCATTCAGGTATAATTGCACCCAGGAGTCGACGTAACTCTTAGATAGGAAGGGCATGGAGTTTGCAAGTGGCCGAGTCATAAAATCGCAGCCGGTATCCTCCTGAGTAAACATTAACCACATTTTCGTAACCACCATTAAATGAAGATTCTCACAAGTGCCATTGAGTGTGGGGGACATAGTTCCTGGACGCATCCAAATTGACGTCCGAATCGGAAAGGTGCGTACCCCTCGAAGATTAGTTCCCCGCCAATACGAGCCTCCAGAATACCCTATCGGAGGGAAAAGAGGTATCCCTGCTTGCTAAACCCTTCGGTTATGGTATTCTTAATTGCACCTACTGGTAAGGGATACAGATGGAAGTTGAAATGATCATAACTCGAGATCCGGCTCAACAACAGATGCATATTCTGAACCATCTGTGACCATCCTTCTCTTTGGTCTCCCACTCTTCGGGCATAACCCTACTGGTCTATTGTAGGTATGGCCAGAATGTGGTGCTCGGAATCTAAAAGGGTTTTATGAAAGTATAAAATTTCTTAATATGTGCTCCCTACCATCCCCAAAGAATTTGAAAAGGGTCAGCTTCCCCATTTTGTTCGGCTCCCATCGGTAATATTGCCGAGAAACCTATAAATTCTATCCAATACTGGGACGGATAAGTTGATAATGTTGTCAGTGGCCAATTGTACTACCATGACAAAAGTAGAGACCCGCACGCTGCCAGTCTCGTGTATGGGCAATAGCCAGCCACTCAAGAACATGGCCAGAAATGCTGCCAATCAGAGCAGCCGATCAACATCCAGAACAAGTTCCAACCCCCAGTCATTGAATTGGCCTTGCTCCAGGATCAGCCAATAGCTACCCCAATATTTTCAGGAATCCATCGTAGGGTAGGTCGTGGGCTTGCGTGGAAGGGCCATGGACTGACTCTCATTAACAAAAGCCTTGATCCAGTCACAATACATGACAAGATGCTTCAGAGATGTATCCTTCAAATGATCCTCATGATCCAGGATGAGCTGTTTCGGAGAGGTATCCTTCGAATGCTCCCGGGCTAGATCAATGAGATATTTCACCAGGGGGGTTCTCTCTTCATTGTCCCACACAGAAGGGGGAAACAAGAATTCGTCATACATACCCCAACAATGGGGACCCCTGAAATCTGGAAGATGTCCCAAAGACTAATACCCACCTCCCCATGGACCAGATGGAATGTGTTGGTGTCCGGACTCCAATGGCTCATAAGTTTCTTGGAGAGGGCTTGAGGCCGGTGGGTATAGGTTTGAGACACACTGGAAACATCATACAAGCATACGACTTTTAATTCAGCATCAAACTCTGCATAGCTCTGGCGGACCCAGAAGGGCCACCCCCAATCCAATGCCTTAAATGATCCTCCGGGCCGGAGGTCATAGTTCGCTGACCAGCCATGATGGTCGTTTACCATGGAATTAAAGGAAATGCTCTAGTAACAGTGAATTTCCCCTTCCTGCTGACGATGTTCTCCTGTTGGAGACACATGAAAGTGATTCAACACAGATTTGGCAGCTATATCCTTTAGGAAAGTGGCCCTCTGGTGGATATCACAAATCGAGGGATAGTTGAAGTAAATATCCATGCTCCAAGATTGTTTTCATGAGATGGTATCAGAATCGGTGTATCGAATAGTAAACCGAACCCATAGGAAGGAAGGTTGTTGGAAAAGGGGTACTCCCACTGTGACTCGGAGAGCATATCAGTAAGGAAGGAACACAGTGGGGAGTGGTGGATTCCATCCTTAATAGATCTTTCCACATCCTTCAGGTATTGATCACCAATTGGGAGAGGCTCACCAGTAGGTTTAGGTGCAGGGCGAGGGGTAACCATGTTTTCTCCCTGCGTTACAAAAAAAACGGACCAACGATTAATTTGGAATAATAAAAACTGGGCAAAATACCAAGCATTTGGCAAAGGATTCAATAAGCCTTCGTGAGGAAGTCCGTGGATGAGACTCAAAATGTGTTTCATGATGACTACATCCCGCGAAACAGTACTACATGGAAGAGGTCCCCAGTACCCTAGCCCGCGGAGCGATTGGCCAGAAAACTGCGAACCAGGTTTCTCCCTAGAATCTTAATCCCGGATTTAAATAGTTATGTTCGGAGGCCTTAAGAAATTTTCAAAGCGTGGTAGATTTCAGTATGCGGACTATCAAAACTATGGAGCGAGTTCCTATGCAGCCCATCATGACTTACTTTTTAATTAATTTAAAGTGTTATTTCGTGATTGGGAAATTGGTTCGTGGATGAAGGCAGATGCGGGTGAGGATTGATTCGCGGAAGTAGCAGATGGTTCGCGGACAAAGCGTTTCATGAAGGAACGAGCACGCGAAGATAGAAAAGTGAGAAATCTCTGGTTTCTCAAAGAATCTGGTAAACGAAAAATGAAGCCCCCCCCCATATTTATAGAAATGGTCCCCTACCGGGCCCACTCCCCTACGGTAAACCATCCATGTTTTAGGACTACTCTACATTGGAATGGCCTCCTCTTCGTTCCGATCAGACCCCATTCTGATGGGGGCATTTGTAGGGTCCTAAAAAATCTACAAAGGAGAATGAAAATCCCTTTTAACCCAAGGGAGATCCTACTGAATTTCCCCCCAATGAATTGGGGAAAAGTATGGAGAATGAAGGCACAAGATGAACTGGTCCGTAGACTAGTCCAAACAAGCATGCGGCCTGTTCCACCAAGCACCCCCTCCTCGGATGACTGTTGTTCGTGGAATGGAGGCAGAGATCCTCCTCAGGCATGAAGCAGGACGTGCGCCAAACCGGTCCGTCGTCATGAACCACCCCAGCCACAGACCACGTCGTCCGGTCCAGGCTGCATCTGCTGTCGTTCGTGGAATGGAGGTGGAGCCCTGCACGGCCGCTAAGCACTCCCCGAGCTCGTTTGGTTTGCGGGGGAGATGTGTTCAAAGCCCCCACGAGTTACGTATTGACCAAGTCATCCATAAACCGAGTTTTCAGTCATGTGCCTCCACAAAGGGTGCTTCATGACCCTAGATGCACCCCTTTCCCCACTCTATAAAAGGAGATCGAGGGAGAAGAGAGTAAGGGGATTATGGAGATCGATCATATTTAGGTGGAAGGATTTCGATGGAAGGACCTTAGGATTTCGCATACAGCAAAGTTCCAGTTCATGAACCAGTACAGTTATGAAGCTGAAAATGAATTAATAAGGGACTAAAAACACATAACAACTTGGTAAACTGCAAAATTAAAATAACAATGAAAAGAAGACCGTGAACCATGGCCCCTCCGCATATACACTCCCTACGAAGCAGGGAGTTTATACCACTTTTCTGATCCATTGCACCACGTAACACCATCCTACACGGGCGAATCCCCGACTGATGAACCTCTGACCGACATCACCCTTGGCCGCCGCTGCTCGCGTGGACCGCTCCGCGTACCAACCTAGTACGCGGGCCGAACCCGGAGCCGCGAACCACCCTAGTTCGCGGGAGGCCCATCAGTCTTCAGATCACCCTGGTTCGCGGATGACCTCTCCAGCCACATAGAACCTCCCTACGTGAAGGGAGGCACCCCTCATAAACCCACATGGCCCATAAAATTTTTCGGAGTTCTCGTTCCCCGAGCTAGATAAAATCCTTCCAATCCGTCCAGATCCTTCACAACCCCCTTGTTGGCCCGTCCATTGTCCCCTAGCTGAGGCCTCCACTAGATCCACCAGACCCATGTCATATAACCATCAAGTGCATCAGCACGCCGGTTTGAGTTCACATACCCACGGTAAGCGAGGGCAAAGGGGTTGCTCCGGCCCTTGAGTGGATTCCTGAAGCATTCCTGGGTTCACATTCCCATGGTAATGCGGGGTTCAAGCTCAAGAGTCCCCTTTATGACCCTCCACTTGTTCGGACTGGGGAACTTATCCAATCTGTGTAGATTGGAAGGCTACCCATCAGAAGGAAGCCACCATGAACCTCGGTACTTCCCCACGGCCGTGGCCAAGCAAGGGCGTAGGGGGGAAGGGTGCTGCCCAGTCCTTCTTTGGGGCCATGTACCTCTCCCACTGCTCTTTGTTGCCCCTAGGCTCCATCCTGGATTATGTCCCAGAACCATGGTCCGCCCTATGTGTAAGCCTCACCTCGCTTCCCCCAGACGCACCTTTCACGACGTGATAGTCTGGTCTATGATGCCTCTTGTTTCTCACACGGAGCATGACTCACGTGGGCCTAGAGTAAGCATCGATCATGACATCCACTCTTGGGATGCCTCATAGAGTAAGCCCCATATCAACCCGAACTACGTGGAATTTGATCCCTACCTCCTATGCAGGGTACGTAGGAAGCCTCCCAGTGGTTCAAGCCCGAACACCATTGGACACCCGGGTCCGCAATTACATCAGTTATCTGACACTTCCACCCAAACTACATGGACTTTGATCCCTGCCTCCTAGGAAGGGTACGTAGGAAGCCTCCCCGAGGTTCAAGCCCAATAACCGGTAGATCCAACCATCTTCACGTCGGTCCTCGGCACCATCCCCGGGCAGTCTAGAGTGTAAGCCCTGTACCAAATGATCAAGTCGTTATCTTTCCCCCTGGATGATAATAAATTCCAGAGCGCCCAGCTATGGGGCTTCAAACCTGTGCCATTTTAGTGAGTCCTAAGTCCTCAGAGTCATTAACCCAATGAGGGATGGTAAACCTCGGTCCTAAATGATTCCGAATCCATGCATTCATCCAACCATTGCTAACTAGGAGTAATCTGTAGATACTATGCTTGGGGACAAACAAAAGATTCTCAAACATATGAATACATCTTAAATCTATAAGAGTGTCCCAGAACACGAAATAATTCCCCTCAAAACGGTGAGATTAGCCTGACTTCCCATCCTCTAGACCAATGTGAGTTCTTCAGCATCGCTGGCCAAACCACCCAGTGAATTCCTGCCTTTGGAAAGCAGGTCCACGAATCGTTGGATATGGAACCGTTGGGTGTTTCGAAGCCAAGACCGGTGTACCCGACCTTAGCAATCGAGTCGGGCTTAGCCCTCCGTGAGATCAACTGTCGGGCAGGTCGGTCACCTCCCAGATAAAAAACGATTCAAAACAAGGACATTGAGGCAAACATGGCCAATTTAGCCAATTAGGCCCCTTAGTCCAATTAGGGAAATATGTATAATTAGGCCAATTATTACAATTTCGTTAATTTGGATAACTAAGGAAATTAGTCCATTGATATCAATCTGTCCATTGAGTTCAGCTAGGCCATTTTGTCCAGTTAGTCCAATTAGGACAATGATGAAAATAAGACTAATTAGGCCATTTTTTACAATTATATCAATTAGTCCAATTAGGGAAATTAGGCCAATTTGTCCATTGAGGCCAATTAGGCCATTGAGGTGAGGCCAATTAAGGCTATTGAGGCCAATTAGGATAATTAGGATAATTAGAACAATTATTCCATTGAGATGAATTATGCCAATTAGGTCAATTAGGCCAATTAGAACAATTAATCCAACTAGACCAATGAGGACAATTAGGCCAATTAGGCCAATTAGTCCAATTAGAGAAATTAGGTAAATTAGGCCATTGAGGTTAGGGCAATTGAGGGAATTGAGGCCAATTAGGCCAAATATGGCAATTAGGCCATTGAGGCCAATTAGGCCAATTGTACTAACTAGGCCAATGATGCTAATGAGACCAATGGGGAAAATAGGGCTAATAAGTCCAATTAGGCCAATGAGGCCAATTATTTCAATTATGCTGATGAGGTAAATGAGGCCAATCAGGCTAATTAGACCAATTAGGTCAATTAGGTTAAGGAGGCCAATGAGGTAGATTAGGCCAATTAGTCTAATTAGACCAATTAGTCCAATTGTGCCAACTAAGATAATGAGGCCAATGTGGCCAATGAGTCCAATTATGCTAATTTGGTCAATTAGGTCAATGAGGCCAGTGAGATCAATGAGGCCATTAAGGCGAATTAGGACAATTTTTCCAATTAGGCCACTTATGACAATTAGGAAATTGAGCCCAATTATTCCAATTAGGCCATTTAGTCCAATGAGACCAATGAGGACAATTATGATAATCAGGACAATTATTAAAATCATGACAATCATCCCAAGGAGACAAATCAGGTCGAATAGGATAATCAGGCCAATTAGGTCAATTATGCCAATCAGGTCAATTAAGTCAATGCGGTCAATTAGGCCAATTAGGCCATTGAGACCAATGAGGGAAATGATGATAATTAGTCCAATAAAGATAATCTACCCAATGATTCCAATTAGGCCAATTAGAACAATTAGGCCAATTAGGCCCACTATGTGAATTAGGCCAATTTGGCCAATCATGCTAATGAAGCAAATGAGGACAGTGAAGCAAATTGGGCCAATTAGACACAATATGCCAATCAGGTCAATCATGACAATGAGGAAAATGAGCGTAACTAGGTAATCCAGGCCAATCATGCCAATTAGTCTCATTATACCAATTAGGTCAATTTGGTCAATTTGGCCAATTAGGCCATTGAGGCCAATTAATCCAATTATTCCAATTAGGAAAATTAAGATAATGAGGTCAATTTGGTCATTGATTCCAATTAGTCCATTGAATCGAACTAATCTAATTCATCCCATTAAAAACATAGTCCAATGAGGGCAATTCAGTTAATGTTTCCAATAAGTCTATTGAGGAAAATTAGACCAATTAGACCAATTAGGTCAATTGGGACAATAAGGATAATTAGGCCAATTAGGGAAATAAGGCCAATAAGGTCAATTAGGACAATTATTCCAATAAGACCAATTAGGTCGATGAGGCCAATGAGACCAATGAGGTGAATGAGTCCAATGAGGCTAATTAGACCAATCTGGTCATTTAGCCCAATAAGGCCAATGGGGCCAATGGGGCCCATTATTCCAACTAGACCAATTTGTCTAATTGGCCTCAATTAGCTGCAATTAGCATCAATTGGCCTCAATTGGACTTAATTTTCCTAATTGAACCAATTGGCCTAATTTCCCCCAATTCCCTTAATTGGCCTTATTGGCCTCAATTGGCCAAATTGGCCAAATTGACCTTAATTGGTATAATTGGTATAATTGGCCTCGATTCCCCTCTGTTTGCCTCAATTGTTATAATTATCCTCAATTGAACTAATTGGCCTCAATTGACCTAATTGGCACAATTGGCCTCAATTGGCCTCTATTGGCATAACCTAGTTGGCCTCAATTAGACTTATTGGCCTTAATTGGCCTAATTGGCCTAATTGGCCTAATTGGCCTCATTTGGACTCAATTGTACAAATTGGCCTCAATTTACCTAATTGACCTCATTTGACCTAATTGTTCTTAATTTTCTTGTAATGGATCAGACCTCTCTGATCCATTCCATTGTCAAAATTCATTATTTGAAGTGTTATAGAAGGTCTCGGTGACTCATTTTAGGAGTTTTCCAAAAATATAGTTTTCCTTCTGTGAGTCAGGATTCGGTGAGTCGGGAATTGGGGAGTCAAGAAGCTTCTATGAGTCAAGTTTGGGTGATTCATGCATCGGTATGTCATGGAACAAGTAGATCGTGGCGTCGGAAGGTTGTGGTGTCAAAAGGTCAGTGTCGCTGACTCGCATCAGTGGGTTGCATCAGTGGCTCTGCGTCTGTGACTTGTGTCAGTGGATTAGCATTGGTGATTTGTGTCAGTGGGTCGCATTTGTGGAATAGTTGATAGTGGGTTAGCATCAGTGGCTTAGTGTCGGTGACTCATTTACCGCTTTTTGGAGTATTTTATGTTTCTCCCAATTTCGTGTCCTTTTGATGTTAAATGAGTTTTTATCACTTTTTGACCGTTTTTGTTGTTGTTTACACCATCTCCAAAGAGAATTGTTATATCTTTAATATCCAAACATCCTGCGATCTACGAAACAACCAACCAGTGTGGTTTGACCATGACTCAACTTTTAAGTACTTTGAAATTGTATCCCTGATTTTAGGATATGGCCTTTTCTTAAGCCTGTATCCTCTCTTCCCTCAATCTTTTAGTTTCTTCCATGGTGTGCCCAGAACTCTTCTTCCCAAAGGAGTTTCATTTGTACAAAATTCGTGAATCATATTTTCCTTGGAGTTCTTCCTACTGCTCACGCGACCCCCTGTTTTGGCGCATGGAGTAACTGTTGATCACTTGTTCTTAGAGGTAAGAATTCCCCTCATCTCTCTTTTTTATAAATCACGTAGGGTGGTTATAATGGAATCAACCTATGATTATGGTCAATCCCTACTTTTTTATTAAGGCTATAATGAGGAAAAATATAATCTTTTACAAGAAGAAATAAATGAGGGGAAGGGAAGATAATGATGATGCCTGAATTTTTTTTATATGTTATCTTTGACCCATGTTGTGATATTTATGGACTGTAATCCTTCTAAAAATCATTGTCATTGGTGGTTTTTTATTTCCAGTGACTGGTCTTTATGAGTACATGTCTTCGATCCTCTAATAACTGTGAAAACCTGAAAAATATACTTAATCACATATGCCTGGATAAATAATTGGATGCCCCAGGATTAAACTTGTTATGTGATCACCCTTGAATTATCAAAGTGGATTTAAAGAACTATTATTGGCTAAATCAGAAATTCTCTATGTTCTATTTGGTGTAGTTGTGTGTTGTGTGGTTATGTTCTGTCATGTGCCTTGTGTGGATGGTGTGGTACTACAAATGAAAATGGGGTTCTATATGGGGTGGTGTACATGGGGTAATGGAATCTCAGTTAGAGAGATTCAATAATTGTGGCATATAGGAACTTGTAGAGCATTAGGACTGCATCTGGGTGGTGTTATGTTTCGTGGGTACGAGTTTTTGTGCAGTGGGACTGCAATTAGATGGTGTGTTGTATGGTGTGATGGCTATGGCCTTGGGAAGGTAGTTTTTTGGTTTTTGATTGATGGTTTAGTAGTAATTACCTCGATTAATGATGGTGAAAGTTGTTAGGGTGGTTGTCATGGGCCTATTTCTTCTGTGCAGGTTATGCTTTGTGGTTGGTAGTTGATCAGGAAGGGATGGGAAGAATAAATTATCTCTTTATCAAATAATAATAATATGGTTAAATGATTTGGTTGGGGATATTATTTATGGATTTGGATGGTTGAGTTGTGCATTTTAGAGGTAGTATAAAGTACATTTTTATGTGTGCGAACTGGTTGGTTTCCTTAGAAACCCATAAGATGGGATGATTACCTAGTATCTATATATATAAATATGTATCTTCCTTGTGTTTTCTTTACACACCCGACCCTTGATGAGAACTACATGCTGAAAACCCCCATATAATGGGGGAGGGTTTCTCCCCAACAACTTGGTGGGAGGATAGATGACTAGTTTCATAATACATCCATGCTCCATCTTCCAAGTATTTTATCACCCAAGACTCTTTGAGTAGGCTATAAAGGATTGAGGTTTATTATTTCCCCTGAATTTGTGTGTTGGTTGTAATGGAATGAGGTATATTATCACCCATGAATATTTGGGTAGGCTGTAATGGATTGAGGTTTATTACTAGATATATGGTACACGTTGTGTGAGAGGTGTTTTGTTCCTAGGTATCATCAGGATGGAATGTGGAATGTTTCCCAAGTGTCTTCGGGAAAAGGGTGTGGTTTGTGGCCTGGGTGTTTGTGGGTGAGGTGTGTTGTGGTTGTGGCCCAGGTGTCTCCAGGTGGGATGTGGTGTGGTTTGTATTCCCTAGTTGCAGGACTAGCCCTGAGGCCCAGGTTTGTGCAAGCAGGTTGAGATATGGGGCTTGTGGAAGAACGGTGGCATCAGGATGTTCGACATTAGGGTTGTGTTGTTAACCAATGGGAAGTGGTGCGGGGAACCCAAACATCAATGTACTTATTATTTTACCTTACATGACTTGTGTTATTTGGTGAGTGTTCCTTGGTGAGGTTGGGGTGGTTAGCTTTTCCTTGATAGGTGTTGTTGGTTTCTACTGTGTTTTTCACAGGTGAATTTCTATTATACTCTCACTTGTTCATGAGAAACTTTAGATTTTCCTACTGAGTATACTTTTTGATCACCCTATGTATATAAAACTTCTTTTAGGTTTCCATATGGACTATAGAGACTGTGTTGGACCTTACTAGCGTGGGTGTTGGACAGTTGTTGTGTCACTTCTTAGCATGTTTTTGGTATTGTTTTTCGATTTTTTTCTGTAATTTGTAGCTTTTTTTAAACATGCACGTGGGGTGGATTTTGGTGTTACTTATATATAGTGTTTGAATTTTTTTGAGATAAACCATCGTATCTTCTGATATTTTTATTTAAAAATGGTAATACCTCCCATCTGTGTTAATATTTAACTATCCTTGGTGATAGTTTCCACCCTATGGCCTTTTGGAGGTGAGACTCAAGGGGTCACTATCTCTTTTTAATCTTTAAGATGGAAGATCATGGCACTTTGGTGTCCCTTCCCTCATCATGAAGAAGGAGGGTCGTGACAGATTGGTATCAGAAAATATGGTTGAGATATAGGATGGATTTTGGAGTTAGGCACAGTGAGGATTTCATGGGTGGCTAGGGAAACGAGGTTAGGTGATCTTGGTGTGTGACATAGGCAAAAGAAGATCAGATAAGACACGAAATTTTAGGTCCCCATGTGATCTGAATCAAGGACTTTGAGCCTACCGAATGGCCAAGTGGGGATACACTGATTGTAGGGTAGAGACCCTAGGAATGGTACATGTATTATAATGACTTGTGTTCCTATCTATTTTGGGATTTTTGGGAATATAAAATAAATAATTAGTTAAAAATATTCCTAAATAAAATTCCATACTACTCAGGCTTATGAGATCATTGTTTATCATTTTACCATTGGAACCCGGTCGATGTAAACATGTAGTATAAGAAGTGGAGGCACAATAGGATGACCTGGTTGACTGATGGAAGTTCAAACTAGTTGAGGAGGATGATTAGTGGAAGAAGCTACTTCATGCTTTCTAACAGCAGACGCAAGGGAAGTACGAAGGTATCATTTCAGATACAAATATGGAGAGTTGGTTTGAGGACCTGATGATCACCTTTAGCTTGATCTGGGCTCCGAAGGAGTACTCGTTTCCTCTGGTGGTGAGCCAGATGTAGGGAGAAACATGTCAATGGTGGATGCTATATCTTAGGGAGAGGAAGGGGGATGATGTTCAATGGGTCAATTTTGAGAAGGAATTCCAAGCAGAATTCTTGTCTTAGACCATGAAGGTAGAGAAAAGTTAGGATCTACTCTCCTTGCTGCAAGGGAGATTGTTAGTGAGGGAACTGGGGATCAAGTTCAAGGATCTCCTTAAATTTTATCTGGACCTCATTCTAAATGAGGATTCTCGAGAAAGAAACCTAGAGGATGTCCTTCATCCTTCTCTCCAGTATGCAGTCACTCCTTTCACTTTACCGAATTACATAGAGGTTCGGAATAAGGAAGAGGTTGTCAAGAGGATGAAATCGTAGGGTGTTTTACCATGGGAGGGTGCCCAATCAATATATTCAATTGGTAATTCCACCAGAAAGAGGATTTAGACATTAGGGCCTTCTAGCTTTTGGCTAGTGGGGAGTCAGCCTCAGTAGTTCCAGTTCCATACTTTCAGTCCTCATCCTTTTCCATAGGCTTGGGACTGTGGTGTTTTTTCTTGTGTAGTTTTTGGACACCTCCAGAGCTGGGGCCTAGTGACATTTAGAGCTCATTATGGTGGAGGTGGGAAAGTCCAGCACCCACCTCAGTAGCAGTTGTCGATCAGGCTATTCTTGCAGTAGGGGCACTAGGCTCTGGCTCCACTGAGGGGAGTCAACGTAGGTGGAGGCCGACCTTAGGGTTCTCTACATGAACCTCGACTAGGGCATGGCCGTGGAGGAGGATTTTAGGAGAGAGGTAGAAAAACTAGGTGTGGTTAGTTAATACCACAGATGTAGCACTTCCAGTAGGGCGGGATATCTTTCGATGTACGATCAGTTTTTTCAGTACTCTTTTCTATGATTTGTTTGATATAGGTGATTTACACTCATTTATTGCACCCAGTCTATCCCATTCTATGGGACTATACGTAGAGATAATTTTCATTTCCTAGTGTTTAGAATAGAAGATGGAGGTCAGACCAGCTTGCTTGATGTCTGTCAGGGATGTAGACTGATGTTGTGGCCACATCAGTCCAGTGGGGAACTGTTCTTGCTATAGATGTACCCATACAATGTTATTCTCAGTGTTGGCCACAATTGTCTGCAATTGACCTCAATTGGCCTCAATTGGCCCAAATTCTCATAATTGTCCTTAATAGGCCTCAATTGGCCTAAATTGGCCTGAATTAATCTAAATTGGCCTCAATGGGCCTCAATTGGGCTTATTTTTATAATTGGACACAATAGGATTTAATTAGACACAATTGGCTTTAAATCGCCTCAATTGACCTAATTGGCCTCAATTGGCATTAATTTCCATCAATTACCCTCAATTGTCCTTAATTTGCCTCACTTTGCCTCACTTGGCTATAGTTGGCTGCAGTTGGCCCCAATTGGCCTCAATTGGTCTAATTAGGCTCAACTGGACTAATTGGCCTCAATTAGCATCAGGTGTCCTCAAATGGCCTAAATTGGCCTCAACTGACATAAATTGTCACAAATTGAACCAAATGGCCTCAATTTCCCTCAATTTGTCGCAATTGGGCTCAATTGGCCTAATTGGCTTCAACTAGCCTCAACTGGCCTCAATTGGCATCAATCGGCCTTAATTGGCCTAATTGGACTCAACTGGCCCCAACTTGCCTTAATTAACCCTAATTGGCCTCAATTAGCCTCAATTAGCATAGTTGGCTTTAATTGGGCTCAATTGGCCTATTTGGTCTCAAATGGCCTTAAATGGACTCAATTGGCCTAATTGGCTCAATTAGCCTCAATTGGCATCAATTGCCCTAATTGGTCTCAATTGGTCGCAATTGGCCTAATTGGCCCCAATTGGCATCCACTGTCCTAATTGGCATCAACCGGACCTAATTGGCCAAATTGGTCCAAATTGGCCTCAATTGGTGTCACTTGGACTAAATTGGCCTCAATTGGCCTCAATTAGCATAATTGGACTAATTGCCCCTAATTGACCTCAATTGTCCTCATTGGTCACAATTGGCCTCAATTAGCCTCAATTATCCTCAATTAGTCAAATTGGCCTCAATTTTTTGATTGGCCTCAATGGGTTCAATTGGACTCAATTAGCCTAATTGGCCTCAATTGGTCTCAATTGGACTAATTGGAATCAATTGGCATCGATTGAACACAATTGTCCTAATTGGCCTCAATTGGACCCAATTGGACACAAAGGCCACAATTTGACTCAGTTGGAACCAATTGGCCTCAATTGGATTAATTAGACTAATTGGCCACATTTTCCTTAGTTGGGAATAATTGGCCTAATTTTACTCAATTAGCATAATTGGCCTCAATTGGCCTCAATGGCCTAATTGGCATATTTGGCCTCAATTTACCTAATTTGCCTCAATTGGCCTTAATTGATATAATTGGCCAAAATTAGCCTCAATTGGCCATAATTTACCTAATTGGCTTCAATTGGGAACAATTGGCTACAATTGGACTAATTGGACGCATTTGGCCTCAATATGCCTAATTGACCTCAATTGGGATCAATTGGACACAATTGGCCTCAATTGGCCACAATTGGCTTCACTTAGCCTCAACTAGCCTAATGGGCCTAGTAGCCTCAATGGGACTCAATTGGACTCAATTGGCTTAATGGACCTCAATTGGCCTCAATTGGCATCAATTGGACTCCAATGTCCTCAATTGTCCTAATTAGATTAATTGGCCTTAATTTGCCTCAATTTCCCTCCATTGTACTAATTGTCCTAATTGGCTTCAATTGGTTTCAGTTAGCTTCAATTGATCAAATTGGCCTTAATTGGCCTAATTGCCTTCAATTCGCCTCAAATGGACTTAATTTGCCTCAATTGACCTAATTGGCCTAAATGGCCTCAATTTTGCTCAATTGGATAATGGATTCAATTGGAATCAATTGGCATAATTGGCGTAATTGCCCTCAATTGGCCAGAATTGGCCTTAATTTTCTTCAACTGACCTAATTGGGCTCAATTGGTCTAATTGGAATCAATTGGCATAATTGGCCTCAATTGGCCTGAATTGGCATAAATTGGCCTAAACGGCGAAATTGGCCTCAATTGGCCTAAATGGACAATTGGACTAAATGGCCAAATTGGCCTCAATTGGCTTCAATTGACTAAATTTCCCTAATTGGGCTCAATTGGATTCAATTGACCTCAATTGGTCTATTTGGCCTCTATTTGTCTCAATTGGCCTCAATTGGAGTCAATTGGCCGAATTAGACAAATTGGCCTCAATTGGACTTAATTGACCTCAATTGGACTGAGTTGCCCAAATTGGAATAGTTGGCCTCAATTGGTCACAATTAGCCTAATTGGCCAAATTGGCCTCAATTTGCTTCAATTGACCTCAAATGGCCTAATTGGCCGAATTTGCCTCAATTGGTCAAAATGGCCTCAATTAACCTCAATTGGCCTGATTGGCCAAATAGGTCTCAATAGGTCATAATTGTCCTCAATCGTCCTAACTTGCCTCAGTTGTCCTCAATTGGCCAAAATTGTCTAAAATTGGTCAAAATTGGCCTAATTGGCATCAATTGGCCGAATGGGCCTCAATTGGCCTCAACGGACCCCAATTGGACTAATTGAACTGAATTATCCTCAATCAGCCTAATTGTCCTCAATTGGCCTAATTGGGATCAATTGGTCTCATGGTCCACAATTGGCCAAATTGGCCTAATTGCACTCAATTTGTTTCAATTTGCCTCAATTGGACTAATTGGACTAATTGGTCTCAATTGAACTCAATTGGATTTAATTGGCCGAATTGACCTCAATTGGCCTAATTTGCCTTAATTGGGCTGAATTGGCCACAATTGGCCTCAATTGTCCTCAATAGGACTTAATTGGCCAAATTGGCATCAATTGGCCTTAATTGGCCTCAATTGGAATCAATTAGCCTAATTCGCTTCAATTGGCATCAATTCATCGCAATTGGCCGCAATTTGCCTCAATTAGCCCTAGTTGGCATTAATTGGCCTAATTGGACTAATTGGCCTAATTTGACACAATTGTGATAATTGGCCTAATGTGGCCGAATTTTCCTAATTGTCCTAATTGGGCTCAATTGCCTTAATTGGCCTAATTGGCCTAATTGGATTAATTGGTCACAATTTTCCATAATCTGCCTCAATTGGCCTAATTGGACTAATTGGGCTCAATTGTCCTCAATTGGCCTTAATTGGCCCAATTGGTTCAATCTGCCTTAATTGGCCTAATTGAACTAATTGGTCTCAATTGTCCTCAATTGCCGTCAATTGGCCTCAATTGGCCCAATTTGTCCAATTGGCCTTAATTGGCCTAATTGCCCTTAATTGGTCGAATTGGTCTGAATTACCATAAATTAGCAACAATGGGTCCAATTGGCCTCAATAACCATCTATTGGCCTCAATTGATCTCAATAGTCCTCAACTGGACTCAATTGTCCTCAATTGGACTCAATTGGCCAAATTGGCATAATTGTCCGTAATTGGCCTCAATTGATCTAATTGGACTAATTGGGATCAATTTGACTCAACTGGACTAATTTCCCAAATTAGGATCAATTTGCCACAATTGGTCTCAATTTACCAAATTAGCCACAATTGGCCTACTTGGCCTAATTGACCTAATTGGACTCAATTGGCCTAATTGCCCTTAATTGGACTCAATTAACCTAATTGTCCAAACAGAACTCAATTGTCTTCAATTGAACTCAATTGGCGGTAATTATCTAAATTGGCTTCAGTTTTCCACAATTGGCCTCAATTGGTCTAATTGGCCTCAATTGGACTCAATTGACATCAATTGGCCTCAATTCACCTCGGTGGACCTCAATTGGGATCAGTGGGCCACAATTGGACTCAATTAGCCTCGATTGGCATCAATTGGTCTCAATTGGCCCCAATTGGGCTCAATTGGCCTAATTGGCATCAATTGCCCTAATTAGCCTAATTAGACACAATTGGTCTCAAATGTCCAAAATTGGTAGAATTGGCCTCAGTTGGCCCTAATTAGTCTCAATTTGGCTCAATTGGCCCAATTGGCCTCATTTGGCCTCAATTGTTCTCAATTGGCCTAATGTCCAAAATTGGCCTCAATTGGTTGAATTGGTGCAATTGAAATCAATTGGCCCAATTGGACTCAATTAGCCCCAATTGGCCAACTGGCCTTATTGGCCTCAATTTTGTCAATTTGCCTCAGTTGGCCTAATTAGACTCAATTGGCATAATTGGACTCAATTGGACTCAATTAAACTCAATTGGCCTCAATTGGCTTCATTCGGCATTAATTGGCCTCAATTTTTCAAATTGGCCTCAATTGGCCTCACGTGACATAATTGGCCTCAATTGGCCTCACTTGGCATAATTGGCCTCAAATGGCATCACTTGGCCTAATTGGCCTCAATTGGACTAATTGGAATCAATTGGCCTCATTGGCCTCTTTTGGCCCCAATTGACATAATTGACCTCAATTTGTCTAATTGGCGTTAATTGGCCTAAATGGCCTAATTGGCCTCAATTTTCCTCAATTGGTCTCAAATGGTATAATTGGCCTCAATTGGCCTCAATTGGTCTTAATTGCCCTAATTCGACTCAATTGGTCTCAATTGTCCTCAATTGGTCTCAGTTGGCCTCAATTTTTCTAAATTGGTCTCAATTGACCTAATTGTAGTCAATTGGCCTCATTCGGCTCAATAAGCCTAATTGGTTTCTATTTGCCTCAATTGGCCCCAATTGGCCACAAATGGGTAGAAATTTACCCAATTGGCCTCAATTGACCTAAATTGACCCAATTGGCCTCAATCGACCCCAATTGGCTGCAATTGACCTCAATTGGTCAAATTGGCCTCAATTGGCTTTAATTGGACCAAATGGCTTCAATTAGAGAAAATTGGCCTCGATTGGCTGCAATTGGCCTAATTGGCATCAATTGGTGTCAATTATCTACATTTGGCCACAATTGATGACAATCGGCTTCAATTAGGCTCAATTGGCCTCAGTTTTCCTAATATACCTCAAATGGCCTCAATTGGGATCAATTGGCCTAATTGGTCTCTATTGGCATTGATTGAGTTCAATTGGCTGAATTTGCTTCAATGATCTCAATTGACGTCAATTATCTTGAATTATCCTAATTGGCTTAATTGGCCTCAATTGGCCTCAATTATCCTAATTGGCCTAATCAGCTACAATTGTTCTGAATTGGCCTAATTTGCTTCAATTGGCTTCAATTGGCCTAATTGAGCTCAATAGAACTCAACTAGTCTCAATTGGCCTAATTGGAATAATTGGTCACAATTGGTCTAATTGACCTCAATTGGCCAAATTAGCCGTAATGGGCGTCAATTGGCCTAATTGACCTAATTGGCTTTAATTGGCCTGTATTGGCCTCAATTGGCCTAATTGGCTTAATTGACATCAATTGGTCTCAATTGGCCTAATTGGCCTCAATTGGCCTAATTGACATCAATTGGTCTCAATTGGCCTCAAATGGCCTGAATTATCTTAATTGGCCTCAATTGACCACAATTTTCCAAATTGACATCAATTGGCCAAATTGGACTCAATTGGACTCAATTAGATTCAATTAGTCTAATTGGCATAATTTTCCAAATTGTCCTTGACTGGCCTAATTAGCCTCATTGGGCACAATTGGCCTCAATTGACCTCAATTGGCCTAATTGGCCTAATTGGCCTCAGTTCCCTGAATTTCACTCAATTGGCACAAATTGGTCTTAATTAGCATAGTTGGCCTTATTTAACTGTAAGTTGACTAATTGGCCTAATTGGCCTCAAGTGGCCTTATTGGCATAATTGACCTCAATTAGCATCAATTTGCCTCAATTGGCATCAATTGGTCTCAATTGGCCGCAGTTGGCATCAATTGGTCCCAATTGGCCATAATTGACCTCAATTGGCCCTAATTGGCCTCAATTGTCATAATTGAAATAATTGGCCTCAATTGGATTTATTTGGCCTAATTAGCCCCAATTGGCCTCGATTTGCAACAATTGGCCTCAAGTGGCCCAATTGGCCTAATTGGCTTAATTGGCCTCAATTGTCCCCAATTGTCCCCAATTGGCCTCAATTGGCCTCAAGTGTCCAAATTTGCCTAATGAGCTTAATTGGTCTCAATTGGCCTAATGAGCCACTATTGGCCTCAATAGGCCTAAATTGGCCAAATTGGCCTCTATTGGCCTAATTGGACTCAATTGGCCTCAATTTTCCTCATTTGGCTTTAATCGGCCTCAATTAGCATCAATTGGTCGTAATTGGCCTCAATTGACCAAATTGGCATCAATTAGGGTCTATTGGCGTCAATAGGAGTCAATTGGCCCAATTTTCCTGAATTTGGCCTCAATTTGCCGCAATTGGCCGCAATTGGCCTAATTGGACCCAATTGGCCTAAATTCACCGAATTGGCCTCAATTGGATTTAATTGAGCTTAATTGGCTAATTTACCTAATTTGCATCAATTTTCTTTAATTGTCCTCAATGGGCCTAATTGGCCTTAATTGACCTCAACAGGCCTCAATTAGATTAATTGGCCTTAATTGGCCTCAATTGGCCTTAATTGTACGCAAATGACCTAATTTGCCTAATATTCCTCAATTGGCCTCAATTGATATTAATGGGATGAAGGCCTAAATTGGCCTCAATTGGCCAGAAATGGTCGCAATTGGCTTCAATTTTAATCAATAGGCTCAATTGATCGCAATTGAACTTAATTGGCTGCAATTGGACTCAATTTGGTTCAATTGGCCTAAATTCACCTCAATTGGCCCGATTGGCGTCAATTAGCCTAATCGGACTAAATTGCCCAATTGACTTCAATTGGTCTAATTGGCCTCAAGTGGCCTTGATTGGGATCGGTTGGCCAAATTGGCCTCAATTGGCTACTATTGGATTCAATTGGCCTAATTGGCCTCAATAGACTTCCATTGGTCTCAATGTGCCTCAATTGGGCTCAATTGGCCTAATTGGATTCAATTGGCTGCAATTGACCTCAATTGGACTAATTTGAATATATTGGCCTCAATGGGCCACAATTGGACTAAATTATACTAAATTGGCCAAATAGGCCTCAATTGATCATAATTGTCCTCAATTAGCATAATCGGAATCAATTGGCCTCAATTGGCATCAATTGTCCTCAATTCGCCTTAATTTTCCTCAATTGGCCTCAATTGGCCTCAATTGGCCTCAATTGGACTCAATTGGCCTAATTAGAATCAATTGGCATCAATTTTTACAATTGGCTTCAGTTGGCCATAATTGGCCTAATTCAACAGGCCTCAACTGGCCTCAATTGGCCTAATTGGCCTCAATTGGATCAATTAGCCTAATTGGTTTCAATTGACCTCAATTGGTCTAATTGGCCTCAATTGGCATTAACTCGCCTTAATTGTCCATAATTTCCCTCAATTGGTATAAATTGGCCTAACTAGGTTCCATGTGCTCAACTGACCTCAATTGGTACAAGTTGGCCTCAATTGGCCTCAATTGGCTGAATTAGTATCTATTGTCCTCTATTGGCATTAATTGGCCCCAATTGTCCATAATTGGCCTCAATTGAACTCAATTGACCTCAATTGGTACAAATTGGCCTCAATTGGTACAAATTGGTCTCAATTGTCCTCCATTGGCTTTAATTGGACCCAATTGTCTATAATCAGCCTCAATTGGCCAAATTGGCCTCAATTGACCTCAATTGGCCTAGATGGCCTTAACTGGCCACAATTGGTCTCAATTGGACCCAATTGTCATAATTGGACTAATTTGCATGAATTGGCATGTATTGGTCTAATTGGCGTCCATTGGCCTCAAGTGGAATTATTGGCCAAATTGGCCTCATTCGGCCTAATTGACATCAATTGGCCTCAATTGGCATTAATTGGCCTAATTGACATCAATTGAACTAATTTTCATAATTGATCTCAATTGGCCTCAATTGGCCGAATTGGCCTTAAATCCCTCAATTGACCTTAATTGGACTAATTGGCCTCAATTGGCCTCAATTGGCCTCAATTGTCCTCAACTGACCTAAATTGACATAAATTGGCCTAATTGTACTCAATTGGCCCTAAATGACCTCAACTTTACTAATTAGTCTAATTGGCCTCAATCAGCCTCAATCGGCCTCAATTTTCCTCAATTGGCCTTATTGGCCTCAATTGTCCTCAATTTGCTCAATTGGCCTCAATTTGCTCAATTGGCCTCAATTGGCATAATGAGCCTTAATTGGCCAAAATTGGCCTCAGTTGGCATTAATTGGCCTAATTGGATTCAATTGGCCTCAATTGTCCACAATTCACTCAATTGGCTTCAATTAGCCAAATTGGCATCAATTTTTCCAATTGGCATAACTAGGCCTCAATTGAACTCAATTGGCCTCAATTGAACTCAATTGGCCTCAATTGAACTCAATTGGCCTCAATTGGACTCAATTGTCTTCAATTGGCCTAATTGGCCTAATTTAACCTCAGTTGGCCTCAATTGGCCTCACTGTATTCATTGGCCTCAATTAGCCTCAATTAGCCACGATTGGCCGAATTAGTCTCAATTGGCCTTTGTGGACCTCAATTGGCTTAATTTGCCTCAATTGGCCCCAATAGGCCTAATTGTCCTAAATTGAATTAATTGGCCGAATTGGAATCAATTGGCTTCAATTGGCCAAATTGGGATCAATTTTCCACAATTGGACTCAATTAGCCGAATTGCCCCCAATTGGCATTGACCACAATTTTCCTAACTCGACTCAATTGGACTTAGTTTTCGTAATTGTCCTTAATTGGCCTTAATTGGACAAGTTTCTTCAATTGGCCTCAATTGGCCTACTTTTTTTTAGTTGGCCTCAATTGGCCTTAATCAGCCTTATCAGCCTAATAGGCCTCAATTGGACTCAATTGGACTCAATTGGCCTCAATTGGCCTCATTTAGCCTCAATTGGCCTCAATTGGCCACAATTGATCTCAATTGGCCTAAATTGGCTTCAATTGGTCTTAATTGGCTAATTGGATAATTGGAACGAATTCGCATGAATTGGCCTAATTATACTGAATTGGCATAATTGGCCTCAATTGGTCTCAATTGGTCACAATTGGCCTCAATTTGCGAAATTGGTCTCAATTGGCCTCAATTGGATTCAATTGGCCTAATTGGCCGAATTGGCCTTATTCGCCTCAATTGGTCTCAATTGTCCTCAACTGGTCTCAATTGTCCTCAATTGGCCTCAATCAGTTGCAATTGGCCTCAATTGCCCTCAATTGTCCCCAATTGGCCTCACTTGGCCTAATTGGACTAATAGGCCCAACATGAACTCAATTGACCAAATTGGCCTCAATTGCCTTCAATTGGCCTCATGCGGTCCAAATGGCCTCATTAGCCTAATTGGGCTCAATTGGAATAATGGGCCTCACATGGCCTCAATTGGATTAATTGTAATCAGATGGCCTCAATTAGACTCAATTGGCCTCAATTGGCCTCAATTGGTCTCAATTGGACTCAGTTTTTCTAATTGGCCTACATTTCACTCAATTGGCCTCAATTGGCATCAATTGTCTTCAATTGCCCTCAATTTCTCTCAATTTATCTCAATTGGCCTCAATTGGCCTAATTGGCCTCAATTGGATCAATTGGCCTAATTTGCCTCAATTGGACTCAATTGGTCTCAATTGGCCTCAATTGGCCTCAATTAGCATAATTGGACTAATTAGCCTCAATTGGACTCATTTGGCCTAATTGATCTCAATTGGCCTCAATTGGTCTCAATTGACCGCAATTGGCCTCAATTGGCCGCAACTGGCCTCAATTGGCTATAATTGGCCATAGTTGGCCAAATTGTACTAATTGGCATCAATTGGCATCAATTGGTCTCCATTGGCCTCAATTGGCCTCAATTGGCCTCAATTGACCTCAATTAGCCTCAATTGCCTTAATTTGCCTCAATTTGCCTCAATTTTCCACAATTGGCCTCAAATTGGGCTAATTGGCCTCTATTGGCCACAATTGACCTCAATTGCCCACAGTTGGCCTCAATTGACCTAATTGACCTAATTGGCCTCAATTGGATTCAATTGGCCTAATTGGACTCAATTTTTGTCAATTGGATTCAATTTACATAATTGACCTTAATTGACATAATTGGCCTCAATTGGCTACATAGCGTAATTAGACTCAATTGAACTAATTGGAATCAATTAGCATCAATTAGCCTCAATTGGCTAAATTGGTCTGAATTGTCACAATTGGCCTCAATTGTCACAATTGGCACAATTGGGCTCAAATGGCCTCAATTAACCTCAATTGTCCTAATTGCCCTCAATTGGCCTCTTTTGGCCTCAATTGGCCTCAATTGGCCTCAATTGGCTTAAATTGGGCTCTATTGCCTGAAATTTCCTTCAATTGGCCTAATTGGTCTTAATTGACCTCACTGGGCCTCAATTGAACTCTATTACCAAATTGACCTCAATTGCCCTCAATTGGGCTCAATTGACCTAATTGGCCTCAATTGGCCTCAATTGGCCAAATTGACAAAATTGGTTCAATTTGCCTCATGGTTCTCAATTTGCCTCAATTATCCTCAGTCGTCCACATTGGCCTCAATTGGCCTCAATTGACATCAATTGTCCCCAATTGGCCACACATGGCTAATTGGCCTAATTTGGCCTAATTGGAATCAATTGTCCTAATTGTCCTCAATTGGATTAATTGTCTCAATTGGCCTAATTAGACTAAATTTTCCCAATTGGCCTCAATTGGCCTAATTTTCCCCAATTTTCCTAACTGGTCCCAATTGGCCTCAATTGGACTCAATTGTCCCAATTCGATTCAATTGGCCTAATCAGCCTCAATTGGACTCAAATGGCCTTAATTAGGCTCAGTTAGTCTCAATTGGCCAAATTGGCCTAATGGGACTCAATTGAATTTAATTGGCCGCAATTAGCCTCAATTGATCTAATGGGAAAGATTCACCTCAGTTGGTCTTAGTTACCCCGAATTGGCCTTAATTTTCCTCAATTGATTTAATTGGACTAATTTGTCTTAATGGAACTCAATTTTACTCTATTTTCCTAATTGGCCTCAATTTTCCTAGTTGGAGTCAATAGTTACCCTCAATTTGCCTAAATTGGCCACAATTGACCTAATTGGTCTAATTGGTCTTAATGGACCTCAATTTTCCTTAATTGGACTAATTCGCTTAAATTTTCCAAATTGGCCTCAAATAGCCTAATTGGCCTCAATTGGCCTCACTTGGCCTAATTGGCCTTAATTGGCCTAATTGAATTAAATTTGCCTAATTGGCCTCAATTGAATTCAATTCGCCTCTATTGGCCTAATTGGTCTCAATTGGCCTTATTGGCCTCAATTTTCCTAATTGGCCTCAATTGGCCCAATTGGCCTCAATTAACCTGCACTGCACTCAATTGGCAGAATTTGTCTAATTGGCCTCAGCTGGCCTCAATTGGCCTAATTGGCCTAATTTCCCCCAATTGACTTGAATTGTTCTAAATTTGACTCAATTCACCTAATTGGCCCAATTGGCCTCAATTGGCCTAATTGGCCTCAATTGGCCTTAGTTGGTCTCAATTGGCCTTAATTGGCCGAATTGGAATAAATCCACACAATTGGACTCAGTTGACCTCAATTGGTCTCTATTATCCTCATTGGTCATAACTAGCCTAATTAGCATCAACTGACCTCAATTGGACTCAAATGGTCTTATAGATATGAATTGATCTGAATTGGCCTAATTGGCTCAATTGGCTCAATTTGCCTCGTTGGCGTAATTGACCTCAATTGGACCCAATTGTCCTAATTGACATCAATGGGCCTAATTGGTCTCAATATGTCTAATTGGCTTCAATTGGCTTCAATTGGACTAAATTGGCAGAATTGGCTTAATTGGCATAACTCGCCTCAATTGGCCAAATTGGCCTTAATTGGCCTCAATTGACCTCAATTGGCCTTAATTAGTATAATTGGCATCCATTGACCTCAATTGGAAACAATTATCCTCAATTGTCCCCAATTGGCCTCAATTAGCTTCAATTGGACTAAATTGGTATCAGTTGACCTCAATTGGCTACAATTGGTCCCAATTGGCATAATTGGACTAAATTGGCCTCAGTTGACCTAATCGGCATGAATTGGCATAATTAGCCTCAATTGGCCTCAATTGAGGGCTTCAATTCAGCTCATTTAGCGTAATTGGCCTTATTGGCCTCAATTGGTCTAATTGGCCCCAAGTGTCCTAATTGGCCCAATTGGCCCAATTGGCCTCAACTTGCCTCAATTGGCGTCAATTGGCATAATTAGCCTCAATTGGCCTAATTAGCATCAATTGACCTCATTTGGCTTCATTTGGCCTCAATTTTCATAATTGGCCTTAATTGGCTTCAATTGGCTTATCAGGCCTCAATTGGCCTAAATGGCCTCAATTGGCCTAGTTGGCCTCAATTGGCCTCAATTGGACTAATAGTACTCAATTGGCCTCAGGTGTCCTCAATTGAACACAATTATACTAAATTCCATCAATTTCTCTCGATTTTCCTCAATTGGCCTCAGTAGCAACATTTGGATAAAATTGGCCTCAATTGTCCTAGTTGGCCTCAATAGTTCTCAATTGGTCTCAATTGGCCTTTATTGGACTTTGTTGGCCTCAATCAGCCAAATCGGTCTCAGTAGGTCTTAATTGGAATCAATTGGACCTTTTGGCCACAATTGGACTCAATTGCTCTCAATTGGTCTCAAGTGTCATAATTGGCATAATTGAACCAATTGATCTCATTTGGCCTCAATTTGCCACTATTGTCCTCAATTCTCCAAATTGTCCTCAATTGGCCTTAATTGACAACAATTGACCTCAACTGGACTCACTTTCCTCAATTTGTCTCAATTTCCCTCACTTGGTTGTCTGGGATAATTAGCATAATTGGCCATAATTCGCCTCAACTCTCCGAATTGGCCTCAATTGGCCTAGTTGGCCACAATTTGTTTAAATAGCCTCAATTTTCTTAATTAACCGTAGTTTGTCTCATTGTCCTCAATTGGCCTCAATTGGCTTGATTGGTCCCAATTGGCCTCAATTGGGCTCAATTGACATAATTGGCATAATTGGACTCAATTGTCCTCAATTGAACTAATTAGAAAATTCCCCACAATTGTCCGAAATAGGCCTCAATGGGAATCAATTGGTTTAATTGGCCTAATTGGTTTGAATTGGCCTCAAGTGGCTTGAATTGGCCTAATTGGTCTCAATTGGCCTAATTGGCGTAATTGGTCTCAATTAGCCTCAATTGGCCTAATTGGCCTAATTTGCTTCAATTTCCCTAATTGGTGTAAATTTTCCTAATTGGTCTCAATTGGACTCAGTTGGCCAAAATTGCCTAATTGGCCTCAATTGTCTATAACTGGACTCAATAGGCCAAATTGGCTAAATTGACCTCAATGGCCTCAATTTACCTCAATTTACCTCAATTGACCTCAGTTGTCCTCAATTGGCCTAATTGATCTAATTGCCCAAAATTGGATTCAATGGCCTCAATTGACCTCAATTGACCTCAATTGTCCTCAAATGTCCTAATTGATCTAATTTCTCTAAATTGGCCTAAATTGGCCTAAAGGGCCAAATTTTCCAAATTAGCCACAATTGTCCTCAATTGGCCTCAATTAGCCTAATTGACCTAATTGAACTCAATTTTCCTAATTGGATTAAATCCCCAATATTGGCCTCAATTGGCCTAATTGGCCTAATTGGTCCCAATTGTCCTAGTTAGCCTTATTGGTATCAATTGAAATCAACTGGCCTCTATTGGCATAATTGGTCTAATTGGACTCAGTTGGCCTCAATTGACATAATTGGCCTCAGCTGGCATAATTGGCGTCAATTAGCTTCAATTGACCTAATTAAACTCAATTTGCATCAGTTGGCTTCAACTGTCCTCAATTGGCATCAATTGGACTCAATTGTCTTAAAAGGACTAATTGGTCTCAATTAACCTCAATTGGCCTAATTGGCTGCAATTGGCCTCAATTGGCATAATTGGCCTCAAATGGCCTCAATTGGTCACAATTGGCCAAAATTGGTCTCAATTGGAACAAATTGGACATAATTGGCCTAATAGGCATCAATTTGCCTCAATTGGCCCCAATTGGCCTAACTGGCCTAATTCGCCTCAATTTGCCTCAATTGCCTCAATTGGACTCAATTTCCCGTAATTTTCTTCAATTGGTCCCAACTGACCTCAATTGGCCTAATTGGCCTCAATTGGCCTAACTTCCCTCAATTGTCATAATTGTCATAATTTCCATAATTGGACTCAATTGTCCAAATTGGCCTCAATTAACCTAATTGTCCTAATTAGCCTCAATTGGCCTCAATATTCCCCAACTGGCCTCAACTGGCTGGAGTGGGCTTCAATTGGCCTAATTGTCCCCAATTGTCCTGAATTGCCTAAATTGGCCTAAATTGGCCTAAATTGACCTAATTGGTCTAATTGGTCTTAATTGGGATAATTGGCCTCAATAGGCCTCAATTGGTATCTAATGGACAAATTAGCCTCAATTGGTCTAGTTGGCCTTAATTAGTCTCAATAGTACTCAATTGGCCGAATTGGCCCCACTGGTATTATTGGCCATAATTTCCCTCAATTGGTAGAATCGGTAGAATCGGCATCAATTTTCCCAAATAGGCCTTATTGGAATCTATTGGCCCTAATTGGCCTCAATTGTCCTCAATTGGCATCGATTGGCCTAATTGGCCTCAATTGGTATAATTGGCCTCAATTGGCCTCAATTGGTCTCAATTGGCCTCAATAGGCCTAATTGATCTCAATTTCCCTCAATTGGCCTCAATTGGTCTCAAATGGCCTCAATTGGCATAATTGGCCTAAATTGGCATAACTATGCTCAATTTACATAATTGGCCTCAATTGGACTCAATTGGCTTCAATGGGCCTAATAGGACTCAATTGTCCTCAATTACCCTCAATTAGCATCAATTGGCTTAATTGGTTTCAATTGACCCCAATTGACCTCAATGGACCTAATTGGTAGTAATTGGGCTCAATTGGCCTAATTGGCCTCAATTTTCCCCATTTTGTCACAAGTGGCCTCAATTGGTCTCAATTGGCCCCAATTGGCCTTATTTGCCTTGATTGACCTCAATAGACCTCAATTGGTATGAATTGGCCATAATTGGCCACAATTGGCCTCAATTGGCCTCAATTGGCCACAATTGGCCTCAATTGACCACAATTTGCCTCAATTGGCCCCAATTTGCCTTAATTGACTGCAATTGGCCTCAATTGGCCCCAATTGGCCGCAACCAATTGACCTAATTTTCCCCAATTGGCGTAATTATCCACAATTGGCCTTTATTGGCCTCAATTGGACTAATTGGCCTCAATTTGCCACAATTGACCGCAATTGGCCTCAATTGGCCCCAATTGGCCACAACCAATTGACCTAATTTTCCCCAATTGGCGTAATTATCCACAATTGGCCTTAATTGGCCTCAATTGGACTAATTGGCCTCAATTGGACCAATTGGCCTAATTGGTCGCAATTGGCCTCAATTATCCTAATTGGTCTAATTAGCCTCAGTTGGCCTCAATAGGCCTTAATTGGCCGAAATTGGCATAATTGGCATAATTAGCATCAATTGGCATCAATTGGCCTCAATTGGAAACTATTGGCCTCAATTTGCCTCAATTGGCCTCAGTTGGCCTCATTTGGCATAATTCGCTAAAATTGGCATAATTGGCATCAGTTGGCATAATTGGCCTCAATTGGCATAATTGGCTTTAATTGACCTGGATTGGCTTCAATTGGCCTAATTGGACTCAATTGGCCTCAATTTCCCCCAATTAGTGTCAATTAGATTAATTAGACTAATTGGTCTCAATTGACCTTAGTGGCCCTCAATTGGCCAAATTGGCCGCAATTGGCCTTAATAGGCCTAATTGTCCTCAATTTACCTCATTTTGTCACAGTTGGCCTCAATTGGCCTCAGTTGGCCTTATTGTCCTCAATTGGCCTCATTTCGCCTTAATTGGCATGAATTGGCCGTAATTGGCCTCAATTGGCCTCAATTGTCTTCAATTGACTATAATTTCCCTCAATTGGCCTAATTGGCCTAATTGGTCTCAATTGGCCTCAATTGGATTAATTGATCTCAGTAGGCCTCAATTGATCTCAAATGGCTTAATTGGACTCAATTGGCCTTAATTTTCCTAATTGGCCTGAACTTGCATCTGTTGGAATCAATTGGATAAATTGGTTTAAATGGTCTAATTGGCCTCAATTGGCCACAATTGGACTCAATTGGATGAATTGGCCTAATTGGCCTCAATTGGTCTCAATTGACCTAATTGGCATCAATTGGCCCCAATTTGACTCAATTGGCCTCAATTGGCCTAATTGGACTCAAATGGCCTAATTGGCCTCAATTGGTCTAATTGGCCTCAGTTGGCCTCAATTGGCCTCAATTGGCTTCAATTCGCCTCAATTGGCTTCAATTGAACCTAATTGGACTAATTGGATTTAAATGGGTATCAATTGGCCTCAATTGGTCTAAATTGACCTAACTGGACAAGCTATCCTCAATTGGTAAAATTGGCACGAATTGACCTCAATTGGCCTCAATTATCCACTATTGGCCTGAATTTGCCTTTATTGGACACAATTGGCCTAATTGGCCTAAATTACTCTCAATTGTACTCAATTAGCTTAAGTGGCCTCAATTGGCCTCAATTGGCCTCAGTTGGACTCAGTTGGCCTAATTGGCCTAATTGGTCTCATTTGGCCTTAATTTTCAGAATTGGCCTAAATTGGCCTAATTTGGCCTCAATTTGACAAATTGTACTAATTGGCCTCAATTGGCCTAAATGATCTCAATTGGACTAATTGCCTCAATTAGCCTCAATTAGCATAAATTTTCTTGATTGGACTCAATTGACATCAATTGGGATCAATTGGTTGAAATTGCCCGCAATTGGTCTCAATTAGTCCAAATTAGCCTAATTGGTCTAATTGGCCTGAATGGAACTCAATTGGCCTAATTATCTCAATTGGCCTAATTGACTCAATTGGCCTAACTAGACTCAATTGGCCTGAATTTCCCACAAGTTGCCTAATTGGGTGACATTGGCCTAATTGGCCTCAGTTGGCTGAATTGGTCGAATTGGCCTCAATTGACCTCAATTGGGCTCAATTGGACTAATGGGACTCAATTGTCTTAATTGGACACAATTGTCCTTAATTGGCCTCTATTGGCCTCATGTGTCCTCAATTGGCATCAATTGGCCTCAATTGGCCTAATTGGCCTCAATTGGTCTCAATTGGCCTCAATTGTCTTAATTGACCTCAATTGGACTCAATTGGTCTAATTAGCCACAATTGGCCATAATTAGCCTCTATTGGCCTCAATTGGACTCTGTTGGACTAATTTTTTTTTAATTTGCCTCAATTTCCTTCAATTGCCCTCATTGGCCTCAATTGGCTTCAACTGGTCTCATTGGCCTCACTTGGCCGCACTTGGCCTCACTTGGCCTAATTGGTCTCAATTGGATTAGTTGGAATCAATTGGCATCAATTGGACTAACTAACATCAATTGTCCTAATTGGCCTCAATTGGCTTCAATTCACTTCAATTTTCCTCAATTTGTCTCAATTGTCTCAATTGGCCTCAATTGGCATAAATTCCCTCTGTTATCGTAATTGGCCTCAATTGGCCTTAAGTTTTCTCAATTGGCCTCAACTATCCTAATTGGCAGAATTGGCCGCAATTAGCCTAATTTTCCAAATTGACTTCAATTGGCCTCATCGGCCAAATTGGCTGCAATTGTGCTCAATTGGCCTAATCAACCTATGTTGGCCTAAATTGGCCGCAATTCACCTCAATTAGCCTAATTGGCCTCAATTTTCTTCAATTGGACTCAATTAGCCTCAATTGGATGCAATTATCCTCAATTGTCTTAATTAGCCTCAATTGGCCAAATTGGCATATTTGTCCTCAATTCAGCTAAGTAGGCTTCCATAAGCCCAATTGGCCTAATTCTCCCCAATTATCCTCAATTGGGCTCAATTGGCCTAATTGGCCTCAATTGGTTTCAATTAGACTGAATTGGCCTCAATTGAAAAAATTGGCCTAAATTGGCCACAATTGGCCTAATTGGCTTCAATTGTCCTCAATTGGCCTCAATTGTGTTGAATTCCCATCAATTAGCTCATTTATCCTAATTGGTCTCAATTTTCCCCAATTGGTCTAATTGGACTCAATTATCCTCAATTGGCCTAATTGGCCTTAATTTCCCCAATTGGTCTAATTGGCTACAATTGGACTCAATTAGTATAATTGGCCACAATTGGCCTAATTGGTCTCAATTGGCCCCAACTTTCATAATTGGCCTTTATTGGCATAATATGCCTTGATTGGCATCAATTGGTCTCAATTGGCCTAATTGGACTAATTAGACTCAATTGGCCTAATTGGCATCAATGAGACTTAATTGGCCTAATTGGCCTCAATTCACCTATTTGGCCTAGTTGGGCTCAATTGGCTTTAATTTGCGTAATTGGCCTTAATGGGCATAATTGGCCTCAATTGGCCTCAATTGTTCTCAATTTCTCTCAATTGACCTCAATTGTACTCAATTGTACACAATTTTCCTTAATTGGATTTAATTGGCCTTAATAGGCCTCAATTGGCCTCAATTAGCCCCAATTGGCCTAATTTGCCTAATTTGCCTCAATTGTACTCGATTGGCCTAATTGGCCTCAATTCACCTCAATTGGCCTAAATAGCGTAATTGGACTCAATTTTCCCCAATTGGCCCCAATTGGACTAATCAGCATAATTGGCCTAATTGGCCTTAATTATCCCCAATTGGCCTCAATTGGCATCAGTTGGCCTCACTTGGCCTCAATTGGCCCCAATTGGCCTAATAGGCCTCAATTTGCCTTAATTGGTCTAATTGGACATAATTGGCCTCAATTTACCTAATTGGATTCAATTGGGCTCAATTGAATTGGTTGAATTGGCTGAATTGGCCTCAATTGGCCTCAGTTGGCCCCAATTGGCCTAATTGGCAAAATTGGTCTTATTAGCCAAATTAGCCTCAACTGGCATCAATTAGCCTCAATTGGTCTCAATTGGTCTCAATTGGTCTCACTTGGCCTCAATTGACCTAATGGGAATCAATTGGCCTCAATAAGATTCAGTTGGCATAATTAGCCTAATTTCCCTCAATTTTCCACAATTGGCTGCAATTGGCTTCAATTGGGCTCAATTGACCTCAATTAATCTATTTGGACAAATTGGCCTCAATTGACCAATTTTGACAAATTGGACTCAATTTGCCTCAATTTGCCTCAATTGGCCTAATTGGCCACAATTTTCATAATTGGCCCCAATTGTTCTAATTGGCATCAATTGGCCAAATTGGACTCTATTTTCCCAATTGGACTCAATTAGTCTCAATTGGATGAATTGGAGAAATTAGCCTAATTAGCCTCAAATGTCCTCAATTAGCCTAATTGGCCTCAACTGGTTCAATTGGATTCAATTTTTATTATTGGAATCAATTGGACTCAATTGGCCTCAATTGGCTTAATTGGACCCTATTAGCCTAATTGACATAAATTGGCCTAATTAGTCTCAATTGGCCAAAATGGCCTCAATTTTCCTAATTACCTCAATTTTCTTCAACTGGACTCAATTGGACAAATTGGCCTAACTATTATAATTGGCCTCAGTTGGCCTAATTGGACTAATAGGTCCCAATTGGCCTCAATTGGCTTCAATTGGACTCAATTGGACTCAATTGGCATTCTTAGCTTCAATTGGCCTAGTTGACCTAATTCCCCTCAATTGGCCTCAATTGGTCTCAATAGAAATCAATTGGATTCAATTGGCCTCAATTAACCTAATTATCCTAATTGGCATCAATAGAACTTAATTGGCCTCAGTTGATCTTATTGGCATAATTGGCTTGAATTTGCCTGAATTGGCCTGAATTGGCCTCAATTAGCCACAATTGACTAAATTGGCGTAACTGGACTCAATTGGCCTAATTGGACTCAATTGTCCTAATTGATCTTAATTTTCCTAATGGGCCATAATTAGCCTCCACTAGACTCAGTTTTCTGAATTGACCTCAATTATCCTCAATTGGCCTAATTGGCATAATTGGCATCAATTGGACTCAATTCACCTAATTGAACTAATTGGAATCAATTGGCCTCAACTGGCCCCAATTGGACTCAATTCCCCTAAGTCACCTAATTGGTTTCAATTGGCCATAATTGGCATTAATTGGCCTCAATTGGCCTCAATTGGACTAAATTGGCCAAATTGGCCTCAATTGGAATCAATTGGATTCAATTGGCCTAATTGGCCCAATTCCCCTCAATTGGCCTCAATTTGCCTAATTGGTCTCAATTAGCCTCAATTTTCTTCAATTAGACTCAATTGCCCTCAATTATCCTCAATTGGCCTCTACTATTATAATTGTCCTAATTTCCCTCAATTGGCCTCAACTAGCCTCAATTGGCCTAATTGGCCTCGATTAACCTAATTGGCCTAACTAGCCCCAATTGGCCTAATTGGTATCAATTGGCCTCAATTGGCATCATTGGTCTCAATTGGTCCTAATTGGTCATCTAATTGGCCTCAATTAGCCTCAATTGGATGCAATTGGCCACCTAATTAGCCTCAATTAATCTTATTGGTCTTAAATGGACAAAATTAGCACCAATCGACCTAATTGGATAATTTTGTATCGATTGGTTTCAATTGCCATTAGTTAGATAGTTGGCGTCAATTTGCTTCATTTGGCTTAAATTGTCGTAAATTGGCCTAATTGGCCTCCATTGGCCTCGATTGCCCTGATTGGACACAATTTGCCTCAATTGGCCTCAAATGAATTAATTGGATTAATTGGTTTCAATTGGATTCAATTGGCATAGTTGGCCTCAATTGGCCTCAATTGGCCTAATTAGATTCAATTAGCACCAATTGGCCTCAATTGAAATCAATTGGCATCAATTGGACTCAATTGGGATCAATTGACATCAATTGGCCTCAATTTGCCTAATTTGCCTCAATTTTCCTAATTGGCCCCAATTGGCCTAATTGGACTAATTTGTCGCAATTGGCCTCAATTAGCCTAATTGGCCCCAATTGGCATAATTGGCATCAATTGGCCTAAATTGGTTGCAATTTTCCACAATTGGCCACAATTGGCATCAATTGGCTCCAATTGGCCTCAATTGGACTTATTGGACTAATTGGATTGAATTGGATTCAATCGGCTTAATTGGTCTCAATTGTCCTATTGGAATCAGTTGGAAAAAAATTCCTCAATTTGCCTCAATAGGTCTAATTGAACTCACCTACCCTTAACTAGCCTCAATTGGCCTCAATTGGTCTAATTGGCTTTAATTGGCCTCAATTGGCCTACGTTGGCCCAAATTGGCCAATATTGGCCTCAATTTGACAAATTGGATTCAATTGGCCTTATTGGTCAAATTGGCATCAATTGGCCTCAAATAGCCTCAGTTGACCTAATTTTCCTTAATTCTCCAAATTGGCCTCAATTGACCTATTGGGCCACAATTGGCCGTAATTGATCACAATTGGCATCAATTGGCCTAATTGGCCTCAATTGGCCACAATTGAATTAAATTGGCCCCAATTGACCTCAATCGGCCTCAATTGGCCACAATTAGGCCCATTATTCCCATCAGGTCATTTAGGCACCTTATGCCAATCAGGCCAATCAATCCGATCAAGATAATTAAGCCATTGATGCCAATAAATCCAATTATGGAAATTAGGAAAATTAGGCCAATGGGAGCAATTAGGTTAATGATTCCAATTAGACCATTGAGACCAGTTATTCCATTTATGCTAATTAGTAAACTTATGCCAATGAGGGAAATAAGGTCAATGATGCCAATTAGTCCATTAAGGTCAATTAGATCAATTAGGTCAATTATGCCCATTGGCACAATGAGGCTAATGAGGGAAAATTAGACAATGAGACTAATTTGACCAATAAGGTCAATTAGGCCAATTATTGCAATTCGTAAAATTAGGCCAATTATTCCTATTATTCTAATGAATAGAATGAAACCAATTAGTCCAATTAGGCCGATTAGGGCAACGAGGAAAATGAGTTTGATTTTACCAATGATGTCAATTAGTCCAATGATGCCAATAATTCCAATTACGCTAATGGATCTAATTAGATCAATGAGGCTAATTAGACCAATGAGGTAAATGAGTCCAATGAGGCCAACGAGGATAATGAGACCAATTAGGTATATCAAGTCAACGAGGCCAATTGGGACAATCAGGCCAATTATGAAAATTAAGCCAATTATGCCAATGAAGCTAATTAGACTCAATTGGTCTTAGTTAGCCTCAATAGGACCAATTGGCCTCAATTTCCTTCAATTAGCCTCATATTACTCAACTGGCCTCATTTGGCCTCAATTTTCCCCTATATTCCTAATTGGCCTCAATTTCCCTCAATTGGCCTCAATTGGCCTAATCGGCCTCAATTGGACTAATTGGATTAATTGGCCTCATTTAGTCTCAATTACAACCAATTGGACTAATGGGCCTAATTTGATTCAATTTCCCTCAATTAGAATCAATTGGACTAATTATCCTCAATTGACCACATTGGCCTTATTGGACTCAATTGGCATAATTGGCATAATTGGCCTTAATTGGGATTAATTGTCCTAACTAGTCTAATTGGACTCAATTGAACTAAATTTGCCTCAATTGGACTAACTGACCTCATTTGGCCTTAATTGACCTCAATTGGCCAAATTGTCCTCAACAGGACTGATTGAATTAATTGGCCTCAATTGACCTCAGTTGGCCTCAATTGGCCTCAATTGGAATAATTAGACTCAATTGGCCTAATTATCCACAATTTTCCTAATTATCCTAATTTGACTAATTAGGCTCAATTGGCCTCATTTCCCTCAACTAGCCCAATTGGACTAATTATCCTCAAATGGCCTCAATTGGCATAATTTTCCTCAATTGTCCTAATTTGAATAATTGGCCTCAATTTCCTCAATTGGCCTCATTAGCCTCAATTGGCCTAATTTTCCTCAATTGGCCTAATTATCCTTAATCAGCCTAATTGGCCTAATTATCATCAATTGGCCTAATTGGAATAATTGGCATAATTTTCCTATATCAGCCTCAAATGGTCTAATTGAACTAATTGTATTAATTGGCCTCAATTGACTTCAACTGGACTCAATTGGGCTCAATTGACTCAATTGGAGTCATTGGTCTTAATTGGCCAAATTGGCCTCAATTGGCCTCAGTGGGCCTCAATTGTAATAATTGGCTTAATTGGGCTCAATTTCGCTCAATCGGCCTCAATTGGCCTAACATTCTTCAATTGGCCAAATTGGACTCAATTGAAATAATTAACATAATTTTCCTTAATTGGCCTTAATTGACCTCAATTGGTCTCAATTTGAATCAATGGCCTAATTGGTATCAATATGCCTAATTTTCCTCAATTATCCTCAATTGGGCATAATTGGCATAACTGCCATCAATTTCTCTAATAGCCCTAATTCACCTCAACTCCCCTCAATTAGCCTCAATTGGCCTAAAGTGGCCTAATTGGCCTTATTGGACTCAATTGCACTAACTCACTAAATTGGCCTCAATTGACCTAATCGGCCTCAATTGATCTCAATTAGCCTAATTGGCCTCAATTGGATTAATTGGATGAATTAGCCTCATTGGCCTCAATTGACCACAATTTGTCTAATTGGCCTCAATTGGACTCAATTGGGTGAATTGGCCTAATTGGCGTAATTTACCTCAATTGGCCTCAATGGCCTGGATTGGCATTAATTGACCTCAATTTGCCTAATTGGTCTCAATTAGCTTAATTGGCCTCAATTAACCTCAATTGACCTCATTGGTATCAATTTTCCTAATTAACCTCATTTGGCCTAATCAGCCTCAATTGACTTCAATTTTCCTAATGGGCCTCGATTGGCCTCAATTGGATAAATTGGCTTCATTGGCCTAATAAAAATAATTGGACTCAATGTCCTAATTGAATTCAATTGACCTATATTTTTCTAATTAGCCTCAATTGGCCTCATTGGACATATTGGGTGAATTAGCCTCATTGACCGAATTGGCCTCAATTGTTCTCAATTTTCATAATTGGCCTCAATTAACATCAATTTTCCTACTTGGACATAATTTTCCTCAGTTGGATGAATTAGCCTAATTTTCCTAATTAGCCTCAATTGGTTTCAATTGGCCTAATTGGATTCAATTGATCTGATTTTCCTCAATTGGCCTAATCGGTCTCAATTGACCTCAATTTTCCTATTTTTCATGATTGGCCATAGTTGGTCGAATTGGCCTCATTGGCCTAATTGGCCTCAATTGGGTGAATTGGACTCAATTTTCCTAATTTGCCTCATTTGGTATCAATTGCACGAATTGGCATAATTGGAATAATTGGACTCAATTGGCCTCAATTGGCCTCAAATTTTCTAGTTAGTATTATTTGGCCTAATTGGACTCAATGGACCTCAATTTTCTTAATTGGACTCAATTGGACGAATTGGCCTCAATAGACCTCAGTTTTCCTAATTGGATACAATTTTCCTCCTTGGCCTAATTGGCCTTAATTGGCATCAATTGGCTTTAATTGGCCTAAATTTTCCAAATTTGATTAATTTGCCTCAATTGGCCTCAATTGGCCTCAATGGACTAATTGGCGTCAATTGGCCTCAATTACCCTCAATGCATAATTTTCTTCTATTGGAAATTGGCCTCAATTTCCTCAATTGGCATAAATTTCCATAATTTTCCTTAATAGAGCTCATTTGGCCCAATCCTTAACTGGCCACAATTGGAATCAATTTTTATAAGTTAAATCGATTGGCCAAATTTGAATAAGTGTATTTATTGGCATCAATTAATTAATTTGCCTCAATGGCCCAATTGACCTAATTGGCCTCATTTAGCCTTAATTGGAACTAATTGGACTAATTGGATTAATTGGGCTCATTTAGCCTCAATTGGAACCGATTGGACTATTTGGCCTAATTGAATTCAATTTCCCTTAATTGGCGTCAATTAGCCTAATTATCCTCAATTGGCCTCACTAGCCTTATTGTACTCAATTGGCCTAATTGGATTAATTGGACTTAATTGGCCTCAATTGGCCTAATTGGTCTAATTGGCCTCAATTGAACTCAATTGGCCTATGTGGCCACCATTGGCCTAATTAGCCTAATTGGCCTCACTTGGCCTCAATTATTCTCAATTGGCCTCAAGTAGCCTCAATTGGCCTAATTGTCCTCAACAATACTAATTGGCCTAATTGGCCTCAATTGATCTCAATTGGCCTTAATAGGCCTCTTTGGCCTTAATTGGACTAATTGGACTCAATTGGCCTAATTATCCTCAATTGGCCTAATTTGACTAATTGGCCTTAACTTCCTTAATTGGAATCATTGGACTCAATCGGCCTAAATACCCTAATTATCCTCAATTGGCCTCAATTGGACAAATTGTCCTTAATTTCCCTAATTTGACTAGTTGGACTCAATTTCCTCAATTGGCCTCATTGGCCTCAATTGGCCCAATTGGCCTAAATTGGCCTAAATTGGCCTAATTGTTCTCAATTGTCCTAATTGGCCTCAATTGGCCATAGTGGGACTCAATTATTCTAATTGGCCTAATTGGGCTCAATTTCTCTCAATTCGCCTCAATTGGCATAATAGTCTTCAATTGGCCAAATTGGACTAATTAGACTCAATTGAAATAATTAACATAATTTTCCTTAATATGTCTAATTGGACTCTATTGGCCTCTATTCACCTAACTAGTTTAATTGGCCTCAATTGACCTAAATGGCCTCAATTGACCTAATCAGCCTCAATTGACCTCATTTTTTCAAATTGGGATCAATTGGCTTAATTGGATGAGTTGGCCTCAATTAAAAGCAATTTGTCTAATTGGCCTAAATTGGCCGAATTGGCCTAATTGGAATAACTGTCTCAATTGGCCTCATTGGCCTGAATTAGCCTTAATTGAACTAACTTTTCCTAATTGGTCTCAATTGGATTAATTGGCCTCAATTGAACTCAATTAGCATCAATGGTCTCTATTGGCCTAATTGACCTCATTTGGCCTAATCAGCCTCAATTGACCTCAACTAGCCTAATTGGCCTAATTTACCTAATTTTCTTAATTAGCCTTATTTAGAATCAATTGGAACCAATTGGACTAATTGGCCTTATTTTATTCAATTTCCTTCAAATTGCGTCAATTGGCATAATTATCCTCAATTGGCCTCATTGGCTTTATTGGACTCAATTGGCCTCATTGGCATAATTGGCCTTATTTGGCCTCAATTGGACTTATTTGGCCTCAATTGGCCTAATTCGTCTAGTTGGACTCAATTGAACTCAATTTTTCTCAATTGGCTTAACTGGACTCAATTGGCATAATTAGCCAAATTAGCCTCAATTAACCTCAATTGTCCTCAATTGGCCTAATTGTTCTCCAAAGGACTAATTGGACTAGTTGGCCTCAATTGACCTCAATTGGCCTCGTTGTCCTCAATTGGACTAATTGGACTCAATTGACCTAATTATCCTCAGTTGGACTAATTATCCTTATTCTTCTAATTGGCCTCAATTTCCTCAATTGGACTCATTGGCCTCAATTGGCCCAATTGGCATAATTAGTCTCAATTATCCTTAATTGGCCTTATTATATTCAATTAAAATAAGTTTACTAATTGACCTCAATTTACTAAATTGGTTTCAATGGCCTCAAATCGCCTAATTGGCCTCAATTGGACTAATTGTCCTTAATTGGCCAAATTGGCCAAATTGGCTTCAATTGGCCGAATTAGTCTTAACTGACTTCAATTGGCCTTAATTGGAATCATTTTACTAAATTAGCCTCATTGGGCCTCATTTTTCCTAATTGGCCTAATTGGGCTCATTTTCCTTCAATCAGCCTCAATTGTCCTAATAGTCCTCAATTGGCCTAATTGGACTCAATTGAAAAAATTAACATAATTGGCCTTAATTGGCCTTAATTGGCCTCAGTTGGTCCCAATTGGCCTCAATGGCCTAATTGGAATCAATATGCCTAATTGACCTCAATTGGCCTCAATTATCTTTAATTGGTATAACTAGCATCAATTTCCCTAATAGCCCTAATTGGCATCAATTTCCCCTAATTATCTTCAAGTGGCCTCAAGTGGCCTATTTGGCATAATTGGCCTCAATTGGAATAATAGTATTAATTTGTATCAATTAACCTAATTAGCCTCAATTTAACTCAATTTTAATAATTGGCTAAATTGGCCTCCTTTGCCTCAATAGTCCTCAATTTGTCTAATTGGGCTCAATTGGGCTCAATTGGTTAAATTGGCCTAATTGACGTAATTGGCCTCAATTGGTCTCATTAGCTTAAATTGGCCTAAATTTTCCTCAATTTTGAAAATTGGTCTCAATTGGCTTAATTGGCCTCAATTGACCTCAATTGGCCTCATTGGCCTCAATTGGCCTAATTTACCTCATTTGGCCTAATCAGCCTCAATTGACCTGAATTTTCCTAATGGGACTCAATTGGTTAAATTATCCTAATTGAAAAAATTTGAATCAATGAACTAATTGGCATAAATTGACCAATATTTTCCTACTTAGTCTCAATTGGCCCCAATTGGCCTCAGTGGACTTGTCAGCTGAATTAGCCTCATTGACCTAATTAGCCTCAATTGTTCTCAATTTATATAATTGGCCTCAATTGTCCGGAATTGGCCTTAATTGGACTAATTGGCCTCAATTTTCATCAATTTTCCTAATTGGACTCAATTTCCCTGAATTGGACTAATTGGCCTAATTGTCCTAATTGGCCTCAATTGGTTTCAATTGGCCTAATTGGCTGCAATTTGCCAAATTTGCAATAATTTTCCTAATTTCCCTCAATTGAACTCAAATTTCTTAATTGACATAATTGGCCACACTTTAATGAATTGGATTCATTGGCCTCAATTTTCTTAATTGGCCTCAATTGACCTCAATTGGCCTAATTAGCTGAATTGACCTAATTGGATTAATTGGCCTTAATTTACCTCAATTACCCTTAAATTATCTAATTAGTATCAATGGGACTAAATGGACTAAATTGACCTCAATTTTCCTAATTGGACTTAATTAGACTAATTGGCCTCATTGGTCTAGTTTGCCTCAATCAACCTCAATTTTCCTAATTGGCTATAATTGGCCATATTGGCCATAATTGGCATCAATTGATCTCAACTGGGCTAAATTTTCCAAATTGGATTAATTGACCTCAATTGGCTTCAATTGGCCTCCATAGGCATCAATAGACTAATTGGCCTCAATTAACCTCAATACGTAATTTTCATCTGTTGGAAATCAACCTAATTGAACTCAATTACCCTAAATTGGCATCAGTTTCCCTAATTTTCCTCTATTATTTTATTAATTGGAATCAATTTTCTTCAATTGGCAGCAATTGCCTAATTCACCTCAATTGAGCTCATTTGGCCCTAGCCTCAACTGGCCTCAATTTTTATAATTGGTCTTAATTGGAATAATTGGAATAATTGGAATAATTTTCTTTATTGGCCTCAATGAATGAATTGTACTCAATGGACCAATTGGACTAATTGGCATAATTGTCCTAAATTGGCCTAAATTGGCCTCAGTGACCTAATAGTCCTTAATTAGAAATCAGATAATTGGCCTCAATTGGCCTAAATGGTCTAATTTGACTCAATTAATCTCAATGGCCTAACAGAAATCAATTGGAAATAATCCTAACATGCCTCAATTGGCTTCAATGTCCTAATAGGATTCAATTGGTCTCAATTAACAATTGGCCTAAGTATCCTCCACTCGTATTAGTGGAATAACAAGCCTCAATTTGAATCAATGGCCTAGTTACCCACAATTGGTATCAAATAGAAATTTCCCTAACCAAACTCAATTAGAAATTGGATTAACTATCCTCTATTTCCCACAATTGGCCTCAGATTCAACTGGCCTCAACGGGACTCAAATTTCTTTATTGACCTCAATTAGCTGAATTGGCCTAATTGGACTAATTGGCCCAATTGGCCTCAATGTATGAATTGGACTCAATAGAATAATTATAAATATTATCTTAACTGGGAAAAATTAGAAATAATTTTCCCCAGTTAGACTTAACAGGCCTCAATGGGCCTAAATTCCCTCAATTGGGTGAATTGGCCTAATTGGCATCAATTGAACTAATTTTACTCAATTGGTCTAATTGACCTCAATTAAACTAGTTTTCCTCAATTATCCTTGACTAGAATAATTTACCTAATTTTCATTAATTTCTCTAATTGGTCTAATTGGCCTCAATTTTCTTCATTTTCCTCAATTGGCCTAATTGGCGTCAATTGGCCTAATTGGCGTCAATTGGCCTAATCAGCCTAATTTTCCTAATTGGCCTCAATTGGCATCAATTTACATAATTGACCACAATTTTCCAAATTATCCTAATTGAAATAATTATAATAATTGGAATAATTTTATTCAATTATATTCAATTGGACTCAATATACTAATTGGCCTAAATAAGCATTATTGTTCAAATTGGTCCCAATTGGTCTCATCGGCATAATTGGCCTCAATAGGCCTCAATTGGAAAATGACCAAATTATCCTCAATTGAACTCAATTGTCATTAAACTCAATTGGAATTAATTGAACTTAATTATCCTAAATTGGCCTGAAGTTGCCTGATTGGCCTAAATTAGCATAAGAGGCCTAAATGACCTCAATAACCTAATTGGCCTAATTACCTTGATTTTACAAAGTGGGCCTCAATTGGTCTCAATTGGACTCAATTATCCTAAATTTACCTAATTTTTCTCAATTGGACTAATTGGCCTCAATTTTCCTAATTGGCCACTATTTTTCTTTGTTGGGGTAATTTTCCTAATTGGCCTCAATTGGAATAATTTTCCTAATTGGCCAAAATTATCCAAAATTGGTCTTAATGGCCTAATTAGCACCAATTGACCTCAATTGGCCTCAATTTTCAAAATAGGAATGATTGGTATTACTGGATTAAATTGGAATCAACTCGAAACAATGACCTAATTGGCCCCAATTGGTCTGAATTGGCCTAATTGGCCTAATTGGTGTCCATAGGCCAAATTGGGAAAATTGGATTCAATTGACCCCAAATTTCCTAGTTGTCCTCAATTGTCCTAATTTTTGTCAATTGGTCTAATTGGCCTAATTAGCCTCAATTTTCCTATTTGACCTCAATTGGTATAATTGACATAATTGACCTAATTGGTATAATCGGCTTCAATTGTATTCAATTGACCTTATTGGATGAATTGGTATGAATTGGACTCAATTTGGACAATTGTTTTCAATTTTCCAAACTATCATAATTTTCATAAATTGGCCTAATTTTCCTCAATTTTATTAATTTTCTTGAACTGGCTGAATTGGCGTCAACTGGTTGAATTGGCATAATTGGACTAATTGGCTTAATTATCTTCTATATGAATCAATTGGCCTCAATTGGACACGCTTGGTCTAATTGCCATAATTGGCCTTAATTGGCCTCAATTGACTAATTATCCTAAATTGGCCTCAATTTTCATAATTGGCTTCAGTTTCCCTAAGTAGATTAATTAGCCTAAATGGCCTCATGCCCTAATTGGGATCAATGTCCAAATTGAACTCAATGACCTAATTCACGTAATTTTCCTAATTTGGCTCAATGGACTAACTGGACTAATTGGACTCAATGGCATAATTGGACTTATTTTCCTCAATGGAGAAATTTCCCCAATCGAACATAATTAGGCAAATTGGCTTCAATTTGCCTCAATTTCCCAACATGGCCTAATTTTCCTAATTGGAATCAATTAGCCTCAATTTCCCTAATTGGATTGAGTTGGCATGAATTTTCCTAATTGATCTAAATTGGTATCAATTGCTCATTTGGCAGAATTGGACTAATTGGCCTGAGTTGGCCTAAATGGCACAATTTGATGAACTAGCATAATTGGACTAATAGGCCTCAATTTGAGTCATTTGGACTAATTTTCCTCAATGCCTTAATAGGACAAATTGGAATAATTGTTATAATAGGCCTAACTTGGCTTAAGTTGGCCTAATTTAACCAAATTAGCCTAATTTTCCTCAATTGGCCTTAATTGCCCGAATTGGCCAAGTTGGCCTAATATGCCTCAATCGGCCTCAATTGGCCTCAGTTGACCTCAATCGGGCTCAATTGGTCTCAATTTGCAGCAATTAACCTCAATTGGCCTAATTGGACTAATTGGCCTCTATTAGCTTCAATTGTTCTCAATTGACATCAATCTTCCTAATTGGCCTCAATTGGTCTCAATTGGATATTGATTTCCTTGCTCTATAAAAGGATGATGGATTTTTTGGTTCCAACGTGTAAAAGTTTACTAACCATGTGTGGTAATATTAATGTATTATCATCCAATTGTCCTAATTGTCCTCAATTGGAGTCAATTTACCCCAATTGGCTTCAATCGGGCTCAATTGGCCTCAATTGGCCAAATTAGCCTCAATTGGCCTTAATTTTCCTAATTGGGCTCAATTTGCCTAATTAGCATAATTGGCCTCAATTGGCCAAAATTTGTGTAAATTTTCCTCAATTGGCCTAATGGGCCTCAATAGGCCTCAATTGACCTAATTCTATTCAATTAGCCTCAATTGGACCCAATTTGTCTTAGTTTTCTTCAATTGGCCTAACTTGCCTAAATTTGCCTCAATTGGCTTCAATTTTCCTCAATTGGACTCAGTTGGCATCAATTGGCAGTAATTTTCCTGAATTGGACTCAATTGGCCTCAATTGGCCTCAATTGGCCTAATTTCCCTCAATTAGCCTCAATTGGCCATAATTGGCTTCATTTGGCCTCATTTGGCCTAATTGACCTCAATTGGCCTCATTTACCCTCAATTGGCTTCAATTGGCATCAATTGGCCTAATTAACCATATTGGTCTCAATGGGCCTCAATTGGCCTAATTGGTCGCAATTGAAATGAATTGGCCTCAATTGCCTTAATTCCCCTAATTGAAATCAATTTTCCTCAACTGGCCAAATTAGCTTCAATTGGTCATTTGGTATTAATTGGCCTTAATGGGCTTAATTAGACTCAACAGGCCTCAATTGGCCTCAATTACCTAATTGGACCAACTGGACTCATTTGGCCTCAATTATGCTCAATTGGCCAAATTAGCATCAACTTGGCTCAATTGGCGTCAATTAGCCGCAATTCGGCTCAATTGGTGGTAATTGGCCTCAATATGCCATATTGGCCTCTATTGTCCTAATTAGTCTCAATTGGCCTCAATTGTTATCAATTAGCCTAATTGGCCTCAATTGGCCTTATTGGACTCAACTGGCCACAACTGGCCTCAATTGGCTATAATTGACCTAGTTTGCCTCAATTCGCCTAATTGGTGTCAATTGGCCTCAATTGGACTCAATAGGCCTTAATTTCCCTAATTGGATTCAATTGGCCTCAATTATCCCAATTGGCCTTAATTGGCCATAATTTGGCTAAATTGGCCAAATTACCCTCAATTTGCATTAATTGGTCTCAATTGGCCTCAATTGGCCTCCTTTGGCCTCAATTGGCCTCATTTTTCCTACTTGGGCTCAATTAGACTAATTGAACTCAATATGCATCAATGGGACCTAATTGGATTCAGTTAGCCTCACTTGGCCTAATTGGCCTAATTTGCTCCACTAGCCTAATTTCCTCAATTTTCCTCAATTGGCCTCAATTGTTCTAATTGGTATAATTGGCCTCAATTTCTCTCTATTGGTATAATTGGGATAAATTGGACTAATTAGCCTATATTGGTCTCAATTGGACTCAATATTCCTAATTTGGCTCAATTAACTTAATTTTCCTCAATTGGCCTCAATTGGTCTCAGCTTGCCTAATCGGCATAATTGGCCACAATTGGCCAAATTGGTCTCAAATGTCCTTAATTGGCCACAATTTACTTCAATTGGCCTAATTGGCCTCAATTTTCTTAATTGGACTCAATTATCCTAATTAGAAATAATTAACCCCTGTTTGGCCTTAAATTCCCTAATTAGCATCAATTCATAATTGCCCCCAATTGGCCTCAATAGGTGAAAATTGGCCAAATTGGACTAATTGGACTCAATTGGTGTAATTGCTACCGATTGGCATCAATTGGGGCAAATTGGCCAAATTGGACTAATTGGCCTCAATTAACATAGTGGGACTAATTGGCCTCAATTGGTATAATTGGCCACAATTGGCCAAATTGGCCTCAAGTGGACTCGATTTACCTAATTGGCCTCAATTGGCCTCAATTTATCGAATTGGTCTCATTGGTCTAACTGGCGTCAATTGAACACAATTTGCCTAATTGGCCAAATTGGCCTCATTGGCCTAATTGGCCTTAATTGGAATCAAATTCCCTTAATTAGCCTCAGTTAGCCTCATTATACCAATTGGTCTCAATTGACATCAATTGGCCTCAGTTGTCATAATTAGCCTAATTGGTCTCAATTGGTCTCAATTGGACTTAATAGGCCTCTACAGCCTAATTGGCCTCAATGGCCTATTTGGCCTCCATTGGTCTAAATGGCCTAATTGGCCCCAATTTGCCTCAATTGGCATTAATGGCTTAATTGGATGTAATTTGCATCGATTTGAAATAGGCCTAATTGGACTCAAGTTGACTAATTGGCCTAATTGGCCTAAATGGCATAATTGATATTAATGGATGAATTGGACTCAATGGCGTAATGGACTAATTGGCTCAATTGCCCTCGATTTCCCTCAATTGGCCTCAATTGGACTAACTGACCTAATTGGCCGGAATTGTCAATTGGAGAAATTGGCCTCAATTGGCCTTAATGGACTAAATGGCCATAATTAACCTCAATTGTAAATTGACCTAATTGGCCTCAATTGACCTCTTTTAGCCTCATCATCAATTGGCCTCAAATTTCATAGTTGGAATCAAGTGGCCTAATGGTCTAATTGGCCTAACTAGCATAATTAGCAACAATGGCATAATTGGACTCAATGGCCTAGTTGGCATCAATTGGCCACAATTTGTCTCAATTGGCCTCAATTGGCCTAAAATGGCCCTAATGGCCTAATTGGACTCAATTTTCCTTAATAGTCTAGTGTCCCTCAATTGGAAATTGGCCTAACTAACCTAAATTGGCTTCAATTGGCTTTAATTGGCCTCAACTGGAAATTGGACTAATTGGACTCGTTTGCCCTCAATGGCCTAATTTCTCCAAATTGGGAATTGTCCTAATTTGACTCAATTGACCTCAATTGGCCTCAGGTAAATTTGGACCAATTGGCTTAAATTAGACATAATTTTCCTAGTTATCCTCATTTGGCATAAATGGACTAATTGGGCTAACTGACCCAATTGTCCTCAATTGATGAATTTGCCTCAATGTATTAATAGGCCCAATTATCCTAATTATCCAAAATTGGCCTCAATTGGCCTTTAGTGGCCTTAATTACCCCAATTGGCCTTAATTGGGTGAATTGGCCTAATTGGCCTCAATTGGACTCAATTAGCCTCAATTGGCCTAATTGGTATAATTGGTGTCAATTATCGTATTTGGCCTAATTTTCCTCAATTCTCCTAAATTTTGTAAATTGAACTCAATTGGACTAATTGGCCTAATTGGCCATAATTAGAATCAATTTTTCTAATTGGCCTTAATTGGCCTAATTGGAATAATTGGCCTAATTGGTATAATATGATTCAATTAGATTCAATTGGCCTCAATGGACTAATTGGCCTCAATTCGACTAATTGAACTCAATTGACCTCAATTTTCCTCGGTGTTAATTGGCCTCAATTATCCTAGTTGGATGCAACTGACCTAATTGGCCTAAAGTGGCCTCAATTTGCCTAAATTGGCCTCAACTGGCCTTAATTGGCCTATATGTCCTTAATTAGAAAAATTGGACCAATTGGACTCAATTGGCCTAATTGGCATTGATTGGCCTAATTGACATCTATTGGCCTAATTGGTCTCAATCAGCATAATTTTCCTAATTGGACTAAATTGGCCTCACTGGCCTAATTAGAATCAATTGACCTCAATTGGCCACAATTGGGCTCAGTTGGAACCAATTGGCATAATTGGAATAATTTTTATAATTGGATTCAATTTTACTCAATTGTCCTCAACGACCTAATTGGCCTTAATTGGCCTTAATGGAATAATTGGACTCAGATGGCCTCAATTTTCTTCATTGGGCTAATTAGAGTCAATTTTCTTGTTGGGCCTAAATGGCCTCAATTGGCCCCAATTATCCTAATTTTCCTCAATTTGCCTAATTTTCATCAATTGTCCCTTATTGGCCTCAATTGGCCTCAATTTCTCTATTTGGCCTTAATTTTCCGAATTGTCCTCATTGACATAATTGGACTAATTGGAATAATTTTCTTCAATTGGATTCAATTGTCCTTAATGGACTAATTGGCATAAATTGGCCCCAATTGCCTGAATTGGACTAATTAGCGTCGATTGGCCTAATTGGCCTTATTGGACTAATTGGCCTCAATTAACCTCAATTTTCCTAATTGGCCTCAATTGGCCTGATTGGCATAAATTATCCTAATGGGTTTAGTTGGCCTAATTATCCTCACTTTTCCTATTTGGCCTCAATTGTCCTAATTTTTTGAGTTGGCCTAATTGGAGTCAATTGCCTTCAATTTTCCTTAATGAACTAATTGTCCTCAATTGGCCTAACGACTCTCAATTGACCTATTTGGCCTCAATTTTCCTAATTGACATAATTGGACTATTTGTCTTCAATTGGCTTCAATTTTCCCCAATGGACTAATTTTCCTCAATTGGAATCATTATACTAATTGGATTCAATTGGCATCAATTGGCCTCAATTTTTCTAATTTCCCACAATTGGCCTAGTTGGCATCAATTGTTCTAATTGGCCTAATTGTCCTATTTCCCTCAATTTTACTATTTGGCCTCAATGGGCCTAATTTTCCTAATTTTCATAATTGGGAAAATTGGAATAATTAGCTTCAATTTGCTTCTATTGACATAAACAGACCAATTAGCATCAATTGGCCTAAATTAGGATAATTGGAATAATTGGAGTCAATTGGCCTAATTGGCTTTATTGGCCTTATTGGCCAAATTTGCATCAATTGGCCTCAATTTTCCTAATTGGCCCTAATTGGCATAATTGGCCTTAATTAGACTCAATTTTCCTATTTGGCCTAGTTGGAATAATTGGATTCAATTGGACTCAATGGACTAATTGGCCTCAATTGGCCTCTATTGCCCTAATTGGCCTAATTGGACTCAATTGGACTTAATTAGCATTAGTTGGCCAAATTGGACTTAATTGACCAAACTGGACTCAATTGGTCACAATTACCCTAATTGGCCTCAATTTTCCTATGCGGCTTAATTGGCCTAACTAGCCAAATTGGATGAATTGGACTCAATGCCCCAATTTTACTCAATGACTTAGTTGGCCTAAGTAACCTAATTGGCCCTAGAGGTTTCAATGGACTCAATGTCCTAACAGGCCTAATTGGCCAAATTATCCCCGGAGACTGAATTGGCCTCAATGGAATAATTGGCTTAATGGACCTAATCGGCCTAATTGGCCCTAATGGAATTAATAGATTAATTGTACCAATTGTCCTAATTGACGTTAACTGGCCTAATTAGCCACAATTGTCCAAATTGGCCGAATTGGCCTAATTGGCCTCAATTGGACAAAATTAGTCTCAATTGGCTTAATTAACCTCAATTAACCTAATTGGATCAATTGGATGAATTTGTATAATTTTCCCCATAGGCCTCAATTGGACTAAATATCCATATTTGGCCTCAATTGGCCTCAATGACTCAGTTGAAAAAATTGGTATAGTTGGCCTAATAGGCTTCAATTGGCCTAATTGGATTAATTGGACTCAATTGATCAGTTGGAATAAGTGTCCTAATTGGCCTAATAGGTCTTAATGGGCATTAATTGGCCTCATTGGCCTCAATTGGCCTCAATTATCCGAATTGACCTAACTGGATTAAGAGGTCTCAAGTGGCCCCAATTGATTAAAATTTCCCTAATAGGCCTCAATTGGACTCAAATGTCCTAATTGTCATAATTCACATCAATTGGCCTCAATTGGACGAATTGGATGAATTGGCCTAATTTGCTTCAATTGGCCTCAATTGGCCAAATTGGCCTAATTAGCCTCCATTGGCCTCCATTGGCCTCAATTAGCCTCAATTTGCTGAATTTTCCTAGTTAGCCTCTATTGGCTTCAATCAACCCAAATATTCCTCAATTGGGCTCAATTGGCGTCAATTGGCCTCAAAAGGCCTTAATTGGCCTGAATGGTCTTAATTTTCTAATTGGCCTAATTGGGCCTCAATTGGCCTCAATTAGCCTCAACTGGACTCAATCGGCCTCAATTAGCTTTATTAGCCTAAGCGGCCTCTATTGGCCTTAAATGTCCTAATTGACCTGATTCACCTCATTTAGACTCAATTGGCCTAATTGGTCTCAATTAACATCAATTTACCTAATTGTCCTCAATAGGACTCAATTGGTCAAATTAACCTAATTGGTCTTAATTGGCCTCAATTGGGAAAATTTGCCTCAATTGACCTAATTGGCCTCTATTTGCCTCAATTTGCCTCAATTGGCATAATTTTCCTCAATTTGCCTCAATTTTCCCCAGTTGGCCTAATTGGCATAATCTGCATTAATTTGCCTCAATTGGCATAATTGGACTAATTGTCCTAACTGGTCTCAATTGACCTCAATTGGCCAAATTGGCTGAATTGGCCTCAATTGGGCACAATTGGCCACAATTGGCCTCAGTTGTCTTAATTGACCTAATTGTCCTTAATTGGACTAATTGGCCACAATTAGACTCAATTGGACTTAATTGGTCTCAATTCACCTTAATCTGCCTCAATTGGCCGAATTGGCCTTAAATGGTCTCAATCAACTTCAATTATCCTAATTGGCCTAAGTGGCCTAATTAGCATCAATTGGCCCAATTAGCATCAATTGGATTGAATTAGCCGAAATTGGACGAATTTTCCTAATTGACCTCAATTAGGGCCATTTAAGTCCAATTGAGGCCAAATTGGGGCAATTAGGCCAATTGGGTCCAATTTGTCCAATTGGGGCCAATTAGACCAAGTGAGACCAAATCAGAACAATTGAGGCCATTTGAGTCCATATGAGGCCAATCTGTCCAATTCGGCCAATTGAGGCCAATTGAGGTGACGAGGATCATGGAACACATGGGAATCCATGGTGTGGAGGCGGACATGATGAGGGCAGAATGGACACAAGTGGAGAAGTCCCATTGCATGGAATTGGAGACACAATGATAAGGGAGTAGACCAAGAGAATGAAGGAGGCCTTAAATTTATTAATCATTGAAATACAATTGTATCCCCAACACCATTACTTGAGAGAAGAATCCAGTCCTATAATGACATTAATTATGGCCCAAAAATGATTTTAAAAACCCAACCCAAGGTGTGCTACAAATTTTAATTCCACCATACCATGGAATCTTTAATGTTAAAAGGTGGTGGGCTACTTGTCTTTACTTTTCAACAAGGGTGTGATACTTGTCTCTTAAATTCATGGGAATGTTCCAAATTTGTTAAAAGAAACCTTTAAGCTTTTTGACTATGGAAAAATAGGCATTAGACTAATGTAATGATACACCCCATGGTGTGATTAGAATTCCATGCACTCTTTGGATATAAATAGCCATCCCTTGTACTCTGGAAACATCATGAATGAAGGTTATGTTATTATGGTAAGTTTTCTTTGAAACCTTTGTGTTGTTGCTTAATTATCAACTTGTCAACGGATTGGTTATCCTTTCTAGAATACTGTGGCTAGAGTTCTTAGATACAAGTTCTCTTTGGGTTTTTCCTTAACCATTTATTCCATCCTTCTCATTTTCTTTGTCCACACCACATTTCACTTGTTTTCTTATAGCGATCCAGGTTATCAACACTTGAACATTGAACAAGGTTCCTAGGAAATTTCATAGTGATGATTTGATCAGGTATAATTTTGTACTAGAGGCCACTTATAAAAAATCAGGTTCTTTATTTCTTTTCTCTTCTTCCTTCTTTATTTCTCTTCAAATCGGACCAACATCAATTTTGGTCCACTATATTCTTCACATACATATTTTATTTCTTAATAATTTTGGATTTATATTATATAATTCATGTATTTGAGAAGCTCAACTTTCTTATCCATCTATAATTGTCAAAATCCGATCATTAAATCATGAGATACAGTAGATTTAATTTTTTCAATGAATTCTACAATTTTAAAACCATGAAAATATCACTTTGATTCCATTTGATGATAAAAAATATTACATCTAAAACATCTAAATATTAAAAATTAATCTTTTTATTGATGTATTTATTAATAAAATATCCCAAAAAACTAAAAATAAAAATAAAAGTTAAAGGCTCAAAAAATGGCAGCATTTAGAATTCTACTTCCCATTTTCATTATTCTTCACCCATTTTCTTCACCTTTCCACATTTTTCATCTTGAATCCATTTTTATTTTAATATTTGAATTCTATTTTTTGTATTTCCACATTTCAAAGATCCTTTCTATTTGTTGAAATTGGGTAAGAGCACTATAGGAAGCAAGTTGAGTGGTAAAAGGAAAGAGTGTTATATTTTGTTAAAAACGAAAATTTAGAGGAAAAAACGACCAAAAATATTACTTTTTAGTGTAAACACTTTAGGCAATGTGTGAGGTCCATTTTTCGTTCTCTTCAAATTTTCATACAGGATTCTGAAATGGTGCAGTTGAAAAACACCAATGAAGTAGAAATTAAGTAGTTCAGGAGGGATATACAAGAACAATTCCAAAGGTTGAATGTGAGGATGGGTGAATTCCAATCCCATTCCAATTATAGAGCACCACCAAGGAGGTGGGTCAGTGAAGAAGAGGAGGAGTTCTATGATTTTTATGAGTCATAAATTCATAGAAATAAACCACCATGGAGGCAATTCAATGATCTTAGAGGAGAAAAGTTAATGATTCATTCATTACAAGGTAAGAATGATCATGAAACATACTTGGAATGGGAAAGAAAGGTCAAACATGTTTTTGGTTGTGAAGACAATTCAGAGGAAAACAAAGTGATGTTGGTGGCCATGTAATTCAAAAAATATGGAAGTATTTGGTGGGAACAAATACAAATGAGTCGATGATAGAGTGGAGAAAGACCCATCCACACTTGGGATGAGATGAAATTGTTAATGTTCAAGAGGTTCATTTCTTGCCACTATTATCATGATTTGTTCCTCTTGTTGCAGAGTTTGAAACAAGCATCCATGAGTGTTGAGGAGTATATAAAATAGATTGATATCATCATGATTAGAGCCAATATTGATGAGTGAGAGGTCACCATGAAGGGTTTGTGAATAGGCTCAACCATGATATTCAATACATAGTGTAAATGCACCACAACTTGTGTATGGAAGATCTAATTCACATGGATATGAAATAGAAGAGGCAAGTAAAGTAGATAAGGTTGTACCCTACATCTTATGGTAAGGATTATAAGTATTCTTCCAAGTTCAAGGATTCCAAACCATCAGACCACGTAAGGGAACAAAAAATAGATTCAAACAAGGTGACCAAACTCACACCATTATTTCCAAAATCCAAAGGTAAAACAGAGGGTAAGGTTGTTTCCAAATCACAATATACCAAATTTTTAAAATGTCAAGGGTTTGGAAATTATGAGTCAAAATTCCCAAATAAGAGGACCATTATTATTTTGGATGATGAATATTTTCTTAGTGCTAGATCAAGAAAATATGAATGCCACAACTTGAGGAGGGTTCAGATGTGGAAGTATAGAGCCCCATACATTGATAAATGCATGTGGGAAGGCGTTATTTAAGTGCTCAACCTGAAAGAGAATATGATCAATGGAAAATCGAGAACATTTTTCATACATGGTGAGGATGGAGGAATGCACACAAGTGTACAAGACCCATTTCATGGAATTTAAGGAACAATGAAAAGGGAGTGGACCAATAGAATGAAGAAGTTCTTAAATGGGTTAATTAAAAAATTCCAATAGGAGGCCCAAAACCCTTGCTTGGGGAAGCATCTGGGAATATAATTACATTAATTATGGCTCCAAAATGATTTTAAAAACCCAACCCAATGTGTGCTATGAATTATAATCCCACCCCACCATTTTGTCTTAAAATTAAAAAGTTGGTGGGCTACTTGTCCTTACATTTCCAAGAGTGTGTGGTACTTGTGTTTTAAAGTCATGGGAAAGAGCCAAAGTTTTCAAAAGAATCATTTAGGATTTTTGACTATGGAGAAATAGGTATTAGAAAAATGTAAAGATCCACCCCATGGTGTGATTCTAATTTCATGCACTATTTGGCTATAAATAGCCACCCCATGTACACTTGAAACATCATGAATGAAGGTAATGTTATTCTGGTGATTTTTTCTTACATCCTTTGGGTTCTTGAATAATTATTGACTTATAAAAGGATTGGTTTTGTGTAGAGTTCATAGAGAAAAGTTCTCTTTGGGTTTTACATTGACCATTTCCCCCATCCTTCTCATTTTCACTATTCTCACCACATTACACTTGTTTTCTTACAGTAATTTTGGTGCTCAACACATGAACATTGAACAGTCTTCCTAAGAAAATTCCTAGCAGGTCTTGGATCATGTATCATGAGGCTAATTAAGGCCAACTGAGGAAAAAGTCCAATTGAGGCCAAATGAGGACAATTGAGTTCAATTAGACTAATTAGACCTATTGATTCCAATTGAGTCCAATTAAGACCAATTAGACCAATTGTGGAAAATTGTGGCCAATTAGTCCAATTAGGCCAATTGAGGCCAACCGAGGCCAATTGAGCCCAATTGAGCCTAATTGAGACCAATTGAGACCAATTAGACCAACTGATTTCAATTATACCAATTGAGGCCAATTATTTTCAATTAGGACAATTAAGTCAATAGAGGCCAATTGAGGTCAATTGAGTCAAATAGAATCAAATTAATGCAGATTAGCCCAACTAAGTTAATTGAGGCCAATTAGGCCAATTGATGCCCATTGAGGCCAATTTGGGCTAATTGAGGAAAATTAGGCCAATTGAGGCCAATTTTCCCAATTGATACCAATTGAGACAAATTGAGGCTAATTCGGACAATTGAGTCCAATTGAGACCAATTAGGCCAATTGAGGGCAATTAGGCCAATTAAGGCCAATTAGGCCAATTTGACCAATTGAGGATAATAATTAAGGCCACTGCAGTAGATTATGCCAATTAGTATGATTAAGGCATTGAGGCCTATTGAGTCCAATTAGGGCTAATCGAGTCCAGTTAAGGCCCATTGGGGAAATTAAGGCCAACTGAGGCCAATTGAGGCCAATTGATGACAATTAGAACAATTGAACCTAATTGATACCTGTTAGGTCAATTGATACCGATTGAGGAAAATTGAATCTAACTAGGTCAATTTGACCAATTGAGGCCAATTGAGGCTAATTACAAAAATTGAGACCAATTGTGGAAAATTGAAGCCAATTAGGCCAATTGAGGTCAATTGTAAATAATTGAGTCCAATTTGGCCAATTGAGGCCAATTGAGTCCAATTGATTCAAATTGAGGCCAATTGAGACCAATTAGACCAATTGGGTCCAATTGAGGCCAATTAGGGAAATTGAGGACAATTGAAGCCAATTAAACCAATTGAGACAAATTAGGTCAATTGGGCTAATTCCAAATGTGGCCAATTAAGGCCAATTGAGCCCAATTAGACCAATTGAGTCCAATTAGACCAATTGAGTCCAATTGAGGCCAGTTGAGGCCATCAAGGCCAATTAAGGCCATTTTGGCCAATTGGCCCAAATGCGGCCAATTGAGGCCAATTAAGCCAATATGGATAATTGAGGCCAATTGTGGTCAATTTGGGCGAATTAAGGCCAATTGAGGACAATTGAGCCAAATTGTATCCAATTAAGGCCAATTAGGCCAATTGAGACCAGTTGGGGTTAATTAAGGCAATTTGGGCCAATTGAGGGACAATTGAGTCCAATTACTTCAATTGAGGCAAAATATCCCAATTAGGCCAATTGAAGCCAATTATGCCAATTAGGGCCAATTGCGGCCAATTTTGGTCAATTGAGGCCAACTATGGATAATTGAGGCTAATTAGGCCAATTAATGCTAATCGAGGCCAATTAGTACAATCCTGTCAATTAAGGCCAATTAGGCCAATTAAGACCAATTAGGCCAATTGAGGACAATTTGACCAATTGAGGAGAATTGAGGCCAATAAAGCCAATCGAGGCTAATCAAGGCCAATTGAGTCCCATTGAGGCTAGTTAAGGCCAATTGAGGCTAATTGAGGTGAATTGTGACCACTTGTTGACAATTCAAACTAATTGAACCTAATTGAGGCAAATTAGGACAATTGTGGCCAATTAGGATAATTGAGGCCAATTAGGCCAATTGAGGCCAATTTGGTCGATTAGAATAATTGAGGCCAGTTGTGACCAATTAGGCTAATTATTTCAATTGAGGCCAAATATGTCAATTGAGGCCAATTGAGGCAATTTAGTCAATTACGGCAATTGGGGCCAATTGAGGGAAATTAAGGCCATTTGAGAATAATTATGCCAATTGAGCCCAATTGAGGCCAATTAGGCTAATTGAGGAAAAATGAGGCCAATTGATGCCAATTGATGCCAATTATTCCAATTGAGGTCAATTAAGAAAATTGCTGCCAGTTAAGGCCAATTGGGTCAATCATGCCTAATTGAATCCAATTTAGTCCAATTAAGCCAATTGGGGCCAATTGATGTTAATTGAGACCAATTGAGGCATATTGTGGCCAATTGATGCCAATTAGGCCAACTGTGGGCAATTGCACCCAATTGAAGCCAATTAGGCCAATTGAAGCCAATTGAGGCCAAATTGGGTTGTTAGGCCAATTGAGGACAATTGAGTCTAATTAAGGCCCATTAGGTCAATTGGGGAAATTAGTCCAATAAGTAAAATGGGGACAATTAGGCCACTTGAGACCAATTAGTCCAATTGAGGCCAATTATCCAATTGAGGCCAATTAGTCCAATAAGGCTTATTAAGGCCAATTAGGGACAATTGAGGATAATTGCAGCCAATTGAGGCTAATTGAGGTCAATGGAGTCCAATTGATCCCAGTAGGCCAATTGAGGCCAATTGAGTCCAATTGAGGCCAACTAGTCCAATTAGGCCAATTTAGGCTAATTAAGACCAATTGAGACCAATTTGGGTCGAGTGAGGCCAACTAGGAAAATTGGGGCCACTGGAGGCCAATGGAGGAAAATAGAGGCCAATTAAGACTAATTAAAACAATTGAGGCAAATTCGGCCAATTGAGGCTAATTAGGTCAATTGACGCCAATTAGGCCAATTGAGTCTAATTTAGGCTAATTGATGCCAGTTGAGTCCAATTAGGCCAATTGAGGCGAGTTGAGACCAATTGAGGCCAATTGAGGACAGTTGTTTCTAATTAGGACGATTGAGGCCAAATGAGGCCAATTGAGGCCAGTTGAGGCCAATTGAATCCAATTAAGCAATTGAGGTTAATTGAGGCTAATAGATGCCAATTCGGCCGATTTGGTCAATTGAGGCAAATTGAGGCAAATTTCAGAAAAATGAGGACAATTGAGTCCAATTAAGCGAATTGAGAGCATGTAGGGCAATTGTGGAACATTAGTCCTATTGGGGCCAATTGAGGCCAATTAGGCCAATTGATGCCAATTGAGGCCATTTGAGTCCAATTAGTTTAATTGATTCTAATTGAGGCCAATTGAGGGCCATTAGGCCAACTAAGGTCAATTGAGGCCAATTGAGGCTAATTAGGCCAATTGAGTCCAATTGATGCCAATTAGGCCAATTGATGCCAATCGAGCCCAATTAGGCCAATTTCTTTCAATTAAGGCCAATTGAGGCTGATTGGGTTAATTGATGACAAATGGGACCAATTGGTCCAATTGATGCCAATTAAGACCAATTGATTCTAATTGAGTCTAATTGAGGCCAATTGAGACCAATTGACACCAATTGAGGCTATTGAGGCCGATTGTAGCCAATTGAGACCAAGTGAGGCCAATTGAAGCCAATTAGGCCAATTGAGAGCATTTTAGGCCAATTGGTATTAGGCCAGTTGAGGCCAATTAGGCCAATTGTGGACAATTAGGCAAATTTATTCCAATTAGGTCAATTAGTAAAATTGATTCCAATTGATGTCAATCGAGTCCACTTATGCCAATTTGGCCAATTAAACCTCTTGAGGCCATTTGGGGCCATTTAGGCCAATTAAGCCCTAGTCAGGAAATTGAGGCCAATTAGGCCAATTGAGTCTAATTGAGGCCAATTGAGGCCAATTGAGGCCAATTGAGACCAATTTTGACAATTGAGGCCAACAAGGCCAATTAGAAAAATTGAGGCCAATTGAGCCCAATTGAGGTAAATTGAGGCTAATTGAGTCCAACTGAGGCCAATTGAAGCTAACTATTCTATTTAAGCCAATTAAGGCCAATCTGGACAATTAAGGGCAACTAGGCCAATTGTGGTCAATTGAGGCCAATTTAGACAATTAGTAAAATTAAGACTCATTGAAACCAATAGAGGCTAGTTGAGTCCAATTGTGTCCAATTGAGTCCCATTAGGTCAATTAGGCCATTGAGGTTAATTGAGGCCAATTGATCCCCAATAGGTTGGTTAGGCCATTCAGGATAATTGAGGCCAGTTAAAGCATATTGTGGATAATTTGGAAGATTACACCAATTAAGGCCATCCAATTGAGGACAATTACGCCAATTTAGCCAATTGAGGCCAATTAGGTCTATTCGACCAATTGAGGGCAATTGAGGAAAATTCTTCAAATTAGGCCAATTGAGGCCAATTGAGGCCTAGTGAGGTTAATTAGGCTAATTGAGGCCAATTTGGACGATTCATGCAAACTGAGACAAATTGAGGCCAATTCAGGCCAATTCAGGCCAATTTGGGCCAATTGAGGCCTACTGAGGCCAATTAGGCCATTAAGAACAATTGAGGGCGATTGAGGGTAATTGAGTCCTATTATACCAATTGAGGCCTATTCGGCCAATTGAGGCCAATTGATCCCAATAGAGGCCAGTTGATTCCAATTAGGCCAACTAAGGCCAATTGAGGCTAATTACGCCAGTTAGGCTAATTGAGGTCAATTGAGGCCAATGAATCTAATTGAGGCCAATTAGACATATTAAGCCAATTGGGTCCAATTGAGACCAATTAAGGGTAATTGAGGCCAATTGAGGCCTATTGAGCACAATTGAGGGTAATTGAAGCCAACTATGCCAATTTTCAAATTAAGGCCAATTTGTCCAACTGAGGGCAACTAGGCCAATTGAGGTCAATTGAGCTCAATTAAGGCCAACTCGGACAATAAGGAAAATTTAGATCAATTGAGTCCAATTAAGGTCAAATGAGGCCAATTGAGGCCAATTACCTTCAATTGAGGTCAATTGAGGCCAATTAGTCCACTTGAGGTCAGTTACGCCAAGTGGGGCCAATTGGACACAATTTCCCTAATTGGATTCAGTTGGCCTCAATTGGCCTCAATCAGCCTAATAGGCCTAAATTGGCCTCAATTGTCCCAATTGGCTTCAATTTGCCTTAATTTTCCATATTGGGCTCAATTGGCCTAATTAGCCTCAGCTGACCTAAATAGGCCTCAATTGGCCTAATTGGCTTCAACTGGCCTCAATTGGCCTCAATTGTCCTCAATAAGACTGAATAGGCCCAATGGGCATAATTGGCCTCAATTGTCCTCAATTGGCCTGATTGACCACAATTGTCCTCCATTGGCCTGATCATCCTCAATTGGCCTTATTGGCCTCAATAGACCAAATTGGCCTCAATTGGCCAAATTGGCCTCAACAGACTCCATTGGTTGAATTGACCAAATTTGCCTCGATTTGCCTCAATTGTCCCCTATTGTCCTAATTGGGATCAATTGTACTAATTATCCTCAATTTTCCTAATTGGACTCAATTTTCCTCAATTGACTCCAATTGGCCCTAATTGACCTAATTGGCCTAATTCCCCTAAATTGGCCTAAATTGGCCAAATTCACACAATTCACCTTAATTGGCATAAATTGGCCTGTACTGGCCTAAATTGGCCTAATTGGCCTCACTGGGACTAATTAGCCTTATTGGCCTCAATTAACCTCAATTGGCCTCAATTGGGTTAATGGGCTCAATTGGCCTCAATTGGCCATGACTGGCCTAATTGACCTAAATGGCCTAATTGGTCTAATTGGCATAATTGGTCGAATGGACCTCAATTCACCTATTTGGCCTCAATTGAAAAAATTGTCCTCAAACGTACTCAATTGACCATCATTATCGTAATTGTTCTCAATTGGCCTCAATTGGTCAAAATGACCTCAATTGGCCTCAATTGGTTTAATTGTCCTAATTGGCCCTAATTGGCCTCAATTGACATAATTGGCCTAATTGGCCTTAATTGGTTTCAATTGGCCTAATTGTCTTCAATTGGCCTCAATTGTCCTAGTTGGTCTCAATTTGTCTCAATTGGCTTCAATTGGGATCAATTGGCCTAATTGAAATAATTGGGCTCAATTGGCCTCAATTAACCTCATTTGGTCTAATTGGAATAATTGGCATCATTTGGCTCTAATTGTCCTTATTAGCCTCAGTTGACTCAATTGACCTAATTGGTCTCTATTGGCCTAATTGGCATCAATTTGCCTCAATTTTCCTTATTGGAATTAGGTGGACTAATTGGCCTCAATTGGCCTAATTCACCTCAATTATACTAATTGGATATAATTGGAATAATTAGCTTAATTGGCCTTATTGGCCTTAATGGATGGATGTGACTCAATGGATTTATTGGCATAATCGGTCAAATTGGCCTCAATAGCCAATTTTTTTAATGGCCTCGATTCACCTCAATTAGTCTAATAATCTTAATTGGCCTTAATTGGCATAATTTGCCAAATTGGACTAATTGACCTATTGGACTCAATTATCCTTAATTTTTCTATTTCACCTAATTGTCCTAATTATCCTCAATTAGCCTCAATTAACATAATTGGACTCAATTGGCTAAATTTGCCTTAATTGGCCAAATTGACCTCTACTTAATTGGCCTTAATTGGCCTAATTTTTCTCAATTGGCATCAATTGGCCTCAATTGGTCTAATTAGATTCAATTGACATCAATTGATCTTATTGGCCTCAATTGTCCTAATTGAACTAATGTCTAAATTGGCCTCAATTTCTAAATTATAATAATGGGCCTAATTGACCTCATTTAGTCTCAATTAGACTAATTTTCCAAATATGAATTAATGGACTAATTGTACTAATTGGCATAATTGGCCTAATATTCCATAATTGGCTTCAATTAGCCTAATTTTCCTAATTTGTCTAAATTTGTCGGAATTGTTCTAATTGGCCTAATTAGAAAAATTGGCCTCAATTTGCCATATTGGCCTCAATTGGCCTCAATTTGCCAAATTGGCCTCAATTGGCCTAATCAGTCTAACTGGACTAATCAGACTAATTGGCCTCAACTGACCTAATTGGCCTCAATTGATCTGTTTGTCTTAATTCTCCTAATTGGCCACTTTTGGCCTCAATTAGTCTAATTGGCCAAATTGGCCTCAATTGGCCTAATTGGACTTACTTGACTAATTGGGATCAATTGGCCTAATTGGCCTAATTTTTCTCAATTGGCCTGATTAGCATAATTGGCCTCAATTGGCCAAAATTTCCCTCAATTGGTCTAATTAGCCTAATTGGCCTAGTAGGCCTTGATTGACCTAATTGGCCTCAATTGGCCTCAATTGGCCAAATTGGCCTCAATTACCCAAATTGGCCTCAATTTTTCTAATTGACCTAATTGGCCTTAATTGGCCCCAATAAGACTCAATTGGTCGAATTGGCCTAATTTGCCACAATTTGCCTCATTTAGCCTCAATTGACCTCAATTTTCCTCAGTTGGCCTAACTAGCCTCAATTGGCCTAAATTGGCCTAATTGTCCTTGATTGGCCCCAATTGGCCTCCATTGGCCTAATTGCCCAAATTGGCCTCTATTGGACTCAATTGGCCTTAATTGGCCAAATTGGCCTCAATTTGCATAATTGGCCTCAATAGTCTCCATTGGCTAAATTGGACAAATTTTCCTCAATTTGGCTCAATTAGTCTAATTGTACTCAATTTCTCTCAAATGGCCTCAATTGGACTCAATTGACCTAATCGGCCTAATTCCCCTCAATTGGCCTCAATTGGCCAACTTCACATAATTCGACTTAATTGGAATCAATTGGCCTCAATTGGCCTAAATTAGCCTCAATTGGCCTCAATGTAACTAATTAGACTAATTGGTCTCAATTAAGCTCAATTGGCCTCAATTGGCTTAATGAACTCAATTGGCCTTAATTGGCCATGGCCGACCTAATTGGCCTCAGTTGACCTCAATTGGCCTCAACTGGTCTCATTGGCCTCAATTGGCCTAATTGGCATAATTGGCCTCAATTGGCTTTAATTGGCCTTAGTGGCATCAACTCGTCAAAATGGCCTAATTGGACTCAATTGGCCTCAATTGACCTCAATTGGCCTACTTGACCTCAAATGGTGTCAATTGGCCTCAAATGACCTAATTGTCCTTAATTGGACTCAATTAACCTATAGTGGTCTAAATTGGCCTCAATTGGCCCAAATGACCTTAATTGGCATCAATTGTCCAAATTGACCTCAATTGTCCTTAATTGGTCTAATTCACCTCAATGGGCCTCAATGGCTTCAATTGGCCTAATTGGACATAATTAGGCTCAATTGGCCTCAATTAGCCCCAATTGGACTAATTGGCCTCGACCGACCTAATTGGCCTCAATTGGCCTAATTGGACTAATTATCCCCGATTGGCCTCAATTGGCCTCAATTGGCATCAAATAGTCTCAGTTGCCCTCAATTGGCCTAATTGACCTAATTGCCCTAAATTGGCCAGAATTGACCTAAATTGGCCTGAATTGGCCTGAATTGGCCTGAATGGCCTAATTGGCCTCAATATTCCTAATTGGCCTCAATTGGCCTCATTTAGCCTAATTGGCCTTAATTGGCCCCAATTGGTCGAATTGGACTTTATTGGACTCAATGGGTCTCAATTAACTTTAGTTGGACTCAATTGACACAATTGGCCCAATTCGTCTCAATTGGCCTCAATGGGCCTCAATTGGCTAAGTTCGCATAATTTTCCAGAATTGAATTCAATTGGCATCAATTGACCTCAATTGGTCTCAAAGGGATTAATTAGACCCATTGGATTCAATTAATCTCAATTGGCCTTAATTAACCTCAATTGACCTCAATTAACTTAATTGGCCTCAATTGCCCTCAATTGGCCACAATTAGCCTCAGTTGGCCACAATTGGACTCAATTGGCCACAATTGGTCTCAATTGGCCTCAATTCACCTCAATTGGACGAATTGGCCTCAATTGGAAAGGTTGGATTAATTGGTCTTAGTCAGACACCCAATTGGCCTCAACTAGTCGAATTGGCCTCAATTGGCCTCAATTAACCTTATTAACATAATTAGAATCAATTGGCTTAATTGACTCAATTAGCATCAATTGGTCTCAATTGACCTAATTGGCCTCAATTGGCTCAATAGGGCTCAATTTGGATCAATTGGCCTAATTGGCCTCAATTGTCCTCAATTGGTCTAATTGGACTGAATGGGCCTCAACTGTTTTTAATTGGCCTCAATTGACACAATTGGCCTCAACTAGCCCCAATTGACCTAAAATTACCAAATTGGCCTCAATTGGCCTAAGATGCCCAAATTGTCCTCAATTGGCCTCGATTAGCCTAATTGGCCTCCCAAATGGCCTTAATTGGCCTAATTGGCCTCAATTGGACAAAATGGCCTCAATTGTCAACAATTGGCCTCAATTAGCCTAATTGGCCAAATTAGCCATAATTGGCCTCTATATACTTAGTGGGCCTAATTGGCCAAACTCACCTGAGTTGGTCTAATTGGAAAAATTGGGCTCAATTGACCTAATTGGCCACAATTGGCCAAATCGGCCTCAATTTACCTGATTTCCCAGAATTGGAAAAATTCTCCTAATTTGCCACAATATATTAATTAGCCTCAATGGACTAATTGTCTTAATTGGCCTCAATGGCCTAATTGACCTAGTTAGCCTAATTGTACTCATTTGGCATAATTAACCTCAATTGGACAAATTGGCGTCAATTTTTCTAATTGGCCTTAAATGGCCTGATTGACCTAAATTGGCCTCAATTAGCCTCAATTGCCTCAATTTGCCTAATTGGCCTAATTTTACTTAGTTAGCCTCAATAGGTCTCAATTGGCCTAACTGACCTCAATTGACCTCAATTCATCTAATTTTCCTCATTGGACTCAATTGGACTCACTTGGACTCACTTGACATCAATTCACCTCATTGGCCTAAATTGGCCTAATTGGCCTCAATTGGCCAAATTGATCTCAATTTTTTTAATTGGCCTCAATTCACCAGATTGGCCTAATTTGACTCAATAGGCCTCAATGGGACTCAATCAGCAGAATGAGCCTCAATTGGCCTCCATTGTTTTAATTGGCCTAATTGACCTCAATTGACCTCAATTGGCCTCAATTGGCCTCAATTGGCCTAATTGGACTCAATGGGAATAATTGTCCCCGATTGGACTCAATTGGTCCAATGAGCCTCAATTGTCCTCAATTAGCCTTAATTGGAATCAATTGGCCTAATGGGCCTAATTGGATTTAATTGGCCTCAATTGGACTCAATTTTCCTAATTGGTCTCAATTGGCCTTATTGGCCTTAGTTGTCCTCAATTGGCCAAATTGGGATCAATTGTCTGCAATTATCTTTAATTGACATTAATTGGACTAATTGGTCTCAATTAGCCTCAATGAAATTTAATTGCCCAAATTGGCCTCAAGTGGCCCAATTTATCTCAATTGGCCTCAATTCCCCTAATTGGTATCAATTGGCCTCAATTTTCCTAATTGGTATCAATTGACCTAATTTGGCTTAATTGGGCTCCATGGGCCTTATCAGCCTTAATTGGCCTCAATTGGACTAAATTGGACTAATTAGCCTAATTGGACTCAACTGGGCTCAATTGGCCTAATTTTCCTTAATTGAAAAAATTGACCTTAGTTTCCCTAATTTGCATCAATTTTCCTAATTGGCCTTAGTTGTCCTGGTTGACCTAATTAGCCATAATAGTCCTCAATTGGCTTATTTGGCCTCAATTGGCCAAATTTTTTCAAATTGGGTTTAATTAGCCTTATTATCCTAATTGGAGTAATTGGCATTAATGGTTGAATTGTTCTCAATGGCCTAATTAGACTAATTGACCTAATTTTCCAAATTGGCCTCAATGGCCTAATTTTCCGAATTGACCTCAATGACCTAATTGGTGAAATTGGCCTCAATTATTTTAATTAGACTAATTGTCCTTAAGTTTCCAAATTGGCCTAACTGTCCTAATTGGACTAATTGGCCTCAATTGACCTCAACAGGCCTAATGGGTTTAATTAAAATCAAGTGGACCCAATTTGTCTAACTATTCTAACTGGCCTTATTTGGTCTAATTTTTCTAATTCTCCTAACTGGTCATAATTATACTAATTAGCATAATTGTCTTAATTGGTCCAATTGTCCTCAATTGGCCTCAATTAGTCTAATAGTCCTATTTGGAATCAATTGGTCTCAATTGGCCTCAACGTGCCCCAATGGGTCTAATTGGACCAATTGGCTTCAATTGGCATAATTGGCCTTAATTAGGCTCAATTGACCTCATTTGGCCTAATTGTTATAAATGGCCTCCATTGATCTCAATTGGCCTAATTGGCCTCAATTGGCCTAATTATCCTCAATTGGCCTCATTTGGTCTAAGTTGGCCTATTTGGCCTCAATTTTCTTAATTGGCCTCAATTGGCCTAATTATCTCAATTAGCCTCAATTGGCCAAATTGTACTCAATTGTTCTCAATTTTCCTAATTGTCCTTAATTGGCCTAATCAGCCTAATTGGCCTAATTATCCTAATTGGTGAAATTTCCCTCAATGGACTCATTGTACTAACTAAATAAATTGGACTAATTGCGTGAATTGGCCTTAATGGCCTAATTGACCTAATTGGACTCAATTAGTCTAATTGCCCTAATTGGCCTCAATTTGAATAATTTTAATAATTGGCCTCAATTGGAATTAATTGGCTTAATTTGCCTTAATTTGACTATTTGGCATAATTGGACAAATTAGATTTAAGTGGACCTAATTTTCTTGGTTGGCCAAATTAGACTTAATTGGCCTAATTTTCCTAATTTTCCTAATTGGATTGAATTAGCCTAATTTTCCTAATTGGGATTAATTAGCCTCAATTGGTCTAATTGGACTCATGTGGCCTCAATTAGAAAAAAATGTCATAATTGGCCTTAATTATACCAATTTTCCTAATTTTCCTAACTAGTATGAATTGGCGCAAATGACCTAATTGGTCTTAATTGGTCTCAACTGGTCTAATTGGAATTAATTTACCTAATTGATCTAATTGGCCTCAATTGGTCCAATGACCTCAATTGGCCTCAATTGGTCTGATTGGCCTCAATTGTCATAATTGTCGTAATTTTCCTTATTGGCCTCAATGGAAAAATTGTTCTAATTGGCCTTAATGGAGTAATTTTCCAAATTTTCCTAATTATCATAATTGTAATCAATGGAATATATTTCCTAATTGGTCTAATTTTTCTAATTGGCCACAATTGAACTCAATTAGAAAAATTGGCCTAATTAGCCTCAATTGGCAAAATTGACCCAATTGGCCTCTATTGGCCTAATTGTCCCCAAATATATGTATTCTACAAATTGGTATTATTAGCCTCAATTGGAATAACTGGCCTTACTGGACTAATTTGTGAAATTGGTCCTAATTAGAATCAATTAGTCTAATTGGTCTCAATTAGTCTAATTGGCCTCAATTGGCCTAAATGGCCTAATTAGACTAATTGGCATCAATGGTCTAATTGGCCTCAATTAGCGTCAATTGGCCTAATTTCTCTCAATTGGCATAATTTTCCACAACTGACCTCAATTGGCCTAATTGGTATCAATGGGCCTAACCGACCTAATTGGCCTCAACAAGCTTAATTGGCCTCAGTTGGCCTAATTTTCCTCAATTTGGCTAATTAGCCTAATTTTCCAAATTAGACACAATTGGACTCAATTGGCCTCAATTGGTTTAATTGGCCTTATTGGCCTCAATTGTACTAATTGGCCTATTTTTCCTCAATGAATTAATTTGCCTCAATTGGCCTTAATTGACCTAATTTTCCCAATTTTCCTAATTTCCCTAATTTTCCATAATTTTTCTCAATAATCCTAATTGGCATGAATTGGCCTTAATTTTCCTAATTAGCGTCAATTGCCCTTAGTTGGAATAATTGGCCTCAATTTGGCTAATTGGTCTCATTGGTCAAATTGGTCTCAATTGACTTAATTAGGATTTTGGACTAATTGGTCCCCATTGGCCTTAATTGGACTCAATTGGAGTCAATTGCCCTTGAGTGGCCTAATTTTCCTAATTGGCCACAATTTGCCTAAATTTTCCTCAATTGGCCTAATTGGCATAGTTTTCCACAATTGGCATGATTAGACTTAATCGGAATTGATTGTCCTCAATTGGCCTCCATTAGCTTCCATTGGCCTAATTGTCCTCAATTTTCCGCAATTGGCCTAATTGGAATTAATTGGACTAATTGTCTTAATTTTCCTAATTGGCATCAATTGGCCTAATTGTCCTAATTGGCTTAATTGGCCTAAATTGTCTCAATTGATCTAAATTGGCTTAATTGGCCTCAATTTGTCCCTATTGGCCTCAATTGGCCTCAATTAGCCCCGATTTTCCTCAATTGGCATAATTGGTCTAAATTAGCCTCAATTAGGCTAATATGCCACAATTGGACCCAATTGGCCTAATTGGACACAATTGGCCTAATTGACCTCAATTGGCCTAATTGACCTCAATTGGCCTTAATTGGACACAATTGGCCTACTTGGCATAATTGGCCTCAATTGGCATCAATTTGAATCAATTTTCCCCAATTTGCCTAATTGGCCGAATTGGCCTCAATTGTCCTCAATAGGTCCCAATGGCCAAATTTACCTCAATTGTCCTTAATGTCTCAATTGGCCTCAATTAACGAATTTAAATCATTTAGAAATTGGCCTAATTATCCTCAATTTTCCTCAATTGGCATCAATTATCCTCAATTGCCTAATTTGACACAATTGGACTCAATTCTAAATTATCTTAATTGGCCTAAATTGACCTCATTTGGCCTCATCCCCAATTGGCCTAAATTTTTATAATTAGCTTCAAGAGGCCTAATTGCCCTAATTGGCCTAACTATCTTAATTGGATTCAATTTATGAATTGGAGTCTGTGGCCTAACTAGCCTAATTCGCCTAATTATACTAAATTCTTCTCAATTTTTATGAATTGGAATGATTGGCCTCAATGGCCTAATTGACATCAATTGGAAATTGGACTTAGTGACCTCAATTTGCCTCAATTGAACAAATTGGAATTCATTGGACTCAATGGCATAATTGGGCCCAATTGTTGTTGGTTTGGCAATTGGCCTAATTAGCCTCAATTGACATCAATTTTCAACATCCTCAATGGGCCTCAATTTGCCTAAATTTACCTAATTGGGCACCATTAGCCTAAATTTTCCTAATTAGCTTTAATTCTCTTTAGCATCAATTGACCTCAATTGTCCTCAATTAGTCTACTTGTACTCAATTTTCCTAGTTAGCCTAATTTGATGAATTTTCCTAACTTGCCTTAATGGATGAATTGGCCACAATTTTAAATTATCCTAATTGGAATCCATTGTCCTCAATTGGTCTCAGCCTCAATTAGCCACAAATAGCACAATTTTTATAATTTACCTCAATTAGCATAATTGCCTAAACATGCCTAAATGGACTCAATGGCTGACCTGACCTTAATGGCCTAATTGTCCAAATTAGTCTATTTGGTCTAAATTGGCCTGATTAGCCTCAATTGGGTGAATAGGCCTAATTGGTCTCAATTGGCCTAAATTGGCCTAATTGGTCTAATTGGCCTCAATTGGCCTCATTTTTTGAAATTTTCCTAAATTGATCACTTAATCCAATTGAGGCCAATTGAGTCCAATTGAGGCCAATTATGCCAATTAAGGCCAATTGAAGCCAATTGAGGCCAATTAGTCCTATTAAGGACAATTAAGGTCAATTGAATCCAATTTAGGCGAATTGAGGCCAATTGTGTCCAATTGTGTCTAATTAGGCCAATTGAGGGCAATAGATGCCTTTTGAGGCCAATTTGGAAAATTAAGCCAATTATGGCCAATAGAGTCCACTTCGGCCAATTTGGCCAATTGAGGCCAATTCGGCCAATTGAGGCAAATTGACGCCAAATGAGGCCAATTAAGGCCAGTTAGGCCAATTGGGAAAATTGAGGAAAATTGCTGTAAATTGAGACCAATTAATCTGATTGAGGCTAATTGATTTCAATTATAGGCCAATTTGGCCAATTTGGACAATTAAGACCAATTGGGGCCAATTAAGTAAATTGAGGCCAATTAAGGCTAATTTGACCAAAGAAGGCCGATTATACCAATTAAGGCCAATTGATTCCAATTTAGCCTATTAGGAAAATTGAGTCCAATTAAGGCAAATTGAAGCCAATTAGGCCAATTATGCCAATTGAGGGGTATTGAGGCCCATTAAATCAAATTGAGGCAAATTGAGGTGAATTGAGGCCAACTAATGCCAATTATGGCCAATAAGGCCAATAAGGCCAATTGAGGAAAACTAAGGCCAATTGAAGCTAATTGAGGCCTATTGAGTTCAATTAGACCAATTAGGCCAATTGATTCCAATTGAGGCCAATTCGGAAAACTCATCCATGTAAGCCCAATTATGCCAGTTAAGGCCACTTGAGGCCAGTCAATTGAGACCAATCTAACTAATTTGGGCAAATGAGGCCAATTGTGGCCAATTGAGGCCAATTAAGGCCAATTTGGCCAACTCAGGCCCGTTGAGGGTAATTTGGCCAATTGAGGCCAATTGAGGCAAATTTGGATAATTGAGGCCAATTAGGCCAATTAGGAAAATTAGCAAAATTGAGTCTAATTGAGGCTTATTTGGACAATTGAGTCCTATTAGGGAAATTAGGCCAATGTGGTCAATTGAGGCCAATTGAGGACAATTAGAACAATTAGGCCAGTTAAGTGCAATTGATTCCTATTATGCCAATTCATTAAATTGATCCATTGAGGTCAATTAATAAAATTATTCCAATTGACAAAAATTGAGTCCAATTTGTTCAATTAAAACAATTTAGCTATTTTAGTCATTGAGGCCAATTGATGCCAATTTGGCCAATTAAGCTAGTTGAGGACAATTATTGCCTATTATGCCAATTATTCCAATTTTTCCCATTGATCCATTAAGGTCAATTGATTCCAATTAGTCCAATGGAGGCCAATTGAGGCAAATTCAGGCCAACTAGTCCAATTGAGGCCAATTATTCCAATTGAGGCCAATTGAGACAAATTAGGCCAATTCGGCCAATTAAAGCCAATTGAGGACAATTGAGGCCAATTTGGCCTTTGAGGACTATTAGGAAAATTAGTTCAATTAGGCTAATTAGGTCACTAAGTCCAATGAGGCCAATTAGGCAGGTTAGGGCATTGAGGCCAATTATGCCAATTAGGTCACATAGGCCAATTAGGCCAATAAGTCCAGTTTGGACAATTATTCCACTTAGGCCAATTATTCCAGTTATGGAAATTAGGCCTCTTAGGCCAATTGAGGAAAATAAAGAAAATTGACTTCAATTGAGTCAAATAAGTTCAATTAAGGCCAATTAACCCAACTAAGGCCAATTGAGGTCAATTAAGGTGAATTAGTCCAATGAGGGCAATTGAATATAATTGAATCCAATTAGGTCAATTAGTCAAATTGGGTTAAAATATGAAAATTAATCCAATTGAGGCCAATTAGGCCAATTGGAACCAATTAGTCCAATTAGGAAAATTGAGGCCAATTGCGGCCAATTAGGCCGATTGACACTAATTAAGCCAATTCCGGCCAAATAGTAAATTGAGGTCAATTGAAGCCCATTGAAGCCAATTTTTTCAATTAGGAAAATTATTCCAATTAGACTAATTATTCAAATAAGGATAATTCGGCCAATTAAGTTCAAATATGTAAATTAATGCCCATTGAGGCCAATTCGGCCAATTAGGCCATTTGACGCCAATTAGTCCAATTGAGGTCAATTAGTAAAATTGAGGTCAATTAGGATAATATGGCCAACGGATTCCAATTAGGAAAATGAGGCCAATTGAGTCCAATTAGGAAATTGGGTCCTATTGAGGCCAATTCCCAATTATGCCAATTATGACAATTGATGCCAATTGATCCAGTTGCGGAAAATTGAGGAAAATTGATGCCAATTAGGCCATTGAAGCCAATTTAGTCCAATTAAGGCCAATTTCTAAAATTAGGCCAATTGAGGCCATTAATGCCAATTAGGCCAATAGAGGCAGATAGAGGCCAATTATGCCAATTGAGTCCAATTGATGATATTTGAGTCTAATTGATGCTAATTTAAGCCAATTAGGCTAATTATGACAATTAGGTCATTGAGGCCAATTCAGTCATTGAGGCCATTTTGGGAAGTTACGCCAATTACACCAATTGAGTACAATTAGGTAAATTAAGGCCAATTTTTGCAATTTCTAATTAAGGCCAATTTATGACAATTGGTACATTGAGACCAATTGAGGCTAATTAGGTCAATTGAGGAAAAATATTTCAATTCTCTCAATTATTTACAATGGGGCCAATTGAGGACATTTGAGGACAATTGATGCCAATATACACCAATTTTGGCCAATTAGGCAAATTAGGTCAATTATGCTAATTAGGTCAATTAGGCAATTGAGGAAAATTAAGATAATTAGTCGAATTGAGGTCCATTAGGCCAATTGAGGATAAGGAAAATTGAGGTCATTCAGAACAATTTAGGACAATTGAGGCCAATTATGGCTGAGGTTAGTTAAGGTCAATTTAGTCCATTTTTACAATTAGTATAATTAAGCTAATTAGGACAATTAGACCAATTAGGCTATTTAGCCCAATTATGCCATTGAGTCCAATTATAAAATTGATTCTATGGAGGCCAATTAGGCCAATTAGGCAATTGAGGCCAATTTGGAAAATTAGGCCATTGAGGCCAATTTGGAATATTAGTCTAATTAGTCCATTGAAGCTAATTAGGCCGTTGTGGTTAGGCCAATTGAGACCGTTGAGGCCAATTATGAAAATTTGGCTAATTAGTCCTATTTATCTAATTAGGCCAACAATACAAATTTGGGTAATTAGGCCAATTTGGGCAATTAGTCTACTGAGTTCAATTAGGCCATTGAGGCCAACTATGCCAATTTGGACAGTTTGACCAATTAGGCCAATGAGGCTAATGAGGCCAATTAGGCATACTTAATAATTCAACCAATTAGGCCAATTATGCTAATTAGTCCACTGGGGCCAATTTGGCCATTGAGGTCAGGCCAATTATGGCCAATGATTCCAATTAAGACAATTAGGGCAATTAGTACATCGAGTCCAATTAGACCAATTAGGCCAATTAGGCCAATTAGAGTAAATATGACAATTATACCAATGTGTCCAATGATGCCAATTAGTCCAATTTCTCCAATTAGGCCATTGAGGTTAAGCCAATTGAGGTCATTAAGGCTAATTAGGCCAATTATGGTAATTAGGCCATTGTAGCCAATTAGTCCAATTAGGAAAATAAGTCCAATGAGGCCAATAAGGCCTATTAGTCCAATTAGGCAAATGAGGCCAATTAGGACAATTAGGACAATGAGGAAAATTATGCCAAACAGGCTAATTAAGCCAATTAAGCCAATTTGGATAATGAGTCCAATGAGGCTGATTAGTCTAATTAGTCCAATTATCCCAATTAGGCCAATTAGGCCAATGAGACCAATGAAGGAAATGAGGCCAATGAGGCCCATTAGGCCAATTATATGAATTATGCCAATTATGGTAATTATGAAAATTTGGCTAATGACGCCATTGAGACCAATATGGCCAATTATACCAATTGTTCCACTTAGGCCAATTATTCCATTGAGGCCAATTAGGCCAATTAGGACATTGAGGCCAATGAAGCCAATCAGTCCAATGATGCCAATTAGGGAAATCAGGACAATTAGGGAAATTAGATCAATTGGACCTATCGGGCCAATTATTCCAATCAGGACAATTATGTCGTTGAGTCCAGTTAGGCCAATTAGACCCTTGAGGCCAATGGGGACAATAATTACAATGTTGTTAATCTGGCCAATCAGGACAATCAGGTCAATGAGACCAATCAGGAAAATGGGGCCAATCAGGACAATTAGGCCAATGAGGCCAATTATGCCCATTATGATAATCATTAAAATATGGCCAATCAGACCAATGAGGCTAATTAGACCAATGAGGAAAATCAGGCCAATTAGGCATATTATATGAATCAGGACAATTTGGCCAATCAGGCCAATCATGCAAATCATTCCATGAGGCTAATCGGGACAATTAGGCAAATCAGGAAAATTAGGCAAAACGTGACAATTAGTCCAATCAGTCCAATTAGGCTTTTTATACCAATCAATACAATTTTCCAATCTAACCAATTAGGACATTGAGTCCAATTAATCCAATTATGCCAATTAGAAAAATTAGGCCAATGAGGGCAACTAGGTCAACGATGGCACTAATGCCATTAAGGCCACTTAATCCAATTATAAAAATTATGAAACTTAGGTCAATGAGGGAAATTAGGTCAATCAATCCAATTGGGCCATTGAGGCTAATTATTTGAATTAGACCCATTAGTCAAATAGGGATAATTAGGCCAATTAGGCCAATGAGGGAAAATAGGCCAATGAGATCATTTAGGCTAATAAGGCCAATTAGGCCAACTATGTGAATTCAGAAAATTAGACGAATTAGGATAATAAGCCCAATGAGATCAATTACTCCAATTAGACCAATTAGGGAAAAGAGGAAAATAATTTCAATTAGGTCAATTTAGCTAATTAGGCCCATGAGGCCACTGAGGCCAATTAGGCTAATGAGGCTAATAAGGCCAATGAAGGTATTGACAACAATTAGGCCAATTATCCCATTTATGCAAATGAGGAAAATTTGGCCAATGAATACCATTAGGCCAATGAGGAAAACATGGCCAATCAGGTCAATGAGGCCAACGAGGCATATTGGGGGAATTAGACCAATTATGTAAATAATTCTAATTAGGACAATTTGGCTAATTGACCCCAATTGGCCTCATTTTCCATATTTTCCTAATTCATCTTAATTTCCCTCAATTGGAATTATTGGAATAATTGTCTTAATTGGACCAATTTAGCCACAATTGGCCTAAATATTCCTAATTGGACTAATTGGCTTCAATTTCCCTCAATTGGCATCAATTGACCTAATTATCATCAAGTAGCCAATTTGGCCTCAATTGACCTAATTGAAATGGCCTCAATTGGTCTCAATTAGTCTAATTATACTAATTGGTCTCAATTGATCTCAATTTTCCTCAATTGGCTTCACTTGCATCAATTGGCCAAATTGGCATAATTGTCTTATCTGCTTTAAATTGGACTAATTGGCCTCAATTCCCCTCAATTGAACTCAATTTTCCACACTTGCCTCATTGTACTCATTGGAATCAATTGGCATCATTGGCATCAATGGCCTAATTATCCTTATTGGACTCAATTGGCCTCAACTGGCCTCAATTGGCCTAATTGTCCTCAATAGGAAAAATTGGAAAAATTGGCATCAAATGACACCAATTTTCCTCAATTGGCCTCAATTCGTCTCATTGTTCTCAATTGATCTCAATTGGACTTATTGGGCTTAATTTTCCTAATTGACCTCAGTTGGCCTAATTTTCCTCAATTGGCCTAATTAGCATAATTGGACAAATTGTACTAAATTGGAATCATTGGCCTCGATTGGCTTAATTGGATAAATCGGTCACAATTGTCCTAATTTTCCTCAATTGGATTAATTGGCCTAATTGTCCTCAATTGGCCTAATATGCCTAATTGGATTTAATATGCCTCAATTGGACTCAAATGGCCTAATTGGGAAAATTGGGCTAACCGGCCTCAATTGGCATCATTGGCCTCATTTCCCTAATTAGAATCAATTGGCCTCAATTTTCCTCAATTGACCTCGGTTGGCCTAATCATCCTCAATTGGCCTAGTTGGCATAATTGGCATAATTGGTCTGTGTTGACCTCAATTGGCCTCAATTGGTCTCAATTGTCCTCAGTGGCCTAATTAGAACCAATTTGCATAATTGGCCTCAATTGGCATAATTAGCCTAATTGGCCCCAATTGGCCCCAATTGGCCTCCTCAATTAGCCTAATTTACCTTATTGGCCTCAATTGGCCTTATTGGTCTAGTAGGCCTCAATTGACCTAAATTTACCTAATTGAGGTCAATTGGCCTCAATTAGACACATTGACCTAATTAACCTCAATTGACCTCAAATTGCCTAATTGGGCTCAATTGGACTCAATTGGCTGAATTGGCCTTAATTGACCAAATTTGCCTAATTTGTCTCAATTTGTCTCAATGGGCCTAATAGGCATCAATTGACCTCAATTTTCCTAATTGGACTCAATTGGCCAATTGGCCTTAATTTACCTCAATTTGAGTAATTGAATTCAATTGGATACAATTGATCTATTTAGACTCAATTGACCACAATTTTCCTAATTGGCCTCAATTGGCCTCAATTGGGCTCAATTGGACTTAATTGGCCTTAATTGGCTGCATTGTCCTAATTAGTCTACATTGACCTCAATTGACTAAATTGGTATCAATGGCCTAATTAGCTTCAACTAGACTCAATTTTAATAATTGGCCTCAATTGTCCTCAATTGGCCTCAGTTGGATGAATTGGCCTCATCGGCCTAGTTGGCTTCAATTGAACTCATTTGCCTAATTGGCCTCAATCGGCCTCAATTGATCGAATTGGACGAATTTACCTCAATGGTCTCAATCTACACCAATTGGCCTCAATTCGCCTAACAGGTCTCAATTGGCGTAATTGGCCTTAATTGACCTCGATTTTCCAAATAGGCCTCAATGGGACTTAATTGGCCAAATTGGCGTAATTGGCCTAACTAGCCTCAATTGACAACAATTTGCCTAATTTTCTTCAATTGGACCCAATTGTCCTCATTGGCCTCATTTACCTAACTGGCCCGAAATAAATCATTTTGCCTAATTGGCCCAAATTGGCCAAATTGGCCTCATTGTCCTAATTGGCCACAATTGGCATTAATTAGCCTCAATTGACCTCAATTGTCTTAATTGTCCTCAATCAGACTCAATTGGGATTAATAAGGCTCAATGGAACAATTATACTTAATTGGACTCAATGGACTTATTATAATCAATGGGAAATTGGCCTTATTGTCCTTAATTGGCCTCAATTGGCCTCAATTTCTCAAGTTGGCCATAATTGACCATTGGAATAATTGAACTCAATTGGCCTCAATGGCCTAATTGGACACAATTAGACTTAATTGTCAATTATCCTAATTGACCTCATTTGAACTACTTTGGCGTCAACCAAAATTGGCCTCAATTCACCTCCATTTTCATAATTAGCCTCAATTGACCTAATTTGATTAACTAACATAACTGGCAGAATTGGCTTCAATTAATAAATTGGCCTTAATGTCTTAATTGACATGATTAGAATAAATGGTATAACTGGCCTAATTTTTCCTCAATTAGTCTCAATAGACTCAATGACCTGATTAGACTCAATTTAGAATCAACCTAACTGGCCACAATTTTCCTTAATTGGCCTCAATAGCCTAATTGGCCTCAATTGGACTCAATGGTCAAATTGGTCTCAATTGTAAATCTGACTAAATGGCCTCATTTTTCCTCAATTGGCATCAATTACTTGATTTTACTCAATTTAGAATTGGACTGATTGGTCTTAATTGGCCTCAATTGGCCTAATAGGCCCTAATTAGCAATTGTCCTATTTGGCCTCAATTGGAAATGACACTAATTGGCCTCAATTGACCACAATTTTCCACATCCTCAATTGGACTCAATTTTCCTAATAGGACTCAATTGCCTTAATTGCTCTAATTGGATTAACTAGCCTAATTATCCTCAAAATCCGAAATGGACTCAATGGACTATTTGAAATAATTGAGCTAATTGGAAAAAATTGTCCCAATTGGGCTCAGTCTCAATTGGCCTCAATTAGCCTAAATTTTCCACAATTCACCTAATTGGCCTCAACTAGACTAATTATCCTAATTTTTATAACTGAACTAACTGTCCTCAATGGTTGAAATGGCCTTAATGGACTAATTGGTCTAATTAGGCTAATTAGCCAAAATTGGCCTGAATTGGCCTCAAGTGGACAAAATTGTCTGAAATGGCCTCAATTGGGAGAATTTTCCTAATTGTGCTCAATTTCCCTAATGCCTCAATTGGTCTAATTGGACTCAATTGGTCTAATTGGCCTAATTAGAATCAATCGGTCTAACTGACCACAATTTTCTTAATTGGCCTCAATTTGCCTAATTGGCGTTAATTGGCCTAATTGGACTCAATTTGCCTTAATTTTCCTTATTGAACTCAATTTGAATAATTTTTCAAGTAGTCATAATTAGCATAATTGGAATAATTAGCATCAATTGGTTTCAATTGCCCTTAACAGACTAATTGGCCTCAATTGACCTAATTGGTCTAATTGGTCTCAGTTAGCCTTAGTGGCCAAATTAGCCTCAATTGGAAATGGGCCTAATTAACCTCTATAGACATCTATTGGAATCATCCTTAATTTTCCTCAATTTGACATAATTTTCCATAATTTGCACCAATTTTCCTAATTGGACTCATTTCACCTAATTGTCCTAACTGGACTAAAGTGCCTCAATGGCAGAATTGGCCTAAATGGAATAATTGTCCTAATCAGCCTAGTTGGCCTAAATTGGACTCAATTGGTCTAAAATAGCCTTAATTGGCCTAATTGGACTCAATTATGCGAATTAGACTAATTTACCTCAATTGGCCTCAATTGTTCTTAATTGGCCTCAATAGGCCTAATTGTCCTATTTTGAACAATTGGCCTCAGTTGGCCTCAAGTGGCATGATTGACCTAATTAGCATCGACTGGCCTTAATTGGACGAATGGACCTAATTGACCTCAATTGGCCTTAATTGGCCGAACTGGCCAAATTGGCCCCAATTGGCCTAATTGGCCTCAAGTGACCTTCATTTACTTAAGTAGCCTTAATTAGGCTCAATTACCCTAATTGGCCTCATTGACCTAATTGGCCTCAATTGACCTCAATTTGCCTAATTGGCCTCAATTGGCAGAATTGAACTAATTGGTCTAATTGGTCTCAATTGGTCTCAATGGGCCTAATTGGCCTCAATTAACCTTAATTTTCCTAATCGTCCCAAATTGGCCTAATTGGCCTCAAGTGGCCTCAATTTTCTTAATTGGCCTCAATAGGCCTAATTGGCCTAATTGACCTAATTGGCCAGATTGACCTAATTGGCCTCAATTGACCCCAATTTTACTAATTGTCCACAATTTTATAAATTGGACTAATTGGCTTAGATTGAACTCTATTTACCTAATTGGACTCAATTTGCCTCAATTGGCCTCTTCGGCTTCATTGTCTTTATTGGCCGAATTGGCATAATTGGCCTCAATTGAACTCAATTTGACTAATTAAGATCAATTAGATTAAATTGGAATAAATTGGCCTTAAATGGGCTCAATTGGCTGAATTGGCCTCATTTACCAAATTGGCCTCAGTTGACCTCAATTTTCCTAATTTGCATCAATTGGCCGAATTGGCTGAATTGGCCTAATTGGTCTCAACTGGCCTCGATTGGCCACAATTAGCCTATTTGGCCTCAATTTGACATGATTGGCAGCAATTAGCCTATTTGGCCTCAATTGGCCTTGATGGGACCAAGTTGGATAGAGAAAGAAGTTTGAAGTGTTAGCATTTGCAGAGTGTTTTCTTTTGTTGTCAAAGAAGATAAATCAATTCACTTTGTAAAGGACATAAAATCAAAAGATGATTTTCTAATTTTTATTTTACAAATATCATAAATTAGGAGAACTTGTGAAGAAATCCTTATAAAGTAAAAGGGGATAAATTATGATTCCAATAATATACAGTTTTGATTGGACGGAATGATGCTACTGGAAGATGGGATGTTTCAGTACTTCTCATTGTAACTATGACAATGCTAAAGCTGATTTATCAAAGGATATATATCATGATAGTGGAGTTTGTGATGAAAGCTGAAGAATGGTTATGGGAAGAAGTGAAATATTGGTGCGCGAAATATTGGTGTGGTGTGCGAAATAGTGGAAATAATTTTTTCACACAAAAGGGGTTTCAAGATCAGAAGGTCAAAAATTGGCAAAGGCACGAGGTGTGTAAAATATTGGAGAATTTCATGAAATATGAAGTTGAGTGAAAGATTTTTTACGCACATGAATAGGGTTTTACGCGTGGATAAGTGGTTTTCGTGCTGGGTCAAAAATGCCTATAAATATGAGGTGAATCAATATCATTTGTTAATTCTTGACACTTAGAAGAAATCTCGAGCTCTGGTGCACATATAATAATATGCTATGTGAGTTTCAAGAAAAGAAAGGAGTTTTTGAGAAAATAGGACAACTGCGTGAAAAGAGAAATAGTTGTGCGGAAAAAGAGAAGTTGCACGAAAAGAGAAAAGGTTGCGTGAAAAAAATGGGAGTTGCGTGAAAAATGTTTTCATGCCAAAAGTGAATTTTTACACATAAGGCATTGGAATTGCGTGTAAGATATTATAAAGGTTGCACGAAAAATTTGGGGTCTTCGCAGATATTCAGTTGTGCGTACTCTTACTAGCTTCTGGGTAGGAATGTGAAGATTTGTACCTCAGAGATTACAACTGTTCAATTGATAAGAAGCACTGAAATATTGTAATTCCCTATTTGTGCTAAGAGGGTGAACATGCACTTTCGGATTGTTTTCCAAGTGCTACACGAGTGTAAGGGTATATCCTACTCGTTTTATTCCATATAAAAGGATTGTTTTCTAGTGGATTGTGTTGTATTGGATTATTTCTATACCATACCAAGGACGTAACTACTCTTGTTGAGTAGTGAACCTTGTAAATCTTGAGTTCTTGCGGTTGTCTGTGTTCAGTAGAGAAGGAAACCTTTAACAGGAGGCAAAGGTTGTTTCAATTCGAAGGAAACATATAAAGAAAAGGATATCACTGATTCAGCCCCTCCCACTCTCAGTGATACTTGGATCCTGACTGAGAACATTAGGCCTAATTGGCCTCAATTGGCCTAATTGGCCCCAATTGGCCTCAATGGACCTCAATTTTCCTAATTGTCCTCAATTGGCTGAATTGGCCTCAATTGACCTCAATTTTCCTAATTGACCAAAATTTACCGAATTGGCCTCATTGGTCTCAATTGAACTCAATTTTCCTAATTGGAATTTGCTGGGAAAATTGGCCTAATTGGCCTAATTGTCCTTAATTGTGATCAATTGGCCTCAATTGACCTCAATTTTCCTAATTGACCTCAATTGGCATCAGTTTCCTCAATTGGCATCATCAGCCTAATTGGACACAATTGACCTCCATTTTCCTAATTGTCATCAATTTTATTATTAGGCCCCAATGTCCTAATTTCCATCAATTTGCATCAATTGTCCCCAATTGGCCTCAATTGGTTAATTAGCCTCAATTGGACTCAATAGGCCTCATGGACCTAATTGGACTCAATTTGCATTAATTAACCAAAATTGGCCTAATTTGATTCAATTGAACTTGATTTCCGAATTTCCCTCAATTGGTAACGGGGATAATGGGCCTCAATTGGCCTCAATTGGCCATAATTTTCGTAATTTTCCTCAAATAGAAATTTGATTAATTGGCCTCAACTTGCATCAATTGGCCTCAGTTGTCCTAAATGGCCCAACTCTCCATAATTGTCCTAATTGGCAATTGTCTAAGTTGACCTCAATTGACCTCATTTGGCCCCAGCCTTAATTGGGCCCAATTTGCATAATTTTCACCAATTGGCATAATTATCCTAATTGGTATAACTTGGATAAATGGAATTAGTGGTTTAATTGGACTTAATTTTCTAACAATCGTAATTGGGCATAATTGGTCTAATAGGCCTCAATTTTACTCAATTGGCCACAATTGGGATCCATGGCCTAATTGGCCTCAATTGGCCCCAATGGCCGAATTGGCCTTAGTTGGCCTCAATGTAAATTTGATTAATCGTACTCAATTGGACTAAATGGCCTAATTGCCTTCAATTGGAAATAGCCGAATGAGCCTCAATTCCCACAATTGGACTCAATGGCCTAATTGGCCTCAATTAGTCTCAAGGGCCTAATTGGCCTCAATACGAAATTGGTCTAACTAGCCTCAATTGGACATAATGGCATAATTATCCTTAGTTGTCCTTAATTAGAAATCGGCCTAATTGGACTCAATTGGCCTCAATAGCCTAATTGGACTCAATGGCCTATTTGGCCTCAATTGGCCTCAATTCGAAATTTGTCTAATTGGCCTCAATTCGTAATTGGCCGAATTGTCCTTAATTGAAATCCATTTTCCTCAGCCTTAATTGGCCTAAATATTCCTAATTGGCCACAATTGGTTTAATTGGTTAAATTGGACTAAATGCCTAATTGTCCTCAATAGCTAAATTGACATCATTAGTCAAATTGGACTAATTATCCTAATTGTAAAAAATTTCAGAATTGGAAATTGGCCTCAATTGAGCTCAATTGGACTCAATTGGCAATAGTTGGCCTCAATTTTCCTAATTGGACTCAACTGGCCTGAGTGGCCTAATTAGCCTAACTGGCCTAATTAGTCAAAAATTTGGAATTTGCCTTAATGGACTAATTGGACTAATTATCCTAATTGGAAAAAAATTTCATCAAGTGGCTTAAATTGGCCTCAACTAGTATCTATTGGCCTGAATGGCCTCAATTGGGAGAATTGGCCTAATTGACCACAATTGGCCTCAATTGGCCAAAATTGTCCAAATTGGCCACAATTTTCCTAATTGAGCTCATTTGGCCTAATTTTCCTAATTGGAATAATTGGCCTAATTTACAGAATTAGCTTCAATTGGATTTAATTGGCCTCAATGGAATAATTGGCCTCAATTGGATTAATTAGTCTAATTGGTCTCAACTAGCCTCAATGTCCTAATTGGCCTTAGTTGGCCATAATTAGAAATTGGAATATTTGGCCTCAATTGGCCTTAACCTTAATTGGATTCAATTGTCCTCAATTAACCTAACTGGCCTTAATTGGACAAATTAGCCTAATTGGCCTAAATGGCCTCACACTACTGGAAATAAGCCCATTTGCGACGGGATCCCGTCGCAAATGACCGGTTGCGGTAAATGGCATCGCAACTAACACAATTTGTGACGGGTCCGTCACTAAAAATATTATTTGCAACGGTTATATGTCCCGTTTAAAATAATAATCGATATATATATTAAAAAATTTAAATAACACTTTTGCGACGGGCCCGTCGCAACTGTTATTTGCGACGGGCCACGAATACCATCATGAAAGAGTTAAATTTTTTTCAAAAAAAAAGAAATAAGTTATTGCGACGGGCCCGTTGCAATTTCCTATTGCGATGGGCAAATATTCCCGTCGCAATAGGAAATTTAAAAAAAATTAAAAAAATTTAATTGCGACGGGATACCGTCCCGTCACAATTACCTATTGCGACGGGATGATTATCTCGTTGCAAATATGTACAAAAAAATTCAAAAAATTAAATTATTAATAAATTTTTTAATTAATATTATAATAGTAATAATGAAATTATAATTCATTCAAATATTATAACAAAAAATCATTCAAATATTTAAAAAATTAAAATTAAATTAAAATATTAAAAAATTTAAATATATATAAACAAAATTAATATTGTAAAATATGAATAATATTATTAATCATATTAATATTGTAATATAAATAATATAATATTATATAAAAATAATAATCTACCAAATTCATATTATTATAAATAATTAAAAAATTATAATTTTAGTTAAAATTTTTGAAACTTTTTATCTATTAAAAATACTGAATATAATATTATTAAAATAATTAGAAAATAAAAATACAAAAAATACCAACATTTGCAAAAAGAAATATAAACTAATAATAAAATACTAAGTGTAATATATTTTTTTAATAAAATAAACAAACATTAAAATAAATACCAATAATAAATAATAAAGTATTAAAAATTAATAGAAATTAAATAATACAATATTAACACCACTATAATAGAGACAGAAACTCTGAATAGACAAAATGTCATATTTTAAATTTACAAACATTATAACATCTAAAAAATAACTAATCTGAAGGAGGAGGGGGAGGGGGGATCTGCTGGTGGAGGAAACTCCATCCCTAAGGCATGAGTGAGTCGGCGCATGTACTCCATCTGCTCCTCCTGCTGCTGCTGCCACTGACTCATCTGCTCCTCGTACACTTGCTGCTATCGTCGGCGCTCCTCCTCATGTAGCTGCTGCTGCCGACGCATCTCCTCCTACTCCTTTTAGAGACTCTCTATAAACTCAGTCTGAGATCACAACTGATCCTCATACTATGTAGCGGAAGAAGATGCACGAGCTCCTCTCGAGTTGGACGCCGACATCGCAGCACTGCCATAATAATCTCCGGGAGTTAGTCAAGAGTCGATACCAACTACCCGGCCCTTCTAGAAGGAATATTGGGTTGCCTGCATCCATGCCGCCTCATCAAACTGATGGCCACTGGTCTGATCTGATGCCTCGTCCTGACCCTCAGGCCAGTTCTGTGACACTGCGGTCTCATATGACTAATGTAGTTACAATTTAAAATTAAAATTGTAAATATATTATATGCAGTTAATTTTTAAACTTGAAAACAAATAATACTGACCATGATGTGATGCTGGCGATCACCTCTGAGCTCCCCAGTAGCTGGATCACTGTATATCTTCCGATATACGTCATACTCCGAAATATTGGGGTGCTCGACATCCTATAAGAATATAAAATAAATTGTTAATATTTAAAGTTATATAAAATATTTATAAAAAATGTATGTACCAAATGCTGTCTATGAGTACTGAAAGTACGACTCCCAGCTCGATTAGTCACCTCCTGTCTCCCCCGATTATGCCTCCCCATCGATGATCTCCTCTGAAAGCCACCACTCAACTAGTGTGTACATAATCCATCCCATACGTGGGATGAAATGTAATCTGGTCGGTGTGCTCTACATGACTCATCAAAATTTGACACTCCTACTTTCTTCGTGGCAGATTTCCTTAAATTGTGCAAAAACTGACGAAAGAGATCACGCATGGCCACCTCCCATGCCTCGTGGATGGCGTCACGCATGCTATCCTCGATCGGATACCATAAACCCTACAAATAATTCAAAATATCAAGTTATAAATGAAATAAATTTCAAAATAAAAATTATGTATTTACGTACGTACCAACCAATGACCGAACATGCCCTGCTTCACATCTACGGGAATATTCTCCCATGTCGTCCATGGCTGAGAAAAATAGTTGCGCAAAATAGCGATGCCCTGTCCAACTGCTATATGCGGAAAACTGTAAAAACAATAATCAAACATTTATTACGTAAATAGATTAATGAAATCTTAGTAAAATGAACAGGTTATCACACCTCTGGGTGCATGGATGGAACCCAAGACGTGCACGTCGCTCGGGGATGGGGTCATGAATCATCAGTCGTGCAAGACCGCACCCCCTCCGCGTACTCCCTGAAGCGCCTTCAGGCTGAGGGTCCGGTGACAGCAAATCATCCGCATCGAAAGATAGGTCAGCATCCACAACTCACAAAATGTGTCCTCGTCCATCTGAAACAGAAAACGAATGTTGTTAGCAAATAATTGATTATTATTATTATATATGCATATATATTAGTTATGATTAAATATAACTACCATTGAATTGTATCAATGTTCAACTTCATCATCATCTTCATATCTGTCAATGTCATCTTCATATTCCTCCTCAATATCATCCATATCCATTTGAGTTCCAGTTGCTTCATCTCTTACCATTTCAAATTCATTTGTGACGTCATTACCACCATCATCATTATCACTAACTCTTAATTGAAGGGTGTCATCATCGATACTCATGTCTCTTTGTAACAAAGATTGATTTTGAGTACTCCTTTGAAAAACTTCAATTCCTTGCACTTCAGTGAAAGCACATTCACTTTGACTAAACTGATTGTCTCGAATTTTCATTTTTATTATGCTCCACCAATCAGTAAAGTCTCTTGATGTAGCACATTAATTTGCATAATAAACTTGATGTGCCTGTTGAGCCAGTAAGAATGGTTCATTTACTGCAAGAACACTTTTACATTTAATATCGATGATTCCATGAGTCGGATGAACACGTACGCCTCTCTCAGTATCCAACCATTGACATTTGAACATCATTATGTAATGGTGTCCTAGATAACAGAGTTCAATGATTTCATCAAGTATGCCATAAAAGTCAACTTAATTTCATGTATGATGAGATCCTATCAAGAAAACTCCACAGTTCATTGTTTTTTTTGTTTCCCCATATGCATGTGTATGAAATCAAAAACCATTCACCACATATGCATTATAATATTTCACCATTTTGGATGGTGGGTTACTCAATATACAAAGTCATTTGTCAATTTTATCATCATGTCGAGACACCTGAAAATTTGTGAAATAATTATCAATATAGTAAACTATAAATTGAATGAGATGTTAAAGTATGAAAAATTTATGTTACCAATATTTGAAACCACTGAGAAATTTTTTTTTTGTCTGCATTCTTCGAGAGAAGCTGCTGTAATTTGTGGAAGTTGTATCTTGAAATGATTATCATACAATCTATAAAAAAAATGTTATTTATTGTAACATAAATATTAGAGTAAGTAATAGAAGAACTTAAGGTACAAATGATGTCATCTCTTCACATTTGAGCAGAACATAAGTATGAGCTCTGTGATGTTCATCATCTGAAAGCCATCGTTCATGAACTCCACCAAAACCAATCTCTGACTGGTTAAAAACAGATAATTGATTGTCGATTTCATCAATATTCCCCTCATTCCGTCCCATGAGGTTGTGTTTTAAATGATACTCAGATTCAAAATAGTGGGAGCAGAAAAAAGATATCTCCTCCTGTAAATAAGATTCATCAATAGATCCTTCAACAGATGCTTTGTTACGTACTTTTTTTTCAATTTCTGCATGCATCTTTCGAATGGGTACATCCATAGAAACTGTATCAGACCTCCACATTTTGCTTGATATGGAAAATGTAATATCAAATGTTCCATTGAGTCGAAGAAAGATGACGGGAATATTTTTTCCAGTTTACATATAATTACAACAATATCTTCTTCAAGTTTTCATAGAGCATCGTAATCTGTTTTCGCCGCACAAATGTCCCAAAAAAATTATGATACGTCTGTTATGGAATCCCATATCGCAGAATTCAATAGACCTCTTAATCCAATGGGTATAAGTCTTTCCATTATAACATGAAAATCATTACTTTTTAATCTGGTAATATGACAATTATTTACACATCTACCCAAATTGGAAGCACATCCATATGGAAGTCTCAAATATGCAATCCATTGACAAAATAAGAAGATACATTCTTTGAAAAATGTATAAGCTGATTTTGGTTTCATTAACCTTTCTGTTCTGACATTCTCAAACAGTTCGAGTTCTGGACGCCTGGAAATTTGAGCAAGATCTAATCATGCATTTACATTATCTTTTCTCTTTCCTGGTGTATCCAAAACTGTATAAAACAAATTATCAAAATTGTTCTTCTCAATATGCATGACATCCAACATGTGGTGGACTGGAAAATCAGACCAATATGGCAAATCCCAAAATATGCTACGTTTTAGCCAATTTTGTTCTTTCCCAAAACCAGAAATTTTATGTTGGTTTATTGTGGGTCCAAATGTGATGGGAGGTAATGAATATACAACTGATTTTAACTCCGTACCTGATAGAATTTTTGGAGGTCCATCCCTTTCAACTATGCCTTTTCTAAAATGAGATCTGTTTCTGCGAAAAGGATGATAAGCTAGAAGAAATATGTGATGACAGTCAAAATAGCAAGGTTTTTTTCCATGGATGACCATAAATTCCTTGTTCTCTCCCATACAGTAAGGAAATGATTTCGGCCTATGTGTACTCCTGCCAGATAACATGCCATAAGCCAGGAAGTCACTGATTGTCCACATCAATTCTTCTCTTAGTATGAAATTCTGTTTCGCAGCAACATCATAAGTACTGACACCAGTACTCCACATAATATTTAATTCATAAATCAATAGTCTCAAATAAACATCAAAATTCTTCTTCGGATGTCCTATGATTAGTAAGTTCAAAAAGATATAGGGTTCCTTCATCAACATCCATGGACGTAAATTGTACGGAGTTAAAAAGTTAGGCCAACATGAATACTGACAACCATAAGATCCGAATGGATAGAAACCATCCGTGGAAAGACCTAGTCGCACATTTCGGGCTTTTAAATCAAAGGATGGATGCACTCTATCAATATGTTTCCATGAATCACCATCAGCTGGATGATTCAAGCTTTTAACGGTTGAAATATTTGTTTTGTGCCATGAAATAATTGTCACTGTATTCTTAGACATGAATAAACGCTGAAGTCTGGATGTAAGAGGAAAATATCTCAACTGTTTTACAGGAATCAAACCAGACTTTCCATGTTGAGCTTCATTATACCTCGATTGCCTACAAGTGGGCCAACTATCCAACGACTCATTTTCCCCAGAATATAAAATGAAATCATTTTAACATGCATGAATATTCTGACAACTGAGTCCTAAATTCCGAACCAGCCTCTTACTCTCATAGTAATTTTAAGGCAAAACATTTCCTTCGGGTCACAATGTTTTAACCAAAGAAAATATTTGATCAAAACACGTGTTTGACATTCCATTATCTGATTTGATAGCCATAAATTTTTCAACTGCTTCTAATTTTCTTATCTTGCAACCAGGATATAACTCATCCTCAGCAGACCTCAACAACTCATAAAATTTAGAGTGTTCCAACTCAGGAGTTGAATTAATATCATCTTGAGTTTCGATATGTTGAATAGATGGACCTGCAACATCATGTACTAAATTTTAAAACCGGGATGGATCCAGAATCAAGTTAGTATCACCTTCTGCAGAACTGTGTTCACCATGTTGATACCAAAAAACATAATCCGTTTGAAAAACCAAAACGCAAGATATGTCCCCCAACTTTTTCAAACGTGTCAAATGTTCTCAGTGCACATTTTTTACAAGGACATTTTATTGCGCCTTTTGAAACAAATTCTGTATTTGATGCCGCAAATGCTAAAAAAGTCTCCACACCCTCTATATATACTGGATTTAAAGCAGAACCATTTGGATTTCTACGTTGATTTATCCATATGCGGTCATCTAATAATGACTGTTGACGACCTCATTATTTCATATTTTTCTAAAAAATATAAAAGAATTACTGGTTTTGAATAATTTGTTAGAAAAAACACTCAAGAAACGATAATTATAGAGTTTACATCAGACACGACTGACGCAAATTTTTTATTGGGATAGTCCTAAAAATTGACCCTTTAAGAATTGAACAAGTTAAGAATAAAGCAAAACCTGTTACAAATATTGATAATTTTAATATTTTATAAATTTTTTATTATTTTAATAATACTAATATTATTTTTTCATAATTATTAATTATATAATAATAACATTATTAAATTATTATTATTTTTTATTACTAATATTAAAATAATATAATTTTCTATATTATGTTACAATTCTCCTTTCATTTGTGTGCTTAACATCCTGTCTCCACATGTAATATTTGCATTCACTTTCACCTCTCTATTAGTGAGTAGGTTGATAATTTTGAAAAAGAATGCAAATATTACATGTCAAGAAAAAAGTTTTCTTAAAAACAATACAGAGATGAAAAGATAATTGAGAAAGATAATGATCACACTTGTTTTTTCCAATTAGCTAATTATTACTAATTATTGGTAATTATTACTAATTATTGGTAATTATTATTAATTATTGGTAATTATTCCTAATTATTGGTAATTACTCCTAATTATTGGTAATTATTGGTAATTATTGGTAATTATTGGTAATTATTGGTAATTATTCCTAATTATTGGTAATTATTCCTAATTATTTGTAATTATTCCTAATTATTGGTAATTATTGGTAATTATTGGTAATTATTGCTAATTATTGGTAATTATTGGTAATTATTGGTAATTATTTGTAATTATTGGTAATTATTTTTAATTATTCATAATTATTAGTAATTATTGATAATTATTGGTAATTATTCCTATTTATTATTAATTATTCCTAATTATTGGTAATTATTCCTAATTATTGGTAATTATTGGTAATTATTGGTAATTATTGGTAATTGTTGGTAATTATTGGTAATTATTACTAATTATTGATAATTAATGTTATTTATTCCTAATTATTGTTAATTATTGGTAATTATTACTAATTCTTGGTAATTATTGGTAATCATTCCAAATTATTGTTAAGTATTCCTAATTATTGGTAATTATTGGTAATTATTACTAATTATTAAAAATTATTACTAATTATTGGTAATTATTGGTAATTATTCCTAATTATTGTTAATTATTAGTAATTATTGGTAATTATTGTTAATTATTGGTAATTATTGGTAATTATTGGTAATTATTGGTAATTATTGGTAATTATTGGTAATTATTGGTAATTATTGGTAATTATTGGTAATTATTGGTAATTATTGGTAATTATTGGTAATTATTGGTAATTATTCCTAATTATTGGTAATTATTCCTAATTATTGGTAATTATTCCTAATTATTGGTGATTATTCCTAATTATTGGTCATTATTCCTAATTATTGGTAATTATTTCTAATTATTGGTAATTATTCCTAATTATTGGTAATTATTGGTAATTATTGGTAATTATTGGTAATTATTGGTAATTATGGGTAATTATTGTTAATTATTGGTAATTATTTGTAATTATTGGTAATTATTGGTAATTATTGGTAATTATTGGTAATTATTGGTAATTATACCTAATTATTGGTAATTATTCCTAATTATTGGAAATTATTCCTTATTATTGGTAATTATTCCTAATTATTTGTAATTATTAGTAATTATTGGTAATTATTATTAATTATTGGTCATTATTATTAATTATTGGTCATTATTATTAATTATTGGTAATTATTATTAATTATTGGTAATTATTATTAATTATTGGTAATTATTCCTAATTATTGGTAATTATTTCTAATTATTGGTAATTATTCCTAATTATTTGTAATTATTGGTAATTATTGGTAATTATTCCTAATTATTGGTGATTATTGCTAATTATTGGTAATTATTGGTAATTATTGGTAATTATTGGTAATTATTTATAATTATTGGTAATCTTTGGTAATTATTGGTAATTATTGGTAATTATTGGTAATTATTCCTAATTATTGGTAATTATTCCTAATTATTGATAATTATTGGTAATTATTGGTAATTATTATCAATTATTGGTAATTATTATTAATTATTAGTAATTATTATTAATTATTGGTAATTATTCCTAATTATTGGTAATTATTCCTGATTATTGGTAATTATTCCTGATTATTGGTAATTATTCCTAATTATTGGTAATTATTGTTAATTATTAGTAATTATTATTAATTATTGGTAATTATTCCTAATTGTTGTTAATTATTCCTAATTGTTGGTAATTATTCCTAATTGTTGGTAATTATTCCTAATTATTGGTAATTATTCCTAATTATTGGTAAATATTGACAATTATTGGCAATTATTGGTAAATATTGGTAATTATTGGTAATTATTTGAAAATATTGACAATTATTGGCAATTATTGGAAATTATTGGTAAATATTGGTAAATATTGGTAATTATTGGAAAATATTGACAATTATGGAAATTATTGGTAAATATTGGTAAATATTGGTAAATATTGATAATTATTACTAATTATCACTAATTATCACTAATTATCACTAATTATTGTTAATTAATACTAATTATTGGTAATTATTGGTAATTATTGTTAATTATTGTTAATTATTGTTAATTATTATTAATTATTATAATTATTATTAATTAATGTTACTTATTACTAATTATTGTTAATTTTTCTAATTATTAATTTTTTTTGAATTATTCCAATTATTACAAATTATATGCATTAATTACTAATTACATTCATTAACTACAAATTACATTCATTAACTACAAATTACATTCATTAACGACAAATTACATTCATTAACTACTAATTACATTCATTAACTACTAATTACATTCATTAACTACTAATTACATTCATTAATTACTAATTACTATCTTTAATTTAAATTAAAGTTATTAATTACTAATTACAATCATTTAATTATTAAATATTGTTAATTACTAATAATTAAATCTAACAAATCAAATTTAAAACCTTAATTCAACATAATTATATCTAATAAGAAATAATACAAACTAATGTAAAAATATAAAACAAAAACAATAAATAAATATTAAATTAAAAGTCAGAAAAAAACCTTAAACTGGTTTTCGAGCTTTTGATTTGTTGTACTTGTAGGATGATCCCCGCAACCTCCTTAAAATCGACTTGCAAAACAAAATTCACTCAACACATATAAATTAGTAAAAAGTAGTTCAGATTCAGAAAACTTGTCAAGGATGGCTGTATTTATAGGTTAGATTATTTGCGACAGGGTTTATTGGGACGGGAATACCCTCGCAATTGGTATTATTTGTGACGGGACCGTCGCAAATAACCCCGGCCACATTTATTATGGGCGGCAAAAAAAGGGATTATTTGCGACGGGGCCCGTCGCAAATGACCCATGCCGCCAGGTTATTAGCTACGAGAACCCCTTCCCGTAGCTAATAACCAGTTACCGCTGCCGGTTATTTGCGACGGGAAGGAGATACCGTCGCAAATATCTTTCGCGCGATTTGGCGCGCATTCGCGCCAAACCATTTGCAACAGGTGAGAATATTCGATCGCAAATTACTCTTTATTTGCGACGGGGCATAATCCCCATCGCAAATACCCCCGCAATCGGGGTATTTGCGACGAGACATATTCCCATCGCAAATAACCCGTCGCTAATACCACTTTATCCCATAGTGTCAATGGATGAATTGACCTCAATGGCCGAATTGAACTAATTATCCTAATTATCATAAATTTTCATCAATTGGTCTCAACTGGTATCAATTGCCTAATTGGACTCAATTAGGCGAATTGCCTAAATTGACCTCAATTGGCCAAATTAACCTCAATTGGCCTAATTGTCCTTTATTGGCTTAATTTTCCTAAATGGCCTCAATTGTTTTAATTTCCCTAATTTGAATCTATTGGACAAAATTGGAACCAATGATCTAATTGGAATCAATTGGCCTTAATTGGCCTCAATTAGCGTCAATTTTCATTATTAGCCTAATTGGCATAATTGGCGTCAATTGGCGTCAATTGGCCTAAATGGATTAATTGGCCTCAATAGTCCTCAATTGGCCTAATAGTTACAATTTTGCATAATTGAACTAATTGACCTCAATTGGCCTCAATTGGTGTAAATTGGACTGATTTGCCTAATTGGCCTCAATTGGCCACAATTTTCCTATTTGGCCTTAATTAGCCTAATTGGAATAATTGGCCTAATTTTCATAATTGGTTTCAATTGAATTTTATTGGCATCAATGGACTAATTGGACTCTATTGGCCTAATTGGCATCAATTGGCATAATTGGCGTCAATTATCATAATTGACCTAATTGGACTTAATTAGCCTCAATTTTCCAAATTGGATTCAATTGTAATAATTGACATCAAATGGCCTAATTGGCCTCAAGTTACCTATTGGTGTTAATTGTCCTAGTTAGACTAATTGGTATAATTGGACTAATTAGCTTAATTGGGTTCAATTTGTTTCAATTGGTCTCAATGGACTAATTGGACTCAATTGGTCTCAATTGATCTAATTGGCATAATTCTCCTCAATTGATCTTAATGGAAAAATTGGCCACAATTGGCCTCATAAACTAATAGGAATAAATTGGCCTCAATTTTCCTAAGCAGCCTAATTGAACTAATTGTCATAATTTCCCTCAATGGATGAATTAGCAACAATGGCCCAATTGAACTAATTGACCTAGTTGGACTAATTGGACTCAATGGTCTAACAGACCTAATTACCCTAATGGGCCTCAATGTAGGAATTGGTCCCAATGGAGTAATTGGCCTAATTGATCTAATTTTCCTAATTCGTCTCAATGGTCTAAATAGCTTCGTTAGCCTCAATTTGACTCAATTGGCTTAATTAGCCTTAATTGGACGAATTGGAAAATTGGCCTAATTGGACTTAATTGGCCTCAATTTGCATAATTGGGCTGAATTTTCCTGAATTGGCCTCAATGGCTCAATTGGCCAAATTGGTCTAATAGCACTCAATTGGCCTCAATGGCCAAATTAGCCTAATAAGCCTCAATTGGAGTCAATTGGCCTCAATTGGCCTTATAGGACTCAATTGGACTCAATTGGCCTTAATTGGCATAATCAGACTAATTGATATTAATGAATCAATTGGTTGAATTGGAGTAATTTTCCTAATAGTTCTTAATTGAACTAATTATCCTCAATTGGCCTCAATTGGACGAATTGGTCTAATTGGCCCAATAGGCCTCAATTGGCCTAACAGGTCTCAATTGGCCTAATTAGCCTTAATTAGCATCAAGCAGCCTCACATGGCCTCATGTGTCCTCAATTGGCCTCAACTGGCCTCAATTGGCCTCAACTGGCCTCAATTGGCCTCAACCGGCCATAATTGGCCTCAACCGGCCATAATTGGCCTCAACTAGCCTCAATTGGCCTCATGTGGCCTCAATTCACCTAAATTGGCTTCAATTGAGCTTAATTGGCATCAATTGGCATCAATTGGCCTCAATTGGTCTAATTGGCCTAATTGTCATCAATTGGCCTCAATTGGCCTCAGTTGGACTCAATTGGCCTAATGGATTCAATTGTTCCCAATTGTCTTCATTTTGTCTCAATTGGCCTCAATTTTCCTAATTAGCATAATTGGCCACAATTGGCCAAATTGGCCTCTATTGGACACAATTGGCCTTAATTGGCCTCAATTGGTGTAATTGGCCTCAATAGGCCTAATTTGACTCAATTCGATGCAATTGGCCTTAGTTTCCCAAATTGCCCAAATTGACCACATTTAGCCTAATTGGCCTCAATTGGCACCAATTGGCCTCAATTAGCCCCAATTGGCCTCAATTTGCTTCAATTGTCCTCAATAGGCCTAATTGGTCATAATTGGCCTCAATTTGCCTCAATTTTTCTAATTCGACTAATTGGACTCAATTGGCCTAAATTGGTATAAATAGCTTAATTGGACACAATTGACCTCAATGGGATTTAATTTGCCTAATTGGCCTTAATTGGCCCAATTGGCCCAATTGGCCTCAATTGACCTCAATTGGACTTAATTGGCAAAATTGGCCTCAATTGGACTAATTGTCCTCAATTGAACTCAATTTACATAATTGGCCTCAATTTTTCTCAATTGGATGAATTCACCTTATTGGGCTCATTGGCCTCAATTAAACTCATTTTTCCTAATTGGCCTCAATTGGTCAAATTGGACTTGTTGGCCTAATTGGCCTCAATTATTATTAATAGTCCTAAATTGTCCAAATTGGCCTCATTGGCATAATTTTCCTCAATTGGCATCAATTTCCCTCAATTTGTTTCAAATGTCCTAATTTTCCAAATTAGCCTCAATAGGCTCAATAAGGTCCAATGGTCTAATTGGTCTCAATTGGCCTCAATTGGACTCAATTTCCTAATTCGAATAAATTAGAAATTGGCCTAGTTGTCCTTAATTGGCATTAATTTTCCTAATTGCCAAAATTTTCCTCAATTAGAAATTGTCCTAATTGGCCTCAATTGGAATCACCTAGCCTCAACCTCAATTTATCTCAATTTGATTAATTAGCCTCAAGTGGACTAATTGTCATAATTGGCTAACGGATCTAAATGGCCTCAATAGATGAATTGGCCTCAATTGGTGGAATCGGCCTCAATAGGCAAAATTTGATTCAATTGGTCAAAATTTTCCTCAATTGGCCTCAATTGATCAAATTGGCCTAATTGGAGTCAATTGTTTTAATTGGACTAATTGGCCTCAATTTTCCTAATTGGCCTCAATTGGCCTCAATTTTCCTAATGGACCTCAATTGGCCAAATTCGTCTAATTAGAATTATTTTCCTAATTGGAATAATTTGTTTTAATTGGCCTCAATGGAATAGTTGGCCTCAATTGGCAAAATATGCCTAATTGGTCACAATTGGCCTCAATGGCCTAATTGGCATCAATTAGACTCCTTTAGAAATTGGCTAATTTGTCTCAATTGACCTCAATTTTTCTAAGCGTCAATTGGCATCAACTTTCCTAATTGGCCTTAATTGTTCTAATAGTAATAGCTAGCTTGAATGGACTAAATGAATGAATTGGACTCAATGCCCTAATTGGCCATCAATTCTCCTAAATTGGTCTCAATTGGCCACAATTATCCTCAATTGCACTCAATTGAAATCAACTTGCCTAATAGGACTCAATTGGCCTCAATTGGTCAAATTGGACTCAATTAGATTCCACCGACCTCAATTGGCCTCAGTTAGCCTCAATTGGCTGAATTGGTATAATTGGCCTCAATTATTCTCAATAGGCCTCAGTTTTCCCAATTAGACTCAACTAGCCTCAATTGGACTCAATTGGCTGCAATTGGCTCAATTTCTCCCAATTGGACTTAATTAGTCTAATTGGATTAATTGGTCTCAATTGGCCTCTATTTTCCTCATGTGGCCAAATTGTACTCAATTGGTCTAACTGGCTGCAATTAGACCCAATTGGTCTCAATTGTTCTCATCTAGCCTAATTGAACGCAATTGGATGAATTTGCCAAATTGGGCCAAATTGGACTCAATAGGCCTCAATTGGACTAATTCGCACCAATTGGCCTCAATTGGTCGCAATTGATCTTAATTGCCCCCAATTGGCCTCAATTTGACTAATTGGACTAATTTGCCTCAATTGACCTCAATTGGCCTAGTTGCCCTCAATTGGACTCAATTGGCATAAAGTGACCTAATTGGCATAATTGGCTTCAACTGGCTTAATTGGCCTCTATTGGCTTCAATTGGCCTAATTTCCATAGTTGGGCTCAATTGGCCTCAATTGGCCTCAATTGACGTAATTAGGCTTAATTGGCCTCAATTTTCCAAATTCAACTCAATTGGCCTCAGTTGGCCTAATTTTCCTCAATTGGCCTCAATTGGCCTTAATTGGACTCAATTGGGCTGACTTGACCTAACAGGCCTCAATTGGCCTAATTGATCTATTTGGCCTCAATTGTCCTCAATTGGCCGAATTGGCCTCAACTAGACTCAATTGGCCAAGTTGGCATAAATTGGCCTAATTGGCCTCAATTGGCCTCAATTGGCTAATTGCCTGAATTGTACTAAATTGGCCTCAAATTGCATCAAATTGCCACAATTAGCCTAATAGGGATCAATTGGCTTCAATGGGCCTCAATTGACCTGAGTTGGCCTAACTGGCCTCAATCAGCATAATTGGCCCAATTAGCCTCAATGGGCCTCAATGGGCCACAATTGACCTAATTGGCCTCAATTGGCGATAGTTGGCCTAGCTGGCCTCAATTGGCCTAATTGGACTAATTGGTCTGAACTCGCCTCAATTGGCCAAAGTGGCCTAGATTGGCTTAATTGTCCAAAATGGCCTCAATTGGCCTCAATTAGTCTCAATTAGGTTCAATTGGATTAATTGGCCTCAATTTGCCTAATTGGCATCAATTTGACTCAATTCGCCTCAATTGGGATGAATTGACGCCAATTGGCCACAATTGACCTAAATGGACTAATTGGACCCAAATGGCCCCAATTTGCCTCAATTGGCCTCAATTGGTCTCAATTGGCCATAATTGGCCTTAAATGGCTGAATTGGCTGAATTTGCCTCAATTTGCCTTAATAGGTGTCAGTTGACTTAAGTGGCCTCAATTGGCCGTAGTTGGCCTCAATTGCCCCTAATTAACCTCAATGGGCCTAATTGGAATAATGGGTCTCACTTGGCCTCAATAGAACTAGTTGACCTAAATTGGACTCAATTGGCTACAAGTGGTATAATGGGCCTAATTGGCCTCAATTGGCCTAATTGGCATCAATTAGCCTCAATTGGCCTCAATTGGCCTAATTGCCTCAATTGGCCTTAATTGGCCTGAATTGGCTTCAATTGGCCTCATTTTGCCTAATGGGTCAATGTTGGCCAAACTCGACTCAATTTGGCTCAATTGGCCAAATATTATCCTCAATTGGCCCAATTGGCCTAAATTGGCCTCAATTTCCTAATTGGCATCAATTGGTCTCAATTTTCCTCTTTTGGCCTATGTTTTCTTGAGATGTCCTAACTGGCCTCAATTGGCATTATTGGCCTAATTGTCCTCAATTTGTCTCAATATGCCTCAATTTGACTCAATTGGATGAATTGTCCTAATTTTCCTAATTTTCCTCAATTGGCCTCAATTGGACTCAATTGACCTTTATTGGACTCAATTTTCCTAATTTTCAAAAAATGGCCTCCATTGGTCTCAATTGGCCTCAATTTTCTTCAATAGGATGAATTGGCCTAATTGGACTCAACTGTCCATAATAGGGAACAATTGGCCCAATTGGCCCCAATTGGGATCAAATTGGCCTAAATTGGAATCAATTGGAAATGATTGGCCTTAATGGATCCTAATTGGTTTCAATTAGCCCAATAGGACTAATTGGCCTCAATTTGTTAGGTTTGCCTCAATTAGCCTCAAGTGGCCAAATTGTCCTCGATCGGAATCAATTGGCCACCATTGACCTCAATTGGCCTTATTGGCCTCAATTGGCCTTAATTGACCTCATTAGCCTAAATTGGCCTATATTGGGCTAAATTGGCCAAAATTGGCCAAAATTGGTCAATTGGTCACAATGGACCTAATTGGCCTCAATTGGCCTCAATTGGACTCAATTGAGCTAACTGACCTCAATTAGCCTCCATTAGCCTCAATAGGCCTCAATGGGCCATATTGGCCGCAATTGGACTAAATTTGCCTCAATTTCCCTCATTGGCCTCAATTGGTATAATTATCCTAATTTTCCTCAATTGGCCTCAATATGACTCAACTGGCCTTAATTAGTCTAATTGGATTTAATTGTATTCATTTGGAATCTATTAGCCCCAATTGGCCTCAATTGGCCACAATTGGCCTAATTGGCATTAATTGGCATCCATTGGCCTTAATTGGCTTAATTGGCATAATTGGGCTAACTGACCTCAATTGGCCTAATTGGTCTCAATTGGAATAATGGGCCTCAATTGGCCTCAATTGGTCTAATTCACCCCAATTTTCCTAATGGGCCTCTATTGGCCTCAATGGGCCTCAATCGACCTTAATTGGCCCAAATTGACCAAATTGGCCTCTATTGCCATCAATTGGATTCAATTTTCTTTAGTCAACCTCAATTTTCCTCCATTAGCCTCAATTGGAGTCAATTGGCATAATTGGACAATTGGCCTCAATTGGCCTCAATTTGTCTTAATTTTCCTCAATTGGTCTAGATTGGCCTCAATTGGCCTCAATTGGCTTGAATTGGCCTCAATTGGCCTTAATTGGCCTAATTGGTTGCAATTGGACTCAATTTACCTAATTGGCCTCAATTGAACTTTGTTGTTCCCTATTGGAATCAATTGACTTAATTTGAGTAATTGGACACAATTGGTATCATTTGGCCTAATTGACCTCAATCGGCCTTATTGGCGCCAGTTGGCCTCAAGTAGTCGAATTGTCTTAACTAGCCTAATTAGCCTCAATTGGGCTAATTAGACTCACTTGACCACAATTGGCCTAATTCACCTCAGTTGGCCTCAAATTCACTTAATTGGCCTCAATTGGCCTAATTGGCCTCAATTAGACGCATTTTGCCAAATTTGCCTCAACGGGCCTCAATTGGACTCAATTGGCCATCCAATTAGACTTAATTGGCCTAATTAGACTAATCGGCCTCAATTGGTCTTAACTGGTTTAATTGGACCAATTGTTCTCAATTGTCCTTAAGTGGTCAAATATGAATAATTGACGTATTTGGACTAATTGGCCTCAATCGGGATCAATTAGCCGCAATTGGCCTAATTGCCCTCAACTTGCTGTAATTGGACGGATTGGCCTCAATTGGCCTCAAATAGGCTCAATTGGCCGAATTGGCCAAATTGGCCTCAATTGGTCTCAATTGGTCTCAATTGGACAAATTTTCCTAATTGGCCTCAATTGCCCTAATTTCCCTCAATTGGCCCCAATTGGATAATTGGCCTCAATTGACTTGAATTGGCCTCAATTGGCCTAATATTCCTCAATTTGCCTCAATTTTACTAATTGGCCTCGATTGACATCAATTGGTCGAATTTTCATTAATTAGCCTAATTGTTCTAATTGCCCTCAATTGGCCTAAATATTCCTAATTGGCCATAATTGGTTTAATTGGTTAAATTGGACTAAATGGCCTAATTGTACTCAATAGCTAAATTGACATCATTAGACCAATTGGACTAATTATCCTAACTGTAAAACAATTTTAGAATTGGAAATGGGCCTAATTGGCCTCAATTTAGCTCAATTGGACTCAATTGGCAACAGTTGGCCTCAATTTTCCTAATTCGACTCAACTGGACTAAGTGGCCTAATTAGCCTAACTGGCCTAATTTTTCTAAAATTTGGAATTTTCCTCAATGGACTAATTGGACTAATTATCTTAATTGGAAAAAATTGTCATCAAGTGGCTTCAATTGGCCTCAACTGGTATCTATTGGCCTGAATGGCCTCAATTGGGAGAATTGGCCTAATTGACCACAACTGGCCAAAATTGTCCAAATTGGCCACAATTTTCCTAATTGAGCTCATTTGGCCTAATTTTCCTAATTAGAATAAATGGCCTAATTTACAGAATTAGCTTCAATTGGCTTTAATTGGCCTCAATGGAATAATTGGCCTCAATTGGCATAATTGGCCTAATTGGTCTCAACTAGCCTCAATGGCCTAATTGGCCTTAGTTGGCCATAATTATAAATTGGAATATTTGGCCACAATTGGCCTTAGCCTTAATTGGATTCAATTTTCCTCAATTGTCCTCAATTTTCCTAACTGGCCTTTATTGCACAAATTAGCCAAATTGGCCTAAATGGCCTCAATGGATGAATTGACCTCAATGGACTAATTGAACTAATTATACTAATTGTCATAAATTGTATTCAATTGGTCTCAACTATTATCAATTGGCCTAATTGGACTCAATTAGGCAAATTGTCTAAATTTACCTCAATTGTCCAAATTAGCCTCAATTGGCCTAATTGGCCTTTATTGGCTTAATTTTCCTAAATGGCCTCAATTGTTTTAATTTCCCTAATTTGAATCAATTGGACTAAATTGGAATCAATTGACCTCAATTGGCATCAATTAATGTCAATTTTCATAATTAGCCTAATTGGGATAATTGGCGTCAATTGGCGTCAATTGGCCTAAATGGCTTAATTGGCCTCAATTGGCCTAATATTTACCATTTGTCCTAATTGAACTAATTGACCTCAATTGGCCTCAATTGGTGTAAATTGGACTTATTGGCCTAATTGACCCCAATTGGCCACAATTTTCCTATTTGGCCTTAATTATCCTAATTGGAATAATTGGCCTAATTAGCATAATTGGTATCAATTGAATTTTATTGGCCTCAATGGAATAATTGGACTCAATTGGCCTAATTGGCGTCAATTGGCCTAATTGGTGTCAATTGTAATAATTGGCCTAATTGGACTTAATAGCCTCAATTTTCCAAATTAGATTCAATTGGAATAATTGACATCAAATGGCCTAATTGGCCTCAGGTTGCCTATTGGTGTTAATTGTCCTAGTTGAAAAAATTGGCATAATTGGCATAATTATCCTAATTGGATTCAATTTGTTTCAATTGGTCTCAGTGGACTAATTGGTCTCAATTGATCTAATTGACATAATTGTCCTCAATTGATCTTAATGGACTAATGGGCACAATTGGCCTCATAATCTAATTAGAATCAATTTCCCTCAATTGGCCTAATTATCCTCAATTTTCCTAAGCAGCCTAACTGAACTAATTGTCCTAATTTTCTACAATGTCTGAGTCAACAACAATGGCCCAATTGGAATAATTGACCTAGTTGGACTAATTGGACTCAATAGTCTAACTGACCTAATTGCCCTAATGGGCCTCAATGTCCTAATTGTTCCCAATGAAGTAATTGGACTAATTGATCTAATTTTCATAATTCGACTCAATGGTCTAAATGGACTCTTTGGCATTAATTGGAGTCAATTAGATTAATTAGCCTTAATTGGATGAATTGGAAAATTGGCCTAATTGGCCTTAATTGGACTCAATTTGCATAATTGGCCTGAATTGTCCTGAATTGGCCTCAATGGCTCAATTGGCCAAATTGGCCTAATAGCCCTCAATTGGCAACAATTGGATTCAATGGCCTAATTATCCTAATCAGCCTCGATTGGAGTCAATTGGCCTCAATTGGCCTTATAGGCCTCAATTGGTCTCAATTGGCCTTAATTGTTATAATTAGACTAATTGGTATTAATGAATCAATTTTTTGAATTGTACTAATTGTCCTAATAGGTTTTAATTGGACTAATTAGCCTCAATTGGACGAATTAGTCCAATTGGCATAATATGCCTCAATTGGCCTAGTAGGCCTCAATTGGCCTAATATGCCTCAATTGGCCTAATTGGCCTAATTGGCCTAATAGGCCTCAATCGGCCTAATTAGCCTTAATTAGCATCAAGCAGCCTAAATTGGCCTCAAGTGTCCTCAATGGGCCTCAACTGGCCTCAATTGGCCTCAACTGGCCTCAATTGGCCTCAACCGGCCTCAATTCACCTAAATTGGCTTCAACTGAGCTTAATTGGCATCAATTGGCATCAATTGGCCTCAATTGGTGTAATTGGCCTAATTGGACTCAATTGGACTAAATTGGCCTCAATTGGACTCAATTGGAATAATTGATTCAATTGTCCTCAATTGTCTTCATTTTGTCTCAATTGGCCTCAATTTTCCTAGTTAGCATAATTGGACACAATTGGCCAAATTGGACTCTATTGGACACAATTGGCCTTAATTGGCCTCAATTGGTGTAGTTGGCCCCAATAGGCCTAATTTGACTCAATTGGATTCAATTGGCCTCAGTTTCCCAAATTTCCCAAATTGACCACATTTAGCCTAATTGGCCTCAATTGGCCCCAATTGGCCTCAATTAGCCCCAATTGGCCTCAATTGGCCTCAATTTGCTTCAATTGTCCTCTTTTGGCCAAATTGGTCTTAATTGGCCTAATTGGCCTCAATTTGCCTCAATTTTCCTAATTGGACTAGTTGGACTCAATTGGCCTAAATTGGCATAATTAGCTTAATTGGACACAATTGACCTCAATGGGATTTAATTTGCCTAATTGGCCTCAATTGGCCCAATTGGCCTCAATTAACCTCAATTGGACTTAATTGGCCAAATTGGACTCAATTAGACTAATTTCCCTCAATTTAACTCAATTTACATAATTGGCCTCAATTTTCCTCAATTGGTCAAATTGGCCTTGTTGGCCTATTTGGCCTCAATTAGTATTAATTGTCCTAAATTGGCCTAATTGGCCTCAATGGAACAATTTTCCTCAATTAGCATCAATTTTCCTCAATTTGTTTCAAATTTCCTGATTTTCCTAATTAGCCTCTATAGACTCAATAAGGTCCAGTGGTCTATCTAGTCTCAATTGGCCTCAATGACCTAATTGGCCTCAATGGGACTCAATTTCCTAATTTGAATCAATTAGAAATTGGCCTAGTAGTCCTTAATTGTCCTCAATTTTCATAATTTCCAACAATTTCCCTCAATTGGAAATTGTCCTAATTGGCCTCAATTGGAATCACCTAGCCTAAACCTCAATTTATCTCAATTTGATTAATTAGCCTTAAGTGGACTAATTGGCCTAATTGGCTAACTGATCTAAATGGCCTCGATGGCTGAATTGGCCTCAATTGGTGGAATTGTTCTCAATAGGCAAAATTGGATTCAATTGGTCTAATTTTCCTCAATTGGCCTTAATTGATCTAATTGGCCTAATTGGAGTCAATTGGTTTAATTGGACTAATTGGCCTCAATTTTCCTAATTGGCCTCAATTGGCCTCAATTTTTCTAATAGACCTCAATTGGCCTAATTGGTCTAATTAGAATTATTTTCCTAATTGGAATAATTTGTTTTAATAGGCCTCAATGGAATAGTTGGCCTCAATTGGCCAAATACGCCTAATTGGACAAAATTGGCCTCAATGGCCTAATTGGCATCAATTAGCCTCAATTAGAAATTGGTTAATTTTCCTCAATTGACCTCAATTTTCCTAAGCGTTATTTGGCCTCAACTTTCCTAATTGGTCTCAATTGGTCTAATTGTAAGAGCCAGCTTAAATGGACTAAATGACTGAATTGGACTCAATGGCCTAATTGGCCTTCAATTCTCCTCAATTGGTCTCAATTGGCCTCAATTATCCTCAATTTCTTTCAATTTAAATCAACTGGCCTAATTGGACTCAACTGGCCTCAATTGGACTCAACTAGCCTCAATTGGAATCAATTAGCCTAATTGGTCTCAATAGGCGCAATTGGCTGAGTTGGCATAATTGGCCTCAATTGGTCAAATTGGCCTTAATTAGATTCCACTTACCTCAATTGGCCTCAATTAGCCTCAATTGGCCGAATTGGTATAATTAGCCTCAATTATTCTCAATAGGCCTCAGTTGGCCCAATTAGACTCAACTGGCCTCAACTGGACTCAATTGGCTGCAATTGGCTCAATTTCTCCCAATTGGACTTAATTGGTCTAATTGGACTAATTGGTCTCAATTGGCCTCTATTTGCCTCAAGTGGACAAATTGGCCTCAATTGGTCTAATTGGCTGTAATTAGACTCAATTGGTCTCAATTGGTCTCATCTAGACTAATTGGCCTCAATTGGACGAATTTGCCTAATTGGTCTTAATTGGGCTCAATAGGCCTCAATTAGACTAATTCGCACAAATTGGCCTCAATTGGTCGCAATTGGCTTTAATTTCCCCCAATTGGCCTCAACTTGACTAATTGGAATAATTTTCCTCAATTGACCTCAATTGGCCTAGTTGGCCTCAATTGGACTCAATTATCATAAAGTGACCTAATTGGCATAATTGGATTCAATTGGCTTAATTGGCCTCTATTGGCCTCAATTGGCCTAATTTCCATAGTTGGGCTCAATTGGCCTCAGTTGGCCTCAGTTGACATAATTAGGCTTAATTGGCCTCAATTTTCCAAATTCAACTCAATTGGCCTTAATTGGCCTAATTTTCCTCAATTGGCCCCAATTGGCCTCCATAGGACTCAATTGGGCTGACTTGACCTAACATTCCTCAATTGGCCAAATTGACCTATTTTGCATCAATTTGCCTCAATTGGCTGAATTGGCCTCAACTGGACTCAATTGGCCAAGTTTGCATAAATTGGCCTAATTGGCCTCAATTGGCCTCAATTGGCTAATTGCCCGAATTGTACTCAATTCGCCTCAAATTGCATCAAATTTCCACAATTATCCTAATAGGGATCAATTGGATTTAATGGTCCTCAATTGACCTGAGTTGGCCTAACTGGCCTCAATCAGCCTAATTGGACCAATTAGCCTCAATGGGCCTCAATAGGCCTCAATAGGCCACAATTGGCCTAGCTAGCCTCAATTATCCTAATTGGACTAATTGGTCTGAACTCACCTCAATTGGATTAAGTGGCCTAGATTGGCATAATTGGCCAAAATGGCCTCAATTGGCCTCAATTACTCTCAATTAGGTTCAATTGGATTAATTGGCTTCAATTTGCCTAATTGGCATCAATTTGACTCAATTCGCCTCAATTGGCATTAATTGACGCCAATTGGCCACAATTGACCTAATTGGACTAATTGGACCCAAATGGCGTCAATTTTCCACAATTTGACTCAATTTTCCCCAATTGGTCTCAATTGGCCATAATTGACCATAATTGGCTGAATTGGCTGAATTAGCTGAATTGGCCTCAATTTGTCTCAATAGGTCCCAACTAACTTAATTGGCCTCAATTAGGTTCAATTGGCCTTAATTACCCCCAATTAGCCTCAATGGGCCTAATTGGAATAATTGGCCTCACATGGCCTCAATAGACCTAGTTGACCTCAATTGGACTCAATTGGCCGCAAGTGGTATAATGGGCCTAATTGGCCTCAATTGGCCTAATTGGCATCAATTAGCCTCAGTTGGCCTCAATTAGCCTAATTGGAATCAATTAGCCTCAATTGGCCTCAATTGGCCTAATTGCCTCAATTGGCCTTAATTGGCCTGAATTGGCTTCAATTGGCCTCATTTTTCCTAATTGGCCTCTGTTGGTCAAACTGAACTCAATTTGTCTCAATTGGCCAAAAATTAACCTTAATTGGCCCAATTGGCCTCAATTGGCCTCAATTTTCCTAATTGGCATCAATTGGTCTCAATTGGCCTCTTTTGGCATATGTTTTCTTCAGTTGTCCTAACTGGCCTCAATTGGCCTTATTGGCCTCAATTGGCCTCAATATGCCTCAATTTGACTCAATTGGATGAATTGGCCTAATTTTCCTAATTTTCTTCAATTGGACTCAATTGGCCTCAATTTTCCTCAATTGAACTTTATTGGCTTCAATTTTCCTAATTTCCCACAATTGGCTCCATTGGTCTCAATTGGCCTCAATTGGTCTCAACAGGACGAATTGGCCTAATTGGATTCAACTGGCAGTAATAGGGCTCAATTGGCCCAATTGGCCTAAATTGGGATGAAATTGGCCTCAAATGGAATCAATTGGCCACAATTGGCCTTAATGGCTCCAAATTGGTTTCAATTAGCCCAATAGGACTAATTGGCCTCAATTGGTTTTGTTTGCCTTAATTGGCCTCAAGTGGCCAAAATTGTCCTCAATTGGAATCAATTGGCCTCCATTGACCTCAATTGGCCTTATTGGCCTCAATTGTTCTCAATTGACCTCATTAGCCTATATTGGCCTAAAGTGGGCTAAATTAGCCAAAATTGGCCAAAATTGGTCAATAGGTCACAATGGACCTAATTGGCCTCAATTGGCCACAATTGCACTCAATTGACCTAATTGACCTCAATTCGCCTCAATTTGCCTCAATAGGCCTCAATGGGCCATATTGGCCTCAATTGGACAAAATTTGCCTCAATTTCCCTAATTGGCCTCAATTGGTATAATTAGCCTAATTTGCCTCAATTGGCCTCAATATGACTCAATTGGCCTTAATTGGTCTACTTGGCCTTAATTGTCTTCATTTGGAATCTATTGGCCTCAACTGGCCACAATTGGCCTAATTGGCATTAATTGGACTCAATTGGCCTAATTGGCCTAATTGGCCTCAATTGGCCTAATTGGTCTCAATTGGAATAATGGGTCTCAATTGGCCTTAATTGTTTTAATTCACCACAATTGGCCTAATGGGCCTCGATTGGCCTCAATGGGCCTCAATCGACCTTAATTGGCCTCATTTGACCAAATTGGCCTCTATTGCCCTCAATTGGCTTCAATTTTCCTCAGTTAGCCTCAATTAGGCTCAATTAGCCTCAATTGGAGTCAATTGGCATAATAGGACTATTGGCCTCAATTGGCCTAATTGGCCTAATTGGCCTCAATTGGTCTTAATTTTCCTCAATTGGCCTAGATTGGACTCAATTGGCCTAAATTGGCTTTAATTGGACTCAATTGACCTAATTGGTTGCAATTTGACTCAATTTACCTAATTGGCCTCAATTTGGCTTTGTTGTTCCCTATTGGACTCAATTGAACTAATTGGAGTAATTGGCCAAAATTGGTCTCATTTGGCCTAATTGGCCTAATTGGACTTATTGGCGCTAGTTGGCCACAAGTATTCAAATTGGCATAACTGGCCTAATTAGCCTCAATTCGGCTAATTAGACTCACTAGGCCACAATTGGCCTAATTCACCCCAGTTGGCCTCAAATTCTCTTAATTGGCATGAATTGGACTAATTGGCCTCAATTAGCCGCAGTTGGCCACATTAGCCTCAACGAGCCTCAATTGGACTCAATTGGCCCTCCAATTAGACTTAATTGGCCTAATTGGACTAATCGGCCTCAATTGGTCTTAACTTGTTTAATTGGCCTGGTTTTTCTCAATTGTCCATAAGTGGTCGAATATGGATAATTGACTTATTTGGCCTAATTGGACTTAATCAGGCTAAATTAGCTGCAATTGGCCTAATTCCCTCAACTTGCCGCAATTGGATTAATTGGCCTCAATTGGCCTCAGTTGGCCTCAACTAGGCTCAATTGGCCAAATTGGCCAAATTGGCTTCAATTGGCCTCAATTGGCCAAATTTTCCTAATTGGCCTCAATTGCCCTAATTGCCCCCAATTGGCCCCAATTGGATAATTGGCCTCAATTGAATTGAATTGGCCTCAATTGGCCTGATTCGCCTCAATTTTAATCAATTTGCCTAATTGGCCTCGATTGACATCAATTGGTCGAATTTTCCTTAATTGGCCTAATTGGTCTAATTGCCCTCAATTGTCCTTCATTGGCAGTAGTTGGCCTAATTGGTCTCACATGGCCTCAATTGGCTTCATTTTTCCTAATTGACCTCAATTGGCCTCAATTGGCCCCAATTGGCCTTAATTGGACTCAATTGGCATAATTGATCTAATGGATCTCAATTTGCGTAATTGGCCCCAATTGGCCTCAATTGGACTCAATTGGCCAAATTGGCCTAATTGGCCGAATTGGATTCAATTTGCCTCAATTGGCCCAATTATACTCAGTTAGCTTCAATTGGCCTAATTGGCCTCAATTCACCTCAATTGGCGTATGTGGAATAAATTGACCTTGGTTAGCCCCAAGTGGCCTTAATTGGCCTAATTGGCCTCAACTGGATGCAATTAACCTCAATTTGCCTAATTGGAAAAATTGACCTCAATTGGATAAATTGGCCTCAATTGGCATCAATTGGGATAATTGAGATCAATTGGAATAATTGGACGAATTAGCCTCAATTGACCTCAATTTTCCACAATTTGCATTAATTGGCCTGAATTGGCCTGAATTGGCCTATTTGTTTCAATTGGCCTCAATTGGAATCAATTGGCCTTCATTGGCCTAATTGGCCTTAATTGGATTCAATTAGGATCAATTGACATCAATTAGCCTCAATTGGCCCCAATTGGCCTAATTGGCCACAGTTGGCCACAATTGTCCATAATTGGCCTAATTGGCCTCAATTGGCCTAATTGGCCACAATTGGCCTCAATTGGGCTCAATTGGATTAACTGGACTCAATTGGTCTCAATTGGCCTCAATTGGTCTAATTGGCCACAACTAGCCTCATTCAACCTAATTGGCCTCAATTGGCCTAATTGGACTCAATTTTCCTAATTGACCTTAATTGGACTTAATTGGACTCAATTTGTTGAATTTGATGAATTTGCCTAATTGTTTCAATTGCCCTAATTGCACTAAATTTTTCTAATTGGGCTCAGTTGGACTCAATTGGATGAATTGACCAAATTGGACTCAATTGGCCCTAATTGGACAAATAGGCCTCAATTTGCCTAATTTTCCTAATCGGCCTAATTAACCTCAATTGGTCTAAATTTGCTTTAATTGGCCTCATTGTTATCAATTGGCCTCATTGGTCTCAATTGGCCAAATTGGCCTCAATTGGTCTCAATTGGCCTCAATTTCCCTCAATTGGCCCAATTGGACTCAAATGGCCTCAATTTTTCTAATTTGCTTCATTTGGCCCGATTCTCCTCAATTTGCCTCAATTGGCCAAAATGGTATCAATTGCCCTCAATTGGCCTTAGTTGGCCTCAATTGGACTCAATTGGCCTAATTAACCTCAATTAGCCTTAATTGGACTCAATTGGACTAATTGGCCTCAATTTGTCTCAATTGGTATCTGTTAGCCTCAATTGGCCTAATTGGCCTAATTGGCCTCAATTGGCCTCAATCAGTCTCGATGGTCATCTATTTGTCCAATTGGACTTGATTGGTCTCAATTGTCTTAATTTGGATGAAATTGGTCATAATTGGCCGTAATTGGTCACAATTGGCTTCAATTGGCCTAATTGGACTAATTTTCCTCAATTTGCCTCAATTTTCCTCAATTGGCCTGATTGGATTCAATTAGACTAATTTGCCTCAATTGGCCTCAATTGCCCAAATTGGCCTATTTTAACCATAATTTTCCTCAATCGACCTCAATTGGCCTCAACTATCTTTAATTGGAATAAATGGCCTCGTTTGGCCTAATTAACCTCAATTGGCCATAATTGGTATCAATTGGACTCAATTGGATTAATTGGACTAATTGACCTCAATTGGCCTAATTAGCATCAATTGGGATCAATTGGCCTCAATTGGGCTCAATTGACTTTAATTGTCCTCAATTAGTCAAACTGGCCTAATTGGACATACACTACAAAAAAGGCTATTATTAGATGTGTTTTTTTCATTTTGAGGGGGTTATAACCCCCTATAATGAATTTAGTAGGGGTTATGGTGAACTGCCACTAAGGTGGCCGCAATATTTGATTAGGGGTGGTTCTCAGCAACCGCTGGTATACTTGGATGCACATTTGAGGTGGTTCTATTAGAATGGGTTTTAAACCCTCCGAATGTCACCATAAATTTATGGGATGTAGACTTTTTATTAGTGGATTATACCCCCTTCTAAATAATGTATATCTTTAGGTGCGGTTAAAACTGACCTAATCGAGTTGAAGGGAAAAATTTAGGGGCGGTTTTATTTTGGGGCGGTTACACCCCTAAATTTCCACAAATGTTTTTTGAAATGTGCCCCTAGTGCACAATTGTTCCTTTGCCTCTAGTTCACTCCTCACTCACGCTTCCCTCCCTTCCCTCCTCCCTCATCTCCATTTCCTTTTCCACTCTCATTCCCCCGCTCCCCCTCCCACCCTCCCATCCTCCCTCTAGTTCCCCCACTCACCAACTTGCCCTTCACTCTAGTTCCCCATCCAAGGCCCCGCATGTAGAGCGCACCCCCCAAGGCCCCCAGCCTTTCCCACAACCCGTGCCCCCTATCCTAGGGTACCCCGTCCCATATAAAATTAATCCCCATTAGGGATTCGAACCCAACACCTGTCGGCAATGACCGCTTGCAAACTGTACCATGTTACCACTATGCAAATTCAATTTGATAAATATCTGTACAGATGAGTATATTATATATATATATATTTGATTATCAATTTTAATTAATATAATTTATATAATATATTTAAATACATTTAAATATATAACGTATTTATAAATTTATATAAACTATATATTTATATGTATATACACATATGTTTATATATTGATAAATATATTCACATGAATTATTTATATACTTAAATACATATTTATATATTATATATATTTTTATTCATATATTATATATAAATAATTATATTTACATATATAAATATATATTTATAAATACATTTATATTTTTCTATGTTTGTTTGTGACTTTATATAATATTTATAGATATAATATAAATATAATATATATTAATTTAATTATATTTGTATACTTATATGTGTGTCTGTGTGTGATTACAACGATATTATTAATTATTATTATAGCTATTACACCTGTTTTTCAAACTTTAAAAATTATATATTGGTTTTATAAATACTATACATTTATTTTATGATTTATATCGTACATATATTATACTAAATACATTTATATGATATACTTTTGTAAATTATTTATATACATAAATACATATTTATATATTATATACATGTCTATTTAAAGAATATATATAAATATATATAATTATTTACTTAATAAATTAATATAAGCTCATTAAAAGTATATCTATATAATGTATTTTAAAACATATATTTATTATTATTTTTATTAATATATATATTTTTTGAATAAACAACATAATATTATATATAATTAATATAACATTATTGTTATATGAAATTCAATTTATTCACAAATTTATAATATAAATACGATTTATACAAATATTTATAAAATGTTATATGAAATACAATTTTATGTTATATATAATTATTATGTGTATTATATATAATCAATATTATATGAAATAAAATTTATATAAATGTATACTTAATATTATAGGAAATTAAAATTATACAAATATTTAAATAATGTATTTAAATACATACGTTTATTATTATGTACGTTAATATATATGTATTTCAATAAATATAACTATATAATATTTTGTATATTAATATATAATTATTTTTATAAATTATATTTTATATAATATTAATTTCATATAATATAAAAGTATAAACATATTATTTAAAATATATATTTGTTATTATTATAGTATAAATTATAAAAACTAAAGTAAGAGTTTTTATATGATATATTTTTTAAATATATTATATTTGTGTATATATTTATATAATATGTTTATGATTTTAAATTATAAATAATTACTATGATACGAAATAAAATTTATAAAAAAATATATATATTAATGTACATAATATTATATAATTATACTTATGTATTGATATAAATACAATTAAATACAATTTTATAAATATTTTATATAATATGTTCATATGATATATTTAAATGCAATTATATATTGTGTTTTAATTATATATATCTCTCTGTGTGTGTGTATATTATGAAAGATTTTTTTAAATAAATAAGAGAGGTCCAAAACCCCCTTTAATCACTTAAATTATAGGGGTTTTTGAACCCCCTATAACTTAAAAGAATTATTGGGGGTTTTGAACCCTCTCCAATTTAAATATATTAGAGGGGGGGATGAACCCCATCTATTATAAAAATTTAGAGGGTGGGGGGTTGAACCCCCTCAAATTTAAGACATTAGAGGTTGTTTTCAACCCCCTGTAATTTAATACATTACAGGTGGTTTTCAACCCCCTTTAATTTAAGATATTATATGGGGTTTTGAACCCCCTCTAAATTTCAACTCGATATTAAGAAATTGTTAAAAAATTTACACGGGTTCAAAACCCCCCTCTAAATTCGATGATTACTAAGGGTTGTACATAATCCCCCTATATTATTTATAGGAAAAAAACTCAGTGGGGGTTCATAACCCTCTCTAAATTTGATGATTAGATGAAGTTGTGCAGAACCCCCTCTAATGATATAGAAAAATAATTTAAATAGGGTTTTGCATAACCCCCTCCAAAACCCCCCTCAATTGGCCTAATTAGTCTCAATTGGCAAAATTGGCAAAATTGGCTTTAATTGTCCTCAATTGTCCTCAATTTCCATCCATTGGACTAATAGGACTAATTAGCCTCAATTGGCATCAATTGGCATAATTGGCCTCAAATGGGCTCAATTGCCTCAATTTCCCTCAATTGGTCTAATTGCCCTCAATTGGCCAAATTGCCCTCAATTGCCCTCAATTGCCCTCAATGGACTCAGCTGGGCTCAATTGGATTTAATTGGCTGAATTAGCCTCAATTGGACTAAAGTGGCTTAATGGGCCGCAATTGGCCACAATTGGGCTCAATTGACCTCAATTGGCCGCAATTGGGCTCAATTGACCTCAATTGGCCCAATTGGCCTCAATTGACCTCAATGGGCCTAATTGGCCAAGTTGGCCTCAATTTGTCCCAATTGACCAAATTGGCATGAATTAGCCTTAATGGGGCTCATGTGGACTCAATTGGCCTTAATTAGCCTAATTGGCCTTAATTGGCCTCAATTGACCACAATTGGCCTAGTTAGCTGAATTGGCCTTAATTGGTCTCAATTGGCCTAATTGGCCTAATTGGCCTCAATTAGATTCAATTGGCCTAATTGGCCTAAATTTTCCTAATTGGACTCAATTGGCCTCAATTTTCCTCAATTTTCCTAATTGACCTCATTTGGCTTAATTGGACTCAATTTGCCTAATTGGCCTTAATTGGCCTGAGTCGGACTCAATTGGACGAATTGGCCTAATTGGCCTCAATTGTCCTAATTGATCTCAATTGTACTCAATGGGCCTCAATTGTCCTAATTTAACTCAATTTGTCTAATTGGACTCAATTGTCCTCAGTTGGACTTAGTTGGACTCAATTAGCTGAATTAGCCAAATTGACCCCAATTGGCCTCAATTGAACTAATTGGCCTAATTATTCTAAATGGCCTAATTGACATCAATTGTTCTCGATGGGCCTCAATTGGACTAATTGTACTCAATTTTCCTAATTGGTATCAATTGGCCTCAGTTGGACTCAATTGGTCAAATTGGCCTAATAGACCACAATTGGCCTCAATTGGCCTAATTGGCCTCACATGGCCTCAATTGGCCTTAATTGGCCAAAATTGACCTGAATGGATGAATTCAACTCATTTGGACTCAACTAGCCTCAATTGGCCTCATTGGACTCAATTGGACTCAATTGACATCAATTGGCCTCAATTGACATTAATTGGCCTAATTATCCTCAATTGGTATAAATTGGCCTCGATTGGCATCAATTGGTCTGAATAGCCTCAATTGGCCTCAAATGGGCCTAATTGGGATCAGTTGGCTGAATTGGCCTCAATTGACCACAATTGGTCTAATTGGACTCAATTGGCCACAATTGGATCAATTTACATCAATTGACCTAATTGGTCTCAATTGGTCCCAATTAGACTTAATTTCCTTCAATTGGTCACAATTGTCCCCAATTGGCCTCAATTGGCACAATTGGACTAATTAGCCTCAATTTTCTTCAATTAACGTAATTGATCTCAATTGGCTTAATTGGATTCAAATGGCATCAAGCAGCCTAATTGGCCTCATTGGCCTCATTTGGCCTTAATTAGCCTAATTGGGACAATTGGTCTCAATTCGGATCGATTGGCCTCGATTGGCCTCAATTGGCCTCACTTGGCCTAATTAGCCTAATTGTCCTCAAGTGGCCTAATTGGCCTCAAGTGCCCTCAAGTGGCCTAATTGGCCTCAATTGGCCTCAATTGGACTCAATTGGCCTCAAGTGGCCTTATTGGACTAATTGACCTCATGTGGCCTCAAGTGTTCTAATTGGCCTCAATTGGCCTAATTATCCCCAATTGGCCTCAACTGGTCTCAATTGGCCCCAGATGACCTGAACTGCGTTAATTGGCCTCAACTAGCCTAACCGGCCTCAAGTGGTCTAAATTGGCCTCAATTGGCCTCAATTGACCTAATTGGTCTCAATTGGACTCAATTGGCCTAATTGGCCACATTGGCCTCAATTGGACTCAATTGGGTTCAATTGGCCTAATTGGCCTTAAATAATCTCAATTTGTCGCAACTGACCTCAATTGGCCTAATTAGAAACAATTGGTCTCAATTAGCATGAATTGGCCTAATTGAACTCAATTGGCCTGAATTGGCATAATTGGACTAATTGTCCTCAATTGGCATCAATTGACCTAATTGGATCAATTGACCACAATTGTCCTCAACTAGTCTCAATTGGCCCCAATTGACCTAATTGGCCTCAAGAGTCCAAATTGGTCTCAATTTGCCTCAATTGTGAAAATTGGCTTCAATTGACCTCAATTGGGCTCAATTGGCTTAATTGGCATCAATTGGCCTTAATGGGGCTCAATTGACGTCAATTGGACTAATTGGACTCAATTGGTCTGAATTGGCCTCGATTTGCCTCAATTGGCCCAAACAGACCTAATTGGCCTCAATTGGTCTCAATTGGCCTCAATTGGCCTTAATTGATCTCAATTGGACTAAATGGCCTCAATTGGTCTACTTAGCCTCAATTGGACCTAATTGGGCTCAGTTAGACAAAGTGGCCTCAAATGGCCTAATTGACATAAATTGACCTCAATTGGCCAAATTGGCCTAAATTGGCCACATTTGGCCTAGTTGGCCTAATTGGCATTAATTGTCATTTATTGGCCTCAATTGGCCTAATTGGACTCAATTTGCATCAATTGGCCTAATGTGTTTAAAAAGCCTCTATTGGGCTCAATTGGACTCAATTTTCCTCAATTAGCTTAATTGGCCTCAACTGGCTCCAATGGGATTCAATTGGTCAAATTGGCCTCAATTGGCCCAATTGGTCTAATTAGACTCAATTGGTGTCAATTTTCTTAATCATCCTCAATGGGCCTCAATTAGCCTAATTGGGCTCAATTGGCCACAATTGACCTAATTGGCCTCAAATTGAATAATTGGCCTCAATTTGACTAATTGGCGTCAATTGGACTCCATTGGTCACAATTTTCCAAAATTTGCCTCAATTGGCCTTATTGGTGTAATTGACCTCAATTAGTCTCAATTGATCTAATTGGCCCCAATTGGACACAACTGGTCTCAATTGGCATAATTGGCCACAATTGGCCAAGTTGGCCTTAATTTTCCTAATTGGACTCAATTAGTTTAATTGGATATATTGGACTCATTTTCCCTCAATTGGACTCATTTGGAATAATATCCCTCAATTGGTCTCAATTGGACGAATTTTACTCAATTGGCATAATTGGTCTCAATTGGTCCAATTGTTCTAATTGGCCACAATTGGCCCTCAATTGGTTTCTGTTAGCCTTATTATCCTCAATTGGCATCAATTGGCCTCAATTGGCCCTAATTGGCCCAATTATCCTCAATTGGCCTCAATTGGCCCAATTGACCTCAATTGGCCTCAATTGGCTGCAATTGGCCTCAATTGACCTCAATTGAACTAATTGACCCTAATTGGCCTAATCAGCCTCAATTAGCCTCAATTGGCCTCAATTGGCATCAATCGGCCAAATTGGCCAAATTGGCCTCAATTGGCCACAATTGTTCTCAATTGGGCTCAATTTTCCTCAATTAGCCTTAATCAGCCTCCATTGACCAATTTGGCCTCAATTGGCCTCATATACCTTATTTGGTAATAATTAGCATCGGTTGGCCTCAACTGACCTCAATTAGCTTCAATTAGCCTCAATTAGTTGCAATTGGCCTCAATTGGAATTAATTGGCCTCAATTGTCCAAATTGGCATCATCTGGATTCAACTGGTCACAATTGGGATTAGTAGGATACAATATTCCAAATTCACCTTAATTATCCTCAATTAACCTAATTAGAGTAATTCCTGTCAATTGACCTCAATTGGCATAATTGGCCTAATTCACCTTAATTGGCCACAATTGACATCGATTTGCCAAAATTGGTTTCATTTAACCTAATTGGACTCAATTGGCCTAAATTGGCATTAATGTTCATCAATTAGACTCAATTGGCCGTATTTGGCCTTAATTGGCCCTAATTGGGCTCAATTGCGCTCAATTGGCCCTGATTGGATAATTGGACTAATTGGCCTTAATTGGCCTCAATTGTTCATTATTAGACTCAATTGGTCTCAATTAGACCATATTGTCCATAATTGGACTCAATTGGCCCCAATATAACTCAATTGGATTATTGGACAAATTGGCCTCGTTTGGCCTACTCCGTCTCAATTGGCTTAATTGGATCAATTGTCCAAATTGTCCGACCTCAATTGGCCTCAATTGGTCTCAATTGTGCTCAATTTTCTTAAATTAGACTCAATTGGAAAAATTTACTCAATTGATCTCAATTGTCCCCAATTTTCTTCAATTGGCCTCAATTGGCCTAACGAGCCTCAATTGGCCTCAATTGCCAATTGAGGCCAATTGAGCTTATTTGAGCCCAATTGAGGGCAATTGGGGCCAATTAAGGCTAGTTGAGGCCTATTTCAACATATTCAGTGAAATTAATCTAATTGAGCCCAATTGAGGTTATTGAGGCTAGTTAGGCTAATTGAGGCCAATTAGGAAAATTAGAAAAATTAGTCCGTTTTTTCCACCCGGGGCCAATTGAGACCAATTAGGCTAATTGAGACCAATTAGGCCTATAGAGAACAATTAGGTTAATTGGGGCCACTAGGAAAATTGAGTCTAATAAGGCTAATTGAGGCCAATTGAGTTCAATTAGACCATTTGAGGCCATTTGAGGCCATTTCTGGCCAATTAGGCTAATTCAGCTAAATTGAGTCCAATTAGGCCAATTACACTAATTGAATCCAACTAAAGCCAATTAATGTCAATAGAGGCCAATTAGGTCAATTGCGGCCAATTGATCAGAATTGAGGCCAATTGAGGCCAATTGAAGCCAATTAAGGCCAATTGAATCTAATTGAGGCGATTTGGTCCAATTAAGGCCAATTTAGGCCAAATGCGGTTGATTGAGGCCAATTGAGGCAGATTGGTGCCAATAGAGACCCATTGTGGCCAATTGAGGCTAATTGAGTCCAATTAAGCCAATTAAGGCCCATTAAGACCAATTGAGCCCAATTGAGACAAATTGAGCCCAATTGAGACAAATTGAGCCCAATTAAGTCTAATTGAGCCCTATTGAGGCCAATTGAGCATAATTGAGGCTAATTGTGGCCAATTGAGGTGAATAAAGGGAAATTGAGGCCAATTCGGGTAAATTTGGCCAATTCAGTGAATTGAGGCCAATTGAGGTCGTAGATGCCAATTAGGTCAATCAGGCCACTTGAGACCAATTGTGGCCAATTTGGTCAATTGTGGTCAATTAGGCTAATTGAGATCAATTGAGGCCAATTAATCCAAATAGACCAATTAGAGCCAATTGAGGCTAATTGGATCCCGTTAAGGCCAACTGTGTCCAATTGAGCCCAGTTGTGGCCAATTAGGATAATTGGGGCCAATTGTAGCCAATTGATTCCTATTCGAGCCCACTAAGGCCAATTGCAACCAATTGAGCCCAATAATGGAAAATTGAGTCCAATTATTGCAAATTGGGATAATTGAGGCCAATTGAGTCCATTTGAGGCCAATTATGCCAATTATTTTATTTGAGGCAAATTGAGGTCAGTTGACGTCATCTATTCCAATTAAGGAAAATTGAGCCCATTTGAGGCTAATTGAGGCCAATTAAGACAATTGAGGACAATTGAGAAAATTGATGCCCATTGAGTCGAATGAGGCCAATTAGGTAATTTTAACCAATTAATACCAATTGAGGCCAATATAGGAAAATTAGGTCAATTATTCCAATTAAGCCCAATTCGTCCAATTAAAGCCTATTTAGCCAAATGAGGCCAATTATGCCAACTATTCCAATTGAGTCCAATTGAGGCCATTAAGCCAATTAAGTCCAATTAAGGGCAATTGGGGGCAATTGATGCCAATTGAGACCACATGAGGAAAATTGAATCCAATTATGTCAATTCAGGGCAATTAAGGCCAATTGAGGCCAATTAGGCCAATTGAGACCAATTGAGGCAATTTGATGCCTATTAGGGCCCATGGAGGCTAATTGAGGCCAATTCATCCAATTCATCCAATTAATGCCAATCGAGGCCAATTGACCCCAATTGAGACCAATTATGTCAATTGAGGCCAATTAAACCCAATTGAGGCCAATTGGGCCAATTGAGGCCAATTATGCCAATTGGGGCCAATTAGGCCAATTGATCCCAATTGAGACTAAATGAGGCCAATGGAGGCCAATGGGGGCCAATTAGACTAGTTGAGGCCAATTAAGGCCAATGGAGACCAATTAGACAAATCAATGCTAATAAAGGCTAATTGAGGCCAATAATGCCAATTGAGTCCAATTCAGTCAATTGATGCCAATTGAGGCGAATTAGGCCAATTGAGCCCAATTGAAGCCAATTAAGTCTAATTAGGTCTGTTGAGGCCAATTAAGGGCAATTATGGCCAATTTGGCCAACTGTAGTCAATTGAGGCCAATTAAGCCCAATTGAGCTTCATTGTGGATGATTGCGGCCAATTAGGCCAATTGAGGTCAATTTTTTCCAATTGAGACCAATTGTGGCTAATTATACCAATTGAGTCCAATTGAGGACAATTGATGATAATGAGGCCAAGTGAGGCCAATTATGTATTATTGAGTCCAATTAGGCCAATTGAAGTCAATTATGGAAATTAGGCTATAACGTCCCATTCTAGCCCATGATCATGATACTGTCCACTTTGGGCCTAGCCCACAGTTTTTTCCCTAGGCTCAGGCCCTCAGACATCCCCCAGGAAAAGACCTCATGATAGGAGAGGTATCCACACCACCTTATAAAGGGCTGCTCCGTGCTCCTCCTCCTTCTATTTGGGATTTCCATACCCCCCCCCCTAGAAAGGCCCCACATCCTCCCTGGTGAATCAAATAGACACCGGATCTGATACCATTTGTAATGGCCCAGTCTAGCCCATGATCATGATATTGTCCACTTTGGTCCTAGAACGCACGGTTTTGTTTTTACCTGGGCTCTCGCCCACACACATCCCCCCAGGAAACGTCCTCATGATGGGAGACGTATCCACACCACCTTATAAGGGGTGCTTCGTGCTCTTTCTCCTTCATTGTGGGATTGCCACAACCAACTTTGTAACGTCCTGATTCTAGAAGCCACCCAGAGGTGACCCATACACGGTTGGTCACATGGCCTCAAACGCATTTCTTGGAATGCCAGAGGCTTCCAACTAGTAGCTAGGTCCTTGGGTGTGATAGTGGGGAAACAATGCCCTCATTGGCATAGTAACATAGTGGAAGTAAATTAGATATACAATAAATAAAGTAGTAATAACTCCATACAATAGTAAACGGAGGAAGACTGGTGAAATAAATAACTGGAGCACATATATAAATGATGCAGGATACCTATGTCTAGGAAAGAATCCAAACAAGTCACAATACTGGAATAGAGTTCTAAACCAAAGTACAAAAGAAATACAAATAAATTTCTCTTCAACATCGCAAGCTTAACCTTGCTCCCATGCTCCCTAACTCCTTAGCAATCAAGTACCTGAAGTAGAAGGGCTCATGCCCTTATCTATACCTGGAGCAATATAATATGTTTGGGCCCAAAATCATGACCCAAAAAGGGTATGAGACTAATCCTAGTAGGAAACCACCCAAAGATCTATGTCTAATAGTCAGTGAATATATATGGAAGGAAATAAGTAAAAAGAAGAATCAATAAAGAAGGAAATACTCAGTAGAAGACATTACTACAGTTCAATTGCATTCAATTCCATATATCAAGTAAGAAGATAATCAAAGTAGGTAACCCACTGGGAGTACTCAAAACCTAAACCCTCTGGTTCAACCAAACAAGATAAGAAACCCTCTGGGAAGTACACACAGACTAACCCCTTAGGTTCAGCTTTAGCATAGACTCTTTGAGGAAGAACTCACTGTCAATTCCCCCTATAGTCTTGTATCGGTAACTAAAAAGTGCTATGGGGAAGCACTCAACATCCCATTCCCCCTATGGCCCACGTCGAGGAACTACAGACACTCTGAGGATGCACTTACATCAATTCCCCCCTATGGTCTCGCATCATAACAGTAAAAACAAACACTCTAGATAAGCCCTCAAAGTCCATTCTCCCTACGGTCTCCTACACCAGGATCTCACGGCCCTGTGTAAGTTAATCAATCATAGAAATGAATAGCGGCCAAAGTAAACATCAAGAACTACTTGGCTAAATAGTCTACAACATAACAACATGTCAGATAAAATCACCCATCCTACAATACTAGGCATGGAAACAAAGAATTATCCTCATGGGAAAAGCTAGAAAAAATGGTAAAAAATATTACAAGCATGGGAAAACACTACCATAGTATATAAATTAACCCAATTCACATTCAATTGACCTATAATCAAGAATATAAATCATAGCAGTCAATAACAGGGTTAAAACCGTAAACATGCAATAACCTGTTTAAGGGTATTGGGAACTTTTGCACATATAACTCAAAGAATATCTACAGAAAGTCACAAACCAACTACCTTGGCATCGTAGGATCATTATACAAGAACCTCAATCCCTGAATCTCCCAAGAACACCGTAGATCTACAAAAATGCTAAAAACGCTCAACCGAGAATAACTATTGAAAGAGGAAGAATCATTAAACGAAACTCTAGAAGAAGGAAGATCATACCATGGTAATCCCAACAAAATTGATGGCATTCGATTTAGAGAATGGATGATCAATCGGGGGCTCAGAGAAGAATCACAGTCGTACGGACGCTCATGGATGAACGAGGTCGACAAGAGGTGTGTTCTGTCTGTCAGATGCGACCCCAGTTCTTTTAATGTATAAAAAGTACACGACATGTACTTTCCCTTACCGGACCCCACATTAAGTGGTCTCCAGGTCACCACACATAGCCATGTGCATGGTTGTTACACGGCCAACACACGGCTACCTACAGTAACCAAGTATAGGACGTGTACTCATAATGTACACAACATGTACTTATGAAATTTCCAAAAACTCCTCTTTTTCTCAAAAAACCTGAAAAGGGGAAACATACCTGAAAAGAAGATCTGGGTTCGTACATAATCCACTTAAGGGAAAATGAGGCCAATTGAGGCCAATTTGGCCAATAGGGTCCAATTAGGCCAATTTATGCCAATTGAAGCCAATTGAGGCCAATTGGGGACAATTTGAGCTAATTAGGGCCAATTAATTCAAATTGAGTCCAATTGAGGCCAATTAGGGCAATTAAGGCCAATTAAGGCCAATTTATGCCAATTAGACCAATTAGTCCAATTGAGGAAAATTAGGCCAATTGAGGGAAATTGAGGCCAATTGAGTCCAATTAGGCCAATTGGGATCAATTGAGGCCAATTGAGGTGAATGGGGCCCAACAAAGCCCAATTGAGACTAATTGCAGCAAGTAGTCCAATTAGGCCAATTAGGGCAAATTGACGCCAATTAACACCCATTATGTCAATTGAATCCAATTGAAACCAATTGATTCCAATTGAAGCCAATTATTCCAATTAAGGTCAATTAGGCCAATTGAGTATAATTAGTCCAATTAGACCAATTGATGTCAATTAAGACCAATCAATCCAAATTGAGGCTAATTGAGGCCAATTAGGGCAATTTATGAGAATCAAGGTGCACATATATAGTGAGTAGTTGAGAGAGATCATGGAATGCATGGGGGAAGGACCATAAATGTATATGACCCATTGCATGGGATTGGTGGCCCAATGACATGAGGAAGAACAAGGAGGATGTAAGAGGATTTACATGGCCCCATTTTTAAATTACAAGAGGATGCCCAGCATTCATGCATGGGAGGATAAAATGAGACTTTAATTACCCTTATTAAATCCATAAAGTGAACCTAAATGGCCCGCCCAATTAATCCCATTAATTAAAAACCACTTGCATGAAGGAAGTCTCCAAATTCAAAATGTGGTGGGCCCCTTATCTCCAAAGTTATGGTGGGAATCTTCAAGTCTTTTGGCTGGTGAAAAAAGTCTTCTTTTTGGATATCTTATCCCCTAAATCCATTATCATGTGTAAAAAAATTCAAAAATTGTTTCTAGGTTTTTGAATTGTGTGGGCTAGTTAAGTTGACTTAAATCTCTTTCATTTGGCTATAAATAGCCACCTATTTATACCCCATGGAGGATAATTTAGAAATTGATAGTTTTTAGAATTATTATGATTTTTTTCTTGTATTCTCATATGAATTCAATTAAGTCTCATCAAAGGAGTGATCAACCCTTATGGTGCTTTATAATTTGGATTTTAAGGGTAAAGTCTACTCTGGGTCCTAATTGATAATCCCCCTCCCCTTTTATTTTCTTTACATTTCTTTTATTTCCCATTACTCCTACATACATCAGTTGTGTTTACAAAATAATTCAATGAATACCACAAACCCATACGATATCATATCATTTGGTATCAGAGCTCGACAACGAAAACCATGTTCATTAATTTTTCTATTTCTCCCAAATTTTTATTCTCCTTCTCCCATTTTCTACCATCAACAATTCCAATCACAACTTTGTTCTACCTTTTCATCTAATTTTTCTTTGAGTTTATGGATGTATAATATCTTATTTTAATATTTCAAAATATCATCTTTCTTCACGATTTGGAAGCATTTGTATCTAACCCATATATTTGGAGATATATCCAAATCTATTTGTGCTATAGATTCACCCTTGTTAAATCTAACTATTGTGAAAATGGAATCCAACTGAGTTGAAGTTCATGGTATATCACCATTTTACATCATTTTGATCATATTAGAGAATTGTGACATTTTTTTATCTATTGTACACTGAGAACAAAAACCACCCTCTTTGTATCTCATTTCTTGATTATTGATCATTAAAAAAAGAAAATAAAAGGAAAAAAAAAACAAAAAATATTCTCATTTGAAACGTTGTGTTCTCTAATTTAGTCACAAATCTTATTTCATTTTTCTTTTACACCATCTTCCTACCTTCATCCATATCCATCCTTCAACCAGAACCATTTCTCTCATCCCACATTACCTCCCATATTTCCTAAACTCCATTGATTCAAAACCCTTTTAAAATTTCTAATTTTTAATGTTTTCCCTTAATTTATTGACTATTTTTAATTGTCCTCTGGATTCTATTTAATAACACTTTTAGGAACCATGTTTTTTGTACTAGAAAGTGTGAGGAACCTTTTTGAGAGATTAAAAAAATAGAGAGAAAGAGTGTCTGGGGATTTTAAAAAAATGGAGAGCGAGTGAGAAAGAAGTGAGATTGAACTAAAATTATTCATGAAAACTATCACTGATCAATTTATAATATTTAATGGTAGGTTGGATGATTTTCAAGGTTCCTCAACATCAAGGGCTCCATGAAGGCAAGAAGTTGATGAAGGTGATGATGAGTACTCTGATTTTGATGAAACATTTCCTAGGTGGGGGAAACATGTTTCTTGGGGGGAAAATTACCTGGGAATCATCAAAATGACACATCCATATTTTCATGGGAAGAGTGACACGAAGATTTATTTTGACTGGCATCATAAGGTTGACCATGTGTTTGGAATTCACAACTATATGGAGGAGAATAAGGAAAAATTTGTGTCACATTAGTTCAATGACTATGAATGTATTTGGTGGGACCAATTACAAGTAAGTCGATGATGAAATAGAGAAAGGATAATTTGAACATGGGATGTAATGAAGATATTGATATGAATAAGGTAAATTTCTAGTCATTACTATCGAGATTTCCATTTGAAGTTATAAAAACTTTTGCAAGGTTGCTTGTGTGTGGAGGAATACTAAAAGTAAATGGAGATATTGATGATTCAAGACAATTTGGAGGAGGATCATGAAGATACCATGGCAAAGATTGTCAATGGATTTAATCCAAAAATTAGAGATGTGGTGGAACTTCAAACCTACATTGACATGGAGGAGTTGCTACATAATGCGGTTAAGGATGAAAGGAAACTACATTAAAAAAGGAGTCAATTATGTTCCCACAATTTTTGAAAGTATAATCATAAAGATCCAAAATCAACTTCTAAGTGGAATGAAACAATTCAAGGAATTCAAAATTTGTTCTAAATAAAGATAAGGGGACAAAATAGGTTCTTCCCCCTGATTAAAAAGGAAAAATTTAAACAAATACAGCTTTTAAATCTCATTATATATTTTTTTAAGTGTCAAGGACATGGTCATATTTCATCTCAATTCCCCAAAAAAATCCTTGATTATTTTGGATAACGGACACATCCTTTGTGATAAATCTTGATATGATGAGATGCCACCTTTGGAGGAGAGTTTTATTGTAGAAGTTGAAGAACAAGTACATGGAGATGAATTGGCGGCAAGAAGATCTTTAACCATTCAACCAAAAGTTGATCCCAATGGGGAGTAGCATGAGAATATTTTTCATATGAGATGCCACATCAAGGAGAGTGTATGTAAAAAGATCATTGATAGTGAAAGTTGTACTGATGTTGCTAGTACCTTGTTGGTGCAGAAGTTGAATTATCCAGACATAAGGCATACTAGTCCCTATAGATTATAGGGGATGAATGATAGTGTATAAGTGAGGGTCACAAAATAAGCCATAGTTTCTTTTTCCATTGGAAAATATCATGATGAGGTGCTTTGTGATGTTTCTAAAATGAAATCCGGACATTTTCTACTAGGGATAACATGGCAATTTGATAGGAGGGTGATGTGTGATGGTTATAATAACCGCTTCCCTTTTCATTTTAGTGATATAAAGATTATTTTGACTCCTCTATGTCCCATACAAGCATATGAGGATCATGTGAGGATAGAGAAAGTATACAAAAAAATGAGTGAAAAAGAATTTGAGAAAAATAAAAAATTGACTGACAAAAAATAGAGTGATGAGTTGAGAAAAAAAGTGAGAGAAAAATTGAAAAGAGTGGAAAAATTAATAGTGAAAAGGTGAGATGACTGACATAAAAATATATGAGGGAAATAAAAGATATGAAAATAAGTGTGTTGAGTGAATGGTGAGTTTTTTTTCTTGAAATAGTGAGGTGTAAGGTTCTTTATTGTGTTGGAATGTGTTCTTAGTCATTAGAAAGGATGCTTACACTGAAACTAATGAACTTCACCATTCTTTATATTATTATGTTGTGTATTTATTGCATGAATTTGGTGATTTGTTTCCTGAAAACACCCAATGGATTACCCCCTTTTAGAGGCATTGATCATAGGATTGACTTCATACCTGGTGCCTCAATTCCGAATAGGCCATCATATAGAGCTAATCTGGAAGAGACTAGAGAGATCTGGTTTCAAGTTTAGGAACTAATCAATAAATGATTAGTGAGGGAAAGAATGAGTCCATGTGTCATTCTAATGATCCTAGTACCCAAGAAAGATGGAATATGGTGAATGTGTTTGGATTGTCACACCATCAACAAAATAATAGTTAAGTACCGTTATACCATCCCTTGAGTACATGACATGCTTGATGAATTACATGGGGCATCTTTGTTTTCAAAAATTGATCATAAAAGTGGATACCACTAAATTCAAATGAAAGAAAGAGATTAGTGGAATACTGCTTTTAAAACTAATTTCTCTTTGTATGAGTTTTTAGTTATTCCATTTGGTTTGCTAATTCACTAAGTACATTCACGAGCTTAATGAACAATGTAATTTTTTCAATCATTGTAAAATTCATGGTTGTCTATTTTGATGATATCTTGGTGTGTAGAAAATCTCTAGAAAACCATGTGGAACACTTGTGTTTGTTGTGTGATACCCTTAAAGAAAATCAAATTTATTCCAATATTCAAAAATGTTCTATTTAAATTGATTCTATTGTCTTTCTTCGATTTTTTGATGGTGAAGAAGGGATCTGTGTAGATGACGAAATGGTCAAAGAAATTCATGAGTGGCCAACATCGAAGAGTGCAATCTAGGTTAGAAGTTTCATGGTTTGTAAAGCTTCTATATGACGTTTTAAGGATTTTTTTCCACTCTTTCACCTCTTAATGAACATGTAAAGAAACAATGGTCTTTAAATGGGGAGAAAAATAAGAAAATACTTTAACACAATGAAAGAAAAATTGGTCAATACTCCCCTTTTAAGGCTATAATATTTGAAAAATGTCATTGAAATTGAGTTTGATGCATCGGGAGTTGGAGTTAGTGTTGTTTTGACTTAATATTCACATAAAATTACTTACTTTGGTGATTAATTTAATGGGGAAGCATTAAATTATTCAACTTACGATAAAGTACTTTATGTGTTAAAATGAACCCTAGAAAGATGGGATCATTACTTATGGACTAAAGAGTTCATTATTCATTCTGACCATGAAATCATTAATTATATGAAGTCCCAAGGTAAGTTGAATAGGCGACATGCATCTTGGATGGAATTCATTGAGACTTTCACCTGTGTGATCAAGAGAAAAAAATGTAAGGAAGATGTGGTTGTTGATGCTATTTCCCAAAGGTATATACTTCTTAATTCTCTTCATTCTCAATTACCTGGACTTGAGTTACTAAAGGGAATGTATGACACTGATGGAGATTATTCTCAAATTTGGTAATCTTGTGAAAAACATGGATTTAAAGACTATTACAATAATTATTAGTTTATTTTCAAAAGGTATAAATTGTGCATTCCAAATTTTTCAACATGAAAATTTATTTTAAAAGAGAAACTCATGGGGGTGGTTTGATAGGGAATTTTGGTGTCAACAAAACACTAGCTACTTTAAAAGAACATTTTTATTTTCCATTCATGAGAAAATATGATTTAGAAATTTTTTCTATGTGTTTCACTTGTAAGCATGCAAAGTCCAAGGTTCAATCTATGGGATTGTATTCCACCTTTCCTATTCCATTCCATCCATAGAACAACATCTCAATGGATTTTGTGTTGGTATTTCCTCGATTCCAATTGGGAAGAGATAACATTTTTTTGAGGATTGATTCATAAAAATGGATCATTTCATTACTTTCTCAAAAACTAATGATGATTTTTAAATAGAAGATTTTTTTAATGAAATTGTGATATTACATGGACTACCCAAAACCATTTTAAGTGATAGGGATGTGAAATTCCATAGCCACTTTTTGAGGACTTTTTGAAATAAATTGGGTACTAAATTATTCTTCTCAACTGTTTCACATCCTCAAACTGATGTGAAACTGATGTATTGAACAGGAATCTTTCTACCCTCTTGTATTAAATAATTCAAAAAAATCTATAGAGTTGGTAAAAATGTTTGTTTTACATAGAGTTTTCGTATAAATGTGTATTGAATCCCACTACTAACTTCTCACCTTTTGAGATTGTATATGGATTTAACCTAATGAATCTATTATACAATATATCATTACATACTAATGTGGTTGTTGATATTATAGTTGATGAGAAGTCAAAAAAAATTCAGGATTTACACAACAAAGTGAAAGACAACATTGAAAGAAGAAATGAACAATTTGAAATGCAAGAAAACAAGGGTCAACATTAGGTTGTAATAGAACCCAAATATTGGGTGTGGGTGCATTTGTGGAAGGAATGGTTTTTGGAGCAATGAAAATCAAAACATTAACCTCGGGGAGATGGACCATTCCATGTTTTAAAAATAATAAATGATAACACCTAAAATATTGACATTCATAGGAGGTATGGAAATGTGAGTGATACCTTTAATGTTACTGATCTCTCTTCCTTTGAATATGCAGATTCGAGAATGAAACTTTTTTAAGAGGGAGGGGATGATGAGAATCAATGTTTGAATATGCAATGAGGAGTTGAGAGAGATCATGGCACGGATGGTGGAAGGAGCATAAATTCACAAGACCTGTTACATGGTATGGGAGGCCCAAAGATAAGAGAAAGAATGAAGAGGATGAAAGAGGGTTTACATTTCCTCATTTTGAAATTACCAGAGGAGGCCCAATATGAATGCATGGGAGGATCAAATGGGCCTTTAATTACATTTATTAAATCCCAAAAGTGGACCTAAATGTCCCACCCAATTGATCCCACGAATTCAATGCCACTTGTATGGATAAAAATCTACAAATTCAAAAACTGGTGGGGGCCCTTGTATCCAAAGAAATTGTGGGAGTATTCATGTCTTTGGGGTGCTGCAAAATGTCTTCATGGTAGATATCTTGTCTCCTAAATCCATGAACATGTGTAAACAAATTCACTTTTTTTTAGGATTTATTCTTTTGTGGGCTAGGTATTTTTAATTTTATATCTTTCATTCTTCGATAAATAGCCACATCTTTGTACCCCTCGGAGGTTAATTTTGAATTTGATAGTTTCCAACATTATTATGCTTGTATTTCATATGTTCTTATGTTAATAAAAGTAATCCTATTAATGGAGTGATCAACCTTTGTGGAACATAATAATTAGGGTTTTAAGGGGCAAGTCTCCTTAGGGTCCTAATTGATCATCCCCTTCCCCTTTAATTTTCCTTGCATTTATTTTATTTCTGATGTGTGGCCAATTGAGACCAATTATGCCAATTGAGGTCAATTGAGAAAAATTGAGTAAAATTGAGGTCAATTAGGCAAATTTATTCCATGTGAATCCAATTGAGCCCAATTGATGCCAATTAGGCCAATTGAGTCCAATTGTGGCCAATTAAGGCCAATTGAGGCCAATTAGGCTCATTGAGGATAATTGAGGCCATTTGAGGCCAATTGTAGCCAATTGAGGCCAATTGAGGCCAATTGAGGCTAACTGAAGCTAATTGAGGCCAATTGAGGCCAACTAACCCCAAATGAGACCAATTAGGCCAATTGAGGCCAATTAATGCCAATTATGCCAATTGATACCAATTGAGGCCAATTGAGGCCAATTAAGGCCGACTGAGGCCAACTCAGACCAATTGAGGACAATTAGGCCAATTAAGGCCAGTTAAGTAAATTGGGGCTAATTGTGGCCAATTAGACTAATTGAGGTTAATTAGGATCATTAGGCCAATTGGGGCCAATTGAGGCCAATTAGTCAAATTAGGCCAATTGAGGCCATTTGAGGCTGATTAAGGCCAATTGAGGCCCATTGTCGTCTATTGAGGCCAATTTGGCCCATTGATGCTAATTTGGCCAATAGATGCCAATTTGGCCAATTGAGGCCAGTTGATTACAATTGAGGTCAATTGAGGTCAATTTGGCCAGTTTTGTCCAATTGAGGCTAATTGAGTCCAATTGAGGCCAATTGCAGCTATTTAAGGCTAATTCAGACCAATTTGGGCAATTGATGCCAATTATGGCCAATTGCAGACAATTGAGGCCAATTCAGAACAATGAGGCTATTTAAGGAAAATTAAGTCCAATTTATGCCAATTTACTCCAATTTAAGCCAATTAAATCCAGTTGAGGCCAATTGCAGCCAATTGATCCCAATTTAGGCCAATTAGGCCTCTTGAGGCCAATTAAGGCCAAATGAGGCCAATTTGGCCAATTGAGGCCAATTGAGGCCAATTTGGCCAATTAGGTGAATTGAGGCAAAATGAGGCCAACTAAAACCAATTGAGGATAATTAGACAAATTGAGGCCCAGTGAGACCAATTGAGGCCAAAAAGTCCAATTTGGAGAATTGAGGTCAATTGAGGCCAATTAGGTGAATTGAGGTCAATTGAGGCCAATTAGGTCAATCAAGGCCAGTTAGGCCAATTGAGACCAATTGATGAAAATTGAGGCCAATTAAGAGAATTGAGGCCAATTAGGCCAATTATTCCATTGAGGCTAATTCGGCCAATTAGCCCAATTCAGATATTGAGACCAATTCAGCCATTGAGGACCATTAGGCCAATTAGGGAAATTATCCAAATTAGGAAAATTAAGGCTAATTGGGTAAATCAAGGCCAACTGAGGAAAATTAGGAAAACTGAAGCCAATTAGGCCAATTAGGACAATTCATCCAATTTGGTCAATTAGTATAATTAGGCCATTGAGGCCAATTGGTCCAATTACTTTGATTAGGCCAATTAGGTAAATTGCATCCAATTGAGCCCCATTAGTCCAATTGGCTCTAATTAGGGAAAGGGAAGCCAATTCTGCCAATTTGGATGTTGAGACCAATTAGGTCATTGAGGCCAATTACGCCAATTACGCAAATTAAATCCAATTAGGCAAATTATGGCCAATTGTGGCCAATTCATTCAAATTAGATCAATTGAGGCCAACTAGGCCAATTAAGTCTATTGAGACCAGTTGAGGCCAATTGAGGCCAATTAGATCAATTGAGGCCAATTAGGAAAATTGAGTCCAATGAGGAAAATTCATGGCAATTGAGACCAATTAAGGCCAATTAGGCCAATGTGGCCAATTGAGCCCATTTGAAGCCAATTGAGGCCAATTGAGGCCAATTGTGGCCAATTAAGGCCAATTAGGGCAATTAATGCTAATTAGGGAAATTAGGCCAATTGAGGTAAATTGAGATCAGTTGGGCCAACTGAGACCAATTGGGCCAATTAGGCCAATTGAGGCCAATTGAGACCAATTGAAGCCAATTCGTCCAATTGATGCCAATTTAGTCCAATTAGGACAATTGACGACAATTGGGCCAATTAGTTCCATTGAGGCCAATTAATGTCAATTGAGACTAATTAAGGCCAATTTAGGCTAATTTAGGCCAGTTGAGGCCAATTAAGCCAATTGAGGCCAATTGAGGCTTATTAGACCAATTGATGACAATTGATGCCAATTAGACCAATTGTGGCCTATTGAGGCCAATTGAGGCCAATTCCGCCAATTAAGTCCAATTAGGCCTATTGAAACCAAATAGCACAAATTAGGCCAATTTGGTCAATTAAGGCCAATTGAGGCCAATTGAGGCCAATTAGGCCAATTAATCCAATTGAGGCCAATTGGGGCCAGTTAATCCAATTTTGTCCAATTGAGATCAATTGAGGCCAATTGAAGCCACTTAATCCAATTGAGTCCAATTGAGGAAAAAGTGTCCAATTCGGAAAATTAGGCCAATTGAGACCAATTGAGCCCAATTGAGGTCTTCTCGGCCAACTGAGACCAATTGAGGGAAATTTAGGCCAATTAGGCGAATTGAGTCCAGTTGAGGCCTATTGTGTCCAATTATGCCTATTGAGGCCAATTGTGACCCATTGAGTCCGATTAAGGCCAATTTAGTCCAATTGAGGCCAATTGCGGCCAATTGCGGCCGATTGAGTATAATTGAGTCCAATTAGGCCCATTAAGGCTAATTGTGACCAATTGAATCCCATTGAGTCGAATTCGGCCAATTCGGCCAATTAAAGAAATTAGGGCACTTGAGGCCAATTGCAAACAATTATGGAAAATTGAGGCCAATTGAGGCCAATTAGGCCAATAGATATCAATTGATTCCATCTGAGTCCAATTGAGGCCAATTGAAGCCAATTAGGCCAACTTAAGGGCAATTATAGCCAATTGGGGCAAATTGAGGCTAATTAGGGTAATTGAGTTTAACTAGACTAATTTGTACAATTGAGGCCAATTGAGGCTAATTGATCCCAATCATGCCAATTAGGCAGTTTCAACCTAATTGAGACAAATTAATCATATTTAGGCCAATTAGGGAAATTGAGGCCAATTAGTCTAATTAGGCCAATTTAGGACAACTATGGCCAATTGAGGCCAAGTAAGGTAGATTGAGGCCAATTGTGGCCAAATAAGGCCAATGGAGGTCAATGGAGGACAATTAGGCCAATTATTTCAATTGAGGGAAATTGAGACCAATTGATTCCAATTAGAAAAATTGAGGCCAATTAGTCCAATTGATGCCAATTTAGCAAATTGAGGCTAATTCAGGCCAATTGTGTCCAATTGAGGCCAATTGAGGCAAATTAGACCAATTGAAGCCAATTGAGGTCAATTAAGGCCAATTAGGACAATGGAGGCCAATGGAGGCCAATTAAGCCAATTGGGAAAAATTAAGATCAATTGATGCCAATGGAGGCCAATTGAGGCCAATTGAATCCTATTAGGCCAATTGAGGCCAATTGAGGCCAATTGAGGTGAATTGAGGACAATTAGTCCAATTAGTCCAATTAAGGTCAATTGGGTCAATTGGGGAGAATTGATGCCAATTGAGGCCATTTATGCCAATTAGGCCAATTGACACCAACTGATGCCCATTGAGGCTAATTGAGGCCAATTGAGAACAATTAAGGCCAATTGAGGTCAATTGAAGTCAATTAAGGCAAATTAGGCTAATTGATGCCAATTCCGGTGAATTAGGCCAATTGGGGGGAAATTGTGGCCAGTTGAGGCCAATTGACGTCAATTGAGGGTAATTGAGGCCAATTGTCACGACCCGCCTTCACCAAAAGGAGGGAAGGGCCAGCAGATTTCCAGGCCCCTCTTTCTTTAAGTTGAAGGAGAGATAATGACCCCTGAGACCCGCCTTCAATAGGTCCCGGTGTGGCGACTAGCACCAAGGGTATAGAAATTTCTCACAAATGGAAGGCATTACCCCTTTTTGTTTTATAAGATCGAGAGATAAGATGATGAAACTCACCAACACCAAGGTAAAAGAAAAGTAAAGCCAAAAGTAAACCATTCCCACATGCATGTTCCAAAAGTAAAACCACAAAGTACAAAAGGTGACTACAAAGGTAAGTACCAAAGAGGAAAATCAACAACTGCAACTGCCCCAAAGGTCCGAGCTAGTATGGTCCTGCGTGATCTCTGAAGTCCTCATGGAACCCTGAAAGAAGTTTTTATATACGTAGGGTGAGCATACAAGTACACTCAGTAGGGAAAACCAAAGACTCCCCTGCACAAGTGGGGGAAACGTGCTAAAGTCCCATGAGAAAAGAAGTAAACCAAACACCTAAAATGGTAAACTATCCACCCAAGCCTCACCAAGGCACACTCCCCAAATAACTCAAGTCAAGTAAAATATATAATAATAGAACATCGATGTTTGGGTACCCCGAGCCACTTTCCCACTGGTTATTGAGACATCCTACGCATCGAACCAATCCCGCCATTCTCACCGCAGTCCCACTGCCACACCTGCCCGCACACACCTGGGCCACAACTACCACACGCAGTCCCACTGCCGAATCCCGCCCACAAACACCTAGGCCACAACTATCACATGTAACCACGCCTACAAACACCTAGTCCGGAACAACCACCACCATGCCTGAAGACACCTGGGCTATAAAATCCACTGCCACACCTGAAGACACCTGGGCCTCATCCCGAAGGCCCTTGGGAAACCACCTGCCGCACACACCTGGCCAACCACCACACTACCCCGCCCAAAGGTTCATGGGCTAATAATGGACCTCAGGCCATCACAGCAAGCCCGAAGATACTTGGGATATCCGGGAAAGGGAGCAGAAAAGGAGCTAATAACCAGCCACTAAGAATAGTGTTGGGAAAAACACCCTCCCCCATGAAATGGGGGTGTTCGAAACTAAGTGCTCAACTTGGGTGGGGCACGAATAAGAAACACAAAACTACAAGCATAGATATAGGTAACAAGCACTCACCCAAAGCCTAGGTTTTTCAAACCAGCCTACAGAACACAACACCACTGCGTCCAAGTCCCAAGTCAGGAGTTTCTCCAACAAAACCCCTTTGTCCCATTCTTATTTCATGTTCAGTAATAATGTTTAATTAAGTTTAAGCACTACTGGGAAACTAGCAAGAATAGGCACAAGTCCAGGAAAGTAAACAGTCAAGCATCAACCATAATGCCCACACCCGGTTCTCAACAACAGAGGATCCCACCCCAAGTTGTGATATAAACAAGTAACCACTGAGTCTTAAAACTCACAACCACCGAATCCATAACAACAAGTGATCCCATCCCCAAATTCACACAACTACCAAGAGTACAAGACAGGGGATCCCATCCCCTCCAACATTTCCAGCAATCGGCCCGAAATGAAAACAACCAACTACCACCATCAACACAAGTCAGGGTCATTCCGGTATTTTCAGATTTAAACAACTTAACACACTCCATGATTTAAATTTTCGTGTGTTTTAACCAGGGTTATCACAGAAGGATTGATCATGGTGCATCAATTTATTTGGTCGGAAATACGTGGTTAGCCAATTTAATTTTTACAGCAGAAGTTTACAACCAAAAACATGCCATTTAAAACATCAGCAGGGGTTCATTAGTGCACAAAAAATGACCACCAATGACCTCGATTTTCAAAAGGCATAAGCCAACGCAACTCAACAAGATAGTCATAATATAAACAACATAAACAATCACAACCCCCCCCCATATTTCTTTATAGAAACCAGTTCATTATCTTCATTTAGGTATGGTTTACCCAATTCTACAGAACAGAAACACGCCCACCCCGCATGATACACAAAAGAGAGAGGCGAAGGAGAAATTCCATACTAGTTGATAGATGATCGATGTTTAGGTCGGGGGTGGAACTTTACAGATAACGATGCGGTGCGCCCGATGCACCAGAAGCTGTTTGTGAAAATCCACGATCGAGGAAGGGAGAAACCAAGGCTTAACCATTAGTTTATAAGATCCACAGACGGTTGAGGTGAGAACGTAAAACCGCGTAAGGCGCGGGGGTCGTGGGTTGATCATGTGGCTCCACTCATCATTAAGGGGGTTCCGGTGGTTTAAACCGACTCATTAATTGATGAAGTATTTAATTAAAACTCTTATGCGTGTTACAGGTCTTTAAAACACGCTCAAATAGGTCAAAATAGGGTTTAAAACCCTATTTGCGCAAAAAGGAGCGCTACTGGAAATAACCCGCGGGGTAGGCCAGAGCCAGCGGTAGCTGAGAGCTACCGGTGGGTGACAGCAACCTGTAGCTGCGCAACCGATAGGCTGCAGCCACCGATAGGCCGTGGTAACCGGTAGGCCGCGGATACCGGTAGGCCGCGGCTACCGGTAGGCCGCAGCTACCGGTAGGCCGAGCTACCGGTAGGCTGGAGCTACCGGTAGGCCGAGCTACCGGTAGGCTGCAGCTACCGGTAGGCCGAGCTACAGGTAGGCTGCCCCTATCGGTAGGCCAAGCTACCGGTAGGCTGCAGCTACCGGTAGGCCGCAGCTACCGGTAGACCAAGCAACCGGTAGGCTGCGGCCACCGGTAGACTGAGCTACCAGTAGGCCTACTACCGGTAGGCTAAGGCTACCAGTAAGACTACACCACCATGATTCCCATACCCGAAAACCCAAAAAAAGATTTTCACAAAGTATTAGACCCCAAAAACCCGGGGCATTACATCAGATACCTCTTAAACGATTCTCATCCTCGAGAATCAAAACAAAACCAGAATTGGAAGAGAGGGTCCGAACAACCACCTCAAAAGATACCTCTTAGGAGCGAACCCATGCTAACTAAAACATTTCCCCACCAAGAACCAAGCAACATACCATGAAAAACTACCCGGGCATGTGGGCTGGGGAGTCTCCACCCCATGTCAAGATATTATCCGATTTTGGAAGCACTGACTCACCCGCATGGGTTAGATCTCATCCACCTTAAAGCGTATTGATTAGGGGTCGAGTTCTCTCCTCCCCATAGCCAGGGATTTTCACACACAAACAGAGGAATGAAAAACCAGTACATTTCATTTCCAAAAGACAAAACGTTCTACCACAATAGGTACAACAAGGAACAAACTCAAAACAACTCTGGGTACTGGGTATGCATCTGTGCTTCCCACTCCCATGTACTCTCCTCAAGCCCACCATGTCTCCACAACACATGAACCAAGGGGATGGTTCTCCCACGAAGCACCTTCTCCTTGTGATCCTCGATCATCACCGGTCTCTCCACAAAGGTCACGTTGTCCTCGATGTCCAGCCCACCCCAATCAAGGACGTGTGAATCGTCGTGCAGATACCGACGGAGCTGGGACACATGGAAGACACCATGTATCCTCAGTAGCTGCGCTGGAAATGCTAACTGGTAAGCCACCTCGCCGACCTGCTGCAATACTTCGAAGGGTCCGATGAACCTGGGGGAAAGCTTACTCCCCTTGCCGAACCTCCGCTGCCCACACCAAGGGGAGACCTTCAAGAACACGTGGTCCCCAACCTCAAACTCCAAGGGCCTCCTCCTGGTATCAGCATATGACTTCTATCGGTCCTGGCCCACCTTCATCCTTTCCCGTATGAGCTGAACCTTCTCCTTTGTGTTCTGCACCACCTCCGGGCCAAGGATGCCAGACTCTCCTACTTCGACCCAACACACAGGTGAAAAACATGGCCTCTCATACAAGGCTTCAAACGGGTCCATACCGATGGTAGAGTGATAGATATTATTGTAAGAAAACTCTACCAGGGGAAAGTGTCGCACCCATGATCCTCCTGAGTCCAGAACACATGACCGTAGCATAACGTCCAAGGTCTGGATGGTGCGTTTTGTTTGTCCATCTGTCTGGGGATGGAAAGTAGTGCTAAGGCGTAACTGGGTGCCAAACGCATGTTGCAATCCTCTCTAGACTTGCGAGGTAAACCGTGCATCCCTATCTGAGACTATAGACCTCGGAACTCCATGAAACCGCACCACCTCATCCACGTACTTTCGTGCCAAAGCGTCCATAGTACTCGTCTTCCTGATCTCCAGAAAGTGAGCCGATTTCGTCAACCTGTCCACTACCACCTAGATGGCGTCATATCTCCCTTGGGCCTTGGGTAGTCCCGTGATGAAATCCATCGAGATGTCATCCAACTTCCACTCGGGGACATCTAGGGGCTACAGTAGGCCGCTCGGAACTCGGTGTTCAGCCTTCACTTGCTGACACACTAAGCACTTGGCCTCAAACTCTGCCACGGCTCGCTTAACTCCAGGCCACCAGAACTGTCTCTTCAGCCCCTGGTACATCTTGGAAACTCCTGGGTGTACCACCAGGGGTGTGTTGTGGAACTCACTGAGAACCTTGCCATGCATCACCCTTGGAACAAACAACCATTCCTGGAAAAGCATCCAGTTCTGACCATCCTCTGTCCATCCTTCCAGAGAATTGCCCTGGTCAACTCGGTCACGCATCACTTCGCACTCCGGGTCTCCCCACTGAGACTCCTCCACCTGTCAAAACAGAGATGACTGCACTATCATCTGATATAGGCAGCCTCTGCCGCTATCCATCTTCGCATCCAGGTGTAAGGAAACCAACTCCTCCATTGCCTTCCAGGCGTTCGCCGACTCTCAGACCGCATCCTTCTGCGTCCTCCTGCTCAAGACATCGGCCACCACATTGCCCTTTACCTCAGTATAAGAGATCTCAAAGTCGTAATCCTGGAGGAACTCCACCCATATCCGTTGTCGCAAGTTTAAGTCCCACTGGGAGAAGATATACCTCAAGATTTTGTGATCCGTGAAGACCAGAAAGCATTCCCCGATGAGGTAGTGCCGCCATAACTTTAGCGCAAAAACGACCGCTGCAAGCTCCAGGTCGTGGGTGGCATAATTACACTCATGGGGGCGTAGCTTCCTAGACCCATAAGAGATTACCCCTTGTCGCTGCATCAACACGCATCCCAGGCCCTGTCCTGAAGCATCACAAAACACCTCATAGGCCACCCCTTCTTCTGGTAATCATAGCACTGGGGAAAAAACTAACTTTTCTTTTAGATAGCTGAAGGCTGACTCACACTTCTCTCTCCACACAAAATCCTGGTCTTTCTTGGTCAGGGCTGTCAAAGGGGACGCAACTCAGGAGAAGATGGGTACGAACCTCCGATAGTAACCCGCCAGCCCAAGGAAACTACGGACATCTGCCACATTCTTGGGGGCTGCCCAAGAAACAACCGCCTCAGCTATTGATGGGTCCACCGCTACCCCCTGCTCAGACACCACGTTCCCGAGGAAGTGCACTTCCCGTGTCCAGAACATGCATTTTGACAACTTCCCATAGAGCTGATGATGTCAGAGGACCTCCAAAACCGTCCTCAGGTGCTCTGCATGGTCCTCCTCTGATCTTGAGTAGACCAGGATGTCATCGATGAATACGACCACGAACCGATCCAAGTACTCCCGAAAGATGGAGTTCATAAGCCCCATAAACACAGCCGGGGAGTTCGTAACACCGAAGGGCATGACTATGAACTCGAAGTGTCCATACCTGCATCTGAACGCTGTCTTCGGGATGTCGCCCTCCTTCACTCTTAGCTGGTGGTACCCAGACCGCAGGTCGATCTTCGAGAACCATCCCGCCCCCTTCAGTTGGTCAAAAAGATTGTCTATCCTCAGAAGAGGGTAGAAATTCTTGATCGTCACTTGATTCAGCCTCCTGTAGTCTATCCACAACCTGAGACCACCATCTGCCTTCTTTTCAAACAAGACTGGGGCACCCCACAGTGATGCACTTGGTCGAACATAACCCCTCTTCATCAGATCGTCAATCTGGATCCACAAATCCTGTAGCTCTGAAGGTGCCATCCGGTAAGGAGCCATCAAGATCAGTCGAGCGTCGGGCTGCAGGTCTATCCCAAACTCGATATCACGCCGAGGGTGTAGAGTTGTCACCTACTCAAGGAAGACATCCATAAACTCATGGACGATCTCTGGCGCTTCCACCATTTCAGCATCTACTGATTCCACTGTCAGCTCGGTCAACAAGGAGAGGAGGGGTTCCTCTCGCGTTTCCCTTCTGACTGCTCCGCTCGCCGGTGAAGGTAACATGCCGACCATCCAAGTCCGAGAACACAAACCTTCTTCGGAAACAGTCGATGATGGAACACACAGAAAATAGCCAGTCGATGCCTAGGATGACATCGTATGGCTGAATCTGTATAAGAAGAAGATCCCTAACCGACGGATGTGGCCCTATCATCTGTCTATATCCTCGACAAACAGACAACAAGTTGGTATGACCTCCGACTGGTGTGCTCAACACCAGGGACTCTGGATGTATCTCCGCATCTAAACCCAAGGCACGGTCTAGACTTGGTGAAACAAAGGAGTGCGAAGCTCCGGTATCGAACAAGGCATAATCAAGAGTGATAAAAAAGACTGATCGTACCTCGAACAACCTCTAGCCCTGCCGGAACTGATGCCTCTGCGGCGTTTAACAGTCCACGCCCAGCTCCCCTACCCCTCGGCTGCCGGCCACCTCCCCGACCATGCCCCGGTCGAGGTCCCTAAGGATTGCCCTGAGGTCGGCCTCCTCCTCCTACGTCTGCCCTCAGAGGAGCGGGAGCTCGCTGCCCCTGCTGCTGCTGCTGGAAAGGTCTGGCTGGAAGCTGCTGCTGGGGCTGGTGGTGGGGATGTCCACCACCACCGTGCTACTCCTGGTCTGGGCACTGACTTCGTAGGTGTCCAGGTCACCCACAGATGAAGCAACGCGGTCCCGGACCCAATGGAAAAGGGCGAGGGCCGGGGGATCGAAACTGAAACTGCTGCGGTCTGCTCCCTGCTGGTCGGAACCTGGAGGGTCCTGACGCTGGAGGCCTGGGGCTGACGACCTTTGCCTTCGATGGTCCTAGCTGGATCCCCTCTCGTGACACTCCTCCAAGAGAATTCATCCTCTCCACCACTTCGGCCTTCTTCTGGACCTCTAAGTACGACAACAAGGTAAAGGGGTAACAGCATACTGGAGGGAGGGTCGGAGCGCCTCCTCTAAACATCTTGCCCAAGACTCCTCGTCGGGAAAGAGGTGTGGAGAAAAACGTAGGAGGTCCTTGAACTTGATCCCTAGATCCCTCACGGACATACTCCCCTATTGGAGGGAGAGTAGTTCCTGCCACTTTTCTACCTTCATCGTCGAGGAGAGGAATTCCGCATAGAACTCCCTCTCGAAATCCACCCAAGCCACCTCAGACTCTCTCCTCTCCCCTAGGTAAAGTGTCCACCACTGACGTGCCGCTCCCCACATCTGGATGACAGCCAGAGGGACCCAGAACTCGGCCGGGGCCCGAATCAGGCTGAAAGCTATAACTAGCTCCTCTAGTCAGCCTTCCGTCTTCATGTCGGAGGTGCAACCCTCATACTTCTCGAGGGCCTGTCACTGGAAGGCCCGAAGAGTCTTCGGCCACTGGTCATCCTCTTCCTCTCGATCATCTCTCTGTCGATCGGCCAAAGTAGTCTTCGGGGCCTCGATCACCTGTACCACACGTGGTCGCCTTCCAGGTGACATAGCTACAAGGTAAACAAGGAATGCCTAAGCCCAAGTAGTGCAGAATATCGTTCTTAAAACTTCTTAAAATTTTAATTTATTATTAATTCCCAAGATATCCCAGAAACACAAGAACACAAGTAATTATGATGCATGTAACTTTCCTAGGGTCTCTACCCTGAAATTAGTGTGGCCTCACATGGTCGTTTGGTAGGTCCAGAGTCCTTGAATCGGATCACAGGGGGCCCCAAAATCCCGTGTCCTAGCCGGTCTTCCCTGGACTAATTCACACATCAAGGTCACCCAACACTGTTGCCAATTGAGGCCTGTTGAGGTCAATTAAGGCCAATTAGGCCAATTAAGGCCAATTACGACTAATTGAGGTCAATTAAGGCCAATTAGGCCTATTGAGGCCAATTGGGCCCAATTGAAGCCAATTGAGGTCAATTAGGCCAATTGAGGTCAATTGTGGTTAATTAAGGTCAATTTTGACTAATTTAGTCTAATTAGGGCAATTGAGTCCATTTGAGGCCAATTATGTCAATTAGGTGAACTATGTCAATGATGCCACTTGAGGTCAATTGAGTCCAATTAGCCCAATTGAGGCAAATTATGCTAATTAAGGCAATTGAGGCCAATTAGTCCAATTAGGAAAATTGAGGCCAATTATGGCCAATTGAGTCCAATTTAGGACAATTTCGGCCAATAGAGGCCAGTAAGGGCCAATTAGGCCAATTAGGCCAAATGAGGCCAATTGAGAAAAATTTGGCCAATTGAGGACAATTTGGCCAATTGAGGCCAATTAAGGAAAATTGAGGCCAATTGAGTCCAATTAGGGAAATTGAATACAATTGAGGAAAATTAATCCCAATTAGTCAAATTAGGTCAATTGAGTGCAATTGAGGCCAATTGAGGGCAATTAGCTCAATTAGGACAATTGAGGCCCATTGAGTCCCATTGAGTCCAATTGAGCCCAACTAAGACAATTGATGTCAATATAGGTCAATTAATGCCAATTTTTTCAATTGAGACAATTCAGGCCAACATAGCCAATTGAGATGAATTGAGGCCAATGAGATGAGTTAGTCTAATTGAGTCTAATTGAGGTCAATTGAGACAATTATGCCAATTAGACCAATTGAGTCCAATTGAGCCGGATTAAGACCAATTTGTCCAATTGTGGCCAATTGTGGATAATTAGGCATATTGTGTCCAATTGATTCCAATTAGGCCTATTGAGACCTGCTTGGATAATTGAGGCCAATTATGCTAATTATGCCAATTGAGGCCAATTGAGGCCAATTGAGGTCAACTATATCCTGTTAGGACAATTGAGGTGAATTGAGGCATATTGAGTCCAACTGAAGCAAATTGTGTCCAATTATGCCATTTAGGCCATTTGAGGCCAATTGAGGCCTTTTGAGGCTAATTTGGCCAATTAGCCTAATTGAGCCCAATTGAAGCCAATTGAGGCCAATTGATGCTAATTTGTACAATTCTGTCAATTAAGGTCAATTAGTAAATTGAGGACAATTTGGTTATTTAGTCCAATTATGCCAATTTGGCCAATTCAGGCCAATTAGACCAATTAGGCCAATTAGTCTAATTATGAAAAATTGAGGCCAATTGAGGTGAATTTTTGTAATCAGGCTAATTGAGCTCAATTAAGCCCAATTGATCCCAATTGATGCCAATTTATTCCAATGGAGTCTAATTGAGGCCAATTGAGGCCAATTGTGGCCAATTGAGGCCAATTATGGCCAATTGAGGCCGATTGAGGTTAATTGGGTCCAATTTATGTTAACAAGTCCAATTAGGGAAACTGAAGAAAATTGAGGCCACTTGAGGCCAATTAGTCCAATTGGGGTCAATTGAAGTCAATTAGGCCAATTGTGACCAATTGAGGCCAATTAGTAAAATTGATGCCAATTGAGGCCAATTAGGGCAATTGAGGCCAATTAGGTCAATTTGGGCCAATTGAATCCATTTATGCCAATTAGGCCAATTGAGTCCAATTGAGTCCAATGGATGCCAATTAGGGAAATTGAGGCCAATTGAATCCAATTATGCCAACGAGGCCAATTGAGACCAATTGAGACCAATTGAGACCACTTGAGGCCAATTAAGGCCAATTGATACCAATTGAGACCATTTGATGCCAATTAAGGTATATTAAGGTGAATTGATGCCAATTGGTGCCAATTAGACCAATTACGCCAATTGAGGCTAATTGAAGTGTATTTGGGCAATTGAGACAAATTCATCCAATTGAGTCATTTTGAGGACAATTTGTCCAACTGAGCCTAATTGAGTCGACTAAGGCCAACTGGGGCCACTAGGCCAATTTGGAGAATTGAGTACAATTAGGCTAATTAAGTCCAATTAGGCAAATTGAGGTCAATTGTGGCCAAATAGGCCAATTGAGGCCAATTATGCCAATTAATGCCAATTATGCCAATTAGGACATTGAGACCAATTTGACCATTAAGGTCGATTAGCCTATTTGGCCAATTTGGCCTATTAAGGCTAATGCGGAAAATTTAGGCTAATTAGGAAAATTGAGTTCAATTAGGCCAATGTACGCTAGTTGTGAAAATTGAGACCAATTAGTCCATTAAGGCCCACTAGTCCATTGAGGCCAATTAGGACAATAAATCAATTTATCCAAATTATATAAAATTAGAAAAATTGATGCCAATTGAGACCAATTAGTCCAATTGAGGCCACATAGACCAATTGAAGCCAATTAGGTCAATTAAGGCAAATTATTCACATTTGTTCAAGTATGCCAACTGAGTCCATTTGATGCCAATTGACACTAATTAGGCTGATTGAGTTCAATTGAGGCCAATTCATACCATTGAGGCCAATTGAATATAACTAGGAAAATTGAGGCCAATTGGGGCCAATTAGGCCAATTGATCAAATTGAGGCCAAATAGGTGAACCGAGGCTAGTTGAGACCAATTGAGACCAATTGAGGCCAATTAAGTCCAATTTGGCCCATTAGGCAAATTGAGGCAAATTTAAGCCAGTTGAGGTCAACTAGGCCAATTAGGTAAATTGAGGACAATTGTGGGCAATTATTCCAATTAACACAATTGGTTCCAATTGAGGCAATTTGAGTCCAATTGAGTCCAATTGTGACCAATTAGTACAATTAGGAAAATTGAGGCCAATTGTAGAAAATTTGGCCAATTTGGACAATTGAGACCAATCGAGACCAAATTGAGCCAAATGGAGCCCCATTAGGCTAACTGAGGCAAGATGAGGTCAATTATTCTAATTCAGTGAATTGAAGCAAGTTGAAGCCTATTGAGGTCAATTGAGGCCAATTAGACTAATTGATGCCAACAAGGCCAATTGAGGCTAATTTAGGATAATTCACATAATTTAAGGCTAATTGATCCAATTTGGCCAATTGAGGCCAACTGAGGCCAATTAATGCTAATTGAGGTTAATGGAGACCAATTGAGGCCAATTTTCCCAATTCGACCAATTATACTAATTAGGCCAATTGATGCCAATTGAACCCAATTGAGGCTAATTAGGCCAATTGAGGCGAATTGAGGCCAATTAGACCACTTGAGGCCAATTGAGGCCAATTATCCCAGTTGAGGGAAATTGAGGCCAAGTGAGGCCAATTAGGTCAATTAAGGCTAAGTGGACCAATTGAGGCCCATGGAGACCAACTAAGGTCAATATAGTCCGACTAGGAAAATTAGGACAATTCTTGCCAATTGAGGCAAATTAGGCCAATTGGGGAAAATTCAGCCAATTGTGGCCAATTGAGGCAAATTTAGACCAATTATGTGCAATTGAGGCCAATTAGGCCAAATGGCGCCAACTTACTCCAATTTTTTTCCAGTTGAGGCCAATTAACCCAATTTAGGCCAGTTAACCCAATTGATTCCAATTAGATCAGTTGAGGGCAATTGAAGCCAATTTCTTCCAATTGAGGCCAACTAGGTCAATTGAGACCAATTAAGTCCAATTGATGCCAATTATGTCAATTGAGCCAATTGAGCCAAATTAGGGCAATTGCGGCCAATTATCTCAATTGAGTCCAATTGAGGCCAATTATGCCAATTAGGCCGATTGATGTCAATTTAGGACAATTAGGCCAATTGAGGAAAATTAAGGCCAATTAGTCTAATTGACACCAATTGAGGCCAATTAATCCAATTGAGACCACTTGAGGCCACTTGAGGCCAATTGAGGCCAATTAGGCCAATTGAAGCCAATGAGATGAATTGATGCCAATTGAGGCCATTTAGGCCAAATGAACCCAATTGAGCCTAATTGAGCATAATTGAGTACAATTAGGACAATTAAGCCAATTGAGGCCAATTGAGGCCAATTGAGGCCAATTCATGCCAATTGAGACAAATTGAGACCAAATGAGGCCAATTAGGCTAATTGAGTCCAATTTGTTCAATTGAGGCCAATTGTGGCCAATTGAGGCCAATTGGGCCAATTTAGGCCAATTAAGTCCAATTGAGGTCCATTAAGGTCAATTAGGGCACTTGAACCGAATTGTGGCCCATTGTTCCAAAAAGGCCAATTGAGGCCAATTACGGCCAATTGAGAAAAATTAGACCTGTTGAAGCTAATTGGGGAAATTGAGGCCAATTGAGCCAATTGAGGCCAATCAGGCCAGTTGAGGCCAATTTAGGCCAATTCAGGCCAAGCCACTTGAGGCCAATAAGACCAATGAGGCCAATTGGTCCCAATAGAGTCAAATTAGACCAATTGTTGTTAAATAAGGGCAATTGAGGCCAATTCAGTCCAATAGAGGCCAATTCGTCCAATGGAGGCCAGTTTGGCCAATTGAGGTTATTTGAGGCCAATTAAGGGTCATCAATCCAATTGAGGTAAATTGAGCACAATTGTGTCCAATTGATGCTAATTGAGGCCAATTGGGGCCAATTAGTTCAATTGAGGCCTTCTGAAGCCAATTGAGGCCAAATGGAGCCAATTCATCCAATTAAGACCAATTAAGACTAACTGGGGCCAATTGTGCTCAATTTGTCCAATTGGGGCTAATTTAGACCAATTGAGTCTAATTAGTCCAATTAGTCCAATTGATGCTAATTGAGGCTAATTGGGGCCAATTTAAGCCACTTGAGGCCAATTAGGCCAATTAAGGCCAATTGAGGCCAATGAAGACCAATTAGGCCAATTGATGAAAATTGAGGCGAATCAAGGCCAACTAAGCCAATTGAGTCCAATTATGCTAATTAGGCCAACGGTGGCCAATTGAGCCAGTTGAAGCCAATTAGGCCAATTGACTCCAATTCAGTCAATTTATCCAATTGAGGTAAATTGAGGCATATTGAGGCCAATAAGGCCAATTGTGGACAATTGAGGCCGATTGGGGTCAACTATGCCAATTAGGTAAATTTAGGCCAATAGAGCCCAATTGGGGCCAATTGGTCCACATGTGGCCAGTTGAGTCAAATAAGGTCAGTTGTGGCCAATTGAGCCCTATTAGTCCAACTAGTCCAAATTAGGCCATTTGGGGCCAATTGAGGCCATTTGCAGCCAACTATGTCCAATTGATGCCAATTATGGCCAATTGGGGCCAATTGAGGCCAATTACAGCCAATTAAGGCCAATTAGGCCAATTGTGGCCAATTAAGGGCAATTTAGGCCAATTGGACGAATTGATTTTAATTGAGGGCAATTAAGGCAAATTGAGGAAAATTGAGGCCAATTCGACCAATTGATACCAATTAGACCAATTGAGGCCAATTGGGAAAAATTGAATCCAATTAGTCCAATTAGTCCAATTCATCTAATTGAGTCCAATTGAGGCCAATTGATGCCAATTTTGGCCAATTGAGGCTAATAGAGGGCAATTGAGGCCAATTAGGCCAAATGAAGAAAATTAGGCCAATTGAGGTCAATTGCTGCTAATTGAGGTCAATTGAGGCCAATTAAAAATACTAATTGAGGCCAACTAAGGCCAATTAGGCCAATTGGGGGCAATTGAGATCAATTGAACCAAATTTATGCCCATTAAGGCCAATTAAGTCCAATTGGGCCAATTGAAGCCAAATGAGGCCAATTGAGGCCAATTGAGGCCAATTCAGGCCAACTAGGACAATTGAGGTAATTTGAGGCCAATTGCGGCCAATTATGCCAATTAAGGACTTTGAGGCCATTTGAGGCCCATTGATGCAAATTAGCCAATTAGACCAATTAAGTTAGGAAAATTGAGGATAATTTAGGCTAATTGAAGGGAATTGAGGCCAATTAGTCCAATTGAGGCGAATTGAGGCTAATAATGCCAATTAGCCAAATTTAGGCCAATTGAGACTAATTGTGCCCAATTTAGGCCAATTGAGCCCAATTGAGCCCAATTGAGGCCAATTGAGCTCAATAAAGGCCAATTGAAATGAATTAGGCCAATTAAGACCAATTGAGCCCAATTGGGAAAATTGAGGTATATTGAGGCCAATTGAGGCCATTTAGGTCAATTTCGGCAAATTAGGCCAATCATAAAAATTGAGGCCAATTAGGCCAATTAGGCGAATTAGGAAAATTCGGCCAATTGAGTCCAATTGAACTCAATTGAGCCCAATTAGAAAAATGAAGGCGAAGTCGCCCAATTGAGGCCATCTAGGCCAATTGAGGCCCATCGTGCCTAATTAGCCCAATTGAAGTAAATTGATGCTAATGGGGGCCAATTGAGGCCAATTAGGTCAATTGAACCCAATTGAGGTCAATTGAGTCCAATTAGGCCAATTGAGGCCAATTGAGGCAAATTAGGCTAACTAATGCCAATTAGGTCAATCAAAGCCAATTGAGCAAATTGAGGCCAATTGAGATCAATTAGGTAAATTTAGGCCAATTGAGGCCCATTAGACAAATTGGGGCCAATTGACGCCAATTGAGTCCAATTAGGCCAATTAATCCAATTAAGGCCAGTTTAGTCTAATTGAGGTCAATTAGGCCCATTGATGCCAATTAAGTCCAATTGAGGCGAACTAGGCCAACCGAGACCGATTAAGCCCTATTGAGTCCAATTACAGCAATAACGACAATGGATGTATATTTTGTCCAATTAGGATAATTGAGGCCAACTGAGGGCTATTGAGGATAATTGAGGACAATTTAGGCTAATTACGGCCATTTAAGGCCAAATTGGCCGATTGAGGCCAATTCAGCCAATTGAGGCCCATTAAGTCCAATTGAGGCCAATTGAGGCCAATTGAGTCCAATTGAGGCCAATTGAGTCTAATTTGGACCAATTGGGGCCAATTAGGGCCAATTGAGGCCAATTGATGCCAATGATGGCCAATTGAGGCCAATTGGGCCAATTGAGTCCAATTAAGGCCAATTACATCCAATTGAGGCCAATTGACGAAAATTAAAGCTAATTAGACCAATGAGGCCAATTGATGGCAATTAAGGCCAATTAGGCCAATTGAGAGAATTATGCTAATTCGACCAATTCAACCAATTGAGTCCATTTGATGCCAAATAAGACCAATTAGGCAAATTTAGGCCAATTATGCCAATTAAGACAATTAGGCCAATTGATCCAATTGAGGCCAATTGAGACTAATTCGGCCAATTGAGGCCAATCGAGCATAATTGAGGCCAATTGATGCCAACTAGGTAAATTAAGACCAATTGAGGCTAATTCGGCCAATTGAGGCCAATTAGGACAATTAAGTCCCATTAGGGCCAATTAAGTCCAATTAGTCCAATTAGGCCAATAAGGTCAATTAGGGCCAATTGGTTCCAGTTGAAGCCAATTGAAGAAAATTGAAACAAAATGAGGGCAATTGGCATCAATTTGGTCAATTATAAAAAATTGGGTCCAATTAGTCCAATTGAGCCAGTTGAGGCTAATTAGGCCAATTGATGCCAATTCAGACCAATAGTAGCCAATTAAACCCAATTGAGGCCAACAATTCTAATCGAGACCAATTGATGCTCATTGATGCCAATTGAGGCCAATTGAGGTCAATTAGCCCAATTTTGGTCAATTGAGCCTTATTGAGGCCAATTTAGCTCACTTGAGGCCAATTGAGGTCAATTGGGCCAATTGATGTCAATTGAGTCGAATTAGGGAAACATGGCTAATTGAGTCCAATTAGGACCAATTGTGGCCAATCCAGCCAATTGTGGCCAACTATGGCCAAGTGAGACCAATTTGTCCAATTAAGGCCAATTAGGAAATAGATGCCAATTGATTCCAATTGAGGCCAATGTGGCTAATTAGGTCAATTGAGGCCAATTAGGAAAATTGAGGCCAATTGAGGCCAATTGATGTCAATTGAGGCCAATTGAGGCCAATTGAGTCCAGTTAGGTCAATTGAGGCCAATTGAGTCCAATTAGGCCAATTAATACAGTACAGCCAATGGGGTCCAATTGAGGCCAATTGGGGCCAATCAGGCAAATTGTGGCCAATTAGGCCAATTGAGGACAATTGAGACAAATTGAGGCCCATTGTGCCAATTGAGGCCAATTCGGCCGAATGAGGTCAATTGTGGGTAATTGAGGCCAATTAGGCCAATTGATTCCAACTGAGGCTAATTGAGGCTAATTAGGCCAATGGAGACAAATTGAGCCCAATTGAGGCCAATTGAGGCCATTCGAGGCCAATTAGACCAATTGAACCCAATTGATTCTAATTGAGTCAAATTGCGGATGATTAAGCCAATTAGGTCAATGTAGGGAAATTGAGGCCAATTAAGGCCAATTAGGCCAATTGAGGAGGCCAATCGAGGCCAATAAGTCCAATTAATCCCAATTGATTCTAATTGAGTCAAATTGCGGCTGATTAATCCAATTAGGCAAATGTAGGGAAATTGAGGCCAATTAGGCCAATTTAGGTTAATTATGACCAGTTAGGCTAATTGAGGTATATGGAGGCCAATTGAGGTGTATGGAGGCCAATTGAGGCCAATTGAGGTCAATTAGGCCAATTGGAATCAATTAGGCCAATTGTGGCCAATTATGCCCATTTGAGGCCAATTATGCCAATTAGACAAATTGCGGTTAATTGAATCCTATTTGTAAAATCGAGGTCAATTGAAACCAATTGAGGAAGACTGAGTCCAATTGACGCCAATTAGGTCAATTGAGGCGAACTGAGTCTAGTTGTGCCAATTAGGCCAACTGTGGCCTATTGAGGCTAATTAGGCCAATTGAGGCCAAATGACTCTGATTTAGCCAATTAGGGAAAATCGGGGCCAATTGCATCCAATTGAGGCCAATTGAGGCAAATTGAGTGCAATTAAGCCAATTGCATCCAATTGCAACCAATTGAAGCAAATTGAGGTCAATTATGCCAATTGAGACCAAGTGATGCCAATTGAGGGCAATTAGGCCAATAGTGGCAAATTGAGGCCAATTAGGCCAATTGAGTATAATGGAGGCCGATAGGGTCAATTAGGCTAATTGAGACTAATTGAGATAAATTAGGTGAATTAGTACAATTGAGGCCAATTAGAACAGTCGAGGCCAATTAAGCCAATTGAGGCTAATTGAGTCCAATTATGCCAATTAAGGCAAATTGAGACTAATTAGCCCAATTGAGGCCAATTAAGACCAACTAAGCAAATTGAGCCCATTTAGGCGAGTTGAGGCCAATTGTGCCCAACTGAGAAAATTAGGCCAATTAGGACAATTGAGGCCAATTTGGAAACATGAGGCCAATTACGGCCAATTGAGTCCAATTAAGGCTAGTTTATGCCAATAGATCCAATTGAGGCTAATGGGTTCAATTTAGTCCAATAGAGTTCAATCGAGGCCAATTACAGAAAATTAGGCCAATTTAGGTTGATTATGCCAATTTAGGCAAATTTAGGCCAATGATGCCAATTGGGACCAATTCAGGTCAATTGATCCCAATTGAGGCCAATTTAGGGAAAATAGACCGGTCGAGTCCTATTGAGGGAAATTAGGCCAATTACCCCAATTGTGGCCAAATGAGGCCAATTGAGGGTAATTGAGGCCAACTAGACCTATTTAGGCCAATTTAGACCAATTGAGACCAATTAGGTCAATTGAGGCCAATTAGGCCTATAGAGGCCAATTGAGGTGAATTAGGCTAGTTACGTGAATTAATGCCAATTATGCCAATTGAGGCCATTTGAGAATAATTGAAGACAATTGAGGCCAATTAAGCCAATTAGGTTAATTGAGTCCAATTAGGCCAATTGAGCCCAATTGAGACCAATTGAGCCCAATTAGAGAAATTGAGGCAAATTAGGACAATTTTGGCCAATTGAGGAAAATTAGGTCTATTGAGGCCAGTTGATGCAAAATGATGCCAATTAGGCTAATTGAAGCAAATTGAGCCCAGTTAGGCCAATTGAGGGCAATTGAGGGCAATTGAGGACAATTAGGCCAATTGGGTGAATTGAGGCCAATTGTGGCCAATTGAGTCCAATTAGGCCAAATAATCCAATTGAGACCAATTATTTTCAATTGAGCCTAGTTTAGACCAATTAGGCCAATTAGGCCAATTTAGGCCAATTGAGCTAATAGAGGCCAACTGAGGCCAATTGTGGCCAATTGTGGCCAATTGTGCCAATTAGGCCATTTTGTTTAATTGAAGCCAATTGAGACCAATTAGTCCAATTGAGGCCAAATGAGGCCAATTAAGGCCAATAATGCCAATTGTGAAAAATAGAGTCCATTTGAGGCTAATTAGGCCAACTGAGCCCAGTTGAGGCCAATTCATCCAATTCGACTAATTGAGGCACATTGAGGCCAATTGTGGCCAATTGAACCTAATTAGGCCAATTGAGGTCAATTGCCGCCCATTGAGGTCAATTACGGCCAATAGAGGTCAATTAGGAAAATCAAGTCCAAGTAGGCCAATTGAGAGTGATTGGGGCCAATTGAGGCCCATTAATCTAATTGATTCCAATTGAGACCAATTGATGTCAATTAGGCCAATTGAGACCAAATATGCCAATTAAGGCAAATTAAGGTGAATTAGGCCAATTAAGGCCAATTAATCCAATTGAGTCCAATTCATTTCCATTAAGCCAATTGAGGTGAATTAGGAAAATTGGGTCTAATTGAGGCCAATTGAGGCCAATTGGGGCCAATTGAGGGAAATTGAGGGAAATTAAGCCAATTGAGGACAATTGAGGCCAATTAGGAAAATTAGGCCAATTGAGATCAGTTGAGGCCAGTTGAGGCCAACTAGGACAATTGAGGCCAATTAGGCTAATTTATGCCAATTAGGCTAATTTAGTCCAATTGACGACATGTGAAACGAATTAGGCCAATTGAGGCTAATTGAGGCCAATTGAGGCCATTAGTCCAATTGTGTCCCAATTGAGTCCAATTAGTCCAATTGAGACCAATTGAGGCCAATTAGGCCAATTGAGGCCAATTAGGACAATTATGACAAATTGGGGCCAATTCGGCCAATTTGGCTAATTGAGGCCAATATAGGCTAGTTGAGGTGAATTATGTTAATTGAGGCCAACTAGATTAATTGATTCTAATTTATTCCAATTAGGCCAATTGAGACAAATTGGGGTCAAATGAAGTCAATTGAGGCCAATTATGCCAATTGAGGCCAATTAACGACAATTCAGGCCGACTAGGCTAATTGAGGAAAATTGAGGCCAATTGAGGCCAATTGATGGCAATAAGGCCAATTGAAGCAAATTGAGACCAATTGAGGCCAATTCAGAAAACAGGGGCCAATTGGGCCAATTAAGTCCATCTAGTGCCAATTAAGTCACATTAGTCCAAATAGGCCAATGAGGTCAATTGGGGCCAATGGGCGCAGGTTGGGGACAGTTGAGGAAAATTGAGACAAATTAAGGCCAATTGAGATCAATTTGGTCAATTATGAAAAATTGAGGCCAATTGTGGCCTATTGAGGCCAATTAGTCCAATTGTTCCAACTGATGCCAATTGACCCTAATTAGGCCAATTAAGGCCAATTGAGACCAATAGTTTCCGATTAAGGCCAATTGAGGACAACAAGGCCAATTGAGTCCAATTGATACTCATTGAGGCAAATTGAGGCCAATTGAGGCCAATTGCGACTTATTGAGACTAAATGAGTCCAATTGAAAACAATTAGGCCAATTCAGTCCAATTGAGGTCAATTGAGCCTTATTGAGTCCAATTTAGCTCACTTGAGGCCAATTGGGGTTAATTGGGGTCAATTGGGCCGATTGACGCCAATTGAGGCGAATTAGGCCGATTGAGGCCAATTATGCCAATTAGGCCAATTGAGGACAATTGGAGCCAATTGAGACCAGTTGAGGCCAATTGAGGCCAATTATGCCAATTAAGGCCAATTGAGGCCAAATTAGGCCAATTGAGGCCAATTAGTTCAATTAAGCTAATTGAGTCCAATTATGACCAATTTAGGCCAATTCAGCCAATTGAGGCCAATTGAGGCCAAGTGAGACCAATTAGGCCAATTGAGGCCAATTAGGCCAATATATGCCAATTGATGTCAATTGAGACCAATGTGGCCAATTAGGTCAATTGAGGCCTATTAGGCTAATTGAGGCCAATTAAGGCCAATTAGGCCAACTGAGGCCAATTGAGGCTTATTGATGCCAATTCAGTCCAATTAGGCCAATTGAGGCCAATTAAGGCCAATTAAGACCATTTAACACCAATTAGGTCAATTGATCCCAATTGATGCCAATTCAGTCCAATTGAGGCCAATTGGTCCAATTGAGCCCAATTAGGCATATTAAGGCCAATTGAGGCCAATTAGGCTAATTAAGCCAATACATCCAATGGAGTCCAATTGAGGCCAATTAGGAAAATTGTGTCCAATTAGGTCAATTGAGGCCAATTAGGCTAATTGTGGCCAATTGAGGATAATTAAGGCCAACTGAGGCTCATTGGCCCAATTGAGGCCAACTTGGCCAATTGTAGTCAATTGCGGGCAATTGAGCCCAATTAGGCCAATTGACACCAACTGAGGCCAATTGATGCCAATTGGGAAAATGGAGACCAATTGAGCCCAATTGAGTCCAATTGAGGCCATTTGAGGCCAATTAGTCCAATTTCTCCCAATTGATTTTAATTGAGTCCAATTGCAGCGGATTAAGCCAATTAGGCCAATGTAGGGAAATTGAGGCCAAGTGAGGCTAATTAAGTCTATTTGAGGCCAATTAATGCCAATTGTGGCCAGTTACTCCAATTGAGGTATTTGGAGGCTAATTAAGGCCAATTGAGGTCAATTAGGCCAATTAGGCCAATTGAGGTCAAATGAATCCATTTTGGACAATCAAGGTCAGTTGAGGCCAATTGAGTCCAATTGAGGTCAATTAGGACCATTGAGACGAATTTAGGCCAATTAGGCCAAGTGTGGCCTATTGAGGCCAATTAGGTCAATTAAGTCCAAATGAGTCTGATTGTGCCAATTAAGGAAAATTGGGGACAATTGTGGCCAATTAAGGACAATTGAGTCTAATTAGGCCAATTGTAGCCAATTGCATCCATTTGAGACCAATTGAGGTCAATTATTCCAATTGAGACCAACTGAGGTGAATTAGGCCAACAGTGGCCAATTAAGGCCAATTGAGGCCAATTGAGGCCAATTATGCCAATTGAGGCCAATGGAGGCCGACTGAGGTCAATTAGGATAATTGAGATAGATTGAGGTGAATTAGGTGAATTAGGCCAATTGAGGCTAATTGGGGTTAATTATGCCAATTGAGGCCAATTGAGACCGATTTTTCCAATTGAGTCCAATTAAGACCAATTGATCCAATCGATCCCATTTAGGCTAGTTGAGGCTAATTTAGCACAAGTGAGACAATTTTTCCAATTAGGCCAATTGATTCCAATTGCGGCCAATTGAGCCCAATTAAGGGTTGTTTAGGCCAATATAGTCCAATTGAGGCCAATGAGTTCAATTTAGGCCAATTGAGTTCAATCGAGGCCAATTGTGGATAATTAGGCCAATTTAGGCCAATTAAGGGAAATGATGCCAATTGGGGTCAATTAATGGCAATTGAGGCCAATTGAGGCCAAATAGTCTAGTTTAGGCCAATTGAGGGCAATTAGGCCAATTACCCCAATTGTGGTCAAATGAGGCCAATTGAGGCCAATTGAGGTCAATTAGACCAATTGAAGTCAATTGAGGACAATTTGGTCAATTGAGGCTAATTAGGCCAATTGAGGCCAATTGAGGTGAATTAGGCTACTTACGCCAATTAAGGCCAATTTGGCCAATTGAGTCCAATTGAGGCCAAGTAGGCCAATTGAGCCCAATTGAGACCAATTGGGGCCAATTATGCCAATTAGGTAAATTGAGGTTAATTAGATCAATTGCATCCAATTGAGGAAAATTAGGCATATTAAGGCCAATTGCGTCAAAATGTGGCCAATTGGGCCAGTTGAGGCCAATTTAAGCCAATTGAGCCTAATTAGGTCAATTGAGGGAAATTGAGGCAATTAGGCCAATTAGGTGAATTGAGGTGAATTGAGGCCAATTCAGGCCAATTAGGCCAATTGTGGCCAATTGAGTCTAATTAGACGAATTTGTCCAATTGAGACCAATTATTGTCAATTGAAGCCAGCTGAGACCAATTAGACCATTTAGGCCAATTTAGGACAATTCAGGCCAATTAAGCTAATAGAGTCCAATTGAGGTCAATTGTGGCCAATTGAGGCCAATTATGCCAATTAGGCCAACGAGGCCAATTGATGCCAATTGAGACCAATTAGTGAAATAGAGCACAATTGAGCCCAATTGAGGCCAATTGGGCCAATTCAACTAATTGAGGCCCATTGAGGCCAATTATGGCCAATTGAACCCAATTTGGCCAATTGAGGTCAATTGTGGCCAATTGCAGCCAATTGGGGCCAATTGGGCCGACTAAGTCCAATTAGGCTAATTGAGACCTATTGTGGCCAATTGAGGCAAATTGGGGCCAATTGAGGCCCATTAATATAATTGATGCCAATTGAGACCAATTGAGGTCAATTAGACCAATTGATACCAAACAGGCCAATTAAGGGTAATTAAGGCGAATAAGGCCAATTGAGGCCAATTAGGCCAAATGGAGGCCAATTGAAGCAACTGATGCTCATTAGTCCAATTGAGGTGAATTATGTGAATTAGGTCAGTTTAGGATAATTGTGGCCAATTGATGGCAATTAAGTCAGTTGAGACCCATTGAGGACAATTGAGGCCAATTAGGCCAATTAGGCCAATTGAGGTCAATTGAGGCCAATTTAGGCCAACTAGGACAATTGAGGCCAATTGAGACCAATTTAGCTAATTTATTCCAATTGAGGGCAACTGAAGTGAATTAGGCCAATTGAGTCTAATTGAGGTCAATTGATTCCAATTAGTCCAATTGAGTCCCAATTGAGGCCAATCAGTCCAATTGAGGCCAATATAGGCCAATATAGGCCAATTAGACCAATTGAGGCCAATTGAGTCCAATTAGGCTAATTGTGACCAATTGAGGCCAATATAGGCTGGTTGAGGCCTTTTATTATAATATAGGTCAATTATTCTAATAGAGTCCAACTAGATTAATTGACTCAAATTTATGCCAATTATGCCAATTGAGACAAATTGTGGCCAATTGAGGCCAATTGAGGCCAATTATGCCAATTGAGGCCAATTGAGGCCAATTGATGGAAATTCATGTTGACTAGACCAATTAAGGCCAATTAAGGCCAATTGAAGCTAATTAAGGCCAATTGAGGTAATTTGACTCAATTTAGACCAATTGATCCCAATTGAGGCCAATTGAGACCAATTGTGGTCTATTAGGCCAATTGAGGCCAATTGAGGCCAATTGTAGCCAATTGAAGCCAATTGGTCATATTGAAGCCAATTAAGGCCAATTGAGACAAATTGAGGCCAAATAAGGTCAATTAAGGCCCATTTCGGCCTATTCCGGCCATTTGAGTCCCATTAGGCTAATTGAAGCCAATTGAGGCCATCTGAGGCAAAATTCAGCCAATTGCAGTGAATTACGTCCAATCGAGGCCAACCAGGACAACTAACAATAATTGGGTCCAATTGAGGCCAATTTGGCCAATTAGGCCAATTGAGGCCATTAGAGGCCAATTGAGGCTAATTAAACGAATTAGGCCAATTACACCACATGAGGCTAACTAAGGCCAATTAGGCCAATTGGAGGCCAATTGATTCCAAATAGTCCAATTATGCCAATTGAGTCTAATTGAGGCCAATTGACGTCAATTAGGCCAACTGAGGCCATTTAAGGCCAATTGGGGCCAAATAAAGCCAATTTTTGACAAATTGGGCCAATTGAGGAAAATTGAGACCAATTAATGCTGATTAGTCCAATTAGTCCAATTAGGCCTATTGAGTCCAATTGGGGATAATTGAGGCCAATTGAGGCTAATCGGGGCTAGCTGAGGAGGGAAATTAGTCCAATTGAGGCCAATTGTGGCCAATTATGGAAAATTGAGGCCAATTGAGCCAAGTGAGGCCAATTAAGTCCAATTGAGGCCAATTGAAACCAATTAAGGCCAAGTGAAGTCAATTGAGGCTAATTGAGTACAATTGAGACCAATTGAGACAAATTAGGCCAATCTGATCCAATAGAGACCAATTGAGGCCAATTGAGAAAAATTAGGCCAATTAATGCCCATTGAGGTCGATGAACCCAATTGGGGCCAATTAGGTCAATTGAGTCCAATTATTCCAATTGATTCTAATTGAGGCCAATTGAGGCCAACTAAGCCAATTTAGGCCAATAGAGGCGAATTGAGTTTAATTGATGCCAATGAGGCCAATTATGGAAAATTGATGCCAATTAGGCCAATTGAGGGAAATTGAGGTGAATTAGATGAATTAGGTCAATATTGGACTATTGTGGGAAATTGAGGTCAATTGAGAGTCCAATTGAGCCCAATGGAGTCCAATTAGTCCAATTGAGTCCATTGAGGCCAATTGGTCCAATCGAGACCAATTTAGGACAATTGAGGTCAGTTTTGCAAATTGAGGCCAATTTGGGAAATTAGGCCAATTGAGGTCAATTGAAGCAATTGAGTTCAATTGGGAAAATTGGGGAAAATTGATGCCAATTAGGCCAATGGAGGCTAATTAGGCCAACGAGACCAATTGCGGCCAAATGAGCATAATTATGATAATTAATCCAATTAGTCCAATTGAGGCCAATTAGGTTAATTGAGACCAATTAGATCGATTAGGCCAATTAGGCCTATTGGGCCAATTGAGGTTGAATAGGCCAATTGAGCTAATTGAGGCAAGCTAGACCAATTGAGGCCAATTAGGCCAATTAGGCAAATTAGTACAATTAGTACAATTAGGACAATTAGGCCAAGTAGGCCAATTATGCCAATTGAGGCCATTTATTCTTGTTAGGCCAAATAGGCAAATTGAGGCCCATTTGGCCACTATGACTATTTGAGGCCATATAAGATCAATTAAGACAATTAAGAAAAATATGCCAATTTAGGCCAATTTGGCCAATTGAGTCCAATTGAGTCTAATTTGGCCAATTAGTCCAATTAGGAATTTTTTTTTTAATTTGGCCAATTTGGCCCATTAAGACCAATTAGGCCATTTAGGCCAATTATGAAAATTAGTTCATTGAGTCTAATTAAGAAAACCAGGCGAATTAATCCAATTGTTTGAAATTAGAGTAATTGAGGCCAATTAGACCAATTGAGACCAATTGATGTCTATTGACACCAATTAGCCCAATTAGACTTTTTGAGGTCAATTAGGACAATTTATCCAATTGATTCCAATTGAGGTCAATTAGGCCAATTAAAAATTATGTTAATTAGGCTAATTAGGACCATTAATTCTAATTTGGCCAAATAGGTTAATTGAGGCCAATTGTGGACAATTAGACATTTAAACCAATTAGGACAATTAGGTCATTGAGGATAATTATGAAAATAAGAATAATTGAGCCCAATATAGCACAATTAGTGCAATTATGAAAATTAGGACAATTAGGACATTGAGGCCAATTAGGAAAAATATGCCAAGTAGGCCAATTGAGGCTAATTAGACCAATTAAGGACAATTAAACCAATTGAGTACAATTGAGCCTAATTGGGCCAATTCGGACAAATAGGAAAATTAAGGATGATTAGGAAAATTAAGCAAATTATGCCAATTAAGGATTATTGGACCAATTGAAACCAATAATGGCCAATTATTCCAATTCAAACCAGTTCAGAAAACTAGGAAAATAAGGCCAATTGAGGCCACTTCGGATAATTAGGCTAATTGAGGCCAATTGTAGCTAATTAGGACAATTAATCCAAATAATCAAATTGAATCCAATTATGCCAATTGAGGCCAATTTGGCCAATTGAGTCCAATTCGACCAATTAGGCTAATTGAGGCCAATTGAGGTCAATTATTCCAATTAAACCATTGAATCAAGTTCATCCAATTAGACCAATAAGTCCAATTATACCATTTAGGCCAATTTGTCCATTGAGTCCAATTAGGAAAATTTGGCCAATTAGGCCAATTAAGGCCAATTAGGAAAATTGATTCTAATTGAGGATAATTAGGCCAATTGATGCCAATTGATGCTCGTTAGGCCAATTAAGCCAACTGAGACAAATTATGAAAATTGAGGAAAATTGAGTCCAATTAGGCCAACCCATACAAATTAGACCAATTAAGGTGAATTAAGATGAATTAGTCCATTTGAGGCCAATAAGGCCAATTGAGGGCAATTAGACCAATTGAGGCCAATTGAGGCCAATTGAGACCAGTTGAGGTCAATTAGGCCAATGAGGCCAATAGAATCCAATTGAGGCCAATTGAGTCCAATTAGACCAATTAGGCTAATTGGGTCAATTGAGGCCAATTAGGCCAATTGAGGTCAATTCAGGCAACTGAGGCCTATTGAGGCCAATTAGGCAAATTGAGGTCCATTGTGTTCAATTATTCCAATTGTGGCCAATTGAGTCCAGTTAGGCCAAATAGGCAAATTGAGGCCAATTAGTCCAATTAGGTGAATTGAGGCCAATTAGGACATTAAGGCTAATTCGTCTAATTAGGCCAGTTAGACCAATTTGGAAATTGAGGCCAATTAGGCCAATTGAGCCCAATTGAGAATAATTTGGTGAACTACACCAATTGATTCCAATTAATAACAACTGAGGGAAATTAGGCCAATTAGGCCATTGAGGATAATTCAGCCAATTAGGCGAATTTTTCCACTGATACAAATGATAACAATTAGGATAATTGAGGCCAATTAAGGCCAATTAGGCCAATTAGGCTAATTAGAACAATTAGAACAATTAGGCCATTGATGCCAATTAGGTCAATTATTCTAATTAGGCCAATTAATCTCAATCAAAACAATTGTTGCCAATTGAGGATAATGAGACCAATTGAGGCGAATTGCAGCTTATTAGAACAATTGGGAAAATTTAGACCAATTAGGAAAATTAAGAAAATTAGGCCAATTGTGGCCAATTAGGACAATCAATCCAATTGAGGCCAATTCAGCAAATTGAGGTCAATTAGAAAATTGGGGGAAATTGATGCCATTAGGTCAATTGATGTGAATTCGGCCAATTTTGGCCAATTGAGGACATTTTGGCCAACTTGGTGAATTGAGGCCAACTGAGTCAAATTGAGCTTAATTAGGCCAATTGAGGTCAATTTGGAAAATTGAGGTTAATTGTGTCCAATTTAGTTTAGTTAAGGCCAATTGAGGCCAATTAGGTAGATAGAGTTTGAGTGAGGCTAACTGAGGCCAATAGAGGCGAATTTGGCCAATCGAGGACAGTTAGGTGAATTAGGCGAATTGAGGTCAATTAAGGCTAATTAGGCCAATTTTTTCAATTAGGAAAATTAGGACATTAGTTCAATTTGGCCATTGAGTTCCATTATTCCAATTAGGCCAATTAGGGCCAATTAGGAAAACTAAGGCCAATTGAGGCCAATTGAGGCCAATTAGGTCAATTAATGTCCATTAGGCCAATTGAAGCAAATTAGACCAATTAGGCCAATTAGCCCATTTAGGCCACATTGGTCAATTAGTCTAATTATGCTAATTAGTTCATTGTGTCTAATTTATCCATTGAGGTCAATTAGGCCAATTATGCCAATTAGGTCAATGAGGCCAATTAGGGCTAATTAGGCCATTTGATGCCAATTGAGGCCAATTTGGAAAATTGAGTCAAATTAGGTCAATTGAGGACAATTCTTCCAATTCGTTCAATTTGCCAATTGAGGCCAATTCATCCATTTAAGCCAATTAGGCCAATTACTATCAATTAGGAAAATTGAGGCCAATTGAGGCAAATTAGGACAATTGATGTCGATTGGACCAAATAGGCCAATTAAGCCAACTCAAACCTATTGAGGCCAATTAGGCCAATTGAGGTCAATTGAGCCAACTGAGGCCAATTAGGAAAATTGAGGCAAATTGTGGTCAATTGGCCTCGATTATCCTCAATTGGCATCAATGGGACTCACTTGGTATTAATTGGCCTCAATTGGACTAAATTGGCATCAAATAACCTCAATTGGCCTAATTTTCCTTAATTTGGCTTCAATTAGCCTCACATGGCCTCAATTGGCCTGATTTGTCTATCTGGCTTCAATAGAGTTCAATTGGCTTTAATTGGGTCCAATTGGCCACAATTGGCCTTAATGGGACCTAATTGGCCTCACTTGGCCTCAATTGGCATCAATTTGTCTCAATTGGCATAATTGACCTCAATTGGCATTATGAGACTAAACTATCCTCAATTGGACCCATTTGGCCGTGATTCACCTCAATTAGCCCCAATTTTCCTCAATTGGCCTGATTATTCTAATTGGCCTCAATTGGTGTTAATTATCCTAATTGGAATTATTGGCCTCAATTGGCCTCAATTTGCTTAATTGCCCTCAATTTCCCTTAATTGGAATCAATTGGTCCTAATTCGTCGTGATTTGCCTCAAATGGCCCCAAGTGGCATCAATTGCCCATATTGGACTAATTGGTCTTAATTGGCATTAATTGGCCTCAATTTGCCTCAATTGGCTTAACATGACTCAATTGGCCTAATAGGAGTCAATGGTCTAATTGGCCTAATTGCATAAATTGGTCTCCATTCATTGAATTGGCCTCAATTTTTCCCAATTGGCCTAATTGGACTCAAATGGCCTCAAATGCCCTTAATTGGAAGAATTGGTCTAATTTTCTTAATTTGCCTCAATTGACTTCAATTGGCCTCAATTGACCTTATTTTGCCTCAAGTGGCCTCAATTGGCCACAATTGGCCTAAATAACCTCAATGGTCCTCAAATGGCCTCAATTGGCATCAATCAACCTTAATTGGCCTAATTGGCTCTTTGGCCTCAATTTGCCTTTATTTTCCTCAATTGGACTAATTGGTCTCAAATGTACTCAATTGGTATCAATTGGGCTCAATAGGCCTAATTGGCCTAAATGGCCTCAATTGGCCTCAATTATCCTTAATTAGCCAAATTGGCCTAATTGCCCTCTACTAGCATCAATTGGCCTAATTTGCCTCAATTTTCCTCAAATGGCCTAATTGGACTCAATTGACCTCAATTGACCTCAATTGACCTATTTGGCTTAATTGGCATAATTGGCCTCAATGGGTCTTAATTGGCCTAATTCGCCTCAATTGGCCTAATTGTCCCTAATTGACCTCAGTTGACATAAAGGGCTTAAATGGCCACAATTGGACATAATTGGACTAAATTGGTCTCAATTTATCTCAGTCATCCACAGTTGACCTAATTGGCACAATTTTCCTTAATTGGTCTCAATGGGCCTCAATTGGTCTCAATTGGTCTAATTACCCTCAATTGACTGTAATTGGCCCCAATAGCCCCCAATTGGCCAAAATTGGCCACAATTGGCCTTGATTGGCCACAATTCGCCACAATTGGCCTCAATTGGTCTGAATTTGCATGAATTGGCCTGAATTGGCCTCAATTTTCCAAATTTGTCTTAATTGGCATGACTTGGCCTCAATTGGGGCCAATGGGCCAAATTGGCCTAAATGGCCTATTTGGCCTCAATTGGCATAATTGGCCTGAATTTGTCTAGTTGATGTCAATTGGCCTAATTGGCCTCAATTGGCTTCAATTTGACTCAATTGGCCTAATGGTTATCAACTGGTCTCAATTGGACTAATTGACATCAATATTCCTCAATAGGCCTCAATTGGCACAATTGACATCAATTGGCCAAATTGGTCAAATTGGCCTCAGTTGGACTCAATTGGCCTAATTACCTCAATTGTCCTAAACTATCCTGATTCGAATAAATGGCCTTAATTGGCCTCAATTGGCCATAATTGGACTAATTGGCCTCACTTTTTTTTATTAAGCTTAATTGGCCTCAATTGGACTCAATTGGTCGAATTGGCCAAGTTGGCCTCAGTTGGCCTCAATTGGCCTCCATTGGACTAATTGGCCTCATTTGGGCTCAATTAGGCTAAATTTGCCTCAATTGGGAATAATTGTCCTCAATTTTCTTAATTATCCTAATTGGCCTCAATTGGCCTAATTATCCTAATTTTCCAAAATTGGTCTTAGTTTTCATCAATTGGCCTCAATTAGCCTCAATAGACCTCAATTGGACTAATTGGCCTCAATTGGACTCAATTGGTCTCAATTGGGATCAATAGGTCTCAATTGGTCTAATTGGGCTCAATTGGCCTCAATTGGCACCAATAATGGCCAATCAGGCCAATGAGGCCAATTAACCCCAAATAATAAAATTGATGCCAATTATGCCAATTTATTCCAATTGAGGTTTATTGTGCCATTTAGGCCAATTGAGGCCAATTCAACGCAATGGGAAAAATTGATTCCAATTAGGTAAATTGATTTCAATTAAGGCCAATTAGGCTAATTGAGACCATTTATTCCAATTGTGGACAATTGATGCCAATTAGGATAATTAGATGAATTGATGCCAATTAGGCTAATTATGCAAATTGAGGACAATTGAGGCCAATGTTTTTTCCAATTGAGCCCAATTTGGAAAATTAGGCCATTGAGGCCAATTAGGCCAATTATGTCATTGAGACCAATTATGCCATTTATGCCAATTAGGCCAATTAAGGACAATCAAAAAAATTGTAGACAGTTAAGGCCAATTAGGCCAATGGTGGACAATAAATTCTAATTAGGAAAACTATGGCCAATTAGGAAAATTGAGTCCAATTGAGACGAATTAGTCCAATTTGATGAACTGTGGCCAATTGTGGCTCATTGAGTCTAATTAGGACAACTGAGTTTAATTAGGAAAATTTAGGGAAATTGAGGTCCATTAGGACAATTAGTCCTTGGAGGGAAATTATGAACATTATGCTAATTGAGGCCAATTAGACCAATTGATTGCAATTGAGTATAATTAGACCGATTCAAGCCAACTGATGCCAATTGAGGAAAATTAGGCCAATTAAGGACAGTTAGGACAATTTGGAAAATTCAGTCTAATTTGACCAATTTAGACCAATTTGGGCCAATTGAGGTCAATTAGTCCAATTAGTATAATTCAAATGTGTTAGAAAAATTAGGCAAATTAGGCCAATTAACGTCAACTAGGCCAATTAGGCCAATTGAGTCCAATTAAACAAAATAGGCCATCTAAGGTCAATTGAGTCCAATTGAGGCTAGTTGAGGCAAATTTTTTAATTGATGCTAATTGGGTCCAATTAAGTAAATTAGGCCAATTTGGCCAATTAATCCAAATAGGGAAATTGAGGAAAATTAGGCCAATATGGCTAATTGAGCCTAATTTAGGTCAATTGGGACAATTAATCCATTGATCCCAATTCAAACAATTAGGCCAATTAGTCCATTGAGGATAATTTTACCATTGAGGTCAATTAGGCCAATTAATGCTGCTTAGGAAAATTGAGGCTAATTGTGGCCCATTGGGATAATTAGGTCCAATTTATTCCAATTAGGCCAGTTATGCTAACATATGTCAATTATAAATATTGGGGTCAATTGAGGTCAGTTAGGCCAACTAAGGCCAATTAAGACAATTGAGGCCAATTGAGTCATATTAGGTTAATTGAGGGAAATTAGGCCAATTTAGGCTAATTTAGGCTAATTAGTCCATTTAGACCAATTAAGTCCATTTAGTCCAATTAAGGCCAATTAAGCTAATTGAGGCCAATTAGGTCAGTTGAGGCCAATTAGGCCAATTGAGGCCAATATAAGGCCAATTAGGCCAATTAGTCCATTTGAATCCAATTAGCCAATTGAGGCCAATTCAGCCAATTGAGGCCAATAATGCAAATTGAGGTCAATTATGCTAACTGAGGCCAATTATTCCAATTGAGCACAATTAGGCCAATTGGGCTAGTTAGGTGAAATGAAGACAATTGAGGCCAATTGAGGCCAATTATCCCAAATATTCAATTGAGGCCAATTCAGAAAATCAGACCAATTAGGCCAATTCAGACATTGAGTCCAATTAGGATAATTAAGCAAATTAGGTCAACTATGCTAATTAAGGATAATTAGGAAAATTGTTTTCAATTGAGGCCAATTAGCCCAATTGAAGCCATTTAAGTCAATTGAGGCTAATTGAGGCCAATTAAACCAGTCAAACCAACTGTGTCCAATTAGGAATGTTGGGGCCAATTAGGCCAATCAAGACCAATTAGTCCAATCGAGGCCAATAAGGCCAATAAGGCCAATTGAGACCAATTGAGTCCAATTCTGAAAATTGAGTTCAATGAGACAAATTGAGGTTAATTGAGGCCAATTAGGCTAATTTATTCTAATTTGACGAATTGAGGTCAATTGAGGCCAATTGAGTCCAATTTGGTCAATTTGGAGAAGTGAGGCCAATTGAGGCCAATTGATAACAATTGAGGTAATTGAGGAAAATTGAAGAAAATTGATCCAATTATGTGAATTGAGATCAATTGTGGCCAATTAGGTCAATTTATTCCAATTAGGTCAATTGAGAGAAATTGAGTCCAGTTAAGGCCAATTAGGCCAGTTAGGCGAATTGAGGCAAATTGAGGCCAATTAAGTCTAATTGACAACAATTAGGCTAATGAGGAAAATCTTCCCAATTTGTCCAATTATAAAATTGAGTCTAATTCATCTATTGGGTAAAATTAGGCTAATTATTCCTATTAAGTAAAATTTGGAAAATTGAGGAAAATGTAGTCAATTTGGCCATTTGAGACCAATAAGACCAATTTGGGAAATTATGCCATTGAGGCCAATTTTCCCAATTTATCCAATTTGTCCGTTGAGTCTAATTCATCCATTTAGGCCAATTATCCAATTAGTCTAATTAGGGAATTTATATCAATGAATTCCAATTAGGAAAATTAAGGACAATTGAGGCCAATTAGGTTAATTAAGGTCAATTAGGTCAATTGAGGCCAATTTAGCCAATTTGTCCAATTGTGCCATTGAATCCAATTTGGCCATTAAGGCCAATTAGACCATTGAGGCCAATTAGGACAATTAGGAAAATTAATGTTAATTAGGAAAATTCAGTCCAATTGAGGCCAATTAAGCCAATTGAGGCTAATTAGACCAATTAACCCAATTAGGCCATTTGAGTCCAATTAAGACCAATTAGGCCAATTCTAACAGTTAAGGACAACTGAGGCCAATTGTGCTAATTTATCCAATTGTTGATAATTGAGGCCAATTAGGTAAATTGAGGGCAATTGAGGTCAATAATGTCGATTGAGGCTAATTAAGCCAATTGAGGCCAATTGAGCCCAATTGAGTCCAATTAGGCCAATTAGGAAAATTGTGGCGAGTTGAGGCCAATTGAGTCTAATTATGATCAATTAGGACAATTGTATCCAATTGAGGCCAATTGATGCCTAAAGAGAACAATTATGGCCAATTTGGCCAATGAGGAAAATTGAGGCAATTGATGCCAATTGTGGCCAATTCTGGACAATTGAGGTCAATTGAGGCCGATTGAGGCCAATTGAGGCTAATTAGGCCAATTGAGGCCTATTGAGACTAATAAGGCTAATTGAGGTCAATTGAAGCCAATTAGTCAAATTCGGCCAATTCATGCCAATTCATGCCAATTCCGGCCAATTGAGTCCAATTATGCCAATTGACGCCAATTAGGCCAATTGAGGGCAATTGTGGCTAATTGAGTCCAATTGAGGTGAATGGAGGCAAATCGAGGCCAATTTGGTGAATTAGGCCAATTGAAGCCAGTTGAGGCCAATTAAACCACTTGGTCCAATTGAGGTCGATTGAGGCCAATTGAGGCCAACTAGGCCAATTGAGGGTCATTGAGGCCAATTGAATCCAATTAGGCCAATTGGGCTAATTGAGCCAAATTAAGGTCAATTGAGGCCAATTGAGGCCAATTATTCCAATTATGGCTAATTGAAGCCAATTGTGGCCAATTGGGCCAATTGAGGCCAATAGTGTCCAATTGATATCAATGAGGACAATTTAGACCAATTGAGGCAAATTAATCCAATTAAGGGAAATTAGGCTAATTGAGGCAAAGTGAGGCGAAGTGAGGCCAATTATGCCAATTCAGCCAATTGAGACCAATTAGGCCCATTAGGCCAATTAAGGCCAATTGAGGTGAATTGATATGAATTAAGCCAATTGGGGCTAATTGAGGGTAATTATGCCAATTATGCCAATTGGGTCCAGTTCAGGCCAATTCAGACCAATTATGCCAACTCAGGCCAATTAGGCTATGAGGCCAACTAAGGCCACTTGAGGCCACTTAAGGCCAATTGAGGTCAATTGAGGCCAGTTAAGGCCAATTAGTCCAATTGGGGGCCATTAAGACCAATTAAGTCCAATTAGACCAATTTAGGCCGATTAAGCCCACTTAAGGCCAATTAGGCCAATTGGGACCAATTGAGGCAAATTGAGGCCAATTTGGTGAATTCGACCAATTTGGGCCAATTTGGCCAATTGAGGCCAATTGGGCCAATTAAAGCCAATTGATGACAATTGTGGCCAATTTGGCCAATTGAGTTCAATTTGGCCAATTGAGACCAATTGATGCCAAATGGGGCCAATTGAGGCCAATTGGGCCCAATTAGGCTAATTGAGGCCAATTGCGGTGAATTAAGGCCAATTAGGCCAATTAGGACAATTGAGACAAATTGAACCTAATTGATCCCAATTGTGCTCATTTAGGAAAATTAGAAAATTAGGCAAATTGAGGCCAATTAGTCCAATTAGGCCAATTGAGCTCAATTTGGGCCAATTACATCCTATTGTGGACAATTGAGATGCCAATTAGGTCGGTTGGGGCTAATAAAGGCTAATTGATGCCAATTAGGCCTATTAATCCAATATAGGTCAATTTAGGTCAATTGAGTCTAACTGTGTCCAATTAGTCCAATTGAGTCCCATTGAGGCCGATTGAGGCCAATTAGGCTAATTGAGGCCAATTGGCCAATTATGGTAATTGAGGCCAATTAAGGCCAATTGAGGCCAATTAGGCCAATTAAGGCTAATTGACATCAATTAGTCCAATTGATGCCAATTATGGCTAATTGAGGTCGATTGAGCCCAATTGAGGCTAATTGGGCCCAACTAAGCCCAATTAGGACAATTGAGGCCAATTTGGCCAATTGAGGCAAGTTTGGCCAATTGAGGCCAATTGAAACTAATTAGGCCTAATGAGGATAATGGAACACATGATAATTGAGGGGTTAGATGCGGTCTTGATGAGGATGGTGGAACACACACAAGTGTATAGGACCCATTGCATGGAATTGGAGGCCCAATGATAACGGAACATACTAAGAGAACCAAGAGAGGCCCAACACACTTTCTTGGGGGATGCATCTTGGACTATAATTATATTAATTATGTCCCAAGCTTCCTTTTAAAAGTCATACCCTAATGGTACTACGAATTTACAATCCGATCTCTCATGGAATCTTCAAAGTCAAAAGGTGGGGCTACTTTTATTTAGTTATTTCAAAAGGGTGTGATGCTTATCTCCAAAATTCACGGGAATTTTCCAAAGTTATCAAAAGCATAATTGATGCTTTTGGATATGGAAACTAGTCATTAGACTGTTGTAAAGAGACACCCCATGGTGTGATTTGAATTTCATGCTCTCTTTCGTTATAAATTGCCATCCCCTTATACTCTTGAAACATCAAGAATGAAGGTCATGTTATTATGGTGAATTTTTCTTCCACCTTTGTGTTCTTACATAAATATTTACTTATCAAAGGATTGGTCATCTTTTGTGGAATCTTGTGGCTAGAGTTCTTCGAGACAAGTTCTCTTTGAATTTTACCTCGATCATTTTCCCATTCCTTCTCATTTTCACTATCCACGCATCACATTCACTTGTTTTCTTATGGTGATCTGGGTGCTCAAAACACAAACTTTGTATAAGGTTCCTTGGAAACTTCCTTGCGGTTCTTTCATCACGTATCATTTGGTATTAGATCCCATTTTCAAGAAATCGAGTTCTTTCTTTATTATCCCTTCTTCCATCTTCATTTCTCATCAAATCAGGCCAACATCAATTCCAGTCTATATTATTATTCACCTATGGGAATGATTTATTCATCATTTTAGATATAAATCATATAATTCCTTTATTTGAGATTCTCATATTTCTTCTCCACTTGGAATCATCAAAATCGAAGCTCTAAATTGTGAGATAGACCAGTTTTAAATTTTGTGACAAAATCTGCAATTTAAAAACCATGTAAATATGACTTTGACTCCAATTGATTTTACAATTTATTGATTATCCTACATTTAAATACTGAAAATTCATCTTCTTGTTTCTACTTTTATTCAAAAAAAAAAGAATCCAAAAATCAAAAAAATTAAAGGCTCAAAAAAATTGCAGCATTTTAAATTCTACATCCCATTTTCATTCTTCTTCATCAATTTTCTTACCCATTCCATGTTTTTCATCCTGAATCCATTTTGAATTTTATCTTTGAATTATAGTTTGGGATTTCAACATTTCAATGATCCTTTAGATTTGTTGAAATTGGGTAAGAACTCTATAGGAAGCAAGTTGAGTGGTAAAAGGGAGGAGTGTAACAATTTGTTAAAAATCCTATTTGAGTGAAAACATGAGAGAACATATTATTTTTGAGTGTAAACACATGTGGGAGTGTGTGAGGTCCATTTTCCTCTATCTTCCACTTTACTCATTAGACTAATAAATGGATGAGGTGAGTAACACCATTGTAGTGGACATTAAGTTGTTCATGAGGGCTGTACAGGAACAATTCCAAAGGTTGAATGTGATAATGGATGAATTGAAACCTCCTTCCAATTATAGAGTACCACAAAGGAGGTGGGTCGTTGAAGAAGATGAGGAGTTATCAGATTTTCATGAGTCACCAATTCCGAGAAATCAACCACCATGGAGGAAACCCAACAATCTTGGAGGAGTAAATTTGAGGATCCCTTCATTCCAAAGTAATAATGATCCTGAAACTTACATGGAATGGGAATGAAAGGTTGACCATGTTTTTGGTTGTCAAAAATATTCGGAGAAAACATGGTGAAGTTGGCATCTGTGGAATTCATTGACTACATGGGTATTTGGTGGGACCAACTGTAAGTGAGTTGACGATGAGGTGGAGAATGAACCATCCACAAATTGGAGTAGATGAAAGTGGTAATGGGTAAGAGGTACATTTCTAGCTACTATTATCATGATTTGTTCCTCAAATTGCAGGGTTTGATACAAGAGGCCTTGAGTGTTCAGGAGTATCACAAAGAGATGGATATCATATTTATTTAGGATAATATTTAAGAGGATCAAGAGGCCACCGTGTAAAGGTTTGTAAATGGCCTCATCCATGACATTAGACACATAGTGGACATGCACCGCTACATGAACATGGTGGATCTACATCACATGGATACTAAATCGAAGAGGCAGGTGAAGGAAAGAAGGATGTTCCATACATATTATGGTAAGTATTCTAGATCTTCTTTTAAGTTTATGGATTCCAAACCACAAGAGAAGGTATGTGAACACAAAACTGATTCAAAGGAGGTGCCCAAACCAAAACAATTCATTCCAAAATCCAAAGTTAAAACAGAGTGTAAGGTTTTATCAAAATCACATGATATAAAATGTTTTAAATGTAAAGTATTTGGAAATTTTTCCTCACAATTTCCAAACAAGTGGAAAATTATTATTTTGTATTATAGATCTGTTCTTAGAGTAAGCTCAAGCAAAGGTGAAGTACCACAACTTGAGGATAATTTTGGTGAGGAAGTAGAAAGCCCCGTACGTGGAGAAATTGTTGCAGCAAGGATTTCTTTGAGTTCCCAACCTGAAGGAGAACATGATAAAGAGAAAAGGGAGCAAATTTTTCATAACATATGTCTCATCAAAGATAAGGTATGTATTATGATTGTTAATGGGGTAGTTGTACAAATGTAGCAAGTGGTTTTATGGTTGATAAATTTGGATTAACTATGACTAGATATCCTAGGCCTTATATACTACAACAGATAAATAATAGTGGGGATGTAAAAGTGACTAAGAAAACAAAAGTTCCATTTTATATTGTGACGTATGAATAAAAGGTGATGTGCGATGTTGTTCCAATGCATTCTTGTCGTATTTTGTTGGGAAGGCCATGAAAATTTTATGGGAGGGTCACACATGATGGAAACACCAACCACTATTCTCTTGAGTACAATGGGAGGATGGTTATTCTTACACCATTGAGGTATTTGCAATCTTATGAAGACTAGGTGGGGATTCAGAGAGTTTTTTAAAATAGAGAAAAAGAAAAGAGAGGAAATTCTAGAAAGAATGATAAGAGTGGAAAAATCAAGAGTGAAAAAAGAGTGATGAGTGACATCAAAAAAATTAGGGAAAGAAAAGAGTTAAAAATAAGAACGAAAAAAATAGTGATAACGTAAAATAGAGATTATTTTTAGGAATAAGAGAGTTATAGAGATATTTAGAGGGGGATGAAACTCTCCTTATTCTATGAAAGGGATAATGTTTTACGACTAACTCCCTTAACCCATTAATGTATTCTAGTGCTGTGTCTTTTTTCTAGGAATCTAGTGATGTGTTTCTAGAGGAAATTCCTGACGGCTTACCTACCTTGTGGGGTTTCTAGCACCACATCATCTTCCTTAGAGGAGTAACACTTCCTAACTAGCAGGCTTATCTTGAAAACATGGGGGAGACTCGAGAAATCCAATGATAAGTGGAAGAATTTCTAAGGAAGGGATTTGTGTAAGAGGGTTTGAGTCCTTGTGCGGTGCTGGTAATTCTTGTCCCAAAAAAATCTGGTAATTGGATAATGTGTGTTGATTGTCAAGCTATCAAAAAATCATGGTAAAGTATAAATATCCCACACCTCATTCAGGTGATATTCTTGATAAACTCCAGGGTGAATTCTTGTTTACTAAAATTGACTAAGGAGTGGATACCATCAAATTATAATGAAAGATGGAGTTGAATGGAAAAATGTATTTAAAAAGAAGTTTGGGTTGTGTGAATGACTATTTATGACTTTTGGACTAAATAATTCCCTATGTATATTCATGAACATAATAAATCATGTTTTCTATCCATTCATTGGGAAATTTTTGGTTGTTTGTTTTGATGACATCCTTGTTTATTCTAAGAGCCTTGATGAACATCATGAAAATTTGAAACATTTTTTTGAGACCCTTAGGAAAAAATAGGTTGTTTTAAAACATATAGAAATGTATTTTTTTACAATTCAGTTGTTTTCCTTGGTTATGTGATAGGAGATAATGGCACTATGGTTGCTGAAGAGAAGGTTAAGGAAATTCAGGACTGGCCGACCCCAAAGAATGCCAATGAGGTGAGGAGCTTCCATGGACTTGTGAGTTTTTACCGAAGGTTTCTGAGGGAATTTTAGACCATTGTGGCCCCATTGGAAGAGTTAGTCATGAAAATAATGAGATTCAAGTGGGGAAAATCTCAAGAAGATTCCATCTCCACACTCAAAGGTATATTTACCAATTCACATCTCTTAATTCTACCCAACATTTCTAAGGTATTTGAGGTTGAGTGTGATTCCTCTTGAATAGGTATCGGGGCTATTTTAATGCAAGACTCTAATCCTATCAGTTACTTTAGAGAGAAGATTAATGTGGTTTCATTTAACTACTCTACCAATAATAAGGAATTGTATACACTCAAAAGAACTTCAGAAAATTGGCAACATTACATGTGTACAAGGGAATTTCTGATTCATTCAAATCATGAAAGCCTAAAATTTATTAATTCATAAGGAAAGATGAATAGGAAGCATGCAAGATAGATTGAATTTGTTGAAACATTTCCTTTCATATTTAAGAATAAAATGGGAAAAGAAAATGTTTCCATTGATTCTTTGTCTATGATATATTTTGTCATCACTTCTATGCATGCTAAAATACTTAGTTTTTAAATATTGAAAAGCATGTATGACAATGGTACTGATTTCTCCAAAATTTGGATATTGTGTGAAAAACTTAGGAAAAATGATTTTTAAAAAATGAAGTATTTTTTTTAAAATAAATTGTGTGTTCCATCTTGTTCAATTATTGAATTTCTTCTTATTGATACTGATGGTGTAAAATTAATGGGGCATTTTGGGGTTGAGAAAACTTTGGCCTCGTTATGTGAACATTTTTATTGTCCTCACATGTGTAGGTATGTAGTTAGTGTTTGTGGAAATTGTAATGTGTGTAAACATGAAAAATCAAAAGTGCTTCCACATGGCATATATACCCCTTTAAATGTTACTTCTCATCCTTTTTTTGACATTTCAATGGATTCTCTGCTCGGATTTCTAAGATCATAATTAGGGAAGGATAACCTCTTTGTGGTGGTGGATAGGTTTAGTAAAATTGCTCATTTTATTGCTTGTTCTAAAATCATTGATGAAAATTGTATCACTAATTTTTAATTTAGGGAAATTTTTAGGTTTCTTGGATTAACCAAGATAATTTCGAGTGATAGGGATGTAAAATTACTTAGTCACTTTTGGAGGACATTATGGAACAAACTTGGAACCAAATTTTTTTTCTCCACCAATGCACACCCACAAATAGATTGTCAAACTAAGGTTGTAACTAGAACTCTTTCCACATTATATCATGTCATACTTAGAAAAAATTTGAAAATTGGGAAAGATGCTTTCCCTACATTGAATTTTCTTATAATCAAGCGGTTCACTCCACTACTAATGTTTCACCATTTGATGTTGTGTATGGTTTTAACCCATTAACTGCACTTGATATTTTACCTTTTCATACTAATAAATTTTCTAATCTTGAAGGTGAAAAAAAGGAAATTGTTTTGTAAGAATTCCATGAAATGGAAATGGAACACATTGAGTGAAAAAATGAACAAGTGCAAGGGCATGCCAACAACGTTTAGTTGAAAATGGTGTTTCAACCAAGAGATTGTGTGTGGGTACATTTGAGGAAGGAGAGGTTCATGGAGAAAAATAATTAAAACTTCATCCATGAGGAGATGGTACTTCCAAAGTATTATAAAAGACCAATGATAATTCCTACAATATTGAGTTACTCAACAGGTATTGGAATGTTAGTGCCACATTTAGAGTTCATGATCTTTCTCCCTTTAAATTTTCAGATTCGAGGATGAATCCTTTTGAGGAGGGATAAGATGATGAGGATCATGGAACACAAGGGCATCGAGGGGTTGGAGGCAGACTTGACGAGGAGGGATGAATTCACATATGTAGACAAGACCCATTGTGTGGAATTGGAAGCCCAATGACAAGGGATAAGACTAAGATAATGAAAGATACCATAAATGGGTTAATCATGGAATACTAGGCCCAACACCCTTGATTGGGGGAATAATTCGGGACTATAATTACATTAATTATGGCCTAAACATTCTTTTAAAAGTCCAACCCAAGCTGGGCTATGGATTTTCATGCCCATCTCTCCTGGAATCTTCAAATTCAAAAGGTGGGGGCTACTTGTCTTTACTTTTTCAAAAGGGTGTTATACTTTTCTTCTAAAGTCACAGGAAAGTTCCAAAGTTGTCAAAAGAATCATTTAGGAATTTTCACTAAGGAAAACTAGGCATTAGAAAATTGTAAAGATCCACCCGATGGATTTATTCAAATTTCATACTCTCTTTGGATATAAATTGCCACCACCTTGTACTCTTGAAACATCATGAATGAAGGTAACGTTATTATGGTGAGTTTTTCTTGAAACCTTTTTTGTTATTGATTAATTATTGACTTATCAAATGATTATTCGTCCTTTTTGGTGTCTCGTGGCTATAGTTCTTAGGGAAAAGTTATATTTGGGTTCTAACTTGACCATTTCCCTCTTCCTTCTCATTTTCACTATTCGCACACTGCATTCACTTGTTTTCTTGTATCAATATGGGTTCTCAACATACAAACATTGTACATGGTTCCTAGGACAATTCCTAGTGGATCTCCCATCACCTATCATGGAATGTTGAAGAGAATTATTCTAATTGAGTCCAATTAGAGAAATTAAGGCCAATTGAGGCAAATTGAGGCCAATTGAGGCCAACTAAGTCCAATTTAGGCCAATTTAGGCCAATTGTGGTCAATTTGGACAATTAGTCCAATTATACCAATTCAGGACAATTCATGCCAATTGAGGCCAATTAGGCCAATTGAGATCAAATAAGCCCAATTAAGGCCAATTAGGCTAATTGATACCCATTGAGACAATAGGGGCCAATTGATGCCAATTGGGTACAATTAAACCCAATTAGGCCAATTAAAGACAACTGAGTCCAATTGAAGCCAATTCATACCAATTAAGGCCAATTAGGTCAATTGAGGCCAATTGGGGTCAATTAAGGCCAATTAGGCCAATTAAGCCAGTTGAGCCAAATTGGGGCCAATTGAGGACCATTGAGACTATTGATGGGAATTAGGCCAATTAGGCCAATTGAGTCCAATTTATTCCAATCAAGGGGAAATGAATGCAAATGAGGTGAATTAGGCTAATTAGTCCAATTGAGGCCAATTGAGACCAATTGAGTCAAATTGAGGCCAATTAAGGCCAATTGAGGATACTTTGTCCAATCGAGTCAATCGAGACCAATTGAGCCTGATTGATCCCAATTAATCCAATTGAGGTCAATTGAGGGAAATTAATTTAATTAGGCCATTTGGGGTCAATTAAGGACAACAGATGCTAATTGAGGAGAATTATTCCAATTATGCCAATTGAGACCAATTGAGGTCAATTGAGGCCAATTAGGCCAATTGAGGCAAGTTGAGGCAAATTGAGGCCAATTAGGCCTATTGAGGCCAATTAGGCTAATTGACACCAATTGAGGCCAATTAAGCCAATTAGGGCCAATTTAGGCCAATTCCGGCCCATTGTGGCCAATTGAGGCCAATTGAGATCAATTGTGTCAAATTAGGACAATTGAGGCCAATTATGACAATATTGGCCAATTAGGCCAATTGAGACCAACTGAGGTGAATTAGGGAAATTAGAATTGAGACCAATTGAGGAAAAATGATTCTAATTTAGGCCAATTAAGAAAAATTAGGACAATTTAGCCCAATTGACGTGAATTAGACCCATTAGGCCAATTAAGGCTAGTTGGGCCAATTAGGGCCAGTTGGTCCAATTAAGGCCAATAAGTCTAATTGAGGCCAATTGAGGAAAACTGAGGCCAATTGAGGCCAGTTGAATCCAATTGAGGTTAATTCAGGCCAATTAAGGCAAATTAGTCCAATTCAACCTATTATGTCCAATCGATTCCAATGAAGGCCAATTAGGCTAATTAGGCCAATTGAGACCAATTGAAGCCAATTGAGGTCAATTGAGGCCAATCGAGGCCAATTGTGGCCAATTGTGGCTAATTGAGGCCAATTGATTCCAATTGAGTTGAATATGGCCAATTAGGCCAATTGAGTCCAATTGTAGCCAATTAAGGCCAATGAGGCTAATTGAGGTCAATTGAGGCCGTTAGACCAACTGAGGCCAATTGAGCCGAATTAGTCCAATTGAGGCCAATTGAGTCCAATAAGACCAATTCATTCCAATAAAGCCCAATTTAGGCTAATTAGGTAAATTAGTCCAATTTAGTCCAATTGAGGCCAATTCAAGCCAATTGAGGTGAATTATGCCAATTAGACCAACTGAGGCCAATATAGGCCAATTTGACCAATTGAGGCCAATTGGGGCCATTTGAGGCTAATTGAGCTCAAAATTGGAAAGTTGAGACCTATTGAGGCTAATTATGCCAATTAGGCCAATTGAGGCCAATTTAAGGCTATTGAGGCCAATTCATTCCAATCAGACCAATTGAGGTCAATTGAGGCCAATTAGAATAATTAGGCCAACTGAGGCCAACTAAGGCCAATTGAGTCTAATTGAGGTGAATTAGGCTAATTAGGCCAACTGATGTCAATTAGGCCAATTTGTCCAATTGAGGAAAATTGAGACCCATTGGGGCCAATAGAGGCCAATTTAGTCCAAATAAGCCAATTGAGGCTAATTGAGGCCAATTAGACCAGTTAGGCCAATTGAGGCCACTTGAATCCAATTGAGTCCAATTAAGGCCAATTGAGCCCAATTAAGGCCAATTGAGGCGAATCAAGCCAATAAGGCTGATTAAGGCGAATTGAAGCCAATGCGGCCAATTGAGGGCAATTGAGGCCAATTGAGGGCAATTGAGGCCAATTGAGACGAATTATGCCAATTGTGGTCAATTAAGGCCAACTCATCCAATTATGCCAATTGAGGCCAATCGAGGCCAATTGAGGCTAATTGAGGCCAATAGAGACCAATTTGGCAAATTGAGACCAATTCATCCAATTGAGGGCAATTGAGTGAAACTAGGACAATAAGGCCAATTGAGGCAATTTGAGGTAAATTAGGCCAATTCAGCCCAATTGAGGCCAATTGCGGCCGATTGAGGCCAATTATGTCAATTAATACAAATGAGGCCACTTGAGGCCAATGGAGACCAATTAGGCCAATAAGGAAAATTGAGACCCATTGAGGCCAATTGTGGCCAATTATGCCAATTGAGACCAAATATGCTAATTGAGTCCAGTTGCGACCAATTAAACTCAGTTGGGGCCAATTAGGCTAACTGATGCCAATTAGGCCAATTAGGCCAATTGAGTCCAATGTAGGCCAATTGAGGCCAATTAAGTTGAATTAGGCCAATTGAGGCAAAATAAGGCCTATTAGGCCAGTTAGGCCAATCAAGACTAATTGAGGCTATTTGAGGCCAATTAGCCCAATTGAGATGAATGGAGATTAATTGATCCTATTTAGGCCAATTGAGAGAGATTGGGTCCAATTGAGGCAAATTGAGTCCAATTATGCCAACAGAGCCCAATTAGGTTAATTGAGACCAATTAAAGCTAATTGAAGCCAATTGAGGCCAATTAGGAAAATTGATCCCAATTGAGGATAATTAGGACAATTTAGCCCAATTAAGGCCAATTCGGCCAATTCGGCTAATTAGGCCAATTTGGGAAAATTAGGCCAATTGAGGCCAATTAGGCCAATTGAGTCCACTTGAGCGAAATTGAGGCCAATTATGCCAATTAGGCCAATTCAGGCCAATTATGGCTAATCGAAGCCAATTGAGGCCAATTGAGGAGAATTCGGCTAATTCGACCAATTGAGGCCAATTGAGGCCAATTAGGCAAATTGACGCCAATTAAGGCCAAATGAGACAAGTTCAGTCCAATTAGACCAATTATCCCAATTCACACAAATGAGGTCAATTGAGAATAGTTTGACCAATTGAGGCCAATTAGGCAAATTCTGGACAATTAAGGCCAATTGAGGCCTATTAGGTCAATTGAGGCCAATTGAGGCCAATTGAGCCCATTTGAGGCCAATTGGGGCCAATTGAGGCCAATTGAGGCCAATTGAGGCCAATTGAGGCCAATTGGGGCCAATTGAGGCGAATTAGACCAATTGAGGCTAAAGGATGCAAACTGAGGCCCATTAGGCCAATTGAGGCCAAATGAGTCCAATTGAGGCCAATTTAGCCAATTCGGCCAATAGGGCCAATTGAGTCCAATTGAGGCCAATTAAGCCAATTGAGGCCAATTGAAACCAATTGTGTCCAATTCAAACCAATTGTGGCCAATTGGGGCCAGTTGAGGCCAATTAGGGCAATTGAGGTCAATTGAATCTAATTGTGGCCAATTGTGGCCAATTGAGGCCAATTAGGTCAATTGAGGCCAATCGAGGCCAATTTGGCCAATTAGACCAATTTGTCCAATTGAGTCTAATTTAGCCAAAAGAGACACAATTGAGGCCAATTAGGCCAATTAAGTCCAATTGCTTCTAATTGAGGCTAATTTGCTTAATTGAGGTCAATTGAGGCCAATTAGTTCAATTACAGCCCATTATAGCCAATTAGGACCACTTAGGCCTATTGAGGCCAATCGAGGCCAGTTGAGGCCATTTGAGGCCAATTAGGCCAATTAGGCCAATTAAGGACAATTATGCCAATTGACGCCAATTATGGTCAATTAGGCCAATTGGTCCAGTTGAGGCCAATCAGACCAATTGAGGTCACTAGATGCTAATTAAGACAACTAAGGCCAATTTGGCCAATTTAGGCCAATGGAGGCCAATGGAGACCATTTGAGGCCAATCGAGGCCAATTGGGGCCAATTAAGCCATTTAAGGCCAATTGGGACCAATTAGTCCAATAGAGGCCAATAAAGGCCAATTAAGACAATTGAAGCCAATTTGGCTAATTGAATCCAATTGAATCCAATTAACTCCAATTGAGATCAATTAAGACAATTAGGCTAATTGAAGAAAATTGTGGTAGATTGGGGACAATTGAGGCCAATTGAAGCCAATTAAAGCCAATTGAGGTGAATTGGGCCAATTACGCCAATTAAGGTCAATTGAGGTCAATTGAGGCCAATTTTTCCAATTAGACCAATTGAGTCCAATTGAGGTCAATTGGTCCAAATGAGGCCAATTGAGGCCAATTGAGGCCAATTGGGCCAATTGAGACCAATTGTGGCCAATTGAGGCCAATTAAGGCAATTAGGGTAATTTAGGCCAGTTATGCTTATTTAGGCGAGTTAGGCCAATTAAGGCTAGTTAGGCCAATTGAGGCTAGTTAGGCCAATTGAAACCAATTAGGCCACTTGAAGCCAATTGAGGCTAATTAGGCCTATTAGTCCAATTGAGAAAAATTGAGGACAATTGAGGCCAATTGAGGAAAATTGTGGTTAATTGAGCGCAATTAGGCCAATTGAGGCCAATTGGGGACAATTGAGCACAATTGAGCACAAGTGATGCCAATTAGGCCAACTGTGTCCAATTAGGCCAATGAGGCCAATTGATGCCAATTTGGCCAATTTGGCCAATTTGGCCAATTGAAGCCAAGTATGGCCAATTAGACCAATTGAAACCAATTATGCAATTTGACGTCATTTGAGGCCAATTTGGCCAGTTATGACAATTTGGCCTACAGAGGCCAATTGGGTCGAATTAGTCTAATTGAGGTTAATTGAGCCCCATTGAGGAAAATTAGGCCCATTCTGCCCAATTGAGGCTTGTTGAGGCCAAATAAGGCCAATTTTTTCAATTGAGCCCAATTTGGCCAATTGAGTCCAATTAAGGCCAATTGAGTCCAATTTCGACAATGGATTCCAATTAAACCAATTGAGGCCAAATGCGGCCAATAAGTACCAACTGAACCCAATTGAGTCCAATTAGGCTAATTGAGGCCAATTATTCCAATTGAGGCCAATTAGTCCAATGGTATCCAATTGAGGACAATTGAATACAATTGAGGCCAATTGAGTTTAATTGGGGACAATTGAGGCCAATTGTGTCCAATTGAAGATAATTGAGGCCAATTATGCCAATTAGGACAATTTAGGCCAATTGAGGTGAATTAGTCCAGTTAGGCCTATTGATGTCAATTAAGGCCAATTGAGACCAATTATGCCCAGTTGGGCCAATTAGGCAAGTTGGGGCCACTTAGGCCACTTCAGATAATTGGTTCCAATTGAGGCTAATTGAGTCCAATTGAGGCTAATTGAGGCCAATTGTGCCTAGTTAGGACAATTGAGTTCAATTGAGGCCAGTTAGGCCAATTAGGCCAATTGCGTACAATTAGGGCCAATTGGGGCCAATTTGGCCAATTGTGGCCAATTGTGGCCTATTGAGGTCAATTGGGTGAATTAGGCCAATTAAGGCAAATTAGGCCAATTAAGGGAAATTGAGTCCAACTGAAGGGCAATTGTGCCAATTGAGGCCAATTGAATCCCATTGAGGCCAATTGAGTCCAATTGAGGGAAATTGAGGACAATTAGGCCCATCAAAAAGAATTTTGCCAATTTGGCCAAGTGAGGTCAATTGAGACCAATTGAGGCCAATCAGGCCAGTTAGGCTAATTGAGGGAAATTGAGGCCAATTATTCCAATTAGTCCAATTGAGACCAATTGAGACTAAGTAGACCAATTTACACCAATTGAGGTTAATTAAGGCAAATTAGGCAAATTGAGTCCAATTGAGGACAATTGAGGCCAATTTCCCAATTAGGCCAATTAGGCCAATTAGGCCAATTAATGACAATTAGGGGATTATAGCCCAATTGATTCCAATTGAGGTCAAATGATGACAATTGAATTAATTTGAGGCCATTTGAGGCCAATTAAGGCCAATTCTGTCAACCGAGGCCAATTGAGACCAAATCGGCCAATTAGATCAATTAAGGCCAATTGATCCCAATTGAGCCCAATTAGGACAATTAAGGCCAATTGAGACAATTATGGCCAATTTAGGCTAATGAGCCAATTAGGTAAATTGATGCCAACTGAGGCCAATTAGGCATATTGAGACCAATTACGCCAATTGAGGCCAATTACATAAATTAAGGCCAATTGTGTTAATTAAGTCCAATTGTGGCCAATTGAAGCCAATTGAGGCCAATTGATGCCAATTTGGGCCAATCGAAGCCAATTAATGCCAATTAGGGACAATTGATGCCAATTGGGGACAATTGAGCCAAATTGAGGACAATTCGGTCAATTGATGGAATTTGAGGCCAATTAGACCAATTGAGTCCAATTAGGCCATGTGTTGTCAATTGAAGCCAATTGCGGGAAATTGTGGTCAATTGATGTTTATTGAGGTCAATTGAGGCTAATTTAGTCCAATTGTGGCCAATTAGCCCAAATGAAGCAAATTGATGGCAAATCATGCCAAGTGAGGCTAATTGAGCCCAAGTGAGGCCAATTAGGCCACTTGAGGCCAATTGACGCCAATTGAGGCCAATTAAGCCCAATGACGGCCAATTGAGGCCAATTTAGGCCAATTGAGACCCGTAAGGCCAATTTAGGCCAATTGAGGCTAATTGAGGCTAATTGAGGCCAATTGAGACCAATTGAGACCAATTAGGTGAATTATGACAATTAGGGGAATTGAGGCCAACTGGATGAATTGAGGCCAATTGAGGCCAATTAGGTGAATTAAGCCAATTGAGCCCAATTATGTTAATTAGACCAATTGATGGAAATTAGGCCCATTAAGCCAATTGAGACCAATTGATGGAAATTTAGACCAATTTGGTCAATTGAGGCCAATTGAATCCAATTGAGGCCAATTATGCCAATTGAGGCCAATTGAAGCCAATTGAGGCCAATTGATTCCAATTATTGCAATTAGGCCAATTGATCCCAATGAAGTCAATTTAGGCCAATTATGCTATTTGAGGCCAATTGAGGACAATTGAGAGAAATTGAGGCCAATTGAGGCCAATTAGGACAATTGACGCCAACTGAGGCCAGTTAGGCCAATTGGGTCAATTAAACCAATTAGGACCAATTAGGTTAATTGAGTCCAATTGAGGCTAATTGATTCCAACTAAGGCCAGTTGAGGCCAATTTGGGAAATTGAGGCCAAATTGAGGCCAATTAGGCCAATTGAGTCCAATGAGTCCAATTGAGGCCAATTGAGGTAAATTATGTCAATTTAGGCCAATTGGCCCAATTGAGGCTAATTTAATTCAATTAAGGCCAATTAGACCAATTGAGTCCAATTATGCAATTTGACGTCATTTGAGGCCAATTTGGCCTACGGAGGCCAATTGAGTCGAATAAGTCCAATTAAGGCCAATTGAGCCCCATTGAGGTAAATTGGGCCAATTCTGCCCAATTGAGGCTAGTTGAGGCCAAATAAGGCTAATTTTTTCAATTGAGTCCTATTTGGCCAATTGAGACCTATTGAAGTCCAATTATGAAAATTGGGGCCAAATGAGGCCAAATGAGGCCAATTTGGCCAATTGAGACAATTATGGCCAATTGAGACCAATGAGCCAATTAGTTCAACTGATGCCAACTTAGGCCAATTAGGCATATTGAGACCAATTATGCCAATTGAGGCCAATTACATCAATACAAGAATGGCCAACTCCAACCTCCCTTGGACATGTAAGAAGTTTTCGTGGTATTGATAGTTATTAAAAAAGATTTTTGAATTACATCAGCACATTTTCAACACCATTGAACGAGTTTACGAAGAAGAATGTTCTTTTCAAACAGGGGATAACTCAAGAAAAGGGACTTCCATGAACTTAAGGAGAGACTCACCCATTCCCCTATACATTCACTTATAGACTTCGGTAAGACCTTTGAAATTGAATATGATGCAAGTAAAATTGGAATAAGAGGAGTACTCATGAAAGAATGTAACATTATTTCTTTATTTAGTGCGAAGTTAAACGGCCCAACCCTAAACAATGATACATATGATAAGGAGTTGTATGCATTGTTTAGAGTTCTAGAATCATGGAAACATTATGTTTGGCCTAAATAATTTGTGATCCATTTTGATCATGAGGCTTCTAAATACCTTAGGAGCCAATATAAACTAAATAGGAGACATTCTAGATGGCTAGAATTTGTTGAATCATTTCCATATGTCATCAAGAATAAAAAGGGTAAAGAAAATAATGTGGCCGATGAACTTTCACAAAGATATTCTCTTCTATCCTTATTGGATTCAAAACTCCTTGGTTTGGAATGCATTAAGGATTTATATGACATTGATTGTGATTTTAGATAACCTTATGAACATTGTAAACCTATAGTTAGTTGGGAAAAGTACTATTTATATGATGGATTCTTATTCTAGATTGATAATATTTTCATTCCCAATTGATCTATCCATTTACTTTTACCGAAGGAGTCACATTCGGGTGGGTTAATTGGACATTTTGGTGTTGAAAAAACTCTATTTTTTCTTAGTCACATTTTTATTGGCCTAGGATATGTAGAGATGTTCATAAATTTGTGGGAAAGTGCATTGTATTTCATAAAGACAAATCAAAACTGAAACCACAAGGACTATATCTTCCTCTCCCAATCCCCAACACCCCTTGGGTGAACATATCAATGGACTTTATTGTGGGGTTACCACATACCAAGAGGGGGATAGATTCCATTTTTGTTGTGGTGGATCAGTTTTCAAAAATGGCACATTTTATTCCTTGTCACAAAAAAGATGATGCCACTAACATTGCATCACTTTTCATTCAAGAAATAGTCAATCTCCATGGAATGCCAAGGACGATTGTGTCAAATCAAGACACAAAATGTCTTAGTTACTTTTGGAAGACCTTGTGTAGGAAACTAGGAATGAAGTTACTATTTTCCACTACTTGTCATCCGCAAACATATGGAAAAATAAAGGTGGTGAATCGGACACTATCATCCCTTCTGTAAACAATTGTGAAGAAGAATATCAAGAATTGGTAGGAGTATCTGCCACATGTGGAATCACATATAATAGGTCCTAGCAATCCACTAATAAATATTATCCATTCGAAATTGTTAATAGTTTTAACCCACTTTCCTCTATTGATTTAGATCCTTTGCCTTTGCTAGAAGAAACTAATATGGATGTGAAACGGTGCGTAGAATTCATCAAACATCTCCAGGAAAAGGCATGGAAAAATATCGATCGGATGACCCATAAATATGTTGATCATACAAACAAGGGTGGGAAAAAAGTGTTGTTCGAGCCCAGGGACTATGTTTGGATTCACATGTGAAAGGATAGATTTCCTAAAAAGCAGAATTCAAAACTCATGCCACGAGGATACGGACCTTTTTGAGTGCTCGAGAAGCTTAACAACAATGCTTAAAAGATAGATTTTAAAGGTGAGTGTCGTGTAAGTAAAACTTTCAACGATTTTGATCTTTCTCCTTTATTGGGTGTAGAGGATGAAGAGTCAAGGACGACTCATTTTCAAGAGGGGGAGGATGATGTGAACCATGTTAAAGGCACGAAGTTGATTGCACTAGAGGAGGAGTTGGATTTTCAAGTCCCAATGATGCGAGGGAGATTAAAGAGGCTCAATGCTACAATGGGCGCCCATCTTGCTTCACTAAAGGGCCAATGGATATTTCCTCACATGGATGCAAAAAATGGGCGTATAATATCACTTATTCAATCCCAAAATTGATGTTTAAAGCTTGGACCACATGGTTTTAGGAATTTTGATGCTTTTCACACATGGAGGATTCTAGAAATGACATCCTTGGACACTAAATTCAAATCTGGTGGGTTATGCACTCAAAGTCAAATCCTATAGGCTATATTTGGAAAGTTGTGTGCTACATTTCCAAAAGTCTTTGGTCGACTTTATCTTTTTGAATTTAAGTAAATTAAGTACATTATACTTTATGACTTTAGGGTATTAGACCCTTGCCTATTGTACCACCCCCTTGGCTATAAATAGACACCCCCATGGCACTTGTATGGCATTCAAGACTTAATTGAGAGCCTATTATTTGTTTCTCTCAGTTGTGTGAGGATTTTCCTGGTTTTTCTTCTAGCCCTTGTGCATTCTTGACTTGTCAATCTACAAGTTAGATTGGTGATCTAAGATCACAAAGCCCCCAATTCTGTGCCTCAAACCAAGTGTGTTGTTGTGTGGATTGTCTATCACATCCCTCCCTAGAGTGTGTTGTCTAAGTAGTAGGTCGCACTCCTTATAGCACTGATTGACTACTTGCATCCAATATTTGTACCCATCAACCGCCACTTATCCCCGAACTGCATCATTCATTCGTCGCCCAACGTCGTGAAGATCGGGCCACCCCATGTGTCTCACATCAAATTGGAATCAATTGGAGTAATTTCTCTAATGTCCTCAATTAGCATCAATAAGACTAATTGTCATAATTGGCCTCAATTTTCCTCAATTTTCCTCAATTTTATTAATTGGCCTAGTTGGCCTCAATTGGACTCAATTGGTCTAATTCGCCTGAATTGGCCTAAATTGTCTTCAATTGGGTTCAATTGTCCTAATTGGCCACAAATGGACTCAATTGGCCTCAAATGGCTTTATTGGCCTCAATTGGCCTCAGTTGGCCTAATTGGCCTCTATTGGCCTCAATTGTCCTAATTGACCCCAAGTAACACCAATTAGATGAATTGGACTCAATTGGGCTCAATTGGCCTCAATTAGCCTAATGGTTCTCAACTGAGATCAATTGGCCCAATTAGCCTCAATTGGCCTAATTGGAGTCAATTGGTCTTAATTCGGCTAATTGGTCTCAATTGGCCTCAATTGACCTATTTGGACTCAGTTGGCCTCAATGGGCCACAATTGGTGTCAATTGGCCTTAATTGACCTTAATTGGATTAATTGACTTAATTCCTCTCAATTTGCATCAAATGGCCTCAATTTACCTCAATTGGATTAAATTATCCTCAAATGGGCTAATTGGTCTAATTGGCCTCAGTTGGACTCAATTGTCCTCAATTGGCCCGAATTGGCCTCGATTGGCCTCAATTGACATAATTGGACAAATTGGACTCAATTGGGCTCAATTGGGCTCAATTGGCCTAATTGGCCTCAATATGGCTCAATTGGACTAATTGACCTCAATTCGCCTCAACAGTCCTAAGTGGCCTAATTGGCCTCAATTGGGCTCAATTAGGCTCACTTGTCATAATTAGCCTCAATTGAGCTCAATTGACTATGTTGTCCTCAATTGGCCTCAATTCCACGCAATTGGCCTCAATTGACCTCAATTGTCCTCAATTGGCCTAATTGGCTTCAATTGGCCTCAATTGGCCTGAATTGTCCTGAATTGGCCATAATTGGTCTCAATTGGCCACACTTGGCATCAGTTGGCCTAAGTTGGCCTTAAGTGGCCTCAAGTGGCCTCAATTGGGCTCAATTGGCCTCGATTAACTTAATTGGCCTCCATTTCCCACAATTGGATGCAATTACCCACAATTGGCCCGAATTGGACTCAATTGCCCGCGATTGGACTCAATTGGTCTCAATTGGCCCCAATTGGCCCCAATTGGCCGCAATTGGACTGAATTGGATTTAATTGGCCTGAATTTTCCTAATTGGCCTCAATTGGCCTCAATTGTCCTCAATTGGCCTCAATTAGCATAATGGGTCTCAATTGGCCTCAATTGGCCACAATTGGCCTAATTGGCCTTAATTGGCCTCAATTGATCTCAGTTGGCGTAATTGACCACACTTTTTGTCAATTGGACTAATTGGCCTCAACTGGCCTCAATGGGCTTTAATTGGCCTCAATTGGCCTTAATTTTCCCCAATTGACCTCAATAGACATAATTGGACTAAATTGGCCTCAATTGGCCTCAATTGGATGAATTCGCCTCAATTGACCTCAATTGTCCTTAATTGGGATCAATTGGTCAAATTTTCCTCAATTAACCCCAATTAGATCAATTAACCTCAAGTGGTCTCAATTGGCTTCAATTGGTCCCAATTGGCATAATTGGCTAGATTGTCCTTAATTGGCCTCAATTGACATCAATTTCCCTGAATTGGCTTAATGAAACTTATCAGCCGGAATTGGCCACAATTGGTCTCAATTGGCATAATTTAACTCAATTAGCTTCAATTGGGCTCAATTGGCCTAAATTGGTCTCAATTGGCCTAATTAGCATCAGTTGATCTCAATTGGCCTCAATTGGCCTCAATTGGATGAATTGGTCCAATTGGGCTCAATTAGCCCAATTGGTCTCAATTGGCCTAACTGGCATCAATTGCCATCAATTGGTCGTAATTGGAAACAATTGGCTCCAATTGGACTCAGTTGACCATAATTGGTCTAAATTGGCCAAATTGGACTAACTAGCCACAATTGGCCTAATTGGCCACAATTGGTAGAATTAGCCTAATTTTCCTCAATTGGTCGAATTGGCATCAATTGGCCTCAATTGGACTCAGTTGGCATAATTTACCTCAATTGGGCTCAATGGGCCTAGTTGGCCTAGTTGGCCTAATTTGACTTAATTGGCCTCAAATGGGCTAATTAGCCTCAATTGGCCACAATTGGCCTCAATTGGCCTAGTTGGCCTAATTGGTCTCAATTCACTTCAATTTGTGAAATTGCCCTAAATTGGTCTCAATTAGCTTAATCCGCCCGATTTGGCCTCAATCAGACTCAATTGGCCTAATTAGCCTCAACTAGACAAATTGGCCTTTATTGGCCTCAATTGGCCTAATTGGTCTCAATTAGTGTCAATAGGCCATAATGGGACTCAATTGGCCTAATTGGCCTCTATTGGTCTAATTGGTCTTAATTGGCATAGTTAGCCTTACTAGTCTCAATTGGCTTTAATTGGACCAATGGGCCTAATTGGCCTTAATTGGCCATAGTTGGCCTCAATTGTCCTAATAGGCCTCAATTGGCCCCAATTGGCCCCAATGGGCCTAATTGGTCTCAATTTCTCTAATTTCTGTTAATTCGGCACAATTGAATTCAATTATTTGAATTGGCATAATTGGCCTAATGGGCCTCAATTGGCCTAATTGGCCCAATTCACCTCAATTGGCCTCAATTGCCCTTAATGGGTCTCAATTGGCCTCAATTGGCCAAATTGGCTTCAATTTACCTCAATTGGCCTCAATTGGCCTGATTTGGCCCCAATTGACCCCATTTTTTCTCAATTTGCCTAATTGGCATCAATTTGCCTCAATTTTCCTCAATTGACCTCAATTGGCCAAATTGGGCTCAATTGGCCTCAATTGGACTTAATTGGCCTAATTGGCATAATTGGCATCAAATTGACCTCACTTGGCCTCAGTTGGTCTAATTCGCCTCAATTAGCCTCAGTTGGCATAATTGGCCTAAATTGGCCTAAATTGGTACAATTTGCCTAATTAAGCACAAATGGCCTTAACTGGCCTAATTAGTATCAGTTGGACAGAATTGGCCTAATTGGACTCTATTTTCCTCATTTAGCCTTATTTGGTTTAATTGACCTAATTGGACTAAATTAGAGTTAATTGGCCAAAATTGGGCTCAGTTGGCCTAATTGGCCTCAATTGGCGTCAATGGGGCTAATTGGCCTTATTGGACATAATTGGCCACAATTGGCTCAATCGGCCTCAATTGGCATCAATTGGCCTCAATTGGCATCAGTTAGTCGAATTGGCCTCAATTGACCTCATTGAGCTATGATTGGCTGCAATTGGCCTAATTGGACTCAATTGACCTTAAATGGATCAATTGGCCATAAATTGGCCTCAATTTTCCTAATTGGCCTAATTGGCCTCAATTAGACTCAATTGGCATGATTATCCTAATTCGCCTGAATTGGCCTAAATAGTCCTCAATTGGGTTCAATGGACCTAATTTTCCTAAAATGTCCACAATTGGCCTCAACTAGCCTTATTGGCCCCATTTGGCGTCAGTTGGCCTAATTGGGCTCAATTGGCCTCAATTGGCCTAATTGTTCTAATTGGCCTCAATTAGCGTCCATTGGCCTAATTTTTCAAATTTGCCTCAATTTTTTCAATTTGCCTCAATTTTCCTAATTGTCCTAATTGGCCTCAATTGGCATAATTTGCATAATTCTCATGAATTGGCCTAAATTGTCCTCAATTGGGCTCATTTGGCCTAATTGGATTCAAATAGCCTCAATTGGCCTTATTGGCCTCAATTGGCCTCAATTGGCCTAATTGGACTCAATTGGCCTCAATTGGCCTAATTGGCCTAATTGGCCTAAATTGACCTCAGTTGGCCTTAGTTGGACTAATTGGCCTCATTTGGCATCACTTGGACTCAATTGGCCTCAATTCACCTCAATTAGCCTAATTGGCCTCAATTGCCTCCATTGTCCTAATTGACCTCAAGTGGCATCAATTGGCCGAATTGGCCTGAATTGGCCTAATGGTTCTCAATTGAGCTCAATTGGCCCCAATTGGCCTAATTGACCTAAATTTGTCTTAATTGGGCTCAATTAGCAGAATCGGACCCAATTGGGTTCAATGGCCCTCAATTGAACTTAATTGGCTTAATTGGCCTAATTCCTCTCAATTGGAATCAAATGGCCTCAATTTTCCTCAATTGGCTTGAATTGGCCTTAAAGGGGCTAATTGGCCTAATTTCCCTCAATTGGCCTCAATTGGCCTCAATTGGCCAAATTGGCCTGAATTGGCCTGAATTGGCATAATTTGACTAATTGGACTCAATTGGGCTCAATTGGGCTCAATTTGCCGAATTGGGCTTAATGGGGCTCAATTGGACTAATTGGCCTCAATTGGCTTTAATTTTCTCAAGTGTCCTAATTGGCCTTAATTGGCCTCAACTGTGATCCATAAGCATAATTAGCCTTAATTGAGATCAATTGGCTATGTTGTCAGCAACTGACCTTAGTTGGGCCCATTTGGCCCTAATGACCCACAATTGGCTTAAATTGGCCTCGATTGCCCCCAATTGGCCTAATCGGATTCAATTGGCCTCAATTGGCCCCAATTGGCCTGAATTGGCCACAATTGATCCCAATTAGCATCAGTAGGTCTTAGTTGGCCTCAATTGGCCTGAAGTGGCCTCAATTGGCCTCAATTGGCCTCAATTGGACTCAATTGGAATCGATTAGCTTAATTGGCCTCCATTGCATGCAATTGGACATAATTGGTCCTAATTGGCCCCAATTAGACTCAATTGCCAGCAATTGGCCTCCATTTCCCGCAATTGGCCTCAATTGCCCGCAATTGGCCTCAATTGGCCTAATTGGCATCAATTAGACTCAATTGGAATCAATTGGCCTAAATTGGCCTCAACTGTCCTCAGTTTGCTTCAATTAGCATAAGGGGCCTCGATTGCCCTCAATTGGCCTCAATTGGGCTCAATTTGACTAATTGGCCTCAAATGGCCTCAATTGACCTCAATTGGTCTAATTGACCACAATCACCGTCAATTGGACTAACTGGCCTCAATTGGCCTCAACTGGACTCCATGGGTCTCAAGGCTTCAATTATCCGTATTTTTCCACAATTTGGCTCAATTGGCCGAATTGGACTAAATTACCCTCAATCAGCCTCAATTGGACTCAATTGGATGAATTGGCCTCAATTGGCCTCAATTGTTCTCAATTAGGATCAATTGGGCTCAAATGACCCCAATTGGATCAATGGGTCTCAAATGGTCTCATTTGTCCTCAATTAGCCTCAATTGGTCCCAATTGGTGTAATCGGCCAAATTGGCCTCAATTGCCATCAACTAGCCTCAATTGGCCTAATTGAACTAATCAGCCACAATTGGCCTCAATTGGTCTCAATTGTCCCCAACTAACATTAACTGTCATCAATTGACCACAATTGGCCTAATGGAACTAATCAACCACAATTGGACTAAATTGGTCTCAATCGGCATAATTGGTCTCAATTAGCATAATTGGACTCAATTGGCCTCAATTGGCCTCAATTACCCTCAATTAGCCTCAATTGGACTAATTGGACTCAATTGGTCTCAATTGGCTTCAATTGGATGAATTGGCCTTAATTGGCCCAATTGGCCTAATTCGCCTAATTGACCTCAATTGGCCTCAATTGACTGTAATTGGCCACAATTGGGTACAATTGGTCTATATTGGCCCTAATTGGTCTCAATTGGACAAATTGGCAAAAATTGGCCTAATTGGACTCAAATGGGCTCCATTGGTCTCAATTGGCCTATTTGGCCTTAATTGGCCTCAATTTGGCTAATTGGCCTTAATTGGCATCAACATGCATCAATTGACCTAATTAGCCTCAACTGTCCTAATTAGCCTTAATTGGCCTCAATTGGCCTAAAAGGGATGCAATTGGCCTCAATAGGCCTCAATTGGCCTTACATGGCCTAATTGTCTTCAATTGGCCTCAATTTGCTTCAATTAGCGTAATTGGCCTCAATTGGACTCAATTAGCGTCCATTATCCTAAGTGGCCCAATTGGCCTCAATTGGCCTAATTGACCTTAATTTCCCTTAATTAGACATAATTGGACTCAATTCACCTAATTTCCCTAATTGGCCTCAATCGGCCTTGATCAGATTCAATTGCCTAATTGGCCTTAATTCGCATCAACTGGCCTCAACTAGCCTCAATTGGCCTAATTGGTCTTAATTATCCTCAACTGGCCTAATTGGGCTCAATTGACCTCAATTAACCTAATTAGACCAATCGGCCTCATTTGGCAAAAATTTTCTTGAATTAGTCTCAATTGGCCTTAATTGGCCTCAATTGGGCTCAATTGGGCTCAATTGACCTCAATTGGGCTTTATTGGCCTCAATTGGCCTCAATTAGCCAAATTGGCCTCAATTGGGGGCAATTGGCTGAGTTGGCATCAAATGGGCTCAATTGGCCTCAATTGGGCTTAATGGGCTTCAATTGGCCTCAATTGGCCTCAATTGGCCTTTATTGGCCTCAATTGGCCTCAATTAACAAAATTGGACTCAATTGGGGGCAATTGCCTATGTTGGAATCAATTGGGCTCAATTGGACCCAATTGGACACAATTGGCCTCAATTGACCTAAATTGGATTGCTGGCCTCAATTGGACTAAATATTCCTCAATTTGCCTAACTGACCTAAATGTCCTAATTAGCCTTTATTGGGCTAAATTAGCCTCAATTAGCCTCAATTGGACTCAATTGGCCTCAGTTGGCCTCAGTTGGCCTCAATTGTCCCCAATCGCCCAAAATTGGTCTCAATTGGTCCTAATTGGCTTAATTGGCCCAAATCGGCCTTAATATGACTCAATTGGCCAAATGAGCCTTAATTGTCCTCATGTGACATCAATTGGACACAATTTTCCTTAATTGACCTCAATTAGCCACAATTGTCCTAATTGGCATTAGTTGGCCTCCATTCCCAATTGGCCTAATTGCCCTAATATGCCTATTTGGACTCAATTGGACTCAATTGGCTACAATTGACCTCAATTGCCCTCAACTAGCATCAATTGGCCTTAATTGGTTTGAGTTGGCCCCACAGGCCTCAATTGGCCACCATTTTGCTCAATTGGCATCAATTGGCCTAATTGGACTGAATTGGCCTCAATTGACCTCAAATGGACTCAATTAGCCTTAATTAGCCTCAATTGGCCTCAATTGTCCTAATTGGATTATTTGGCCACAATTGGTCTCAATTGGACGAATTGGCCTCAAATGGACTCAATTAGACTGAAGTGTTCTCAATTGGCCTTAAGTTCCCTCAATTGGCCTCAATTAGCATCAAGTGGCCTCAATTGGCCTCAATTGGCCTGATTGGTCTCAATTGGCCTCTATTGACCACAATTGCTCTAAATTGGCCTAATTTGACTTAGTTGGTCTCAATTAGATTCAATTAGCCTCAATTAGCTGGAATTGCCCTCAATTGACCCCAATGGGCCCCAATTGGCCTCAACTAGCCCCAATTGGCCATAATTAACCTAATTTGACAAATTTTCCTAAATTGGCCTCAACTGGCCTAATTGGACTCAATTGGATGGAATTGGCCTCAATTGGACTCAATTATCCTAATTGGTTTACTTGGCCTCAATTAGCCTAAATTGGCCATCTTGGCCTCAATTGGCCTCAATTAGCCTGAATGGCATAAATGGCCTCAATTGTCCTTGATTGAGCTCAATTGACCTCATTGGCCTCAATTGGACTCAATGGCCTCATTGGCCTCAATTGGCCTTAATTAGCCTTAATTGGCCTAATTGGCATAAATTAGGCCTAATTGGCCTCAATTGTCCTCAATTGGACTCAATTGGCCTCAATTGGCTTCAATTGGCGTCAACGGGCCTTAGTTGGCCTAATTTTCCTTGGATGGCCTCAATTTTCCACAATTGGCCTCAATTGGCGAAATTAGCCTAATTGTCCTCAATGGGACTAATTGCCCTAGTTAGCCTAATTGGCCTAATTGGATCAAATTAGCCCTAATTGGCCTCAATTGGCCTAATTGGGCTTAATTGGCCTAATTGTCCTCAATTGCACTTAATTGGCCTAAATTGGTAAAATTGACCAAATAGTCCTAAGTGGCCCTAGTTGGCCGCAATATTCTTCCATTGGACTAATTAGCCTCATTTGTCCAAATTGACCTCATTTTTCCTAAGTTGCCTCAATTTTCCTAATTGTCCTCAACAGGAAATAATTAGCCAAATTTGCGTGATTGGCCTCAATTTGCCTAAAGTGGCCAAAATTGACCTCCTTGGGGCTCAATTTTCCAAATTGGCCTTAATTTTCCCCAATTGGATTCAATTGGCCTCAATGGGCCTTAATTGGCCTCAATTGGCCTCAATTAGCCTAATTTACATCAATTTCTCTCAATTAGTCTTAATTGGATCCATTGGCTTCAATTTTCCAAATTTTCCTAATTCCCCTCAATTGGCCTCAATTCCCCTCAATTGGACAAATTGGCCTCAATTGGCCTAATTGGCTTCATTTGGCCTCAATTGGACTAATTGGTCTAATTGGCCTCAATTGGTCTCAACTAGCCTAATTGGACTCAATTGGACTCAATTAGCTTAATTGGTGTCAATTGGGCTCAATTGGCCTAATTAGTCTCAATTGGGCTCAATTGGCCTAATTAGTCTCAATTGGGCTCAATTGGCCTCAGTGGGGCACAATTGGTCTCATTTTCCAACAATTTGCCTTAATTGCCCTCAATTAGCCTCATTTGGTGTCAGTGGGCCATAATTAGCCTCAATAGACCTCAATTGGCCTCAATTGGCCACAATTGGCTCAATTGGCCTCAATTGGGCTCAATTTCCTTAATTGGTTTCAATTGGCATCAATTGGCCTAGATTGGCCTCAATTGCCCTAAATTGGAATTAATTGGCTTCAATTGCCTACAATTGGCTCCAATTGCTCACAATTGGCCTCAATTGGTTATGTGAGATGCATAGGGTGGCCTGATCTTCGCAGCGTAGGGTGGAAGATGAAGGATGTGGTTCATGGATAAGGGGTGGATGATGGGTACGGATAGTGGAAGCACGTAGTTAATCAATGATATATTGAGGTAAACCTACTACCTAGACAACACACTCAAAGGAGGGATCAGATATCCATTCCACACAACATCTCATTTGGGTTGAGGCACGAAATTGGGGGCTTTGTTATCTTGGATCACCAATATAACTTGTAGATTGACAAGTAATGAATACACAAGATCATGGAGAAAAACCGAGACAATCCTCACAGAACGGAGAGAAAAAAAGCATATGCTCTCAATTAAGTCTTGAATGAATATAAAATTCCATGGGGTGGCTATTTATAGCTAAGGGTTGATATAATAGTCAAGGGTCTAACACCATAATGTCATAAAGGCTAAATTTACCTTGTCCCCTTAATGTAAAATATATAAAGTCTAACAAAGACTTTTGGGAAAAGTAGCACATGTCTTTCCACCCATAGCCCACCAGATTTTACTTTGAGTACCTAGCCCACCAGATTTTACTTTGGTGTCCAAAGATGTCATTCTAGAATTCTCCATGTGGGTAAGGCTTCTAAAATTATTGCAACCATGTGGGCCAAACATTAAACATCATATATGGGCTTGAATAAGTGAGATAATATACCCATTTGCTCCATCAATTCACAGAATGATCCATATAGCCTTTAATGAAGCGATATGGATGCCCATTATTTCATTCAACCTCTTTAATCTCCCACGCATCCTTGGGCCTTTCAAATCCAACTCTTCCACTTGGTTAATCGACTCGGTGCCATCAACATGGTTCACATCATCCTACCCCTCTTGAAAAGGAATCATCCTCAACTCTTCATCCTCTAAACCGAAAAAGGTGAAAGATCGGAGACATTGAAAGTGGAACTTACACCACACTCACTTGGAAAATCTATATTGTAAGCATTGTTTTTAATCTTCTCAAGCACTCAAGAAGGTCTATCACCTCGTGGCATGAGTTTTGATTTCCACTTGTTGAGAAATATTTACTTCCACATATGAACCCAGACTAGGTCACTGGGCTCGAACAACATTTTCTTGAGACCCTTGTTTGCACGATCAATGTATTTATGGGTCATCTGCTCAATATTTATCCTTGCCTTTTCATGGATTTTCATGATGATTTTTTATTCCATTTCACATCAATATTAGCTTCTTCTTGCAAAGGAAAAGTAACTATATCAATAGGGGTAGGGGGTTAAAGACGTAAACAATTTCAAATGGAAAATATTGAGTAGTGGAATGCTTGGCCCTGTTATATGCAAATTCCACATCTGGAAAACACTCCTCCCAATTCATGATGTTCTTCATCATAATGGTTCATAGATGGGATGATATTTTTTGATTCACCACCTCAGTTTCTCCATCGGTTTGTGGATGAAAAGTAGTGGAAAATAGTAAGTTCATTTATAGTTTGCTCCATAATTTTTTTCAAATGTAGCTAAGGAATTTTGTGTCTCGATCCGACACAATCATCCTTGGAATTCCATGAATTTTGAATACATCCTGAATGAAAAGTGTTTCAATGTTAGTGGAATCATCAGTTTTGTGACAAGGAATAAATTGTGCCATTTTTTAAAACCGATCCACCAGAAAAAATGGATTCTTTCCCCCTCTTGTTCCATGGTATCCCTATAATAAATTAAATTGATATGTCCTCCTAAGGGGTGTTAGGTATTGGAAAAGGAAGATATAGTCCATGTGGGTTTAGTTTTGATTTGGCGTAATGACAGACAATTCACTTTCCCACAAATTTCCCAACATCTCTAGATATCCTAGGCCAATAAAAATTCTCACTATGAACACTTAGATTTTTTTCCACACCAAAATGTCCCATCAACCCACTCGAATGTGACTCCTTCAATAAAAGTAAACAGATAGAGAAATTGGGAATGAAAAGATTATTAATCCAGAATAAGAAACCATTATGTAAATAGAAGTATTCTTAACAAAATTTAGGTTTACAATGTTCATAAGGTTCTCAAAATTCACTATATGTGGCATATAAATCCTTAATTCATTCAAAAACAAGGATTTTTGAATCCAACAGGATAAAAGAGAATATCTACGTGAAAGTGAATCGGCCACAGTATTTTCTTTACTCTTTTTATGCTTGATGACATGTGTAAATGATTCAATGAATTACATCCATCTAGCATGTTTCCTATTAAGTTTATGTTTGATCCTAAGGTATTTAAGATCCTCGTGATCATAATGGATCATGAATTATTTATGCCAAAGATAATGTTTCCATGTTTCTAGAATTATAAACAATGCATAAAACTCTTTATCATATGTATAATAGTTTAGGATTGGGCCATTTATCTTCTCATTAAAGAAAGAAATAGGCTTAATTTCTTGCATGAGTACTCCTTCTATGCCAATTTTTCTTGCATCTTATTCAATTTCAGAGGTCTTACCCATGTCTATAAGTTCAAGTAGAGGGGCATGGGTGAGTCTCTCCATAAGAGCACGAAAGGGATTCTCTTGAGTTTCCCCCCATTTCAAAGGAACATTCTTCTTTGTCAACTCATTCAACGGAGCTTCTAGTGTTCTTATGTCCTCCAAAAATCTTCTGTAAAAACTAGCAAGCCCATGAAAACTTCTTACCTATCCAACGGAGGTTGGAGTTGTCCATTCTTGTATCGCTTTGATCTTCTCAGTGTCGACTTCAACTCCATAAAAACTCACAATTAATCCAAGGAAAACAATCATATCGAGATAAAATTCTTAGTTATTTATGTATCCCAACATATTTTCCTTCCATAAAACCTTTAGAACTTTTCTTAAGTGATCTACATGTTCATGAAAGGTCGTACTATAAACCAAAAAGTCATCAAAGTAAACTACCACAAATTTAACAATATATTCACATTAGACATGATTCATTAACCTCATAAATGTGCTAGGTGAATTAGTGATACAAAAGGGCATGACTAACCATTCATAAATTCCATGTTTTGTCTTAAATTTAGTTTTCCACTCATCTCCTTCTTTCATCTTAATTTGATGGTTTCCACTTCATAAATTAATTTTTGAGAAAATAGTTGAACCACTTAATTCATCTAGCATATCATCTAACCTAGGGATAGGATAACGATACCTGACTGTGATGTTGTTGATGTATCTACAATCAATTCACATTCTCCATGTTCCATACATCTTTGGTACTAGAAGCACCGGTACTGCATAAGTACTAGGACTCTCTCTTACATATCCCACATCCAACAACTCTTGAACTTGCCTTTGAATCTCTTTTGTCTCTTCCAGGTTCGTGCGATATGTAGGGTAGTTCAGTAATGATTCTCCATGTATGAGGTCAATTTTATTCTCAATACCTCTAATGTGTGGGAAAGAAAGTGGCACCTCTTCGAGAAACACATCTTCAAATCCCTGAAACAAATACTCAACAACATGTGTCAAATGAGAAGTTATGTCATAGTGTTCAACATCACCTCTTTGTACATAATTACTAAGATATTTTTCTGAGAAATCAAAGCTTCCTTAACATCACTCTTTTTTTCCAACATCACACTTTTCTCCCCTCTCAAATATTTTTCCCATCTTGATTTTTCTTTACTCTCCATCCATTTTCTTCTCTCATTTTCTATTTTTTCCTCATTCAATCATTTTCATTTTCTATCTTTTTTTCCTCATCACTCTTTTTTTCTTTTCTCTCAAAATTTGTTCTTCCAAAATTTTCTTGGGGGACATGGGGTTAAGGGTTATAGGTTCCCCTCTGAGTACAAAATAGTGATGATTCAAGAAACTATCATGAGTAACACATGATCGTACTTCCACGGTCATCCCAACATCAAATGGAAACCCTTCATAGGAACAACATCACAAAAAAGCTCATATCTATACTTACCGATGGAGAAAATTACCTTTACTTGATTGGTGACCTTCATCTCACTACAATCATTAAACCACTGAAGCCAGTATGGATTTTGATGCCTCAAAGTTGGGAGTCCCAAATTCTCCACCAACTTGGTGCTCTCCACATTGATACAACTTCCCCCATCAATAATAACACCACATACCATCCCATTGATCTTGAATCATGTAGGAAAAGGTTCTTTCACTTCTCCTTTTCATCAACCATCATTTGTGAACTTAAAACTCTCCTAGTGACAAGAATCTCACCATCTTCCACAAATTCTTCATTATCAATATCTTGAGATTCTTCCTCCTCCACTTCTGATCTCTATCCATCGGTCTCCCATTATTCATACTTGTTGATGGTCATGGTATGCCGGTTTGTACACTCACTAGCAATGGGACCCCTTCCGTCACATTTGTGACAACGAATATCCCGATTCCTAGTTTGGTTAGTCTCAAAAGTAGGTTTATTAGGTGGAAGAATTACCTGGTCACTTTTGCGATTAACCACCTATTTTCCCTTTGATGGCTCTCCAATCTCCTTCCTTGAATTTATCCATGGAGTGAAAGGGGTAGTGGGCTTCCTCATGTTGCTCCTTATTTTGATTTGTTGCTTGATCTTGGTATCTTTATTGATCATATCTTGTATTTCCACATAGGGGTACATCTCCACTTGATCAGCAATCTCCCGATTAATCCCATGCAAAAACTGTGCCATGGTTGCCTCCAGATCTTCCTCAATGATTTCCTGAATCATGGAAATTTTCATCTCCATGTCATAATCTTATACACTCTTACTCCATTAGGTGAGATGTCTAAGCTTGTTTTGGAGATATCTATGGTAGTGTGAGGGAACAAACAACCTCCACATGGAAAACTTCATGTCTTCCCAAGTTTGGATAGGACATCCTCCATATTGGGATCTCTCATTTTTAACTTGATCCAACCATATTAATGCATAATCAATGAATTCAAGCGCTAAAAGTTTTATATTTTCCTCCTTGTAATAGGTATGACAAGAAAATACTTTCCCAATCCGTATCTCCCACTCCAAGTATGCTTCCGGATCGCTTTTCCCTTGAAATAAAGGGACCTTCACCATGATCTCGCCAAGTAGGTCATCATCATGTTGTCTACTTCCTCATATAGGGTTTTGGTAAAACCACCTCCTTTGTGGGACATCATCAATATCATCATCAAAGTTCACCATCTCCTCCTCCATGATGTGGGGACGACGTGGTGCCAGAGCGTGTCATGGGTTATTATGGATCATACTTGGGCTTGGTTTATTCTCCATTCCATCAATCCTATCATGCAACACTTCCAACTTTTTATCAAGAAGCTTCTCAAAGTGGCTCACCAAAGCTTACATTTGGAGTTGTGTAGCTTTGGATGCAGGAGATCTACTTCGACTTCCTTCATCACTAACATGTTCAATTTTCGTCTCACGATCTTCTATCATTATAACTTACGCAAACACAAACACACACCGAGGGGGGGAACACGCAATGATAAAAAATCACTCAAACACACGATATGTACACACACACACACACACCAGATGTACACACTCACACACACAAGGATACACACTCACACATGCATGATATACACACTCACACACACAAGATGTACACACACATGCACATAATAAGATGCACACACTTACACACATAAGATATTTTTTTTCTTATTTATCTCCACCCTCAACACAAAATTCAAATTTCAAGAACTTATGAGATATAATACCTTGTTTGGGACGATCACATTCAACAAATCGTTCCCCAATCAAGTTTGTTTTGGGGGCTGGTTTAACACAACCCTCTTGATTGGTAAAGTGTAATGGGTGAAAAGAGGGTAGAAAATATGGGTAAAATGGTGGAAAAAGACAGAAAGTTGCGGTATGGGGGTTTTTCCCGATAGTGCAAGATAAGAAAAATTAATAACAATATGAGCCAAATATAATATGTTGATGAATTAAATTGATGGAGAATGTGATCTACAGAAATGTAAAGTGCCAATAATGTAAATCACGATGACGAAGTAACTGTATCCGCTTTTTCTTCTTTATTTTGGTCAAATCTCCCCAAAAAGTGTCGTGCTTGGAGTTTTAAAGCACAATATTATTTAGGGGAGAGTAAGAAATTTTTTTTAGAAATCTCTCAAAAAAGGATTTTCTTAATTTTGAAAAGCACAAAAAGATGAGTTGAGAGAATTTGAATATTTTCATTCATTTTTGCCGGATACAAATCACATATAGAGAATTAATGGAAAAACAGAGATCGATGAATAATTGAATCAATGTAAAAAAAAATTCAATCCTATACACAAAAGGCTAATTCTGAAGGTTTTCAAAGAAAAGTGGTTTTTTTGAATGGGAAGATAATAATGAAAGATAATAAGGGTAATGGAAAAAGTGAATTTAATGAAGGGATAGATGCCTATCGTGTCAACCGGAGCTCTGATACCAATTGATGTGAGATGCACAGGGTGGCCCAATCTTCATGGCATAGGGTGGCGGATGAAGGATGTGGTTTGAGGATAAGGGGTGGATGATGGGTATGGATAGAGGATGCCAGCAGTCAATCAACGCTATAAGGAGCACGACCTACTACATAGAAAACACACTCAAGGGAGGGATGAGATAGCCAATCCACACAACAATGCACTTGGGTTAGGCACAGAATTGGGTTCATTGTGATCTGGGATCACCAATATAAGTTATAGTTTGACAAGAAAATAATTCACAAGCACTAGGTGAAAATTCGAAACAATCCTCACACAACAGAGAGAAACAAAGCATAAGATCTCAATTAAGTCTTGAATGAAAATACAATGCCATGAGGTATCTATTTATAGACAGGGGTGATACAATAGTCAAGGGTCTAATACCCTAAAGTCATAAATGATAAATCTACCTCGTCCCCTTAAAGTAAAAATGATAAATTCTAACCAAGACTTTTGGGAAAAATAGCAAATGCCTTTCCACCCATTTCCCACCGGATTTTACTTTGAGTACCTCCCCGCTGAATTTTACTTTGGTGTCCATACATGCCAATCTAGAATTCTCCATGTGGGTAAGGCTTCTAAAATTCGTGTAAGGGCCACACTTTGAACATCATATTTGGGATTCAATAAGTGAGATAATAGGTCCATTTCTCCATACATGTAAGGCAAGATCCTTTGGGACTTTAATGAAGCGATATGGGTGCCCATTATTTCATTAAACCTCTTTAATCTCCCACGCATCATCAAGCCTTGAAAATCCAACTCCTCCAGTCGAGTAATAGACTTTATGCCTTCAACATGGTTCACATCAATTGGCCTCAATTACCTTAATTTGCCACAATTGGTCTCAATTATCCTAATTTTCATCAGATGGCCGCAATTGGATTAATAGGTCTCAATTAGCGTTAATTGGCCTAATTGGCCTCAATTGGCCTCAATTGCCTATAATTGGCATCAAATGTCCTCAATTGGCTTAATTGGCCTCAATTAGCCTCAATTGGACTAATTGGCCTCTATTGGCCTCAATTGACCTCAATAGTGCACAATTGGCCTCAATTGGTCTAATTGTCCCATAATTGGCCACAATTGGCCTAAATTAGTCTCAATTGGCCTTAATTGGCCACAATTGGCCTCAATTGGTCTCAGTTGGCCTCAATTGGGCTCAATTGGCCTAATTGGACTAATTGGCCTTAACTAGCCTTAATTGGCCTAATTGGCCTCAACTTGCCTAATTGGCCTCAATTAGCCTCAATTGTCATCAATTGTCCTAATTGGCCAAATTTGACTAATCAGCCAAAATTTTCCACAATTGGCTTCAATTGATCTAATTGGCCTCAACAAACCTAATTGGACTAAATTGACCTTAATTGGGCTGAATTGGATGAATTTTCCTCAATTGGATAAATTGACCTAAGTGGCCTCAATTGGCCTCTATTGGCCTCAATTGGCCGAATTGGCCTTAATTAGATGAATTGGCCTAATTGGCCTCAGTTGGCCTCAATCGGCCCATTTGGCCTCAATTGGTGTAATTGGGTTCAATTGCCTCAATTAGAATCCAGTGGCTTAATTGGCCTAATTGGCATAATTGGGTTCAACTGGGCATAATTGGCCTCAATTTCCCTAATGGGCCTAATTGACCTCAATTGGCCTCAATAGGCCTAATTGGCTAATGGGCCTCAATTGAATTCAATTGGCCTAATTGGATTTAATTGGCCTCAATTGGCCTAATTGGACTCAATCAGCCTCAATTGACCTCGATTGGCCAAATTGGCTAAATTGGACCCATCGACCTCAATTGTCATCAACTCGCCTCAATTGTCCTAATTAGTATCAATTGGCCTAACTAGCCTCAATTGGCCTCAACTGGTATAATTGACCTTAGTTGGCCTAATTGGCCTTAATTAGTCTCAATTGGAATAATTAGCATCAAATTCCCTCAATTTACCTTAATTGGCTTCAATTAGCCTAGTTGAACTAATTGAGTCAATGGCCTCAATTGGCATAATTGGCCTTAATTGGCCTCAGTTGGCCTAATTGGACTCAATTGGCCTAATTAGCTTTAACTAGCCTCAATTGGCCTCTATATGCCCTAATTAGCCTCAATTAGCCTAATTGACCTCAATTGGCCTCAATTAGCTTCAATCGGAATCAACTGGCCAAATTGGCTTCAATTGGAATCAATTGGCATTAATTGGATTAATTGGATTCAATTGGCCTAATTCACCAAATTGGCCTCAATTTTCCATAACTGGCCTCAATTGGACTCATTTGGCATCAATTGGAATAATATGCTTCAATTAGCCAAATTGGTCTATTTGGCCTCAATTGTCCTCAATTGGCATAATAGGCCTCAATTAGCCTCAATTGACTAAATTGGATTCAATTGGCCTCAATTATTCTCAATTGGCCTCAATTGGATTCAGTTATCTTTAATTGGCCTTAATTGGCCTCAATTGACCTCAATTGGCTAAATTGGTCAAATTAGTCTCAGTTGGCCACAATTGGCCCCAATTAGCCTAATTGGACTCAATTGCCCTCAATTGGCATTAATTGGCTTCAATTGGGCCAATAAGCCTCAATTATCCTAATTGTCCTAATTGGCCTCAATTGGCCCCAATCGGCCTCAATTGGACTCAAATGGCCTCAATTCGCCTCAATTCACCTCAATTGGCCTCAATTGGTCCAATAGGCCCTAATTGGTCTCAAATGGCTTCAAATGGACTCAATTAGCCTCAATTGGTCTCATTTGTCCTCAATCGGACACAATTGGCCTAACTGGCCTCAATTGGCCGCAATTGGCCTGAAGTGGCCTCAATGGGACTCAATTGTCCTAGTTAGTCTCATTTGGTCTCAATTAGCCTAATTGACCTCAATTGGACTTAATTAGATTATTATTTAAATAATGGGTACCCAAGAACCAACTATGTAGTGATTTTGATTACCATATTGTGTATAAAGTTAACTATAAATCATATCTTCTTACCATTATAGTTTTTAATTTTCTGCATCCACTATTGAAATAGTAATTTCAATTGATTAATTGTCATATCGAAAGGTTATATAAGATACCAGGCTATAATGAGAACCTGTATATACGATGACATTAATCTTAAACTAATGTTCTATGGTCTAGATGCATTTTACAAAATGGGCATAGTAGATGTTTGACTATCAGGTGTTGGGGATCATAAGCATTGAGACTTCTTCAAATAAAGTTCACACTTAGTGATCTCAAGTACTGAGATACTGAGGATAGACCCGCTAATAGGAACACCACATGTTTTGGGTGTCATTGGTTGTTGTTTTCTACTATAATGTGTGATAGTCTCCTAACTTATGATCATTTCCGGTGAATGTCATTTGATCATGTACATTGATACAAGAAGAAAACCATGATGATGAAATCATGGAGAGGTAGTTCGTGTTGGGTCCGTCATTGATGAAATGACATTGGTTGAATGGAAAATAAATGATTTATCGCTTCTAGGTTGATGAAGTTATATATATCACACCATGTTGATCAGGATGGTAGTAGCTTCATAATACCATGGGCATGGAGGTCGAGGGTAAATCTATCCAATTAGATCAAAAAACCATAAAGCAAGAAAAGGACGATGACATATGTGTGTGTCCTGCTTTATGAGATATTAAAAACAAAGAGATTATATTACACAATACGTGTTCATAGGTTGGTTGTAACTACTGTGATAATCCTTATCTCTTTAGGGGCCATGATGGGTCACTAGATCCCACTCTTGCTTTGTGAATACTATTTGATGAAATTTATATAAGGTCCTAGAGGTTCACACGTAATAGTGTATTCAAGAATATGCACTATTCAATGGAATAATAGTTTTGGACATGGTGGGCCCACCACTAGGGTCTTGGATTTATCCATGGTTAAATGACCACCAATGTAATAAATAAATTTATATAATTCAAGTAAAGAATTAGGGGGATTTAATTTATCTATTAAATGTATTTACAAGTTTTAAGTAAACACATGAAAAATATTATTTTAACGAATATTAAACTATTCAAGGTCCAATTAATATTTACGGGAATGACGAGTCGAGTTAATGAATCATTTATTATCATATAATATATTTAATATATTACAAGAAAGTGATAATGATATTTATGACTCACTTTAGTAGTCATAACATGTCATTTATAGTGCATTAAGTATTTTGGGGTTGGAGAGTCAATATCAGGTATTTTAATTAAATAATATATATATAGAAGAGGAGAGCCTCCCACCAGGGACTATTCAAGGGATTTATCTTTCCTCTTCTCACTCCAAAGATCTAGAGAGAGAATCTATAGATTCAGAAGCTCAGATCAAGCACTCTGTTAGGCATCAAAAGTGAGGTGATGTAGTGATCATCAAAGCATTGAAGGAATCGTTAGAATTCCATGCTAGCACCCAGATTACGACGATCAGTGCTCCTGCAGTTTATCGAAGAATGTGTGTACTATCTACAGAAATTCAACTTCAGATTCTTTGTGCAACAATCAACGATGATGAGCACACGTAATTCACAGATTCAGATCTAAACTGGGTATTTTATGGTATAATTTTGTGCTTAAAACTCTTCACGTGTGATCTTAATGAATTAATCGGGCAACAATTTTTCAACGTCAACATGTTCATGTCGTTCATCGATGAGAAATTTTAAAATTCCCACTTTGGGCTTCTACTTTATTTTTGGTTCCTTCAAGTGGTATCAGAGCCTTTCTTGAAATTTTTTAAGCCAAAAAAAATTAAATTTTTATTAAACATTATAGAGTGTGTCGACATGGTCCCAACGCCATAGATAGATTCTGAATCGGTTGTCAGATATCCAATCTGCGAATATCTAAAGATATGTATTTATATTGAAAAATAAATTGGGTCGGTTATTTTTGAAGAACATATTTTTATGTGTTTGGAACTATCATTGAATCATCTCGCCAGCCAATGTCCCAGTAAGATGAAATAGTGTTTTCTGATGAGGCAGAATAATAATAATAATAACAATATAATAATATTATTATTTTTATTAATAAAATATTATTTTTATGAAACCCTAATTATAGGGTTAAATAAAAATTGAGGGGTGGAGGAATTTTTAAAATGGATTTTTTTTGTTAATGAGTAAAAACAAAAACATCCAATCAGGTTGAAAAAATTGGCTATTTTTAAAAAATAATAATGGGTCTTAATTGGGAGCTGTTCACGAGAAAGTTAAAAAACAAAATGGAGATAGATTTGGTAGTTCTAGTGGTCAGCTATGGCTTGCCGCAATAGAGGGAAGCCATGTTGGTCCCAATTGCCCCAATTGGCCTAATAGGTCTATTTGGTCACAATTAGCCACAATTGGCCTTAATCGGCCTAAATTGGACTCAATTGGTCTAAATTGGGCTCAGTTGTCTAAATTGGCCTAATCGGCCTCAATTGGCCTTAGTTTGCCACTATTTGTATCAATTTTCCATATTGGCCAAAATGGCCTTAATTGGCCTTAATTGGCCTCAATTGGTCACATTTTGCATCAATTTGCTGAATTGGCATCAATTGGCTTCAATTGGACTAATCGCCCTCAATTGGCCTCATTGGCCTCAATTGACATCAATTTGCCTAATAGGCCTCAATTAGCCACAATTGGATGAATTGGACTCAATTAGATACAATTAGCCACAATTGGCCTCAATTGGACTCAATTGGCGGCTATTGCCCTCAATTAGCCTAATTGGCTTCAATTGGCCTCAATTAGCCTCAATTGGCCTCAGTTGGCTTTGATTGGTCAAATTGGCATAACTGGCCTCAATTGGCCTCAATTGGCCTCAATAGGCCTAATTGGCATCAAATGGACTCAATTGGCTTCGGTTGGTCGAATTGGCCTCAATTGTCCTCAACCGGCCTAAAAACCTCAATTGGCCTCTATTGGAAAAATTGGCCCTAATTAGCCAAATTGGCCTCAATTGGCTTCAATTGCCCTCAAATGGCCTAATTGGAATAATTGGCATAATGGGCCTAAATTGGCCACAATTTTCTTAATTGGTCTAATTTCCCTATCTGGCCTTAATTGGCCTAAATTGGCCTCAACTGCTCTCAATTGGCCTAATTGGCCACAATTGGCCTAATTCACCTCAATTGGCCTCAATTGACCTATGTAGGCCTGAATTGGCCTCAATAATCTGAATTGACCACAATTGGGCTAAATTGGCCACAATTGGCCTAATTGGCCTCAATTCACCTCAATAATCCTTAATTGGAAACAATTGGTCTCAATTGGCCTAATGACCTCAATTGGACTCAATTTGCCTCAATTGGCCTTAATTGTCCTTAATTGGACACAGTTGACCTAATTGGCCACAATTTGCCTCAATTGGTCTCAATTGGACTCATATGGCCTTAATTGGCCTAAATTGGCAGAATTAGCCTCAATTTGGTGTATTGGACTAAATTAGCCTTAGTTGGCCTAATTGGCCCCAATTAGCCTGAATTGGCCCCAATTAGCCTAATTGATCTCAATTGGCCTCAATTGGCCTAATTGGTCTCAATTGGCCTAAGTGGCCACAATTGGATTCAATTAGCATAATTGGCCTCAATTTTCCCCCATTGGACTCAATTGGCATGAATTGGACTCAATTGACTGAATTGGCTGAATTGGCCTCATTTTCCTTAATTAGCCTCAGTTGGCCTCAGTTGGCCTTAATTGGCACAATTGGACTCAATTGGCCTCACGTGGCCTAATTGGTCTCATTGGCCTCATTGGCCTCAATTGGCCTAATGGGCCTCAATTGGCCTAACGAGCCTCAATTGGCCTCAATTGGCCTCAATTGGCCTCAAATGTCCTTAATTGGCCTTAGTTGGCTGAATTGGTATCAATTGGCTGCAAATGGACTATTTGGCCTAATTGGATTCAATTTGCCTCAATTTGCATCAATTGGCCTAAATTGGTGTCAATTGGCCTCAATTAGAATCAATTGGCTGCAATGGGACTAAATTGGCCTCAATTGGCTAATTAGCCCTAATTGACCTCAATTGGCCTAATTGCCCTCAACTGGCATCAATTGGACTCAATTGACCTGAATTGGCCACAGATATCCTAATTGGCCGCAATTGGCCCTAATTAGACTCAATTGGCCTAATTGGCCTCAATTCCCTTAATTGGACTCAATTGGCATCAATTGGACTCAATTGGCTGAATTTTCTGAATTATCCTGAATTAGCCTCAATTGGCCCCAATTGGGCTCAATTGGACTCAAATGGCCTCAAGTGACCTAATTTTCCTAATTGGCTTAATTAGCCTCATTTGCCTCAATTGGCCTAATTGGCCTCAATTGGCCTCAATGGACCTCAAATGGCCTCAAATGTTCTCAATTGGCCACAAATTACCTAATTTGCATCACTTGGTCTCAATTGGATTAATTGGATTCAATTGGATTCAATTGGCCTCAATTAGCCTCAATGGTACTCAATTGGCCTCAATTGGCCTCAATTGGCCTCAATTAGCCCCAATTGGACTAATTGGACTCAAATGGATGCAGTTGGCCTCAACTGGCCTAATTGCCTCAATTGTCCTCAATTTGACTCAAATGGACTCAACTGGCCTAAATTGGATGAATTGTATGAATTAGCCTTAATTGACAACAATTGGCCTCAATTGGCATTAATTGGCCTCAGTTGGCCACAATTCTACTCAATTCACCTCAATTGGCCTAATTGGCCTCAACTGGATTCAATTGGCTCAATTGGCCTAATTGACCTAATTCTCCTCAATTGGACTAATTTAGCTTAATTTCCCTAATTGGAATCAATTGGTCTCAATTGGACTCAATTGGGCGAATAGGCCTAATTTTCCTAATTGGCCACAATTGGCCTCAATTGGTCTTAATTGGCCTAAATGCCCTCAATTGTCCTCGATTGGCCTAATTGGACTCAATTTTCCTCAGTTGGAACAATTGGTCTCAATGGGTCTCAAGTGGACTAATTGACCTAATTGGCCTAATTGGCTTAAATTTGCCTCAATTGGACTCAATAGACCTAACTAGTCTCAATTTGCCTGAATTGGTCAAATTAACGCAATTGGTCGAATTGGCCTTAATTGCCCTCTAATGACCTAATTGGCCTCAAACAGACTAATTATCCCCAACTGTCCTAAATTGGCCTCAATTGGCCACAATTTTCCTAATTAGCAGAAACGACCATAATTAGACTCAATTGGCCCCAATTGTTCTCAACTGCCTCAATTAACCTAATTGACCTAACAAGCCTCAATTGGCCTCAATTGGCCTAACATGCCACATTTGGCTGAATTGGGATAATTGGCCCCAATTGGCATCAAACGGCATCAATTTGTCTCAATTGGCCACAATTGCCCAAATTGCCCCTATTAGCCTCAATTGGCCTCAATTGGCCTCAATTGGACTAATTGGCCTAATTGGCAACAATTGGCTTCAGTTGTCCTCAATTGGGCTCAATTTGCCTTAATTGGCCCCAATTAATCTAATTGGTCTAATTGGACTCAATTCGCCTCAATTTGCCTAATGGCCAAATTGGCCTTATTTGGCCTCAATTGGTCTTAGTTCGTCTCAATTCACATAATTGGCCTCAATTGCACTCAATTTTCCTCAATTGGCCTAAATGGCGTCTATTGGACTAATTGGTCTCAATTGGCCTCTATTTGCCTAATTGGCCTCAATTGGCCTTATTGACCACAATTGGACTCAATTAGCCTAATTGGCATAATTGACCTCAATTGGACTCAATTGGTCTAATTGACCTCAATTGGCCTCAATTGGCATAATTGACCTAATTGGTCAGATTTGGCCTCAATTGGTATTAGTTGGCCAAACTGGCCTCATTGGCCTCAATTGGCCTCAATTGGGCTCACATGACGTCAATTGGCCCAATTGGCCTTAATTGGCCGAATTGAATTAATTTTCCCAAATTGGCCTCAATTAGCGTCAAATGGCCTGAAATGGCCTTAATGGGCCTAATTGGACTCAATTGGACTAAATTGTCCTCAATTGGTCTCAATTGACCTCAATTTGGCCTAATTGGCCAAGTTACACTCCATTGGCCTCCATTGGCCTCAATTGACCCAATTGGCCTAATGGGCCACATTTGGCCTCTATTGGCCCAAATTGGTCAACATTTCCCTCAATTGGCCTCAATTGGCCTAATTGTCCTAATTGTACTAATTGGCCTAATTGGCCTTAATTGAACTCAATTCTCCTAATTGGAAACAATTTGGTTCAACTAGCTTCAATTGGCAAATTGGCCTCAATTTACCAAATTGGACTCAATTGGACTCAATTGGCTGAAATGACCTCAATTGGCCTAAATTGGACTAATTCACCTCAATTGGTCTCAATTGGCCACAATTAGACTCACATGGCCTAATTGACCATAATTGGCCTCAATCATCCTCAATTGGCCTAAATTGGCATAAATTGACCACAATTGGCCTCAATTGGACTCCATTGGATTCAATTAGCCTAATTGGCATCAATTAACCTCAATTGGCCTCTGTTGACCAAATTTTCCAAATTTGGCTCAACTTGCCTAATTAGCCTAATTGGCCTCAATTGTCCCCAATTTGACTAATTGGCATCCATTGGCCTAACTTAGCCTAATTGTCCTAATTGGCCCCAATTGGCCTCAATCAGCCTCAATCGGCCACAATTGTCCTCAATTGGTCTAATTGGACTCAATTAGTCTCAATTGGCTAAATTTTCCTCAATTTAATTCAATTGGACCAAAGTGGCTTAATTAGCCTAATTGGCCTAATTGGCCTCAATTGACCAGAATTGGCTTCAATTTGCCTCAATTTGCCTAATTGGCCTAAATTGGCCTGAATTGGCCTGAATTGGCTACAATTGGCCTTAATTGGCCTAGTTGGCCTCAATTGGCCTCAAATGGCCCCAATTGGTCAAATTGAACTCAATTTTCTTCAATTGGTCTCAATTGGGATAATGGGCATTAATTGCCCTCAATTGGCCTCAATTGGCCTCAATTGACCCTCAATTTTCCTGAATTGGATTCAATTGGTGTCCATTGGCCCCAATTGGCCCCAATTAGCTTCAATTGACCTCAATTGTCTTAATTTGCCTTAATTGAACTCAATTGGCTACAATTGCTCTCAATTAGCCTAATTGGTCTCAATTGGCCTCAACAAGACTCAATTGGCCTCAATTGGGTGAATTGGCCTCAAATGTCCTAAATTGACCGTAATTGGCCTCAACTGGGTTCAATTGGGTTCAATTGGCCACAATTGGCCACAATTGGGCTCAATTGACCTAATTAGCCTCAATTTGCTAAATTGGCTTCAATGGGCCAAAAGTGGCCTAATTGGCCTAATTGGCCTAACTGGCCTCAATTGGCCTAATTGGCCTAATTGGCCTCAAATGGCCTCAAATGGCCTCAAATGGCCCATAATTGGCCAAATTAGCCTCAATTTTCCACAATTGGTCTAATTGGCATGAATTGGACTCAATTGGGCTCAATTGATCTCAATTAGCATAGTCGGCCTCAATTTGTTCTCAATTTAACTTAATTGGCCTCAATTAGACACAATTGGCCACAATTGGCCACAATTGGCTTTAATTAGCATGAATTGGCCTCAATTGTCTTAATTTGCCTCAATTGAACCTAATTGGTCGTAATTGGGATTAATTGGCCTAATTGGCATCAATTGACCTCAATTAGACTCAAATGGCCTCAATGAGCCTAATTGGCCTCAAATGGCTTAATTGGGCTCAATTGCCCTTAATTGGCCTAATTGGTCGCAATTGGGATTAAATGGCATCAATTGGCCTCAATTGGGTTCAATTGGCCCAATTGGACTAATTGGCATCAATTGGCATCAATTTTCATAATGAGGCTCAATTGGCCACAATTGGCATGAATTAGCCTCAATTAGCCTATATTGACCTAAATTTTCCATAGTTGTCCTTAATTATCCACAATTTTCCTCAATTGGCCACAGTTGGCTTCAATTGGCCACAATTGCCTTGAATTTGCCTAATTGGCCTAATTGGCCTCGATTGGAATCAATTGGCCTCAATTGGCCTCAATTGGCCCAATTGGCCGTAATTTCCCTCAATTGACCTAATTGGCCCAATTGGCTTCAATTTTCCTAATTGGGCTCAATTGGAATCATTGGTCGAATTGGACTTAATTGGCTTCAATTGGCCTAATTCGCCTCAATTGGCCTCAATTGGCGGCCTCAATTGGCCTAACTGGCCTCTATTGACCTAATGGGTCGTAATTGTCCTAATTAGACCAATTGGACTCAATTGGGATCAATTGGCTTCAATGATCCTAATTGGCCTAATAGGCCTCAATTGGCCTAATTGACCTCAATTGGCCTAATTGGCCTCAATTGGCCTCAATTTTGTCTAAATGGGCCTCAATGGGCCCAATTCACCCAATTCTTCTCAATTCGCCCTCAATTGGCCTAATTGATCTAATTGGCCTCAATAGACATCAATTGGCCTTATTAGACTCAGTTGGATTAATTAGCCTCTATTGACCTCAATTGGGCTCAATTAGCCTAATTGATCTGAGTTCACCTCAATTGGCCTCAATTGGCATCAACTGAACTCAATTGGCATAATCGGCCATTAATTGGCCTAATTGGACTCAATTGACCTCAATTGGCCTAATTATCCTCAATTGGACTCAATTGGCATCAATTGGCATAATTGGCCCCAATTAAAATAATTGGGATCATTATCCTAATTGGCCTCAATTGGACAAATTGGCCTCATTGACCTCAATTGGTCTCAATTAGCCTAATTGGACTCAATTGACCTCAATTCATCTCAATTGGCCTTAATTGGCTCAATTGGTCTGAATTCACCTCAATTGGCCTAATTGGTGTCAATTGGGCCAATTGGCCTTAATGGGCCTAAATTGGCCTCAATTGACCTCAGTTGGCCTAAATGGGCTCAATTAGCCTACTTGGCCTCAAATAGTCTAATTGGCCTAATTAGCCTCAATTTGCCTCAATTGGCCACAATTGCAATAGTTGGTCTAACGAGCCATAATTAGCCTCAATTCGCCTCAATTTGCCTCAATTGGCCTCAATTGGCCTAATTGACCTAATTGGTCTCAATGGGCTTTAATTGGTCTATTGGGCACAATCGGTCTAAGTGGCCTATTGGCCTCAATTGGCCTCAATGGTCCTCAAATGGCCTAAATTGGCCAAATTGGCCTCAATTAGCCACAATTTGCCTAATTAGCCTTGTGGGCCTTAATTGGGCTCAATTGGACTCAACTAGCCCCAATTGGATTCAATTGGTATAATTGGCCTCAATTAGCCTCAATGGGTCTCAATTGGACTCAATTGGCCTCAATTGCACAAAATTAGCCTCAATTGGCCTCAATTAGCCTCTATTTGTCTCAATTGGAAAAATTGGACTAATTGGCCTCAAATGACCTTAATTTTCCTAATTGGCCTCTATTGGCCTCAAGTGGCATAATTGGCCTAGTTGGCCTCAATTGGCCTAATTGGACTCAATAGGCCTCAATTGGCCTAATTGGCCTCAATTGGCTGTAATTGGCCTCAATTGCCCACAATTGGCCTCAATTGGCACCAATTTTCCCCAATTGGCCTCAATCGGCCAAATTGACCTAATTGGCCTAATATTCCTAAATTGGCATAATTGGAATCAATTGGCATTAATTGGCCTTAAATGGCCTAATTGGCTTATGGGGATAGTTTGTATTAATTGGCCTAATTAGCTCAATAGACCTCAATTGGCGTCAATGGGCCTAATTGGCCTAATTGGTCTCAATTGGCCTCAATTGGCCTCAATTGGTCTAAATTGGCCTCAATTGGACCCAATTGTGCTCAATTGGCCTCAATTGGCCTCAATTGGCCTCAATTAGACTAATTGTCCTCAATTGGCCCTAATTGGCTACAATTGGTCACAATTGGCCTTAATTGGCCTATTTGGCCTTAGTTGGCCGCACTTGACCGCGATAGGCCTAATTGGACTCAATTGGCCTCAATTGAGTGAATTGGCCTCAATTGGCCTATGTTGGCCTAATGGGTTCAATTGGCTTCAATTGGCCTCAATTGTCCTGAATTGGCGTCCATTGGCCTCAATTGGCCTAATTGGGCTCAATTGGCACCAATTGGCCGCAATTGGCATCGATTGGCCTAATTGGCCTCAATTTTTTGCATTGGAATAATGGGATACAATTTTCCTCAATTGGCCTCAATTGGCCTAATTGGCCTTAATTGACCTCAATTGGCCTCAATTGGGCCAAATCAGGCAAAATTTGCCTAATTGGCCTCAAATGGCCTAGTTGGATTCAATTAGCCTCAATTAGCCTCAATTAGTCTCAATTGGGCTCAATTGGCCTCATTTGGCATCAAATCGCCTAATTAACCAAATTGGACTCAATTGCCTGAATAGGCCTCAATTGGTCCCAATTGTTCCCAATTGGCCTCCATTGTCCTCAATGGCTTAATTGGCCTAAATTTGATCAATCAGCCAAATGGGTGTCAATTGGCCTCAATTGGCCTCAATTGTCCTAATTGGGTTCAATTGGCCTCAAAAGGACTCAATTGGCCTCAATTGACCTAATTAGCCTAATTAACCTCAATTGGCCCCAATTAGCCTCAACAGGCCTAATTGGCCTCAACAGGCCAAATTGATCTAATTGGTCTCAACTGGCCTTAATTGGCGTAATTGGGCTCAAATGACATCAATTGGCCTCAATTTGCCTCAATGGGCCTAATTGGCCTAATTGACCTCAATTTCCCTCAATTAGCCTCAATTTACATAATTTTCCTCAATTGGATTGAATTGTCCACAATTCTCATAAATTGGCCTAATGGGCATAATTGGTCTCAATTGGCCTCAATTGGCCAAATTGGCCAAATTCGCCTCAATTGGCATCAATTGGTCGGAGTTGGCCTCAATTGGCCTCAATTAACCTAATTTCCCACATTGGCCTTAATTTGACTCAATTGGCCTCAATTTTATTTAATTGGCCTAAATTGGTCTAATTGGCTTGAATTGGCCTCAATTGGCATCAATCAGCCTAATTGGCCTCAGTTGGCCTCAATTGGCCTCAATTAACCTCAATTGGATTAATTGACCTCAATTGGCTACAATTGGCCTATTGAGACTAAATGTCATCAATTGGCCTGATATGGCATTAATTGGCCTCACTAGGCCTCAATTGGCTGCACGTGGCCTCAATTCACGTTAATTGGCTTCAATTGGCCTCAATTGACCTTAATTAGACACAATTGGCTTTAATTGGGCTCAATCGGTCTAATTGGCTTAATTAGACTCAATTGGCCTCAGTTGACCCAATTTGCTCAATTGACCCAATTGGCCTAAATGGTCTAATTGGCCTCAATTGGCCTCATTTATCGTTAATTGACCCAATTGGGCTAAATTGGCCTCAATTGGTCTCAATTGTCCTAAATTGGCATAATTGGCATAATTGGTCTCAAATGGGATCAATTGGCAAAATTGACCTCAATTGGTCTCAATTGGCCTCCATTGGCCTATTTGGCCTAATTTGTCTCAATTGTCCTCAACGGACCTAAAATAGGACTAATTGGTCTCAGTTGGCCTCAATTGGCCTAATTGGCCTCAATTGGCATCAATTTGCCAAATTTTCCTCAGTTGGCATCAATTGGCCCCAAATGGCCTCAACTGGCCTCAATTGGCCTTATTGGCCTCAATTGGCAGCAATTGGTTGTAATTGGATTAGTTGGCCCCAATTGGAATCAATTGGCCTCAATTGATCTCAATTAGCCTAATTGACCTTAATTAACCACTATTGGCCTCAATTGGCCTCAATTGACCTCAATTGACCTAGTTGGCATTGATTGACCTTAATTGGCCACAATTAGCTGAATTGGACTCAATTGGTGTCAATCGACCTAATTGGGCTCAATTGGGATCAATTGTTCTAATTAAACTCAATTGGATTATTTGGCCTACTTTGCCTCAATTGTCCTCAAATGGCCTAAATGGCCTCAATAGGACTCAATTGGCCTCAATTAGCCTTAATTTTCCTAATTTTTGTAATTGTTCTCAACTTGTATAATTGGACTCAATTGGCCTTAATTGGCCTAATTAGCCTCAATTGGCCTAATAGGCCTCAACTAGTCTCAATTGGCACAATTGGCCATAATTGGACTCATATGCCTAATTGGCCTTAATTGGCCTCAATTGGCCTCAATTGGCCTAATTGGCCTTAATTGGTCTCAATTGGCCTCAATTGTCCTAATTGACGTCAATTCAATTTGTCTCAATTGGCCTTAATTAGCATCTATTGGCCTCAATTGGCCTAATTGGCCTAATTTACCTCAATTGGTTTCAATTGGCCTCAAATAGCCTAATTGGCATAATTCCCCTCATTTGGCCTCAATTGGACTCAATTGGCCTTAATTGGCTTTAATTGGCCCACGTCAGCCTTAATTGGTCTAATTCGTCTCAAATAGGCTTCAATTGACCGCATTGGCCTTGATTGGCCTCATTGGCCATAATGGGCCTCAATTATACTCAATTGGACTCAATTGGACTCAATTGGACTCAATTGGCCTAATTGGCCACCATTCGCAGCAATTGGCTGAATTTCCCTTAATCGACTCAATTGGTCTAATTGGCCTCAGATGGACTCAATTTGCCACAATTGGCTTAATTAGTCTCAATTGGCCTAATTGGGATCATTTTGCCTCTATTGGACACAATTGACCTCAATTGGCCTTGTTGGCATCAATTGACCTAATTGGCCTAATTTTCCTAATTTGCCTCAATTTGCCTCAATTTACCTCAATTGGCCTCAATTTTCCGTAATTGGCCGAATTAGACTCAATTAGACCCATTTGGCCTCATTTGGCCTTACATGGTCTCAATTTGCCTCAATTGGATTTAATTGGCCTCAATTGGCCAAATTGGCCTCAATTGACCTCAATTAGCCTCAATTGACCTCAATTAGCCTAACTGGCATCAATTTAGATAATTGTCATAATTGGCTTCAATTGGCCCCAACAGGCCGCAATTGACCTAAATTGGCCTAATCGGCCTCAATCGGCCACAATTGGCCTAATTGGCCACAATTGGTCTGAATTGGACTTAATTGGACCAATTGGCTCAATTGGCCTCAGTTGGGCTCAATTGGCCTCAATTGCCTCAATTGGCCTAATTAACGTAACTGCCCCAATTGACCTTAATTGGGAGAATTGGCCTTAATTGTCCTCAATTGGTCTCAATTGGCCTCAATTGGCCTGATTTATACTCGATTGGCCTTATTTTCCTAATTGGCCTCAATTAGCCTCAATTGGCTAATTGGCCTCAATTGGCCCAGTTGGCCTCAATTGGATTAATTGGCAACAATTGGCATCAATTGGCCTTAATTGGCCTCAGTTGGACTAATTGGTCTTAGTTGGCCTCAATTGGACTCAGTTGGCCTCTATTGTCCTCAATTGACCTCAATTGGCCTCAATTGACGTCAACTGGCCTAATTGGCCAAATTTTCCACAATTGGCCTTAATTAGACTAATTGGCCTAAAATGGCCTAGTTGACCTAATTGGACTCAACTGAAATCAATTGGCCCCCGTTGGCCTCAATTGGACTAATTGGCCTCAACTTGCCAAATTTATCTACTTCACCTCAGATTGCATCAATTCCCTTTAATAGGTCTCAATTGCCTTCAATGGGCCTCAATTCAACTCAACTAGCCTCAATTGGTCTAATAAGCCTCAATTAGTGTTCATTGGCCCACATTGGCCTCAATTTGCTGAATCAAATTCAATTTTCCTCAATTGGCCTCAATTGACATTAATTGTCCTAATTGGTCTCAATTGGCCTAGTTAACCTAATTGGCCACAATTGGGCTCAAATGGCCTTAATTGGCCTCAAATGGACTATTTGTATTCAATTGACCTAATTGACTGAAATGGCGTCAAATGGCCTCAATTGTTCTAATTGACCTAATTGGCCTCAATCAGCATCATTAGACTCCATTTGCCTCATTTGGCCTCAATTGGCCGAATTGGCCTCAATTGCCCTAATTGGCCTCAATTGGCCTAATTGGAATCAATTGGCCTCAATTGGCCTCAATTGGATTCAATTGGCCTAATTAGCATCAATTGGCCACATTTGGCATCAGTTGGCCTGAGTTGGCCCCAATTGGCCTAATTGGCTTTAATTTGCCTCATTTGACCTCAATTGGCCTTAGTTGGCCTTAATTGAACCTAATTAGCATCAATTGGCCTCAATTAGAATCAATTGCCCTTAGTTGGCCCCAATTGACTAATTGGATTTAATTTACCTCATTTGGTCCCAATTGGCCTTAGTTGGCCTTAATTTGACCTAACTGGTCAAATTGGCCATAATTGGCCTCAATGGAACTAAATTTGTATCAGTTATCCTCAATTGGAAGAATGGGCATCAATTGGCTTCAATTGGCCTCAAGTGGCCCAATTGGCCTCAATTGACCTCGATTGGCCTCAGTAGGCCTAATTGGAATCTATTGGCCTCAATTGGCCTAAAGTGACCTAATTGTCCTAAAGTGGATAATTGGCCTCAATTGGCCTAATTAGCATCAATTGGCCTGAATTAGCGTCAATTGGCCCCAATTGGAATCAATTGGCCTAATTGGCACAACTAGCCTAGTTGGCCCCAATTGGCCTCAATGGGCCTAATTGGCCTCAATTTACCCCAATTGGTCCCAATTTACATAGTTGGCCTCAACTGGCCTCAATTGGCTTCAATTGGCCTAATTGGCCTAATTGGCCCAATTGGCCCAATTGGCCTCAAGTGGCCTCAAGTGGCTTAACTGGCCTTAGTTGGCCTAATTGGCATCAATTTGGCTAATTGGGTTCAATTGACCTCAATTGGCCTCAATTGGCTGCAATTAACCTCAATTGGCCTCAATTGGCCTAGTTTGCCTCAATTAGCCTCAGTTGGCCACAATTAGCCGAATTGGCCTCCATTGGCCTCAATTGAACACAATTGGCCACAATTGGCCCCAATTGGCGTAATTGGTCTTAATTGGCCTCAATTGGTCTAATTGGATTTAATTGGCCCTAGTTGGCCCAAATTGGCATATTTGGTCTCACTTGGCCTCAATTGACCTCAATTGGCGTAATTAGCCTCAATTGGCCTCAATTGGCCCTAATAGGTGTAATTGGTCTCAATTGGCATAATTGGCTACAATTGGCCTCAATTGACCTGATTGGCCTCAATTGGGCTAATTAGCCTCATTGGCCTCAATTGGCCTCAATTGCCTCAATTGTTCTAATTGGTCTCAATTGGTCTCAATTGGCCTTTATTAGCCGCATTTGTCTTATTTTGCCTCAATTAGCCTAATTGGCATGAAATGACCTCAATTGGTCTCAACTGGCCTAATTGGCCTCAATATGCCCCAATAGGCCTAATTGGCCTCAATTGGAAGGAGTTGGACTAATAGGACTCACTTGTTGTCAATTGGACTCACTTGGCCTGATTTGGCTTTAAAGGGCCTCAATTGGCCAAATTGGCATCAATTGGCCTCAATTGCCCTCAATTGGCCTCAATTGGGCTCAATTGGCCTCAATTAGCTTCAATTGACCTCACATGGAATAATTGGCCTCAATTAGCCTAATTGGCCTCAATTGGCATCAATTGACCTAATTATCCTCAAATTACCTCAACTGTCCTCAATTGACCACAATAGGCCTTAATTGGTCTCAATTGGCCCAAATTTGCCTCATTTGGCCTCAATTGGCTTCAATTGGCCTCAATTGGCCTCAATTGGCCAAATTGGCCTCAATTGATGTAATTTGCCTCAATTGGCCTTAATTGGCCTAATTTAGCTCAATTTGTCCTTAATTGGTTTGAATTGGCCTTAATTGGCCTAATTGGCATCATTGGCCTCAATTGGCCTCAATTAGCTTCAATTGGCCAAATTGGCCTCAATTGGCCAAATTGGACACAATTGGGAAAATTGGCCTCAATTGGCCTCTGTTGGACTCAATTGCCCCAATTGGCCCCAATTGGCTTAAATGACCCAATTGGCCTAATTGGCCTCACTTAGCATCAATTGGCCTTATTGGCCTCAATTGGCTTCAATTGGCCTCAAATGGCCACAATTGGCCACAATTGCCTCAATTTGCCTCAATTGGCCTCAAATAGCCGAATTGGCCTCAATTGGCCTCATTGGGCTTAATTGTCCTAATTTCTATAATTGGTCTTAATTGGACACAATTGGCCTGAATTAGCCTAAATTGGCCTAAATTTTCCTCGATTGGCATAATTGGCCTCAATTGGACTGAATTAGCCTCAATTGACCTCAATTGACCTAATTGGTCTCGATTGCCCTCAACTGGTCTCAATTGGGCTAATGGACCTAATTTCCCTCAATTGTACTCAATTGGCCAATTCACCTAATAGGCCTCAATTGGCCCAATTCACCTAATTGCCTCAATTGGCCGAATTGTCCGCAATTGGCCTCAATTGGCCTCGATTGGCCTCAATTGGACTTCATTGGCCTCAATTGGCCTTAATTGACATAACTTGTCTCAATTGGTCTAATTTTCTTCAATTGGCCTGATTGGCCTCAATTGGCTTCAATTGGCCTCAATTGGCCTCAATTGGCCTCAAGTGGCTTCCTTTGGCCCCAATAGGCCTAATTGGCCTCAATTGGACTCTGTTGTCCTAATTGGCCTCACTTGGCTTGATTTTCCATCAATTTGACTCAATTAGCCTAATTAGCCTCAATTGGCTTCAATTACCCTCAACTGGCCTCAATTGGCCTCAATTGTCTTCAATTGGCTTTAATTGACCTCAAATGGCCTAATTGTCCTCAAGTGGTCTAATTGGCCTCAATTAGCATCAATTGACATAATTTTAATCATTTGGTCTCAATTGGCCTCAATGGGATTCAATTGGCATCAATTGGCATCAATTGGCCTTAATTGGTCCAATTGACCTCAATTGACGTAATTGGCCTCAATTGGCCTAATTGTCCTCACTTAGCATCAATTGGCCTATAATTGTCCCCACATGGCCCCACTTGGACTCAATTGTCTCAATTGGCCAAATTGGTCAAATTGGACTCACTTGGCCTCAATTTACCTAATTGGCCTAATTGGGCTCAATTGGGCTCAATTGGTCTTAATTAACCCAATTGGTCGATTTGGTCCTAGTTGGCAGAATTGGCATCAATTGTCCTCAAATGGCATCAAATGTGCTCAATTGGCCTTAATTGACCACAATTGGCATCAATTGGGATTTAATGACCTAATTGGCCTCATTGGCCTCAATTGGCATAATTGGCATAATTGGCCTCAAATATCCTCAATGTGCCTAATTGGCTTCAATTCGCCTCAATTGGCCACAATTGGTCTTATTGGCCTCAATTTCCCTAATTGGAATAATTGGCCTCAATTACCCTCAATTAGCCTACCTAGCCTTATTGGCCTCAATTGGCCTCAATTGACCTTAATTGGCCAAATTGGCCAAATTCTCTTTAGTGGGCCTAAGTGTTCTCAATTGGCCTCAATTGGCTTAAATGGGATTCAATTGGCCTCAATTGGCCTCAATTGGGCTCAAATGGATTAATTCGTCTCAATTTCCCTCAATTGGCCTCAGTTGGCCAAATTGCCCTTAATTGGCCTAATTCACCTAATTGTCCACAATTGGCCACAATTGTCCTAATCGACCTCAATTGGTCCTAATTGGCCTAATTGGCCTAATTGGACTCAAATGGCTTAATTGGCCTCAATTGGGCGCAATTTTCCTAATTGGCCTCAATTTGATAATTGTTCTAATTGGCCTCAATTGGCCACAATTGTCTTAATTGGGCACAATTGGACTAATTAGGCACAATTGGCCTCAATAAGCCTCAATTGGACCCAATTACCCTCTAGTCGCCTAAGTACTGGACTAATTGGCATAATTGGTCTTAATTGGCCTCATCTGGCCTAATTGGACTAATTCACCTCAATTGGACTAAATTGGCCTAATTGGCCTAATTGGCCTCAATTGGTCCTCAATTGTTCACAATTGGCCTCAATTGGCCTCAATTGATCTCAATTGGCATCAATTGGCCTCAATTGGCCTCAATTGGCCTAGTTGGACTAATTGGGCTCAATTGGATTCCATTGGCCTAATTGGAATCAATTGGAATAATTGGCCTCAATTGGCCTAATTGGACTCAATTGGGTTCAATTGGCACTTATTGGCCACAATTGGCCTCAATTGGTCTAATTGGAATCAATTGGACAAATTGGCCTCAATCGGCATAATTGGCCCCAATTGGCCTCAATAGGGATCAAGTGGCCAAATTGGACTAATTGGCCTCATTTGAAAAAATTGGCCTTAATTGGCTTCAACTGGCCTCAATTAGGTTGAATTGGCCAAATTTTTCTCAATTGGCCTCAATTAGCCTAATTCGACTCAATTGGCATCAATTGGCCAAATAGTCATAATTGGCCTCAATTAGCGTCGAATGGCCTAATTGGCCTCAATTTATATAATTGGAATTAATTGGCTTCAATTGTCCTAATTCGCCAAATTGGCCAAATTGGCATCAATTGGCCTTATTGTCCTAATTGGCCAAATTGGCCGAATTGGCATTAATTGAGCTCAATTGGCCTCAATTGGCCTAATTGCACTCAATTGGCAACAATTGGTCTCAATTGGCCTCAATTGTCCTCAATTTGTCTAAATTGGCCTAATAATCCTAATAGGCCTCAATTGGGTTCAATTGGCCTAATTGGTATCAATTGGCCTCAAGTGGCCTAAATTGGCCTAATTGGCCTAAATTGGCCTAACTGGCCAAAATTGACCTAGGTGACCTAATTGGCCTCAATTGGCCACTATTGGCCTCATTGGGCCTAATTGGCATCAATTGGCCTCAATTAGACTCAATTGGCCTAACTTGGAAAATTGGCCTCAATTGACCTCAATTGACCTCAATTGGCCTAATTAGCCTAATTAGCCTCAATTGGCTTCGACTGGCTTCAATTGGCCTTAATCTGTCTCAATTTCCATCAATTATCCTAATTGAACTAATTGACCTCAATTGGCGTTAATTGGACTCAATTGGATTCAATTAGCCTAATTTGCATCAATTGGCCTAATTGGCCTCTATTAGCCTCTATTGGACTAATTGGCCTCAATTGGCCCCAATTGTCTCCAATTGGCCTCAATTGGTCTCCATTGTCCTCATTTGACCAAATTGGCCTCAATTGGCTGAATTAGCATATAGTAGCCTCAATTGGCCTCAACGAGCCCAATTGACCTCAATTGAGCTCAATTGGCCCCAATAGGCCTAATTGGACACAATTGGCCTCAATTGGCCCTAATTGTCCTAAAATGGCCTAATTGGCCTAAATTGGCCTAAATTGGCCTAATTGGCTTAGATTGACCTCAAGTGGCCTCAAATGGCCTCAATTGTGGTCAATTGGCCTAAATGTTCCCAATTGACCATAATGGGCCGCAATTGGCCTAATTGGACTTAATTGGCCTCAATTAGAATCAATTGGATTTAATTGGCCTAATTGGACTAAATTAGCCTAATTGGACTCAATTGGCCTTCTTTGGCTAAACTAGACTCAATTAGTCAAATTGGCCTAGTTGGCCTAATTGGCCAAATTCGCCTCGATTGGCCTCAATTGGATTCAATTGACCTCAATTGACCTAATTGGCCTCAATTGGCCTAACTGGGCTCAACTGGCCTCAATTGGCCTCAATTGGTCAAATTGGCCTCAATTTGCCTCAATTGGCCTCAATTGGCCTAATTGGCCAAATTGGCCTCAATTTTCCTAAATTGGCCTCAATTGGTCTCAATTGACCTAAATTGATTTCAATTGGCCTCAATTGGTCTCAATTGACATAATAGGCCTCAATTGGCTTAATTGGCCTCAATTAGCCAAAATTTTCTTTATGGTACTAAATTGGCCTCAATTAATCAAATTGTCCTCAATTGACCTCATTTGGTGTCAATTGGGATAATTGTCCTAACTGGACTATATTGTTCTCATTTGGCCTTAATTGGCATCAATTGGCCTAATTGGTCACAATTGTTCAAATTAGCCTAATTCACCTTAATCGACTCAATTGGCATCAATTAGCCTTAATTGGCCTAAATTGGCATAATTGACCTGAATTTCCTCAATTGGACTCAATTGCCTTCAATTGGACTCAATTGCCCACAATTGGACACAATTGGACTCAATTGGCCTAATTGCCCCCAATGTTCCTCAACTGGCCTAATTTTCCTAATTTTATTCAATTGTCCCCAATGGGCCTAAACTAACCTAATTGGACACAATTGGCCTAATTTGCCTAATTAGCCTCAATTGGTATAATTGGCATCATTGGTCTCAATTGGCCTAAATTTTCTTAATTAGTCTCAATTGGGCTCAATTGGCCTATTTGGATTTCAATTGGCTTCAATTGGGCTCAATTGGCCAAATTGGCCTCCGTTGGCATAATTGAACTCAATTTTCCTCAATTAGACTCAATCGACCTCAATTGGCCTAATTAGGTTCAATTGACCTCCATTCGTCTCAATTGGGATAATTGGCCTTAATTGGCCTCAATTGGTCTCGATTGGCCTAACATGACTAATTGGCCTTATTTATCCTCAATTGGCCTAATTCACCTCAATTGGCCTTAATTGGCCTCAATTGGCCAAATTGACCTAATTGGCCGCAATTGGCCTACATTGGACTGAATTGGCCAAATTGGCCTCAATTTGGTTTAATTAGCCGCACAGGCATCAATTAGCATATTTGGCCTCAACTGGCTTAATTGGCCTCAATTGGCCCCAATTGGCCTCAATTGGCCTCAATTGGTTTCAATTTTCCATATTGACCAAATTTGTCTCAATTGGCCTCATGTGGCCTCATTTGGATTAATTGTCCTAATTGGCCTCAACTAGCCTGAATTGGGCTAAATTGGACTAATTAATCTCAAATTGTCTTAGTTGGCCTTATTGGCCTAATTGTACTCAATTGGCCTCAATTGGCTAAATTGTCCTCAATTTTCCTAATTGGTCCTTATTGGCCTCAATTTGCCTCAATTTGCCTCAATTTTTTTAATTGGTCGAGTTCGCCTCAATTGACTACAATTGGCCTAATTTGTCTCAATTGGCCTCGTTGGCTTCAATTGGCCGCAATCGGTCTAATTGGACTTATTCGCCTCAATTGGCCTCAATTGGGCTCAATTGGCCTCAATTGGACTCAATTGGCCTTAAGTGGGCTCAATTGGCCTAACTGGCCTAATTGGCCTCAATTGGCTTATTTGGACTAAATTGGCCTTAATTGGCCTCAATGGGTCTCAATTGGCCTCAATTGGCCTAATTGGCCTAATTGGCCTAATTGGCCTAATTGGCATCAGTTGGCCTAATTGGCCTCAATTGGCCTCAATTGGTATCAATTAGCATAGTTGGACCAATTGGCCTCAATTGGTCTAATTGGCCTGTGTTGGCCTAATTCACCTAATTCGCCTCAATTGGCTCAATTAGCCTTAGTTGGGCTCAATTGGCTTAATTATTCTAACTGGACACAACTGACATCAATTGGTCGAATTGGAATGAATTGGCTTCAATTTCCTTAAATTGGACTCAATTGGCGTAATTGGCATAATTGGTCTCAATTTGCCAAATTTGCACTCAATTAGCCTCAAATAGCCCCAATTGGCCTCAATTGGACTAAATTGGCCTCAATTGACCTTAATTGGACTGCATTGGACTAATTTACCCAATTGGTCTAAATTGGGATTTATTGGCCTATATTGGCCTAATTGGACTCCATTGGCCCCAATTGGCCTAATTCGGCTCAATTGGCTTCAATTGGACTCAATTGGTCTAATTGTCCTAATTGGCCTCAATTGGACTAATGGCCTCAATTGACCTTATTTGGCCTCATTGGCCTCAATTGGTCTCAATTGGACTCAATTGGACTAATTGGCCATATTCACCTCAATTCGCCTCAATTGGCCACAATTGGCCACAATTAGCCTCGATTGGCCTCAACCTCAATTGGATTCAATTGGTCTCAATTGACCTAATTAGCCTAATTGACCGCAATTGACATCAATGAGACTCAATTGGTTGAATGGGTCTAATTCGCCTAAATTGGCCTCAGTTGGCCTCAATTAACCTCAGTTGGCTTCAACTGGCCTCAATTGGACATAGTTGGCCTCAATTAAACTTATTTTCCTTAATTGGCCCAACTGGCCTCAATTGGCATATTGGGTCTAATTCACCTCAAATGGCCTCAATTATCCTAATTCGCCTCAATTCTAATTTCCCTAATTCACCTCAATTGGTCTCAATTGGACTAGTTGTCCTTAATTGACATAATTGGCCTCAATTGGCCTAATTTTACTCAATTTATCTAAATTGGCCTCAATTGGCCCTAATTGGCCAAATTAGCCTCAATTGGCATCAATTAACCTAATTGACTTCAATTTTCCTCAATTGGCCTCAATTGACCTCAATTGGCCTCAATTGGCCTAATTGGAATAATTATCCTCAATTAGCATCAGTTGGCCTTAATTGGCCTCAATTAGCCTAATTGGCCTTAATTGACCTCAAATGGCCTAATTGACCTAATTCGCCTCGATTGGCCTCAATTGGCCTCAATTGGCCTAATTGCCCTCAAATGACATCAATTGGCCATAATTGGTCTAATTGGCCTCAATTGGATTAATTGGGCTCAATCGGGCGTAATTGGCCTCAATTGACTCATTTGGCCTAATTGGACTCAATTGGCCTAATTGGCCTCAATTGGTCTCAATTGGCATCAATTGGCCTTAATTGGCATCAATTTGTCTCAGTTGGTATCAATTGGACTCAATTGGATTAATTGGCAACAATTGAACTCAATTGGCCTCAATTTGGCTCAATTGGGATCAATTTGCATCAATTTGCATAATTTGTCCCAATTGGCATCAATTGACCTCAATTCACCTGAATTGACATTAGTTGACCATAATTGGCCTAAATTTTCCTAATTGGACTTATTAACCTCATTTGGATTCATTTTGCCTCGATAGGCCTCAATTGGCCTCAATTGTTCCAATTGGCCTAAGTGGGGCTCAATTAGCCTAATTGGCCTCATTCAACTCAATTGTCTCAATTGGCCTCAATTGTCCCCAATTTGCCTCAATTGGATTATTTGGCTTAATTGGCCTCAAATGGCCCCAAATGGCCCCAATTAGCTTAATTGGCCTTAATTGGCATGAATTGGATTCAATTGGCCATAGTTGGCCTTAATTGGCCTAATTGGGCTTAATTAGACCCAAATGCCCTTAATTGACCTCAATTGTCTCAATTGGTCTAAAATGGCCTAATTGGCCTCAATTAGCCTTAATTGAACTCAATTGGTCTAAATTGGCCTGAACTGGCATAATTGGACTAATTGACCACAATTGGCCTCAATTGGCCTAAATTGGCCTTAATTGGACTCAGTTGGATTAATTTAACTCAATTGGCCTCAATTGGCCTAATTGGCCTCAATTAGCCTAATTTGCCTCAATTTTTTATAATAGGCTATTGACCTCACCTTTTTTATAATCCCAATTATTATTTAATATGTTTTGATAATCCCAATCATGATTTAATATGTGTTTTATAATCCTATACATATATATGTCAAATTATGTTGAAAAAAATATCAAAATAATCATTATAATATGTTAATCAATGTTTATCTATGTTTATACATACCTTGAAATAATTCTAACTCAATCTAGATATGTTTTTCAAAGAACAAATACTTGTTAAGTCCACCGATATGCATAAGTTCACTGGTATGCACATGGCTACTGATATAGACAAATAGACATACCTACTTTTATATCAAGATCTACCGATAAGAAGTTCACTGATACAGACAGAATAATTCTACTGATACAAACAGATACACAGCTACTGATAAGGCTATGTAAACCGGTACAGAAGTCTACTGATATGGATAAGGTTACCGATATGCATAATAGCTACCGATAGAATAAGAGCTACTGATAGAACAAGTCTACAGGTATGTACAATTCGATTGATACAGACCTACTGGTACATAGTCTACTGATAAGTATAGGTCACTGACAGACCAAGCTTCCTGTGACACAAGGTCAATGGTACATAGTTACTGATACAAGCTACCGATACAAACAGACAGACAGACAGCCACTGATTGGAAGTCCACCGATACAAATACAAAGTCTACCGATAAAAGGAGCTACCAATAGAAATAGTTACTGATACATAGAGCTAATATTATAAAGGATAATAGCTACCGATACAGAAGAGCTACCGATACAAGCTCATTGATACTAAAAACTATCGATGGAAACCAATCATCATATCTCTAAACTCTATTTCTATTTTTTTTATTTAGAAATGGTCATATTTGATGCTTTTAATGCACCTGCTATTAATTAATGAAAGTGGTTGGAATTTCAGGAACCGTACCTCTTACCTGTAAGAAGGTAATCATTCCCATTTCCTGAGCTCAAGGTATAAAAGGAAGATCATGCTAATGAAGATAAGAGTGGAGGAATACATGTGCTAGTGTGTGACACCTAAATTGAAACTCAAAAAGAAGAACACGAGAATAACTCAAATAATAGTCATACACATCAAGTTGAAGTCAAATAAGAAGCTCAAGTGTTGAAAATAATACTCTCTTACTTAAACTGAACACCTACACTAGCATTGAAGAAACAGAACTACGACACTCTGCTTTTCTTACAACTTCAAATGAAATACTCAAATCTTCATCTACATCAATCTGATTAGTCCAGAGCTTCACTCAAAACACATAGAGCACTCTAAACTCATCTATATTTGTTTATCTCTATTATGATTCATTTATTTACATTTTGAGCAGGGTGTGTGCTCTATATTTCTCGACACACACTATATCCTGTGCTGAACTGGGGGATTTATAAATCCTCACTCAATATTTCCCTATATCTTATATCCCACTGTGGTTAGTGGTAGAGTTAAATTGTAACTTGGATTGCCAGTGTGCTATTGTTTTTTTTCAAAGAAGAAATGTGGTAGAGGTCATAGGACCTGGATAGTCTTTGTACTGTTGTTAGCCCCGATCTAGTGTGTGGATCAAAATTTATATAAATTGTTTGAGAGGACTATGTCTCATCTTGAGACTGAACCTCTTGGTTAAAAGTGTTCTGCTTATTTATTTTGTTTTTAAACTATATAGAATATTCTACTGTTAAGTACTTTGAAATATAAATATATATTAAAGTAACTCTCATATTCAAACTGGCAAGTTTCTTTATTTATTTTAAAGTATTAGGATAGCTTAAAAAGTTAATTAATCTTCAGATTATATTAACTGAGAACTAATCAATCTCTTGAGAACCTAACTAACCCTTTACTGTATTAAAAATTCACTATAGTTTAGCTTGTTATTTAATTTGGGGGATTTTAATAGAAATATTTTTAATAGAAATTTTTAATTGGAACTCAATTCACCCCCCTCTTGAGTATCCACTCCGACCAATATTTGGTATCAGAGGATTGTTAGTTTTTAATAAATGATTTCCAATTTCTTTGTTTTTCAACTTTGATTTTAGTTGTATCTTAAATATCTTAAATTTTTGTCAGTTATAAATTTTATATATTTAAATTAAATTTCTAAAATCTACTTATGGATAATATATTAGAAGTCAATGCTACCAACATGACACCTTTCTTTAATGGTGTTAATTTTTCCCAATGGAAACTGAAAATGAAAATTCATTTAGAAAGTATAGGATATGACATCTGGACTGCTATAGAGACTCAATATAAGATTCCAGAAACAGAAATTACTACTTGGGATGAACCTACTAAAACAACATACAATAATAATTGTAAAGAAATGAATGCCCTGTATTGTGCTTTAGCTGATGTAGAATTTAATAGAATATCTGCTTGTAAAATTGATTATAAAATTTGGGATATTTTGAGTATTTCTCGTCAGGGAACAACCCATGTTAAGGATATGATATTGAATACCTAAACTGTTAAGTATGATAATTTTAAAATGAATCCTGATAAACCTATTTCTGACATGTATCTCAGGTTCAATGAAATTGTAAATACACTGAGCTCACTTCGAAAAGTTGTTCCCCCAAAGGAGCAGATTATGAGAATACTAAGATGTCTGCCAGAAATATAGAGAGGAACATTAGTTTCAATAAGAGAATCATGTGATATAAGTTCACTACATGTTAAAGCACTGATTGGTATGCTAATTATGTATGAAGAAGAGCTGAATGTAAAAAAGGAAGAAGATGACGAACCAAAGAGGAAGATTGTGTCATTTAAGCCTTCTGCCTCAAAGAACAAGGACTAGGAGAAATTCCACATACCTTCTGAAATCTCAACAAGTGAAGGATCAGATTCTGATAGTGATGAAGAGATGGCTCAGATAGTTAGACGGTTCAAGAAGTTCTATAGGAAGAATATGTTTTTCAGAAAATCCAATTACAAGGGAAATTAAGACAATAAACGTCATTAGAAGAAGAATTGTAAAAAGTCCTATAAAAGTGATGAAATTGTATGTTATGAATGCAAGAAGAAAGGACATGTGAAAGCAGACTGCCCAAAGTAAAAGTTCAAGAATAAATATGATTATAAGGACAAAAAATATAAGAAAGCAATGAAAGAAACCTGGAGTGATTCAGAAGATCTTTCAAGTGATTTTGATTATTCTCTAGATTAAAAATCACAAAAAGCTAATATGTGTTTCATGAAAAACACATCTGAGGTAATATTGGATACTCTTGCTTTAAATTCTTATTATTCTGGAGTTGATTCTGATTCTGAATCTGAAAATATGACTAGTGAAGAGTTATTTGAATACTGTAATATGTTAGAAGAAACCTGTAATTAATTGAAAGGAAAGTATAAGACCTTGAAGAAACAACATTCTTTGACCAGCTCTGTTAAATATACACTTTATATAGAAAAGGAAATGAATGCTCAATTACATAAGGAAAATAAAAAACTGAAATTGTCTAATGAGAAATTAAGGAAGGACATAGAGAAATTCACAAATGGAAAGAATACTCTAACTCAAATTCTTGGAAAACAAGTGGCACCAAAATATACCACTGGTATAGGCTATCAGCCTGGACAGAGATAGATTACTCACAATATACTTATTTCTAAATCCAGGCAGAATGCTGCTAGTTCTAGTTCGATAAATTCCTATGCTTAAACTATTTATTCTCATAGTCATAGATCAATCAATGTTTATCTTTCAAAATATTTGTAATCTATTGATTGTATGAGACCCATTAGACAAATCTGGGTACCAAAAGTTTTTCTTGCTAACCTGTCTGGACCCAAGAAAATCTGGGTACCAAAATCATTATCTGTTTAAACATGTCTTGTAGGAGACTTGCTTGAAGAGTTCCCATAAGAAGATATGATATTTGGATAGTGGATGTTCAAGGCATATGACTGGATATTACTAATTCTTAAAGATTTTATTTTGAAATAGTGGGTGCCCTAGACCCAACTATGTAGTACATTTGATTACTGTATCATGTGAACAGTTAGATATGCATGATGATATCTTACCATTAAAGTCCAAACTTTTCTGCATCCACTATGATAATGGTAAAGTTCAAAGGTTAATTTTCTTGTCGAGATGTTATAGCAGATCCCAGGCTATAATGAGAACCTTGAGATACAATGACATTGATCTTAAATATATGTTCTATAGTCTAGATACATCATACTGACTGGACATAGTATATGTCTAACTATCAGGTGTTGGGGGCTCATAAGCATTGAGACTTCTTCTCATTAAGTTCACACTTGATGATCTCTAGTAGTGAGATCATGAGGACAGACCTGTCAATTGGAACACCACATGTGTTGGGTTTCATTGGTTGTTCCTATCTACGGACATGTGTATTGGTCTCCTGACATGAGACAACTGCCAATGCATATCATTTAATGACGTACATTTATGCAAGGCAAAAACCATGGAATTAATGTCTTCGTGAGTTAGTTTGTGTTGGGTGCATCATTAGTGGTATGATGTTGGTTGAATGTTCAATAAAGGATTTGTCCATTGCATGTTTAGGAAGTTGTATATCTCAGGCCTGGTAGATCAGGATGGTGTCGCCTTCATAAGTCTTTGGCCAAAGGAGTAGAAAGGAAAATCCATCCAGATAGATCAACAAATAATAAAGAAAGATAAAGACGATGACACAAGAGTTCGTCCGGATTTATGAGATTTTTAATGACAAAGAGAATATAGTAAATAGTCAATGTTCGTAGGTTGGTAGTTGTTGCAATGTCTATCCTTATATCTTTAGAGGCCATGATGGGTTTCTAGACCCTGCTCTTGGTCTATGGATTTTATTCACTACTATTGAGATAAGGTCCTAGAGGGTCACACACAATAGTGTATTCAAGAATCCACACTATTCAGTTGAATAGGTATATGGACATAGTGGGCCCTGCCACGGGGTCCAAGCATTGTCCATGTTATCCATCACCAAAATAATTAAATAAATTCATTAATATTCAAGTTACGAATATTTGGGGTTGAATTTATTTAATGTATTTACGAGTTCAGTAAATACGAGAAAATATTAATCAAACAAATATTATTTTAATATTCTAGGTTCTCCTAATATTAAGCCGGACAACGAGTTGAGTTAAATGGCTCAGATTTTATCACATAATATATTTCATATATATTACAAGTATGTGATAAAATAAATAAATAATATTGATGTAGTTTTAAGTCATCATAGTTATTTATTTAGTGGACGTGGAATTAACTAGGGTTCGGAAAACCCAACCGGGTAATTTCCACAATCCGCTATAAATAGAGGAGGGGGGATCAAGCGCAAAAACTATTCAAGTCAATTTGTCCAGTGCCTCTCTCTCCTCCCGCTCTCTAGATAGAGAAGATATTGATCTGAACTCAGATTGAGTTTCTCCTCAAGCATCGCAAGATCGACGATGCGATGATGGTCAGAACATCTAATATATCGTCGAATCGCCGCGCTAGCACCCGAAGTTTGATGGTCGGCGTTCCTACAGATTTTTGAAGCGTGTGTGGAAAATATAGAGGGATCCTGATATGGATCCTCCGTGTAATGATCATCGATGAAAAATTGCGGTCGACAACAGCTAAATATATGTAACGGGTAAGTTTTCATTTTAATATGGTGCTTTTCACAATCTATGTGAGATCCTCGGACCTCTCCGAGGCTCGGATTGTCAGCGACGACAAGTTTCGTCATCTCTCCAGTGAAAATTTTAAAATTCCTGGCCCACCAGCTTTCACTGCAGGCCCCGGAAACCTAACAGTGGTATCAGAGCTGGTCACGTAGATTTTCTGAGCCAAATAAAATTAATTTTTATAAAATTTAGTAGAGGGTTGAAAAACGGTCAAAATGGATCAAACTGTGTTTCAATCCGATTCCAAACGACCAAGATATGGTCATTCAAAATTTCTGGAATGGATCGTGTTCGTTTTTTTACTCAGGTTTTAGATTTAGTTGATTATTTCCATTTATCGGAAATAATGCAAGTTTTTGAGAAATTATAATTATTATAATTATAATTATTATCATTATAATTATTATTATAATAATTATATATATAATAATAATATTATTATATAATAATTATTATATCTAAAGGCTAAAATATCCTTTAGAATGTTTTATAAAAAATATATATATAATGGAAGACCCCAAAGCGGGTCTTCCCGCGTGGAGAACCAAAAGCAAGACCCTAGGGTCTTGGTACAATTTAACAAAAAAAAGGAGGCTGGCCCATTGAAAGATCAAAAAAAACATGTCGGGGTTCCGATTGGACCCCCAATTTCCTCCCGCACGCTGCACTGCAGCGCCGCCGAGACATCGCACCGGCATGGCACACTGTAGTGCCACGCCCCTCTCCCTACGGACCAGCCCGAGGACGATGCCCCACTTCCACGTCGGTCGCCCCGCTCCTCCGCATGCCAGCTGCCCTCGAACCGCGGCTCCCTTGTGCGCTCGGCTTGTCTCCTACAGAACCACTGCACCCCATCCCATAGACCTGCTGCAGCGGGCGCACAAGCCTGCAGCGACCCGGCACCAGCCCGTCGCCCCTCCTCCTGCCCGCCACTGCGGTGTCACCCCGGCACACAGGGCCACCACTCGAGACAGCGCACCTAGCGCCCGAGCTGTCGATTCCCACCAAGGACTGCTTCTAGCTCCGGCCAGCGCAGGCGCCGCCTCCCTCTGTTCACATCGGGCCACCTTTAAGCCGCTACCCTGGATTGCCTCTGATCGCAGCCGCTCAAGGCCGCATGCTTTTTCCTCCGACTGGGCCACATTGTCGCCTCAAACAGCAGCCTCTCCTACTTGCTTTCCCCTCTGTCATGAGCACCGCAATTACACAGCCTCAGCACACCCTCCTCCACAGTTTTTGGGTTATTGCATACAGCCAAGGTCACCCCTGGCAACCTGCTCACATCGGTAACCGCATCATATGACCAAACCCGAGCACCGTATTGGTCTCAGCTGCAGGTACCCCTTGAAATGTCTCAGAACAGGACCAGGCAGATCTGCCCAACCAAGTTTATGTCTGGGAAGACCTGCCTGGCCTAGAGAAGCCAAGCACGACTTTGTCCGACCCGTTACGGGTCTGCGCAGGTTTGTCGCAACTCGCAACAGATCATATTTATTAATTAACATAATTAATTAATTTAATTAAATTAAATTAATTAATATATTAATTAAGGTTAAAATAATAAATTTTATTACCCAAGGTTAAAATTAATTTATTTTTTGTAATTAAATAAATAATTAAATAAATTAAATTTTAATTATTAAAATTAAATTAATTACATGACCGTTAATTAATTAATTAATTTAATTTTATGTATTAAAATTAAATTAATTAGATGAACGATAATTAACTAAATTATTTAAATTTATTAATTCATTTAATTTAAATTAAATTAAATAACCCTCGTACTTGATTTAATGCATTTTAATTTTAATCGCGTTGTAGATACCCGTCTACTGGTCTTGAGCACCGACCCTAGAATGTCTCCTTTTAATTATTTATTTAATTATTTATTTAAACTGCATGCGATGTGTGTAATTAATTAAAATACAGTATGCACATCATCTATTTTTCTGTTAAAATATATAAGTACCTGCGTGTCCAATTGATTTGATGTACATTTATACCTCAGTCCACCTCACCTGCGCGTGAGTATTCTTGTATCACGGACGGAGACGATGCAAAGATGAAAAACATGGACCCTGCCAAGTTGAGGAGGTGCACATTGATGAAGACGGTGTGAAACAACACGTGGACTCCATCAAGATGAGGCGGTACTCCAAGATGTGACATCGACCCCGTCAAGACATGTCGATACTGCAGAAGACCATCAGACATACATGATAGGGAAAGATGCATCTAGTGTCAAGTTTCGACATAGGTATGATGCCCCGTAGGTCATTTAGATACTCAAGACTAGTCGGGTATTAGTTTTCCTTTATGCGTTTATTTATTATCTTATGCATTTTAGAACAGCGTGAAAAATACATAAAATAATAGATAATAAAATGCATAAAGAAGTAGTGTATATTTTTCTATTAAAGTTCAGTTGTGAGCGTGACAACATAGATGAACAAGATTAATAGAAATGGATCACATTTTTCATGAGAAACCAATAAAACCCTCACTGAAAATATTAAGTCACAAACAACCTTCCATCATTCGAGTTTGAACACAACCGAGTGTTCGAGGAGCTGGTTCATGCCTCAGCTAAGGGTGCCTCTTACTACCGGGGAGTTCTTATTCATATGGTGAGTCAACATAACTAAAATTTCAGCCATAAAATAGCCTTATCTAGCTTGTTGTAATTTTTAGAGGCAAGCATTGAGTAAATCAGTAAATTATTTTTGAAGCTGATACTTCACTCAATAGATCAAGGAACCGCGAGTTAATACAGTTGGCCAGCCAAAATCCTAGCTTGGACCCTCCGAGTAGTGGCGTAGCCATAGCTTGTAGACTATGAGGGAGGTTCAGGGATCCTTTCCAATAGAATACTCAAGATTATTCTGATTCTAGTACAGAAGCTTCCTAGAATATGAAAAATTAGTGGGAGACATTTAATGATTAAATAATCAGTAATGTAACATTAGGTAATCACATAAAAGTGAAATCTGCTAAAGTATATTTGTAGATAATGGAAAGAAATACCATAATAAAACTATGATAAATATTAGACAAAGTTAATGTCTAAACTAAGCACGAATTTTCTAAATGAAGTATAGGTGCTTGCGCACATTACTATTACAATGGAAATTCAAGGTGCTTGTGTCCCAACATGTTAAGCCACCTCAAGAAGCGAGGGTGTAAAACTGCTTACAGGAGACTCATGAATCAAGTATATGATGGTTCTATCATAATGATATCATCAATGTCTGATTTTAGTTGAGGTCTCTACATCATGACATGGATGATGTTACATGTAGTCTCATCTCCAAGATCCTTTTGAGGAGAATGCGAAGAAATATTTGAATGTGATGATTGCACTCAGTTTGTGTAAAGTGAAAGACGATTCACAGTCTTTCATGACATCCCATTATTATAAATTTTTACACCCAATTAATCTATCTTCATTTAAAGGTACAAACAAACTGTATAGAGTAAGCGCTTCATTACCCTTAAGGTAACATTCTCCAAGTAATAAGAATATTAGATATAACTCCATCTTTTATTCTTATGGAAAATACATTGAATGACAAGGAAAAAAGTCTTATGGAAAGTCATGCCAAAGACACCTTCATCATGTCCTTCAATGAATGGTGGTTGGTTATTTAACAGGAAGTTATTTGCATCACATATTTAAATAAATTTATGGATGTTTAGAAACTGAAATACAAGAAGCAAGTACCCGCTTCTCGTTCAGTTTATATTCATCAAATAAAAGTATTGTTTTCTATCATACTTCTTGGGTATTAAAATACAATATTATTTTCATATATATGTATTGAAATACAATAACCAAGTATGTTGAGAAACATTACTTGATGTAAAGTGTCTTCTCCAAGCAGCTGAGAAAGGGTGATTCCTAAGTCAGCAGGGAGAAACACATAACTTCTAATTGACAAGTGATTGATTCAAATTGAAAAAGTTGTGGAGTATAACCAAAAACATTTATCTCATGTGACCATTTGGACATGATGAGACATTATTTCATGTTTTGGAATGAATTTTGTTTATGGTAACATACTCAACAAATAGTTCACTTCTATTTGAATCAATAGAAATACATAATGAATATAAAATGTAAGACATACCCAGATGTGGCAATGTGATTCTTTGTCAAGTAAAACTAAAAGTGGATGTCAAATATATACCCATTATCGTATTTAGGCTCGGCATAGCTAAACACCTATGGTATTATTGACACCCTTAGTTTAGACAAAGAAACTTTTAGAAATAAAGGTATTCCACAAAGCTTTTCGAGGATAGTTCAACAAGACAGTGTGAACTGTTCCAAAGAAAGCTAGAGGTAAAGATACTTCATAAGATTCCTTTAAGTCATTAAGTAATAGTGAAGTATATGTTTGGTCAGAAGATATGAGTTTCTTCGGATCGGTAGGCTGAAGAATATCTTGACCAAGCAATCATCAATCATGATTATGTAGCATGGAGTAATTCCTAAACGCATGTTACCTTATCTACATCACTGTTTTGACGTTCATAAGGAGGATCGATGATAAAGTCATACATATTTACATTGATCAAAAAAATGTAGTGTGGAGAAATTACTAAACGCACATTTTATACATTAAAGTGATGATATAAGTTGTATCAATGTTACAACCTACAGAAACTTCCATTATATTTTATGATGTGGTTTGCAAATAACGGCTTAAACCCATAACCAATATGCCAACTAAAATGACAAATGGATATCATATGAGTCATAGTATGATGGAACATCCATTATGTCATAGGACGTGTTTAGATTCAAAGCGTTTTTTAGGATTTAAACAAACCTGCATAAAGTTAAACACGTTGTGCATCTAAGGTAATTATCCTAACAGTTGCTTAAGATATTACCTAAATCCCTAAGAAAGAAAAGATGTAGTCAAGTATTAGACTATATTTCTATACAAGGGTACACATATCTATTAGAGATAGTGGGAGATGAATTGACTTGGACTTAGTCAATGCTCGGGATGAACAAATGGTTCGCATAAGGAACAAGTTCCACAAGTACATTTGGAATTGGGATGTTCAAGAGATACATACTGTGTTGGGAGAATGAAACCATTGTGATGGTTTTATATTCACCATGGCTGATGATATACTATTCATTAAGAAAAATAAATCCTACAAGTCAGCAGTATAAGGCAACGAGCTAAGATTGACAAGATCAACTAAAATTAAATAATGGATTCCATGTATCAAACTGCAAAGGGGATTATATATTGAATATTGCGGTGTGTATTCAAATGAAATGATACATGGATGGTACAAGTATGGTACCAACAAGGCTTGATTAGTTATACCAAGTCAGTATTCCTAAATCTATTAGAAAATTTACTTGTCATAGATAAACTTCGAATATATTTTTTATTGGTCATTGGATGTCAATATCAATTTTTATAGAAGTTGTCTATACAACGCAACCAGAATGATATGATGACATTAAATGATGCCAATAAGTGTTAAAAGTAACTGAAATCCAATTCTGGAAAAAATTAAGCAACAAGATCATAGAGCATTCAATATAAATGAATATTTTCCTTGAGTATACCGAAGGTTAGTGGGAGCGCCAATGTTTTCCAAATGAAATATGTTTGGAAAAATATGGAAAACAGATTTTAATATTACAGTTAGATAAGATCAGGTTAAAAGCAATTCTCCAATGATTGAATTCAAGTAGAAACATATGTTCTAGGGAACAGGATCCACTGAGGTAGATCCAAAGGTTTCTTGGTCTTAGTCAATCGTATATATAGTGACATTGTACTGAAAAATACATTTTGGAACAATTCAAGTTCAGAACTGTTCCCTATGTCACATGACTTAATCTCTCTAGGTTAACATGTTCAGAGCATGTTTAGAGATTAAAGTTGTGAATTGATACCATATTCTTTAGCGATGGATCAATCACATATGCTATAATTTGTACAATAATTGATACTTCCATGATATAATTTATTATAGGAAGAAGTTAATTATTTCTAGGAGAACTGCATGTGATGCAGTTAGAACTATCATCTTGTACTTCAATAAGTACAAATGATATGTACCAGGAATAAGGAGAGGAAGGTATACTAGTTATGCTGGGATATATACTATTAATCCATAGATCAATTTGATCTAGTATTGGAGTTAGGAAAAGGAGATGAGTGAGTCAAGATCATAAAAGCTTTTGGTATCTATACGTACAAATACCAAGTATGTTGTATCTTCTAAGGATGAAAAGAAGCAGTTATAAATTGCCAAAGTTTTTCCTAGTTATTGGATTCGCACCTAGTGAGAAAAGTATTATCATAATAAGAATTATGATATTCTTACTATCCAAGATGTCAAGTTATAGCAAAGGAAAAAAGTAATATACTCAGAGATACCTTATCTTGAGAAGTATTTCTCAAGCCGATGAGGTCACATATAGAAGATATACCACGCGGAGAAAATGTGGCTGGCCCAATAGTTAAATCCATTACATAGTAGAAGCATGGTATTTATCATGTGATTAGCTAACATGTTTAGTTAGAAAGTTGGGTCTAGTTCAAGTGGGAGTGTTGAAATAGTGGGTACCCTAGACCCAACTATGTAGTACTTTTGATTAACATATCATGTATACATTTAGATATGTATGATGATATGTTACCATTATAGTACATAGTTTTCTGCATCCACTATGATAATGGTAATTTCCAAAGGTTAATTTTCATTTCAAGAGGTTATAACAGATCCCTTGCTATAATGGGAACCCCAAGATACAATGACATTGATCTTAAATATATGTTATACAGTCTAGATACATCTTACTGACTAGACACAGTAGATGTCTGACTATTAGGTGATGGGGGCTCATAATAATTGAGACTTATTCTCATGAAGTTCACACTCGGTGATTTCTAGTAGCAAGATCATGAGTAAAGACCTGCAATAGGAACACCAAATGTTTTGGGTGTCATTGGATGTTCCTTTCTACAGACATGTGTATTGGTCTCATGACTTGAGACCATTTTCCAATGTATATCATTCAATTACGTACTTTGATGCAAGGTGAAAACCATGGAAGTAATATCGTGGCGATGTAGTTTGTGTTGGGTGTGTCATTAGTGGTATGATGTTGGTTGAATGGTCAAGAAAGGATTTGTCGCTTCCATGTTTAGGAAGTTGAATATCTCAGGCCTGGTTGATCAGGATGTTGCCGCCTTCATAAGTCTTTGGCCAAAGCAGTATAAAGGAAAATCCATCCGGATAGATCAACAAATAATAAATCAAGATAAGGATGATGACACAAGAGTGCATCCTGCTTTATGAGATATTTAATGACAAAGAGATTATAGTACACAGTCAATGTTCATAGGTTGGTAGACGTTGCGATGACTATCCTTATCTCTTTAGGGGCCATGACGGGTTGCAAGACCCCGCTCTTAGTCTATCGATTTTATTCACTACTAATGAGATAATGGACTAGAGGGTCACACACAATAGCATATTCAAGAATCCTATCTTTTCAGTTGAATAGGTATATGGACTTTGTGGGCCCCGCCATGGGGTCCGAGCATTGTCCATGTTGTTGTTCACCAAAAGAATTAAATAAATTCATTAATATTCAAGTTATGAATATTTGGGATTGAATTTATTTAATGTATTTATGAGTTTAGTAAATAAGAGAAAATATTAATCGAACGAATATTATTTTAATATTCAAGGTTCACTTAATAATAAGCGGGACACCGAGTTGAGTTAAATGGATTAGATTTTATCACGTAATATATTTCATATATATTACAAGTATGTGATAAAATAAATAAATAATAATGATGCAGTTTTAAGTTGTCATAGTTATTTATTTAGTGGATGTGGAATTAACGGGGGGCCGGGGAACCCAACCGAGTAATTTCCACAATCCGTTATAAATAGAGGAGAGGGGCTCAAGCGCAACAACTACTCATGTCAATTTGGCCAGAGAGTCTCTCTCCTCCCACTCTCTTGAGAGATAATCTCTTGATCTGAGATCAGATCATGTTTCTTCTCATGCATCGCAAGATCGACGATGTGGTGATCGTCGGAACGTCGAATATATCCTTGGATCACTGCGCTAGCACTCGGAGTTCGATGATTGGCATTCCTTTGGATTTCTGAAGCTTGTGTGGATGATATAGAGGGATCCTGCTATGGATCCTTCATGCAACGATCGCCGATGACAAGATGCGGTCAACAATGACTATAGATATTAAACGGGTAAGTTTTCATTTTAATTTTGTGCTCTTTACAATCTACGCGAGATCCTCAGACCTCTCTGGGGCTCGGATAATCGGCGACGACAAGTTCTGTCATCTCACCATCGGAAATTTTAAAATCCCCGGCCCACCGACTTCCACTGCGGGCCCCAAAAACCTAACATTTTAATCTAAGTTAATGGAGGGCATGTCACCTTTGGTGAAAATTCAAACTAAAAAATCATCAGCTTCGGCCAGATTGGTAACACTAATTCAGTTTTAATTTCTAGTGTTTTACTTGTTGATGGATTAAAATAAAACCTGTTAAGTATTTCTCAGTTGTGTGGTGATGGTTTCAATGTTAACTTTGTAAATGATTCCTGTAATGTTTTTAATTCTAAAAATACCTTTGTATTTTATGCTTTGAGAAATGAAAATGTTTATGCAGTTTATTGAATTCTTTATCTAAACAGAACATTACATGCTTAAATGCTTTTCATAAAGAGTCTTGGCTATGGAACAGAAGATTAGGACACTGAAATGTTCACTCGCTTAGGAAACTGACTAGGAAGAACTTATTTAGAGACCTACCTCAACTAAAATTCCCAACTGACAATGTTTTTAATCCCTGTCAAAAGGGAAAGAAACATAAATTTTCATTCAAATCAAATAAAGAAGATTCAACTTCTCAACCTCTCGAGTTTTTTCACATGGCCTTCTTTGGACCTTAAGAGTTTCAAGTTTAATTGGTAAGCACTATGTCTATGTCAAAGTAGATGAATTTTCTAGATTCACTTGGGTATACCTTCCTGCTCAAAAAAGTGAATCTTGTTCTTATTTTATGAAATATTCCAAGTCTATAGAGAACCTTAGTGGAGTTAAATTTAAGACCTTGAGAAGTGACCATGGTCATGAGTTTGAAAATCCTGAGTTTGAATCATACTGCTCACACAATGGCTATAATCACAATTTCTCTGCCCCTAGGACACCTCAACAGAATGGTGTAGTGGAAAGAAGAAATAGGACCCTTTAGGAAATTGCATGAAATATGCTCAATGAATATGATTTACCTCTTTATTTTTGGGCTTAAGCTGTGAATACAACTTGTTATATTATAAACAGATTCTTGATTAGACCTGTTCATAAGAATACCCCTTATGAACTATGGAATAATAGGAAGCCTAAAGTTAGTTACATTATATTTTTTGGTTGAAAAGTTTTTATTCTCATTACTAAGGATAATCTTGACAAGTTTTCTTCTAAAAGTGATGAGTGAATATTTCTAGGTTACTCTATAACCAGTAAATCTTATAGATTCTTTAAAAAAACAACCAAATGTGTGGAAGAATCTGTTCACATCAAATTTGATGAAACTGATCCGCATGAACCTATGTATTCTCTTGAAAATCTTGAAGAAGATATATCCATTCTGAACCTTAATGATAAAATCAATGAACGTGTTGTAAAGATAACCAGTTCTGGAAATATTCCAGAATTTACTTCTGGTGAACCCGAACCTAGAGAAGAACCTGAAATTTCTAGTCGAATATTTACTAGATTAACTAGGATTCTAAAGAATCATCCTTTAGATATTATTGTTGGTAATCTTGATAGAGGGACACAGACTATAGATTCTCTATGAAATCAGGTTGAACATCATGTCCTTCTTTCACAGTTAGAACCTAAAAATATCAATGATGCAATCAATGATGAATTTTGGGTAATGGATATGCAAGAAGAATTAAATCAATTTGAAGGACACAAAGTCTGGAAATTAGTTGATAGAACTATGGACACTTTGACCATAGGCACTAAATGGGTTTTTAGAAATACATTTGATGAATCAAAAAATATAGTTAGAAACAAAGAAAGGGTAGTTGCAGAAGTGTATAGTCAAGAGGAAGGGATAGACTATGAGGAAACCTCTTCACCTGTAGCTATATTAGAAGCTATTAGGATTCTACTTGCCTATGCTGCTCATCTGAATTTCATGTTAAATCAAATGGATGTTAAAAGTTATTTTCTAAATGGTTTTATAATTGAAGATGTTTTTGTTGAACAACCACCTGGATTTACTAATCCTCATTTTCCAAACCGAGTTTTTAAACATTCTAAATCTTTTATAAGGTTTAAAACAAACTCCTCAAGCTTGGTATGATAGACTTAGCAATTTTCTTATTTCAAAATGTTTTTCAAAAGGGATTACTAATCCAACTCTCTTTATCAAAAGAATTTATAAAGATGTTTTAATAGTACAAATCTACATTGATGATATTATTTTTAGATCTTCCAAAAATTCTTTGTGTATTGATTTTTCAAAGAGTATTCAACATGAATTTGAAATGATTTTGATGGTAGAACTCAAATATTTTCTTGGTTTTCAAGTTTTTAAAAATGGCAATGGTATTATTTTAAATCAATGTAAATATGCAAAGGATCTTTTAAAATGTTTTGGTTTAGATAGTATTAAAGAAAGTGATACACCTATGAGTACTATTTGTAAGTTGGATGCTGATTAAAACTGGAAAACCAGTGGATCAAAACAACTACAGAGGTATGATATGGAGCCTGCTTTACCTTACTTCTAGTCGACCAAACATTATGTTTAGTGTAAGTATGTGTGCAAGATTTCAAGATAATCCTAAAGAATCCCATTTTATTGTTGTTAAAACAATTTTCAAATATCTTAAAAATACTATATATTTTGGTTTGTTTTATCCAAAAGGAAAATCTTTTGATTTAATATGTTATTCAGTTGCTGATTTTTTTGGTTGTAAGTTGGATAGAAAAAGAACATCTGGAATGTGTCATTTATTGGGAAAATACTTAGAATCTTGGTGTAGTAAGAAAAAGAATTCAGTTGCATTGTCTACTGTGGAAGCAAAGTATATAGCTGCTGGTAGTTGTTGTACACAAATTATGTGGATGAAACACACTTTGATGGACTATGGATATGTTTTTAAGCATGTTTCAATAAATTGTGTTAACACTAGTGCGATTAATATCTCTATGAATCACGTGTCTCACTCTAGGACCAAAAACATTGATGTAAGGAACCAATTTTTGATATATCATTACCAAAAAGATGATATTAATCTTGAATTTATAAGTACTGAACATCTATTAGCTGCATTATCACCAAGCCTTTAAGTACATATAGGTTAAGTTACATCAGACATGAATTAGGAATGATAGACTTTGTCCGTTAGAAACCACACCATTAGAAACCTCGCCGTTAGAAACCTCACCATTAGAAACCTCACTGTTAGAAACCTGACCGTTAGAAACCTCACCATTAGGAAACTCACCATTAGAAACCTCACCGTTAGGAATCCTCACATGTATGTGTTACCATTAGGTTGTGTGGTTTTTAAAACTCTGTATCTTTATCCTTCATAATCTAGATCATTTATACTATACTTATTATGTTTTATTTATTTATTTTGTGATTCTTAAATGATAAAACATAAGTCTTGACCTCATCTCGATCCAGCTCAAACCCTATACCTTCAATCCATAGCTACCTAATATTCGAACCACAAGCCTCACGATTCGTATAATGTAAAGAGTGAAGAGACCATCAGTCATCGGAAAGGATGATGAGCCGAATGCAAATAGACTCAAAGGAAAGTCTAGTGGAGGAAGTGAAGTGAATAAACCTACTAATCCACATCTCATTCAAAGGGAGATAGTAGTTGACAAAGAGCTATGCGTAGAATGGTTGATGACCAGTAATTCGTTAGTTCCAGAGGTGCTAGAGGACTAGAAATGGGTAGAATGCTTCTCGAATAACAATGGCCCCTATTATCTGAAGATGGTAAAAGAATTATATGAGTTTGTTCATTTTGAAAAATTAGAATCTGAGAACAGAATTATTTCAGTTGTGAATGGAAAGGAAATATCTTTTTCTTCTGTTGAGTCGGCCGAATATTTGGAAGTCCCACATGAAGGAGTTTTTGTATATTTCTCGAAATCAGTACCTCCTACTAGTGAGATCATTGAATATGAAACTACATTGCAAGAATTAACAGGAGATGGTACACCAGGAAAGGTAGTTGCTATAGAAATCGATGGAGAGAACCGGTTGCTGTTCAAGTTAAATCAACATGTGCTATGTCCAAGAAGAGGGGACTATGATAATCTGAAATACCAAGATGTTTATTTCCTACATATGTTAAGGCATGGTATTAAGGTGAATCTGTGTAGACTATTAAAAATTCAAATTGAGGATTTGACCATGAAAAAGTCAAAATCTAATGCTTTATTCTTTGCAAGACTGATCTCTATGATGATCAAGGTAAGAGGTGTGGCTAAGTCTCAGGATGAGATAGTTGTTATGAAAGGCAATTTTTGTATTACCAAAACCATTTGTAAATACATGAAGATCAATTGGAATCCGTGGAGGAAGGAATGTGTCAGTGATAATGAGAAGTTGTATGATAAGTTTAATCCTGTGGATCATCCTTCTAGGCCAATGGATGTGAGGGATCCAGGTCTAGGACCTGATGAAGAGGAACCTCAGTATAGTGATGATACTGATAAAAAAGATACCTCTATATCTGATGGAAGGGATCCAGACTTGCCTCCAAATACTATTGCTGAAATTGTGACATCTAGAAAGGAAACAGTTCAAAAATAAAGCAATAAAGAAGCACTTGTTGATGAGAATGACCAGCTTTCCCCAGAGAATGAAGATGAAGAATGAGACTCTGGAACTGAAGCATCTTCTTCTGCTTATTTAAGTTTTAGTCCACTAATTGGGAACTCCTCAATGCCAAATGAGGAAATTGATGAAGTGGGTAGACCTGCACCTATTCCTGAGAAGCCTTCTGCTATTGGAGAAATGGATATGGTTGTGGAAGATTCTTCTGAGGAAGACAGAGTTGCTGAGGGTGCGGTTGCTATACATATACAGGATAATGCACCAGTTGAGGGGGAGCATCTAACTAGACTTGGAAATGTTTCAGTAGCTGATGGAATTGATAACTGGGTAGAAGACCTAGGTTTTGTGGTTTGTGGGTTGGACTACCATGATTTTGAAGATTAGACACCCATGAATAGACCACATGTTAACTATAATATCTCTTCTGAGTTTTTACCTAAGGATGTGATAATAAAAGCTGATCTTGACCAGTTGAAGTCTGATCTTAATACCTCATTTGTGGAAGAGATAAGAAGAATGGAAACATGTTTAATATCATCCATTCAATCTATTATGAATGACTCTATGGTTAGTCTTGTATCTGAAAGAGCACCTGCAGATGTGCCTAAAAATCCAATTATTATGGTTGACCGTGAATTTTTAAAGGATGAGTTGAAGGAGACTTAGACTGCATCTATTGTAGACTTAAAGAGCTATCTTGTTGAATAAATGGGAAATATGGAAAAATATTTAGAACTATCTCTTGGGTGTATGGTGTTAGGCCCTATGAAATAGATGATGAATGAGATAAGAGTATGTCATTCTCAGATTGAGAGCTAGATAAGAGATGTTGTTGCCCTGAAGCAATCTGTTGCTTCTCTAAATACCTTGAGTAGTTCTCAAGCTCAAATGAATACTGATATCAATTACATTAAAGGAGTAGTAAAGAAAATTGTGTATGTTTTTGAGGGATTTAAGAAATCCATGGATCAGCATGTGTTGACCCAGGACTCTCTTGTGAAAAATTTGATAAGTGGGATGACTAAATCATTTACAGAAACAATATCCTTCACTCTTGCACCTCTATGTTCTTCCAAGCCTTCATTGGATATTGATCAGATTCAAACTGTGATGAGAGAGTAGGTTGGATAGTCTTCTACAAGTGGCTCTGTAGACTCTGCTGCATTGACCCAAGTGGTGAATACAACTAGGGATATAGGTCAAATTGTTCAGAATTTTATGAGAGAAGCCATTGCTTCTCAAAAAGAGGTAAACGAAAAAGTGGCTTACTATTTCCAAAGGGTCTATACCAATCATCATCTCAACAACCATTTCAAGTTTCTATTAGAAAACATGAAGCTACCTCTAGTCAATCAAGCCTTCAGAGAACAATTCAACAAGCTTAGGAAGTTGACCCCTGCTCTAGATAAATTTATAGAGTACAAGTATGACTTCATTTATGCTATGGAAAGAGGAGGAGGAATAATTATGGACTTTAGGAATCTATTGCTGCCCTTTATTCATGTAGACAGTACTCCTATCATTGCAACTCCCGCTATGCCTGACTATTCTCAGTCTGCCTGCATTCCTCAAATGACACCAGGTCAAGCCATCAGAATCTTGACACCACTGATTACTCCGAGGAGTACCCACTACAGGCTAGGAATAGTCTCTATTGCTCAACCACCAGTAGTGCTTTCTGGAATTCCCATGCCTTTTTCTGAAACTACCCAACCTGAGTCTACCTCTTAACCCAAATCCAAATCCAAAGTGGACATTCAGGAGTTGGATTGATTAGTGGCTAAGATCTTTGATAGGGATCACTTGTATTCTTTTTGGTTCAATTCTTTATTTCTATGTATTTTTGCCTCATGTAATATATCCATGATATCATTATCTCTTACCTTTTGTCACTTCTCTCGTCCTTTCTTCCCTTATTTTTTCTAATCACAATGGGGGAGAACTAATATTATAGGGGAGAACTAATATGGAGAAATATAAGGAATATGAGAAATATGAGCTTAATATTTATGATCATTATAAATTTACCTCTGATACATTTGTTTTAATATTCTAGTACTTTGTTTTTATTATTACCTCTAATACAATTTCATTTAATACTATATCCTCTGATACATTACTCACATTGATAAATAAGAAACATTGTATTTTATACTGATACGTTACTGATTATTTTGGATTATAATACTATAGGTTTTTATTATCAAAAAGGGGGAGATTGTTGACCTCACCTGTTTGGATAATCCCAATTATGCTTTAATATGTTTTGATAATCCCAATCATGCTTTAATATGTGTTTATAATCCTATACATATATATGTTAAATTATGTTGACATAAATATCCAAATAATCATTGGATTATGTTAATCATTGTTTATCTATGTTTATACATACCTTGAAATAATTCTAACTCAATATGGATATTTTTTGCATAGAACAGATACGTATTAAGTCCATCGATATGCATAAGTTCACCGGTATGCACATAGATACTGATATAGACAAACAGACACACCTACTGTTATATCAAGAGCTACCAATAAGAAGTTCACTGATATAGACAAAATAGTTCTACCGATACAAATAGATACACAGCTACTGATAAGGCTAAGTACACTGGTACAGAAGTCTACTAATATGGATAAGATTGTCGGTATCCATAACAGCTACCGATAGAATAAGATCTACTGATAGAACAAGTCTACCAGTATAAACAAGTCGACTGATACAGACCTATCGGTACATAGTCTACCGATAAGTAAAGGTGACTGATAGACCAAGCTTCCTATGACACATGGTCACTGGTAAATAGTTACCGATACAAGCTACCGATACAAACAGACAGACAGACAACCACTGATAGGATGTCCTCTGATACAAATACAAAGTCTACTGATAAAAGGATCTACTGATAGAAAGATCTACTGATACATAGAGCTACTACTATAAAGGATAACAACTACCGATATAGAAGAGCTATCGATACAAGCTCACTGATTCTAAGAGATACCGATGGAAACCAGTCATCATATCTCTAAACTCTATTTGTAACACCTGAGACTTTTATGTTATATAAATCATCAAAGGAATCTTTTTCTACACAACACTTTCTCGGCCTGATTTACACGAAATCGCGACCTTCCCCGATAGCTTGCGTCGTACGCAATACTGAGTTTCACTAAACAACGATATACTATTAAAATATTATTAAAACTGGCCGTTATGAATAGTAATAACCACATTTTGAAATTTTATAAATTTTATTTTTCAAAATGGACTTCATTTTTGTATTCGTAATATCGAAATTATCCTAGGGTGAAATTTTGTTATTTTTCTGAAAACTTTCAATTTTTGATGAATAGTGAAACCACTAAGTGGTAGTTAAAAAACTGAATTTTTCATAAAACTTAATTTTACCGCTTCTGTGAGTGGAATTTCAAAAATCCGAGAGACACGGTTGATTTCAGTAAGTAAAATGTGGTTCAATGAGATGAAAATAATTTTTTGGTGAATAGTAACTTTTTACTTTTTTTTACCACAGTTAAAAGTAAATAGGGTAATTAAGGGTAAAAATGATATTATTATTACCCTAACACATGTCCTAATTATATTGGACAAGTTTAATTCGACCAAAAACAAACTTAGGAATAAAATATGACCATTTAGGCCCACTTGGATTAGATTAGGACATTTATTATTAATTTATTTAAAGAAGGGTTAAAATAGTTAAAATCAAAGTTTAATAAATAAATCATTTTTAATATGGGTTTATACATAAGATAAATTCGACTATAAATATTAATTGGAAAGATAAAAAGATTTCCTACATAATGGTATTTTATTTGTAATTTTTAGACATTAAAAAATTTAATTTATTTATGACACAACGATGATGCAGTAATTATCTTATTAATGAAATATTGACATAATTGATGTTATAAATACACAAATAAATATAATTTGAGACTTTTTATGAATTAGAAAAATTTTCTAGGTTAATATGACATGTTAGTATTAATTTAATTAACTTTTTTCGAACTTATCACTCTGTTATGATTTTCACAAAAATTAATTACTAAATAGTGTCAAAATTGACATAAAATAGTTTTTAAAACAAATATTATATTATTAATTGTTATTTTATTCCTAAAAATCTAAGGTTCGGCCAAATGACTTATATAAGGTTATATATATTAATAATAAACAACTTTGGGTTCGTTTGGCTGCTTATAGTAAGTTTATTAACCTTATAGTATAAGAACACAAGAAGACACAGTAAAAGTAAAATTATTTTACTTAATGTTAAATCTAAATGATAAGGTTAAAATAGGAACCTAAACTTGTCTAAATTCTATTGGATGAGAGAATTGCGACCCATCCCCACCTTATCTTCGAAATGAATCAATTTGGATCTATTTAAAACCGAATTTGACTTTATAATAAAATAATAGTCTTAGTTATTCCAAAGGTGCCCCTCTCCTCCCTTATAAATGGGCACCTCCTCCCTATCTTCCTCACACCACTTTGAGCCTTCAAGATCAGACAAACCCTGCCACTTTCTCCTCTCCACTTCCCTAGAGACATCCTAGAAGTTCTGTTCTTCTTCAAAGACCTATTTTAGTGCCCTAAAAGGAGGTCTCAAAGAAGCACTTCAAAGAAGAGGTAATGTCCGTTACCGATTCTTTCATATTTATTTCTTCTTCCAATTCTTCTTCTTTAGTTGTTTCATTATGAAGTAATAACATCAGTATCACTCATATACTGATATGTTATTATAATTATGAAACAACCCTATTTCACCATCTATCCATCCTACGGAAAAAGAAATCACCACGCGTGCGTACGTACGGAATACCATCTCCACGCCGTGGTGTAATCTATTTTCCACCACCACCTTACTTGGATGGGTATAATGGTGTAAATAATGACTATATATGACTATTATAAAGTGATACTGATTCTGAAATAGTATACATACACTCCAATACAATTCCATGATCATAGGAATGATATCATCACTCGTGCGTACGTACGGAATACCGTCTCCACGATGTGATGTGAATCGTTCTACATGATCTTCATTTCATAATGATTATATAAATGAAATGAATTGAATGAATGAATATGATATATATTACACTAATACCATTCTATAAATGAGGTATCTATAACCTAAATATAAGAATAAGAATTTATTCGACAAAACACGCATAAGAACAAAAAGTTATAAACACCCGAATAACAAGTAGCAATGAAATATTACTACTAAGAAGCTAAGAATATGACCAAATATGATATCATAAAAATATTTATGATTCTGGAATCAGTCAATAACATTATTTAAACCATTATACAGAAGGTTCGGACATGTACAAAGCATATCGGACCTAAGGTAAGGGAAAATATCACAATCTCATTTTTATCCGAGATTGTTTATACTTTGAAATTTACTGGGGTGTATTTTATCATTCACATCCATGTTTCCTCAATATGTAATATTTATATCCTTATAAAATAGTTTATATCCAATTTCACCCTTCGGTGAGTTTTTAGTAAAAGATATGAAAGGAATCTTTTGACTTTTTTCGTATGAGGTACTTTAAAACTTTTCCGACAAAAGGATGAAGAATGTTTTTTTAACTTATACGGCATGAATGGATTTTTAAAACATTATTTCTAAGAAGATTACTTTACATGTTTTCAAGTTTATTTTTAACCAACTTCTTTTAGTTTAAAATTGTAAGATATGTTAATAAAGTAAAATGTTTTTGAAGTAGAAAGGATATTTTCCTCAAGAATGGAGTTCAAGTGTTTTATCAAAATTATTTTCCATCTAAGATAATAAAGGGTTCTGTTTCTATCCCTATTATTAAATTTATTTGATTATGTTGTGACGGAATTATTTTTATGAATTCCTTTATCTTATATGAATTGTTTTATGATGTCATGTTGTTTAAGAATCCCATTTTTACTACATGGGTTATGCAATGATGTATGGTTTATGATTTTGTGGCACACATAAGAATGGTATCATTATGAGATGGGTGGGACCTATATCTCCCTCCAATTCATTGGGTAAAAATTTTATATCTCATGATATAGACATGGCTGGAACGGTAGATTATACCGGTTCAGTGAAACAGGACTGAAACGAGGGTGACTCGGTTCAAAAGTTTATAATTCATCTCCGATTGAAGTTTGTGGGAAAGTGCTTCCTGCAAATCTTTTGATCCTTCCTATAGTGGAATTTGATGTGATTATTGGAATGGATTGGATTTTTCTACATGGAGATCATATCAATTTCCAAATAAGGGAAGTCACATTTCATATTCCAGATCAATCTATGATCTTCTATCGATGCAAGGATGAACATAACCTTCCAGTAGAAATTTCTTCCATTTTATGGGTATTGATTCCACTAAATGAAGGTTATTTATCTCAAATGGTTGGTGAGAAACTGATGATTAAGAATATGCCCATTGTACGGGAGTTTGATGATGTATTTCCAGAGGAATTACCGGGTCTTCCACCGAATCGTGAAGTTAAGTTTTCAATAGAACTCGTACCGGCTACTTTGCATATTTCAAAGACACCTTATAGAATGGCCCCAATTGAGTTGCAGGAATTAAAGAAGAAAATCCAAGAGAATCTTGATAAGGGGTTCATACGCCCTAGTGCGTCACCTTGGGGAGCACCTGTTCTGTTTTTTAAGAAGAAAGATGGATCAATGAGACTCTGCATTGATTATCGAGAACTTAACAAGATCACTATCAAGAAAAAATATCCTCTCCTGCACATTGATGACCTATTTGACCAACTATGCTGAGCTCAATACTTTTCCAAGATTGATCTTCATTCAGGGTATCATCAATCAAGGGTCAAAAGGGAGGATATACCAAAGAAGATGTTCCGTACAAGGTATGGACATTATGAATTTATAGTGATGCCATTTGGTCTTACTAACTCCCTTGCTATCTTCATGGATCTGAGGAATAGAGTCTTTAGAGACTATCTTGATCAGTTTGTGGTAGTCTTTATAGATGATATTCTTGTATATTCAAAGAGCAAGGAAGAACATAAAGATCACTTGAGAATTATATTGAAGACCCTGAGAAAGGAGAAGATTTATGCCAAATTTACCAACTGTGAATTTTGGCTTCAAAAAGTTGCATTTTTGGGTCATATAATCTCAAAAGAGGGGATATCTGTGGATCCAGCAAAAACAGAGGTTATCAAAAGATGGTCGAGACCAACAACAGTAACTGAGATCCGATGTTTTCTTGGTTTAGCTAGATATTATCGATGTTTTGTGAAATATTTTTCATGATTATCTAATCCACTCACCAAGTTGACTCGGAAAAGAGTTAAGTTTGTTTGGACGGAGGAATGTGAAGAGAATTTCAAGGAGTTGAAAAGAAGGTTATCCAGTGCACCTGTGCTCACACTACCTTATAGTGGAGAAAGGTTTGTGATCTACAGTGATGCATCCAATAAGGGATTGGGGTGTGTTCTTATGCAAAATTATATGGTGATAGCTTATGCCTCACGACAGTTGAAAATAAATGAGAAAAATTACCCAACTCATGATTTGGAGTTAGATGCGGTAATCCTTGCATTAAATATTTGGAGGCATTACCTTTATGGAGAAAGGTGTGATATTTATACTGATCATAAAAGTTTAAAGTATATTTTCACACAAAAGGAGCTGAATATGCGCCAAAGAAGATGGTTGGAGCTGATTAAGGATTACGACTCCTCAATCCATTACCACCCTGGGAAAGCAAAAAAGGTGGAAGATGCATTAAGTCGACAAGACCACGCTAGTTTATCCATGATGAGGATCACAAAAGATCCAATATTTGTGGATTTACAAAGGATGGATCTGGGAATTATAATGAAAGGGGAAAATCATATCTTTCTCAAATGAATGTTCAACCATCTATACATGTGAAGATTAAAGAGGCACAGAAAGAAGATGTCGAGTTACAAAAGAAGGTGAGAAATGTTCCTGAATTCAACCTTGATTGTGATGGGATAATAAATTTCAGGAATAGGGTTTGTGTTCCTCCCATCCCAGAATTAAAGAAGGATCTGCTGGATGAGGCTCATAGTTCTTCATTCTTTATTCATCCTGGAAGCACGAAGACGTATAGGGACCTGAAGGAGTACTTATGGTGGGATGGCATGAAAAGAGATGTTGATTAATATGTCTCTCGATGCTTGGTTTGTCAACAAGTTAAAGCTGAGAGACAGAAGTCTAAGGGGATGTTACAACCATTACCCATACCCGAATGGAAATGGGGAAACATCCCTATGGACTTTGTCACAGGACTTCCTAAAACATCCAAAGGAAATAGTGCTATCTGGGTCATAGTTGATCGTCTTACAAAGTCTGCACACTTCATTGCTATTAGAGAGGATTTATCTCTGGATTAGCTTGCCAGGATATATGTAAAGGAAGTGGTAAGATTGCATGGAGTACCACTTTCTATTATATCTGATCGGGATCCGAGGTTTACCTCAAAGTTCTGGCGAAGTCTTCAGCATACTCTGGATACAGAGTTGAGTTTCAGCACTGCTTATCATCCTCAGACAGACGGTCAGTCTGAGAGGACAATTCAAACTCTAGAAGATATGTTGAGAGCTTGCTCTATGGATTTCAAAGGTGGTTGGGATCAACACCTACCTTTGGTGGAATTTTCTTATAATAATAGCTTTCACTCCAGTATTTAGATGGCTACTTATGAAGCTCTCTATGGAAAAAAATGCAGGACTCCAACTTGCTGGGATGAAGTTGGGGAAAGAAAGCTATTAGGACCCGATCTCGTTGATGAAATGGCAGAAAAGGTCAGATCTATTCAAAAACACATAAGAGCAGCTCAGAGTCGACAGAAAAGCTATGCCGACAACCAAAGAAAAGACCTAGAGTTTGAAGTGGGTGATAAAGTGTTCTTACGAATATCTCCCTGGAAGAGGGTCATGAGATTTGGAAAGAAGGGGAAGTTGAGCCCTAGATATATCGGTCTTTTCGAAATACTGGATCGTGTTGGGAAGGTAGCTTACCGATTGGCGCTTCCACCGAATCTCTCTCAAGTTCACAATGTGTTCCATGTATCTCTCCTGAGAAAGTACATACCTGATCCTTCACATGTACTCAGCTCAGAAGTTGTACCGCTAGAGCAAGATCTTTCTTATGAAGAACAACCGATAGAGATTCTGGATCGTAGCGAAAAAGTCCTACGAAACAAGACCACTCGATTGGTGAAAGTTTTATGGAGGAACCACCAATTAGAAGAAGCTACATGGGAGCTTGAGGATGTGATGAGGGAGAGGTATCCTCATCTGTTTGTTACAAAGTGACGAATTTCGATGGCAAAATTCATTTTAAGGGGGGTAGAATATAACACCCGAGACTTTTATGTTATATAAATCATCAAAGGAATATTTTTCTACACAACACTTTCTTGGCTTGCTTTACACGAAATCGCGACCTTCCCCGATAGCTTGCGTCGTACGCAATACCGAGTTTCACTAAACAACGATATACTATTAAAAAATTATTAAAACTAGCCGTTATGAATAGTAATAACCACTTTTTGAAATTTTATAAATTTTATTTTTCAAAATGGACTTCATTTTTGGATTCGTAATATCGAAATTAGCCTAGGGTGAAATTTTTGTATTTTTCTGAAAACTTTCAATTTTTGATGAATAGTGAAACCACTAAGTGGTAGTTAAAAAACTGAAATTTTCATAAAACTTAATTTTACCGCTTCTATGAGTGGAATTTCGAAAATCCGATAGACACGGTTGATTTCAGTCAGTAAAATGTGGTTCAATGTGATGAAAATAATTTTTTGGTGAATAGTAACTTTTTACTTTTTTTTACGACGGTTAAAAGTAAATAGGGCAATTAAGGGTAAAAATGATATTATTAATAGCCTAACACATGTCCTAATTCTATTGGAAATGTTTAATTCGACCCAAAAAAAACTTAGGAATAATATATGACCATTTAGGCCCACTTGGATTAGATTAGGACATTTATTATTAATTTATTTAAAGAAGGGTTAAAATAGTTAAAATCAAAGTTTAATAACTAAAACATTTTTAATATGGGGTTATACATAAGATAAATTAGACTATAAATATTCATTAGAAAGATAAAAAGATTTCCTACATAATGGTATTTTATTTGTAATTTTTAGACATTAAATAATTTAATTTATTTATGACACAACGATGATACAGTAATTATCTTATTAATGAAATATTGAAATAATTGATGTTATAAATACTCAAATAAATATAATTTGAGACTTTTCATGAATTCCACAAATTTTATAGGTTAATATGACATGTTAGTATTAATTTAATTAGATTTTTTCGAACTTATCATTCTGTTATGATTTTCACAAAAATCAATTACTAAATAGTGTCAAAATTGACATAAAATAGTTTTTAAAACAAATATTATATTATTAATTGTTATTTTATTCCTAAAAATCTAAAGTTCGGCCAAATGACTTAAATAAGGTTATATATATTAATAATAAACAACTTGGGGTTCGTTTGGCTGCTTATAGTATGTTTAATAACCTTATAGTATAAGAACACAAGAAGACACGGTAAAAGTAAAATTATTTTACTTAATGTTAAATCTAAATGATAAGGATAAAATAGGAACCTAAAATTGTCTAAATTATATTGTATGAGAGGATTTCGACCCATACCCACATTATCTTCGAAATGAATCAATTTGGAGCTATTTAATACCGAATTTAACTTTATAATAAAATAATAGTTTTAGTTATTCCAAAGGTGCCCCTCTCCTCCCTTATAAAAGGGCACCTCCTCCCTCTCTTCCTCACACCACTTTGAGCCTTAAAGCTCAGCCAACCCCTGCCACATTCTCCTCTCCACTTCCCTAGAGACATCCTAGAGGTTCTGGTCTTCTTCAAAGACCTATTTTAGTGCCCTAAAATGAGGTGTCAAAGAAGCACTTCAAAGAAGAGGTAATGTTCGTTACCGATTCTTTCATCTTTATTTATTCTTCCACTTCTTCTTCTTTAGTTGTTTCATTATGAAGTAATAAAATCAGTATCACTCATATATGGATATGTTATTATAATTATGAAACAACCCTATTTCACCATCTATCCATCCTACGGAAAATGAAATCACCGCGCGTGCGTACGAACGGAATACCGTCTCCACGCCGTGGTGTAATCTATTTCCCACCACCACCATACTTGGATGGGTATAATGGTGTAAATAATGACTATATATTACTATTATAAAGTGATACTGATTCTGAAATAGTATACATACACTCCAATACAATTCCACGATCATAGAAACGATATCATCACTTGTGCGTACGTACGGAATACCGTCTCCACGATGTGATGTGACTCGTTCTACATGATCTTCATTTAATAATGATTATATAAATGAAATGAATTGAATGAATTAATATGATATATATTACAATAATACCATTCTGGAAATGAGGTATCTATAACCTAAAGAGAAGAATAAGAATTTATTCGACAAAACACGCATAAGAAGAAAAAGTTATAAACACCCGAATAACAAGTAGGAATGAAATATTACTACTAAGAAGCTAAGAATATGACCAAATATGATATCATAAAAATAAGTATGATTCTGGAATAATTCAATAACATTATTTAAATCATTATACAGGAGTTTCGGACACGTACAAATCATATCGGACCTAAGGTAAGGGAAAATATCACAATCTCATTTTTATCTGAGATTGTTTATACTTTGAAATTTACTGGGGTGTATTTTATCATCCACATCCATGTTTCCTCAATATGTAATATTTATATCCTTATACAATTCTTTATATCCAATTTTACCCTTCGTTTAGTTTTTAGTAAAAGATATGAAAGGAATCTTGTGACATTTTTCGTATGAGGTACTTTTTGACTTTTCTGACAAAAGAACGAAGAATGCTTTTTTTAACTTATACGGAATGAATGGATTTTTAAAACATTATTTCTAAGAATCTTACTTTACAAGTTTTCAAGTTTATTTTTAATCAACTTCTTTTAGTTTAAAATTGTAAGACATGTTATGAAAGGAAAATGTTTTTGAAGTAGAAAGGATATTTTCCTCAAGAATGGAGTTCAAGTGTTTTATCAAAATTATTTTCCATCTAAGATAATAAAGGGTTCTATTTCTATCCTTATTATTAAATTTATTTGATTATGTTGTGATGAAATTATTTTTATGAATTCCTTTATCTTATATGAATTGTTTTATGATGTCATGTTGTTTAAGAATCCCATTTTTACTACATGGGTTATGCAATGATGTATGATTTATGATTTTGTGGAACACATAAGAATGGTATCATTATGAGATGGGTGGGACCTATATATCCCTCCAATTCATTGGGTAAAGATTTTATATCTCAAGAGATAGACATGGCTGGAACGGTAGGTTATACTGGTTCAGTGAAACAGGACTGAAACGAGGGTGACTCGGTTCAGAAATGTACTTTCTCCACTAAGATATTCTTGGCAATGAGTCTTGACTAATAAGATATGATTCTCTATGATTATGTGTGTATGACACAAAGTTTCATGTTTTATGTTATGATTATTGGGATTTCATTTCACTACTATGATTTATCCCATGTTATGAAATTATGCTATCTTTTGCAGGTTAAGATATTTAAAATGTTATGTTCTTATGAATATGATGTGATTGATATTTATTTTGTTTACCCTTACTGAGCATTTGAGCTGAACCTTTTGTATGTTTTGTTTCCCCAGGACCGGAAGAAGGTTATTAAGTAGAATATGCCAAAAAGGGACTCTAGATATGATGAAATAAATGGGAGGCAAAGTAGATGCTTTATGAACCAGTTGTTTATGTTTCCCAGTTTTTAAAGACACTATACCTATACGGTCCTTTATTAGTTTTGTTATATGTTGAAATAAGTGTGCTTCAATTCTGAAGTAAAAACAATGTATGTAAAGTATGGGTCGTTATACTATTTCTATTTATTTATTTAGCAACATTCATATTTGATGTTTTTAATTCACCTTTTATTAATTAATGATAGTGGTTGGCATTTCAGGAACCGTACCTCGTACCTGTAAAAAGGTAATCATTCCCATTGCCTGAGATCAAGTTATAAAAGGATAATAAAACTAATGAAGATAAGAGAAGAGGAATACACGTGCAAGTTTGTGACACCTAAATGGAAACTCAAAAAGAAGAACATGAGAAGAACTCAAAGAACAGTCATACACATCAAGCTGAAGTCAAAGAAGAAGCTCAAGTGTTGCAACAAATACTCTCTTACTCACGATGAACACCTATACTGGAAGTGAAGAAACAGAACTACGACACTCTACTTTTCTTACAACATCTAAAGAAAGACCCAAAACTTCATCTACATCAATCTTAAGAGTCCATAGCTTCACTCAATACACATAGAGAACTCTAAACTCATCTATATCTATTTATCTCTATTGTGTTTCATTTATTTACATTTTGAGAAGTGTGTGTGCTCTGTATTTTGGGACACACACTGTCTCCTGTACTGAACTGGAAGATTTATAAATCCTCACTCAATCTTTCCCTATATCTTATATCCCACTGTGGTTAGTGGTAGAGGTCAAGTGTGACCTGGATAGCCTGTGTGCTATTGTTTTGTTTTTTCCATGAAGAACTGTGGTAGAGGTCATAGGACCTGGATAGTCATTGTATTGTTGTTAGCCCTGATCCAGGGTGTAGATCAAAATTAATATAAATTGGTTGAGAGGACTAAGTCACAACTTGAGACTGAACCTCTTGGTTAAAACTGTTGTGCTTATTTATTTTGTTTTTAAACTATATTGAATATTCAGTAGCTAAGTGCTTTGAAATGTAAATCTATTTTAATGAAACTATGATAGTTAAACTAGCATGTGTTTGTATTTATTGTAATGTATTAGGTTAGCTTAAAAAGTTAATTAATATTCAGATTAGATTAACTGAGAACTAATCAATCTCTTGAGAACCTAACTGACCCTTTATTGTATTACAAATTCACTATAGTTTAGCTTGTTATTTAATTTGGGGGATTTTAATAGATATATTTTTAACAGAAATTTTTAATTGGAACTCAATTTACCCCCCTTGATTATCCACTCCGACCAAAATTGGCGATGAAATACCCTCTAGTATGTGTCCAAGGAACCTTGTACAATGTTTGTATGTTGATAACCCGTATTTCTGGAAGTGTGCGGATAGTGAAAATGAGACGGAAGGGGGAAATGGTCAAGGTAGACCACAAATAGAACTTTTACCTAAGAACTAATGCAACAATACATCACAAAGGATGACTAATCCTTTGATAAGTGAATAATTAATCAAGATCCAAATGGTTTCAAGAATAACTAACCATAATTACATTACCTTCATTCATGATGTTTCAAGAGTACTAGGGGTGGCTATTTATAATCAAAGAGGGCATGAAATTAGAATCAAACCATCGGGTGGATCTTTATATAAATATAATTCCTAGCATTCCATAGTAAAAATTCCTAAATTATTATTTTGATAACATTAGAACTTGACCTTGAATTTAGGATACAAGTACCACACCCTTTTTTAAAATTAAATCCAAATAGCCCCCACTTTTTGAATTTGAAGATTCCATGGGATATGAAATTGAAAATTCATAGTCCATCTTGGGTTAACTTTTAAAAGATTTTTTGAGCCATAATTAATGTAATTATTGGCCTTGATGCTTCCCCCAATCAAGGGAGTTGGGATTACTATTCCATGATTAACCCATTTAAGGCATCCTTCATTCTCTTGGTCTGCTCCCTTATCATTGGGCTTCCAATTCCACGCAATGGGTCTTGTCTACATGTGTGAATTCATCCCTCCTCATCAAGTCCACCTCCAAACCCTCGATGCCCATGTGTTCCATGATCCTCATAATCTCCTCCCTCCTCAAATGGATTATTCCTCGAATCTAAAAATTCAAGGGGAGAAAGATCATCAACTCTAAAGGTAGCACTAACATTCAAATACATGTCGAGTAACTCAATCTTGTAGGAATTATCATTGTTCTTATCTAAGACTTTGGAAGTACCATATCCTCATGGATGAAGTTTTGATTTTTGTTTCTCCATGAAACTCTCCTTCCTTAAGTGTACCCACACACAATCTCTTGGTTGAAACACCATTTTCTGCCAAACATTGATGGCATGTTCTTCCACTTGTTCATTTTTTCACTCAATTTTTTCCTTTTCCTTTTCATGAAATTCTTCAACAAAAATTTCCTTTTTTCACCTTCAAGATTAGAAAATTCATTAGTAGGAAAAGGTAAAATATCAAGTGGATTCAATGGGTTAAAACCAAACACAACTTCAAATGGTGAAGAATTAGTAGTGGAGTGAACCGCTCGATTATAATAAAATTCAATGTGGGGCAAGCATCTATCCCAATTTTTAAATTTTTTCTAAGGATGGAACGCAACAATGTGGAAAGATTTCTAGTGACCACCTCAGTTTGAACATCTATTTGTGGGTCTGTGTTGGTGGAGAACAAGATTTTGGTTCCATGTTTGTTCCACAATGTCTTGCAGAAGTTACTAAAGAATTTGACATCCCTATCACTAAAAATTCTCTTGGTTAAGCCATCAAACCTAAAAATTTCCCGGAAAAAAAATTAGTTATACAAGTTTCATTAATGGTTTTAGAATGAGCAATAAAATGGGCAATTTTACTAAACATGTCCACCACCACAAAGATGTTATCCTTCCCTGATTATGATCTTGGAAATAAAAGCACAAAATCCATTGAAATGTTAAAAAAATGATGAGAAGTAAAATTTAAAGGGGTATATAAGCCATGTGGAAGCACTTTTGACTTTTCATGTTTTCACACATCACAATTTCCACAAACACTGACTATATACCTACACATGTGAGGCCAATAAAAATGTTCACATAACAAGGCAAAAGTTTTCTCAACTCAAAAATGCCCCCATTATTCCTCCTCCATGAGTATCTCTAACAAGAAATTCAAACATTGATCAAGATGGAACACACAATTTTTTTTCTGAAAAATAAATCCATCATGTTTTTAAAGATAATTTTTCCTATTTTTTTTACTCAATATCCAGATATCAGATAAATTAGCATCATTCTCATACATAATTGTCAACATTTCAAAACTAAGTATTTTAGCATGAATTAAAGTGATGTGGGAGTACATCCTAGACAAAGAATCAATGAAAACATTTTTTTCCCTATTTATGCTTTAATATGTATGGAAATGTTTCAACAAATTCTAGATATCTTGCATGCTGCCTATTCAACTTTCCTTATGACTTAAGAAATTATAGGATTTCATGATTTGAATTAATCAAAAATCACCTTTTCCACATGTAATGTTTCCAATTTTCTCATGTTTTTTTGAGTGCATACTACTCCTTATCATTTGTAGAGTCGTTCAATGAAACCCCATTAAGCTTCTCGCTAAAGTAAGTGATAGGATTAGATTCTTGAATTAAAAAAACCCCAATCCCTATTCCAGAGGCATCACACTCAACCTCAAATACTTTAGAAAAGTTGGGCAGAATTAAGATAGTTTAATTGGTCAACTTAACTTTGATTGTGGAGAAGGAATATTCTTGAGATTTTCCCCACTTCAATCTCACTCTTTTATTGACTAACTCATTCAATGGTGTCACAATGGTCCAAAAGTACCTCAAAATCCTTCAGTAATAACGTGCATGTCCATGGAACCCCTCACCTCATTGGCATTCTTTGGGGTCGGCCAGTCCCGAATCGCCTTCACCTTATGTTCAGCAACCATCATGCAATTATCTCCTACCACGAAACCAAAAAAAAACAACTGAATTTAAAAAAAATACATTTTTCTAATTTTTAAAACAACATATTTTTCCTAAGAGTCCCAAAAATATTTTCCAAATGTTCATGATGTTTATCAAGGCTCTTATAATAAACAAGGATGTCATCAAAATAAACAGCAAAAAATTTCCCAATGAATGGATGGAAAACGTGATTCTTTAAGTTCATGAATGTACTTGAGGCATTATTTAGTAAAAAAGTCATAACTAGCCATTAAAACAACCCCAACACAGTTTTAAATTTAGTTTTCCCTCATCTCTTTCTTTCATTCTAATTTGATGGTATCCACTCCTTAGGTCAATTTTAGTAAACAAGCATGCACCATGGAGTTCATCAAGCATATCATCCGAATTAGGTATGAGATGACGATATGTTACCCTAATTTTTTTGATAGATTTAAAATCACCACACATTATACACTTACCAACTTTTATTGGGACAAGAATTACAAGCACTGCACACAGACTAAAACCCTCTTGTACAAATCCCTTATCAATTCTTCCACTTATCGTTGGATTTCTCAAGCCGCCTCCAGGTTAGCCTAATAAGCCTACCGATAAGGAAGTGTTTCTCCTTTAAGGAAGTATATGTGGTGCTTGGAACCCCACAAGGGAGGTAAGACATCATGAATTTCCTCTAGAAACACATCACCATATTCCTACCAAAGCGACACAACACTAGAATCCAATAATGGGTTAAGGGAGTTTTTGGTAAAACATTCTCCCTTGCATAGAATCCCGAGAGTTTCCTCCCCATATAAAGATCTCTATACCTCTATTATTCCTTAAAATAAACTCAATTTTACCTTATCACTATTGCTTTCTCTATTATTTTTAACTCTTTTCTTTCCATAATTTTTTTGATGTCACTCATCACTCTTTTTTTACTCTTGATTTTTTCACTCGTATCACTCCCTCTATAATTTCCTCTCTTTTCTTTTTCTCTCTTATAAAAATTTCACTCAATCCTCACTTGGTCTTCATAAGATTTCAAAGACCTCAATGATGTAATAATACCCATCCTCCCATTATATTCAAGAGAATAGTGGTTGGTGTATCTATCATGTGTGACCCTCTCATCAAATTTCCTTTTCCTTCCCAACAAAATATGAAAATCATGCAACGGAACAACATACAACATCACCTTTTCTTCTTACTTCCCAATAGAAAATGGAACATGATATTTCTTAGTCACTTTGACATCCCCATTATTATATTTCTATTATAGTATATAAGTCCTCAGATGTCTAGTCCTAATACCAATTTATCGACCATCAAACCACTTGATACGTTTGTACAATTACCACAATTAATAATCATAATAAATACCTTATCATTGACGAGAAATATAGTATAAAAAATGTGATCCCATTTCTCTTGATCATGTTCTCATTTGGGTTGAGCTCTCAAATCAATCCTTGCCACAAGAATTTCTCCATGTACGGGGCTTTCTACTTCAACACCTGAATCATCATGAAGTGGTGGTATTTTATCATTGCTTGAGCATTCACTAAGAACATCTCCATCATCCAAAATAATCATTGTCATCTTGTTTAGGAATTGTGAGTAAAAATTTCCAAATCCTTGATATTTAAAACATTTGATATCATGTGATTTAGAAACATCCTTACCCTCTATTTTACCTTTGGATTCTAGAAATAATGCTTTTAGTTTTGTCACCTCCATTGAATCAATTTTGTGTTCACTTACTTTCTCTTATGATTTGGAATCCATAAACATGAAAGAAGATCTAGAGTCCTTACCATAATATGTAGGGAACATTCTTATTTCCTTTACATGCCTCATTGATTTAGTATCCATGTGAAGTATATCCACCATGTATAAGTAGTGGTGCATGTCCAACATGTCATGAATGCCATGGATGAGGCCATTCACAAACCTTGCCATGGTGGCCTCTTTCTGCTCTTCAATATTGTCCCAAATCATTATGATCTCCATATCATTGTGATACTTCTCATCACTCATGGACCCTTGTTTCAAACCGTGCAACTTGAAGAACAAATCATGATAATAGTGGCAAGAAATGAACCTCTTACGCATTACCACTTTCATCTCCTCCCAAGTGTGGATGGGTCTTTCTCCACTTTGTCATCAACTCACTTATAGTTGGTCCCAAAAAATACTCATGTAGTCAATGAATTACACGACCGCCAACTTCACCATTATTTCTATGAATAGTTGTGACAACCAAAAACATGTTCAATATTTCATTCCCATTCCATGTTTCAGGATCATTCTTACCTTGGAATGAAGGGATCCTCGAATTTACTCCTCCAATATCATTGGCTTGCTTCCATGGTGGTTGATTTCTCCGAATTAGTGACTCATGAAAATACAATAACTCTTCTTATTTAATGACCCACCTCCTTTGTGGTGCTCTATAATTGGAAGGGGGTTTCAATTCATCCATCCTCACATTAAACCTTTGGAATTGTTCTTGTACATCCCTCATGAAAAACATAATGTTGACTTCATTGATGTTACTAAACTCCTCCATTTAGTAATACTATGAGAACAATGTAAGAGAAAGGAAAATGGACCTCACCCACTCCCTCACGTGTTTACACTCAAAAATAATATGTTCACTCTTGTTTTCACTCAAATAGGATTTTTAACAAAATGTTACACTCCTGCCTTTTACCACTCAACTTTCTTCCTATAGCATTCTTACCCAATTTCAACAAATCTAAGGGGTCATTGAAATGTGGAAACCCCAAACTATAATTCAAAGATAAAATTAAAAATGATGAAAAACATGGAATGGGTAAGAAAATGGATGAAGAAGAATGAAAATGGGACGTGGAATTCAAAATGTTGCAATTTTTTAACCTTTATTTTTTCATTTTTTGTGATCTTTTTTTTGAATAAACGAAGAAAAAACAATACTAAATTAAAATATTTAAATGAAAGAGAAAAAATAAATTGTAACATCAATTGGAATAAAAGTGAGATTTACATGGTTTTTAAAATGTAGATTTTGTCACAAAAATTAAACCCAGTGTATCTCATGATTTATAGCTATGATTTTGATGATTCTAAATGGAAAATAAATATGATCTTCTAAACTACATGAATGATATACTGTACATATGAAATGATGAAGAAATGATGCTCATAGGTGAAGATGAAAATAGACCAGAATTTATGTTGGCCCGATTTGAAGAGAAATGAATATGGAAGAAGGGATAAGAAAGAAAGAACATGATTTCTTAAAAATGGTATCTGATACCAAATGATACGTGATGAAAGAACCACTAGGAAGTGTCCTACTAACATTATAAAAAGTTTGTGTGTTGAGAACCTAGATCATCATAAGAAAACAAGTGAATGTGGTGTGTGGATAGTGAAAATGAAAAGGAAGGGGGAAATAATTGAGGTAAAACTCAAAGAGAACTTATCTCAAAGAACTCTAGCCACAAGATGCCTCAGAGAATGACCAATCCTTTGATAAGTCAATAATTATGTAAGAACATAGAGGATGGAAGAAAAATTCACCATAATAACATTACCTTCATTCAAGATGTTTCAAGAGTACAAGGGGTGGCTATTTATAGCGAAAGAGAGCATGAAATTCAAATCGCACCATGGGATGGCTCTTTAAAATAGTCTAATGACTTGTTTTCCATATCCAAAAGCATAAATTATTCTTTTGATAACATTGGCACATTTCCATGACTTTTGGAGATATGTAGCACACCCTTTTGAAAAAGTAAATAAAAGTAGCCCCAACCTTTTGACTTTGAAGGTTCCTTGAGAGATGGGATTGAAAATTCCTAGTACCATTAGGGTTGTACTTTCAAAAGGATTTTTGGGCCATAATTAATGTAATTATTGTCCCGGATGCTTTCCCCATGTAATGGTGTTGGGCCTCCTCTTGGAATTACATGAATAACCCATTTAAGGACTCCTTCATTATCTTGGTATGTTTCCTTGTCATTGGTCCTCCAATTCCATGCAATGGGTCCAATCAACTTGTGTGCATTCCGCCCTCATCAAAACCTCATCTAACCCCTCGATTTTCATGTTTTTCATGATACTCATCTGACCTAATTAGCTGTAATTGGCCTCAATTGGCCTAATTGGCCTTAATGGTCCTAATCGACCTCAATTAGCCCCAATTGGACTCAATTGGACTAATTGGCGTCAATTATCCTTAATTGGCCTAATTAGACTCAATTGGCATCAGTTGGTTGTAATTAGCCCCAATTGGCCTAATTGGTCTCAATTGGCATAATTGGCCTCAATTGGCCTTAATGGGACTCAATTGGCCTAATTGGCCTTAGTTAGGCTCAATTGGCCTAAATTGGCCTAAATTGGCCTAAATTGGCCTAATTGGCCTAATTGGCCTCAATTAGCCTTAATTAGCCCCAAATAGCCTAGTTGGCCTCTCAATTGGTCGTAATTAGCTATAACTGGCCTAAATAGTCCTCAATTGGCCTAATTGGTCTAGTTGGCCTCAATTGGCCTAATTTGCCCAATTTTCCTAAATGGAGTCAATTGGGCTCAACAGGGCTCAATTTGTTGCAATTGGCCTAATTGGACTTAATTGGCCTTTATTGGCCTTTATTGGCATTATTTGGCTGAATTGGGCGCAATTGGCCCCAATTGGCCTCAATTGGCCCAATTGCCCAAAATTGGAAAAATTGGCTACAATTGGCCGAAATTGGCCTCAATTGGCCAAATTGGCCAGAATTGGCTGAATTCACAAAATTGGCCCTAATTAGTCTCAATTGGCATAATTGGCCTCAAATGGGCTTAATCATCCTCAAGTGGCCTAATTGGTCTCAATTGACCTTAATGGGACTCAATTGGACAATTGGACTTAATTGGCATCAATTGACCTCAACTGGCCTCAAGTGACCTCAATTGGCCTCAACTGGCCAAATTGGTCTAATTGGCCTCAATTAGCCTCAATTGGCCTAATTGGCCTAATTGGCCAAAATTGGACCTAATTGGCCTAATTACCCTCAGTTAGCATCAATCGACCTAATTAGCCTCAATTCACCTGAATTGGCCTCAATTGGCCTAATGGGCATAATTGGCCTCAATTGGCATGAATTGGCATAATTTGCCTCAATTTGCCTCAATTTTCCTAATTGGACTTAATTGGATTAATTCGACTCAATTGGTCTAAATTGTCCTAATTGATATCAATTGGAATAAATTGGCCTCAATTGGCCTTAATTGGCCTAATTAGCATCAATTAGCCCCAATTGGCCTAATTGGCCTCAACTGACATCAATTGGTCTCAATTAACCTAATTGGCCTAATTGGACTCAATTGGTCTCAATTAGCCACAATTGGCCTAATTGGCCTCAATTTGCCTCAATTGGCCTCAATTGGACTCAATTGGCATCAATTGGCCTCAACTGGCCTAATTGGACTCAACGGGCCTCAATTGGCCTCAACTGGCCTCAGTTGGCATAATTGGCCAAATTTGTCCTTAATTCGCCTCAATTGACCTCAATTAGCCATAATTTCCCTCAATTGGCCTCAATTGTCCTAATTAGACTCAATTGGCCTAATTTTCCTAAATTGGTATCAATTGGATTCAATTGACTTGATTGGCCTTAATTGGCCGAAATTCGCTGAATTAGACTAATTGGATTTAATTGACTTCAATTAGCCTTATTAGCCTCAATAGGCCTCAATTGGCCTCAATTGGCTTCAACAGGCCTCAATTGGCATCCATTGGCCACAATTGGCTTCAACTAGCCTCAATTGGCCTCAATGGCCAAATTGGCCATAATTGGCCTCTATGGGATTTAATTGGCCTCAATTGGCCACAATTGGCCAAATTGGACTCAATTGGACTTAATTGACACCAATTGTCCTAATTTGACTAATTGGATAAATTGGCCTAATTGGCCACAATTGACCTCAATTGGCCTTAATTAGCCTCAATTGGTCTAATTGGCCTAATTGGCCTCAATTGGCCTCAATTGGCCTCAATTCACCACAATTAATCTAGCCTAATTGGCCTCATTTGGATTAATCAGACTTAAATGACATTATTGGACTCAATTGACCACAATTTTCCTAATTGGCCTCAATCATCCTCAATTGGCTGAATTTTCCTCAATTGGCCTAAATTGGAAAAATTGGCAGTTGGCCTTAATTGGACTCAATTGGCATAATTGGATTAATTGGTATAATTGGCCTCAATTGACCTAATTGGATGGAATTTTCATAATTAACTTTAATTGGACTAATTGGCCTCAAAGGTTGAATTTTCCTCAAAGGCCGAGGTGGCATCAATGGCCTAATTGTTCAAATTGTCTGAATTGGCCTCAATTGACCTTATTGGCCTTAATTGGCCTAATTGGTCTCAATTGTCCTGAATTTTGCTTAATTGGCCTTAACTGGCATAGTTTACCAAATTGGCCTAATTACCTACTTGGCCTCAATGCCCGAATTTGACTCAATGACCAAATTAGCCTAATTGGGAAAATTGGCCTCAATGATATAATTGGCCTAATTGTTCTCAATTGGTCTAATTGGTCTCAATTGAACTAATTGACTCCATTGTCCTTGATTTTCCTAATTGTCCTTAATTGGCCTAATTGGCCTAATTTACACCAATGGATGAATTGACCTCAACAATCTAATTTTCCAAATTGGTCAAATTGGCCTAATTGTCATCAATTAGTCTTAGTTGGCCTCAATTTGACTCAATTCACCTAATTGGAATAATTGGCCTTAACTGGCCTCAATTTCTCTCAATTGTCCTAAATGGCCTCATTTGACCTAACTGGCCACAACTGACCTTAATTAGCCTAATTGGCTCAATTATCCTCAATTATCCTCAATTGACCTCAATTGGCCAAATTGGCCTCAATAAGACTTAGTTGGTCTCACTTATCTCAACTATCCTAGTTAGCCTAATTGACCTCAATTGGTTTCAATTAGCCTAATTGGTCTAAATTGGCCTCAATTGGCCTCACTTCTCCAAAAAGATAAAATTGGCCTCAATTTTTCTAATTAGACTAAATTAGCCTAATTGGCCTCAATGGACCTCAATTTGTCTCATTGGCCTCAATTTTGGACTCCATTGGCCTCAATTGGTCTCAATTTGCCTAATTGGCCTCAATTGGACTAATTGGTCTTGATTGGCCTAATTGGCCCCAACTTTCCTAATTGGGATCAGTTGGCTTATTTAGTTTAATTGGAATTAGTTGGCCTCAATCAAATTAATTGGATTTACTAGGCCTAATTGGCCTCAATTGAAATTAATTTTCCTAATTTGACTTAATTAGTATAGTTGATCTAATTATCCTAATTGGCTTAATTGGACTCAATGGTGGAATTGGCTGAATTTTCCTCAATTACCTATTTGGCCCAATTGGCCTCAATTGGCTTAAATTGGCTTCAATTATCCTCAATTAACATAACTATCCTAACTGGCCTATTTTGCATCAATTGGAATAATTGACCTCAATTAGCCTAATTCATCTCAATTGAAATCAATTTGCCTAATTTTTCTTAATTGGCCGAATTGGCCTCAATTGGATAATTGGATTCAAATGGATTAATTGGCATAGTTGGCCTCAGATTGGCCTCAATTGGCCTAATTGTCCTCAATTGTCCTCAATTTCCCTAATTGGCCTCAACCGGCCTAATTGACATTAATTAGCTTAATTTCCCTCAATTGGCTTAAATGGACTCAATTGGCCTAAATGGACTAATTGGCCTAAATTCTCATAAATTGGCCTAATTTTCCTCAATTAACCAAATATGCCTCAATTTGAATTAGTAAGCTTAATTGGACTCAGTTGGCCTAATTGGCCTCAATTGACCTCAATATTTATAATTGACCTATGTTAGCATAAATGGCGTAATTGGAATCAATTAGACTTAATTATCCTAATTGGCCGCAATTGGCCTCAATTTTCCTAATTGGAAGTAATTGGCCTAATTGGAATCAATGGTCAAATTGGCCTCAAGGGATTAATTGGCCTAATTAGATGAATTAGGATGAATGGAATAATTGTCCAAATTGACCTCAATTAGGATCAATTAGTCAAATTGGCCTAATTTTCCTCAATTGGCCTAATTGGATTAATTCAACTAATTTTCTTAATTTACCTAATTGGACCCAATTATAATCTATTAGAAAATTTCCCTCAACTGGCCTCAATTGTCCTCAAATGGCCTATTTGGCTTAATTGGACTCAATTGGCCTAATTTTATTTTATTGGCCTTAATTGACCTAATTTTCCTAATTTTCCTAATTCATTTGAATTGTCCTAATTGGCTTAATTGGCCTCGATTAGCCTCAATTGGTCTCAATTTTCTAATTAGACTGGATTTTCCTAATTGGCCTGACTATCATTAATTGGCCTCAGTTGGCCTCAGTTGGCCAGAATTGGTCTAATTAGCCTCAATTCTCCTCAATTGGTCTAATTGGCCTCAATTAGCCTAATTTTCATAATGGGCCTAAATGGAAAAATTGTCCTAATTGACCTCAGTTTCCCTAAATATTCCAAATTAGACTCAATTGACCTAATTGGACTCAATGAGCATTAATTGGTCACAATTCATCAAATTGGACTAATTGGCCTAAATTTTCTTAATTGGCCTCAATTATCCTAATTGTCATCAATTTACCTCAATTGGCCTAATTTGCCTCAATTTTCTACAGTATTCCGGATTATCTTTAATTAGCCTAATTGTCTTAATTGACCTAATTGTCCTCTAGGGCATAATTATCATAATTGGCCTCAATGGCCTAATTTTCCAAATAGGGATCAATTGGCCAAAATTGGCCTCAACTATCCTCAATTAGCCTAATTGGCCTAATTGGCATAAATTCCTCTAATTGGTCTAATTGGAATCAATTTACCTCAATTGGAATAAACAGTCTCAATTGGCTTAATTGGCCTCAATCGAAATCAATTTGCCTAATTGGTCTCAATTTTCCCCAATGGGTCTAATTGGCCTCAATTGACCTAAATGGCATAATAAACCTCAATTGGACTCAATTGGCCGTAATTGTCTTAATTGGGATCAATTGACCTCATTGGCCTGATTGGCCCAATTGGTGTTAATTGAGGCCAATTGAGTCCAATTGAGCCCAATTAGGCCAATTGAGGCCTATTGATCCCAATTGAGACCAATTGAGGAAAATTGAGACCAATTATTCCAATTAAGGCCAATTGAGGTCAATTGAGGCCAATTAGGCCAATTAATTCCAATTGAGGTCTATTGAGGCTAAATGTGGCCGATTGATACAAATTGAGGCCAATTTAGGCAAATTAGGAGAATTTGGCCAATTCAGACCAGTTAGGATAATTAGGCCAATTGGGGCCAATTATGCCAATTATTCCCAATTGAGGCCAATTTAGCCCAAATGACGCCAATTTAGCCCAATTGAGCCAAATTGTGGCCAATTAGGCTAATTGATGCCAACTTGGCCAATTCGGCCAATTGAGACCAATTAAGTCCAACTAGGCAAATTGAGGCCAATTAGACCAATAAGTCCAATTAAAAACAATTGAGGCCAATTGCGGCCATTGAGGCCAATTAGTCCAATTGAGGCCAATTGAGGCCAATTGAGACCAATTGAGGCCAATTAGGTGAATTAAGGAGCCAATTGATTCCAATTAGTACAATTGAGGCCAATTGAGACCCATTAGGCCAATTGAGCCAAATTGAGAACAATTGAGGCCATTTCGGCCAATTGATACAATTGGGGCCAATTGACGTCCGTTAGAAAAATTGAGGCCAATTATGCCAATTGAATCCAAATAGGCCATTTAGGCCAATTTGGACAAATGGGGTCAATTGAGGCCCATTAGACAATTGAGGCCAAGTCAAGATAATTGAGGTCAATTAGGAAAATTGAGGCCAATTAGGCCAATTCAGTCCAATTGAGGCCAATTATGCTTAATTGAGACCAATTGAGGCCAATTATGGCCAATTAATGCCCACTGGGGCCAATTAAGGGCAATTATACCAATTGAGGCCAATTGAGACTAATTGAGTCCAATTAGACCAATTGAGTCCCATTGAGGCCAATTGAGGCAAAGTGTGGCAAATTAGGCCAATAAGGCCAATTAGGCCAATTGAAACCAATTGTGGCCGAATGAGGTAATTTGAGACCAATTTAGGCCAATTGTGGTCAATTTTGGCCATTTAGGCCATTTAGGTCAGCTAAGGTCAATTGGGGCCAATTATTCCAATTGAGGCGAATTAGGCCAATTAAGGCCTATTGAGGATAGTTAGGCCAATTGAGGCCAATTAGGTCAATTGAGGCCATTCGAGGCTAATTGATGCCAATTGAGGCCAATTGAATCCAATTAGGCCTATTGAGCCCAATTAGGCCTATTGAGCCCAATTGAGGCCGATTGAGTCCATTTGAGACCAATTAGTCCAATTGATGAAAATTGAGGCCAAAGAGCCAATTATGCCAATTAAGGTTGTTTGATTCCAATTGAAGCCATTTGAGGCCCATTGAGGTGGTTTATGCCAAATTGCAGCCAATTGAGGCCAACTGGGGCAATTTGAGGCCAATTGAGGATGGTTTGGCCAGTTGAGGCCCATTACGGCCAATTGGGCCAATTGAGGCCACTTGAGGCCAAATGAGGCCAATTGAGGTCAATTGAGGCCAATTGAGGTCAATTGAAGCCAATTGAGGTTAATTGAGAAAAATTGAGGCCAATTGAGGCAAATTAGGCAAATTATGGCCAATTAGTCCAATTGAGGACATTTGAGACCAACTGGGGCCAATTAGGCCAATTGGGAACAATTGAGGCCAATTAGGCCAATTGAGAACAATTGAGCCCAATTTTGCCAATGAAGCCAATTTAGGCAGTCATGCTAATTAGATAATTGTGGCCAATTAGGCCAATCGTGGCAAGTTAAGCCAATTGAGTCCGATTAATGCCAATTGAGGCCAATTAGTCTGATATGGCCAATTGATTCCACTTGGGGCCACTTGAGTCCAATTACGACCAATTAGGACCAATTGAGGTCAATTAAGGGCAATTGAAGGCAATTAAGCCAATTGATGCCAATTATGCCAACTAGGCCAATTGACACAAATTAAGGACAATTATTCCAATTAGGCCAATTGAGGAAAATTGGGGCCAATTGAGGTGAATCACGACCAATTAGCCCAATTGATTATAGTTGAGTCCCATTGAAACCAATTGAGGTCAATTATGACAATTGATACTAATTGAGGCCAATTGAGGCTAATTAAGTCCCACTAAGGCCAATTGCGTCCAATTAGGCCAATTGGGTCCAATTGAGGCCAATTCGGCCAATTGAGGCCAATTAGGTCAATTAGGCCAATTGAACCCAATTTGGCCAATTGAGGCCAATTGAGGCCAATTAGTCCAATTGAGACCAACTGAGGCCAATTGAGTCCAATTAGGCCAATTGAGGCTAATTGAGGCCAATTGATGCAAATTTGGTCTTTTAGTCAAATTGACGTCAATTTGTCTAATTGAGGCCATTTCTGGCCAATTGAGACAAATTGAGGCCATTTAGGCCAATTAGGACTAATTAGGGCCAATTGGGGCCAATTGAGGCCAATTGAGACCAATAAGGCTAGTTAGGCTAATAGAGACCAATTGAGTCCAATTGAGTCCAATTAGGTGCCAATTGTGGCCTATTGAGGCCAATTGATGCCAATTGAGGACAAATGATGTCAATTGAGGCTACTTAAGACTATTTTAATCCAATTGAGTCCAATCAAGGCCAATTAAGCCAATTGAGGCTAGTTATAGCCAACTGATGCAAATTCGGAAAATTAAGGCCATTTTAGGCTAATTGAATCCAATTGAAGCCCATTAATGCCAATTCTGATAATTTGGCCAATTAGGTCAATTGAGTCCACTTGAGGCTAATTGAGGCAAATTGATGTCAATTAGGCCAATTGGGTCCAATTGGGTCCAATTGAGGCAAATTGGGACTAATTGAGGCCGATTGAGACTAATCCAGGCCAATTGAGGCCCATTGATACCAATTAGTCCAATTGAGGCCAATTGAGAACTATTCAGGCCAATTGAGTCAAATTGAGGCCAACTAATCCAATAAGGTAAGTTAGAAAAATTTGGATAATTGAGGTAAATTGGGACTAATTGAGGCCAATTGAGAACAATTCAGACGAATTGAGGGTTATTTAGACCAATTACTCTAATTTACGCAAATCGGGGGGGATTAAGGCCAATTTAGGCCAATTGGGACTAATTGAGGGAAATTGAGGCCAATTGTGCCCAATTGCAGCCAATTGAGCCAATTGGGGCCAATTAGGCCAATTAGGCTAATTGTGTCCAATTGAGGTCAATTAGGCCAATTGAAAGCAATTGAGTCCAATTGAGGGAAATTGAGGCCAATTGAGGGCAATTGAGTCTAATTATTCTAATTGAGAACAATTCAGGCCAATTCAAGCCCATTTGGCCCATTGAGGCCAATTTGGCCAATTGAGGCCAATTATGGCCAATTAAATACAATTTTTGCCAATTGTGTCCAATTATGGAAAATTGAGGCCAATTGTGGCCAATTGACGCCAATTAACACTAATTGAGGCCAATTGATGAAAATTAGGGCTATTGAGGCCCACTGTGGCCAAATAAGGACAATTTGGCCAATTGAGGCCAATTGAGGTGAGGACAGTTGAGGTCAATTAAGGCCAATAAGACCAATTGGGGCTAATTGAGTCCAATTGAGGCCAATTTGGCCAATTGAGGGCAGTTGAACCCAATTGAGCCCAATCTAGGACAATTGAGGCCATTCAAGTACAATTGAGGCCAATTGAGACCACTTAAAAAGAATTGAGTCCAACTGTGGCCAATTTAGGCCAATTAAGGACAATTATGAAAATTGAGGCTAATTAGGCTAATTGATTTCTCTTAAATAAAATTAAGGCCAATTGAGGCCAATTGAGCCAAATTGAGGCCAATTATGCCATGTGATGCCAATTGAGGTCAATTGAGGCCAATTAAGTCAAATTATTTCAATTAGGTCAATTGAGGCCAATTCGGACAATTGTGGCCAATTGAGACAATTAGGCTAATTAGGCCAATTAAGTCAAATTGAAGCCAATTCGGCCAATTAAGGTCTGTTCGGCCAATTGAGCCCAATTAGAGCCAATTAGGAAAATTTAGGTTAATTGAGACCAATTAGGCCAATTGAGCCTAGTTATCCCAATTGAGTCCAATTAGGCCAATTTGGTGAATTAAGGCTAATTAAGACCAATTCGGTTAATTGAAGCCAATTATTCCAATTGAGGCTAATTAGGCCAATTGAGGGAAATTGAGGCCAATTAGGCCAATTGAGGAAAATTAAGGAAAATGAGGGAAAATGAGGTAAATTGTGGCAATTTGGGGGCAATTGATCCCAATTAGACCATTTGAGGCCAATTAGTCCAATTGATGACAGTTAAGGCGAATTTGGGAAATTGAGTTCCGTTAATCCCAATTGAGCTAATTAGGTCAATTAGGTGAATTGAGGCCATGTTTGGCCAATAAAGGCCAATGGAGGCCAATTAGGCCAATTGAGCCCAATCAAGGCCAATTATGACAATTTGGAAAATTAATGTCAATTGAGGACAATGAGGCTAATTGAGACTAATTAAGTCCAATTGAGGTCAATGAGTCCAATTATGTAAATTGAGATCAATTGAGGCCAATTCAGGCCAATTAAGGAAAATTAACCCAATTAGGCCAATTAGGTCATTGAGGCCAATTCAACCAATTAGGACATTGATGGAAATTCATCCATTGAGGCCTATTAGTCCAATTAGATCATTATTGACACTTTGGAATATTAGGCCAATAAGGAAATTGAGGCCAATTCGATCATTGAAGACAATTAGGCCAATTAGACCAATTAATACCATTAAAGAAAATTGAGGCCAATTATGCCAATTGAGGCCCATTCGGCCAATTGAGGATAATTAGGCCAATTAGGTCCTTAGGTCCAATTAGGTCATCAGGTCTAATTTGGCTAATTAGTCTAATTAGGCCCATTAGGAAAACTGACGCCATTTGAGGGAGATGAGGCCAATTAAGGCTAATCAGGTTAATTGAGGAATTTTTTTTCAATTCATCCAATTAGGATATTGAGTCCAATTTGACAATTGAGGCCAATTAGGTCAATTAAATCCAATTATTAAAATTGAGGCCAATTGAGGCCAATTAGGACGATTGTGGTCAATTATAGACCATTAGGTCAATTGAGGCCAATTAAGCCAATTGGGCCAACTAAGCCAAATGATAACAATTGAGGCCAATTAAACCATTATGGGAAATTGAGGCCAATTGAGGCCAATTTGGCCAATTATGGTCAATTGAGGCCAATTAGGCCAATTCAGGTCCATTAGGCCAATTGAGCCCAAATGAGTCCAATTATGCGAATTGAGGCCAATTGAGTCCAATTCAAACCAATTTGGCTAATTAGGTGAATTGAGGTGAATTGAGGCCAATTAGGCCAATTGAGGCCAAACAATCCAATTAGGGCCAATTGAGTCCAATTATGGCCAATTAGACCAAATAAACCAATTGAGTCCAATTTAGGTTAATTGAGGACAATTGATGCTAATTGTAGCCAATTGAGGCCAATGCGGTGAATTCGATCAATTGAGTCTAATTAGGCCAATTCAGCCAATTGAGTCCAATTAGGCCAATTAGGCCGATTGAGGTCAATAAAGACGAATTAGGAGAATTAGGCCAATTGAGGCCAATTAGGCGAATTAGGCCAATTGAGGCTAATTGAGGCCAATTGGGCCAATTGGGCCAATTGAAGCCTATTGAGGCCAATTCGGTCAATTAGGCCAATTGAGGAAAACTGTGGCCAATTAGGCCCATTGAGGCCAATTTGGCCAATTTAGCCAATTGAAGTCAATTGTGGTCAATTGAATCCAATTGAGGCCAATTTGGAAAATTGAGGCTAATTGAGACCAATTGTGGCCAATTAGTCGAATTCGGCCAATTGATGCCTATTAGGCCAATTGAGGTCAATTAGACCAATTAGGTTAGTTGAGGCCAATTGAGTCCAATTAAGGCTAAATATGATAATTAGGCCAATTAGGCCAATGAAGGCCAATTGAGGCTAATTGTGCCCAATTGAGGCCAATTAGGCCAATTAGGCTACTTGAGGCTAATTGTGGCCTATAAGGACAATTGATGCCAATTGATGCCAGTTGATTCCAATTGAATCCAATTGTGGCCCATTAGGAAAATTGATGTCAATTAAGTCCAATTAAATCCATTTGAACCCAATTAAAGCCAATTGAGGTCAATTGTAGCCAAATAAGGCCAATTCAGGCCAATCGAGGCCAATTGACGCCAATTGGGCCAATTAGACTAATTGAGGCAAATTGTGACCAATTGAGGTTCAATAAGGCCAATTAGGCCAATTAAGGACAATTGAGTCCAATTGAGTCCAATTAGACAAATTGACGCCAATTGAGGCCAATTAAGGCAAATTAGGCCAATTGAGTCCAATTATTCCAATTGAAGCCAATTGAAGCCAATTGAGGCCAATTAGGCCAATTAGGCCAATTGTTTCCAATGGTGGCCAATTGAGCCCAATTAAGGCTAATTAGAACAATTGAGTCCAATTAGGCTAATTAAGGAAATTTGAGGCCAATTGAGGGTAATTGAGGCAAATTGAGACCAATTGATGCTAATTGAGGCCAACTGAGACCAATTAGGCTATTTGAAGTCAATAAGGCCAATTAAGGCCCATCGAATCCAATTGAGGACAATTGACATCAATTTGGCCAATTGAGGCCATTTAAGGCCAATTGTGCCCAATTAGGCCAATTGAGGCCAATTTGGCCAATTGAGGCCAATTGACGCAATTGAGGCCAATTACGAAAATTATTCCAATTTGGGCGAATTGAGGCTAATTGAAGCCAATTAATTCCAATTTGGCCAATTGAGACAAATTGAGCCCAATTGAAACCAATTGAGCCCAATTGAGACTAATTGAGCCCAATTGAGGTCAATTGTCTCTAACTAGGCTATTAGTGGCCAATTGAGGCTGATTGAGGACAATTATGGCCAATTTAGGCTGATTAGGCCGATTGAGGCCTATTGCGTCCAATTGAGGCCAATTGCAGCCAATTAAAAGTGTGTTTGGACCTTGTATGGGTTAATCATGGCTTGGCTGTGCTTGTTTGGGGATTTAAGTGTCTGTGGAGGAATCAATGTTTTTGGTTATGCTCAGATTCACTGTTTGGGTTAAGTTTTTCTCAGAGGTTTATCTCTAGTGTTGGGGGATTTTGGTCCATGTCAAGAGTTTCAAGCATTAGTGGAGGTGTTGTTCGCTCATTCTATAAAAGTTAGTTTGGATTGGTTGGGAGTTCTCGCATCTCCCCCCATCCCGAGGTGGTATGTTTGGGTGTTAGATTTCTGCACTAGTTGAGTTCCTGTGGTGGGGAGAACCCCCTTGTGTTCTCTAGTTCTCTTGTGTTGTGGTTTCTTTCTGTTTCAATCAGGAATAGATTATTGTTTTGTCTATTCTTCATCTGGGTGACTTTCTGGGGGCAGAAAGTGTATGTGGTGGGGATAATTTTCACACCCTCCCTTTTAAACTATTTTTTATTTTATTATTTATTGGATCTGGGTCCTTACGCCAATGTTCAGATTGGGTTCCGATTTTAAATTTTTGTCATTTAATAATTTTAGTGGGTTTTTCACCCATGTGCGGTCAGCGCACGGTGGGCGGTAGCCGCAGAGTTAGCTTGGGTTCCGCGCAAATGTCTAACGATTAAAATAAATAATGATTTATGTAAATAAAGTGAGTTAAATGTTTAAATTGTAATAATAATATTATTATGTAATTAATAATAATATTATTAATGAGGTGTTATTATTGTTATTATTTTTACTTTTATTATTTTTATTATTTTTTTATGTTATTATAACTATTATTATTATTATCTTTATTATTATTATTATTATTATTATTATTATTATTTTTGTCGTTATTTTATTATAATCATTTTTGGTTTTATTATTATTGTTATTATCAATATTATTATAATTATTATTATTTATATTAATAATAATAATGTTGTGATTAATATAATAAATTGAAAAAAAAAACCTAACCCTAATTCTACCTAGGCGCGCCGCTTCCCCGTTCACGTTGTGCGAGCCCCCCACCCCCTTCTACCTTCTCCCCTCACGCGGTCGCACCGACTCCACCGCCACGGTTTCTACATCACCCTTCGCCGACGCCCCCTCAACGCACCCCAGCCGGCCTCCCGCTCACACCTCGGCCTCCGCACCGCTGGTGCGACCTTCGGCCACCCGCGGACTGCCACTCTGGCCACCTCTGGCCACTCCGACCCCAGCAGGCCAGCATCCCACCCCAGCCTCGCCCTCGTGCCCCAGCATCGGCCTCGTCGCCATCCTATATCCAAGGCAGCCTCGCCCTCACTGTCTCCATCTGCTCGCGCTCCAGCCACAACGTCGTCTCCAGTGAACCTGACCTTTCGACGATCTCCCTTTCCAGCGCACGCCCTTGCTCTTGACCCTCATCATAGGTTTATTCGATTTCTTTTTCTATTTGGGTTATGTTTTTCTTCAAATTAATTAAACCCCAGTGTCCGAGTTAAGTGTCATGCATTTTTCTTAGTGTTTTAAGGTGTGCAAGGGGTCCGGGAGGATCGGTTCAACCTTCCGTGGAAGCGGCGTCACGTTTTCACACCTTTGAGGTAGGCCAATCAATAAATATTCATTTCCAATGCATTCTTTGGCACCTGGTTCTTCCAATTATGATTATTATCATTTTTTTATTTGATTTGAATTGTCACAATATACCCAATTAGTCTATTATGCATTTAAATGTTTTTGAAATTTTATAAAAAGAATGGATTTTGATGCAATCCTTCAACTATGCATTTGTATTGTTAAATTTAGTATGTTTTAAATGCATATTTTCATCCATTCTGGATTTGTACATTTAGGTTCCAAGTCTTGTTCTGAAGATTTTTAATATATGATTGACACCTCCATAGTGCACAAAATTAGTTTGTGGTGGTGTTTTCTAGATGGTTGAATTTATTAAAAGTATGTTTTAAGGATCTTCAAACATAATGTTTAGGATTTTGGCACCTTCGTTGTTCTTTATAATTGATGGTGTTTCTTTAAACCAGGAAAAGGGGTTCTTATGAAATGATTAGCAGTGACGTTCTTGTGAAAATGTTTATTTGGTTGTAAGTTTGTTCTAGAGTGTATAGTTTTGAAATGGTATGGTTTTTTAAATGTGCTAAAATGTTTTTGGGAAAAAATTAATGATTATTAATGGGATGGTTTTATGTTTTCTATATATGGTGGGTGGTTGAACATGGTTCTTAATGGAATGGATGTTTTATGGAAAATGTTTTAAATGGTCTTATTGGTTTTTGGTGTATCACTAGATGTTGGCGCGACCATTGGTTCACTTGGTGCACACATGGATGTGTCAACAAATGAAGGTGATTCCTTAAGTTGGGGTTGTCTTGAAAGATTGGTTTTATAAATGGTTCTTATTTTTCTTAATGAGGTTGAGTCTATTGTGTGTGTTCAAAAAATGGCTTTCAAGGTGGTCTTCATGTTTGGCTTAGTTGGACATAAAGCATAATTTGGCATGAGTTAAAAGAGTAAAGGTCGTTTAGCATGAAAATGCAAAATTGTTGTTTGTTTAATAGTTTGATAGTGTTTTTGGACATGTCGACTCAAAGGCCCATTTGACACTTTCAGCTTTAGTGTAATGTTTGTGTTGATTCATTGAAATGAAAACATTTTGATTACTGTATGCCCATTTAACAACTTTAATATTTTTTAAAAGAGGTCAAATGGTTTTAATGATTTCATGGCATGACGGCCTGGTTGTCACCTTTGATGATATGATTTGTTTATTTATTTATTTATTTATTTGGGGCACCTATATAGGTGGGATATCCCTTATTGGTTATCGTATGGAGTGTCCATGTTTGGGGTAGGAAAGTGCGGTGAGATGAGTCACTTGTGCGAGAGCCTCCTACTTACATAATATTATTATAACAACCATGGGTTCCTGGGTATCTTTTTGATGATCGAGTGACGGTTTCTAACCAACCCTGATTAGATAGGTTCGTACCCCCTAGATTTTTTATTAGGCTAGGTGGGCTTTGCCACTAGATTGGTTAGTTTAGGGCAGCCAGTTGGTTATAGACTTAGGAGCTTCACCATACGCCGACTGGTGGTTCCAAAACCGAGTACATCTATGGGTCTTATAGGGATGTTTAGGATCCCCCATGGTTATTGGATTATTTATATTTCTTTTTTTACTTTCTCTTGCACTAGTTTATTTTCAATTTTCACAATTTACTTGTTTTACTATAGTACAACTTTGGTATATTTTGTTTTGGATTTTATTCATAAAATTTCAAATGATTTTGAAAATGGTATGTAACTTGTGTTGGGTTTTTAAATGGGAAAAACATGGTGCTTATTTTAAAATGTGAAAACCCTACTATTATATTTGTATTTCAAACATGGGTCATTGAGTTGTTTTGGGAAAGGGATTTCTTGGATTTTGTGGTTATATTTATCATCCCTACTAAGAATTTCGGTGCCCACGCCTATCGTATTCTTTCAGTTGTAGGTTCAGTTCTTGTTCAGGTTCCTGGTTCAGCTACTCAGTGATGGAGCAGGCTTGGGTCTGAGTTGGATGGTGACTTAGAAGTTCACAAGGAGGTATGTCTGGTTTTATTTTTCTTTCCATTGCTAGTTTTTTATGTTTATTGTATATTTTGTTTATCTGTTTATCTTTTGTTCATGGGAAAAATAATTACCAATGGTTATGTTTTGATACCCAACACTGGTTGCCAGCTTATGGGGATCGGGAACTCCCCTCAGGACATGCCGTGGACCGGATCGGGTGACCAGTTCAGGGTCAACCTGTGTTGATTCATGAAAAAATGGTATCAAAAAATTCCCTTATAATTTGGGGAGTCTGGTAGATAGAGATTAGGACTGTCAGGTTTTGAGAGGTAGGTACGGGAAGGACATCATGAACCCTCACCTGTTCTAAACCTCGAGTCGCTAGGGGTAGTATGGGAATTGTTTCCTTGTTTTGTTCTGGTTTGTTTTAGATTGATGGATGACAACGGAGGAAAGCCGATGTCACATCGTGATTTCTTCTGAAATAGTGACCCGTGTGCAGTCCGAGTACATAGTTTAAGTTCCTCCATGTTGTTGACTCTTACTTGGGGCAAGGCCCACTACCATGTCACCAGGTTAAGCGTAACTACTAGTCCTTCAGTCCGGTAGTTTCATGTAAGTTGAGTGTCATCTTGGTTTTAATTGGTGTAAGTGCACTTTTGAAAATGAAAAAGGGGTTTTGAAATGAGAATTAATTCTTTTAAATGGCATTAAATTTGTGAAATGTATATTTAAAACTAAAATCTCTTGGTCTAAAAATTTGGTGTTTGCTTTGAACTGGTACAGATATGGTTTGGCTGCAACCTCATGTACTCTTTATGAACATTTGCACATTTTATGGAATGCATGGGAAGTGTGTGTTGGTGCATATGGATGAAATCAGATGAAGACATTTGCAATGGTTCATTGGATTACTGGGGTGTGAACTTGTAATTAAAGGCTTGATGTTGTTTTTATAAATTGATATTAAAAATGGGAAATGATTTTTGGAAATTTAAATTGGTTTGAAAAGTGGACTTGGTATTTGGAAAGTGGACTTGAAAGATGGTGGTTTTGAAATCTAAAATGAAAAGTGGTTTAAAAAAAAGGGGAATTTTGGGTTTTGGTTATATTTGTCTGGTTTTTTGAACTGGATATTTTTTGATGATGGTGCTTTCAATGATGTTCCTTCAGCTATATATTGGTTAGGGGTTTATTTTTTATATGTTTTCCAGAAAATGCCACCCAAAAAGGTCCCCAACTTTTTTGATAAGCCATGCCCAGTTTTTGGTTCTTCTCAGATATTGCCCATTCTTCATAGTGATAAGGTCTGTTAGAAGCAGTAGAGTGACTTGAAGAGGTCTAAAGCGTCTTTAGGGTATTGCGAACTCCTAATGCTATCAGAGTGCCTGTTGTTTTTGGTCTGTTTGAAGGTCCAGTTCTAGATGAATGGGAGTGGTTCTCCCTGCCATCAGTGCAAGTTGGGATGACATGGGATGCCTTTAAATCCATCTCCTTCTGATGGTTTATACCTGAAGAGGCGAAGACAAAGATAAGGGAAGTGCTAATGCATATTCAACAAGGCCAATAGATAGTGAAATCATATGTAGACCATTTCAAAGAACTTTTGTCCTTTTCTCTGGAGGTAGCATCACATGATTTGATGAAGACTTCTCTCTTCATTGGGGGTTTTCATCCAAAGATCATGGAGTGGGTCCTACCTTCTAGGGACCATCATTTTGAGAAGCTAGTGGATGAGGTGTTCTTAGTTGAATTGGTCTCCAGAGTGCAGGTGCGTGATAATCCAACATATTTAGTTACTCATGAAGGTTCCCAATCTGGTGAGCAGGGTGTTCCAGAGGAACCTCTTCTTAATGAATCCTCTACAGTGGTTTTGGATTCTAGTTTGTTGGACCGTTCATTGGTGTGCCACCAGTGTGGCCAGTTTGGGCTTGTGAAGCTGTCATGTGGGATCCCTCCGAATACATGTCATCGTTGCTGATGTCTGGGTCATCTTGAGAAGTATTGTAGGAAGCGTCTCCTGAACAAGATGCTATGACTGAGGGATTCTGTGACTAATTGGGAGGCAAGATATGCTTCAACCATCAAAGCCCCAGCCATATATCTTGGGATGAAGCCCGCGTGCAATCAGGAGTTGTCGGGGGTGTGGAGCCTCAGTTCGGGTTTTGTGTTCCAGGTTGGCAATGGAAAATTTAAAGTCCATTAATTCTTTTTTTTCTACTATTAACATTTTGACATTGTTGTAAGTTCATTGTTTTTTCATGATGTTATGATGGGCTCATCCTATTCTAATCCAAACAGTATTGGTTTTATGAATGTGGTTTTGTGAATTCCTTATTTCCTTAAAAGTGTGTTTGGACCTTGTGTGGGTTAATCTCGGATTTTCTATGTTCGTTTGGAGATTTAAGTGTCTATGGATGAATTGATGTTTCTGGTTATGCTCAGATTCACTATTTGTGTTATGTTTTGCTAAGAGTTTTTTCTATAGTGTTGGGGGTTTTTGGTCTAGGTCGAGAGTTTCCAGCTTCAGCGGAGGTGTTGTTCGATCGTGCTATAAAAGTTAGTTTGGATCAGTTGGGCATTCCCGCGTCCCCCCCCCCTTCCGAGGGTGGTATTTTTGGGTGTTAGATTTCCCCACTAGTTGAGTTCTTGTGGTGGGGAGAACCATCTTGTGTTCTCCCATTCTCTTGTGTTGTGTTTTCGTTCGGTTTCAATCAGGCATAAATTCTTGTTTTGTATATTATTCAGCTCACTGACTTTCTTAGGGCAGAAATTGTCTATCGTGGGGAGAATTGTCACACCCACCTTTTTTAAACTAATTTTTTTTATTATTTCATGGGTCCGGGTCCCCACGCCAATGTCCGGGCTAGGTCCTGATTTTAATTTTTTGTCATTTAATAATTTTAGTTGGTTTTTCACTCATGTGCAGTCACTGCACGGTGGACGGTAGCCGCGCAGTCAGCTCCGGTGTCATGCAAACATCTAACAGTTAAAAGAAATAATGATTTATGTAAATAAAGTGAGTTAATTGTTTAAATTGTAATAATAATAATATTATTATGTAATTAATATTATTATTATTAATGAGGTGTTATTATTGTTATTATTTTAACTTTTATTATTTTTATTATTTTTATTGTTGTTATTATAACTCTTATGATTATTATACATATTATTATTATTTCTAGTATTATTATTATTATTATTGTTGTTGTTATTATTTTATTATAATCATTTTTTGTATTATTATTATTATTATTATTATTATTTCTATTGATAATAATTATATTGTGATTTATACAATAAAATAAAATAAAAATAACATAACCCCAATTCTACCCAGGTGCACCCCTTACTTACTCACGCTGCGCGAGCCCCCCCACCCCTCCTGCCTTCTCCCCTCATGCAGATGCACTAGCTCTGCCACCCCAGCCTCTGCACTGCCCTTCACTGGTGCCCCCTCAGTGCACCCCGACCGGCCTCCCGCTCGCGCCCCGGCCTCCGCACCGCCTCTATGACCTCCAGCCACCCGTGGATCGCCGCTCCGACATCCTCCGGCCACTCCGACCCTAGCAGGATGCCATACCACCCAGGCCTCACCCTCACGTGCCAACGCCGGCCCCGTCGCCCTCCTAGTTCCAAGGTCGCCTCGCCCTAGCTATCTTCGGCCGCCCGTGCACCGGCCACGACACCATCTCTGGTGATCCTGACCTTTCGACGATCGCCCATTCTGGCGTACACCCCTTCTCACGACCCCCATTATAGGTTTATTAGATTTCCTTTCCTCTTTCGGTTTTGTTTTTCTTCAAATTAATTAATCCCTAGTGTCCGAGTTAAGTGTTGTGCATTTTTCTTGTTGTTTTAAGGTGTGCAAGGGGTCTGGGAGGGTCGGTACTACCTTCCGCGGAAGCAGCATCACATTTGCATGCCTTTGAGGTAGGCCAATTCATAAATCTCCCTTTCCAATGCATTCATTTGGTTCCCGGATCTTCCAATTATTATTATTCTTATTTTTTTATTTGATTTTCATCATCACAATATAACCAATTGGTCTATTATGCATTTATAAGTTTTTATAATTTGTTAAAAATAATGGATTTTTATTCAATACTTCAGTTGCGCCTTGGTATTGTTAAATTTAATATTTTTTAAATTCATATTTGCATCCATTATGGATTTGTTTATTTAGGTGCCAAATCCTGTTCTGAAAATTTTAAAATTATGATTCGCACCACCATAGTGCACGCAATTAGTTGCAGTGTTTTTTTCTAGATGATTGAATTTATTAAATGTAATTTTTAATGATCTTCATAAATAATGTTTAGGATTTTGGAACATAGGTTGTTCTTTATAAATGTTAGTGATTCTTTAAAGAGGGATAAGGGGTTCCTACGAAATTCTTAGCACTCAATTGTTGTGAAAATGTTTATTTGTCTGTAATTTTGGTCTTGAGTGTACAGTTTTAAAATGTTATGGTTTTTTAAATGTGTTAAAAAAAATTTGGAAAAAATTTAATGATTCCTAAGGGGATGGTTTTATGTTTTCTAAATAATATGGGTGGTTGAACATGGTTCTTAATGAAATGGGTGTTTTATGGAAAATGGTTTAAAGGGTCTTATAGGTTTTTGGTGTATCACTGGATATCGGCGCAACCATGGGTGCACTTGGGGAACACATGGATGTGTTATCAAATGAATGTTATGCCTTATGTTGGGGTTGTCTTGAAAGATTGGATTTATAAATGGTTCTTATTTTTCTGATTGAGGTTGAGTATTTTGTTTGTATTCAAAAAATGGATTTCAAGGTGTTCCTCAAGTTTGGCCTGGTTGGCCTTGAAGCATAATTTTTAATGAGTTAAAAGAGTCAAGGTTGTTTATCTTTCAAATACAAAAGTGGTGTTTGTTAAATAGTTTGATAGTGTTTTTGGACATGTAGACTCAAAGGACCATTTGTCACTTTTAGCTTTAATGTAATGTTTGTTTTGATTCATTGAAATGACGACGTTTTGATTACTGTATTCCCATTTAACAACTTTATTTTGAAAAAGGTATCAAATGGTTTTAATGATTTCATGGCATGACTCCCCGGTTGGAACCTTTGATGATATGATATATATATATTTGGGCACCTCTATTGGGGGGATATCCCTTATGGGTTATCGTATGAAGTGTCCATGTTTGGGGTAGAAAAGTGTGGTGAGATGAGTCATTCGTGCAAGGGCCTCCTACTAACACAATATTATTATAACAATCATGGGTTCCTGGGCATCTTTTAGATGATTGAGTGACGGTTGCAGACCAACCCTGATTAGATGGGTTGGTACCCCCTGGATTTTTTGTTAGGCCAGGCGGGCTTTGCCACTATATTATTCAATTTAGGGTGGCCAATTGGTTATAGACTTAGGAGCTTCATCATATGCCAGTAGGTGGTTCCAAAACCGAGTACGTATAGGTCTCCTCTAGGGATGTTTAGGATCACCCGTGGTTACTGGATTATTTACTAATCTTGTTTACATTATATTGCACTTGTTTATTTTCAGTTTTCACTTTTTACTTGTTTTACTCTAGCCCAGCTTTGGTATATTTTGTTTTGGATTTCATTCATTAAATGTCAAATGATTTTGAAAATGGTATGTAGCGTGTGTTGGGTTTTTAAATGGGAAAAACATGTTGCTTATTTTGTAATGTGAAAACCCTACTTTTATATTTTTATTTCAAACATGTGTCATTGGATTGTTCTGTGAATGGGAATTCTGGGATTTCGTGATAATATTTGGCATCCGTACTGAGCATCTTGGTGCTCACGCCAATCATATTCTTTAAGTTTCAGGTTGAGTTCTTGTTTAGCTTTCTGGTTCAGCTGCTCAATATTGGAGCAGGCTTGGGACAAAGTTGGGTTGTGAACTAGAAGGTCACAAGGAGCTATGTCCAGTTTTATTTTTCTTTCCACAGCTAGTTTTTTATGTTTATTGTTAGTTTTTGTTTATCTATTTATCTTTTGTCCATGGGAAAATATTTCCCAATAGTTAAATTTTGATGTCTGACACTGTTTGCCAGACCATGGGGGTCGGGACCGCCCCTCAGGACATGCCACATACCAGCTCAGGTGACTAGTTCATGGTAGACCCTGGTTGGTTCATGAGACCAATTAAGACCAATGAGGCCAATTGAGGCCAATTGTATCCAACTATGGACAATTAGGCCAATTAGGCCAATTGAGGACAATTAAGACAAATTAGGACAATTATTCCACATCAGGCCAATTGATATCAATTGAGCCAACTGATGCCTGTTGAGTCCTATTAGACCAAATATACCAATTGAGGAAAATTGGGGGCAATTTAGGCCAATTACAGCAAGTTGGGGGGTAGTTGAGGTCAACCAAGTGAAATTAGGCTAATTGAGGCCAATTAAGGCCAATTTGGTCAAATAGGACAATAGAGGCCAATTGGTTCAATTAAGCCAATTGTGGCCAATTGAAGCCAATTAAGGCCAATTGGGGCCAATTGGGGCCAATTACGCCAATTGGGGCCAACTGAGGCCAAATGAGGACAATTTATCCAATTGAGTTAAGTTGAGGCCAATTAGGTCAATTTAGGCCAGATCAGGCCAATTGTGGCCAATTAATCCACTTAAGCCAATTCAATCTAATTGACACTGATTCGGCCAATTTAGGCCAATTAGGCCAATTGAGTCAATTTGAGACCAATTGATGCCAATAAGTATAACTAGGCCAATTGAGGCCACCTCAGGCCAACTGAGGCCAATTGAGGCCAAGTATGCCCATTGAGGCCCATTGAGTCCAATTGAGGCTAATTGAGTCCAATAGAGGCCAATTGAGTCTAATTGAGGCCAATTGAGGCCAATTAAGCCCAATTAGGCTAATTGAGTCTAATTGAGTCCAATTGAGGGCAATTAGATAAATTAAGGCCAATTGAGGCCAATTTAGCCAATTGAGGCTATTGAGGCCACTTAGGCTAATTGGGACAATTAAGTCCAATTAGACTAATTGATTCCAATTGAGGCCCAATTAGTCAATTTGGGCCAGTTGGTGTCAATTGAGTCCAATTGATGCCAATTGGGGCCAACTGAGGTCAATTAGGCCTATTGAGGCCAATTGAGTCCAATTAATTCTAATTGAGGCTAATTCAACCTAATTAGGCTAATTGAGGCTAATTCATGACAATTAGGCTAATTGAGATCAATTGAGTCCAATTGACGCAAAATGAGGCCATCTAAACCAATTGAGGCTAATTGAGGCCACTTGGGACCAATTGAGGAAAAATGAGTCCAGTTGAGGCCAATTAGGCTAATTGAGGCCAATTGAAACCAATTAATGTCAATTATTCCAATTGAGTCGAACTGGGGCCAATTAAGGCCAATTGAGTCAAATTGGGGTTATTGAGGCCACTTGAGGCCAATAGAGTCCAATTTAGGCCAATTAAGACATTTCAGCTAATTTAGGCTAATTGACGCCAGTTGGACCAATTGAGGCCAATTAAGGTCACTTGAGGGAAATTGAGGCCATTTGATGCCAATTGAGGCCCTTAGGCCATGTGATGCCAATTGAGGCCAATTGGGCCAATTAGGTCAACTGAGTCCAATTAGGAAAATTAAGGACATTTGCGGCCAATTATGCCAATTGAGACCAATTAGGCTAATTGAGGCTAATTAAGACCAATTAAGGCCAATTCGACCAATTGAGGTAAGTTCGGACAATTGAGGCCAATTCAGGTCAATTACACAAATTGAGGTTAATTGAGGCCAATTAAGACAATTGAGCCTAATTGTTTTCAATGGTCCTCAATTCACCTTAATTGGCCTAATCAGACACAATTGGCCCCAATAGGCCTCAATTGGACTCATTGGCCACAATTGGATAATTGACCTAATTTGGCCTTAATTGGCCACAATTGGCCTTAAATTGCCTCAATTAGCCTCAATTGTCCTCAATTGGCCTCAATTGGCCAAATAAGCCTCTATTTCTCTCAATTGAACTAATTGGCCTCAATTAGTCTAATTTTCCTCAATTGGCCTAATTGGCCTCAATTGGCCACAATTGGCTAATTTTCCTAATTGGGCTCAATTGGACACAATTCTCAATTGGTCTCAATTATCCTCAATTGGCTTCAATTGGCCTCAATCAGTGTCAATTCATCTAATTGGCTTTAATTGGCCTCAATTGGCCTCAATTGGCCTCAACTGGCCTCAATTGGCCTCAATTGGTGTAATTTGCCTCATTGGCCTCAATTAGTCTAATTGGATTCCTTTGGCCTCAATTGGTCTAATGGTCTCAATTCACCAAATTGGTGTCAACTGGCCTTAATTGGCCTTAATTGGCCTCAATTGACATCAATTGGCCTAAATGGACCTAACTGGCCACAATTGGCCACAATTGGACTCAATTGTCCCCAATTGGTTTTAATTGACCCAAATGGGCCTCAATTGAGGTCCAATTGTCCCTAATTGGCCTAATTGGGCACAATTGACATCAATTGGCCTAATTTGGCATAATTGGCCTCAATTGGCTCCAATTGACCTCAATTGGTCTCAATTGTCCTAATTGGTCACAATTGGATCAATTGGCCTTAATTGGCCTTACTTGGCCTCAATTGGCCTCAATTGGCCTAATTGGCCTCCATTCGTCTGATTGTCCTCAATTGGCCTCCATTGGACTTAGTGGCCTCAATTGGACTCTACTAGCCTCATTTGGCCATAATTGGCTTCAATTAGCCTCAAGTAGGTCAATTGGTCTAATTGACCTAATTAGCCACAATTGGCCTCAATTGGCCTCAATTGGAATCAATAGGCCCAAATTGGCCTCAATTGGCAAAATTAGCCTAATTGCCACCATTAGTCTCAATTGGCCACAATTGTCCTAATTGGACTCTATTGGCATAATTGGCCTAAATTACCCTCAATTACTTTTAATGATCCCGAATTGGCTGAATTAGACTAGTTGGACTCAATTGGCCTAATTGGATTTGATTTGTCAAAATGGCCACAATTGGCCCAAATTGGCCGCAATTGGCTCCAATTGACCACAATTAGACCCAATTGGCCACAATTGGCTGCAATTGGCCTAATTGGACACAATTGTCTCAAATTGGCCTCAATTGGCCCCAATTGGCATAATTAACCTAATTGGCCACAATTTCCCACAATTGGCCTCAATTGGCCTATTTGGTCTATTTAGCATCAATTGGCGTCAATTGGCAGTTGGCCTCATTTTCCTAATTGACCTCAATTGTTCTCAATTGGCCTCATTTTACCGAATTTCCCTAATTGGACTCAATTCATGCAATTGGCCGAATTGGCCTCAATTCTTCTATGTGGCCTCAATTGGCATAATTGACCTCAATTGACCTCAATTTTCCTAATTGGCTTCAATTGGCTGAATTGCCCTCAATTGTCCTAACTGGCCTCAATTGGTTTGAGTTGGCTTAATTTTTCTAATTGGTCCAATTGGACTCAATTGACCAAATTGGATTCAATTGGCCTCAATTAGCCTAATTGTACTCAATTGGCCTAATTAACCTAATTGGCCACAATTTCCCACAATTGGCCTCAATTGGCTTAATTGGACTATTTAGAAACAATTGGCGTCAATTGGCAATTGGCATCATTTTCTTAATTAACCTCAATTGGTCTCAATTGGCCTCATTTTACCTAATTTCCCTAATTGGACTCAATTCGTGCAATTGTCCTAATTGGCCTCAATTGGGATCAATTGGCCCCAATTCTCCTACGTGGCCTCAATTGGCATAATTGACCTCAATTGACCTCAATTTTCCAAATTGGCCTCAATTGGATTAATGGGCCTAATTGGACTCAATTGGTTTGAGTTGTCTTAATTGTCTTAATTGGTCCAATTAGCCTCAATTGAAGAAATTGGCTTCAATTGGCCTCAATTAGCCTAATTGGACTCAATTGGTCTAATTAGGCATAATTGGCCACAATTGGCCCTCAGTTGTCTCCAATTGGCCTCAATTGGTCTCAATTGGACTAATTGGTCACAATTTGCTCAATTGGACATAATTGGCCTTACATGACCTTAATTGGCCTCAATTGGCCTAATTGACCTCCATTCGTCTCATTGGCCTCAATTGGACTCAATTGGCCTCCATTGGACTTAGTGGCATCAATTGGACTCTACTAGCCACAATTGACCATAATTGGCCTCAATTGGCCTCAAGTAGCTCAATTGGTCTAATTGACCTAATTAGCCACAATTGGCCTCAATTGGCCTTAATTGGACTATATAGGCCCAAATTGGCCTCAATTGGCCAAACTAGCCTAATTGGCCACAATTAGTCTCAATTGGCCACAATTTTCCTAATTGGACTCTATTGGCATAATTGGCCTAAATTACCCTCAATTGGTTTTAATTATCCCCAATTAGTCGAATTAGACTAGTTGGCCTCAGTTGGCCTAATTGGATTTGATTTGTCGAAATCGCCACAATTTGCCCAAATTGGCCGCAATTGGCTCCAATTGACCTCAATTAGACCCAATTGGCCGCAATTGGCCTAATTGGCCACAACTGGCCTAATTAACCTAATTGGCTGCAATTGCCCACAATTGGCCACAATTTTCTTAATTGGCCTATTTAGCGACAATTGGCTTCAATGGTTAATTGACCTCATTTTCCTAATTGACCTCAATTGGTCTCAATTGGACTCATTTTACATAATATCCCTAATTGGACTCAATCGTGCAATTGGCCTAATTGGCCTCAATTGGGATCAATTGGCCTAAATTCTCCTATGTGGCCTCAATTGGCATAATTGACCTCAATTGACCTCAATTTACCTAAATGGCCTCAATTGGCTGAATTGGACTCAATTGGCCTAATTGGACTCAATTGGTTTGAGTTGGCTTAATTGTCTTAATTGGTCCAGTTGGCCTCAATTGACCAAATTGGATTAAATTGGCCCCAATTTGCCTATTTGGACTCAATTGGCCTAATTAACCTAATTGGCCACAATTGCCCGCAGTTGGCCTCAATTGGATTAATTGGCCTATTTCGCGACAATTGGCGTCAATTGGAAATTGGACACATTTTCCTAATTGACCTCAATTGGTCTCAATTGGCCTCATTTTACCTAATTTCTCTAATTGGACTCAATTCGTGAAATTGTCCTAATTGGCCTAAATTGGGATCAATTGGCCCCAAATCTCCTATGTCGCCTCAATTGGCATAATTGACCTCAATTGATCTCAATTTTCCTAATTGGCCTCAATTGGCTGAATTGGTCTAATTGGACTCAATTGTTTTGAGTTGGCTTAATTGTCTTAATTGGTCCAATTGGCCTCAATTGACCAAATTTGCTTCAATTGGCCTCAATTAGCCTAATTGGAGTCAATTGGCCAAATTAGGCATAATTGGCCTCAATTGGCCCTCAATTGGATCCAATTGGCCTAATTGGTCACAATTGGATTAATTGGCCATAATTGGCCTTACTTGATCTTAATTGGCCTCAATTGTCCTAATTGGCCTCCATTCGTCTCATTGGCCTTAATTGGCCTCAATTAGCCTCCATTGGACTTAGTGTCCTCAATTGGACTCTACCAGCCTCAATTGACCATAATTGGCCTCAATTAGCCTCAAATAGATCAATTTGTCTAATTGACCTAATTAGCCAAAATTGTCCTCAATTGGCCTCAATTGGATTTAATAGGCCCAAATTGGCCTCAATTGGCCAAATTAGCCTAATTGGCCACAATTAGTCTCAATTGGCCACAACTGTCCTAATTGGACTCTATTGGTATAATTGGCCTAAATTACCCTCAATTGGTTTTAATTATCCCCAATTTGCTGAATTAGAGTAGTTGGCCTCAATTGGCCTAATTGGATTTGATTTGTCGAAATGGCCACAATTTGCCCAAATTGGCCGCAATTGGCTCCAATTGAGCTCAATTAGACCCAATTGGTCGTCATTGGCCGTAATTGGCCTAATTGGCCAGAATTGGCCTAATTAACCTAATTGGCCACAATTATCCACAATTGGCCTCAATTGGCTTAATTGGCCTATTTAGCAATAATTGGCGACAATTGGCAATTGGCCTCATTTTCCTAATTGGCCTCAATTGGTCTCAATTGGCCTCATTTTACCTAATTGCCCTAATTGGACTCAATTTGTGCAATTGGCCTAATTGGCCTCAATTGGCCTCAATTCTCCAATCTGGCCTCAATTGGCATAATTGACCTCAATTGACCCTAATTTTCCTAATTGGCCTCAACTGGCTGAATTGGCCTCAATTGACCTAATTGGCCTCAGTTGGTTTGAGTTGGATTAATTGTCTTAATTGGTCCAATTGGCCTCAACTGACAAATTTGGATTCAATCGGCCTCAATTAGCCTAATTGGACTCAATTGGCCTAATTAACCTAATTGACCACAATTGCCTGCAGTTGGCCTCAATTGGCTTAATTAGCCTATTTAGCGACAATTGGCGTCAATTGGAAATTGGCCTTATTTTCCTAATTGACCTCAATTGGTCCCAATTGGCCTCATTTTACCTAATTTCTCTAATTGGACTCAATTCGTGCAATTGGCCTAATTATCCTCAATTGGGATCAATTGGCCCCAATTCTCCTATGTGGCCTCAATTGGTATAATTGACCTCAATTGACCTCTATTTTTCTAATTGGACCCAATTGGCGGAATTGGCCTAATTGTCCTAATTGGCCTCAATTGGTTTGAGTTGGCTTAATTTTCTTAATTGGTCCAATTGTCCTCAATTGACCAAATTGGCTTCAATTGGCCCCAATTAGCCTAGTTGGACTCAGTTGGCCTAATTTAACTCAATTGGCCTCAATTTTCATAATTGGGAGTAATTGTCCTAAATGTCCTAGCTTTTCTAATTGGCCTAGTTGGCCTAATTGGCCTTATTGTCTTAAATGGATGAATTTTCCTCACTATCCTAATTGAAGGAATTGGATGAATTAGCCTCAATTGACATAATTGGACTCAATTGGCCAAATTTTCTTCAATTAGCTTCAATTGGCCTAATTGGCCCTAATTGACCTTATCGACCTAATGGGAATAATTGTCCTAATTGGCCTCAAGGGAAGAATTAGACACAATGAAGGCCAATTAAGGCCAATTGAGGCCAATTGAGGCCAATTAAGACCAATTGAGGCTAATTGGAGCCAAATGATCCAAATTAGGACAATTAGGCTATTTGAGGCCAATTGAGTCCAATTGAGGCCAATTCACCCAATTGAGTCCAATTGTGCCCAATTGTTTCCAATTGATTCCAATTAGTCCAATTGAAGCCAATTGAGGCTAATTAGACCAATTCAATTAATCGATCCTAATTGTAGCCAATTGAGGACAATTGAGGCCAATTGTGGCCAATTGAGGCCAATTGAAATCAATTAGAAAAATTGAGGCCAATTGGGGCCAATTTGGCCAATTGAGTCCAATTGAGGCCAATTGCAACCAATTGAGGCCAATTGAGGCTTATTCGAACAATTGAGTCCATTTGACTCAAATTGATACCAATTGAGGCTAATTATCCCAATTGAGTCCAATTAAGGCCAATTGAGGCCAATTAAGACAATTGAGGCTAATTAAGGCCAATTGGGCCAATTCAAGACAATTGAGTCTAATTGAGTCCAATTTATCCAATTAGACCAGTTGAGGCCAATTGGGGTCAATTAAGGCCAATTGAGCTCAATTGCGGCAAATTGTGTCAATATGGGGCCAATTGAGACTAATAAGTCCAATTGTGCCATTTGGGGCCAATTGAGGCCAATTGCGGCCAATTGTGAGCAATTGGGGCCAATTGAGTTCAATTTGTGCCAAATAGGCCAATTAGGCCAATTGAGGTCAATTAAGGAAATGGAGTCCAATTGAGTCCAATTGAGACCAATTAGGCCAATTGAGACCAATTGAGACCAATTGAGGCCAATTTAGTCCCAATTAGCAGATTGGGACTAGTTTGTTCCAATTGAGTCCAATTATGCTAATTGAGGCAAATTGAGTCCAATTGAGGCTAATTAAACTAATTGAGGCCAATTGAGTCCAATTGAGGCCACATGGGGCCAATTGAGGAAAAAAGAGTCTAATTAAGGCCAATTAGGATAATTGAGGCCAATTGAGGCCAATTGAGGTCAATTATGCTAATTGAGTCGAATTGGAGCCAACTGAGGCCATTTGAGTCCAATTGAGTCCAATTAAGACCAATTAGGTCTTTTTATCCAATTGAGGCCAATAAGGCCAATTGAGGCTAATTGAGGTCGGTTAGACCAATTAAGGCCAATTGTGGCCACTTGAGAGAAATTGAGGTCACTTGATGCCAATTGAGGCCCCTAGGCCAAGTGACTCAAATTGAGGCAAATTACGCCAATTAGGTCAACTGAGACCACTTAGAAAAATTAAGGAAATTTGTGTCCAATTAGGCCAATTGAGTCCAATTTGGCCAATTGAGGCCAATTAGGCCAATTGAGGCTAATTGAACAAGGTGAGGCAAATTCGACCAATTGAGGCCAGTTCGGACAATTCAGGCCAATTCAGGCCAATTACAAAAATTGAGGTTAATTGGGGTCAATTAGAACAATTGAGCCTAATTTTTCTCAATGGGACTCAATTCATCACAATTTTCCTAATCGATCTCAATTGGACTCAATAGGCCTCAATTAGACTCATTGGCCTCAATTGGCTAATTAACCTAATTTGGCCTCAATTAGCCTAATTGGCATCAATTGGCCTCAACTGACTAATTAGTCTCAATCGGCCTCAATTAGACTAATTGGCCTCAATTGGCTTCAATTGGAATAATTGGACTTAATTGGCCTAATAGGCATCAATTGACCTAATTGGATTTAATTGAACTCAATTGGCCTCAATTGGAAAATTGGCCAAATTGGGTTCAATTGGGCTCAATTCTCAATTGGTCTCAATTGTCCTCAATTGGCTTCAATTGGGCTCAATTAGCCTCAATTCACATAATTGGTGTCAATTGGCGTCAATTGGCCTCAATTGGCCCCAATTGGCAACAATTGGCCTCAATTGGCAACAATTGGCCTCAATTGGCCTCAATTGGACTCAATTGGACTCAATTGGCCTCAATGGGCCTCAATTGGTGCAATCGGCCTAATTGGCCTAATTGGCCTCCTTTGACCTCAATTGGCTTAATTGTCTCAATTGACTAAATTGGATTCAATTGGCCTTAATTGGCCTCAATTGACCTAGTTGGCCTCAATTCGCGTTAATTGGCCTAATTGGGCATAATTACCCTCAATTGGCCTAATTGGCTCGAATTGGTCTCAATTGGCCTCAATTGGCTTTACTTGGACCCAATTAGCCTTATTTGGCCCAAATGTGCCTCAATTGAGGCCCAATTGTCCTCAATTGACCTAATTGGGCACAATTGACCTCAATTGGCCTAATTGTGCATAATTGGCCTCAATTGGCCTTCAATTGGACCCAATTATCCCCAATTGGCCTCAATTAGTCTAATTGGTCACAATTGGTCCTCCATTGGTCCTAATTGGCCTTAGTTGGCCTTAATTGGCCTCAATTGGCCTAATTGGCCTCTATTGGTCTGATTGGCCTCAATTGGCCTCAGTGGCCTCACTTGGCCTCTACTAGCCTCAATTGGCCCGAATTGTCCTTAATTAGCCTCATGTAGTCAATTGGCCTCGTGGACCTAATCAACCATAACTGGCCTCAATATCCCCAAATTGTCTTTAGTTGGAAAATTGAGGACATTTGCGGCAAATTAGGCCACTTGAGGCCACTCGATGCTGATTAGGCCACTTGAGGCCAATAGAGGCCACTTGAGGGAAATTGAGGCCACTTGATGCCAATTGTGGCCAATTGTGGCCCCTAAACCAAGTGATGCCAATTGAGGCCAATTAGCCCTATTAGGTCAACTGAGACCAATTAGGAAAATTGAGGACATTTGCAGCCAATTAAGATAATTGAGGATAATTGAGACCAATTGATTCTAATCCAACCAATTGAGGCCAGTTTGGACAATTGAGGCTAATTGAGTCCAATTACACAAATTGAGGTTAATTGTGGCCAATTAGGGCAATTGAGCTTAATTTTTCTCAATGGCCTCAATTCGCCTCAATTGGCCTAATCCGTCTCAATTGGCCTCAATAGGCCTCAATGGGACTCATTGGCATCAATTGGCTAATTGACTTAATTTGGCCTCAATTGGCCCCAATTGGTCCCAATTGGCCTCAATTGGCCTAATTGGACTTAATTTACCTCAATTGACTAATTCTCCACAATTTTTCCTCAATTGGCCTCAGTTGGCCTAATTGGCCTCAATTGGACTAATTGGCGTCAATTGGCTTAATTGGCCTCAATTGGCCCAATTGGCCTTAATTGGATTTAATTGGCCTTAATTGGCCAATTGGCTTAATTGTCCAATTGGGCTAATTAGGCTCAATTGGTCTCAATTCTCAATTGGTCTCAATTCTCAATTTGTCTCAATTTTCCTCAATTGGATTAAATTGGCTTCAATTAGCCTCAATTCACCTAATTTTCCTCAATGGGTCTCAATTGGCCTCAATTGGTGTAATCGACCTAATTGGCCTCAATTGATCTAATTGCCCTCCTTTGGTCTTAATTGGCCTAATTGTCTCAATTGATCAAATTGGCCTCAATTGGCATGAATTGGCCTCAATTAGCCTAATTGGCATCAATTTGCCTAATTGATCATAATTGCCCTCAATTTTCCTCATTGGTCCTAATTGGCTTCAATTGGCCGCAATTGGCCTCAATTGGCCTCAATTGGACCAAATGGGCCTCAATTGAGGCCCAGTTGTCCCCAATTTCCCTAATTGGGTGTTATTGACATCAATTGGCCTTATTGAGCATAATTGGACTCAATTTGCCTCAATTGGCCCTAATTAGCCTTATTTTGACTTAATCGACATTAATTGGCCTAATTGTTCTCCATTGGTCTGATTGGCCTCAATTGGCTCAATTGGCCTTAGTGGCCTCAATTGGCCTCTACTGGCCTCAGTTGTCCCTAATTAGCCTTAATTAGCATAAAGTAGCTCAATTTGTCTAATTGGCCTAATTTTCCACAATTGGCCTTAATTGGCCTCAATAGGTCCAAATTGGCCTCAGTTTGTCGAATTAGCGTAATTGGCTTCAATTTCCCACAACTGTCCAAATTGGACTCAATTGGCATAATTGGCCTCAATTTCCCTCTATTGGTCTCCATTATCCCTAATTGTCCATATTAGAAAAATTGGGCTCAATTGGCCTAATTGGCATCAATTTGTCAACTTGGCCACAATTGGCCGCAATTATCCCCAATTGGTCGCAATTCGCCCCAAATGGTCACGATTGGCCTCAATTGGCCATAATTGGACTAATTGGCCTAATTGGCCACAATTGGCCCCAATTGGCTCTAATTGTCCTTAATTGGCCATAATTGGCCTAAATAGACACAATTGCCCACAATTGGCCTCAATTGGCTTAATTGGCCTATTTGGCGACAATTGGTCTAAATTGGAAATTGGCCTCATTTTCTTAATTGGCCGCAATTAGCCTCAATTGGCATCACTTTACCTAATTAGACTAAATTGACTAAATTTTCACAATTGGCCTAATTGGCCTCAATTGTGATCAACTGGCCTTAATTTCCTAATTGGCCTCAATTGGTATAATTGACCTCAATTGACCTCAATTTTCCTAATTGGCCTCAATTGGCTGAATTGGCCTCAATTGGACGCCATTGGTTTGAGTTGGATTTATTGGACTAATTGGTCGAATTGGACTCAATTGACCTAATTGGCCACAATTGGCCTCAATTATCTTAATTGGCCTAATTTTCCCCAATTGGCCTCAATTTTCCTAATTGGGAGTAGATAACCTAAATGGCCTAGTTGGCCTAATTGGCCTTATTTTCTTAAATGGATGAATTATCCACACTGGCCTAATTGAACGAATTGGAAAAAATAGCCTCAGTTGACCTAATTGGACTCAATTGGCCTAATTAGCCCTAATTGGCCTCATTGACCTAATTGGAATAGTGGGCCTAATTGGGCTCAATGGATGAATTAGACACAATGAACTAATTTTCCAAATTAAGCTAATTGACCAAAGTGTCCCCAATGTCCTAATTTTCCTATTTGAACGAATTGGCCAAACTGACCATAATTAACCTCAATTCGCCTAATTCGCCTAATTGGACTCAACTGTCCTCAATTGGATTTATTGGCCTAATTGGCCTCAATTGGCCTCAGCAGACCTAAATTGGCCACAACTGGCCTCAATTTTTCAAATTGTCCTCAATTGGCCTTATTAACATCAATTTATCTCGATTGGACTCAATTCTCCATGTTGTCCAAATTGTCCTCGATTGGCCAAAATTGGGCGAATTCACCTCAATTGACCTAATTGGCCTCAATTTCCCTAAATTTTCCTAATTGGCCTCAATTTTATAAATTTTCCTCAATTGGCTTAATTGTCCTAATTTTCCACAATTGGCCTTATTTTCCAAATTTTCCTTATTGGTCTAAATTTTCCTATTTGTCCTAATCGGCCTCAATTGGCCTCAATTGGTCTCATTTTCCACAATTGGCCTCAATTATTCTGATTGAGCTTAATTGGCATAATTGTAATAATTGACCTAATTGGTCTCAATGGCCTAATTATCCTAATTGACCTAATTGGACTCAATCAGCCAAATTGGCCTTAATTGGCCTTAATTGGCCTCAATTTTCCTAATTGTTCTAATTGGCCTCACTGGACAAATTGGAATAACTGAAAAAATTGGCCCAATTGGCCAAATTATCCTCAATGGCCTAATTGGCCAAGTTGGTCTCAATTGGTCTCAATTGGAATCAATTTGTCTAATTCACAAACATAGTCTCAATTGGCCTCAATTGGCCTAATTGTACTCAATTTCCAAATTTTCCTAACACGAAAAATTGGCCTCAATGTCCATATTGGCCTCAATTCACCTCAATTCGGCTAATTAGACTAATTGCCCTCAATTTTCATATTTGGCCAAACTGGCTTCAATTTCCCTCAATTGGACTCAATTGGAATAATTGAACTCCATAGAACTCAATATTCCTAATTGGTTTCAATTGACCTCAATTGCTAGAATTGACCTCAATTGGCCTAATGGGACTAATTGGCCTCAATTGACCTGAATTGGCATAATTGTTCTAATCGGCCTCAATTGGACTTAGTTGGATACTATTGGCCTCATTGGCCTAATTGGACTCAATTAGTATTAATTGGCCTAATTGGCCTCAATTTCTTTAATTAGATTTAATTGGCCTTATTGAACTCAGTTGGCCTAATTCATATCAATTCACCTTAATTATTCTAATTTGAATGACTTGGCCTAATTGAAGTCAATTGGCCTCAATTTTCCTTATTGGCCTCAGTTGGCTTAATTGGCCTAATGGGCATTAATGGGCATCAATTTTCCTCAATTGGCCTAATTAGCCTCAATTGACATCAATTTTCCTAATTGGCCTTAATTGGCCTAATTGTACTAATTATCCTAATTGGACTCAATGACCAAATTGACCTCAATGGTCTAATTGAACTTATTGGCCTAATTGGGAGAATTGGCCTCAATGGCCTAATTGGCCTAAATTGGGCTCAATTAGCCTAATTAGGCTAATTAGACTCAATTGGACTAATTGGCCTCAATTGGACTAATTGATCTCAATTGGCATAATTGGATTGAATTGGTCTTTTTGGAAAAATTGACATAATTATCCTCAGTTGGCATCAATTTGCCTAATTAGAGTATGTGGAATTAATTGGACTTATTTGCCTAGTTTTCCAAACTGGTCTGAATTGGATTAATTGGCCTCAATTGGTATCAATTGGTCTAATTGGCCTTAAATGGCTTAATTTTCATAATTTTCCTAATCATCCTTAATTGGCCTATTTGGCTGAATTGGCCCTAGTTGGGCTCAATTGAACTCAATTGGTATAATTGGCATCAATTGGCCTAATTGGACTCAATTGTCCTTCTTGGCATAATAGACCTAATTGGATTCAAGGTCTAATTGTCCTAATTTGCCTAATTGGCCTAATTGTGCTAAATTGTGATCAATTATTCTAATGCTCTTAATTATCTTCAATGGCCTAATTGTCCTAATTGGCCTAATTGGCATAATTGTATTCAGTTGGCCTCAATTAACCTAATTGAAAAAATTAGTATCAATTCTCTAAATTGGCCTAATTAACATAATTGTTAATTGGTATAATTGGCCCCAATTGGAATTAATTGGATGAATTGGCCTAATTGGCCTAAAAAATCCATATTGGGCTAATTGGCGTCAGTTGGCCTAATTGCCCACAATTCTCCTCAATTGGTCTAATTTGTCTAATTGGCCTCAATTACTCTAATTGCCCACAATAGGCATAATTTGCCTAATTTTCATAATTGGCCTAAGTGAACTAATTATCACAATTGGCCTAATTGGTTTCAATTGTGCAAAATTGGTATTAATGATCCAAATTGGCCAAATTGGAATAAATTGGTTTAATTAGCCTAATTGGCATAGTCGGCCTAATTGGACTCAATTGGACTCAATTGGTCGAATTGGCCATAATTGGAATATTTTTCTTAATTTTCCTAATTGACCTAATTTGGCCTCAAATAGTATTAGTGGACAAATGGGCCTCAATTTTCCTAATTGGCTTAACCAGAATAAATGGGCTCAATTGTCCTAATAGGCCTAATTGGTCTAATTGAACTAATTGGTCTCAATTAACCTAATTGGCCTCAACTGGAAAAATTGGCTTAATTGCCCTAATTAGCCTCAGTTGACCACAATTGGTCTTATTGGCCTAATTTGCCTCATTTTGCCTAATTGGACTCAATTGCTTCAATTGGCCTCAATTGGCCTAACTTCCCGAATTTCCCTAAATTGACTCAATTGGCCAATTTGGCCTAAATTGGCCCAATTGGCCTCAATGGACTCAATTGGCCTAATTGGGCTCAAATGGGCTCAATTAGGCTCAATTGTCCTAATTGGCCTCAATTGGCCTCAATTGGCCTTAATTGGAATCTATTGACCTAAATTGACCTAATTCGCCTCAATTAGCCTCAATTGGCCTAATTGGACTTAGTTTCCCTTAATTGCCTTAACTGGCCTCAATTTCCCTCAAATTGCCTAATTGGCATCAATCGATGATAATTGGCCTCATTGGCATCAATTCGCCTCAATTCGCCTAAATTCACCAAAATTGGCCTAAATTGGCCTCAATTTGCATAATTATCCTAGTTGGCCTCAATTGGCCCCAATTGGCCTCAATTAGCTTCATCGGCCTCAAGGGGGCCCAATTGGCTAATTGGTCTCAATTAGCCTCAATTGGTCACAATTGGCCTCAATTGGTCTCAATTAGACCAAATTGGGCTATTTTGCCTCAATTTATCTCAACGGTCCTCAATTGACTTCAATTGACCTCGGTTGGCCTTAAGTGGCATCAATTGGCCTCACTTGTCCTCAGTTGGACTCACATGGCCCAATTAGCCTCAATTTGCCATAATTGGCCAGAATTGACCTCAATTGACCTAATTTCCCTCAATTTCCCTCAACTGGCCTCAATTGGCCTCAATTATCCTCAATTATCCCCAATTGGCCTCAATTGGCCTAATTGGACAAATTGGACTAATTAGCGTTAATTGGCCTCAATTGCCCTCAATTGGCATAATTGGTCTCAATTGGCCTCATTTGGACTCATTTGGCCTCAAATGGTCTCAATTGGCCTAATTGCAGTCAATTGGCCTTAATTAGCCTCAATTGGCATAATTGGACACAATTAGCCTCAATTACGCTCAATTGGCCCCAATTGGACTCAATTGGCACAATTGGACTATTTGGCCTCAATTGGCCTCAATTTTCCTAATTGGCCTTAGTTAGCCTCAAGTGGCGTAACGGGCCTAATTGGTCTAATTGGCCTCAATTGGCCTCTAATGGCTTCAATTGGCCTAATTGGCTTAATTGGCCTCAATTGGACTCAATTGTCGTCAATTGTCCTGGTTGTTCTCAACTGGCCGTAATTGGCCGCAATTGGCCTAATTTGGCATCAAATGGCCTCAATTGGATTCAATTAGCCTAATGGGACTCAATTGTCCTAAATAGGCCGCAAAAGGCCTCAATTGGATTCTATTTGCCTCAATTTTCCTTAATTGTCCTCAATATGACCCATTCACTTCAATTTGATACAATTGGCTTCAATTTGCCAAATTTGGCTTAATTGGCCCCAATTGGCCACAACTGAGCTCAATTGGTCTCAATTGGTCTTAATTGGCCTTCATTGGCCTAATTGGCCTCAATTGGCTCAATTGTCCTAATTGGCCACAATTGGTCTCAATTGGCCTCAATTGGGATCAATTAGCCTAATTGGAGTCAAATGATATAAATTGGTCTCAATTAGCCTCAATTGGGATAATTGTCATAATTGGCCCCAATTGCCGTCAATTTGCCTAAATTGGAATAATTTGCCTCAATTGGCCTCAATTGGCATCAGTTGGCCCCAATTTGTCTCAATTGTCCTAATTGGCATAAATTTGTATCAATTAATCTAGTTGGCCTCAACTGACCTATATTGCCCTCAATTGGCCAAATTGGCCTCAATTACCACTATTAGCCTAATTGGCCTCAATTGGCCTAATTGGCCTAATTGGCCTAATTGTCGTCTATTGGCCTCAATTGGACTAATTGGCCTCAATTGAGACTCAATTGGACTAATTGGCCTCAATTGAGACTCAATTGGACTAATTGGCCTCAATTAGCCTCAATTGGCCTAATTCATTCCAATTGTCCTCAATTGGCCTAAATTGGCCTAATTTGCATAAGTTAGCCTAATTGGCCTCAATTGGCTTCAATTGTCCTAGTTGGCCTCAACTAGCCTCAATTGACCTCAATTGGTTTAATTTTCCCAATTGGCCTCAATTGTCCTCAATTGGACTTAATTGGTTTATTTGCCCTCAATTGGCCTCAATTGGCCCCAATTGGCCTCAATTAGACACAATTGGCCCAATTCACCTAATTTGTGTCAATTGGTCTAATGGGCCTCAATGGTTCTCAATTGGCCTAATTGCCCTCAATTGGCCTAATTGTCATCAATTGGCCTAATTCGACTCAATTGGCCTTAATTGGCCTCAATTGGTATCAATTAGCTTAATGAGCATCAATTGTACTCAATTAGCCACAATCAGTCTTAACTGACCTAATTGGACTTAATCGGCCCAGTTGGACTCAATTGGCTACAATTGACCTCAATTGGCCGCAATTGGCCTCAATTGGCTGCAATTGACCTTAATTGGCCTAATTGGGCTCAATTGGTTACAGTTGGTCTCAATTGGCCACAATTGGCCTCAATGGGCCCCAATTAGTCGAATTGGATGAATTTTCCTCAATTGGCCTCAATTGGCCTAATTGGCCGCAAATGACCCCTATTGTTCACAAATGCCCTCAATTGGCCTTATTGGCATTAATTGGAATAAATTGGGCTCAATTGGACTAATTGGTCTCAATTGGCATTAATTAACCTAATTGACCTAATTGGCATAATTGGCCTAAATTGGACACAATTGGCCTCTGTTAGCTCAATTGGATTGAAATGGCATGAATTGGCCTAATTGGTCTAATTGGTCTCACCTGGTCTTAATTTGCATCAATTGGCAATAATTTGTCTCAATTGGCCAAATTGGCCTCAATTGGCCTCAATTCACCTCAATTCGCATAATTGGCCTAATTGGCCTGAACTGGCCTCAATTACCCACAATTGGCCTAATTTGGATCAATTGGATTCAATTGGCCTCAACTAGCCTAATTGGCCTCATTTTGTCTCAACTGGACTCAATATGCCTAATTTTCCTCAATTGGTCATAATTGACATAATTAGCCTCAATTGGCTAAATTGGCCTAATTGGCCTCAATTGGTCCCAATTGGGCTCAATTGGCCTAATTGGCCTAATTGGATTAATTGGACTCAATTGAACTCAATTATTCTCAAATGGCCCCAATTGGCCTAATTGGCCTTAATAGTTGTAAATAGCTTAATTCACCTCAATTGGCCTCAATTGACCTAATTGGTCTCAATTGGCCTCAATTGGTCTAATTGGCCTCAATTGCCCTCAATTGGCCTCATTTGGCCACAATTGGGGTAATTGGCCTAATTGCCCTCAATTGGCCTCATCTGACCTATTTGGCCACAATTGGCCTCAATTGGGATCAATTAACCTGAATTGGTCCCAATTGGCACCATTGCCCTCAATTAGCCTAAATTGGCTAAATTATGCTCAATTGGCCTCGATTGAACTCAATTGTCCTGAATTGAACTCAATGGCATCAATTGGACTCTATTGGACAAAACTAGCCTCAATTGACCTCAATTGGCCATAATTGGCCACAAGTTGGAAAATTAACCTCAATTAGCTTGAATTATCCTAATTGATTTAATTGTCTCAACTAGACTGAATTGGACTCAACTGGATTAAATGGGATCAATTAGCTCAATTGGACTTAATTGGCCTCAATTGGCCTAAATGGCCTTAATTGGCCTTAATTGGTCTTAATTGGCCTCCATATAGCTCAATTGGAATAACTGGCCAAAATTAGCCTCAATTGGTTGTAATTGGTCTCAATTGGCCTCAATTGGCATCAATTTTCCTAAATTGGCCTAATTGGCTTAATCGGACACAATTAGACTCAAATAGAATCAATTGGGATCAATTGGACTAATTATTCTTGAATGGCCTCAATTGGACTCAATTGGGTTCAATTTCTCTCCACTGGACTAATTGGTCTCAATAGGCCTCAGTTGGCGTCAATCGGCCTAATGGGATTCAATTGCCCTCAATTGACCTCAGTTGGCCGAATTGGCCTCACTTTTCCCAATGGGCATCGATTGGCCACAATTATCCCCAATTGGCCTAATTGTTCTCAATTGCCCACAATTTGGATAATTGGCCCCAATTGGCCCCAATTGGCCACAATTTGCCTAATTAGCCTCAATTGAACTCCATTGGTCGTATTGGCTTAACTAGCCTAATAGGCCTCAATTGGCCTCAATTGGCCTAATTGGCCTAATTGGCCTCAATTGGCCTCAATTGGCCTTAATTGGGATCAATTGGCCTAATTTCTATTAAATGATATTAATTGACCTCAATTAGCCTCAATTGGCCTCAATTGGCATGACCTCAATTGGCCTAATTGGATTTAATTAGCATCAATTGGAATCAATTGGCTTCAGTTGGCCTAATTGGCCTCACTGGGCCTCAATTGGCCCAAATTGGTCTCAATTAGCCTAATTGGCCTCAATTAACCTAATTGGACACATTGGCCTCAATTGGCATCAATTGACATCTATTGGCCTAATTGGGATCAATTGGCATAATTGGCCTAATTGATCTCAATTGGCCACAGTTGGCCACAATTGGCCGAATTGGCCTCAATTTCTCCTAATGGGACTCAATTAGACTAATTGAACTAGTTGTCCTCAATTGGTCTAATTTGGACTGAATTGGTCTTAATTGGCATAATTGGCCACAATTGTCCTTAAATAGTCTCAATTGCCATCAATCGGCCTAATGGACCTCAATTGACCTGAATTGACCCCAACTGAGCCAAATTGGCCTAAAAAAGGCTCAATTGGCCTCAATTGGCATGGATTGGCCTAATTGTTCTCAATTACTCTCAATTGGTCTCAATTGGCCTCAATTGGGCTAATTGGCCTCACTTGGCCTTAATTGGCTTCAATGGGTATCAAATGGGCTCAATTGGAAATTTTGGCCTCAATTGGCCTTAATTGGCCTCTATTGGTCTCAATTGGCCTCCATTGGCCGAATTAGCCTCAATTGGACTCAATTGGATCAATTGAACTAATTGAACTCAATAGGCCACAATTGGCCTCAATATTTCATAATTGATCTAATTGATATCAATTGGCCTCAATTTGTCTCAGTTTTCCTCAATTAGCCTGAACTAGCACCAATTGGACCTAATTGACCTCATTGACCTAACTGAACGAATTGGACCTGATTGGAATTAATTGGACTTAATTGGCCTAATTGGCCTCAATTAGAAAAATTGGCCTCAATTGGTCTTAATATCAATTGGCCACAATTGGACACAACTGGCCTCAATTGGCTATATTGTCCAAATTGTCTTAATTAGCCTAATTGGCCTCAATTGGCCATAACTGTCTCGAATTGGCCTTAATTGGCCTAATTAGCCTCAACTGGCCTCAATTGGACTAATTGGCCTCAACTGGCCTTAGTTGCCCTCAGTTGCCTCAATTGGCATAATTGGCCTCAATTGGACTTAATTGGCTTCAATTGGCCCAATTGGCCTCAATTTGCCTCAATTTGCCTCAATTTTCCTCAACTAGCCCCAATTAGTCCCAATTGGACTCAAATAGCCTCAGTTGGCCTCCAATGGCCTCAAATTGCCTCAAATAGCCTTAATTGGCCTAATTGGACTCAATTAAACTCAATGGGCATCAATTGGCTGTAATTAGCCTCAATTGGCCTCAATTGACCTAATTGGACATAATTGTCATCAATTGTCGAAATTGGACTCGATAAGACTCAATTAGTCTTGGTTTTCCTAGTTGGCCTCAATTGGCCTCAATTGACTTAATTGACCTCATTTTTCCTAAACTGGCCTTAATTGGCCTCAATTGGCATAATTGACCTAATTGGACTCAATTGGCATCAATTGGCCTCAATTGGCTTAATGGGGATCAATTGGGCTTAATAGGCCTAAATTGGCCTAAATTGGCTAATTGACCTCAATTTTCTCAATTGGCATTGATTGCCCTAATTGGCCTCGGTTGGCCTAATTGGCCTCACATGGCCTCCATTGGCCTCAATTGGCTTCAACTGGACGACTTAGCCTTAATGGGATTCAATTGGCCTAATTGGCCTCAATTGGTATTAATTGGCCTCAATTGGGATAATTGGCCTTAATTTTTCTAATTTGCCTCAATTGAGCTCAATAGGACTCAATTGGATGAATTTTCCTAATTCACCTAATTGGCCTCAATTGGCCTAATTGGATTAATTTGTCGAAATTGGCCTAAAATGGCCTCAATTTTCATCAATTGACCTCAATTGGCCTCAATTTTCCTAATTGTTCTCAATTGGCCAAAGTTGCTTAATTAGACTCAATTGGTATCAATTGGCCTAATTGGGCTCAATTTTCCTCAATTGGCCCCAATTGACCTCAATTGGCCTAACTGTGTCATATTTGGCCTAATTGGCATAATTGGTCTCAATTGGACTCAATTGGACTAATTGGTCTCAATTGTAATCAATTCGCCTAATTGGCCTCAATTGGCCTAATTAGCTTCAATTGGATTCGATTACCCTAACAGGCTTCAATTTTCCTAGTTGGCATCAATTGGCCTCATTGCCTAATTGGTTTCAATAGTTCTAATTGGGGTAATTTGCATCAATGAGCCTCAAATAGACTCAAAGGCCTTAATTGGAACAATTGGCCTCAATTGGGCTCAAATTGCCTCAATTGTCCCAGTTGGCCTCAATTGGCCCAATTGGACTTAATTGTCCATAATGGGCCTAAATTTGGGTTAATTGACCTCATTTGGCCTCAATTGGCCTAATTGGACTCAGTTGGCCTCAATTAGCATTAATTTCCCATAATTGGCCTCAATTTGCAACAACAATTGTCCTCAATTGGCCTAATTGTCTTTATTTGGCCTAATTGGACTCAATTGGTCTCAATTGGCATCTATTGGCCCCAATTGGCCTCAATTGGACTCAATTGGTCGAATTGGACTAATTTGATTCAATTGGTCTCAATTGGCCCGAATTGGTCTATTTTGGGCTCAATTGGTCGAATTGGCCTCAATTTGCTTCAACATGCCTTAATTGGCCTCAATTGGAATCAATTGGTCTAATTGGCCTTAATTGCTTTCAATTTCCCTCAATTTCCCCCAATTAACCTCAATTAACCTAATTGGCCTCAATTGGCCGTAATTGACATCGTTTGGAATCAATTGGCCATAATTGGTCTCAATTGACCGTAGTTGGCCACAATTGGTCTCAATTGGCCCCAATTGGCCTAATTTGGTCTAGTTAGATTAATTTGCCACAATTGACCTCAATTTACCTAATTGGAATCAATTGGCCTCAAACGGCCCAATTGGCCTCAATTGGGCTCTATTAGCCTCAATTTATCTAAGTGGCCTAATTGAACCCAATCGGCCTCAATTGTCCACAATTGGCCTTATTGGGCTCAATTGAACTCAATTTACCTCAATTGGCTAAATTGGCCTAATTGGCCTAATTGGGCTCAATTGGTACAATTGGCCACCATTGGTCTAATTGGCATAATTGGCCTCAATTGGCCTAATTGGCCTTGATTTAACTCAATTTGCATCAATTGGCCTAATTGATCTCCATTGGCCTAGTTGACCTCAATTTGCCTCAATTGGCCTAATTGCCCTCAAGTGGCATCAATTGTACTAACTGGCCTCAATTGAAATAATTTACCTAATTTGCCTCAATTGGCCTCAATTGGATCAATTGGCCCCAATTGGCCTCAATTGGCCTCAATTGAACTAATTGGCCTCAATTGACCATAATTGGTCTCAATTAGCCTCAATTGGCCTAATTTGGCTAAATTGGCACCAATTTGGCTCAATTGGCACCAATTGGGCTCAATTGGCACCAATTGGTCTTAATTGCCCTCAATTGGCCTCAATGGGCCTCAATAAGACTAATTGGACCCAGTTGGCCTCAATGGGCATCAATTGGCCACAATTATGCCCAATTGGCCTCAATTGTTCTCAATTGGCCTCAATTGGACAAATGGGCCTTAGTTGGCCTAAATTGGCCTAACTGGACTCAATTGGGATCAATTGGCCGAATTGGCCTCTATTGGACTCAATTGGCCTCAATTAGCCTCAATTGGCTTGATTTAACAACAATTGGCCTAACTGGCCTCTATTAGCACCAATTGGCCTCATTGATCTCATTGGCCTCAAGTGGCCTAATTGGGATCAAGTGGCCTAAATTTCCCTCAAGTGGTCTGATTGACCTCAATTGGCCTCAATTTCCTCAATTAACCTAATTGGCCTCAATTGGTCTAATTGGCCTCAATTTGCCTCAGTTTTTCTAATTGGACTCAATTGCGTCAATTGGCCTCAATTGTCCTAATTTCCCGAATTGGCCTCAACTGGTCAAATTGGCCTAAATTGGCCCAATTGGCCTCAATGGCCCCAATTGGCCTAATTGGGCTCAATTGGGCTCAATTGGGCTCAATTGGCCTAATTGGCCTCAATTGGATTAAATTGACCTCAATTGGCCTCAATTTCCCACAATTGGTCTAAATTGACCTAATTCGCCTCATTTTTCCTAATTGGACTCAGTTTCCATTAATTGGCCTAACTAGCCTCAATTTCCCTCAATTAGCCCAATTGGCATAAATTGGCCATAATTGGCCTCATTGGCATCAATTCACCTCAATTCACCTCAATTGGCCCAAATTAGCCTCAATTGGCCTCAATTGGGCTAATTGTGCTCAATTGGACTAATTGGCCTCAATTGGGCAGTTGGCCCCAACTGGCCTCAATTGGATTCATCAGCCTCAATGAGCCTCTATTGGCCTAATTGGTCTCAATTGGCCTCAATTGGTCTTTATTGAACCAAATTGGCCTAATATACCTCAATTGGTCTTAATTGTCCTCAATTGGTCTCAATTGACCTCACTTAGCCTTAAGTGGCCTCAATTGGCCTCACTTGGCCTCAATTGGCCTCACTTGGGCCAATTGGCCTCAATTTGCCATAATTTGCACCAATTGGCCTCAATTGGCCTCAATTGGCCTCAATTTCCCTCAATTGGCCTCAATTGGACTTAATTAGTCTCAATTGGCATAATTGGACACAATTTGCCTCAATTAGGCTCAATTGGCCCCAATTGGACTCAATTGGCCTAATTGGTCTATTTGGCCTCAATTGGCCTCAATTAGCCTATTGGACTTAGTTCGCCTCAAGTTGCATAATTGGCCTAATTTGTATAATTAGCCTCAATTGGCCTCTAATGGCCTCAATTGGCCTAATTAGCCAAATTGGCCTCAATTGGACTTAATTTTCATCAATTGGCCTGGTTGGCCTCAATTGGATGTAATTGGAAACAATTGTCCTAATTTGGCCTCAATTGTCTTCAATTAGCCTAATGGGACTCAATTGGTCTAAATAAGCCCCAATGGGCCTCAATTGGCCCTATTTGTCCTTAATTTTCCTCAATTGGACTTAATTGGCTTCAATATGACAAATTAGCATCAATTGGCTACACTTGGCCTCAATTGGGCTCAATTGGTCTCAATTGAGCTGAATTGGTCTCAATTGGCCTCAATTGGCCCCCATTGGCCAAATTAGAATCATTTGGCTCAATTGGCCTAATTGGCGATAATTGGCCTCAATTGGGATCAATTGGCCTAATTGGAGTCAAATGACCTCAATTGGTCTCAATTGTCCTCCATTGCCCTAATTGGTATAATTGGCATAAATTGTAGTCAATTGGACTCAATTGGCATAATTAGCCTCAATTGGCCTCAATTGGCATTAGTTGGCCCCAACTTGTCTCGATTGGCCTAAATGGAATAAATTTGTGTCAATTAATCTAGTTGGACCCTATTGGCATAATTGGCTTCAAGTGGCCTATATTGGTCTTAACTGGCCTAATTGGCATTATTGGCCTCAATTGGCACAATTGGCCTAATTGGCCACAACTGGCCTCAATTGGCTTAATTGGCCTAATTGGCCTAATTGGCGTTTATTGGCTCAATTAGGCTAATTGGCCTCAATTAGACTCAATTGGCCTAATTCGTTCCAGTTGTCCTCAATTGGCCTAAATTTGCCTAATTGGTATAAATTATCCTAATTGGCGTCAATTGTCCTCAACGGGTCTCAATTGCCGTATTTGCCCTCAATTGGTCTCAATTGGGCCCAATTGGCCTTAATTGGCTCCCAATTGGACTAATTCATCTAATTAACCTTAATTGGTCAAATGGGCCTCAATTGGACTCAATTGGACTAATTGGCTTCAATTGGCCTAATTAACCTCAATTGGCCTAATTCGCCTCAATTGGCCTTATTTGGCCTATTTGGCCTTAATTGGCCCAATTACCCTCAATTGGTCTCAATTGACATCAATTAGCTTAATGGGCCACAATTGGACTCAATTAGCTACAATCAGTCTCAATTGGCCTAATTAGACTTAATCGCCCCAATTGGCCTCAATTGGCCGCAATTGACCTCAATTGGCTGAAATTGACCTCAATTGGCTGCAATTGACCTCAATTGGCTGCAATTGACCTCAATTGGCCTAATTAGTCTCAATTGGCCACAATTAGTCTCAGTTGGCCATAATTGTCCTTAACGGGCCTCAATTAGTCGAATTGGCCAAATTGGCCTCAATTGACCTCAATTTTCCTAATTGCACCCAAATAGCAGTTATTTCCCATAATTGGCCTCAATTGGCCTTATTGGCCTTAAATGACGTAAATTGGGCTCAATTGGACTTATTGGTCTCAATTGGCGTCAATTGGCCTAATTGGCGAATTGGCATAATTGGACTCAATTGGCCACAATTGGCCTCTATTAGCTCAATTGGCCTGAAATGGTCTGAATAGGCCTAATTGGTCTAATTGGTCTCAACTGGTCTCAATTGGTCTCAAATGGCAATAATTGGTCTCAATTGGACAATTTGGCCAAATTGGACTCAATTGACCACAATTGTCCAAATTGGCCTCAATTGGCCTCAATTCACCGTAATTTGCCTAATTGGCCTAATTGGCATTAATTGGCCTCAATTAACCTCAATTGGCCTCAATATACCAAATTTTCCTCAATTGGCTGCAACTGGCATAATTAGCCGCAATTGGCCTTATTGGCCTAATTGGCCTCAATTGGTCTTAATTGGGCTCAACTGGCCTAATTGGCCTTAACTATCATAATTGGATTAATTGGCCCCAATTGTCCTCAATTATTCTCAAATGGCCTCAATTAGACTAATTGGCCAAAGTTGGCGTAACTGGCCAAATTCACCTCAATTGGACTCTATTGGACTAATTAGTCTCAATTGGCCTCAATTGGCCTCAATTGGCCTCAATTGGTTTAATGGGCCTCAATTACACTCAATTGGCCTTATTTGGCCACAATTGGGGTAATTGGCCTAATTGCCCTCAATCGGCATCATCTGGCCTATTTTCCCTCAATTGGCCTTAATTGGGATCAATTGACCTGAATTGGTCCTAATTGGCCTCATTGCCCTCAATTAGCTTAAATTGGCCTAATTGGCTAAAATTGGCCTAATTAGCCTCAATTGGCCTTGATTGAACTCAATTGGCCATAATGAAACTCATTGGCCTCAATTGGACTCTATTGGCCCAAAGATGCCTCAATTGGCTGCAATTGGCTTAAGTTGCCTAGTTGGCCTCAATTGGCCTCAATTATCCTAAGTTGCCTAATTGTCTCAATTGGCCTAAATGGGATCAATTAGCTCAATTGGCCTAAATTGGACTCAATTGGCCTAATTGGTCTCATTTGGCCTCAAATGGAATAATTGGCCTCAATTGGCATAATTGGCCTCCATTAGTCTCGACAGGCCGAATTGGCCTTAATTGACCTAATTAACCTAATTCACCTCAATTGGTCTCAATTAGCCTAATTGACCTCAGTTGGCCTCTATTAGTCTCAATTGGCCTAATTAGACTCGATTAGCCTCAATTGGCCTCAATTAGCCTCAATTGGCCTCAATAGGCCACTATTGGCCTAATTGGCCTTAATTGGCCTCATTTGGTCTCAATTGAAAAAATTGACTTCAATTGGCCTCAATTAGCTACAATTGGCTATAATTGGCCTAATTGGACTCAATTGGTCTCAATTGGCCTCAATTGGCCGCAATTGGCCTCAATTTTCCTTAATTGGATCAATTGGACTCATTTGGCCTCAATTGGCTTCAATTGGCCTCAGTTGGCCAAATTGGATTCAATTGACCACAATTGGCCTAATTGACCTAATTGGCCACAATTGGCCGTAATTGGCCAGAATTGGACTAATTGGCCGCAATTGGCCTAATTGTCCCCAATTGACCTCAATTGGCCTCAATATACCTCAATTGTCATAATTAGCCACAATTGGCCTCATTTGACTGTAATTGGCCTCAATTGGCCTCAATTTCCCTATATTGGCCCAATTTGCTTAATCATCCTCAATTGGACTCAATTAGAATCAACTGGGCTCAATTGGGCTAATTTGCCTCAAATGGTCACGATTGGACTCAATTGGGTTCAATTGATCTCCATTGGCCTAATTGGTCTCAATTGACCTCAGTTGGCATCAATTGGCAGAATTGGCCTCAATTTCCCTCAATTGACCAGAATTGGCCAAATTGGCCTCACTTGGCCCAATGGGCCTCAATTGTCCTCAATTGTCCTCAATGGTCCTAATTGTCTTCAATTGGCCACAATTTTCCTAATTGGCTCCAATTGGCCTAATTGGCCACAATTAGCCTAATTGGCCTCAATTGGGCTTCATTAGCCATATTGGCATAATTAACATAATTGGCCCCAACTGGCCTCAATTGGCCTAATTGGCCTCAATTGGCCTAATGGGCCTCAATTGTCCTCAATTGGCCTCAATTGGGATCAATTGGCCTAATTTGCGTTAAATGATCTTAATTTCCATCAATTAGCCTCAATTGGCCAAATTGGACTCAATTGGCATCAATTGGCCTCAGTTAGCCTTATTGGCCTTTATTGGCCTCACTTTGCCTCAATTGGTCTCAATTAGCCAAATTGGCCTCAATTATCCAAATTGGACACATTGGCCTCAATTGGCATCAATTGACATCTATTGGCCTAATTGGGCTCAATTAGCATAATTAACCTAATTGGTCTCAATTGGATACAATTGGGCTCAATTGGACGAATTGGTTTTAATTGGTGCAAATTGGACTCAATTAGCCTAATTGAACTTATTGGCCACAATTGGTCGTAATTTGGAATCAATTGGCCTTAATTGGCATAATTGGCCTCAATTTGCCTAAAATGGTCTCAATTGGCTCCAATTGGCCTCAATTGGCCTAATTGGCCTAATTAACCCCAATTGACCTGAATTGGCCTCAACTAGGTTAAATTGGCCACAATAAGGCTCAATTGGCTTGAATTGGCCTAATTGTTCTCAATTGGTCTCAATTGGTCTCAATTGGTCTAAATTGGTCTCAATAAGCCTCAATTGGCCTCAATTGGGTTAATTGACCTCAATTGGCCTTAATTGGCCCCAATGGGTATCAATTAGCCTCAATTGGACTTGTTGGCCTCAATTGGCCTGAATTGGCCACTATTGGTCTCAATTGGCCTCCATTGGCCTAATTAGCCTCAATTAGACTCAATTGGATCAATTGAACTAATTGGCCTCAATAGGCCACAATTGGCCTCAATTTTTCATAATTAACCTAATTGATATCAATTGTCCACAATTTGTGTCAATTTTCCTCAATTGGCCCCAACTAGCACCAATTTGCCTTAATTGACCTCATTGGTCTAATTGGACTGATTGGACTTAATTTCCCATAATTGGACTTAATTGGATAATTGGCCTCAATTGGACGAATTGGCCTCAATTGGTCACAATTGACCTCAATTGGCCTAATTGGCATTAGTTGGCCTCAATTGGCTAAATTGGCCTTATTGTCTTAATTAGCCTAATTGCCCTCAATTAGCCTAATTTGTCTTAATTGGACTCAAATGGATGAATTGGCCCAATTGGCATAATTGCCTCAATTGGCCTCAATTGGCCTAATTGACCTTAATTGGCTTTAATTGGCCTCAATTGGCCTCAATTGGACTAATTAGCCTCAATTGGCCTCAATTGGCCCCAATTTCCCTCAATTGGTCTAATTGGCTGCAATTGGACTTAATTAGCTTCAATTGGCCACAATTAGGATCAATTGGCCTCAATTGGGATCAATTGGCCCAATTTGCCTCAATTGGCCTCAATTTTCCTCAATTGGCCTCAATTCGTCCCAATTGGACTCAAATAGCCTCAATTGGCCTCAAATGGCCTCAAATGGACTCAAATATACTCAATTAGCCTAATTGGCCGCTATTGGCTTCAATTGGCCTAATTGACCTAATTGGACTCAATTGGCATAAATTGCTCTCAATTGGCCTAATGGACCTCAATTGGGATTAATTGCCCTAAATTGGCCAAAATTGGCCAAAATGGGCTAAATTGACCTAATTGACCTCAATTTGTTCAATTGGACTTGATTGGCCTAATTGGCCTCAGTTGGTCTAACTAGCCTAAATTGGCCTCCATTGACATTAATTGGCCTAATGGACCTTAATTGGCTTAAATTGAGCTGAATTGGCCTAATCGGCTAAATTGGCCCAAGTTGGCCTCAATTTACATCAACATGCCAAATTAGCCTCAATGGGCCTTAATGGTCCTCAATTGGCCTCAATTTGTATTAATTGGCCTCAATTTGGAATATTGGACTTAATTTTTCTAATTGGCCTCAATTAAGCTCAATAGGACTCAATTGGGAGAATTTTTCTAATTCGCCTAATTGGCCTAATTGGCCTCAATTGGCCTAATTGGATTAATTTGCCGAAATTGGCCTTAAATTGCCTCAATTGGCCTCAATTGACCTCAATTGGCCTTAATTGGCCTCAATTAGCCTCAATTAGTCTCAATTGGCCTAATTCACTTCAATTGGCCTTAATTAGGCCAATTGGCCTCAATTGGGCCCAATTAGTCTTAATTGCCCTCAATTGGCCTTAATTTGCATAATTGGCATAATTGGCCAAATTACCCTCAATTTGCCTCAATTAGCCTAATTGGCCTCATTTGCCTTCAATTGGCCTCAATTGGCATAATTGGCTGAATTAGACTCAATTGGTATTAGTTGGCCTAATTCATCTAAATTAGCCTCAATTGGACTCAATTGACCTCAATTGGCTTGAATGTGTCTCAATTGGCCTAATTGGCATAATTGGCCCAATTGGACTCAATTGGCCTAATTGGTCTCAATTGGACTTAAGGGTGTAATTTCAGCCTGGCCCGGACCGGCCTGGGCCGGGCCGAGCATACCCTTTAAAAATTCGGGTCGTTGACTACTATTCGGGTTGGCCCGCCCCGAACAACCTCATGTGGTTGCCCGAGCCCGGCCTCAGGCCGGCCCAAACCATCGGGTCAGGCTTGGCTTTTTCAGGCTGGGCCAGGTTTTTTCAAGTCGGGCCATGTTGGGCTTTTATTATTTTCAAAATAATTGTATTTTTTAACTTTTTTTAAACATTTTTTTACATATATTTATAACATTTTTTTACATTTATTTTTAAATACATGTTTTTTAGATGTATTTTTTAAAATGATTAACATGTTTTTTGTAAAAACGTTTATTTTATTTTTTTATTAACATTTTATAATTGGTGGATATGTTATTTTTTTTGTCTAAATAGATTTATATATGTGAATCTATATATATTATGTGAAAATTGTAAAAAAATTCATGAGGGGTTAGGGGATTCACAATAGTGGGTGAGTTTAAAACATTTTTATTTAAACGGTTTTTAACATTTTTTTAAAATATTTTTTAAACTTATTTATAATTTTTTTAAGAATTTGTTAATTATTTTTATTTAAACTGTTTTTTGACATTTAGCTTTAAATGGTTAATTTAAAAAAAAATTAAACACATGCTTTTTACAAGGATTTTTATTAAAACAATTAACTTTTTAAAAAAAAAATTAATATAATTTTTTTTAAGTGTTTGTTTTAAAAAAATTATTTGAAATGTCTGTTTTAATAACTTTTTTAAAACATTTTTATTTAAACAATTTTTTAACATTTGTTTAAAACAATTATTAAATTTATTATTAGTCATTTAATTTAAAATGTTTTTTTGAACGCATGTTTTTTACATGTATTTTGTTTAAACATATTACATGTTTTATGTAAAAAAAATTTATTAATATTTTACAGTGGGTGGATATGTAATTTTTTTCAAAGTAGATTAATATATGTGTGTAAATTTATATATATTATGTGCATATTGAAAAAAAAATTAATGAGGAATTGGGGGATTCACAATAGTAGGTGGGTTTAAAGAGTTGTTATTTAAACTTTTTTTATCATTTATTTAAAATGTTTTTTACATTTATTTTTTTAACATGTTTATGAAATGTATTTTTAAGTGTTTTTTTAATTTAATGCTTTTTTTAAACATTTTTTAATTCTTTTAAATGAAATTTTATACATGTATTTTTATTAAACGTTAAACATTTTTTGAAGAACGTCTATATTCTATTTTATTAACATTTTACAGTGGGAGGATATGCTATTTTGCTTCTAAAAATATTATATATATGAATCTATATATATTATATGCAAATAAACAATGAGGGGTTGGGGGGTGCGCAACAGTTGGTGAGTTATTTTTTTTCTAAATAGATTTATATATGTATATATAGTATATATAATATATGCAAGTTTCATCATATTTTAAAAAAAATTAATGATTTTGGGGGTGTGCGAACATCATTGGGTGAGTAGTTATTTTTTTTATAATATATATATATATATATATGAAAAAATTGTAAAAAATTAATTTGGGGTTGGGAGGTTCGTCGCCGTGGGCGTGTTATTTTTTTTTCTAAAAAGATTGATATATAATATATGCGAGTTACAACATACTTAAAAAAATTAATGAGGTGGGGGTCGTGTACCAACATCATTAGTTGAGTGTGTTATTTTTTTATTAATATATAATAAGTTATTATATGTACAATATAAAATCATTGATATATATATATTATTAATACATTTGTTTATATATATATATATAACAGATTTTGAAAAGCCACAATTAATTGATATATATATTATTAATTGCTTTGTTTATATATATGTTGTATCATATCATTGATATATATATTATTAATATATTTGTTTATATATATATAAATATATATAATATGCAAGTTTCATAATATTTTTAAAAATTTAATGAGGTTGGAGTGTGTGCGAACATCATTCGGTGAGTAGTTATTTTTTTGTTTATATGTATATAATATGATAAAATTGTAAAAAAATAATTAGGGGTTGGGAGGTCCATCACCCTGGGCGGGTTATTGTTTTTCTAAATAGATTTATATATAATATATGCTAGTTGCAACATAATTAAAAAAATTAATGAGGTGAGGGGGCATGTACTAGTATCATTAGGCGAGTCTGTTATTTTTTATTAATATACAATAATAAATCATTGATATAAATATATATATATATATATTATTAATAGCTTTGTTTATATATATATATATATATTAATGGATTTTTAAAATCCACACTTAATTGATATATATATATATATATAAATTATTAATGGATTTGTTTATATATATATATATTGTATCATATCATTTATATATATATTATTAATAGATTTGTTTATATATATATACATATATATAATATGTAAGTTTCATCATATTTAAAAAAATTAATGAGGCTGGGGGTGTGTGCAAACATCATTGGGTGAGTGTGTTATTTTTCTGTTAATATATAATATGTTATTAAATATATATAATGTTAAATTGTTGATATATATAATATGAGAAAATGGTAAACTAATAATTAGGGGTTGGGGGTGGGCAGGTTAGTTTTTTTTCTAAATAGATTTATATATGTATTGTATGTATAATATATGCAAGCTGCAACATACTTAAAAAAATTAATGATGTTGAGGGACATGTAAAAACATCATTAGGTGAGTGTGTTATTTTTTTAATTAATATTCAACAAGTTATTATATATATATATATATTATTAAATCATTGATATATACATATTAATAGCATTGTTTGTATATATACATTATATCTATATATATATATATTAATAATTGATTTTTAAAAGCCACACTTAATTGATATATATTATAAATGGATTTGTTTATATATATACATATATAATTATACACACACACACTCACACACACATTATAATTATATATAATAATAGTTATATGTATATATATACATTAATATATTTATATATATATATATATGATTTTTTGTTAATATATAATGATATATATATATATATATATACAGTCTAGTGATAATATAACAGGTGTAGCGCCTCGTCCATTTGGTCCAGGCGCAACCTTGGAAGCCTAAGATAAGGGGGTCGAATCCCCCTACTTGCAGCATCCTGTTATATTTTTTTACAGCGGGCCAGGATTTGTATGGGCCAGCAGGTCGGGCTTTTTCGGGCCGGCCTGGCCTGGCCTGCGGGCTTTCATGGACAAGCCCATGCCTGGTATAATGAACCTACGGTCCGAGCCCGCCCTAGCCCGACACGGGCTTTGCCAGCCCAGGCCGCTCGGGATTTCGAGTCGCTCAGGCTGTCGGGCCTCCGGGCCAAAATTACACCCCTAATTGGACTCAATTAGCCCAATTGGCCTCAATTGGCCTAATTGGCTTCAATTGAAATCAATTACCCCAATTGGCCTCAATTGGCCTAGTTGGCCTCAATTGGCGTCAATTGCCTAATTTACATCAATAGATCTAATTGGCATAATTTGCATCAATGGGCCTCAAATGGCCTCAAAGGCCTTAATTGGCACAATTGGCCTCAATTGGCCTCAAATTGCCTCAATTGTCCTAGCTGGCATCAATTTTCCACAATTTGCCCAATTGGACTTAATTGGCCTTAATGGGTCAAAATTTGGCTAAATTGATCTCAATTGGCCTAATTGGCCTCAGTTGGCCTCAATTAGCATTAATTAGCATCAATTTGTAGCAATTGGCCTAATTGTCTTCATTTGGCCTAATTTGTCTCAATTGGCTTCTATTGGCCCCAATTGGCCTCAATTGGACTCAATTAGTTGAATTGGACTAATTAGATTCAATTGTTCCCAATTGGCCTCAATCGGTCTAATTGGACTCAATTGGTCAAATTGGCCTCAATTATCCTCAATTGGCCTTAATTTCAATCAATTGGTCTAATTGGCCTTAGCTGCCCTCAATTTGGCTCAATTGACCAAATTGGTCTCAATTTCTCGTAAGTGGCCTCGATTGGTCTCGATTGGCCATAATTGGTCTCAATTGGCCATTGTTGGCCGCAATTGGTCTCAATTGGCCCTAATTGGCCTAATTTGGACTAGCTGGACTAATTGACTCAATTGACCGAATTGGACTCAATTGGACTCAAGTGACCCAATTGGCGTCAATTGGGCTCAATTTACCAAATTGGCCTAATTGACCTCAATCGGCCTTAATTTTCCACAATTGGACTTATTGGCCTCAATTTACCTCAATTGGATAAATTGACCGAATTAGCGTCAATTGGCCTAATTGGCCTCAATTGGCTCAATTGACCACCATTGGCCTAATTGGCATAATTGGCCTTGATTCGTCTCAATTTGCATCAATCGTCCTAATTGGTCTCCATTGGCCTAATTAGCTCAATTTTCTTTAATTGGCATAATTGGGCTTAAGTGGCCTCAACTGTACTAACTAGCCCCAATTGAAATAATCAACCTAATTGGCTTTAATTGACCCCAATTAGACCCAATTAGCCTCAGTTTAACTAATTGTCCTCAATTGACCTCAACTGGTCTCAATTGGGCTCAATTGGCCCTAATTGGGCTCAATTGGCCCCAATTGGTCTTAATTGGCCTCAACTGGCCGAATTGGCACACTTTGGCCTCAATTGGCCTCAATGGGCCCCAATTGGATTAATTGGCCCTAATTGTCCGCAATTGGTAATAATTGGCCATAATTGTGCTAAATTGGCCTCAATTAGACTAATGGGTCTTAATTGGCCACAATTGGCCCCAATTGGCCTAACTAGCATCAATTGGGTTCAATTGGCTGAATTGGCCTCTATTGGACTCAATTGTCCCCAATTGACCTGATTTGACCACAATTGGCCTAATTGGACTCTATTATGACCAATTTTCCTCATTGGTCTCATTGGTCTCAAGTGGCCTAATGGGGATCAAGTGGCCAAAATTGGTCTGAATTGGCCTCAACTGCCCTGATTGGCCTCAATTGGCCCCAATTGCCTCAATTGGCCTCAATTGGCCTCAATTGTCCACAAATGGCCTAATTTGTATCAATTGACCGAAATTGGCCTCAATTGGCCAAATTGGAACAATTGGATGTAATTCATTTCAATTGGCCTAATTAGTATCAATGTGCCTCAATTGGACTTAATTGGCCTCAATTGGCCTAATTGGCATCAATTGGCCACAATTGGCCACAATTAGCCTCATTTGGTCTCAATTGGTCTCAATTTGCATGAATAAGCCTCAATTGGCCTCAATGGGCCTAATTGTCCAAATTGGCTTCAATTGGTCTTAATTGGTATCGATTGGCATGAAGTGGCCTCAAGTAGCCTCAATTGGATTAATTGGCCTCAATTGGAGTCAATTGGCCTAATTGGAATCAATTAGAGTAATTGGCCTCAATTGGCGTCAGTTGACCTAATTGGCCTTAATTAACCCCAATTGGCTTAATTGTACTTAATTGGCCTTAGTTGGCCTAATTGGCATAATTGGCTTCAATTGGCCTCAATTGGCCTAATTGGCCTCAATTGGCCTAATTGGGCACAATTGGCTCAATTGACACAATTGGCCTCAATTGGATTCAATTGGCCTCAATTGACCTAATTGGCCTCAATTGGAATAAGTTGTCCTCAATTGATCTAATTGGACTAACATGTCTCAATTAGGAAAATTTGCTTCATCTTGCCAAAATTGGCCTAAATTGGGGCCATTTTCCCTAATTGGACTCCATTGGCCTCAATGGGCCTAATTGGCCTCAATTTATCATAATTGGTCTCAATTTTCCTCAATTGGCCAGAATTGGCTGAATTTTCCCCAATTGGCCTCAATTCTCCTGAATTGGATTCATTTGGACTCAATTGGAATCAACTGGCCAAATTTGCGTCAATTTGCCTAAATTGTATGAATTTTCCTAGTTGGACTCAATTGACCTTAGTTGGACTCAATGGGCCTCAATTGGCCTCACTTGGCCTTAATTTTCCTAATTGGCCTCACTTGTCCTTAATTTCCCTCAACTGTCCTAATTGGTGTCAATTGGACTTAGGTGGTCTAATTGGACTCAATTGGACTCAATTGGCCTAATTGGCTACAATTGGCATAAATTGTCCTCAATTGGCCAAATTTGCTGCAATTGGCTTCAATTGGCCTTAATTGTCCAATTAGTCTAATTGGCTGAAATGGACTAATTGGCCTTATTTAGCATAATTTTCCTAATTGGCCTCATTTGGTCTCAATTGGCCTAATTTTCCACAATTGGAATCAATTGGCATCAACTGGCCTAATTGGCCACAATTGGCCTAATTAGCCTCAATTAGCCTTAAATGACCTCAATTTGCCTAAATTGGACTTAATTGGTCTTATTGGCCTCAATTGACCTCAATTAGCCTCAACTTGATTCAATTGGATGAATGGGAATAATTGAGCTCAACTGGCTTCAGTTAGCATAATGGCCTCAATTTGCCTAAATTGGGCTCAATTGGTCTCAATTGGCCTTATTTGGCCAAATTGGCCTAATTTTCCACAATTGGCCTAAATTTTTCTAATTGGTCTAATTGGTCACAATTAGACCCAATTGGACTCAATTTGCCTCAATTGGAACTAATTGTGCTAATTGTCACAATTGTTCATAATTGGCCTCAATTTTTTTAATTGGCATAATTGACCTCAACTGGATTATATTGGATTCAATTCACCTAATTGGAAAAATTGGACTTAATAGGCCTCAATTGGCATCGGTTCGCCTATTTGGCCTAATTGGCCTTAATTGGCCTGATTGGCCTCAATTGGCCTAGTTGGATTCAATTGGCTTCAATTGATTGAATTGGCCTTAATTGGACTCAATTGGCCTTTTTTGTATCAATTGGAATCAAATGCCCTTGGATTTATTACTTGATCAAATGGGCATAATTTTCCTCAATTGACCTAATTGGCTTCAATTGGTCTAAGCCTCAATTGGACAAATTTGTCTCAATTGGCATCAATTTTCCTAATTGGCTTTAATTGGGTTAATTAGATTTATTGGAATAATTTTCATCAATGGACTAGTGAGCATTAATGGCCTAATTGGGCTTAATTGGCCTAACTGGCTTCAATTGGCCTAATTGAACTCAATTGGCCTAATTTGCCACAATTTTCTAAATTCTCCTTAGTAGGCCAAATTGGCCAAATTGGATAACTGGCCTCAATGACCAAATTTGTCTCAATGTTCTAATTGGCCTCAATTGGCCTATTTGGCCTCAATTGACCTCAATTTTCCTAATTGGCCTTAATTGGCCTAATTGGTCTCAATTCGCCAAATTGGCATAATGGCCCCAATTGGCCTCAATCGGCCAAATTAGGTTCAATTAACCTAATGGATCTCAATTGGCCTAAATGGCCTCAAAATGCCTCAATTGGCCAAATTGGTCTCAATTTTCCAAATACACTTCAATTAGCCTCAATTGTCGCAATTGGCATAATTGGCCCTAATTAGCATCGATTCACCACAGTTGGCATTAATTTGCCTCTATTGGTCTCAATTGACCTCAATTGTCCATAATTAGCCTCAATTGGTCTCAATTGACCTCAATTGACCTAATTTTCTTTAATTGTACTCAATTGGACTCAATTGGCTTAATTTGCATAATTGCACTCAATCGGTCTCAATTTCCCAAATTTGGCCCTAATTGGCCTCAATTTTTCTAATTGGCCCCAATTTCACAAATTGGCCTCAGTTGGCCTAATTGGCCTCAATTGGCATCAATTGGAATCAATTTTCCTAATTTTCCTGAAATGGACACAATTGGCCTAGTTGGCCTCAATTTTCCCCGATTTCCCTAATTGGCCTAATTGACTTAAATTGGTCTCAACTGACCTAAATTAGCTTCAATGGCCTCAATTTTTCTAATCGGCCTCAATTGGCCTCAATTGACCTCAATTGGCCTCCATTGGCCACCATTGGCCTCACATGGTATCAATTGGGCTCAATTGGGCTCAATTGGGCTCAATTGGCCTAATTAGCGAAATTCGCCTCAATTGGCCCAAATTTCCATAATTAGCCTCGATTGACCTTAATTACCGTCAATTGGCGTTAATTGGGCTCAATTGGTAAAATTGGGAAAATTGGCCTCAAAAGGCCTCAATTGGTCCTAATTGGCCTAATTGGCATAATTGGCCACAATTTTGCTCAATTGGACTCAATTCACCTCAATTGGCCTAATAGGGTTTAGTTGGCCTCAATTGTCCTCAATTTTCTTCAATTGGCATAATTGGCTTGATTGGCCTCATTTGGCCTCAAATGTACCAATTGTCCTCAATTAGGCTCAATTGGTCTAATTGACACAATTGTCTCAATTGGCCTTAATTGGACTAACTCGTCTAATTGGCCTCATTTGGTCTCAATTGGCCAAGTTGGCCTCAATTGTCTCAATTGGAAAAATTGGCATTAATTGGCATCAACTGTCCTAGTTGGCCTCAATTGGACTCAATGAGACTCAATGGGCCTAAATTGGCCTGATTGAACTAATTTCCCTCAATTGGCCTCAATTGCACTGAATTGACCTAATTTGACTAATTGACCTTAATTAACCTCAATTGGATCCGATTTCGCTAAATGGCCTCAATTTGTCACAATTTTTCTCAATTGGCCTCAACTGGCCAAATTGGCCTCAATTGGCCAAATTGTCTTCAATTGTCTTCAATTGGCCTTAATTGGCCTCAATTGGCCTCTATTGGCTGCAATTGGCCTAAATTGGACTCAATTTGCCTCAATGGGCCCTAATTGGATCCAATTTTCCGAATTGGTCTAATTGGCCTCAATTTCCTTAATTAGCCGAATTGGCCTCAATTGGGCTAATTGGCCTCATTTGGCCTCAAGTGGCTTCATTGACAAAATTGGCCTAATTGACATATTTGGCCTCAAATGGCCCCAATTCGCCTCAATCTGCCTAATTGGACTCAATTAGACCCAATTGGCCTCAATTTGCCACAATTGGCCTCAATTGGCCAAATTGACCTCAATTACCTTCATTTGGGCCAAATTGGCCTCAATTGGCCCAATTGGCCTCAATTGACCTCAATTGACCTCAATTATTCATAATTGACCTCAATTGGCCTACTTGGCCTAAATTGGGGTCAATCAACCTCAATTGGCCTCAATTAGCCTCAATTGACCTAATTGGCCTCAATTGATCTCAATTGGCCTCAATTGGCAACAATTGGCCTCAATTTGTCTAAATTGGATTCAATTGTCCTAATTGGTCTCAATTAGTCTAATTGGCCACAATTGGCCTCAATTGTCCTCAATTTACCACAATTGGCTTCAATTACATACAATTTTCCTCAATAGCCCTGAATTGGACTGAATGGGATTCAATTGGCCCGAATTGACCACATTTGGCCTCAATTTGCCTAATTGGCCTAATTGGGCTCAATTGGGCTCAATTGGCATAATTGGACTCAATTGACATAATTGGTCTAATTGGAATTAATTTTACTCAATTGGCATAATTGGTCTCAATTGGCCTTAATTGGAAATAGTTGGCCTAATTGGCCTAATTGGCCTAATTAGCTTTAATTGGCATCACTTGGCCTCAATTGGCCTTAATTGGAATCAATGGGCCTCATTTGTTCTCAATTAGCCTCAATTGGACTTATTGGCCTTAATTTACAACAATTTTCCTAATTGGCTTCAATTGGCCTGAATTGGTCTCATGAGGCTGAATTGGCTGAATTGGCATAATTGGCCTCAGTTGGCCACAATTTGGCTCAATTGGCTTAATTGGCCTAATTGACCCCAACTAGCCACAATTGCTCTCAATTGGACTCAGTTTTCCTATTTGGCTTCAATTGGTCTTAATTGGTCTCAATTGGCCCCAATTGGCCTAGTTGGCCTAATTGGCCTCAATTGGCCTATAATGGCCATATTGGCCGCAGTTAGCCTCAATTGGCCTAATAGGTGTCAATTGGCATCAATTGGCATCAATTGGCCTCAATTACCCTCAATTGACCTTAGATGGATCAACTGGCCACAAGTGGCCTCTATTGGCCTAATACAATTGAATTGGCCTAATTGGCCTAATTGGCCTCAATTGGCCTCAATTGACCTCAATTGGCCTTAATTGGCCTCAATTATTCTCAATTGGCATCAATTAGCCTAAATGGGAATCTGTTGATGCCAATTGAGCTGAATTGGCCTAATTGGCATAATTGGCCTCAATTGGCATCAATTGGCATCAATTGACCCAATTGGTCTCAATTCAGTTAATTGGACTAATTGACCTCAATTCGCCCCAATTGGCCTCAATTAGCCTTATGGGTCTCAATTGGCCTAATTGGCCTCAATTAGCCTAATTGGTCTCAATTGGACTCCATTGGCCTCAATTAACCTTCATTTCGCCCAATTGGCTTAATTGGCCTCCATTAGTCACAATTGGCCTCAATTAGGCTCCATTGTCCTAATTGGCATCAATTTACCTAAATTGGACTCAAGTGTCCTCAATTGGGCTAATTGGTCCCAATTTGCCTCAATTGGCCTCAATTAGCCACAAGTTCCCTCAACTGTCCTCAATTGGCCTCAATTGGACTAATTGGACTAATTGGAATGAATTGGTCTCAATTGTCCTCAATTGGATGAATTGGCCTCAATTGGCCTAATTGGCGTTAATTGGATCAATTGGACTCAATAGGCCTCAATAAGCCTCAATTGGCCTCAATTAACCTCAATTGGTCGAATTGCCGTCAATTGGTATAATTGGCCTAATTGGCCTCAATTAACCTTAATTTCCCTCAATTAGCCTTAATTACCCACAATTGGCCTCAATTGGCCTTACATGGCCTCAATTGGCCCTAATTGGCCTAATTAGACTAATTGGCCTCAATTTCCCTAATTGACCTGAATTAGCTTAATTTGTCGCAATTAGCCTCAAATGGCCTAATTGGTTTAATTATCCTAATTGGCCTGATTGGGATCAATTAGCCTCAATTGGAATCAATTGGAATAATTGGTATAGTTGAAATCAATTTCCCTAATTGGCCATAATTGGCCACAATTTCCCCCAGTTGGACTAATTTGCCTCAATTAGCCTCAATTGACCTCAATAGGCTTCAATTGGCCTCAATTGGCCTCAAATGGCGTCAATTGGAATCTATTGGCCTAATTGGCCTCAATTTGCCATAATTTTCCTCAATTGGCCTCTATTGGAACCAATTGGATTCAATTAGCTTCAAGTTCCCTAATTACCCTAATTGGCATAATTGGCCTACTTTTCCTAATTGGCCTAATTGACCTCAGTTGGTCTCAATGGGCCTCAATTGGCCTAATTGGACTCAATTTGCCTCAATCGTCTATAATTGGCTGTAATTGGCCTCAAATGACCTCAATTAGACTTAATTGACCTCAATTGGCCTTAATGGGCCTTAATTAGCCTCAATGGGCCTCAATTGGCCTCAATTAGCTATAATTGGCCTCAATTGGCCAAATTGAAATCAATTTATCTCAATTGGCCTCAATTTGATTCAATTGGCCACAATTGGCCTAATTGGCCTCAATAGGCCTCATCTGGCCCCAATTCACCTATTTGGCCTCAATTTTCCTTTACTGGTCTCAGTTGGCGTAACTGGCCTCTATTGGGATCCATTGGCCTCAATTGGCCTTAATTGGACTAATTATCCGATTTGGCCAATTTTGGCCTCCATTAGATTGAATTGGTTTAAGTGGCCTCAATTAGCCTCAATTAATTTCAATTGGCCTAATTGGGCTACTTGGACTCAATTGGCCTTAATTGGCTTAATTGGCTGGAACTAGTCTGAAATGGCCTAATTGACACCAATTGGTCTCAATGGACCTAACTGGCATCAATTGGACTAAATTTCCTCAATTGGCCTCAATAGGCCACGATAGGTCTAATTGGCATAAATTGATGTCAATGGATGAATGAGCCTCAATTCACCTCAATTGGTCTCAATTAACCTCAATTGGACTTAATTGGCCATGATTGAACTAATTTTCCTAATTAGCCTCAATTGGCCTCAATTGGCATTAATTGGCCTCATTGGTCTGAATTGACCAAATTGGCCTTAATTGGCATAATTGTCCTAATTTTCCCAATTGTCCTCAATTGGCATCAATTGGTTTAATTGGCCCAATTGGCCTAGTTGGCCTAATTGGACTTAATTGTCCTAATTGGTTAATTGGCCCCAATTGGCCTCAATTGGATGAATTGAACTAATTAGGCCAATTGCCCTAATTGAACTTAATTGGCATCAATTGTCCCCAAATAGGCTCAATTGGCTTGAATTGGCCATAATTGGCCTAATTGGCCTCAATTGGCCTTAATTGGACTCAATTGGACTGAATTTCCCTCAACTTTCATAATTGGACTCAATTTGCATAACTGGCTATAATTGGCCTTAATGGGACTCAGTGGGACCCAATTGGCCTAAATGGGACCCAATGTTCCTCAATGAGAATCAATGGGACTCAATTAGTCTCAATTGGCCTCAATTGTCCTGACTGAACTAATTACTGTCAATTGGCCACAATTGGCCTAATTGGACTCACTAGCTTTAATTGACCTCAATTGGCTTCAATTGACCTAATTGGCCTCAATTGGGCTCAATTGGCCTCAATTTTCCTCAATTAGCCTAATTGGCCTAATTAGCATAATTGGCCTTAATTGGCCTTAATTGGCCGCAATTGGCCTAAATTGGACTCAATTAGCCTAAATGATCCCTAATTGGCCCCAATTTCCCAAATTGGACTAATTGACCTTATCTACCACAATTGGGCTAAATAGCCTCAATTGGCCTTAAGTGGTATCATTGGCATAATTGGCCTAATTGTCAAAATTGGCCTCAATTTCCCCAATTGGCCCCAATTTGCCCAATTGGCCTCAACTGGCCCCAATTGACCCAATTGGCCTCAATTGGCCTAATTGACCATAATTGACCTCAATTGGGCCCAATTGGCCCCAATTGGCATCAATTGAAATCAATTTTCCTAATTGGCCTCAATTGACCTTAATTGGCCGCAATTGGCCTCAATTGCCTGCAATTGACCTCAATTAGTCTAATTGTAACCAATTGGGGTTAACTAGCCTCAATTGACTTCAATTAGCCTCAATTGGCCTAATTGGCCATAATTGACCCTAACTGGCCTCAATTGGTTACAATTGGCCTCAATTGGTCTCGATTGGATTTAATTGGCCTAATTGTCCTAATTGGTCTCAATTGGACTCAATTATCTAATTGGCCACAATTTCTCTCAATTGTCCTCAATTGGACTAATTGGCCTAAATTTTCCTGAATGGGTTTGAATTGGACTTAATTGTCATTAATTCACCTCAATTGGTCTCAATTGGCCTCAATTGTTCTCAATTGGCCTTAATTCATCTAATTAGCCTGAATGGCCTCAATTGGCCTCAATTGGCCTAATTGGCCTCAATTGGCCTAATTGGCCTCAATTGGCCTAATTGGCCTCAATTGACCTCAATTGACCTAATTGGTCTAATTGGACTCAATTGGCCTCAATTGGCCTCAATGGGACTCAGTTGGCCTAATCAACCTTAATTAGCCTAATTAACCTCAATTGGAATCACTTGGCCACAATTGGCCTCAATTGAACTAATTAGACTCAATTTCCCTAATTGGGATCAATGGGACTCAATTGGTCTAATTCGTCTCAATTGCCCTCAATTGGCATCAATTTTCTTTATTGGACTTAATTGGCCTAATTGGAATCAATTTGCCTAATTGTCCTCAATTGGCCTCAATTGGCCACAATTTTCCTCAATTGGCCTAACTGTCCCCAATTGGCCTCAATTGAACTCAATTGGTGTCAATTTTCCTAATTGGCATCAATTGGTCTTAATTGGCCTCAATTAGCCTAATTGGCCTAATTGGTCTCAATTGGCCTCAATTGGCCGAATTGGCCTCAATTAGCCTCTATTGGCCTCAATTACCCTCAATTAAACTTAATTGTCCTCAATTGGGCACAATTGGCCCCAATTGGCATAATTCGCATGAATAGGCATCAATTGGTCTAATTTTCCTCAATTGACCTCAATTGAATTAAATTGGTCTTAATTGGCCTTAATTGCTCTCTATTGGCGTCAATTGACCTAATTGGCATAATTGGGGTAATTGGAATAATTGGCATCAATTGGCATCAATTCACCTCAGTTGACTCAATTGGATTCAATTGTCCTAGTTGGACTAATTGACCTCAATTCGCCCCAATTGACCTCAACTGGCCTAATAGGCCTCAATAGGCCAAATTGGCCCCAATTGGCCTCCATTGGCCTCAATTGACTTTAATTTCACACAATTGGCTTAATTGACCTCCATTGGCCTCAATTTTCCTCTATTGTCATAATTGGCCTTGGTTGACCTCAATTGGCCTCAATGGGCATCAATTGGCCTCAATTGGCCACAAGTTGTCTCAATTTCCCTCAACTGGCCTCAATTGTCCTCAATTGGCCTAATTGGCCTGAATTGGCCGAATTGGCATCAATTCGCCTAATTGGCCTCAATTGGACTCAATTGTTCTAATTGGTGTCAATTGGTCTCAATTGCCCTCAATTGGCCTTAATTATCCGCAATTGGCCTCAGCTGGCCTTACATAGCCTCAATTGGCCCTTGTTAGCATAAATTGGCCTGATTAGACTAATTGGCCGTAATTGCCATAATTGGACAGAATTGGATAAATTTCTCCGAATTGGGCTGAAATGGCCTAATTAGAACAATTGGGATTAATTAGCCTCAATTGGCCTCAATTGGACTAATTGGTCTAGTTGAGCTCAATTGTCCTAATTGGCCTCAATTTTCCCTAATTGGTCGTAAATGCCCCCAGTTGGCCTAATTGGCCTTAATTGGCCTCAATTGATCTCAATAGTCCTCAATTGTCCTCAAATGGAATCAATTGGTATCCATTGGCCCAATTGGCCTCAATTGGCCTCAATTTCTCGTAACGGTATGCAATTGACCCCAATTGGCCTTAAGTGCCCCAATTTCCCTAATTGGCCAAATTAGACTCAATTGGCCTCAATTGGCCATAATTGGCCTTAATGAGCATAATTGAACTGAATTATCCTTAATCGACCGCAATTGGCCACAATTGGCCTCAATTGGACAGAATGGGTCTCAACTAGCCTCAATTCACTAAAATTGGCCTCAATTGGCCTAATATGACTCAATTGGCCTCAATTGGATTCAATTGTCTTCAATTGGCTTCAATTGGCCTAATTGGCCTCAATAGGCCTCAACCAGCTTTAATTCGCCTAATTGGCCTAAATTTTCCATAACTGGTCTTAGTTGGCATAACTGGCCTCAATTGGCCTCAATTGGCCTCAATTGGTCTCAATTGGCCTAATTGTTCGAATCACCAAATTTTGTACTCAATTGGACTCAATTGGATTAAGTGGCTTCAATTGGCCTTAATTGGACTCAATTGATCTCAATTGGCTGAATTGGACTAACTGGCCTTAATTGGCTTCAATTGGCTTAATTGGCCAAATTAGCCTCAATTGGCCTTAATTGACCAAATTGGCCAAATTGGAATTAGTTGGTTTCAATTGACCAAATTTATCTGGATTGGTCAAATTTTCCTCTATTGGCATCAATAGGCCGCAATTGGTCTAATTGGCATCAATTGACTTCAATTGGCCTAATGAGCCTCAATTGGCCTCAATTGGCTTAATTGGTCTCAACTGGACTCGATTGGCCTCAATTGGCCTCAATTGGTCTCAATTGGTCTCAATTGGACTAAATTGGCCTCAATTGAACAAATTGGATCAATTGTCCTCAATTGGCCTAACATGCCTCAATTAGCATCAATTGTTCTAATTGGCTTAATTGGCCTCAATTTGCCGCAATTGGCCTCAATTGGTCTCAATTTTCCTTAATTGGCCTAATTGACCTAATTAGCCTAATTGGCCTAATTGGCCTCAATTGCCTCATTTCGCCTCAATTGGCCTAATTACCCTAATTGGCCTCACTTTCTTAATTGGCCTTAATTGGCCTCAATTCGTCTCAATTTTCCTTAATTGGCCTCAAATAGGCTCAATTGGCCTTCATTGGCCACAATTGGCCTAATTGGTCTAATTGGCCTTAATTGGCCTCAATTGGACTCAATTGGTCATAATTTTCCTGAATTTTCCTAATTGGCCTTAATTTGCATAATTGGCCTCAATTGGCTTCAATTGGATGAATTGGCCTCAATTGGCTTCAATCAGCCAAATTAGACTCAATTCGCCTTAGAAGGCTTAATTGGCCTAGTTGGCCTCAATTGATCTAACTGGCATTAATTGGCCTCAATTGGCTTCATTTTGCCTAATTGTCTTTAATTGGAATAATTGGCATAATTGTTCTCAACGTCCAAATTGGCCGAACTGGCTTCCCTTGCCCTAATAGGAGTCAATTGGACTAATGGGTCTCAATGGGCCATAATTTACCCAATGGGTCTCAATTGGCCATAATTTACCTCAATGGCCTAATTGAACTAATTGTCAAAATTGGATGAATTGGCCTAATTGGCCCAATTGGCTTCAGTTTGCCTAATTGGCCTCATTTGGCCCCAATTTTCCTAATTGGCCTTAATTTTCCTAATTGGCTTAATTGCACTAATTGGCCTAATGGGCCTCAATGGATGAATTGGAATCAAAGTCTTAATTGGTCTAATTGGCCTCAATGGCATAATTGGCATAATTGGACTCAATTGGCCTCAATTCTCCTAATTGGACTCAATTGGACTCAATGGGCCTAGTTGGCCTCAATTGACCTAATTGGCCTCAATTGACCTAATTCGCCTCAATTGACCTCAATTCGCCTAATTGGCCTTATTGGACTAAATTGGCCACAATTGGTCTCAATGGGACTCAATTCGTCTAATTAGCCTCAATTGGTCTAATTTGCCTCAATTGGTTTTAGTTGGCCTCATTTGGCCTCAATTAACCTAATTGTCCTAATTGGACTCAATTCACCTAATTGGCCTAGTTGGCCTCAATTGGTCTCAATTGGCCAAATTGGCCTCATTTGACCTTAATTGGCCTCAAGAGGCCTAATTGTCCTGACTAGCCTCCACTGGACTTCATTGTCCTCAATTTTCCTAATTGACCTCAATTGGACGCAATTGGCTGCAATTGGCCTCAATTGGCTATAATTGGCTTCAATTGGCCACAATTTTCCGTAATGAGCATCATTGGTCTGAATTGGACTCAATTGTTCACAATTGGCCTCAATTGGACTCAATTGGCCTAATTGGTTTGAATTAGCCTCAATTAGCCGCAATTTGCTTTAATTGGCCTCAATTAGCCTCAATTAGCATCAATTGGCCTAATTGACCTCAATTGGCCTCAATTTGCATCAATTGGCCAAATTGGCATTAATTGACCAAATAGGAAACAATTTGACAAATTGGCCTCAAATGACCTCAATGGGCCTCAATCGGCCCCAATTGGTCTCAATTGGCCTAATTATTCTAATTGGCCTCAATTGGCCTAATGAGACAAATTAACCTCAATTAGCTTAATTGGCCTCAATTTTCCTAATTGGTCACAATTAGCCTCAATTTATCTTACTGGCCTCGGTTGGCCTAATTGTCCTCAATTGGTCTCAGTTGGTCACAGTTGGCCTTAATTGGCCTCAATTGGCCTTAATTGAGATCAATAGCCACAATTGGCCACAATTGGCCTCAATTGGCCTTAATGTGATCATTTGAGGTTAGTTGGCCTCAATAGGCCTCAATTATCCTCAATTGGCATCAATTGGCCTAAATTGGCTACATTTGGCCCCAAATGGCCTTAATTAGCCTCAATCAGACTAAGTGGACTCAATTGGCCTTGATTGGTCTTGATTGGACACAATTGGCCTAATTGGCCTCAATTGGCCTCAATTGGCCTAATTGGTCTCAATTGGCCACACTATGGAAATAAAAGAAATACAAGGAAAATTAAAGGGTAAGGTGGATGATCAATTAGGACCCTAAGGAGACTTTCCCCTTAAAACCCTAAATATTATGTTCCACAAAGGTTGATAACTCATTTGATAGGATTAATTTTTTTCACATAAGAACACAAGAAACACAAGTATAATAATACAGTAAACTATCAAATTCAAAATTAACCTCCAAGGGGTACAAAGATGTGGCTATTTATAGCCAAATGAAAGAGATACAATTCAAAATATATGTCCCACAAAATTCTAAATCCTAAAAACAATTTTTGAATTTTTTACATATTTTCACGGATTTAGGGGACAAGATATCCATTAAGAAGACATTTTAAAACACCCCAAAGACTTGATGATTCCCACCATGTCTTTGGAGACAAGGGCCCCACCGGTTTTTGACTTCGGAGATTTCCTTCATACAAGTGGCATTAAATTCGTGGGATCAATTGGGTGGGCCATTTAAGTCAACTTTTGGAATTTAATAGTGTAATTAAAGACACATTTGATCCTACCATGCATGCATGTTTGGACTCCTCTTCTAATTCTAAAATGGGGCAATGTAAACCCTCTTTCATCCCACTCATTCTTCCTCTTATCATTGGGCCTCCCATCCCCTACAATTGGTCTTGTGAATTTATGCTCCTTCCACCATTTATGCTAGGATCACTCTCGACTCCTCAATACATATGCACACCATGATTATTATCATCCCCTCCCTCTTCAAAAGGATTCATCCTAAAATATGGTTATTCAAAGGGAGAGAGATCAGTAACATTAAAGGTAGCACTCACATTTCCATACCTCCTCGACAATTCAATCTTTTAGGAATTATCATTTATTATTTTTTAAACATGGAAAGGTCCATATCCTCTAGGTTGACGTTTTGATTTTCATTTCTCCTAAAACCATTCCTTCCTTAAATTCACCCACACCCAATATTTGGGTTCTATTACAACCATATGTCGACCCTTTTTTTCTTTCTTTTCATATTATTCATTTCTTATTTCAGTGTTTTCTTTCACATTGGCATGTAAATACCGAAATTTTTTTGACTTCTCATAACCTATAAGATAAATAACTTCATTAGTAGGAAATGATAGATTATCTAACAGATTCATTAGGTTAAATCCACACACAATCTCAAAAGGTGAGAAGTTAGCAGTGGAATGTAATACTCTGTTATATGAAAACTCTATGTGCGGAAAACATTTTTCTCAATTATTTAGATTTTTTTAGAATTATTGAATGCAAGAGGTAGAAAGAGTCCTATTAAATACATTAGTTTCCCATCAGTTTGAGGATATGAAATAGTTGAGAAGAATAATTTAGTTTCCAATTTATTTCACAAAGTCCTCCAAAAGTGGCTAAGGAATTTCACATCCCTATCACTTAAAATGGTTTTTGGTAGTCCATGTAATATCAAAATTTCATTGAAAAACAAATCTTCTATTTGAATAGAATCATTAGTTTTTGAGAATGCAATGAAATGATCCATTTTGATGAATCAATCCACAACAAAAAAATTATATCTCTTCCCAATTGGGATTGAGGAAATCCCAACAAAAAATCCATAGAGACATTAGTCAATGGATGGAATGGAATAGGAAGGGTGGAATACAATCCATTAGATTAAACCATGAACTTTTCATGCTTACAAGTGACACACTTAGTTAAAATTTTCAAACCATCTTTTATCATGCCTGGCCAATAAAAATGTTCCTTCAAAGTATCTAGTGTTATGTTGACACCAAAATTCCCTATCAAACTACCCTATGAGTTTCTTTTACAAGAAATTCTAGAGTAGAACAATTTGTAATGTACAATTTATTTCTTTTGAAAAGAAACCCATCATTATTGTAATAAGTATATACCTTTGGGAAAGAGCACCAATAACCACATTTCCTTACTTTGTTTTCTCGATCACACAGTGGAAAGTCTCAATGGATTCCAGCCAAGATGCATGCCGCCTATTCAACTTACCATGGGACATCATATAATTAAGGCTTTCGTGGTCTGAATAAAAAATGAACTCATTAGTCTATTAGCAATGATGCCATTTTTCTAGGGCTCATTTTAAAGCATAAAGTTATTTATAATAAGTTTAATAATTTAATGCTTCCCCATTCAATATCACTAAATTAAGTAATTGTATGTGACTCTTAAGTCAAAACAACACCAATTCTAACTCTCGATGCATCAAACTGAATTTCAAAGACTTTTGTCAAATCTGGTAGCCTTAAAAGGGGAGTATTGACCAATTTTTCATTCATTGTGTTAAAGTATTTTCTTATTTATCACCCCATTTAAAGACAATAAGTATCTTTACATTGTTATTTATAGGTGCAGAAATGGATGAAAAGTCCGTAACAAACCTCTTATAGTATCTTTATAAACCATGAAACTCCTAACCTCGGCTGTGCTCTTAGGTGTGGGTCACTCCTGAATTATTTTGACCTTTTCATCATCCCCATAGACCCCTTATTCCCCAAAAACAAATCCAAGAAACACAACAGAATCCATATAAATAGAAAATTTTTTAAGATTGGAATAAATTTTATATTCTTTAAGGGTATCACACAACAAACACAAGTGTTTAACAAGGTTGTCTAGATATTTTCTGTACACCATGATATCATCAAAATAGACAACCATGAATATTACAATGATTGAAAAAATTACATTTTTCATTAAGATCATGAATTTAATTAGTGAATTAGTTAAACAAAATGGCACAACTAAACACTCATACAAATAGAAATTAGTTTTATGAGTAGTGTTCCACTCATCTCCTTCTTTCATTTGAATTTAGTGGTATCCTCTTTTAAGATAAAATGTTGAAAATAAAAAAGCCCCATGTAATTCATCATGCATGTCATCAATTCGAGGGATGGGATAATGGTACTTAACTATTATTTTGTTGATGGTGTGATAATCCACACACATTCTCCATGTTCCATCTTTGATGGGTACTAGGATAACTGGAACGACACATGTACTTATTCTTTCCCTCACTAATCCTTTCTTCATTAGTTATTCAACATGACACTAGATATCTTTGGTCTCTTAAAGATTAGCTCTATATGATATCCTATTAAGAATTTTGGCTCCAGGTATCAAGTACTTCCTATGCTCAATGCCTCTCAAAGGGTGTAATCCATCAGGTGTTTTTCAGGAAACAAATCACCAAATTAATGAAGTAAAGACACCACTCAAGAAGTTAAATAATGGTGAAGTTCATTAGTTTTATGGTAAACATTCTTACTAATGAGTAAGAATAGTTTCCCGTAAAATAAAAAACCTTTCACCTCTCTTTTTCTTGAAAATAAACTCACCTTTCACTCAACACTACTGTTTTCATCTCTTTGATTTCCTTCATATCTTTTTATTTCACCCATCACACCATTTTCACTCTTAATTTTTCCACTCTTTTCACTTTTTTCTCTCTTTTATTTTTTTCTCAACTCATCACTCTCTTTTTTATCACTCAAAATTTTATTTTTCCCACATTATTTTTCACTCGTTTAATTTTTTTATTTTGTATACTTTCTCTATCATCACATGATCTTCATATGATTGTATGGGACATTGAGGAGTCAAAAATATCTTTGTATCACTAAAATGAAAAGAGAAGTGTTTAGAATAACCATCACACATAACCATACTATCAAATTTCCATAGTCTCCCAAGTAGAAAATGTCTGGTCTGCATTGGAGAAACATCACAAAGAACCTAATCATGATATTTTACAACGTAAAAAAGAAACTATGGCTTGTTTTGTGACCCTCACTTATACACTATCATTAAACCACTATAATCTATAGGGACTAGTATGACTTAGATCAGGAAAATTAAACTTCTACACTAACAAGGTACTAGCCACATTAGTACAACTTCCACTATCAATGATCATTTTACATACCTTCTCCTTGATGTGGAATCTCTTATGAAAAATATACTCAAGATAATCCTCATTCGGATCATATTTTGGTTGAATGTTCAAAGATCTTCATGCCACCAATGAATCTCCATATATGTGTTCTTCAACATCTATAATATAACACTCCTCCAAAGGTGGCATCTCATCATCTCAAATATTATCACTAAGGATGTCTCTGTTATCCAAAACAATCAAGTATTTTTTTTGTGCTTTGAGATGCAATATGACCATGTCCTTGAAGCTTATATAATGAGATTTAAAATGTAAATTCATGTAAATTTCTCCTTTTAAATTAGTGGGGAAGAACTTATTTTGGCCTCTTCACTTTTTATTGGAACAAATTTTGAATTCCTTCATTTTGTTTCATTCCACTTAGAAGTTGATTTTGGATCTTTCTAGTTATCCTTCCAAAAATTGTGGGAACTTACATGAATCCTTTGTGAATGTAGTTGCTTTTCAACCTCCACCACCTTATGTAGAAAATACTCCATGTAAATGTAGGTTTGAAGTTCCACCACATCTCAAATTTCCGGATTCAATCCATTGACAAACCTTTCCATGGTATATTCGGGATCCTCCTCCAAATTGGATTGAATCATCAATATATCCATTTACATGTAGTATTCCTCCACACACATGGAACCTTGCACAAGTTTTTATAACTTAAAATAGAAATCTTGATACTATTGATTGGAAATGTACCTTCTGCTTATTAATATCTTCATTTCTTCCCAATTTCAAATTGGCCTTTCTCTATTTCATTATCGACTTACTTGTAATTTTTCCCACCAAATAAATTCATAGTCATTGAACTAAAGTGACACCAATTTTACCTTATTCTCCTCTGAGTAGTTGTGAATTCCAACCACATGGTCAACCTTCTACTCCCAATCCAAATAAATATTCAGGTCACTCATCCCATGAAAATATTGAAGTGTCATTTTGATGCTTCCCAAGTCATTTTCCCTCCAAGTAGCACGTTGACCCCACCTAGGAAATGTTTCTTCAAAATCAGAGTACTCATCTTAACATTCATCAACTTATTGACTTAATGGAGCCCTTGATGTTTAGGAACCTTGAAAATCACCCAACCTAGAATTCAATCTTATAAATTGGCCAGCGATATTTTTCATGAAAAAGTTTAGGTTGATCTCACTTCTTTCTCCCTCTCTTTCCATTTTTATAAAATCCCCAAACACTCTTTCCCTATGTTTTTTAATCTCTCAGAAAGGTTCCTCACACTTTCTAGCAAAAAAATTTGGTTCTTACAAGTTTTATTAAATATAATCCAGAAGATAATTAATAATAAGTAATCAATTCATGGACAACATTATAAATTAAAAATTTTAAAAGGGGTTTGAACCAATGGGGTCCAAGAAATATGGGAGGCAATGTGGAATAAAAGAAATGGTTGTGGTTGATGGATGAATATGGATGAAGGTAGGAATATGGTGGAAAATAAAAATGCAATAAGATTTGTGAATAAATGATAGAACACAACATTTCAAATGAGAAGTTTTTTTCATTTTTTTGCCTTTGTTTTTATTTTTTTAACGATCAATAATCAATAAATGAGATAAAAATAGTGTTTTGGTGGTCATTTTACAATAGATAAAAAAATGTTACAATTCTCTAATATGATCACAATGATGTAAAAGGGTGATATAGCTTGAAATTCAACTCAATTGGAATCCATTTTCATGATAGTTAGATTTCACAAGGGTGAATCTGTAGCACGAATAGATTTGGATATATCTTCTAATATATGTGTTGGATTTAAATGTTTCCAATTAAAGAGGAAATATGATATTATGAACTATTAAAATGATATATTATATGTCCATAAACTCAAAGAAAATGTAGATGAAAATTCAGAACAATGTTGTGTCCAGAATTGGTGATGGTTGAAAATGGAAGAAGGAGAAGAAAAATATGGGAGAAATAGAAAAATGAATGAACATGGATTCCATCATCGAGCTCTAATACCAAATGATATTATATGATATCATATAGGTGTGTGGTATTCATTGGGAAATTGTTTGAACAAAATGAATGTAAGTAGGAGTAATGGGAAATAAAATAAATGCAAAGAAAATAAAAGGGGAAGGGGGATGATCAATTAGGACCCTAAGGAGACCTGCCCCTTAAAAACCACATTATAATGCACCATAAATGATGATAACTCCTTTGATTCGACTTACTTGCATTCATCTTATAACACAATAAACACAATCATTATAAGAAGACTTTTCTCACCAGCCCAAAGAATTGAAGATTCCCACCATAACTTTGGAGACAAGGGGCCCACCACTTTTTGAATGTGGATATTTCCTTCATGAAAGTGGCTTTAAATTCATGGGATCAATTGGGTGAGCCATTTAGGTTCAATGTTGGGCTTTAATAAGTGTAATTAAAGGACCATTTGATCCTCCTAGGCATGAATGTTGGGCCTCCTCTTGTAATTTAAAAATGAGGCCATGTAAAGCATCATGCATCCTCCCCATTCTTCGTCTTATCATTAGGCCTCCAATACCATACAATGGGTCTTACGCATTTATGGTCCTTACACCATCCCTACCATCATCTCTCTCAAATCCTCACTACATATGTGCACCTTGATTCTCATCAATTTCCCTAATTGGACTCAACTAGCCTAAATTGGGCTTAATTGATCTCAATTGGAATCAATTGGTCTAATTGGACTAATTGACCTCAATTGGATTAATTGACCTTAATTGGCCTAATTGGCCTCAATTAGCCTCAATTAGGTTAATTGGTCTAACCGGCCTCAATTGGCCTCAATTGGCATATTTGGCCTCAATCGGCCTAATTGGCCTCAATTGGCCTCAATTGGCCTCAATTAGCCTCAATTGACATAATTGGTCTCAATTGGCCTCATTTGGCCACAATTTGCCTCAATTGACTGAATTGGCCTAATTGGCCTCAATTGGCTTCTATGGGCCCTAATTGGCCTCAAGTAGCCTCAATTGGCATAATTGGTTTCAATTTGCCTCAATTGGTCTAAATTGGCATCAATTGGAGTCAATTGGACTTAATTAGACTTAATTGGACTAATGACCTCAATTGGCCTCAATTTCTCTCAATAGGCCTCAATTGGATGAATTGGGTTTAATTGGCATAATTGACCTAATTTTCCACTATTGGTCTTAGTTGGCATAATTTACCTAAATTGGCCTAAATTGGCCTAATTGGCATCAATTGGACTAATTGGCCACAATTAGCCTAAATTGGCCTAAATTGGTATCTATTCACCTAAATTAGCGTAATTGGCCTTAATTCGCCTCAATGGGCATCAATTGTATCAATTGGCCTCAATAGACCTCAATTGGCCTTAATTGGTCTCAGTTGGGCTTAATAGGCCTCAATTGGCCTCAATTGACTTCAATTGGCCTAATTTTTCTAATTGTCCAGAATTAGCCTCAATTGGCCTCAATTGGCCACAATTAGCCTCAGTTAGCCTCAATTTGCCTCAAATGGGCTCAATTATCCTTAATTGGACTCAATTGGCCTAGTTGATGTCAACTGACATCAATTTGACTTAATTAGCATAATTGACCTTGTTGGCATCAAATGGACTCAATTGGCCTCAATTATGCCAATTGACCACAATTGGTTTCAATTAGAAACTATTGGGCTCAATTGGCCTCAATCGGTTGCAATTGGCCTCAGTGGGCTCTAATTGGCCTCAATTGGATCCAATTGGTTCAGTTGGACTAATTGGCCTCAATTGACCTAAGTTATCCTAATTGGCCTTAATTGGCCTAATTGGCCTCAATCGGCCTCAAGTGTCATTAATAGAGCAAATATTTTAAATTAATTTATATTGAATATCATTGTTTTAAACCCAAAAAATTGTTCCTATAAGATTAATTGTTTCATTTTTTTGATAATGGTGTTATTTTGAGCTGAATAGTAAAAATTGTCCATTTTGGATTTTTAACAGTTTTAAATTATTTCGGTAGTTTGGCAATAAAATTCTCTACACTGATCCAAATTGAAAAATTATTTCTTTTATAGATTCTAAACATCCAGGTCTTCATTTAATATATTTGGACTAAAATCTGAATCGGCCATATGAAAGCTCAAAAGAAGCTCACAAGTTGGATCAAGAAAACTGTTTTCAGTTATGCCTAGTTTTGATGTGGGATCCATAACTCATTAACTGTGGGCCCAAAGCTTATGTAATTCGGTGGGTGGACGCGAAAGGTGTTTTGGAGAATCTTTTATGAAGGAAGCACCGAGTTAATTGGCCGTTTATGGTGCCATTAAAGCACCCTAATCCGTAGGATTTCGTTTTGGAGAGTCTGACTGGACAGAATAAATGCTCATAGTAAAACGGCCATAACTCTCGGAATACATGTCCAAATCCGCTAAAATTTTGAGGGGACACGGAAAAGGGAATTATGAACACCATGCAAGAAGGGATCAACGCGTGAAGATGTCATTTAATGGGGATGCAACGCGTCGACATTCGGGGGAAGCATTCTGGCTATAAAAGGAGGAGAGCTCCACCCTCTCAAAGCATCCATTCTCCACCCCATTCCTTCTGGGACACCAAGAAGGAGAACTTTTCAGCTTTCTCTTTTATTTATTTTCTTTTTCATAGTTTTTTAATGCCTTCTTCTTCCCCATTCAACTCGATTACCCTTACCATGGTGGGGTAAACTTTTGGAGTGATTGGGGAAGGGTTGGTTTTCAACATTGTAATGCTTGAGTTCTTGGATGCAATTGAATAAATTTCTTTCTTCTTCAAAGTTGTTTTCAATTTATTATAGAGGATTTTATAATCAAGTGTGATTTTTCTTGAATATTAATTCCGTTATTTATTTTTGCCTTGGTAAAATAATCATAATCTCCCTCCACTAATTTCTGGTTTATATACGATGGAATAAACCAGGAATTAGTGGTGAAGTACTCGACGATCGTCAGTACGTGTAAAAGATGTAGTGAATGTTCATGATTTTTTGGGATAAACAAAACCCGATCGGGTATTGCCCATTTCAATTAAGGATATTCAATACAACTATTTTACACATGGAAGGAGAGTTGACCAAACCGAGATCTTGGTAAGGTTTTCTCTCACAATAACAATTTCACCAAGGAAGTGAGAGGAAATGATTGTGGAAACTCACTTTAATCAACAAAGAAGAAGAGGATTGAATTAAATTGAACAAAGATAGCATTATAATTAGGAAACCGACCCCGACCTAATCACCCTTTTTAATTTCATTGTTTTTCAATCATTTGAATTTCAAATTTCCGTTCACAACATTTTTACCCCCGTTTTAAAGTGACAAACCATTTTGTGTGCACTCCTCTTAGGGAGACATCCTATGTCAACCACATTACTACATTTTAACTTAGGAAATAATTGTTTTTCCATGCCCTACGACAGGCGTGCGTCAAACTTGGCGCCGTTGCCGGGGAGGTAGTGCCGCAATATTTTTGTAAATTTTTGACATTTTTTTTTCATTAAAAAAAAACAAAAAAATCATTCCATAATGAATTCAAATGATTATTATTCTACATGGAATGAAAATTACTCACAGGTGCAAGAACAAGACCACACTGAGGAGGCCCTCCAACGAAGAGCTGATGCACTAACGATAATGTTCAAGCAGTTGGAAAGAGGCATAACAACATGGATCTCACCAGAAGATTTGATGGCCATGGTCAGTGAACTACAAGTTGACTTAAAAATATTCAAGGCCAAGAAGAAAGTGCCAATGGTCTTCCCAAATTTCACTAAAAACATCCATGAAGTTGATGCAAAATTTGAGGTGGAGGAGCCTGACTACATACCTCCATCCATTGATGATCAACTCCAAGTGGAACATTCAATTGAAGAGGATATTAATGTCGAACCAAATCAGGGAGATGATACATTCTTAAAATCAAATTCTTTAAAATATTCTGAAACTAATTTGACTATCTCTCCCAAATCTATTGAATTTTCAGATTCATCAAACTCATACTACACCTTGGAGGATGACGTGAAAAACACAGCACATGTTGGGGAACTTCTGGAGCTCCCTGAAGTCATTGAATATCTACTAGAAGAGCCCGATCATGAAGAGATCCAAGTTGCTGAGACTGAGGAAAACAGACAAGAGGCTGAAGCCTCCTTGAAGCTGGCACTAGAAGACAAGATGGTTGCACAAGTAGCAACAAAAGAAGAAGAGGTTCCCTACTTCATCCTACCCCCACCATGCACGGTGTACCACATTGATAAGGGGGTGGATCTGGTGTACTCTATCTATGGATTCCTCCTCAACAAAAACAATGAAATGAAAGTTGGGAAGAGCCACATGTGGTGGTTCAAATCAAAGAAACCTCATCCACCATCAGATTGGGGATAATCGATTAGAACTGCCCCTCTGGAGGCAGTCAAAACCCAGGGCCCACTTGGGGGATTAAACCAAGTTTTATCCTTCTATTCTCATCCTATTTCTATTTTTATTTCTTTCAATAAATATCTTATGTTTTCTTTTGTTCTTTTATTTATAGCTTTTCAGAGTGCAACACTTGGAAGCTTAACTCAATGTTGCACTACGAATAAATCAGGTTGTACCTCTCTTTCACATTTTCTTGCTGTTGTGATTCTATCAGAAATCTTCTTACATGTTAAATTCACTTAAATGCATCGAGGACACTGCATCATTTAAGTGTGGGGGAGGGAACCTTTGTAGTATAGGATTTTTATTTGATGTTTCTTTTCAAAAATAAAAAAATAAAAAATTGTGTGTTTTCAAATTTGTGTGTGTTTATTTTTCAATTTTTGGTGTGTTTCTGAAACTTTTGAGCTGAAATGATTATCAATACCATTTTTGAAACCCATGTCAATGAGCGAACCAGTCTATTTCATGAAACTGATCTTAAATGAATGCTGAAATAACTTTGTTTCAAGTTCAAATCTTTTGGAAATTCATGAAAATTACACAAATTTTTGAATCTCATGTCATATTTCACTGTCCATATCTTTGAAATAACTTTCCTGTGAGGCTTCTGAACCATTTTTGTCATATTCTTTTCATTCACCTCATTTCATGAGAGAACCAGACCATGCTTGCTTTAACCAGAATTTGATTTATTCCATTCAAAACTTGAGGGTTGGGGTACGTGTGTTATAAATGATTGAGGCATTTATTTTGATTGAATCCCCCTTTTAAAAATAATTCTTTTCATTATGTCCCACCTTTACATTTATCCTTCAATGTAGCCCCTAGTAGCCATGAATTGCCTGTTAGGTTAGCCACATTACAAGCCAATTTTCCCTATCATACCTGCTCTTGAAGTAAAATTGCATGATCTTGTTGAACTTAAGTGTGGGGGAAGATGTCTTGTGGTGTACTACCTCATTTGGTTATACTTTGAGTGGAAATTAAATTGTGGAAGAGATGTGTGTGATGCTGAAAAATTATTCTGTTGAAAGCTGTGCCTTTTCTGGAGCTTTTATGAAAAGAGAAGCTATGCCTTTCTGGAGCTTCCAATATAAAAGAAAGCTGTCCCTATATGGAGCTTTAAAAAAAATTATGTTTGAAAAGATTGAAATGTTTGCTGCTGAGCTGATTGAATGATGATGTAGCCTTTTTTCAACAAAGGGGAAGTGAAGGAGACCATATTTGAGTGAAAACTAGAATCTTGCAATTTTGCTTTAATAAGAGCCAAGCCTTCCTTTTTCAGCCTCATAACTTTTAACATCTAAATCCTACCAACCGGAAGCCACAGAACAACCCTGAAAAGTCCTCATGAGAAACACATGTTCATGAATCACATCGGGTGGAGATGTAGGAATTTATCAAACCTATGGTGACTCTTGTGTGAGTTTGGATGAGAAAAGCCTTGTTCAGTCTTTACATTTGTGAGATGAGAGAAAATTCATGTGAGGTAGGTGTTTTGTGTGCATGGGATAAGAAATGAAGTGGAAATATATTAAAATATTAAATGGAGAACTTGAAATAATATTTTTTTTATGAGGCATGATATCTTTTTGTTTCTTTAAATTGATATGATTGATCTCATTGATATGTGTTTTGGATTTGATTTGATTTGATTTTTACTTGTCCAGGAGTCCAAGTGCTAAGTGTGGGGGAATTGATAGAGAAAATATTTTCAATTAATTTATATTGAATATCATTTTTTTAAACCCACAAAATTGTTCCAATAAGATGAATTGTTTCATTTTTTTGATAATGGTGTTATTTTGAGCTGAATAGTAAAAATTGGCCATTTTGGATTTTTAACAGTTTTAAATTATTTCGGTAGTTTGGCCATAACATTTTCTACACTAATCCAAATTGAAAAATTCTTTCTTTTACAGATTCTAAACATCCAGGTATTCATTTAATATAGTTGGACTAAAATCTGAATCGGCCATATGGAAGCTAAAAAGAAGCTCACAAGTTGGATCAAAAAAACTGTTTTCAGTTATGCCTAGTTTTGATGTGGGATCCATAACTCATTAACTGTGGGCCCAAAGCTTGTGTAATTAGGTGGGTGGACGCGCAAGGAGTTTTGGGGAATCTTTTATGAAGGAAGCACCGAGTTAAGTGGCCGTTTATGGTGCCATTAAAGCACCCTAATCCGTAGGATTTCGTTTTGGAGAGTCTGACTGGACAGAATAAATTCTCATAGTAAAACGGCCATAACTCTCGGAATACATGTCCAAATCCACTGAAAGTTTGAGGGGACACGTAAAAGGGAATTATGAACAACATTAAAGAAGGGATCAACGCGTGAAGATGTCATTTAATGGGAATAAAACGCGTCGATATTCGGGGGAATCATTCTGGCTATAAAAGGACGAGAGCTCCACCCTCTCAAAGCATCCATTCTCCACCCCATTCCTTCCGGGACACCAAGAAGGAGAACTTTTCAGCTTTCTCTTTTATTTATTTTCTTTTTCATAGTTTTTTAATGCCTTCTTCTTCCCCATTCAACTCGATTACCCTTACCATGGTGGGGTAAACTTTTGGAGTGATTGGGGAAGGGTTGGTTTTCTACATTGTAATGCTTGAGTTCTTGGACGCAATTGAATAAATTTCTTTCTTCTTCAAAGTTGTTTTCAATTTATTATAGCGGATTTTATAATCAAGTGTGATTTTTCTTGAATATTAATTCTGTTATTTATTTTTTCCTTGGTAAAATAATCATAATCTCCCTCCACTAATTTCTGGTTTATATACGATGGAATAAACCAGGAATTAGTGGTGAAGTACTCGACGATCGTCAGTACGTGTAAAAGGTGTAGTGAATGTTCATGATTGTTTGGGATAAAAAAAACCCAATCGGGTATTGCCCATTTCAATTAAGGATATTCAATACAATTATTTTACACATGGAAGGAGAGTTGACCAAACCGAGATCATGGTAAGGTTTTCTCTCACAATAACAATTTCACCAAGGAAGTGAGAGGAAACGATTGTGGAAACTCACTTTAATCAACTAAGAAGAAGAGGTTTGAATTAAATTTAACAAGGATAGCATTATAATTAGGAAACCGACCCCGACCTAATCACCCTTTTTAATTTCATTGTTTTTCAATCATTTGAATTTCAAATTTCCGTTCACAACATTTTTACCCCCGTTTTAAAGTGACAACCCTTTTTGTGTGCACTCCTCTTCGGGAGACATCCTAGGTCAACCACATTACTACATTTTAACTTAGGAAAAAATTGTTTTTCCACGCCCTACGACAGGCGTGCGTCAGTCATGATTGTCCAAATTGTCTTATAAATCCCCAATTGGCCTAATTGGCCTCAATTGGTCTCAATTGGCCTCAATTAACCGAATTGGCCAAATTTGCTCCCATTAGCCTCAATTTTCCTTAATTGGCCTCAATTGGTCCCAATTGTCCACAATTGTGCTCAATTGGCCTCAATTTGGCTCAATTGGGCTCAATTGGCCTCAATTGGGCTCAATTGGGCTCAATTGGGCTCAATAGGTCTTAATTGGTCTTAATAGGCCTAGTTGGACTCAATTGGTCTCAATTGGATGTAATGTGTCTCAATTAGCCTCAATCAGCCTCAATCAGTCACAATTGGCCAAAATTTGCCTCAATTGGCCCAATTAGCCTCAATTGGACTCAATTGGCTGCAATTACCCCAATTGATTGAATTAAACTCAATTGGCACCAATTGGCCTCAATTGGCCTCAATTGTGCTCAATTGACCGCAATTGGCTTAATTGGCCTCTATTGACATCAATTGGCCCCAACTGTAGTAATTGATCTATTTGGACTCAATTGAGCTCGATTAGCCTAATTGGCTAAAAATGGACTCAAATGACCTCGATTGGCCACAATTGGCCTAATTGACCCTAGTTGGCCTCAATTAGCCTAATTGGACTCAATTGGCCTAATTGACCTCAATTGATCTAATTATTCTCAATAGGTCTAATTTGTCTCAATAGGCCTAATTGGTCTCAATTGGCCTCAATTAGCCTAATTTGGCATAAATGGACTAATATTATTAATTTTCCTAATTGTCCCTAATTGGCCTAACTAGCCTCAATAGCCTCAATTGGCCTTAATTGGCCTAATTGGCATAATTGCACTAAACTTGTCTAAATTGGCCTCAACTGGTTTCATTTAGCCTGAATTGGCCGGAATTGGGCTCAAATAGTCTCAATTGGACTCAATTGGAAACTAAGGCCAACTGAGGATAGTTAGGCCAATTGAGGCCAATTAAGGATAATTCCAGCCAATTGAGGTCAATTGAGTCCAATTTAGCCTATTGATTCCAATTAGGTCCATTGAGTCCAATTAAAGAAAATTGAGGCCAACTATGGCCAATTGTGGAAAATTGAGACTAATAAGTTCAATTGCAGCCAGTTGAGGACAATTAAGATCAATTGAGGCCAATTAGGGAAATTGGTCAATTGAGGCCAATTAGGCCAATTGAGGTTGAGTAAGCCAATTGAGGCCAATTAGGCCAATTGAGGCCAATTAGTCCAATAATAGAATTGAGTATAATTGGGGCCAATTTAGTCCAAATATGGCAATGTTGGGCTAGTTGCGACCAATTGAGACTAATTGGGACCAATTGAGGCCAATGGAGCTAATTAGTCCAATTATACAATTAGGGAAAATTGAGCCCAATTGAGCCTAATTAGGGCCAATTGAGGCCAATTGCGGTCATTTGAGGCTAATTGAGACAAATTCATGACAATTGAGGCCAATTGAGGCCAATTAGGCCAATTAAAACCAATTGTGGCTAATCGATGCCAATTGTGGCCAATTGAGGTGAATTAGGCCAATTATGCCAATTAAGTCCAATTGAGTCCAATTGAGGTCAATTTACCTGGATTATTCTAATTAGTCCAATTGAGGCCAATTAAGGTGAATTTGGCCAATTGTGGCCTATTGAGGCAAATTGATCCCAATTGCGAATAGTTGAAGCCAGTTGATGCCAATTTGGACAATTGAGGCCAATTAATGCCAATTAAGGCCAATTGAAGCCAATTGAGGTCAATTGAGGCCAAATAAGGATAATTATGACCAATTGAGGTATGTGAGACCAATTGAGGCCAAACAAGGCAAATTGAGAACAATTGTGTAAAATTGAGGCCTATTAGGCCAATTAGGTCAATTGATGCTAATTAAGTCCAATTAGGTCAATTGATGCTAATTAATACCAATTAGTTCAATTAGTGAAAATTTGGCCAGTTCGTCTAATTGAGGCCAATTGAGGACAATTGAGGCCGATTAGGCCAATTAGGCCAATTGGGCCCAATTAGTCCAATTGGGTCCAATCAAGGCTTATTGCTGCCAATTGAGGCCAATTGAGGCCAATTGGGCCAATTAACACCAATTAAGGATAATTGGGCCAATTTAGGCCAATTGATGCCAATTGAGGCCAATTGACCCAATTGTTTCCAATTGATGCCAATTGAGGCCAACTAAGGTCAATTGAGATCAATTGAGGCCAATGAGTCCAACGAAGTCAATTGAATTCAATTAAACCCAATTGCGGCAAATTGAGGCCAATTATGGCCAATTGTGGCCTATTGAGGCCAATTGAGGCCAATTAGACCCATTAGACTAATTAAGGAAAATTGATGTGAATTAGGCCAATTGTGGCCAATTGAGTCCAGTTGATGCGTATTAGGCCAATTGAGGCCAATTGTGTCCAATTAAGGCCAATTGAGGTAAGTTGAGGCCAATTAAGGCCGCATAAGGCCAATTGAGGCTAATTGAGGCTTATTAGGCCAATTGAGGCCAATTGAGCCAATTGAGGCCAATTGAGCCAATCGAGGCCAATTGAGAGAAATTAGGCCAATTGAGGCCAATTGAGACCAATTTGGCCAATTTGGCAATTTGAGTCCAATTAGGCCAGTTGAGGCCCATTAGACCAATTGAGGTCAATTGAGACCAATTTATCCATTAGGCCAATTGAGGCCAATTGTGTCTAATTGAGGAAAATTGAGGCCAATTGAGCGTAATTGAAGCCAATTGGGCCAATTGAGTCCAATTGAGGCCAATTAGTCCAATTGAGGATAATTGAGGCAAATTAGGCCAATTATGCCAATTGAGACCAATTGAGGTCAATTGGTCTAATTGAGGCCAATTAGGACAATTTAACCAATTGAGGCCAATTGAGTCCAAATGAGTCCAATTAGGCTAATGGAGACAAATTGAGGGCCAGTTGTGGCCAATTAGAATAATTAGTCCAATTGAGACAAATTATTCCAATTGAGGCCAATTGAGTAAAATTAGGCCAATTGATACTAATTGAGGTCTATTAGGCCAATTGAGGCCAATTGAGGCTAATTGAGGACAAATGAGCCCAATTAGACCAATTAAGCCAATTGATTCCAATTAGTCAACATGAGGCCAATTAAGGCCAATTAGACTAATTGTGGCCATTTAGGCCAATCAAGACCAGTTGTGACAAATTGAGGCCAATTAGGTCAATTGAGACCAATTGAGGCAAATTACACCAATAAGGCCAATTGAGGAAAATTTAGGAAAATTGTGGCCAATAGAGTCTAGTTGATGCCAATTAGTCAAATTGAGGCCAATTAGGTCAATTGTGGCCAATTGTGCCTAATTAAGTCAATTGAACCCAATTAGGATAATTGAGATCCATTGAGGCTCATTAATCCAATTGACACCAATTAAAGCTAATTAGACCAATTAGGCCTATTGAGGCTAATTTGGCCAATTGAATCTCATTGGGGGCCAACTAAGGATAATTAGGCTCATTGAGGTCAATTAAGTCATATGAGGTCAATTGAGGCCAATTAGGCCAATTTAGGAAAATTGAGTCCAATTGAGCCCAATTCAGGCTAATTAAGCTAATTTGGACAATTGAGGCCAATTAGGTCAATTGAGGACAATTAAAGAGAATTGAGACCAATTAGGTCAATTGTGGCCAATTAATTCCAATTAAGGTCAACTAAGGCCAATTAGGCCAATTAGGCCCATTGTTGCTAATTGAGGCCAATTTGGCCAATTGAGGCCAATTGAGGCCACTTTGGCTAATTGAGCCCATTCAGGGCCAATTGAGGCCAATTAGGCCAATTGAAACCAATTAGGCAAATTGAGGTCAATTAAGGCCAATTGAGGCTAATTAGGACCAATTGGGTCTAATTAGGTATGTTTGGGCCAATTGAGGCCAATCAAAGCAAATTCGGACCAATTGTGGCCAGTTGAGGCCAACTAGACTAATTGACGTCAATTGAGCCCCATTGATGTCACTTGATGCGAATTAGGCCAATTAAGGCCAATTGAGGCCAATAGAGACCAGTTGAAACCAACTGTGGTCAATTGAGGCCAATTAGGCCAATTGAGGCAAATTCGGTCAATTGATGACTATTGAGGCCAGTTAGTCCAATTATGCCAATTCAGGCCAATTGTGAACAATTAGGCCAATTTTGGTCAATTCGGCCAATTGGTGACAATTGAGACCAATTGAGGCCAATTGCGCCAACTCAGTCCAATTACGACCATTTGAGCTCATTTGAGGCCAATTAGGCCAATTGAACCCAATTGAGTCCAATTGAGGCCAATTGAGGCCAATTGAGGCCACTTGAGACCAATTAGACTAGTTGAGGCCAATTGAGACCAATTCAGGTCACTTGGAGCCAATTGAGGCCAGTTGAGGTCAATTGAGGTTAATTTGGCCAATTCAGGCCAATTATGGCACATGAGTCCACATGATGCCAATTAGACCACTAAGGCCACTTGAGGCCAATTGAGTCCAGTTAAGACCAATTGAGGCCAATTAGGCTACTTGAGAACATTTGAGCCTAATTAGGCCACTTGGGGCCACTTGGGGCCAATTAGCCCAATTAGGCCAATTGAGCCAAATCGAGGCCAATTGTTCCAATTAGGCCAATTGAGGCCAATGGAGGCCAATTTGGTCAATTGAGGCCAATAAGACCAATTAGGCTACTTGAATCCATTTGAATCCAATTATTCCAATTGAGGTCAATAAGGTTAATTGAGGATAATTGAGGCCAATTAGTCAAATTATACCAATTGAGGCCAATTGGGGCCAATTGCGACCAATTGAAGGAAATTAAGGCTAATTGGGACAAATTGAGGCCAATTGATCCAATTGTGGCCAATTGAGGCTAATGAGACAAATTGTGGTCAATTGAGGCCAATTAGACCAATTGTGGTGAATTGTGTCCAATACAGCCAATTGAGCCCAATTGGGGCCATTTGAGGTTAATTGAGGCTATTCATGCCAATTGAGGCCAATTAAGGCCAATTTAGACCAATTGAGGAAAATTTGGTCAATTGATGTCAATTGAGTCCAATTGAGTCCAATTTGGCCAAATGGGGCGAATTCGGCTAATTATGTCAATTGTGTCCAATTGAGACCAATTGAGGCCATGTGAGGCCAATTAGGCCAATTGAGGCCAACTGAGGTCTATTAGGCCAATTCGGCTAATTGAGTTCAACTGATGCCAATTGAGGCCAATTAGGAAAATTGAGTCCAATTAGGCAAATTGAGGCCCATCGAGGGCAATTAGGGTCAATTAAGCCAATTATTCCAATTGAGGCCTATTGAGGCCAATTGAGGTCTATTAGGCCAATTCGGCCAATTGAGTCCAACAAAGTCCAACTAAGGCCAATTGAGGCCAATTAGGAAAACTGAGTTCAATTAGGCCAATTGAGGTCTACTTAGGAAAATTAAGGTCAATTAGGCCAATTGAGGCCAATTCATCAGATTAAGTCCATCTAAGGCCAATTAAGGCCAATTAGGAAAATTGAGTCTAATTAGGCCAATTAAGGTCAATTAGGCAATTTGAGACCATCTGAGGCCAATTGAGGCCAATTAGGTAAATTGATGCCAATTAGGACAATTGAGGCTAATAAGGATAATTGAAGCCAATTGAGGCCATTTATGGCTATTTGGCCAATTGAGACCAATTATGACCAATTTGGCTAACTGGGCCAATTGAGGTCAATTAAGGCCAATTGAGGAAAATTATGCCAATTGAATCCAATTGAGGCTAACTGATCCCTATTGAGGCCAATTCATGTCAATTCATGCCAATTAGGTCAATTGGGACCAATTGAGGTCAATTGGGCCAATTAGGTCCATTGAGGCCAATTAGGCCAATTCAACCACTTGAGACCAATTGAGCCCAATTGAGGCCAATTAGGCCAATTGAGGCCAATTGAGGGAAATTGAGGCAATTGAGCCCATTTGAGGCCAATTATGCCAATTGAGCCCAATTGAGGCCAATTGAGCCTAATTAGTCCTATTATTCCAATAGAGGGCAATTGGGTACAATTGAGGCCAATTTGGCCAATTTGGCTAATTGAGACCAATTAGGCCAATTGAAGCCAATTAGGGCCAATTAGCCATTTGAGGCCAATTGCGCCCAATTAGGCCAATTAAGGCCAATTGCAGCCAATTGCGGCCAATTGACACTACAATAAAAAATAGTACATTAAGGGGTTTTTTTGGAGGGGGTTATGCAAAATCCTCTCTAAATTCCTTTTCTGTATAATTTGAGGGGCTTCTGAACAACTCCATAAAATCATCGAATTAAGAGGGGGATTATGTACAACCCTCACTAATATTATAATTTAGAGGGGGGTTTTAAACCCCTTTAAATTTTTTAACAATTTCTTAATATCCAATTAGATTTTAGAGGGGGTTCAAAACCCTCTCTAATATCTTAAATTAGAGGGGGTTGAAAACCACCTGTAATATCATAAATTATAGGGGGTTGAAAACCAACTCTATTATCTTAAATTAAAGGGGTTTCAACCCCCCCCCCCACCATTTAATTTTTCTATATTAGAGGGGGTTCAGCCCCCCTCTAATGTCTTTAAATTGGAGGGGTTTCAAACCCCCACTAATGTCTTTATGTAAGAGGGGGGGGTCAAAAATCCCTATAATTTAAGAGATTAAGGGGAGTTGTGCACCTCCACTATTTATTTAAAAAGAAACTCCCCTAATGCATACATACATATATATATATCTATAATCAAAACACAATATATAAATGTATTTAAATACATTATATGAACATATTATATAAAATATTTATATGATTGTATTTAATTGAATTTATATGTATACATAAATATAATTAAATAATATTATTTAAATTAATATATATATATATATGTATATATATATATATATATGTATATATATATATTTGTATAAATTTTTTTTCATATAATAGTAATTATTTATAATATAAAAGCATAAACATTTATATAAATATATACACAAATATAATTTATTTATAAAATATATCATATAAAAACTCAATCTTGTAGTTTTTTTAATTTATACTATAATAGTTACAAATATATTTTAAAATAACATGTTTATACTTTTATATAATATATAATTAATATTATATAAAATATAATTTATAAAAATAATTATATATTAATTTACACAATATTATACAGTTATATTTATTGAAATACATATATATTAATTTACATAATAATAAAAGTATGTATTTAAATACATTATGTAAATATTGTATAATGTTTATTTCATATAATATTAATGATACATTTATATAAATTTTATTTCATATAATATTCATTATATATAATACACATATTAATTATATATAATATAAAATTGTATTTCATACAACATTTTATAAATATTTGTATAAATTATATTTATATTATAAATTTTTTTATAAATGGAATTTCATATAATAATAATTTTATATTAATTATATATAATATTATACTATTTATAAAAATAAATATATATATTAATGTAAATAATAATAAATATATGTTTTAAAATACATTATACAGATATACTTTTAATGACCTTACATTAATATATTAAGAAAATACATTTATATATATATATATATATTCTTTAAATAAACATTTATATAATATATAAATATATATTTAAGTATATAATTAATTTACTTAAATATATCATATAAATGTATTTAATATAATATATGTATGATATAAATCATAAAATAAATTTATAGTATTTATAAAACCGTCATATAATTTTTATAGTTTGAAAAACTAGTGTAATAACAATAATAATAATTAATAATATCATTGTTATCACACACATACACACATATAATTATACAAATATAATTAAATTAATATATATTATATATATTATATCTATAAATATTATATAAAGTCACAAACAAACATAGAAAAATATAAATGTATTTATAAATATATATTTATATATGTAAACATAATTATTTATATATATTATATGAATAAACATATACATAATATATAAATATATATTTAAGAATATAAATAATTCATAAGAATATATTTATAAATATATAAACATATGTGTATATACATATAAATATATAGTTTATATAAATTTATATTTAGGTTATATATTTAAATGTATTTAAATATATTATATAAATAATATTAATTAAAATTGATAATCAAATATATATAAATATAATCATCTGTACATATATTTAACAAATTGAATTTCTGTAGTTATAGCACACAGTACGGAGTGCAGGCAGTCATTACCAGCAGGTGCTGGGTTTGAATCCCTGATGGGGATTCATTTTATACGGGATGGGAAACACTAGGGCAGGGGGCGCGGGGTGTGGGCGAGGCTGGGGGCCTTGAGGGGTGCGCTCTGCATGAGGGTTCTGGGATGGAGAACGAGAGTGAAGGGTGATTTGAAGAGTGGGGGAACTAGAGGGAGGATGGGAGGGCGAGCGGGAGAGCGGGGGAACCATAATGGAAATGGAACGGGGCAGGAGGGAGGAGGGAAGGGAAGGAAGGGTGAGCGGGGAGTGAACTAGAGGGGAAGGAACAATTGTGAAATGGGGGCACATTTCAGAAAATAATTGTGGAAATTTTGGTGTGTAACCGCCCGTAAATATATTCTTGATTAGGGGCGGTTTTCAAAACTGCCCCTAAATTTGTCCATTCAACTCGATTAGGGGAAGTTTTAACCACCCCTAAAGTGATACATTATTTAGAATGGTGTATAAACCACTTATAAAATGTCTACTTCTAGAAGATTTACAGTGACATTTGGAGGGGTTAAAACCCATTCTAATTGAACCACCTCTAATGTGCATCTAGGTATACCAATGGTTGCTGAAAATTGCCCCTATTCAAAAATTATAGCCATCTTAGTGGAGGTTCGCCATAACTACTGCTAAATCAATTATAGGGGGTTATAACCACCTCAAAATGAAAAAAAACACTTCTAATAATAGCCTTTTTTGTAGTTTGTGGCCAATTAGGCTAGTTAGACCAATTGAGTTCAAATAGACAAAATGAGGCCAATTGACATCAATTGAGGCCAATTGAGGCCAATTGAGGTCAATTGAGGCCAATTAGGCCAATTGAGGCCAATTATGCCAATTAGTCCAATCGAGTCCAATTAAGACCAATTAAGCCCAATTGAGGTTAATTAGGCTATTTTAGACCAATTGAGGCCAATTATGCCAATTAAGGCCAACTGAGGCCAATTGAGTCCAATTATGGTGAAATAGTACAATTTGGCCAATTAAGCCCAATTGAGGCCAACTGAGGCCAATTAGTCCAATTAGGCCATTTAAAGCCAACTAGGGCCAATTGTGGCCAATTGTTGACAATTGAATCCAATTTAGTCCAATTGAGACCAATCAAGGGCAATTAGACAAATAGAGGCCAACTGAGACCAATTGAGGCCAATTGAGGCCAATTAGGCTAATTAGGCCAATTAGGTCAATTGAGGCCAAGAGATACCAATGGAGACAAATTGAGGTAAATTAGTCCAAATGAGGCCAACTCGGCCAAATGAGGCTAATTTAGGTGAATTATTCCAATTGAGGCCAATTAGGCCTATTGAGGCCAATTGAGGCCAACTCAGGCCAATTAAACCAATTGAACCCAATTGAACCCAATTGAGGAGAATTATGCCAATTGAGGCAAATTTGAAAAATTGAGGTCTCTTAGGCCAATTGAGGCCATCTAAGGCCAATTGGGGCCAATTAGGATAATTGAGTCTAGTGAGGCCAATTGATACAAATTTGGACAATTGAGGAAAATTTAAACCAATTGACGTTAATTTGGCCGATTATGAAAATTAGGAAAATTGAGGTCTATTAGGCCAATTGAGGCTAATTTGATCAATTCATATAATTGAGTCCAACTAAGGCCAACTAGAAAAATTGAGTACAATTAGGCCAATTAAGGCCAATTGAGACCATTAGTCCAATTCATCCAATTCGAAAAATTGAGCCCAACGTAGGCCAATTAAGGCCAATTAGGAAAATTGAGTCCAATTAGTCCAATTGAGGCCAATTAGGCTAATTGATGCCAATTGTGGCCAATTAGGCTAATTAGGTCAATTGAGTCCAACTGAGTCCAATTAAGTCCAATTAAGCCATGAGCCCAATTGAGGCAAATTGTGGCCAATTAGGCCAATTGAGGTCAATTAGGCCAATTAGGCCAATTAGGGCCAATTATGGCCAATTGAGGCCAATTGAGGCCAATTAGGCCAATTGGGGCCAATTGAGGCCAATTGAGGCCAATTGAGCCTCATTGAATCCAATTGAGGCCAATTACGCCAATGGAGGCCAATTGATTCCAATTGAGGCCAATTGAAACAAATTAGCACAATTCATGCCAATTTAGGCCAATTCAGGCCAATTGAGGCAAATTGAGGAAAATTGAAGCAAATTGAGACCAATTGAGGCCAATTCGGTAAATTATACCAATTTACCCCAATTAACCCAATTGATTCCAATTGAGACCACTTTAGCCAATTGATGTCAATTTGGCCAATTAGGCAAATTGAGGTTAATTGCGTCTAGTTGAGGCCAATTTGGGAAATTTGTCTAATTGAGGCCACTTGAGGCTAACTTGTTCCAATTGAGTCCACTTACACTAATTGAGGCCAATTAGGCCAATTGAGGCCAATTGAGGCCAATTGAGTCTAATTGAGGCTTCGTTCGAAAGTTATTCGAAAAGAACACCAGTGATAAAAATCACTAAGTCATTTTTTAAATGACAATTTTTCCCCTGGGTGACATCTCTCACAACAAGCCCACGCCCACAAATTTTACACCTTTATTTGGGTAAACGGCATGCTCCGGAGGCAACCGTGTGCCCAGATTTCAGATCTGAGCTACCATTTAGGAGAAAACACAACTCCGCCTTGTGCATAGTATAAAAAAACTTAATATTTTTATAAAATTTATTCCTGTCACACCAGGCCTCAGAATCGAACGCCATCTTCGCGCATAGCTTTGTAACTATATGTAGAAACATTCCAAAGTATTTCCGGGGAAAAACCAGGTCTCTAAATAATTCCCTCCTTCAGGATTTTCTTCCCCGAAAAGCATAAAAAAGAAAAGCAACTCAGGATACAGAGCTCGCACCTAGCTCTCCCACTCCCAAGAGAACTTGCACAGCACCATACTGGCACAATGTGCGAACCAAAGGGATGGTTTGTACTTATAAGGTATGTTACCCTCGAGAGCATGCATAAGAATATGAATGCACCTCATCAGTTACAACACATGGAACACGTCATGCACCCACTCCTACTATTGGGAGGGTAGGGCAAGACAGTAGGAAACCTCTCAATCGCTTGCACGATTTCCGAACGGCCCAAAGAAACACGGGGGACTTCCCCAGCCAAACCTCTACTTTCCACGTTATGATCGAAATCACAATTTCTTCCTGGAACATGGTATCGTGATTCCCTCCTTCAGAATACCCATTGGGTGCGTTGCCCATGGATATCTGATCACTCAGTACCTCGTTGTTGACACCCCCATCTATGACTCTCTCACACACTCAAGGTGAAAAGGAGTCAACACCATCGACTGCAGGAATGCCATACCCTCCTGCTCCACCAAGGTCAGCCGTAGGGAAGCTAACTACTATGAAACTTTCCGTTCCTGATGAGTATGGGATTGTTTCTAAGGAAACCTGTGAAAACACTGCCATTTTCCCGGAACATAGACTACCTCAAAATAATAGTCCTGCAAAAATTTCAACTGACACCATCGTCTCAGGTTCAAGTCTCTTTGGGCGAGGATGCACCAGAGAAAATGGTGGTCTGAGCAACCCATAAAGCATTCTCCCAAATGATTGCGTCTCCATATTCTCAGTGCAAGGACCACCACTACCAGCACCAAATAGTGAAGCATGTAGTTCTTTTTATGGGGTTTCCATCACCTCGACCTGTACTTGATAACGGTACCAAGATTGACGTTGAGCACGCAAGGTACCAACGAACAGGGCAGGTGAGAAAACTCATCCAACCACCAGAGACTAGACACAGAAAGCACTTGGCATACCCCACACATCTTTTCCTTTCTTGGAAGGAGAGTAACACCCAAAATAGGCACTCTGCCAAACCCACTAGTGGCACCTCAAAAATGGGAGGTCGAGCAGAAAAGCCACACTGTAAAAACCAGGACTTTCTCTGACACTCTACCGTACAACCCCGCCATGAATGAACATATCAAAGGGACTCATCCACCGCACCATGATACTATACGCTTTGGGTGGTATTGAATCTCCCTCATAGTTTTGATCACATCAAAAAAACGTATCTCAGGGGGGTAAGAACCCCTCTTTCTTGTGCATTCAAAGATACATCCGACATCACCAACACAGGGTTACATCGACGCCCCACATCACCCTCAGTAACCCCCCGAACAAAGAGTTATATGGAAAGAGTACCTCACACAGTGTCTAACAAGTTCTACTGAGAAAAGTAGAAAAGACACAAAGTGTACCTATTATCATACCATGTGTTGCAGGATTGTAGAAATTCATAGCACACTACTGCCAGCAGCCCCGTCCGTCAGCTCCCTGAGCCTGACATGTGCTGCCTAGTGGTGGTGGAAAGACCTCGAAACGTCATCCACCAACCATAGTTCTTCCTGCTTTTCTGACAACAACGCCTCCCTGGGGACAACCCTGTCCTCACCTGGGAGTTTTCTAATCACGACACTTCCTCTGCCATGGTGGCGCATCTTCCAACTATATGGAAGACTCAACACATTTGGTTGGATAGTCTCATGCCACATGATCCCACACATCACAACCATAGAACTAGTCCCCCCTAGGCTATCTCAGTTCTCTATGTTGTCCCCGACCATGTGCCTATATCTCATCAAGGGAAGACTTCCGACGTCGAGGCCCTTCCAATTGAAGTCCCTCTGCCAGAAATTTCTCTATCACCAGTGCCTGCTCCAGCACCCTGAGATGGGTGAGGATGCACAAGGGAACTACGCTGGCATGAATCCTCTCCACAAAGATCTTTATCAAACTCCTGTTCTTGGAAGCTACCATCATGGACCATGTCCAAAGAGTACCGAGTAAGGTCTACGAACCTGTTTGTGTACTCAGCCACTGCCATCACTCCCAGCTGAAGCTCTAGTAGCTCCTGAAACCACAGAAAGTGTATGTAGGAGAGGTATTACTCCTCATGAAATATATGCTAGAAGTCATCCCAAAAGATTACCAACTCATCATGCATCTGAGTAACCCTGGCTCTACCAACACCAAACTTCTTGGTGGAAGAGACTAGTTGTCAAAGCCACCATCTAACCTGTCAGTGTCTAAACAAGCCTGAAGAGGTGGACCAATGACTCTAGCCAACCCTTCACTATTTGAGGGTATGGCTCACCATGGAACCTCAACGATATCTGACGCTGGAACTCATGTAGCGTGCCCAGCCTGAGCTCATCATCAGCCCTCACTGCCGGTACTATCTACTACTCCAAAGGGGGGTGGTACTGCCTATCCTCCTAGAGAAAGGGTAATCGTATGATGGATCTTTAACTGAGGCCTCATCGCTCATGGAGTCATTGCCATAAAAGGATCTAGTATCCTAGCTGGATATCATCGTGGAGACATCATGAATCAGATCAAGGAGTAACGCTGTTAAATGAGCATATATATATCAACAATGATGGGGAGATGACCCAAGAAGGATAGTCAAAGACTCAATCCTATATTATGCACGAACCAAATTCACTTCAACAAGTGTCTCAGTGTGCTGAGTCCACAAGCGGGTTATCAGGGTCCTGGTGAATAGATACGTCAGCCGCCGCACCATCACTGGACTCCCTACCCTGAGAGCCGCTCTCAAGACACATTGACACTATTGCCCCAAAACTCAACCAATTCCTTTTTAGGGATGTCCAAATGACACCACAAGGAACGAACCACCTTTGATACCGCATTGTCACGACCCTACCCATATCTGGGATCGAGCTACAACTACCCCAAGCCCGCCTCCATAGGCTAGGGGGTGACGAATAACACTGAAGGAAAAAAAACTAGGGGAGGCCTTTGCCTATGAAACTATACACAAAAACATAGGCATCTCAATGAAAAAGTACAGAGAATGGAAAGAAAGGTACAACACTGCTACAAAAGGGAAACTGACATACATACATCGACCTGTAACCAGTACCAGTAAAGCGATGAAAAGTACTGACAAGTAAACTGACTAATAAAAGGGCTCACACGCGGCCAAACATAATGGTGCCACAACCTAGAAACATGTAAAACGAAATTAAACTGCCGGTGAGCCTCACATCTAGAAATCATCTCATGACCACCGAACACAGCCCAAGATCCTGTGTACTCTACGCTCCTCTGTAATCTTGATTGACATGTCCTTAGTCTGCAAGGGCACACCAAGTGCGGGAAAATCCCAAACAAGGGTGAGTATAAAGATACTCAGTTGGATGCCCCAAAAGCTCGAGATAGAAACAAAGGAGATACTAAAACGGTGAATAGTAGACAGAATGAGAATAGTGTAAGTGTAAAAGAGAGAGAGTACAGCTCAACCTAACAAGAGAAAGGAAGCAGGCACATCCAACCGAGAGGATCTAGACACGGAAAGCACGTGGCATACCCCACGCGTTTTTTTCCCTCCTAGAAGGAGAGTAAATGAACCCAAAGAGTGGGGAAAAAATTGGGGTGTATATATATGCTCAACAGGAAACCTGAACGAGTGTGTAAGGGGATCTCTATCTCCAAGCTCAGCCCAAGAAGAGTCGCCAACAGTTCAAAGGATATCCATCACTGATACCCAAAAATCCTACACGCCAAAGCTACCTCATCGCTAAACCATACAACCAGGGGTCCCGCTCTGGTAATCACAAAGAAAATTCACTGACTAGCCTCATAGAATGGGCCGAGTCTGACTGAATTCATCAGGTAACCCACTGCCCATCCCCATGGGAGGCTAAAAACCAATAAGTCAATGGTGACCCACTGCCCAGCCCCACTGGAGGGTAGACCGTAATAAATTATCAGGTGACCCACTGCCCAGCCCCGCTAGAGGGTAAACTGTAATAAATCATCAGGTGACCACTGCCCAGCCCTGCTAGAGGGTAAAAACTAAATAGGAAGATGGTGACCCACTACCCAGCTCCACTAGAGGGTAAACCATAAGGTGAACGGGTATCCCAATTCCCAGCCTCACTGGAGGGTAAACATAGAACTAGGATGATATCTTTGCACTAATCATTCCATCACTGGTTTCCACTCACGCCGCTACCGTATGTAGGTTCAAAGTGCATCAAAGGAACCTCTGACAAACGCCCTTTCATGTTTCCACCTTTAATGAGATATCGAAAGAGGCTCAGCACGCTCAAACAGATTACACCATTGTAATCTTTGTGAAAAAACACGCAAGATAGACTACTTACCCGCTGGAAAAGGCCTCCTGATGGAAATGATATTCAACACCACTTTATACCCATGAAACTTCTCATGGGGCCCACACCTCAGTCCCAAACGAGGTTGGATGAACTGCACCATCATGATACTCTCAGAAAAACATGTCAAAACGACTATTCGTACGCCCCAAACAGACGCATGATCTGTCTTCAACTCATGAAACCACCTTGGTCAACTTCGCCTCGATGCTAGGGTCACAACACCATTGACGGTGCCTAAAATAGAATTCAGATGCGGAAGCTGCAACTCCCCGCATTACACGCAAGCGGGGCCCTATAGGGCCCACACCTCGACCCCGAAATACGTCACTCATATTTTACCATTGCGTTCCTTGCAGATAACCCTGTGGGATAGGTTATTCATTTTCCCTGAACAGACTTATGTAGAATAAGTCATAAAAATGCAGCATACACCCGAAAGACGCCTCGTGGGGCCCATGCCTCATGTCTTAATTTAGTCAGGTGGATTTCACCATTGCAATCCCCTCGGAAAAACACTCAGAAACGAGTACTCAAACACCCCAAACAGATGTCAGGTGAAAAAGTGGTGTTTCACTATTAATCGTGCGAACTAGACCTTGTGGGGCCTGCACCATGTCTCCAACCCAAACGCTTCAAAAAGCATCTCAAAATTTCCGTAAGAGTACTGGGGTCATGCTTACACTGACGACGTGTCAATCGGACATCCCTATCAGGAGTTAGGTCCGACACAACAATTAATTAATTAATTAATTAATTAATTAATTTTTCGCATTAAGTGTTTCATGCCATCGAGAAACGAAACCAAACTGTAAGGGTATCGAACTAACATTAGATGGACCGATGCAACTCCAGGGCCACCGCGCATCCGACTCAGGATGTACGTCTGTTGCAACTTTTATAGTAATTTCATATTATTAATGTAAAGCGTTCTGGGACACCCATCTTCGGGTGTAGAACCCAAAAACACCAAAACATAATTGAAAATATATTTCTTGCTAACATGGACCTGCAGTTGCAGACGGCGCGTCAAACAGACGCGTCGTTTATAAATTACGGCCCCCCGAACGCAAGGGGGCCCAACCGGGCCGGTTCACCCTGGCTGGCCCAACCGAACCGCCAGCCCGCGGCCCAGCTGCGGGTCCGGCCTGAACCGCCATGGCCTGCTAGCTGAGGCCCGCTCCAGCCGTACCAAACCCCCCTCAGGTTCTCTTCTCCATAGCCGACCGGCCTTTTGGCCGGTCTTCGTCGCCCCGTAGGACCCGCGAAGCGCGAGTCCTTGTCTCCTCCACACACCCGAGGCACTGACCGCCTCAGGTTTCCCCTATCGAGCATGACATCCCTCCCACGCCCCTTGCTCTCCGCTGATGCTGCATCCGCTACATGTACCACCACACGCCACTATCTCCTCGTCCGAACGTCGCGGCCGCCATCGCCTCACTTGAATCCCCGCGCTCCGCTGCCTTTGATGAAGCCTCCCGCTCCGCCGTCGGCACAACTGACTCCGCCCAGCCTGCCCGGCTCCTCCATCCACCCCCGTCCGCGCTGGCCACACCCGACACTGCCGCACGGGACGAGCCTCTTCGAGCTCCACCTTGGCCTACGGCTCAACCTCCGGCCGCCGCCCCTCACTGGAGCCGAACCTTCGGCAAGTCCCCCTGACCACTCCGGAGGTCGGAAAAATTTTCTAACACCGGTTTCGGTATCCTCGGGGCCAGAGATTCACAATGACACCCCTCGCTAGTCAATCTGACAAGGTTTGTGTGCATCTGAATATTTGGACTCAGAACGCCCAAGAATGATAGTCAAAATGGGGCTCAGACGATGGTTGTGTTCATTCGGCCATCATCCCAATTCCAAAATTATAGAATATAAAACAACGAATTTGAAAAAAATTCAAGAAATCAACAAGGGTGCGAAATTTTACAAGAATCCTACCTCGATCCTCCTGTTTGCCACTAGCGACCTGTCGACGACGCCCCCGCTTCGATCCGCCACAGTTCCGTCAGAGGTCAGTCCCTGATTCGATGAAGAACAGTGAAGAACGGATAGAGGGAGAGAGCGTGGGTGTTTAGAGAGAGATAGAGTGAATTGGGGTTTTTTCCTTAACCCTAAACACTTAACTCTATTTATAGGGATTCCACTTAGCACAGAATCCAAATTCACCGCGCCCTCTCATTTTATATCATTCCTTGGATGAAATCCTGGTTTCAAACTCAAATTAAGTCATGGATTTCCATTCCAAGTCTTCATTCGAAAGTTACTTGAAAAGAATACCAGTGATAAAAATCACTAAGTCATTTTTAAAATGATGATTTTTCCCCTGGGTGACATCTCCCACAACAGGCCCACGCCTGCTACTTTTACACTAAACCTAGGGTAAACGGCACGTTCCGGACACAACCGTGCCCTATGATTTCTAATCCGAGCTACCGTTGAGGAGAAAACACAACCCCCCCCCCCCCCCCATGTGCATAGTATAAAAACACTTATTATTTTTATAATATATATTCTGGAAACACCAGGCCTCGGAATCACACGCCGTCTTCGCGCCTAACTCTGGAAATATATGTAGAAACATTCCAAAGTCTTTCATAGAAAAAACCGGGTCTCTACGGGATTGTTAGGGCCAATTGGGGCCAATCGAGGCCAATTGAGATCTATGAGGCAAAATGAATCCAATTGAGACCAAGTGATTCCAATTAGGCAAACTCAGGCCAATGGAGACCAATTGAGGGAAATTTGACCAATTATGCCAATTGAGGAAAATTTGCCCAATTGATGCCAATTGAGGCCAATTAGGCCAATTGAGGCTAATTGAGCCTAATCAGGAAAATTGAGGCCAATTAGGCAAATTGAGGCCAATTCAGGTCAATTGAGGCCAATTCGGCTAATTGAGGGAAATTGAGGACAATTGGTGAAATTGAGGCCAATATGGCCAATTGAGGCCAATTTGGTTCATTAGGTCAATTGAGCCTAGTTGAGGCCAATTTTGGCCAATTATACCAATTGAGGCCAATTCATCCAATTCAGCCAGTTACGAAAAGTTGAAGGCAATTAGGCTAATTGCAGCCAATTGAGTCTAATTGCAGCCAATTGAGTCCAATTGAGGCCAATTAGGCCAAATAGGTCAATTAGGCATATTCAACCACTTGAGTCCAATTGAGTAAAATTAGGACAATTGATCCAATTGAGGCTAATTCAGGCCAATTAGTCCAATTAGGCCAATTGAGTCCAATTGAGGTCAATTAGGCCAATTAAGGTCAATTCATCCAATTAGGCCAAATGAGGCCAATTGAGGCCAATTGGGTCCAATTGAGGTCAATTAGGCTAATTGGGGCCAATTTAAGCCAATTTGGGCCAATTTTGCCAATAGAACCCAATGAGGCCAATACGACCAATTTTGCAAATTGAGGAAAATTGAGGGGAATTATGCCAATTAGGTCAATTAAGGCCAATTAGGACAACTTAGCTAATTAAGTCCAATTAGTTCAATTTGGCCAAATGAGTTCAATTGGGGTTAATTAAGGCCAATTAATGCCTATTACGGCCAATTGGTCAAATTAAGTCCAACAGAGGCCAATTGAAACCAATTGAGGCCAATTGGCACCAATTGACCCCAATTGAGGCTAATTAGTTCAATTTTTTCAATTGAGGCCAATTGAGGTCAATTGCGGCCAATCAGACTAATTGCGGCCAATTGTGTCCAATTGAGGCCAAATGAACCAATTAGGCCAATTAGGCCAATTGTGGCCAATTAAGGCCAATCAGGGCAATTAGGCCAATAGAGACCAATTGTGGCCAATTAGGCCAATTAAGGCCAATTGTGACCAATTAAAGCTAATTGGGGCTAATTAGACTAATTTGGCCAATTGAGACCAATTAGGCCAATTGAGGCCAATTAGGCCAATTGAGACTAATTACACCAATTTGGCCAATTGAGGCCAATTAGGCCATTTGAGGCCAATGAGGTCAATTAAGGCCAATTAGGGCAATTGTGGCCCATTTAGGCCAATTAGGTCAATTAGGTCAATTGAGTCCAATTGAGGAAAATTAGCCCAATACAGGCCAATTAGGCCAATTGAGGCCAATTGAGGATCATTGAGTCCAAATGGGGATAATTGAGGCCAATTAGGCCAATTGATGCCAATTGAGGCCAATTAGGCCAATCGGACCAGTTAATCCAATTGAGTCCAATTATGGATTACTGAGGCTAATTAAGGCCAATTGAGGCCAATTGAGACCAATTGAGTCCAATTGAGTCCCATTAGGCCAATTTGGTCAATTGATGCCAACTGAGGCCAAATGAGGCCCATTAGGCCCATTAGGATGATTGAATCCAATTGAGGGCAATTGAGGACAATTGAGGCCAATTTTTTCAATTTAGGCCAATTGAGCCCCGTTGAGGCCAATTGGGCCAAATGCAGTGACTAATTGAGGTCATTAGGCCAAATGCGGTGACTAATTGAGTCCAATTAGGCCAATTGAGGTCAGTTGAGAGTATTTGTGGCCAATTGAGGTGAATTATGACAATTGTGGCCAATTAAGTCCAATTAGCCCAATTGAGGCTAATTAGTCCAGTTTTGCCAATTCGACCACTTGATGCCAATTGATGCCAATAAGGCCAATTGAGGGAAATTAGTCCAATTGAGACCAATTAATTCCAATTACTCCAATTAGGACAATTGAGTTCAACTGGAAACAACAAAGTCCAGTTGAGGCTAATTAGGAAAATTGAGGCCAACTACAACCATTTGATGCCAATTAAGACAATTAAGGCCAATTGAGTCCAATTGAGGCCAATTAGGCCAATTGAGGCCAATTGAGACCAATTGAATCCAATTGATGCCAATTGAGGTAAATTGAGACCAATTGAGCCCAATTGAGGCCAATTAGGCCAATTGTCCAATTATGCCAATTGACTCCAATTGAGGCCAATTGAGGCCAACTAAGGAAAATTGAATTCAATTGAGGTAATATAGGCCAATTTGGTCAATTGAGGCCAATTTGGTCAATTGAGGCCAATTAAGGTCGATTGAGGCCCATTGAGGTCAATCGAGGCCAATTATGCCAATTGAGGTCAATTAGGCCAATTGAGGCCAATTAATGCCAATTATGCCAATTGTGCCCAGTTGAGGCCAATTAAGGCCAATATCCCAATTGCTACCAAATGGAGACAATTAAATTCAATTAGACCAGTTGAGGCCAATTGAGCCACATTGAGGCCAATTGAGGCCAATTAGGCTAATTAGACCAATTGAGGAAAATTAGGAAAATTGAGGGAAATTTAGTCTAATTAAGTCCAATTGAGGCCAACATGGCCAATTGAGTCCAATTGAGGCCAATTAGGATAATTAAGGACAATTGAGGCCAATTGAGGCTAATTAGCTCTATTGAGACCAATTGACCAATTTTGGCCAATGTAGGCCAAGTTAGACCAATTTTGGCCAATTTTGGCCAATTAGGTCAATTGAGGCCAATTGAGGACAATTAAGCCACTTGAGACCAATTGAGGCCAACAAGACCAATTGGGGCCAATTATTCCTATTAGGCTAATTGATGCGAATTAGGGGCCATTGAGGCCAATTGTTACCAATTGATTTCAATTGAGGCCAATTGTGGCCAATTGATCCCAATTGAGGCCAATTAGGCCAATTGATCCCTATTATGGCCAATTGAGTCCAATTAGTCACATTCATCCAATTGAGGCCAATTGGGTCCAATTGAGACCAATAGAGTCCAATTGTGGAAAAATAGGCCAATTAAGGTCAATTGAGGTCAATTGAGGCCAATTGAGACCGATTGAGGAAAATTAGGCCAATTAGGCCAATTCAACCAATTGTGTCCAATTGAGGCATATTCAGGCCAATTGAGGCCTATTAGGCCAATTGAGGACAAATAGGCCAATAAGGCCAATTGAGGTGAGTTAGGACAACTCAGGACAACATAGGCCAAAAGAGGCCAATTGAGACCAATTGAGGCCAATTAGGAATATTTAGGCCAATTGGTGTTAATTTTTAGCCAATTGAGATAAATTGAGTCAAGTTTGGCCAAGAGAGGCAAATTAGGTCAATTGAATTCAATTCATGCCAATTAAGGTCAATTAAGGCAATTAGGGCAATTGAGGACAATTGAGGCTAATTAAAGCCAATTTGGCCAATTAAGGCCAATTAGGCCCATTATGTCACATGAAGCCACTTAAGGCCAATTGAGGTCAACTAGGTCTATTGAGGCCAACTGAGTCTAAATGGGGCCTATTATTCTAATTAGGACCATTGAGGCTAATCGGGGGGGATTGAGGCAAATTGTGTCCAATTGAGTCCAATTAGGTCAATTGACGTCTATTGAGGCAAATTGAGGCAAATTCGGCAAATTCAGCCAATTATGGCCAATTGAGGCCAATTGAGGCAAATTGAGTCCAATTCAACCAAATTGAGGATAATTTGGGCCAGTTAGTCCAATTAATCCAATTGGCACCAATTGAGGTGAATTGAGTCCAATTCAGGCCAACTAGTCCAATTGAGGAAAATTGAAATTAATTGAGGACAATTGAGACTAATTGAGGGCAATTGAGTCCATTTTGGCCAATTAAGCCATTTGAGGCCACTTAGGACAATTGAGGCGAGCTGAGACCAATTAGTCCAATTATGCCAGTTGAGGCCAACTAGGCCAATTGTGGCCAATTGAGGCCAATTAGGTCAATTGAGGCCCATTGAGGCCAATTGATGCTAATTGGGCCAATAATTCTAATTGAGGCCAGTTAGGTCAACTCAGGGCAATTGAGGCCCATTGAGGCCAATTGATCCCTATTAGGCCAATTGAGGAAAATTGAGGTAGGTTGAGGGAAATTGAGTACAATTTAGGCAATTAGGCCAATTGAGGACAATTTCAGCCACTTGAGGCCAATTAAGGCCAAGTAGGTCAATTATGGAAATTGAGTCCAATTAGGAAAACTCAACCCAATTGAGTCCAGTTGAAGAAAATTGAGGCCCATTAGGCCAACCGAGTCCAATTGAGCTGAATTTGGCCAATTGAGCTCAATTAGGCCTAATAATGCCAACGAAGGCCAATTCAGGCCAACTATTGAAATTTGGCCAGTTGAGTCCAGTAGAGGCCAATTAGGCCAATTGAGGCCAACTATTCCAATTATGTCAATTGTGGCCAATTGAATCCAATTGATGCGAATTAGTCCAATTGAGGCCTATTGAGTCCAACTGAGCCCAATTAGGAAAATTCGGCCAATTAAGGCCAATTGAGGCCAATTTGGCTAGTTGAGGCCAGTTGAGGACAATTGAGTCTAATTGAGGCCAATTAGACCAATTGGGGCCAATTTGGAAACATGAGGAAAATTGAGGAAAATTGAGGCCAATTGAGACCAATTAGTCCAATTAGACCAATTGAGTCCAATTGGGTGAAATTGAGGCCAATTGCAGCCAATTGAGTCCAATTGAGGCCAATTGCAGCCAATTGAGTTCAATTGAGGCAACTTTATTCTAATTGGGCCAATTGAGGCCTATTGAGAAAAATTAAGGCCAATTAGGCCAATTTAGCCAATTGAACCTAATTGAGGTCAATTGAGATCAATGGAATTTAATTAAGGCCAATTAGAAAAATTGAGGCCAATTAGGCCAATTAGGCCAATTGAGGCCAATTACGCCAATTGAGTCCAATTAGGCTAATTGGTTCCAATTGAGGCCAATTGTGGTCAATTAGGCCAGTTGATTCCAATTGAGTGCAATTGAGGCCAATTGAGGAGAATTTATGGCCTATTAGGCCATTGAGGCCAATTCATCCTTTTAGTCAATTTAAGCTACTTATTCCAATTAGACCAATTGAGGCCAATTAGGAAAATTGAGGACAACTAATGCTATGGAAAATTCAGGTCAATTGAGTATAATTAGGCCAATTTCTAATTGAGGATAATTGAGGGAAATTAGGCCATTGATGCCAATTGAAGTGAATTGAAACCAATTATTCCAATTTGGCCTGTAATTCCAATTTGACTAATTAGGCCAATTGAGGTCGATTGGGAATATTTAGCCCAAATGAGGCAAATTAGTCTAATTAGGAAAATTGAGGCAAATTATGTCAATTAAACCAATTGATTCTAATTAGGATAATTATTTCAATTGATGCATATTGAGGCCAACTAGACCAATTAGGTCTATTGAGGCCAATTCCACCAATTTTGGACAATTCATCCATTGAGGACAATTAGGTCAATTAGGTAAATTAGGCTAATTAGTCCACTTGAGGCTAATTAATCAAATTGAGGAAAATTCAGGCTGATGTGAAATGATTCCAATTGCGGCCAATTATGCCAATTTCCAATTGATGGAAATTATGGCTAATTAGGAAAAATAAGGCAAATTAGGCCAATTTCTAACTGATTCCAATTAAGAATTCGAGACCAATTGAGTCCAATTGAGGCCAATTAGGCCATTGAGGCCAATTCAGGCCAATTGAGGCCAATTAGACCATTGAAGCTTATTGAGTCCAACTGAGTCCAATTAGAAAAATTAATCCATTTGAGGAAAATTGAGCCCAATTGATTACAATAGAGAAAAATTATGCCAATGAGGCCAATTAGGCTAATTGATGACAATTGATACCAATTGAGGCCAATTAGGCCAATGATGCCATTTCAAAAAATTGAGGCCAACTAAGGCCAATTAAGAAAAATGAGTTTAATTGAGGCCAATGAGACCAATTTGTCCAGTTGAGGAAAATTGAGGCCAATTACGTAAATTGAGTTCAATTGAGGACAATTAGGCCATTTCAGCCCAATTTTTCAAATGAAGTCCAATTGAAGTCAATTGAGGACAATTATGCCAATTGAGCCCAATTAGACAAATTGAATCCCATTGAGGTAAATTATGGCCAATTAATCTAATTATGATAATTTAGGCCAATTGAGTCCAATTATTCCAATTAGGCAAATTGAGGTAAATTGAGGCAAATTGAGGCCAATTGAGACCAATTATGCCAAGTGTGGACAATTGAAGCCAATTGAGATAAATTGAGGCCAATTGGGGCCAATTGAGGCCAATTGGGGCCAATTGAGGCCAATTAGGACTAATTGAGTCCAATTGGGGCCAATTGGGGCCAATTCCATCCAATGGGGCCAAATGAGGTCAATTTGGACAATTTGGGCGACCAAGTCCAATTTAAGCCTATTTAGGCCAATAAGTCTATTGAGGCCAATTATACCAATTGAGGCCAATTGAGTCCAATAGAGGCCACTAGAGGCCAATTAGTCCTATTGAGGCCAATGTTGTCCAATTATGCTAATTAGGACAATTGAGGCCAATTGAGACCAATTGAAGACAATTGAGGACAATTGAGGCAATTATGCCAATTGAGTCGAACTAAGGCCAATTGAGGCCAATTGAGGTTAATTGATGCCAATTTTTCCTATTGTGATCAATTGAGTTCAATTAGGCCAATTAATTCCAATTGAGGCTAATTAGCCAATTGAGGTCAATTAAGGCGAATTGATGCCAATTAAGACCAATTGGAGCCAATTAAGGTGAATTGAGGCCGTTTGAGGAGATTTATGGCCGTTTGAGGCCATTTGAGACCAATTGAGGCCACTTGAGGCCAATTGAGTCCATTTGAAGATAATTAGTCCAATTCGTACAATTGAGACCTATTAGGCCAATTAGGTCAATTCAACCAAATGATTCATTAATACTAATTAGTCCAATTATGCCAATTGAGGCCAATTGAGTCCTATTGAGGTCTATAAATCCAATTGACTCCAATTTATGTCTATTAGTACAATTTTTCCAATTAATCCATTGTGGCTAATTGAGGCCAATTTTGGCCAATTATGCAAATTGTGTCCAATTAAGGCCAATTAGGGCAATTTTCCAATTCATCCAATTAAGGCCAATTAGGCCAATTGAGTCTAATTGAGGCCAATGATTCCATTAAGACCATTGAGTCCAATTAGAAAAATTAGATCAATTCAACCAATTTGGACATTGGGTCCAATTTTTCCATTGAGGCCTAATAGGCCAATTAGGTCAGTTGGGTCATGACGCCAATTAGGCCATTATTGCTGATTCAGCCATTGAGGAAAATTAGGAAAATTATTATAATTAGGCCACTTAGGAAAATTGAGGCTAATTAGGAAAATTGAGTCCAATTGATACCAATTAGTTCATGAGGCCTACTGTGGTCAATTAGTCCATTAAGGACAATTAAGGCCAATTATGCCAATTAGGCCAATTGAGGCCAATTGAGACCAATAAGTCAATTGAGACCAATTGAAGAAAATTGAATCCAATTAGGAAAACTAGGCCAATTGTACCAATTAGTTCAAATAAAAAAATTAACACAAAATAGGTAAATTGAGGCCAATTGGTCCATTTGATGCTAATTATTCCAATTTAATCCAATTAGGAAAAATGAGGCTAATTGAGTCAAATTAGGCCAATTAGGCCAACTGACACCAATTAGGATAATTGACTCCAGTTAGGTCAATTGATACCAATTTGTCCAATTGAGTAAAATTAGTCCATTGAGTCCAATAAAATCCTATTGTATCCAATTATGCCAATTAAGCCAATTATTCTCATTAGGCTAATTGAGGCCAAATGGGAAAATTTAGGCCAATTGAAGCAAATTAGGCCAATCTATCCACTAATTCCAATTGGGCCAATTGAGGCCAATTGAGTCCAATTAGTCAAATTAGGAAAAATGATAACTATTAGGACGGTTAAGGATAATTGATTCCAATTAGCCCATTTATGCCAATTGACGTCAATTGATGCCAAATATGCCAATTAGGATAATTATGCCAATTGACCCCAATTAAGTACAATTGAGGTCATTTGATCCCAATTAGGTCATTGAGTCCAATTAGAGAAATTATAAAAATTGGGGCCATTTATGAAAATTAAGCTAATAGAGGCCAATTAGGCCAATTGAGGCTAATTTGGCCAATTGATGTCAATTTGTCCAATTCGCCTAATTGAGTCCAATTAGTCTAACTGAGACCTGTTGAGGCCAATTAGGGCCAATTTTGTTCAATTGGGACAATTAGTCCAATTAGTCCATTGAGGTAAATTCATTCATTGAGGCCATTTTGGCCTGTTAGGCTAATTTGGCCAGTTAAGGCCAACTAGCCAAATTGAGGACAATTGAGGTCAATTGAGTCCAATTATGTTTGAGGCCAATTGAGTTCAATTGGGTCCAATTATTCCAATTTATAATTATTTTCTACTAATTCTAATTTTTCCATTGAGGCCAGTTGAGTCCAATTAGGCGAATTAGGCCAATTAAGGCCAACTAAAGACAATTGAATCTAATTATGAAAATTAGTCCAATTATTCCAATTAGGAAAATTAGGCCATATGAGTTTAATTTGGAAAATTGGGGCCAATTTGGCGAATTAGGCCAATTAGGCTAATTAGGCCAATAATGTCCAATTAATAAAATAGATGCCAATTAAGGCCAATTTGGTCAATTAGGACATTTTTAGCCAATTGAGTCTAATTGAGGTCAATTAGGTCAATTCTCCCACTTAAGGTCATTTAGGACAATAGAGACTAGTTGAGGCCACTTGATGAAATTTTTTTCCAATTAGGCTAATTAGGAAAATTAGGCTGTTGAGGTGAATTCTGTGATTTAGACTAATTAGGCCAGTTAGGCTAATTAAGCCACTTAGGCCAATTGATTCCAATTAGGAAAATTGAGGCCAATTGTTGTCAATTGAGGTCAATTGAGGCCAATTCAGGTCAATTAGGCCAATTCCCAATTTATCCAATTTTTACCAATTAGGACAATTTGGGAAATTAGTCTACTGAGGTCAATTTAGCTATTGAGGACAATTAGGCAATTTAGGCCAATTGGGCCAATTAAACAAATTGTGGCCAATTAGGAAAATTCAGGCCAATTGAGGTTGAGGCCAATTGCTTCTAATTAATACCAATTAGGCCAATTAGACCATTGAGGCCAATTAGGCTATTGATTCCAATTGAGTCCAATTAGGTGAATTTATAATTGAGGACAGTTGAGGAAAATTAGGATGTTAATTCCAATTGAGGCTAGTTATTCCAATTTTGAATTGAGTCCAATTAAGCCATTGAGTCCAATTGAGTCCACTTAGGCCATTGAGGCCAATTGTGGGAATTGAGGCCTGTTAGGCCATTTTACAATTGAGGGATATTAGGCCATTCAGTCCATTTGAGTACAATTATTCAAATTTACATTGAAGCCAACTAAGGCCAATTAGTCCATTGGGTCCAATTGAGGTCAATTAGGCCATTCATCCCAGTTGAGACTAATTGAGGCCAATTGAGGCCAATTAGACCAATTACTACCAATTTTTACAATTAGAAAATTGAGGAAAATTACACCATTAAGTACAATTAGCCAAGTTATACCAATTATTCTAATTAGTCCAATTGATGAAAATTATGAAAATTGGACCCAATTGAGGCTGGGGCCAAATGAGTTCAATTTAGGCCAACTTGGACAATTTCCAATTAGGCCAATTGTGGCCAGTTAGGCTATTGAGGCCAAATGAGGCCAATTAAGGCCAGTTGAGGACAATTAAGAAAATTTCCAGTTGAGGCCAATTTGGGAAATTGTGGCAAATTGAGGAAAATTGAGGCACATTTTACCCATTACCAATTGAGGCCAATTCTAAAATTGAGGCCAATTGAATCCAATAAGGCCAATTATGGTCATTTGATTCCAATTGAGTCCATTTAGGCCATTGAGGCCAATTAAGGCCAATTAGGGCCAATTGGGGCCAATGGATGAAAATTGAGGTCAATTACGTCAATGAGGCCTATTCAAAAATTGAAGACAATTAGGAAAATGGAGGTAAATTGAGTCCAATTAGGAAAATGATTCCAATTTATCCAACTGAGAAAAATTGAGGTCAATTAAGAAAATTGAGTTCAATTAAAGCCTATTAGGCCTATTGAGCCTAATTAAGGCTAATTAGGCCAATTTTCCCAATGAGTCCAATTCAACTAATTGAGGGAAATTAAGAAAATTAAGGTCCATTGAGGCCAATTGGGGCCAATTAGGCCAATTGATGCTAATTAGGCCAATTGAGGACAATTAGGCTAATTATGGCCAATTCGGCCAATTGATGCCAATTAGTAAAATTGAGGTAAATTGAGTCCAATTTATCCAGTTGGGTCCATTTAAGGCCAATTGAGGCCAATTGAGGCTAATTAGGAAAATTGAGGTCAATCGGGGCCAATTATGCCAATTCAGCCAATGAAGCCAATGAGGCCAATTAAGGCCAATTGAGGCCAATTAAGAAAAATTGAGGCCAATTAGTAAAACTGGGGTCAATTGAGGCCAATTATACCAATTGATGCTAATTCGGCCAATTAGGCCAATTGTGGACAATTTGGAAAATTGATGTCAATTGAGACCAATTAAGGCCGATTAGTAAAATTGAGGTCAATTGAGGCTAATTAGGCTCATTGGGGCCAATTAGACCCATCGAGGAAAATTGAGACCAATTAGACCAATTAGTCAATTCTGCCAATTAAGACCAATTAGGCAAATTGAGGTCAATTGAGTCCAATTAGGTCAATGAGGCCAATTAGGGTAATTGATCCCAATTAAGTATGATTAGGAAAATTAATTTCAATTGAGGCCAATCAGGAAAATTTGGCCAATTGAGGCCAATTGAAATAAATTAGGTCCATTATGCTAATTAAGGCCAATTGAGGCTAATTAGGTCAATCATTCCAATTGAGGCCAACTGAGGCCAATTGTTCCAATTAGTCCAATTATGCCATCTATGGCCAACATAGGCCAATTGAGGAAAATTGGGGCCAATTGAGGCCAATTTGGCCATTGAGGTCAATTGAAAACAATTGAGCCTAATTGAGTCCAATTTATCCCAATAGAGTCCAATTATGCTGATTAGGACAATTGTGCCCAATTAGGCCAAATAGGCCCATTGAGTACAATTAGGCCAATCAAGGGCAATTGAGGGAAATTGATCCAATTAGGTTAATTGCGGCCAATTGATGCCAATTAAGGCATGTAATGCCAATTAGGTCAATTTAGGATAATGAGGCTAATTGGGGCCAATTGAGGTCAATTAAGGCCAATTAGGCCAATTTAAGCTAATTATTCCAATTAAGAAAATTTAGGGAAATTAATCCAATTATGCTAATTTAGTACAATTTGGCCAATTCAGGCCAATTAGGCCAATTCAGCCAATTTAGTTAATTGAGGAAAATGAGGTCAATTGAGGCCACATAGTCCAATTAGGCCAATTGTGGAAAATTAGGCAAATTGAGGCAAATGATGACAATTGAGGCTAATTGAGGTCAATTTAGGCCAATTGTGCCAATTAATCCCATTGAGGACAATTAGGACAATTGGGGAAAATTGAGGCCAATGAGCCCAATTAGGCTAATTGAGTACAATGAGTCCAATTGAGGTGAATTGAGGCTAATTAAGGCAATTAGTCCAATTAAGGAAAATCATGTCCAATTGAGTCCAACTAATTCTAGTTGAGGATAATTAGCCCACTTAGTCCAATTGAGGTAAATTGAGTCCAATTAAGCCAAATTGAGGCTATTTGAGGCCAATTGAGGGAAGTTGAGGCCAATTGAGGCTAATTATTCCAATTATTCCAATTGAGGCCAATTGAGGCCTCTTAGGTCAATTGACGCCTATTAGGCCAATTTGGAAAATTGATTTTTTGAGGCCAATTAGGCGAGTTTTTCCATTTAGGAAAATTAGGCCAATTAGGCCAATTAGACAATTAAGTCCAATTCGGCCATTGAATCCAATTAGGTTAATTAAGCCAGTTAGTCCAATTATGTCACAACCCATCCCCCGAGGCCCATGCTGTGACTACCCTAATCCTGCCTCCCAAATTCCAGGTGCTGGAGAATAGCACCGGTGTCATTATCCCACGAGTGGGAGGCATTTTTCTGTGTACCTGTATGCACGTACGCACACACAACCATGTCCCAAACAGCTGGAAATGAAAACATGCATTCTACTAAACATCCACTGAGTAAATGTACAAGTTGTAAGTCAAATAGGCCAGAATACAGACCCAAAAAAGAAAAATTTAAAACAGTAAGGCCCCAAATATCTCTTTAAGACGTCCATAGAAGACACCACCTGAAGGGTAGGCAATGAGTGGATTTTGGAAGCTGTAGATGTACATTCTTCCCTTCATATCTCACCGGGCACCGCTTAGTCTCGGGTCACCGAGGTCTCTATCAAAGCACCTATCATATGCACCAGAAACAACATGTTTGGGAGAATCCTGTGTAGTGGTGAGTATAAAAATACTCAATAGGGGGCCCTGAAACCACAAAGGTAAATCACAAGGGAAAAACCACAATGAAACACACTGTTATCTTTACCCAGGTATATACCCATACATATAACAAGGTAATCTAGATATACTCATCTCATCCACTAAGTAACATAAAGTCCCAACCTTATAACCAACACCAAGATTGTCATCAATGATTCTAGAGGTAACACATAAACTAGGAGAACACACTCCACGAGCTTAGCCATCCCTGATGGCACCATCCGAGTGATACGCTCCATCAGGTACAAATCTACCATTACTAATGGTACTTCTGAGTGAATGTTCTCCATCAGGAACATTCTACTAGGTTCAGCTCCAGTTCACGGCACTAGAGGTCCATTTATCACCATCTTGTGCTCAATGCAAGATTAAGGAAACCCAAGTGAATGGGCCCACTCCTCGCCACCATACTCATTTGAGGGAGCACTGCTCCAAACTAACCTGTGATACCTCAGTCGCTCATGTAGGGAGTGTCCCACACCTCAGTCTATTGAGGGACAACGTGCTCCTACTTAGGTATAGATATCTTCAAGTTGAGGGGCCCAATATTCATATTTTTGTCCTATATTCGGGGGAGATCCAACTTTTATGGAGGACCTGCTCCCCATCGCTTCTCAAAGACGGGGAATTACTACTCCGTATGAGAAGACCCATGCCCTTGTTTCAACATGGTAGTACTACTCATGAATAACCCGCACTCTATTACGATAGGGGAGTACTACTTAATATATTGAGGAGCCGCACCCTGCTTGATAGGGGAGTAATACTCAGTGACTCGAGGACTTGCACCCCGGTACTAGGGGAGTACCGACTCTGTCAGTTTATTTGGTATGGGGGACCATCACCCCACTATGTTAGGGGAGAACTGACCCCATTCTAGAGGACCCACACCCTAGAACGATTGGGGAGTAATGACTCCAAAGTTAGGTAACCCACTCCTTGGTCCCACAGGAGAGTATCTACTCTTCCTTCATGAACATCTTCGAGAATATATGCCCTAGTCCTTCAGGGGAGTAACACTCCCAGAGTAAACTACCCAAAGGAAATGAACCCACATCCATGAAGTGGGGAGTCCACTATCTACCTAAGCATAGGGATAAAGAGTACCTATTCCCTAAGTTGTCAAGGGAGTAATCTTCATAGCATCTCTTCAAGATAACTACACCTACTCTGCTCAGAGTCTTCTTGTATTGGGAAGGACTACTCTTAAAATATATAGGTCATCCTCCAATTTCATCAAAAACTCACTTAGACTATCTTAAATGGACCATCTCATCACAAGTGTCTCAGTTAGGACAATTAGGGAAAATGAGTCCAATTAAGTAATTTGAGGCAAATTGATGAAAATTGAGTCAAATTGATGAAAATTGAGGCTAATTGAGGCCAATTAATGATGTCTCCAATAACGGTCAATAGAGGCTAATTTGAACATTGAGGCTAACGGAGACCAATTAAACAAATTTTTCAATAGATTATAATTAGTCTATTAAGGCCAATTGAATCCAATTGAAGCTAAATATTCCAATTAGCCAGATTAAGCCTATTTGAAAAATTAGTCAAATTGAGTTCAAATAGGAAAATTAAGGAAAATTGAGGCAAATTAGGCCAATTGATGCCAATTAGTCCAATTAAGAAAATTGAGTCTTGGTAGACTGATTTATTCTAATTAGGCCAATTAGACCAATTGAGTCCAATTAGACCAGTTATGGAATTAGGCCATTTGAGCCCAATTAGACCAATTCTCCCAATTGAGGCCATTTCAGGCAATTTTTTCCAGTTGAGTCCAATTCTGGAAAATTTTGCCTAATTATTCTAATTAGACCAATTAGTCCATTGAGGCCATTTCATCCATTGAGGCTAATTAGGTTAGTTATGAAAATTTGGCTACTTAGGCCAGTTGAGGCTAATTAGGAAAATTGAGGCAAATTGTGGCTGATTGAGGCCGATTGAGATTGAGGCCAATTGGCCAATCACAAATTGAGGCCAATTTTATCCAATTAGATTAAGTATTTAAATTAGTCCATTAAGACCATTTAGGAGTTTTAGGATAATTAGGCCAGTTAGGATAATTAGACTAATTAGGCCAATTGAGGCCTATTAGAAAAATTGAGTAAAATTGAGGATGTGGCCATTTGTTTTCAATTAAGGCCAATTAGTCCAATTGCAAATTGAGGCCAAAAGGACAAATTTCAATTGAGTCCAATTAGGAAAATTGAGGCAAATTGAGACCAAGTCGACCAATTCCCAATAGAGGACAATTGATCCATTGAGGCCAATTGAGGCAAATTGAGGCCATTCAGTCTGACTTCCAATTGATTCCAATTAGACCATTGAGTCTAATTGAGTCCAATTAGGCCATTGAGGCCAATTGAGGAAAATTGTGTCCAGTTGGACTGATTTTCAATTGATCCCAATAAGTCCATTGAGTCCATTGAGTATAATTGATGAAAAATTAGGCCAATTAGTCCATTTAGGCTAATCATGTCAATTATGCCATTAAGGCCAATTAATTCATTGATGCCAATTATGCCAGTTATGTTACTTAATCCAATTAGGCCAATTGAGGATAATTAAGAAAATGGAGGCCAATTGAGGCCAATTGTGCCTGAGGCCAAAGGAGGTCAGCTGAGGTCCATTAGGATAATTTCCAATTAAGTCCAATTCTATCCAATTAGTCCATGAGGCCAATTGAGTCCAATTATTCCTATTGATAATTAAAGCCAATTGAGGTCAATTTAGGCCAATTGATCATTGATTCCAATAAGTCCATTGAGTCCAATTAAAGAAAATTGTTCCATTGAAGCTTATTGAGCCCAATTGAGTTCAATTGAGGCCAATTAGGCCAATGAGGCCAATTCGTCCAACTAAGGCTAATTAGAAAAAATGATTTATTTTGGGCTTGTTAGGAAAATGAGGGAAATGAGGCAAATGAGGCCAATTGAGGCCAATTGAGGAAAATTGATGAAAATTAGGCAAATTCTGGTCAATTGAGGCCAGTTAGGCCAATGAGGTCAATTTGGCTGATTGAGGCCAATTAGGAAAATCGAGTTCAATTGAGGCCAATTTGACCAATTAGAATGAAATGAGCACATTGAGGCCAATTCTGCCAATTGGACCTATTGAGGATGATTGAGGCCAATTAGGCAAATGAGGTTAATTGAAGCCAATTAGGCCAATGAGGAGAATTCAGCCAATTGAGTCCAATTGAGGCCAATTGAGGACAATTGAGGACAATTATTAAAATTGAGGCCAATTGAAGCTAATTAGGTCATTGATAATAATTTAGTCAATTGAGGCCAATTCGGAAAATTGAGGTCAATTTAGGCCAATTAGGACAATGTAGCCAATTGAGGCCAATTAAGTTCAATTGAGGCCAATTGAGGCCAATTAGGAAAATTGTGGTCAATTGATTCAAATTAGTCCAATTGAGGCCAATTGAAGACAATTAGTCAAATTGAGGCCAATTGAGGCCAATTAGGCCCATTAATGCAAATTGAGACCAATTCGTCCAATTAAAGAAAATTCGACCAGTTTAGGCCTGTTGAGACCAATTAAGAAAATTGAGGTCAATTGAGGTTAATTAGTTCATTGAGGACAATTGAGTCCAATTGAGTCCAATTAGGTAAATTTAGGTCAATTGGGATATTAGACCAATAAGGCCAATTGAGGTCAATAAGGTAAATTAGGCTAATTGACAAGTCCAATTAAGCCAATTGGGGCCAATGGAGGCCAATTGGGACAAATTAGGCTAATTAGGCCAATTGAGGCCAATTGAGGCCAATTAGGAAAATGAGGCCAATTGAGTCCAATTAGTCCAATGAGGCCAACGATGGAAATTGAAGCCAATTAAGTTCAATTGAGCTTGATTTGTCCAATTAGCACAATTATCCCATTTTGGGCCAATTCTGGCCAATTATGCCAATTATTCCAATTAGAACAATTAGGCCAATTAGGCCAATTGTGGACAATTAGGACAATTGAGGCCAATTAGATCCAATTTGTCCAATTAACTCAATTGAGGCCAATGAGGCTAATTGAGTCCAATTTGTCCAATTATGGTAATTAGACTAATTGAGTACAATTAGACCAATTGAGGCCAATTAGGCCAATTAAGCCCAACGGGGACAATTGAAGACAATTGAGGCCAATGAGACCAATTAAGGAAAATTAAGGCCAATTGTGGCCAATTGATTCCAATTTGGACAATTTGGCCTATTGAGGACAATTTGGCCAATTGAGCCCAATTGGGGCCAATTATGTGAATTGAGGCTAATAAGGCAAATTGTGTCCAATGAGGTCAATGAGGAAAGTGAGGCCAATTGAGGTCACTTGAGGGCAATTGAGACCAATTAGGCCAATTATACTAATTGAAAATAAATAAGGACAATTATGCCAATTTGGCCAATTGAGGCCAATGAGGCCAATTGAGGCAAAATGAGGTCAATTGAGGCCAATTAAGACAATTAGACCAATTGAGGCCAATTGAGGCCAATTATTTCAATTAATATAGTTGAGGTAAATTAGTCCAATTAGGCCAATTGAGGACAATTAGGCCAATTGATTCCAATTGAGGGAAATTAAAGCCAATTAGGCCAATTAGGCCTATTTAGGCCAATTGAGGCCAAATTAGGCCAATTAGGCCAATTAGGAAAATTCGTCCAATAATTTCAATTGAGGTAAATTTAGATGAATTAGGAAAATTGGGAAAATGAGGCCAATTAAGGTAAATTAGCCGAATTGGCTTAATTAACAGTATTGACATAATTGGCCTGATTAGCCCGATAGGCCTCATTGGCCTTAGTGATCTGATTGGCCTAGTTTTCCTCATTGTCTGTGTGGTCATCATTGGCCTAATTGCCCTCATTGGCCTAAATGGGATGATTGGACTAATTGGCATCATTTTCTTCATTGGCCTTATTAGCCTCGTTAACCTAATTGGCCTAATTGGCCTCATGGGCCTAATTAGCCTAATTGACCTAATTGACATTATTTTCCTCTTTTACCTAATTGAACTAATTGGCATAATTGGTATCATTGGATTAAATTGGCTAATTGGTCTAATTTTCTGAATTGGCATAGTTGGCCTAATTTGCCTAATTGGACTAAATGAACTCATTGGCCCATTTTCCCTCATTGGCCTAATTGAACTAATTGTCCTAATTTTCCTAATTGGTATAATTAAATTAATTATCTTCAATGGCCCAATTGGAATGATTGACCTAATTTTACTCATTGGCCTAGGTTTCCTAATTTGCATAATTGGATTAAGTGGCCTCAATGGCCTAATTGGCATCATTGACCTAATTGCCCTCATTGGCCTAATTTTTTTAATTGGCATAATTGGATTAATTGGACTCAATGGCCTAATTGGTTTGATTGGGAAAATTGGATTGATTGGAATAACAAGTGTAATTGGCCTGATTGTCCTAATTGGCATGATTCGTGTATTTTTCCGGATTTTCCTAATTATACCCATTAGCCTCATTGGCATGATTGTCATGATTGGCCTGATTGACCAAATTGTCATGATTTGTATAATATGCCTAATTGACCTAATTGTCCTCATTGTCCTTATGGGCCCCATTGGTCTGATTGGCCATATTGTCTTGATTAGCATAATGGGACTAATTGGTTTCATTGGCCTAATTGGCATGATTAGCCCCATTTTCCTGATTGGCCTCATTGGACTGATTGTCCTGATTGTCCAGATTGAAAACATTGTCCTCATTATCCTCATTAGCCTCAATGGATTAATTGGCCTAATTGGAATCCATGGCATAATTGGCATGATTGTCATAATTGTCCCGATTGGACCAATTGATCTAATTGGCCTCATTGGCCTAATTGTTCGGATTTCCCTAATTGACACCATTGGACTCATTGGCTTAATTAGCCTCAAAGTACTAATTGGTCTAATTGTCCTCAATGGCCTCATTGGCCTAAGTGGCACAATTCGTATAACTAGCCTAATTGGCCTCCATGGCGTCGTTAACCAAATTGGCCTAATTAGCATAATTCATATAATTGGCCTAATGGGCCTCATTGTCCTCATTGGACTTATTGGCCTCATTGGCCTAATTGTCCTAATTGGGATAATTGTAAAAAAAATTCTAATTAACCTTATTGGACTCATTAGCCTAATTGAGCTAATTGGTCCAATTGGCCCGTTTGGCCTCATTTTCCTCGTTAGCCTTTTTGGCCTAATTGGAATCATTGCCTTAACTAGACTAATATGCCATATTAGACTCAATTTTCTCATTGACCTTAATGTCCTAATTGTCCTGATCACTGTAATTGGCCTAACTAGCCTCAATGACCTCAATTGGCTTAACCACAATGGCCTAATTGGCCAAATTTGACTAATTGGATTAATTGGCCTAATTGACCTAATTGGTCCAATTTTCTGAATTGTTCTAATTGGAATAATTGACCTAATTTGTCTAATTGGCATCGATGGACTAATTCTCATAATTAGATTAATTAGAATCAATGGACATAATTTGCCTGACCCCAATGGCCAAATTGGACCTAGTGGACTAATTGGCATAATTGGCCTAATTGGACTAATTGGATAAATATGTCTAATTAGTCTCATTAGCCAAATTGGATAAATATGCCTAATTAGTATCATTATCCTAATTGGACTAATTGGGAGTATTGTCATATTTGGCCTTAATTGACATAATTAGCCCTAATTGGCCTCAATGTACTAATTGGCATCAATTGGCCTCAATTGTAAATTGTCTTAACTGGCATCAATTTAGATCAATTGGTCTCAACCTCAATTGGCATCAATTTACCTCAATTTACCTAATTGTACTCAATTGGCTTAATTGGACTAACTTGCCTAAATGGGCTAAATGGATGAATTCTCCTCAATGGTCGGATTGGCCTATTTATCCTAATTAGCTTAAATTTGACTCAATTAGCCTCATCGATCCTCAATTGTACTCAATTGGAATAATTGGACTCAATTGGCGTATTTGGCCTCTATCAGTCTCTACTAGCCTAATTGGCCTAAGTTGTCTTAATTGGCCTAATTTTCTATATTGGACTCAATTGGACTAAATTAGCTTCAATGACCTATTTAGCATAAATTTTCCTCAATTGGCCACAATTGGTCTCAATTGGGATCAATTTCCATAATTGTCCAAATTGGCAATTATCCTCAATTGGCCCCAATTGCCTAATTGGCCTCAATTGGCCTCATTAGCCTAATTGGCATCAATTGACCTAATTAGCCTAATTTACATCAATTTTACTAATTGGACTCAATTGTTCTAATTGTTTTCAAATGGACTAATTGTGCTGATTGGATGAATAGGCCTCAATAGGCCTTAATTTACATATTTGGCCTCAATTGGTCTAATTAGCCTAATTGGAATAAATGGTTTAATTTTCATAATTATCATAATTGGAATAATTGGTTTTAATTGACCTCAATGGACTAATTGGACTCAATTGGCATAACTAGCATCAAATGGCCTAATTGGCCTCAATTGGCCTCAATTTTCCTAATAAGCCTAATTAGTGTCAATTGGCCTAATTGGGCTCAATTGGATTTAATTGTACTATTTCCCCCCCCCCAATTGGACGAATTGGCCTAATTTGATTCAATTGTATTCAATTGGCCTCAATGGACTAATTCTCCTCCATTGATATCAATTGGCCTAATTGGAATCAATTGGCCTCAATTGGCTTAATTGGACTTGATTGACCTAATTGGCCTCAATTGCAGTCAATTTTCCTAATTGGACTCAATTGGACTAAGAGGCCTAATTGGAATAACTGTACTAATTGGCCTAAGTGGAAAAATTGGCCTAACTAGACTAATTGGCCTTAGTGACCTAATTTTCATAGTTTCCCTCAATGGGATAAATGGCATGACCTACCTAATTGCCTATATTGGCCTTAGTGGCCTAATTAGCCAATTTGACCTAATTGGCATAATTGGCCTCAATGAACTAATTCGACCAATTGGTCTAATTGGACCAATTGTCCTAATTGGCCTCAATTGGCCTTAATTGGCCTTAATTGGCTTCAATTGGATGAATTGGCCGAATTGGCCTAATTGGCCTAATTGGCCTAATTGGCCTAATTGGCCTAATTGGCCTTAATTGGCCTAATTAGCCTGAATTTTCCACTATTGTAATCAATGGGCCTAATTAGCATCAATTAGACGTAATGGGTCGAATTGGTCTAATATTCCATAATTGGACTTTAATAGCTTAATTGGCCAAATTGGCATCAATTGGAATCAATTGGCCTCAATGACTCAATTAGATGAATTTATCTAATTGACCACATAGGCCCCAATTTTTCTCAATGGGCCAAATTGGGTTTATTTATCTCAATGGATCAATTGAATGAATTGGCCTAAAAGGCCCCAGTTTCACTCAATTGAACTAATTGTTCTAATTGCCCTCAATTGGCCTAAATTGATTGTGTTGGCCTAATTGGCCTAATATGACTAAATTGGCCAAATATGCCTCAACTATGATCAATTTTCCTAATTGTCGTAATTGGCCTCAATTGGGCTCAATTGGACTCAATTTGTAAAATTGGTCTCAATTGGCCTCAATTAGTCTCAGCTGGCTTAAATGGCCTAATTGCATCAATTGGCCAGATTTTGTCTCAATTGGCCTCAATTGGCCTAATTGGCCTCAACTGCCCTCAAGTGGCATGAGTTGGCCAAATTGGACAAATTGGCCTTAACTGGCCTCAATTGGCCTCATTTGGCCAAATTGGTCTGATTGGCCTCAATTGACCTCAATTGGCCTTAGTTGTCCTCAATTGGACTTAATTGGTCTAATTTGTATCAATTATATGAATTGGAAGAATTGGCCTCAATTGGCCTTAATTAGCCTCAATTGGACTCAATTGGCCTAATTGGCATAATTGGCCTCAATAGGCCTCAATTTTCCTCAATTTTCCTTAGTTGTCCTCAATTGGCCTAATAGGCCTTATTGGCTATAATTGGCATTAGTTGGCCTCAATTGACCTCAATTGGCATTAATGGGCCTCAATACCCCTCAATTGGTCTAATTGGCCTAATTGGATTCAATTGAACTTAATTGTTCTTAATTGGCCTAATAGGCTGAATTGGCCTCAATTGGACTAATCGGCCTTCTTTGGTCAAATTGGCCTCAATTTGCCTCAATTTTCCTAATTGGCCTTAATTGAACTCAATTGGCCAAATTGGCCAAGTTGGCCTAATTGAACTCAATTGGCCTAAATCTGACTAATTGGCCTCAATTTGCCTCAATTTTTGTCAATTTTCTTAATTGGACTAATTGTCCTAAATTGAACTCAATTGGCATCAATTTGCCTCTATTGGCCGAATTGGCCTCTATTGGTCACAATTGTCCTAATTAGTCTAATTAGCCTCAAAAGGCATCTATTGGCCTCAATTGGCCTAATTGGCCACAATTGGACTCAATTGGTCTCAATTCTCCAAAATCAGACTCAATTGACCTTAGTTGGCCTTAATAGGCCTAATTGGCCTTAATTGGCTTCAATTGGACTCAATTGGTCTCAATTGGCCTAATTGGCCTAATTGGACTCAATTGGACTCAATTGGAATAATTGGCCTCAATTGGACTCATAGGGGCTCAATCGCCTTATGTGGCCAATTTAGGCCAATTTGAAAAATGAGGCTAATTGTGGCCAATTAGACCAATTAAGCCAATTGATACTAATTAAGCTTATTCACCCAATTGAGGATAATTATACCAATTGAGTTCAATTAAGGCCAATTGAGGCCAATTTAGACCAATTTGAATAATTTGGATAATTTGGTCATTGAGGCCAGTTCATCCATTGAGTCCATTTAGGCTAGTTAGTCCAATTATGTCAATTAAGGAAAATTAGACAAATTGTTCCAATTGTGGATAATTGAGTCTAAGACCAATTGAGGCCAATTGATTCCAATTATTCCAATTTTAAATTGAGTCCAATTAGGCCAATTATTCCAATTGAGGCCAATTCATCCATTAAGGCAAGTTATTCCAATTAATCCAATTAGGCAAATTAGATCAATTGTGTCTAATTAGACAAATTGAGGCCAATTTAGGATGAAGAGAATTCCGCCAATTAGACAAATTTAGGCTAATAGAGTCCAATTAGGAAAATTTAGGCCAACTGAGGCCCATTGAGGTTGTGGAAATTTGATGTCAATTGAGGCTAATTAGGCCAATTACCAATTGAGAAAAATTGAGGCCAATTATTCCATTGAGTCCAATGGAGTCCAATTTGGACAATTGAGGCTAATTATTCTCAGTTAGGCCAATTGCCAATTAAGTCCAGTTAGGTCATTGAGGCCAATTGATTCCAATTCATCCAAATTGAAAAGAATTGAGGAAAATTAGGCTAATTAGACCAGTTAGGCCATTGAATCCAATTCATCAATTGAGTCCAATTAAGATAGTCAGTCCAATTAGGGCAATTAGGCATCATGAGGAAAATTAAGAAAATTGAGGCCAATTGGGGATTAGGCCAAATGAGGCCAAATGAGGTCAATTGGTCCCAATTAGGATAATTTCCAATTGAAGATAATTGTGTAAAATTAGGCCATTGAGGATAATTGATGAAAATTGAGGCCAATTAGGCCAATTTCTAATTGAGTCCAATTGGTCAATTGAGCCCAATTGAGGCCAATTCAGCTATTAAGGCCAATTAAGGCCTATTGAGGACACTTGAGGCCAATTAGGCCAATTGTGGCCAATTGTGGACAATTGTGGCCCATTAGGCCAATTAGGCCAATTGTGGCCAATTAAGGCCAATTGAGGTCAATTAAGCCAATTGTGGCCAATTGTGGCCAATTGATGCCAATTATTCCAATTCAAGAAAATTGATGCTAATTGAGGCCAATTAAGGCCAATTGAGGCAAATAAGGGAAAACTGAGTCCAATTAAGCCAATTTAGACCAATGTAGACAATTGAGACCAATTTAGCCAATTAGAACAATTAGGCCAATTGATGCCAATTAGTCCAATTGAGGAAAATTGAGGCCAATTGAGGCCAATTGAGGCCAGTGATGACAACTGAGGCCAATTAGGCCAATGGAGGCCAATTGTGGCCAATCGATTCCTATGAAATCCAATTATTCCAATTATGGAAAATTATGAAAATTAGGCAAATTAAGGAAAATTGAGGCCAATTGTGTCCAACTACAACAATTAGGCCAATCTAGGGCAATTGATTCCAATTGAGGTCAATGGAAGAAAATTATTCCAAAATCCTAATTAGGCCAATTAAGACCAATTTGACCAATGAGGCCAATTATCCCAATTAAGACCAATTATGCCAATTGAGGAAAATTGAGGCTAATTTAGACAATTAAGGCCAATTCAAGCCAATTAGGCCTATTGATTCAAATTGAGGAAAATTACAGAAATTTGGAAACTTAGGCTAATTAGGTCAATTGAGGCCAATTAAGACATTGAGGAAAATTGTGCCAAGTAGGTCAATTGAGGCCAATTATACCAATTGAGTCCAATTGAACCTCATTGTGGTCAATTTGGAAAATTAGGATAATTAGCCCAATTGAGGCAAATTAGGCCATCTGAGGGAAATTAAGCTAGTTGAGGCCAATTAGGTGAGTTTGGGCAATTAAGACCAATTAGGCCAATTAAGGCCAGTTGAGGAAATTTAGGCCAATTAATATAAATTAGGCCAATTGAGGATTATTGAGGCCCATTAGTCCATTGATTCCAATTATTCTAATTAGTCCAATTAGTCCAATTGAGACTAATTAGACTAATTGAGTCCAATTAGACTAATTGAGGCTAATTAAAACAAATTACATAAATTAGGACAATAATGAAAATTATTCAAATTGAGGTCAATAATACCAATTAGTATAGTTAATCCATTTGGGGACAATTAGGCCAATATAATCCAATTAGGCCATTTAGGCCGATTGAGTCCAATTAGACCAATTATTCTAATTGAGTTCAATTTTGTCCAATTAGTACAATTAGATCAATTAGAACAATTAGTCCATTAAGTACAATTAAGATAATTGGGAAAAGTTTGAAAATTAGTCCATTGAGTCCAATTCAGACAAATAGGCTAGTGAGGCCAATTAGGAAAATTAGGACAATTATGCAAGTAGTTGCCAATTAGTCCAACTGAGGCAAATTGAGGTCTATGGGACCAATTCAGGCCAATTAGGAAAATTAAGTCCAATTATGAAAATTATTCAAACTAGGAAAATTAATTCCAAATATACAAATTGAGACCCATTAAGAACAATTAGGCCAATTATGCCAATTCATACTAGTTAGGAAAATTAAGAAATTAGGACAATTAAGGCCAATTTGGGTAATTTATCTAATTGAGGCCACTTGAGCCAATTTGGCCAATTAAGGCCAATTACTAAAATTAGTCCAATTCAAACTAGTTAGAAAAATTAGGCAAATTAGGCCAATTAAAGCCAATTAGGCCAATGAGGCTAATTGAGGCCACTTAAAGCTAATTTTGGAAATTAGGCCAAATAGGCCAATTAAGGCCAATGAAGCCAATTAATTCCAATTTAGGCCAATTATGAAAATTAGTCCAATTGAGGCCAATTAGGCTAATTAGACAAATTGAAACAAATTAGGTCAATTAGGCCATTGAGGCCAATTCACCCAATTAGCCCAATTAGGTCAATTAGTACAATGTGGCCATTGGGGTAAATTTCTCCCTTTAGTTCAATTATTCCATTTAGGCTGATAAGGTTAATTAAGGCCAATTATAAAAATTTATAATAATGGAAGCCAATTAGGCCAATTGAGGCCAATTGAGCTAATTAGGCCACTTGAGGCCAATTAGGAAATTTGAGGCCAATTTGGCCATCTTAAGCCAAATGAGGTCAATTGAGGCTAATTAGGCCAATTGAGGCCAATTAGGCCAATTGAGATCAATGGAGGCCAATTATAACAATTAGTTCAATTAAGGTCAATTGAGGCTAATTGAGGCCAATTTGGCCAATTGAGGCCAATTGGTCCAATTAGGCCAATTGAGGTATATTGAGGCCAATTGAGACCAATTGATGCAAATTCAGCCAATTACAGTAATTGAGGGAAATTGAGGCCAATTGAAGCTAATTGGACCAAATAGGCCAATTATGCTAATTAGTCTAATTAAGACCAGTTAGGAAAATTAGGAAAATTAGACCAAATAAGGCCAGTTAGGCCAGTTAGACTAATTGAGGCCACTTGATTCTAATTAGACTAATTAGGCCAATTGAGGTCAATTGAGGTCAATTAGGCCAATTAGGCCAATTAGGCCAATTTGGAAACTTGAGGCCAATTAATCCAAATAAAATAATTGAGGCTAATTTGGCCAATTAGGCCATTAAGTCCAATTCAAAAAATTAGGCCATTGAGGCTAGTTCAAAAAATTAGGCCAATTAGGTCAATTAGGCTATTGAGAACAATTGGTCCATTGAGTTCAATTAATCCATTTAGGTTAATTAGTTTAATTAAGCCCAATTAAGAAAATTTTGGTCAATTGAGTCCAATTAGGCCAATTGAGGCCTGTTGTGGCTAAATCGGTCAATTAAGTGAACTGAGACCAATTAGGAAAATTGAGGTCAATTAGGCCAACTAATGTCAATTTATGTCAATTGGGGCTAATTAGGCCAATTGAGGCCAATTGAGGCCCATTAGGACAATTGAGTCCAATTGAGGTCAATTGAGGCCAATAAGGCCCATTGAGCCCAATTGAGGCCAATTAGGCCCATTGAGCCCAATTGAGGCCAATTAGGCCAATTGAGGCCAATTAGGAAAATGGAGGCCAATTTAGATAAATTAAGACACTTGAGGCCAATTAGGGAAATTAAATCCCATTGAGGCCAATTGAGACCAATTATGCCAATAGACGCCAATTGAGGACAATTGGGGAAAAATGAGTCCAATTGAGTCCAATTAAGTCCAATTAGGCCCATTAATCCAATTGAGGCCAATTGAGGACAATTGAGGCTCATTAGACTAATTGAGGCCAATTGAGGACAATTATTACAATTGAGACCAATTCGGCCAATTGAGGCCAATTGGGGCCAATTAGACCAATTAGGCCAATTGAGGCCAATTGAGGCTCATTCGACCAATTGAGGCCAATTGAGGCCCACTGAGGCCAATTAGGCCAATCTGGTGAATTGAGGCCAGTTGAGGCCAATTAGACAAATTGAGGTCAATTAAGACCAATTTGTCTAATTGAGGCCAATTAGTCCAATTGAGGTCAATTAGGTGAAATGATGTCAAGTGAGGCGAAGTGATTCTAATTGAGGCCGATGAGGAAAATTAGATGAATTGAGGTCAATTGAGGTCAGTTAGGCCAATTGAGGCCAATTAGGCTAATTAGGACTAATTGATGCTGATGAACCAAATTAGGACAATTTTGAAAATTGAGGCCAATTGATGCCTATTTTGGCCAACTTAGCCATTGAGGCTAATTCAGCCACTGAGGCAAATTAGGCAAATTAAGGCTAATTAGAAAAATTGAGTCCAATTAGGGCAATTTAGGTCAATTAGACCAAATGAGGCCAATTAGTCCAATTTGGACAATTAGGATAATTAGTCCATTGAGTCCAATTATTACACTTATTCTATTGAGGCTAATTAAACCATTGACACCAATTAGTTGAGTTAGGCCAATTCAATCCAATTAGGTAAATTGTGGCCAATTGTGGCCAATTAGCCAATTGAGCCTAATTCGTCCAACTAGGCCAATGGAGGGTAGTTTGGCCAATTAGGTCCACTAGGTACATTGAGAACAATTAAGTCTAATTAGACTAATTAGGCCAATTAAGGCCATTTTGGCCAGTTGAGGCCAATTAGGCCAATCAAGGCCAATTGAGGCCAATTTGGCCATTTGAGGTCAATTGAGGCCAATTTATACCAATTATGAAAATTGGGGCCAATTCAGGCCAATTGAGGCCCATTGAGGCCAATTAGACCAATTGAGGACAATTGAGGACAATTAGGCCAATTGAGTCCAATTGACGCCAATTAGGCTAATTGAGACCAATTGAGCCCAATTGTGTCCAATAGGTCAATTGAGACCAATTGACGCTAATTGAGGTCAATTAATCCAATTTAGGCCAATTATGTCAACCAGGTTAATTGAGGCCAATTGATCCCATTGAGGCAAACTAAGGCCAATTTGGCCAACCGTTGTCAATTGAGGTCAATTAGTCCAATTGAGGCCAATTGAGGCCAGTTACGACCAATTGAGGCCAATTTAGGTCAATTGTGGCCACTTGAGGCCAATTGAGGCCAATTAGTCCAATTGTGGCCAATTGACGTCAATTAGTTCAATTGAGGCCAATTGATTCTAATTAGAACAATTGTGGCCAACTGAGGCCAATTAAGCCAATTGAGGCCAATTGAGGTTAATTGATGCCCATTGAGATTAATTAAGGCCAATGAGTCCAATTAGAAAAATTGAGGCCAATTGATTCCAATTGAGGTCAATTAAGTTGAATTATGCAAACTTGAACAATTGAGGCGAATTAGGCGAATTATGTCAATTGAGGTCAATAAAAACCAATTGAGACCCATTGAGGAAAATAGAGTCCAATTATGACAATTAGGCCAATTGGGGCCAATTAAGGCCAATTAGGCTAATTGAGGCCAATTGAGGCCAATTGAGGAAAATTTGGCCAATTCATCCAATTGAGTCTTATTGAGGCCAATTAGGCCAATTCTGGAAAATTCAGGCCAATTAGGCCAATTGAGGCCAATTATGTCTAATTGAGCCCAATTGAGGCCAATTCATCCAATATGGCCAATTAAGGGAAATTGAGACTAATTATGACTAAATAGGCCAATTAGGTCCATTGAGGCCACTTGAGGCAAATTAATGCAGATTAAGCCAATTATGCCAACTTGGGAAAATTAAGGCAAATTGAGGAAAATTGAGGCAAATTGAGGCCAATTAGGCCAATTGAGGCTAATTATACCAATTAAGGACAATTGAGACCAATTAGGTTAATTTGACATTGAGGAAAATTAGGTAAATTGATGTCAATTGAGGCCAATTAGGCCAATTGAGTCTAAATGAGGTGAATCAGGTCAATTAGGACATTTAAGGTCGATTGAGGCCAATTAGGCTAAATAGTCCATTAGGAAAATTGAGACTAATTATTTCCAATTCAGTCCAATTAAGGCCAATTAGGATAATAAGGCTAATTGAGGCCAATTAAGGCTAATTGAGGTGAATTGAGTCCAATTGGGGCCCAATTATACAAATTAGACCAATTAGGCCAATTCTGACTAATTAAGACCTTCTAAGGACAATTGATGCTAATTGATGCCAATTGAGGCCAATTGAGAACAATTGGGGTTGATTGAGCCCAATTAGGCCAATTAGGCCAATTATGCCAATTGAGTCCAATTGAAGCCAATTGAGGCCAATTAGACCAATACAACCAGTTGAGGACAATTAGGCCAATTGATTCCAATTGATGCTCACTAGGAAAATTCAGCCAATTGAGGCCAATTATGCCAATTGAGACCAATTGAGGCCAATTCGTCCAATTCGGCCAAATCGGCCAATTGATGTCAGTTGATGTGAGTTATGACAATTAGGACATTTGAGGCCATTTGAGACCAATTAGGGCAATTATTTAAATTGAGATCAATTGATTCCAATTGAGTCCAATGAGGCCAATTGAGGCCCATTGAGACCCATTAGGCCAATTATGCAAATTAATCCAATTGAATCATTGATGCCAATTAGTCCAATTAGGCCAATTGAAGCCTATTGGGCCAATTAGACCAATCCATCCAATTGATTCATTAAGGCCAATTGATTCCAATTATTCCTATTTAGTCCAATTGAGGTTAGTGGGGAAAATTAGTGCAATTCATCCATTTGATCCATTCAGGTCAATCAATGCCAATTAATCCAATTGGGACTAATTTTTACCAATTAGGGCCAATTTGGCTAATTTGCCCAATTTGGACAATTCGGCCAATTATAACCAATTAGTAAAATTAACACAAATTAGGCCAATTGGGACAATTAATCCATTGATTTTATTGAGGATAATTAGGCCAATCAGGTCCATTAAGCCAATTATGCCATTGAGGCCAACTCGGTAACTGAGGCTAATTAGGCCTATTAGGCCTATTATTCCATTGAGGCCATTGGGGCATGTTAGGACAATTTGGTTATGTAGGCCAACTATACCATTGATACCAATTTGGGCATTGAGGCCAATTCATCAGATTTGGCAAGTTAGGCCAATTAAACTGCATAGGCCAATTGAGGCTAATTAGGAAAATTGTGACCAATTGAGTCTAGTTAGGTCAATTAAGTCCAATTAGGAAAACTGATTCTAATTGTGTCCAATTGATGCCAATTAGTCCAATTAGGCCAATTGAGGCTAATTGAGGCCAATTATTCCATTGAGGCTAATTGAAGCCAATTATTCCAATTAGGCTAATTGAGGCCAAATAGGAAAATTGAGTCCAATTGATGCCAATTATGCCAATTGATGCCTATTAATCTAGTTGATACCTATTAGGCCAAATTAGGCCAATTAGGAAAATTAAGACCAATTGATGAAAATTACATCAATAAGGCCAATTTGGCCAATTTATTCCAATTATTCCAATTTTCCCAATTGAGGTCAATTGATGCTAATTGGTCCATTTATGTCAATAGAATCCAATTGAAGCTAGTTATGCCAAATTTTCCAATTTTTCTAGTTATGAAAAATAGGTAAATTAGGCCCATTGAGGCTAAATTTTAAAATTGAGGCCAAGAGGCCAATTAGGCCAATTAGGCTAATTGATGCCAATTATGCCAATTGAGAGAAATTAGACAAATTGAAGAAAATTGAAGCCAATTAGTATAATGATTCCAATTGAGGCTAATTAGTCCATTGGGAACAATTGAAGCCAATAGAATACAATTAGTCTAATTATTACATTTAGGAAGATTGAGTCCAAAATAAGTGAATTTAGGGTAATTAGGCCAATTGAGGTGAATTAGTTCATTGAGGACAATTGAAGACAATTGAATCTAATTAGGACAACTCTAAAAAATTGTACAACTGAGACCAGATAGGAAAATTGAGGATAATATGGCCAACTAGACCCATTAGTACAATTGACACCAATTAGGCCAATTGAGGTCAATTAGAAAAATTGAGTCTAATTGAGGCCAATTAGGCCAATTGACACTAATTAGGACAATTCAGGAAATTGGGGACAATTGAGGCCAATTAGTCCATTAAAGACAATTGAATCCAATTGATGAAAATTATTCCAATTATTATAATTACATTAATGAGTAAAATTAGGGAAATTGAGGCCAAATTGAGTTATTGAGGCCAATTGGGGTCAATTGAGTCCAGTTAGGCCAATTAGGCCAATTGATGAAAATTACGCCAATTGAGTCCAATTAGGAAAATTGGGGGCAATTTAGGCCAATTAGGCCAATGAAGAAAATTGAGGCCAACTGAGTCCAATTAGGACATTGAGGCTAATTGAGGCCAATAAGGCCGTTGAGGCCAATTAAGGACAATTGAATCCAATTATACCAATTAGACCAATTATGCCAATTGGTGCCAATTGAGGCAAATTGTGGCCAATTGAGGTCAATTGATTCTAATTAGGTCATTGAGGCCAATTTAGTTCAATTAGGGAAATTACCCTGATTGAGGCCAATTTGGCCAATTTGGCCAATTAGGCTAATAGATGTCAATTAGGCCAATTGATGCCAATTAGGCCAATTGAGGCCAGTTAGGCCAATTGAGGCCAATTAGTCCAATTTTTCTAATTAAGGCCAAATAGGATAATTAAGGACAGTTGAGGCCAATTTAGGACAATTTAGGCCAATTAGGTCATAGAGAACAATTCATACATTGACTCCATTTGGGCCTGTTAGGCCAATTTGGTTAGTTGGGGCCAACTGGGAAAATTGAGGCCAATTGAGGCCAATTGAGGCTGAGAAAAATTGAGGACAATTTAGACCAATTAGTTGACATCCAATTGAGTGAAATTAGGTTATTGAGGTCAATTGAGGCCAATTAGGCCAATTGTGGCCAATTAATCCATTGAGGCCAATTGAAGCCAATAGATTCAAAATATACCAATTAGGTTGATTATGACAATTAGGCCAATTAATGCCGTTAGGAAAATTGATTCTAATTAAGGCCAATTATTCCAATTAGGAAAATTGATTCCTATTATGCCAATTGAGGAAAATTATTCCAATTGAGGCCAATTGAGTCCAGTTGAGGCCAATTGTGTCCAATTAAGGCCAATTGAGGACAATTGAGGACAATTAGGCCAATTCACCCAATTTCGAGGAATTAGGCTAATTAAGTCCACTAAAGGCCAATTGAGGCATATTGAGGCCAATTTAGGATAATTAGGCTTATTAGGACTATTAATAAATTCAGGCCAATTCATCTATTGAGGCCAATTAGGTCAATTAGGCCAATTAGTCCATTTAGGCCAATTGAAAATAATTGGGCAAATTAAGGCCGATTTCGGCCGATTTAGAAAAATCGATCAAATTTTAGATGAGGGAAATTGAGGTCAATTGAGTACAATTAGTCCAATTCCAAATTTAGGCCAACTAGGCTATTGAGTCCAAATGAGTCTAATTAGGCCAGTTGCCAATTGAGGCCAATTGAAGCCAATTGAGGCCCATTGAAGCCAATTGAGGCTAGTTAGGCCAATTTCCAATTGAGGGCCACTAGATTATTAATGCCAATTTAGTCCAATTTGGACATTGGGGTCAATTCAGGCCAATTCAGGCCAATTTACAAAATTTTTGGCCAATTGAGGCCAACTTGGACATTGAGTCCAATTTATCCATTGAGGCTAATTATGTCAGTTATGCCAATTAGACCATTAGGCCACTTGAGGACAATTATGCAATTTGAGGCCAATTGAGGATGAGGCCAATTAGGCCAATTTACAATTGAGGTTAATTATGGCCAGTTAGGCCATGGAGCACAATTGAGGCCAATTAGTCAAATTTCCAATTCATGCCAATTAGGACAGTTATCCCAATTAATGGAAATTGTGGAAAATTGAGGCCAATTGAGGCCAATTGAGGTCAATCGAAAAAATTAGGCCGATTATTTCATTGAGTCTAATTCAGCCATTGATGTCAACTAGACCAGTTAGGCCAATTCGGCCAATTAGGCAACTTGATGCCAATTATTCAAATTGAGGCCCATTGAGGCTGGGGGAAAATGAGGTCAATTGAGGCCAATTATTCCAATTTACAATCTTTTTTTCCAATTAGGACATTAAGGCCAATTGAGGCCAATTTTGTAATATAGACCAATTGAGGCCAATTAGGCCATTGAGACCAATTAGGTCATTGAGGCCTATTGAGGCCAATTGAGGCCAATTAAAACCAACTAGGATAATTAGGCCAATTGAGTCCAATTGATTTCAATTGAGACAATTTTGGACAATGAGGCCAAATGAGGCCAAATTTGGGAAATTGATGCCAATTGATGCCAATTAAGCCAATGAGGCCAATTTCGCCACTTAAGGCAAATTGAGGTCAATTAGGCAAATTAAGGTCAATTAGGCCAATAAGGCCAATTCGACCAATTGAGGCCAATTAGGTAAATTGAGGTCAGTTGAGGCTAATTAGGCTAATTGTGGCCAATTAGGCCAATTGAATCAAATTGAGGCCAATTATTCCCACTAGGTCAATTGAGGCCAATTAGTCTCATTAGGTTAATTGAGTCTAATTAGTCCAATTTGGATAATTTGTGCCAATTGGGGGAAAAACGCCAACTAAGGCCAATTAGGCTAATTATGGAAATTAAGTCCAAATTGGGGTTAATTATGGATTATTAGGACAATTGAGTCCAATTAGGCCAATTGAGGCCAATTAGGCCAACTGATGCCAATTGATTCAAATTGAGTTCAATTGAGGACAATTGAGACCAATTAGGCCAATTGTAGCCAATTAAGCACATCAGGCAAGTTGAGACCAATAGAGAACAATTAGGCTAATTGATCCCAATCACACCAATTAAGGCCAATTTAGGCCAATTTAGGCCAATTATGCCAATTGAGGCCAATTAGGCCAATTGGGCCAATTGGGCCAATTGGGCCAATTGGGCCAATTAAGGCCAATTAGTCTAATTTGGCCAATAGAGGCCATATGAGGCAAATTGGGGAAAATTAGTCCAGTTGAGGACAATTAAGACAATTGAGGCCAATTGGGCCAATTAGTCCAAGTAAGGCCGACTGAAGCCAATTGGGCCCCATTGAGGCATATTAAGTCCAATTAGACCAATTGAGCCCAATTAGGCAAATTGAGACCAATGAAGGCCAATTGAGACCAATTATTTCCAATAGTGGCCAATTTGGTTAATTTAGGAAAATTGAGGCCAATTGTGGCCAATTGGGGCCAATTGAGGTCAACTGAATCCAATTAGGAAAATTAAGGCCAATTTAGGCCAATCTAATCCAACTAACACCAATTAGGCCAATTGAGGCCAACTAGGTCAATTATTGCCAATTGAGGCCAATTGAGGCCAATTTGGCTAATTGAGGCCAATTTGGCTAATTGAGGCCAAATAAGGCCAATTGAGACCAATTAGGCCAATATAGGCCAATTGCTGCCAATTGAGGCCAATTTAGCCTAATTGATGCTAATTTGTCCAATTAAGCCCAATTGAGGCCAAATGTGGCATATTGGGCTAATTAGGCCAATTGAGACCAATTGAGGCCCATTGAGTCAAATTAGGACAATTAATGTCAAATGAGGCCAATTGGGGCCAATTAATGCCAATCAGGTTAGTTGAGGACAATTGATGCCAATTAGGGGAATTATGCCAATTGAGGCCAATTGAGTCCAATTGAGACCAATTAGGCTAATTGATTCCAATTGAGGCTAAATGAGGCCAATTGAATCCAATTGAGGCTAAATGAAGCCAATTGGGGGAAATTGAGGCCAATTAGGCCAAATGAGGCCGATTAGCACAATTGATGCCAATTATGGCCAATTGAGGCTAATTAAGGGAAATTAGGCTAATTGATCCCAATTGAGGCCAATTGATCTAATTAGGCCAATAAGGCCACTTGAGGCCAATTGAGGCCAATTAAGGCTAATTAAGGCAAATTTAGGTCTTTTGAGGCCAACTGAGGCCAATTAAGTCCAATTGGAGGCAATTAAATCCAATTGAGGGAAATTGAAGCCAATTTAGGCCAATTTAGGCCAATTTAGGCCAGTTAGGCCCATTGAGAGTAATTAAGGCAAATTGAGGCAAATTGAGGTGAATTAGTCCAATTGAGGCCTATTGAGGCCCATTAGGCCAATTGAGGCAAATTTAAGCCAATTGAGGCCAATTGAGGCTAATTTAGCCAATTGAGGTCGATTTAGGCCAATTGAGGTAAATTGAGTCCAATTGAGGACAAATAAGAAAATTGGATGATAATAGCTTAATCTTACCTCACATGGTTTGTACAATTTTCCTCGTTGGTACCAAAAAATTTATCATCCTTTTATATCTCAAGGAACTCGATATGAAATTGAGACAAATTGAGACCAACTATGAAAATTGAGTCCAATTAAGGCCAATTGACACTAATTAAGGCCAATTGAGACAAATTGAGGCCAATTAGTCCAATTAGGCCAATTGAGGCCAATTAGTCCAATTTGGCCAATAAAGGCCAGTTGAGGGAAATTGCGGCCAATTGAGAGAAATTGAGGAAAATTGAGGTCAATTGAGGTCAATTGAGTCCAATTGAGGCCAATTAGGCCAATTGAAACCAATTTAGGCCTATTAGGCCAACTAGGCCAATTCAGCGAATTGAGGCCAATTGAGGATAAATACGCAAATTTGGTCAACTTAGGCCATCTTAAGCCAACTTACGCATATTAGGCCAATTATTCCAATTTGGCCAATTGTGGAATTGAGGAAAAGTATTCCAAATGACGCCAATTGAGGCCTATTAGTCTAATTAGGCCAATTTATCAAATTGTTCCATATAGACCAGTTCAGGCATATTAGGCCAATTTGGCCAATTCGACCAATTGAGAAATTGAGACCAATTGAGGTCAATTAGACCAATTTAGGCCAATTAAATCCAATTAGGCCAATTGTGTCCAATTGATGCGAATTAGGCCTATTAGGTCAAGTTGGTCAATTGAGGCAAATTGGGGCCGATAGGGCTAATTAATTCAATTGAGGAAATTAGGCCATTGAAGAAAATTAGTCCAATTAGTCCATTGAGTCCAATTATACCAATTACACCAGTTATCTCATTGATCCCAATTCAGAAAATTAAGCAAATTAGGCCATTGAGGCCAATTTTTCCAATGAGCCCACTTATGCTAATTAATTTTCTTAGGGAAACTGAGGCCAATTAGGAAAATTGAGCCCAATTGAGGCTAATTAGTCAATTGAGGCCAATTAAGGTCAATTATGGAAATTCGGCTAATCGAGGCCAATTGAGGCCAATTGATTTCTATAGAAGTTAATCAGGCCAATTAGTCCAATTATGCCAATTTGGCCTATTGATGCTAATTAAGCCAATTGAGGAAAATTAGGAACATTGAGTCAAATTAGGCCAATTGATGCCAATTTCGATAATTGACACCAATTAGCCCAATTGAGGCCAATTGAGACCAATTCTTCTGTTGAGGCAAATTAATTCCACTTGAAGCCAATTATACCTATTAGGCCAATAATTCCAATTAGGAAAATTGTGGGAAAATAGGCAAATTGAGGTCAATAAGGCAAATAAGTCCAATTAGACCAATTGAATGCAATTAAACCAATTGATTCTAATTAGGAAAATTGAGGACAACTAGGAATATTGGGGTCAATTAAGGTCAATTCGGACAATTTGGCATATTGAAACCAATTAGGCCAATTAGTCCAATTGAGGGCAATTGGGGCCAATTAGCCCATTATAGCTAATTGAGGCCAATTGAATCCAATTATTCCAATTGTGCTAATTAGGCCAATTGAGGCCAGTTGAGGTCAAATGGTGCTAATTAGGCCATTAAGGCCAATTTTGTCCAATTGTGGCCAATTTGGAAGATTATTCCAACTAAGGTGAATTAGGAAAATTAGGCCAACAGAGGAAAATAGAGGCCAATTAGGCAAATTGAGTCCAATTAGGAGAATGCTCTCAATTGATGCCAATTAGGTAAATTTAGGCCAGTTGAGGCCAATTGAGGCCCATTTTGGAAAATCAAGAAAATTATGCCAATTAGGCCATTAATGTCATTTAGGCTTCTTAGTAAAATTAAGGCTAATTAGGAAACTTGGGGGTAATTGAGGCTAATTCAGTCCAATTAATTCCAATTGAGGTTGAGGCCAATTGAGGCCAATTGAGTATAATTTCTTCATTTTATAATTGAGGCCTATTAAGGCCAATTATGCCAATGAGAAAAATTGAGACCAATTTGGAAAATTATGCAAATTTAGGACAATTAGACTACTGAGCCAATTAAATCAAATTGAATCCAATTATGATAATTAGGCCAATTTTTTCAATTAGTATAATTTGGCCAATTGTGGTCAATTATGGAAATTGAGGCCAATTTGGACAATTATTCCAATTAGTCCAATTGACGCTAATTAGGCCAACTGAGGAAAATGAAGAAAATTGAGGCCAAATGAGGCCAATTAGGCCAATTAGAGAAATTGATGACAATTAGGTAAATTAGTCCAATCGAGGATAATTGAGGCAAATTAGTTGAATTGCGGTCAATTAGACAAATTGTGGAAAATTAGTCCAATTGAGGCCAACTAGTCCAAATCTCCCAATTGAGGGAATTTATGCCAAATGATGCCAATTGAGTCTAACTCCAATTTTTTCCAATTAGGCTAATCAGTCCAATTAGGCCATCAAGTCCAATTCATCCATTTTCGCCAATTAGGCCAATTCGACAAATTGATTTCAATTAAGGAAATTTATTCCCATTGAGGCCAATTGAGGATGAGGCCAATTGAGGGAAATAGAGGAAATTAATCTATTTTATAATCCAGTTTGGTAAGGCCAATTTCTAATTGATACCAATTGTGGGAAATTAGACCGTTGATGAAAATTGGGGCCAGTTATTCCACTAATACCAGTGGAGGCTAATTAGGCCAATTGATAATTGAGACCAATTGAATCCAATTATGCCATTTAGGATAATTGAGGCTAGTTAGGATAGTTTCCAATATATTTCAATTAGGCCATTGAGACCAATTGAGGAAAATTAGACCATTGATTCCAATTATTCGATTTCCAATTATGGTCTATTAGGCCGTTGAAGCCAATTTAGGCCAATTTAGGCCAATTTGGCCAATTGTGGCCAATTAATCCAGTTATTCCAATTACGGCCAATTGAGGCCAATTAGGCCACTTGAGCCAATTGAGGCTAATTGAGGGCAATTAAGGCCAATTAGGGCTATTAGAGCAATTGATGCGAGTTATTCCATATAAGGACAGTTGATACAATTAGGCATATTGATTCCAATTAGGACATTGAGGCCAATTGAGACCAATTGAGGACAATTAAGGACAATTGAGATCAATTAAGGCCAATTAAGTCCAATTAAGGCAGATTATGTTAATTATTTCAATTGAGTCCAACTAGGCCAATTGAGGACTATTAGGCCAATTGATGCTGATTGAGGGAAATTGAGCCCATTAGGAAAATTAAGACAATTTAGGCCCACTGAGGCCAATTGAGACCAATGAGGTCAATGATACCCATTGAGGCCAATTAAGGTTATTGAGGCCAATTAGGCCAATTGAGACCAATTAGGCCAATTAGGCCAATTGAGGAAAATTAGGTCAATTGAGGACAATTAGTTCAATTAAGGCCAATTAAGTCAATTGAGGCTGATGAGGCCAATTGAGTAAATTGGGTCCAATTAGTCAAATTTGGACAATTGAGGAAAATTAGGCTAATTAAGGACAATTAAGACTAATTAGGCGAATTGGTCCAATTGAGGCCAACGAGTCCAACTAAGGCAATTGAGGCCAATTAGTAAAATTAGGATAATTATGCCAATTAAGGATAATTAGGCTAATTGAGTCCAATTAGTACAATTGAGGCCAACAAGGAAAATTGAGGCCAATTGAGACCCATTAGTCCAATTAGTCATGCTGAGAACAATTAGGCCAATTGAGGCCAACTGAGGCTAATTTGGCTAATTAGGACAATTGAGTCCAGTTAGACCAATTAAGGCCAATTGAGTTAAATTGAGGCCAATTAGATGAATTAGGCCAATTGAGGCCAATTAAGGTAAATTATTCCGACTAGGACAATTGAGTCCATTAAGTCCAATGAAGCCAATTGAGGATAATTATGCCAATTGACACCAATTGAGGGAAATTAAATCCAAATATTCCAATTAGTCCAATTTGTTCCAATTGAGGAAAAATGAGGCTAATTAAGCCAATTAGGACAATTAGGCTAGTTGATTTCAATTGAGGCCGATTAGGCCAAATGAGGTCAATTAGGCCAATGAGGCCAATGAGGCCAATTGAGGTCAATTGAGTCCAATTAATCCAATTATGACAAATTAGGAAAATTGAGGTCAATTGAGGACAATTGAGGCCAATAGGCCAATTGAGGCCAAGTATGCCAATTAATCCATTTCATCCAATTGAAGCCAATTGAGGAAAGTTAGAAAAATTGCAGTCAATTAAGGCCAACTAATCCAATTAAGCCAACTGAGGCCAATTAAGAAAATTGAGGTCAATTGAGTCCAATTCGGTCAATTGAGTCTAATTAATCCAATTAGGTAAATTAAGGACCATTGAGGCCAATTGAGGCCAATTGAAGTCAATTGAGGCCAATTATGATAATTAGTCCAATTAGGCCATTTGTGGCAAATTGAGGCAATTTTAGGCCAATTATGCCAATTAGGAAAATTGAGGCCAATTGAGGACACTTGAGGAAATTCAGTTCAATTAGTAAAATCAGGGACATTGAGGAAAATTAGGCCAATTAAGGACAATTGATTCTAATTGGGCCAATTGGTCCAATTGGGCCAATTGAGGCCAATGATTCCAATTGAGGTAATTAAGGAAAATTGGATCCAATTAGTTCAATGAAGGACAATGAGGCCAATTGAGAACAATTAAGGTCAATTGAGGCCAATTAGTCCAATTAGTCCTATTTAGGATGATTAGGACAATTGAGTCTAATTGAGGCTAATTGAGGCCAAAAGAGGCCAATTAGGCTAATTAGGCCAATTGAGGCCAATTAGTCTAATTAGGCCAATTAAGTCCAGTTATGCCAAATAGGACAATTGAGTCCAATAAGGCTAATGAGACCAATTGAGTATAATTGGGCCAATTGACTCCAATTGAGAGAAATTGAATCAAATTAGTGTAATCAGTTTAATTGGTTCCAATTGAGGCTAAATGAGGCCAATTAAGGCAATTATTCCAATTGGTTCCAATTGAGGGTAAATGAGGCCAATTAGGCCAATTGGGTCATTGTGTCCGATTCATTCAATAAGTCCAATAAGGAAACTTATTCCAATTAGGCCAATTTAAGACAATTATTAAACTTGAGGCCAATTGATTCCATTTGAGGCTATGGGAAAATGAGCTCAATTAAGGAGAATTAGGAAATTGAGGCCAATTGAGTCCAATTAGGATAGTTGTCGATTAAGGCCAAATAAGGAAATTGATGCAAATTGATGCCAATTTCCAACAGATGAAAATTATTCATTGAGGATAATTGAGGCCAATTGAGGCTAATTAGTCCACTGAGGCCAATTAAGGCCAATTGAGGCCAATTAATAGAATTCATCCAATTGAGGCCAATTTGGCCAATTTTATCCAATTAGGAAAATTGAGGTCAATTGGTTCCAATTAGGCCAATGAGGCCAATTCTTCCAATTGGGTCCAATTAGAAAAAATTGAGGTCAATTGATTCTCATTATCCAAATGAGAATAATTAGACAATTTGAGGTCAATTGGGCCAATTGAGTCCAATTTTGCGAATTCGGCCAATTCGGCCAATTGAGACCAAATAAGGAAAATTAGGAAAATTGTGGTCAATTGAGGCTAATTCGACCAATTGAGTCCAATTAGGCCAATAAGGACAATTATTCCAATGATTCCAATACATCTAAGTTTGGATAAATAGGCCAATTAGGAAAATTGTTGCCAATTAGGCCAATTGAGGCTAATTTGGACAATTGAAACCAATTGAGGCCAATTAGGTCAATTAGGCTAATTCATCCGATTGAGGACAATTGAATCCAATTAGGAAAATTAATGTTAATAGAGGAAAATTCAGGCCAATTGAGGCTAATTATGAAATTTTAGAACAATTGAGGCCAATTAGGTAAACTAGGCTAATTCATCCAATAAGTCCAATGAGGCCAATTCAAGCTAATTAAGAAAATACATGTCAATTGATTCCAATTAGGTCGTTGAGGAAAATTAGATTAATTAGGACAATAAGGCCAATTCATCCAATTGTGGCCAATTGAGGCCCATTAGTCAAATTGAATTCAATTGAGGCTGATTAGGCCAAATGAGGTTAATTAGGCCAATTGAGGCCAATGAGGCCAATTGAGGTCAATTGAGGCCAATTAAGCCAACTGAGACCAATTAGGAAAATTGAGGACAATTGATGGCAATTCAAGACAATGAGGCCAATTGATTCCAATTATGCCATTTAGGCAAATTCAGCCAATTGAGGCCAATTAGAAAAATTGAGGTCAATTGAGGCCCATGAGGCCAATTCAGCCAATTTATCCAATTGAGACTAATTAGGCTAATTGAGGTCAATTAAGGCCAATTAGGTCAATTGAGCCCAATTACGTGAGTTAGTCCAATTGAGGCCAATTGAGGCCAATTGAGTGTAATTGAGGGTAATTGAGGCGATTTAGGGCTATTAGGGAAATTGATGCGAGTTATACCAATTAAGGCCAATTAAGGATAATTGAGGAAAATTAGGCATATTGATTCCAATCAGGACATTGATGCCAATTGAGACTAATTGAGTATAATTAAGTCCAATTGAAGAAAATTATGTTAATTATTTCAATTGATTCAAATTACGTCAATTAAGGACTGTTAGGACAATTGAGGCTGATTGAGGGAAATTGAGCCAAATTATGGAAACTAGGAAAATTGAGGCCCAGTGAGGCCAATTGAGGCCAATGAGAAAAATTTGAGGCCAATAAGGCCAATAGAGGCTAATGAGGACAATTGAGACCAATTGATTCCAATTGATTTCAATTAATCCAATTTGTCAAATTAGGCCATTTGAGGTCAATTATGCCAATTAAGGAAATTAAGGAAAATTAGACCAATTAGGCTGATTGAGAATAATTAGGACAATTGAGGAAAATTAGTCCAATTGAGGCCAATGAGGACAATTGAGGAAATTGAGGCCAATTATTCAAATTTTTCCAATTGAGAAAATTTGTCCATTTGAGGCCATTTGAGGCAAATTAGGAAAATTGGGCTAATTGAGTCCAATAAGGACAATTGAGGAAATTTATGCTAATTAGTCAAATTAGTCAAATTAGGTGAATTTTGGATAATAAGACCAATTGAGTGCAATTAGTCCAATTAAGGCCAACGAGTCCAATTGAGGCCAATTGAGGCCAATTAGGCCAATTAGTCATGTTGAGGACAATTAGGTCAATTTAAGGCAACTAAGGCCAATTATGCTAATTAGGCCAATTGAGGCCAGTTTGTCCAATTGAGACCAAGTGAGTTCAATTGAGGCCAATTATACCAATTAGGCCAATTAAGGCCAATTAAGGCCAATTATGCCAATTCGGCCAATTGAGTCCAATAAGGCCAATGAGGATAATTGAGTATAATTAGGCCAATTGATGCCAATTGAGGGAAATTGAATCCAATTAGTCAAATTTTCCCAATTGGTTCCAATTGAGGATAAATGAGGCCAATTAATACAATTTGGCCAATTGAGACCTATTAGGCCATTTGAGTCCAATTGAGTCTAGTTATACTAATTAGGCCAATTAGACCAATTGTGGACAATTAGTGCAATTGAGGCCAATTAAGGGAAATGGAGGCCAATTAGGAAAATAGGGGAAAATGAGGCCAAATGAGCCCAATTGAAGAAAATGAGGCCAATTGAGAGAAATTGAGTCCAATTAGTCCAATTGAGGCTAACTCAGACCAATTGGGGCCAATTAGCCTAATTTGTAAAATTGGCTTAATTTGTATAATTGGTATGATTATCCCAATTGACCTCATTGACTTGATATTCCTAATTAGCTTCATTGGACTCATTGGCCTCATTTACCTCATTGGCCTAATTAGCATCATTCTCCTAATTGTAACTATTATCCTAATTGGATTCATTAGCATCATTGGCCTAATTGTCATCATTGGGAAAATCGACCTCATTTGCCCCATTTCCTTAATTGGCCTAATTGGACTAATAGGTCACATTTGAATCATTATCCTAGTAGGACTAATTGGGATAATTTTATGAATTGGAAAAATTTGTCCTAATTGGCCTAATTAGACTAATTGGTCTAATTAGTTTCATTGTCCAATTATCCTTCATTGGCCTCATTTTCCCAATTGGTATAATTGAAATAATTGACATAATTGATCTAATTGACCTTAATGGACCAATTGGCATCATTGACCTAATCGCCCTCACTGGCCTAAGTTGACTAATTGGCATAATTGGATTAACTGGTCTCAATGGCCTAATTGGCATTATAGACCTAATTTCCCTCATTGGCCTAATTTTCCTAATTTCCATAATTGGATTAATTGGCATCAATGTCCAAATTATCCTGATTGGCCTGATTGGCATAAAGGGATGAAATGGCCATATTAGTATAATGGTCCTAATTGAGGCCAATTGAGGCAAATTAAGGCCAATTTATGTCAGTTGGGTTTAATTGAGTTCAATTAAGGCCAATCAGGCCAATTGAGGCTAATTATTCTAATTGAGGCAATTGAAACAATTGAGACCATTTGAGGCCAATTGAGCCCAATTGAGGTTAATTGACGCCAATGTAGGACAATTAGTTAAATCGATGTCAATAGGGGCCAATTGAGGCCAATTGTGGTCAATTGCATCCAATTTAGGCCAATTGAGCCCCATTAGGTCAATTGAGTCCAATTAGGCCAATTAATGCGAATTAGGTCAATTGAGGCTATTTGAGGCCAATTGAGGCCAAATAGACCAATTCGTCTCATTGAAGCCAAATTGGCCATTGGAGTCTAATTTAGGCCAATTGAATCTTATTTAGGCCAATTAAGTCAAATTGAGGCCAATTAATTCCAATTAGGAAAATTCAGGCCAATTGAGGTCAATTGAGGCCAATTGAGGCCAATTAAGTCAATTGATTCCAATTGAGGTTAGTTAAGGATAGTTGACTCCAATTTGGCCAATTGGGGCATATTGAGGAAAATTTTTCTAATTGAGTCCAATAGGGAAATTGATAACAATTAGGCCGATTGAATCCAATTCAAGACAATTAGTCCATTTAGGCCAATTGAGGCTAATTGGAGCCAATTGATGCAAATTGTGGCCAATTACTGAAAATTGTGACCAATTGAGGCCAATTGATGCCAATTAGACCAATTGAGGACAATTCGGACCAATTAGGCCAATTGAGGCTAATTGCGGCCAATTGTGTCCAATTTGGAAAATTAAGGCCCATTGAGGCCAATTGATGCCAATTGAGCCCAATTGAGACCAATTGATTCCAATTGAGTCCAATTGAAGCCAATTTGAATCTAATTAGGCCAATTGAGGCTAATTGAGTCCAATTATGCCTATTGAGGCCAATTGAATCCAAATTGGACTAATTAAGTCAAATGAGGCCAATTAAGGCCATTTGTGGCCAATTAGGTCAATTGAGGCCAATCGAGGCCAATTAGGCCAATCTAGCCAATTGAGGCCAATTTAGGCCAAATGAAGCAAATTGATGCCAACTAGCCAAGTGAGGCCAATTGAAGCCATTTTGGCCAATTGAAGCCAATTAATACCAATTAATCCAATTAGGCTGATTAGTGTCAATTGAGTCAATTTAAGACAATAATACCAACTGAGGCCAATTAGTTGGCCAATTGTGACCAATTGACAACAATTAAGACAACTGAGGCCAATTAGGAGGCCAATTATGACCAATTAAGACCAATTAGCCCAATTGTGGCCAATTGATGCCAATTTGGCCAGTTGAGTCCAGTTAGGATAATTGAGGACAATTGGGTTAATCGGGGTCCATTATTCCAATTGTGGCTAATTGAAGCCAGTTGAGAAAATTAAGGCAATTAAAAAAATATAGGCCAATTGAGGCCAATTGAGGCCAATTAGGCCAATTGAGACCAATTAGGCAAATTGAGGCAAATTTGGCCAATTTAGTCTAATTTAGGCCAATTGAGGCCAACTGAGGCCAATTGATGCAAATTGTGGCCATTTGAGTCCAATTAGGTGAATTAAGTGAATCGCGTCCAATTGGGGCCAATTGAGGCCAATTGAGGCCAATTAGTTGAATTAGGTGAATTGAGTCCAATTGAGGCCAATTATGCCAATTAGGCATATAGAGGCCAAATTATAAAATTGAGTCTAATGGAGGCTAATTAAGGCCCATTGGAAAAATTAATACCAATTAGGATAATTGAGGCCAATTAGTCCAATTGAGACTAATTATGCCAAATCATCCAATTGATCCAATTCAGGCCAATTCAGGAAAATTCACGCCAATTATGCCAATTAGATCAATTGAGGCGAACTATGGTCTATTGATTCCAATTATTCTAATTATTCCAATTGAATACAATTGATGTCTATTGAGGATAATTGAGGCCAATTTAGGGGAATTAGGTCAATTAGGACAATTGAGGCTAATAAAGCCAATTATGAAAATTGAGTCCAATTGATGCTGATTGAGGCCAATTGAGGCCTAATAGTCCTATTAGGCCAACTGAGGCCAATTAGAATAGTTATGCCATTTTTTCCAATTGATTCCAATTCAGTATAATTTTGGGAATTAGGCAAATTGAGGCCAATTAGGCCAATTGAGTCCAATAAGTAAAATTAATGTCAATTGGGTCAATTGAGGCCAATTAGGATACATAGGCCAATTGAGGCCAATTAGGCTAATTTTTCCAATTTAACCAATTGATTACAGTTATACCAATTGGGAAAAGAGAGTCCAATTAGGCCAATTGATGCCAATTAGACCAATTGGGGCCAATTAGGAAAATTGAGGCCAATTAGGCCAATTGAGGCAAATTGAGGCAAATTGAGGAAAATTTGTCCAATTTGGTCAATTAAGGTTAATTGAGGAAAATTTGTCCAATTAGGTTAATTGAGGTTAATTGTGGCCAATTAAGGCCAATTGCAGCCAATTGAGGCAAATTAGGACCAATTGAGGGAAATTAGTCCCATTAGGCCAATTAAATCCAATTGAGGCCAATTGATTCCAATTAGGCCAATTAAATACAAGTGAGACCAATTGAGACAAATTAGGGATAATTGAGTCCATTTGAGGCCAATTTGGCCAATTAGACCAATTTGGCCAATTAGGCCAATTGAGGCCAACTGAGGCCATTTGAGGTTAATTCAGCCAATTCGGCCAATTCATCCAATTGAGTCCAATTGAGGTCAATTGAGACCAATTGACACCAATTAGGAAAAATTTAGTCGCATTTGGTCAATTGAGGAAAATTGGGGCCAATTAGGCAAATTCGGGCCAATTAGGCAAATTAAGCCCAATTAGTCCAATTAAGGCCAACTAGACCAATTGAGGCAAATTGAGGCCTATTGGGCCATTTGAGGCTTTTTAGGCCAATTAAGGCCAAGTGAGGCCAGTTTTTCCAATTAGGTCAATTAGCCAAATGAGGCTAATTGAGGCCAAGTGAGGCCAAGTGAGGCCAATTGATGCCAATTGAGGACAATTGATACCAATTGATGCCAATTGAGACCAAATTGTCCAATTAAGGCCAATTGCAGCAAATTGTGTCCAATTGAGGCCAATTGGGCTAATTAAGGCCAATTAGGCCAATTACGCTGATTTGGCCAAATGAGGCCATTTGAGGCCATTTGAGTCCAATTAGCCTATTCAGGCCAATTGAGGTGAATTGAGGCCAATTAGGCCAATTGAGTCCAATTATTGATTACAATTGAGGCCAATTAGGCCAAATAAGGCTAATTGAGGCCAATTGATGCCAATTGATGCCAATTAATGCCAATTATGTACAATTGAGTGAAATTGAGGGCAATTGAGTACAATTGAGGCCAAATGGGGGAAATTGAGACATATTGAGTCCAATCGAGGCCAATTATGCCCATTAAGACTGATTATGAAAATTGAGGCCAATTGAAGCTAATTGAGCCCAATTAGGCCAATTAGGTGAATTGAGGCCAATTAGGCCAATTTAGTCCCATTGATTCCAATAAGCCAATTGAGGCCAATTAGTCCAATTAGGATAATTGAGAGCAATTGATGCCAATTGAGGCCAATTATGCCAATAAAGGCCAATTATGAAAATTAAGGCCAATTAGGCCAATTGAGGCCAATTATACCAATTGAGGCCATGTGAGGCCAATTGGACCAATTGGGCTAATTATGTCCAATTAGGCCAATTGAGGATAATTGAGTCCCACTAGACCAATTGTGGAAAATAGAGACCAATTAGGCCAACTAGGCTAATTGTGGGGAATTCAAGACAATTAAGGCCAATTGGGGGAAATTGAAGCCAATTAGGCCAATTATGGTCAATTGTGGCCAATTTTTCCAATTGAGGCAAATTAAGGCCAATTCAGTCCAATTAAATCCAACTGAGGCCAATTGAGCCCAATTGAGGACAATTGAGGACAATTGATGAGAAATAGTCCAATTGGGCCTATGGAGGCCAATTGAGATGAATTGAGGCCAATTTGGACAATTAGGCTAATTGAGGCTAATTATATCAAACAAGGTTAATTGCATCCAATTGAGGCCAATTGTGGCCAATTTGGTCAATGAGGCAAATTGAGTCTAATTTTGAAAATTAGGCCAATTGAGTCCAATTCGGCCAATTAGGCTTGTTGAGGCGAGTTGAGGTCAATTGAGACCACTTAAGGCTACTCGATGCCAACTAGGAAAATTATGCCAATTGAGGCCAATTGAGGCCAATTGAGACAGTTGAGAGCAATTGAGGCAAATTGAGGTGAATTGAAGCCAATTGAGGCCAATTATGCCAATTGAGGCTAATTAGGCCAATTGATTCTAATTGAGGCCAATTGATTCCAATTAACCCAATTGAGACCAATTAGGCCAATTGAGACGAATTTCAGCCAATTGAGTCCATCTGAGGCCAACTGAGGCTGATTGGGAGCAATTGAGGCCAATTGAGACCTATTACACCAATTGAGGCCAATTGAGGTCAATTAAGCCAATTGGGAGCAATTGAGGACCATTAGGCCTATTGAGTCCAACTGAAGCCAATTAAGGCCACATGAAACCAATAGAGGCCAATTAAGGTCAATTGTGGCCAACAAAGCCAATTGAGTCCTATTAGGTCAATTGAGGCCAGTTGAGTTCAATTAAGCCCAATTCAGCCAATTCAAAAAATTGATGCCCCTTAGGCCAATGGCACCCAATTAGGACACTTAAGGGCAATTAAGGCCAATTGAGTTCAGTTTGGTCAATTGAGTCAATTAGTCCAATTGAGGCAATTAGGCCAATTGAGTCCCATTCATGCTAATTAGACCAATCAGGCTAATTGGGGCCAATTGTTGCCAATTACGGCCAATTGTAACCAATTGAGGCCAATCGATGCCAATTGAGTCCAAATATGACAATTGATGCCAATTGAGGCTAATTAAGGTCAATTAGGCCGATTGAGGCCATTTAGGCCAATTGAGCCCAATTAGCCCAATTAGTCCAATTGAAGCCAAATGAGGCCAAATGAGGCCAATTATAAAAATTGAGGCGCAATGATACCAATTCAGATAATTAGGCCAACTGAGGCCAATTGAGGCCAATTGAGGCCAATTAAGCTAATTGAGAACAATTGAGACTAATTTAGGCCAATTAGGTCAATTAGGACAATTATGGCCAATTGAGGCCTATTGAGGCAAATATATTATAGTTTTGGCCATTTATCCAATTAGGCCAATTGAGGTCAATTTAGACAAATTTTTTCAATTGTGGATAGCTTGGTCAATTAGGTCAATTGAGACCAATTAAGGCCAGTTAAGGCTAATTGAGGACAATTGATGCTCATTTAATCCAATTAGAGCAATTGGGGCAATTAAGGCCAATTGAGGCCAATTGAGTCCAATCTGTCCAATTGAGACCAATTAGGCCAATTGAGGCCAATTGTGGCCAATTATGCCAATTAGGAAAATGAGTCAAATTGGGGCCAATTGATTCCAATTAGGTCAATTGAGGCCAAATGAGGCCAATTAGGTCAATTCAACCAACTGAGTCTAATTGTGGCAAATTGAGACCAATTAGACCATTTAGTCCTATTCAACCAATTGATTCCAATTGAGGCAAGTTGAGGCCAATTAGGCAAATTAAGGCCAATTAAGGCCAATTGTGTCTAATTAAGGCCAATCGGGACCAATTAGGCCAATTAGGCCAATTGAGGGCAATTATGGGCAATTATAGCCAATTATGGCCAATTCATGTCAATTGAGTCCATTTGAGGCCAATAATTCCAATTGGGGCCAATTACTACATAATGAGGCAAATTGACGCCAATTAGGCCAATTGAGTCCAGTTATCGCCAATTAGGAAAATTGAGGCCCATTGAGGTCAATTGAGACCAATTATTCCAATTAAGCCAATTGATTATAATTGAGGGAAATTGAGGCCAATTGAGTCCAATTAGGCCAACAGAGTCTAATTAGGCTAATTGAGGCCAATTATGCCAATTTAGGCCAATTATGCCAATTAAGGCCAATTGAGACCAATTGAGGCCAATTAGGCCCATTGGGGGAAATTTAGACCAATTAGACCAATTGAGGCCAACTAAGGAAAATTTAGGCCAATTGAGGCCAATAGTGGCCAATTAAGGCCAATAGTGGCCAATTGAGGCCAATTCTGGCCAATTGAGGCCAATGAGACCAATAAGGCCAATTAAGGCCAATATGGGAAATTGAGGACAACTGAGGACAATTATGAAAATTATGGAAATTGCGGCCAATTGAGGCCTATTGAGGTCAAATGAGGCTAATTTGGCCTATTAGTCTAATTGAGGACAAATGCATCCAATTAGGAAAATTAGTCCAATTGAGTCCAATTAGTCCAATTGAGGCCAATTGAGGCCATTTGTGACCAATTAGGCCAATTGGGTCTAATTAGGTCAACTGTGTGTAGCCAATTGGGGAAAATTGAGGCCAATTGCCGTCAATTTAAGCCAATTGAGGCCAATTGAGGCCAATTAAGGCCAATTGGGGATAATTAGGTCAATTGTGTGTGGCCAATTCGGGCCAATTGAGGCCAATTGTGGTCAATTAAGGCCAATTGAGGCCACTTAGCCAATTATCCCAATTCAGGCCAATTTGTCCAATTTAGCCAATTCACACTAATTGGGGGTGATTAAGGCCAGTTGAGTCCGATTTGGCCAATTGAATCCAATTGAGTCCAATGGAGCCCAATTACACCAATTAAGGCTAATTATGTAAATTGAGGCCAATTATGCCAATTTAGGCCAGTAATGCTAATTGAGGCCAATTGAGAACAACTAAGGCCAATTAGGCAAATTGAGGCAAATTGAGGCCAATAGAGACTAATCAGGCCAATTGGGGCCAATTATGCCAATTGAGGCCAAATGAGGCCAATTGATGCCAATTGGGGCAAATTGAGGCCAGTTGGGGATAATTGAGGCAGATTCGGCCGATTCGGCAAATTGAGCCCAATTAAGGCCAAATGAGGCCAATGTGACCAGTGAGCCCAATTCTGCCAATTGAGAACCATTGAGGCTAATTAAGGAAAATTAGTAAAATTGAGTCCAATTAGGCCTATTAAGGCTAATTAGTCCATTTGAAAACAATTGAGGTCTATTGAGGCAAATTAGGCCAATTTATTACAATTAGACCAATTAGACCAATTGAGGCCAATTTAGGCCAATTTAGGCAATTGAGGTCATTTGAGGTCAATTAGTCCAATTAGGAAAGTTGAAGCCAATTGCATCCAATTGAGGCAAATTGAGGCCAATTGAGGCCAATTAGGCCAATTAGGATAATTGAGACCAATTATGACAATTGAGGCCAATTATGACAATTGAGGCCAATTAGGCCAATTGAGTCCAATTGGGGCCAATTGAGGCCAATTGTGGCTAATTGAGGGTAATAGTGGCCAATTGAGGCCAATTAGGCCAGTTAGGCCAATTTGGGAAAATTGAGGCCAATTAGGCAAATTACGGCTAATTTGGGGCAATTGAGGCCAATTACGGCCAATTAGGCCAATTGAAGTTAATTGAGGCCAATTAGTCCAATTAAGACAATTGAGTCTAATTGAGGCCAATTGAGGCCAATTGAGGCCAATTGAGGCCAACTGAAGAAAATTGAGTCCAATTAGGTCAATTGACGCCAATTGAGGCCAATAATGCCGATTGAATTCAATTATGTCAATTGAGGCCAACTGAGTCCAATTAGACCAATTATACCAATAGAGGCTAATTGATGCCAACTGAAACTAATTGGGAAAATTATGCCAATTGAGACCAATTAGGCCAATTAAGCTAATCGATCCAATTAAGGACAATTGATGCCAATTGAGGGGAATTAATCCAATTAGAAAAATAGTGGCCAATTAGGCCAATTGAGGCCAATTGAGGGCAATTGAAGCCAATTTGGAAAATTGTCCCATTTAGGCGAATTTAGTCCAATTTAGAGCGATTAGGCCAATTAGGAAAATTACGAAAATTGATTCCAATTGAGGAAAATTGAGGCCAATTGAGGTCAATTGAGGTCATTGAGGCCAATTTGGCCAATTAGGCCTATTGGGTCCAATTGAGGCCAATTGAGGCCAATTAGGCCATTTCGGCCAATTGAGGCTAAATGATACTAATTACTCCAATTAGTTAAATTGATCCAATTAAGACCAATTAGGCCAATTCAGGACAATTCAGGCCAATTAGGCCAATTGAGTCCCATTAAGCCCAATTCCGACCATTTGTGTGGAATTTTCTAATTAGGATAATTGAGAACAATTGAGGCCAATAGAGCCAATAGAGGCCAATTATGCCAATTAGTCAAATTGATCTCAACTGAGCACAATTGAGCCCAATTGAGGCCAATTGGATCCAATTAGGTCCAATTAGGCCGATTTAGAAAAATTGAGTTCAATTGAGGCCAATTAGTTCAATTTGACCAATTGAGTACAATTGAGGCCAATTGAGGCCAATTAGGCAAACTGAGGCCAATTAGGCCAATTGAGGCTAATTAAATAAATTATGGCCAATTAGGCCAATTAGGGCCAATTAGGTCAATTGAGGTGAATTGAGGCCAATTATACTAATTATATCAATAACCAAGTGAGGCTAATTGAGGAAAATGTTGAAAGTGGGTGCCCTAGACCCAAATTTTATTATACATTGATTACCACTGCATGTATGTTGTTTTTTATATATATACATGTGTTTATATTTCATAATAATATAGATAATTCTGCATCCATTTTGTTTATGGAAATGTCCTTAGATTACATGTTCTATCAAAGGGTTATAGCTGATCCCAGGCTATAATGAGAACCCGGAGATTCCATTGCAGTAATATTAAAATATGTCCTATGGTCCAGTTACATCATTCTGACTGGACACAAATGATGTGTGACAATTAGTTGCTGGGGTATCATAAGCATTGAGACTTGTTCTAATGAAGTTCACACTTGATGATCTATATTAGTTGATATGATGAGAAAAGACCTGAATAATAGGAGCACCACATGTTTTAGGTGACATTGGCCATTCCTATCAATGGACATTTGTAATGATATCCAGACTTGAGATCATTATAAATGTATTTCATTTAATTATGCACTTTGGTGTAAGCTGAAAACCATGGAAATTAAGTCGTGGTGAGGTATTTTGTGTTGGGTACGTCATAGGTGACATGACATTGATTGAATGATCTAGATAGGATTTTTTTCTTCCATGTTTAGGAAGATATATCTCGGGCCTGTTTGATTAGGATGGTTGCACCTTCATTAAATCCATGGCTGTGGTAGTGGAAGGTAAGACCGTCTGGACAAATCAACAAATAATATAAAGAAATATAAAGGATGATGACACTAGTGTGCATTCTGCTTTATTGAGATATTGATGGTGAAGAGAATATATTACACAAACCATGTTCGTAGGAAGGTATTCGTTGTTTTAACATTACCTTATCCTTATAGGGGAATCGATGGGTTTCTAGACCCCGCTCTTGGTAAGTGGTTATTATTCACTACTATTGAGATAAGGGCCTAGAGCTTCACACACTATAGAGCTTTGAGAATCTGCCCTATTCTAGGAATAGGAACATATAACATGAGGGGCCACGCCAATGGGTCCGAGTATTATCCAAGTTCTATGGATCACCAAGGAATAAATAAATTTATTAATTATTCAAGCTTGGAATAATTTAGTGAATTTATTTATAACATGTATTTACTAGTGATTAAGTAAATGAAAAGATAAAATATTATTAGAATGGATTTAAGTATCAAGGTTTCGTTTAATATTTTCATGAGAAGTGAGTTAAGTTATATAATCAAGTTTATTGTGAGATATATATATTTATTATATATTTCAATTAGTGATAAAATTGTAAATATTATTTATGGCATAATTTAATTTTACATAAATAAATATTTATAATACATATAGAGAGAATATCTATTACACGGGGGCTGGGAACCCATACCAGGTATTATAGATATCCCCCATATAAGTAAGAGAGAGACTCTCCGCATGTAACTATTCTTGTGTCTTATTTGAGAACCTCTCTCTCATCCTAGATTCCAGAGAGAGATTCTCTCAAGTAAGGATTAACTTCAAGATTAACCTTCTTGGATCATCGTCTCTTGCCTTGTGGTGATCACTATTGCGTCGAAGAGATCGTTGGTGCACCACACTATCACCTGGATTATAATGAACGATGCACATGCAGATTCAAAAGGCATGTGTTGACAATCTAGAGAACATTGATGTCAGAGTCTTCGAGCAACGGTCATCAGAATCCTACGATGCACATGCGCACTTAAAATCTGAACAAGGTACTTGTTCGTTTTATATTTTGTGCTCTTTCAAATTGATGCACAGTCCTCGGACCATACCGGGATAGCTCACCGGAGTCGACATCATAATTTTTCTCCGGTGATGCAAAAAATTTTAATTTCCTGGAAGATCGGCTTCCGCTGCCCGTCTTGGTACCTTACAGTGGTATTAGAGGGACGCGTAATTTCTCAGCGTCAAAAGAAAAATTAAATTGCATTAAATTTAATTACGGGGGATTAAATTGGTTCCAATGGATCTAACTGCGCGTTGATTTGTTTTCGAATGGACAAGATATGACCATTTAAAAATATCTCTAGGAGCGACGTCGTCAGTTTTAAATTTTCTGATTATTATTTGATGAAGAACTCTTTTAATTTTATTTAAGTGTTCTTCAAAATTACGGACATCCGGCCACGTTTTGGCCGAAATCGGATCGCCTTTTTTTCAGTTAGGTTTATTTTAGGAGATAAATAATGTATATTATACTATAATATTATTTTATTTTTCTCAAATAAAATATAATTTAAAAATATTAATTAAAATGGTCGATGAAGACTTGGGGTCAAGTCTTGTTTTATTTATTTATTTAAAGTCTTTAGACATAAAACAATTAGACAAAGACCCCATTTTGGTTCTCCTCCCCTTTTTATTTAAAAAAAAGGGAAAATGAGGTGTTGTTTTGTCAAAAGACAAAATAAAAATAAGGAAGTAAGAGACCAAAGGGGGTATTCTTCCACGAGGGTAGCGCACTTCCCCCTTAGAGAAACCCTAGCAACCACCTCCCTTCCTGCTGCTGATCCGCCTCGAGCAGCAGCCCCTGACCTGGCCGCTGGTATGCCTTGCGCTGCGCCTTCCTCCGGGCACACCAGAACCCTTCCAGATCATCGATGTCGGACCAGACCGGCCCACCCCAATCCTATAACGACCCACACTTCACATACATTGTTAATACTTCAAAATTGAAGTACACTTATTACAACATATGACAAAACCACAAAGGACCGTATAGGTATAGTGTCTTTAGAAACTGGGAAACATAAACAACTGGTTCATAAATCTTCTACAGTGTCTCCAATTTATTTCATCATATCTAGGGTCCCTTTTAGCATATTCTACTTAATATCCATCTTCCTGACCTGGGGAAAAGAAAACATAAAAGGGTGAGCTCAAATGCTCAGCAAGGGAAAATAAAGGAAATAAAAATCATATCATATCTTTTTGAAAATCAAAACCTGCAAAAGAGATCATAATATCTTATCATGGAATAAATCATAGAAGTGAAAATGAGATCCCCATAACCATAACATAAAACTTGAAACTTTGTGGCATGCACACATAATCATGGAAAATCATTTCTTGTTAGTCATGACTCATTGCCAAGACTATCTTAGTGGACAAAGTCCCTTTCTGAACCGAGTTCACTCCTCGTTTCAGTCCTGTATCACTGAACCGAAATAACCTTCCGTTCCAGCCATGTCTATCTCATGAGATATAAAATCTTTACCCAATGCATTGGAGGGAGATATAGGTCCCACCCATCTTATAATGAATCCAATCTTATGTGTGCCACATAATCATAAAACATACATCATCGCATAACACATGTAACAAAAATGGGATTCTTGAAACATCATGACATCATAAATAAATTCATATAAGATAAAGGAATTCATAAAAATAATTCCATCACAACATGATCAAATCAATGTAATAATAAGGATAAAAACAGAACCCTTTATTATCTTAGATGGAAAATAATTTTGATTAAACACTTGAACTCCATTCTTGAGGAAAATATCCTTTCTTCTTCAAAAACATTTTTTCTTTCATAATATGTCATACAACTTTAAAATAAAAGAAGTTGATTAAAAATAAACTTGTAAACTTGTAAAGGAATCTTCTTTGAAGTAATGTTTTAAAAATCCATTCATTCCGTATAAGTTAAAAAAAACATTCTTCGTACTTTTGTCGGAAAAGTCAAAAAGTACCTCGTACGGAAAAACGACAAAAGATTCCTTTCATATTCTTTACTAAAAACTCACCTAAGGGTAAAATTGGATTTAAACTATTGCAAGTGGATGGAAACAATATTACATATTGAGATAACAAGGATGTGGATGATAAAATACACCCCAGTAAATACTTACGAATAAACAATCTCGGATAAAAATGAGATTGTGATATTTCCCTTACCTTAGGTCCGATTTGCTTTGTTCGTGTCCGAAGCTCCTGTATAATGGTTTAAATAATGTTATTTACTTATTCCAGAATAATACATATTGATATGATATCATATATGGTCATATTATTAGCTTCTTGTTAGTAATATTTCATTGTTACTTGTTACTCGGGTCTTTATAACTTTTTGTTCTTATGCGTGTTTTGTCGAATAAATTCTTATTCTTATCTTTAGGTTATAGATAATTCATTTACAGAATGATATTAGTGTAGTATATACCATATTCATTCACTCAATTCATTTATATAATCATTATGAAATGAAGATCATGTAGAACGAGTCGCATCACATCGTGGAGACGGTATTCCGTACGTACGCACGAGTGATGATATCGTTCTTATGATCATGGAATTGTATTGGAGTATATATATATTATTTCAGTATCAATATTACTTCATAATAATCATATATAGTTACTCATTACACCATTATACCCATCCTTGTAAGGTGTGGTGGAAAATAGATTACACCACGGCGTGGAAACGGTATTCCGTACGTACGCACGCGTGGTGATTTCATTTTTCCGTAGGATGGATAGAAGGTGAATTAGGGTTGTTTCATATTTATAATAACATATCAGTATGTAAGTAATACTGATGTTATTACTTTATCATGAAACAACTAAAGAAGAATAAGTTGAAGAAGAAAGAAATTGAAAAGATCGCTAATGGATATTACCTCTTCTTTGGAACGCCTCTTTGAATCCTCCACTTAAGGAACTAAGATTGGTCTTTGGAGAAGACCAGGACCTCTAGGATTATTCTAGGGAAGTGGAGAGGAGAACATGGCAGGGTTTGGCCGAGCTTGAGTGCTCAAATTGGTGTGAGGAGGAGGGGGAGGAGGTGCCCTTTTATAAGGGAGGAGAGGGGCACCTTAGGAATATCTCAAAATATTATTTTATATTAAAGTCAAAATCGGTTTATAATGGTTCCAAAGGGTCTTATTTCGAAGCTAAGGTGGGGAAGGGTCGAAATCCTATCAACCAATAAGATTTATACAAGTTTAGGGTATTATTTTAAACTTATCAATTAGATTTAACTCTAAGTTAAATAATTTAACTTTTACCATGTCTTTTTGTTTTCTTTCACTATATGGTTAATACACTTACTATAACATGCCAAACGAACCCCAAATTGTTTATTATTAATATATATATCCTTATCTAAGTCATTTGGCCGAACCTTAGATTTTTAGGAATAAAATAACAATTAATAATATAATATTTGATTTAAAAACTATTTTGTGTCAATTTTGACACTATTTGATATATGATTTTTGTAAAAGTCATAACAGAATTATATGTTCGAACCAAGTTGATTAAATCAACACTAATATATCATAGTAACCTAGAAAATTAGTGGAATTCATAAAAAGTCTTAAATTACATTTATTTTGGTATTTATATTATCAATTATGTCAATACTTCATTAATAAGATAATTACTGCATCATCTTTGTGTCATAAATAAATTATCTTATTTGATGTCTAAAAATTAAAAATAAAATACCATCATGTAGGAACTCTTTTTATCTTTCTAACTAATATTTACAATCGAATTTATCTTATGTATAACCCCATATTAAAAATGATTTACTTATTAAACTTTAATTTTAACTATTTTAACCCTTCTTTAAATAAATTAATAATAAATGTCCTAATCTAATCCAAGTGGGCCTAAATGGTCATATTTTATTCCTAAGTTTGTTTTTGGTCGAATTAAACTTGTCCAATAGAATTAGGACATGTGTTAGGGTAATATTAATATCATATTTACCCTTAGTTACCCTATTTACTATTAACCGCGGTAAAAATAGTAAAAAGTTACTATTCACCAAAAAAATATTTTTATCTCATTGAACCACATTTTACTTACTGATATCAACCGTGTCTGTCGGATTTTTGAAATTCCATTCATAGAAGCGGTAAAATTAAGTTTTATGCAAAATTCAGTTTTTAACCTACCACTTAGTGGTTTCACTATTCATCAAAAATTGAAAGTTTTCAGAAAAATACCAAAATTTCACCCTAGGCTAATTTCGATATTCTGAGTCCAAAAATGAAGTCCATTTTGAAAAATAAAATTTATAAAATTTCAAAAAGTGGTTATTACTATTCATAACGGCTAGTTTTAATAGCATATTGTTGTTTAGTGAAACTTGGTATTGCGTACGACGCAAGCTATCGAGGAAGGTCGCGATTGCGTGTAAAGAAAGCCAAGCAAGTGTTGTGTAGAAAAAGATTCCTTTGATGATTTATATAACATAAAAGTCTCGGGTGTTACATTCTACCCCCCTTAAAAAGAATTTCGCCCTCGAAATTTGTCACTTTGTAACAAACTGATGAGGATACTTCTCCCTCATCATATCCTCAAGCTCCCATGTAGCTTCTTCAAGTTGGTGGTTCCTCCATAAAACTTTCACCAATCGAGTGGTCTTGTTTCGTAGGACTTTTTCGCTACGATCCAGAATCTCTATCGGCTGTTCTTCATAAGAAAGATCTTGCTCCAGCGGTACAACTTCTGAGCTGAGTACATGTGAAGGATCTGGTATGTACTTTCTCAGGAGAGATACATGGAACACATCGTGAACTTGAGATAGATTCGGTGGAAGCGCCAATCGGTAAGCTACCTTCCCAACATGATCCAGTATTTCGAAAGGACCGATATATCTAGGGCTCAACTTCCCCTTCTTTCCAAATCTCATAACCCTCTTCCAGGGAGATATTCGTAAGAACACTTTATCACCCACTTCAAACTCTAGGTCTTTTCTTCGGTTGTCGGCATAACTTTTCTATCGACTCTGAGCTGCGCTTATGTGTTGTTGAATAGATCTGACCTTTTCTGCCATTTCATCAACGAGATCAGGTCCTAATAGCTTTCTTTCCCCAACTTCATCCCAGCAAGTTGGAGTCCTGCATTTCTTTCCATAGAGAGCTTCATAAGGAGCCATCTGAATACTGGAGTGAAAGCTATTATTATATGAAAATTCCACCAAAGGTAGGTGTTGATCCCAACCTCCTTTGAAATCCATAGAGCAAGCTCTCAACATATCTTCTAGGGTTTGAATTGTTCTCTCAGACTGACCGTCTGTCTGGGGATGATAAGCAGTGTTGAAACTCAACTCTGTATCCAGAGTATGCTGAAGACTTCGCCAGAACTTCGAGGTAAATCTCGGATCCCGATCAGATATAATAGAAAGTGGTACTCCATGCAATCTTACCACTTCCTTTACATATATCCTGGCAAGCTGATCTAGAGAGAAATCCTCTCTAATAGCAATGAAGTGTGCAGACTTTGTAAGACGATCAACTATGACCCAGATAGCATTATTGCCTTTGGATGTTTTAGGAAGTCCTGTGACAAAGTCCATAGTGATGTTTTCCCATTTCCATTCGGGTATGGGTAATGGTTGTAACATCCCCTTAGAATTTTGTCTCTCAGCTTTAACTTGTTGAAAAACCAAGCATCGAGAGACATATTCAGCAACATCTCTTTTCATGCCATCCCACCAGAAGTACTCTTTCAGGTCCCTATACATCTTCGTTCTTCCATGATGAATAGAGAATGATGAACTATGAGCCTCATCCAGCAGCTCCTTCTTTAATTCGGGGATGGGAGGAACACAAACCCGATTCCTGAACTTTATTATCCCATCACAATCAAGGTTGAATTCAGGAACATTTCTCACCTTCTTTTGTAACTCGACATCTTCTTTCTGTGCCTCTTTAATCTTCACATGTATAGATGGTTGAACATTCATTTGAGAAAGATAAGATTTTCCCCCTACCATTATAATTTCAAGATCCATCCTTTGTAAATCCATAAATATTGGATCTTTTGTGATCCTCATCATGGATAAACTAGCATGGTCTTGTCGACTTAATGCATCTGCCACCTTGTTTGCTTTCCCAGGGTGGTAATGGATTGAGCAGTCATAATCCTTAATCAGATCCAGCCATCTTCTTTGACGCATATTCAACTCCTTTTGTGTGAAAATATACTTTAAACTTTTATGATCAGTATAAATATCACACCTTTCACCATAAAGGTAATGCCTCCAAATCTTTAATGCAAAGATTACCGCAGCCAACTCCAAATTATGTGTTGGGTAATTTTGCTCATGGATTTTCAACTGTCGTGAGGCATAAGCTATCACCATATCATTTTGCATAAGAACACACCCCAATCCCTTTTTGGATGCATCACTGTAGATCACAAACCTTTCTCCACTACAAGGCAGTGTGAGCACAGGTGCACTGGATAACCTTCTTTTCAACTCCTTGAAATTCTCTTCACATTCCTCTGTCCAGACAAACTTAACTCCTTTTCGAGTCAACTTGGTGAGTGGATTAGATAATCGTGAAAAATCTTTTACAAAACGTCGATAATATCCAGCCAAACCAAGAAAACTTCGAATCTCAGTTACTGTTGTTGGTCTCGACCATCTTTCGATAACCTCTGTTTTTGCTGGATCCACAGATATCCCCTCTTTTGAGATTATGTGACCCAAAAATGCAACTTTTTGAAGCCAAAATTCACACTTGGTAAATTTGGCATAAAGCTTCTCCTTTCTCAGGGTCTTCAATATAATTCTCAAGTTATCTTCATGCTCTTCCTTGCTCTTTGAATAGACAAGAATATCGTCTATAAAGACTACCACAAATTGATCAAGATAGTCTCTAAAGACTCTATTCATTATATCCATGAAGATAGCAGGGGCATTAGTAAGACCAAATGGCATCACTATAAATTCATAGTGTCCATACCTTGTACGGAAAGCCGTCTTTGGTATATCCTCACTTTTGACCCTTAATTGATGATACCCTGAACGAAGATCAATCTTGGAAAAGTATTGAGCTCCGCGTAGTTGGTCAAATAAGTCATCAATGCGTGGGAGAGGATATTTGTTCTTGATAGTGATCTTGTTAGGTTCTCGATAATCAATGCAGAGTCTCATTGATCCATCTTTCTTCTTAACAAATAGAACAGGTGCTCCCCAAGGTGACGCACTAGGGCGTATGAATCCCTTATCAAGATTCTCTTGGAGTTGCTTCTTCAATTCCTGCAACTCAATTGGGTCCATTCTATAAGGTGTCTTTGAAATAGGCAAAGCACCAGGTACGAGTTCTATTGAAAACTCAACTTCACGATTTGGTGGAAGACCCGGTAATTCCTCCGGAAAGACATCATCAAACTCCCGTACAATGGGCATATTCTTAATCGTGAGTTTCTCACCAACCATTTGAGATAAATAACCTTTATTTAGTGGAATCAATACCCATAAGATGGAAGAAATTTCCACTGGAAGGTTATGTTCATCCTTGCATTGATAGACGATAGTATATTGATCTGGAATATGAAATGTGACTTCCCTTCTTTGGCAATTGATATGAGCTCCATGTAGAGAAATCCAATCCATGCCAAGAATCACATCAAATTCCACTAAAGGAAGGATCACAAGATTTGCAGGAAGCACTTTCCCACAAACTTCGATCGGAGAAGAATTATAAACTTCTGATGCGACTGTTGTGCCATTAGGTGTTGTCACAGCTAACTCAACATCTAATTGTTGAGGTAATACGGTGATACCCTTAGAAAATTCTTTAGAAATAAAAGAGTGGGTGGATCCAGAATCAAATAAAACATTTTCTACTTTAGAGTGGATGGTAAGTGTACCTTTCACCACTTCGTTATCGTACTCCACATCGCTGATAGAAATTGCATGTGACTTTCCTTTGTATTTAGCCTTAAGATTTTGTTGATGTCGACCATCATCATCAACCCTTGGATTTGGGCATTGATTGGCATAATTCCCCATATCCTTGCACTTGAAACATTGAAGTGTAGTAGGTTCATTCTGTGTATCCCTTCCTTTGTTTGCATCATCAGACATCTTCTTCCCATTATCGCGACATTCAAATGCCCGATGACCTTCCTTTCCACATTTAAAACATTTACTTGTCCCTTTAAGACAACTCCCTCCATGTTTCTTTCCACACTTTGAGCATAAGGGAAAGTTCATCTTCTTTTCCATGTGCTCTTTAGATTTTTCTTTGAATTCCATCATCCTCTTCTTATCAAACCCATGTGACTGATGGGTTACTCCAATCTCCATCTCGACTTTGAGAGCACATCGAATGATTTCCTCGTAGCTATTGAAGTCCCTTATGGCTAACGCCCTTCGAAGACTTGGTTTTAAGCCACTAAATAATCGATCGATCTTACTCTCAGGTTGGATAATAATACCAGAAGCATACCTTGCAAGTCTGGTAAAATTTGCTTCATAGGTACCAACAGATTCATCATCCCTTTGCTTCAGTTCAAGAAACTCTTTCTCCATCTTTGTTCGGAGAATACGAGGGAAGTACTTATTGAAAAATAAGTTCTTGAACTCGTCCCATTCCATAGACTCAATTTCATCCCTTTGCCTCATATTCTTAACAAGATTCCACCATTGATCAGCATCTCCTTCCAAACGATACACTGCTAGGATGACTTTATCATGTTCAGAACATTGATGAACTGAAAATATCTTTTCAGTAGTACTAATCCATTGTTCAGCAACTAATGGATCAGTAGAACCGCTGAAAGAAGGTGGACGCTGCCTCATGAAGGATTCAACAGAATGTTGCTCCCTCCTTTGCTCGTTTGGAAATCCTGCATGATTCATAGCTTGAGAAAGTTGTGTGAGCATGGCTACAAGATTTTTCATTTCAGCTCCCATATCGTTTGGTTGCTCAGGGGGACAATCATTGCATTTCCCATCGCATTCCGCATTAACACGGTTCCTTCGGGTTCCAGCCATTGACTAAAACCAAGAAGAATAGTGTGAGCAACACTAATTATAATAGGAAAACCACATAATTCAAGAATAAAATTTTCATGCTTAAGGTCTTATCCTAAGTTATTCAAGGAAATTTCTAAAACACTAAGATTGTGTTCTATGCTTAGACTTATCCTTAGGGTTCTTACTAAGGCTTTCACATCCTAGTTTCCAAAGGTTGACTATACCTTTCCTCTGATACCAACTATAACGACCCACACTTCACATACATTGTTAATACTTCAAAATTGAAGTACACTTATTACAACATATGACAAAACCACAAAGGACCGTATAGGTATAGTGTCTTTAGAAACTGGGAAACATAAACAACTGGTTCATAAATCTTCTACAGTGTCTCCCATTTATTTCATCATATCTAGGGTCCCTTTTAGCATATTCTACTTAATATCCATCTTCCTGACCTAGGGAAAAGAAAACATAAAAGGGTGAGCTCAAATGCTCAGCAAGGGCAAATAAAGGAAATAAAAATCATATCATATCTTTTTGAAAATCAAAACTTGCAAAAAAGATCATAATATCTTAATGTGGAATAAATCATAGAAGTGAAAATGAGATCCCCATAACCATAACATAAAACTTTAAACTTTGTGGCATGCACACATAATCATGGAAAATCATTTCTTGTTAGTCATGACTCATTGCCAAGACTATCTTAGTGGACAAAGTCCCTTTCTGAACCGAGTTCACTCCTCGTTTCAGTCCTGTATCACTGAACCGAAATAACCTTCCGTTCTAGCCATGTCTATCTCATGAGATATAAAATCTTTACCCAATGCATTGGAGGGAGATATAGGTCCCACCCATCTTATAATGAATCCTTTCTTATGTGTGCCACATAATCATAAAACATACATCATCGCATAACACATGTAACAAAAATGGGATTCTTGAAACATCATGACATCATAAATCAATTCATATAAGATAAAGGAATTCATAAAAATAATTCCATCACAACATGATCAAATAAATGTAATAATAAGGATAAAAACAGAACCCTTTATTATCTTAGATGGAAAATAATTTTGATTAAACACTTGAACTCCATTCTTGAGGAAAATATCCTTTCTTCTTCAAAAACATTTTTTCTTTCATAATATGTCATACAACTTTAAAATAAAAGAAGTTGATTAAAAATAAACTTGAAAACTTGTAATGGAAGCTTCTTTGAAGTAATGTTTTAAAAATCCATTCATGCCGTATAAGTTAAAAAAAACATTCTTCGTACTTTTGTCGGAAAAGTCAAAAAGTACCTCGTACGGAAAAACGACAAAAGATTCCTTTCATATTCTTTACTAAAAACTCACCTAAGGGTAAAATTGGATTTAAACTATTGCAAGTGGATGGAAACAATATTACATATTGAGGGAACATGGATGTGGATGATAAAATACACCCCAGTAAATACATACGAATAAACAATCTCGGATAAAAATGAGATTGTGATATTTCCCTTACCTTAGGTCCGATTTTCTTTGTTCGTGTCCAAAGCTCCTGTATAATGGTTTAAATAATGTTATTGACTTATTCCAGAATCATACATATTGATATGATATCATATATGGTCATATTATTAGCTTCTTGTTAGTAATATTTCATTGTTACTTGTTACTCGGGTCTTTATAACTGTTTGTTCTTATGCGTGTTTTGTCGAATAAATTCTTATTCTTATCTTTAGGTTATAGATAATTCATTTCCAGAATGATATTAGTGTAGTATATACCATATTCATTCACTAAATTCATTTATATAATCATTATGAAATGAAGATCATGTAGAACGAGTCGCATCACATCGTGGAGATGGTATTCCGTACGTACGCACGAGTGATGATATCGTTCCTATGATCGTGGAATTGTATTGGAGTATATATATATTATTTAAGTATCAATATTACTTCATAATAATCATATATAGTTACTCATTACACCATTATACCCATCCTTGTAAGGTGATGGTGGAAAATAGATTACACCACGGCGTGGAGACGGTATTCCGTACGTACGCACGCGTGGTGATTTCATTTTTCCATAGGATGGATAGAAGGTGAATTAGGGTTGTTTAATATTTATAATAACATATCAGTATGTAAGTAATACTGATGTTATTACTTTATCATGAAACAACTAAAGAAGAAGAAGTTGAAGAAGAAAGAAATTGAAAAGATCGGTAATGGATATTACCTCTTCTTTGGAACGCCTCTTTGAATCCTCCACTTAAGGAACTAAGATTGGTCTTTGGAGAAGACCAGGACCTCTATGATTATTCTAGGGAAGTGGAGAGGAGAAAATGGCAGGGGTTGGCCGAGCTTGAGTGCTCAAATTGGTGTGAGGAGGAGGGGGAGGAGGTGCCCTTTTATAAGGGAGGAGAGGGGCACCTTAGGAATATCTCAAAATATTATTTTATATTAAAGTCAAAATCGGTTTATAATGGTTCCAAAGGGTCTTATTTCGAAGATAAGGTGGGGAAGGGTCTAAATCCTATCAACCAATAAGATTTAGACAAGTTTAGGGTATTATTTTAACCTTATCAATTAGATTTAACTCTAAGTTAAATAATTTAACTTTTACCATGTCTTTTTGTTTTCTTTCACTATATGGTTAATACACTTACTATAACATGCCAAACGAACCCCAAATTGTTTATTATTAATATATATATCCTTATCTAAGTCATTTGGCCGAACCTTAGATTTTTAGGAATAAAATAACAATTAATAATATAATATTTGATTTAAAAACTATTTTGTGTCAATTTTGACACTATTTGATATATGATTTTTGTAAAAGTCATAACAGAATTATATGTTCGAACCAAGTTGATTAAATCAACACTAATATATCATAGTAACCTAGAAAATTAGTGGAATTCATAAAAAGTCTTAAATTACATTTATTTTGGTATTTATATTATCAATTATGTCAATACTTCATTAATAAGATAATTACTGCATCATCTTTGTGTCATAAATAAATTATATTATTTGATGTCTAAAAATTACAAATAAAATACCATCATGTAGGAAATCTTTTTATCTTTCTAATTAATATTTACAATCTAATTTATCTTATGTATAACCCCATATTAAAAATGATTTACTTATTAAACTTTAATTTTAACTATTTTAACCCTTCTTTAAATAAATTAATAATAAATGTCCTAATCTAATCCAAGTGGGCCGAAATGGTCATATTTTATTCCTAAGTTTGTTTTTGGTCGAATTAAACTTGTCCAATAGAATTAGGACATGTTTTAGGGTAATATTAATATCATATTTACCCTTAGTTACCCTATTTACTATTAACCGCGGTAAAAATAGTAAAAAGTTACTATTCACCAAAAAAATATTTTTATCTCATTGAACCACATTTTACTTACTGATATCAACCGTGTCTGTCGGATTTTTGAAATTCCATTCACAGAAGCGGTAAAATTAAGTTTTATGCAAAATTCAGTTTTTAACCTACCACTTAGTGGTTTCACTATTCATCAAAAATTGAAAGTTTTCAGAAAAATACCAAAATTTCACCCTAGGCTAATTTCGATATTCTGAGTCCAAAAATGAAGTCCATTTTGAAAAATAAAATTTATAAAATTTCAAAAAGTGGTTATTACTATTCATAACGGCTAGTTTTAATAGCATATTGTTGTTTAGTGAGACTTGGTATTGCGTACGACACAAGCTATCGAGGAAGGTCGCGATTGCGTGTAAAGCAAGCCAAGCAAGTGTTGTGTAGAAAAAGATTCCTTTGATGATTTATATAACATAAAAGTCTCGGGTGTTACAAATCCCCTCTACCTCATGCAAGTCCCACCCTAGAACCATCCTAACTCGTCGCTATTGGACCAGACCAGCTCGCGCTGGTCCCACCCTGGAACCCATCTGGCTTGTTGCCGTCGGACCAAGCCGCGTTGGACCGGGCCACCAGCCCTACGGCTAGACAGATCAACTTGCAGTTTTCCTTGAAGCTAGTCAGAGCGGGGCCACGCCGCCTCCGCACCCTACCAGAGGTGTCCACTACCGGCTGGAAGAGGCTGCCACTATGAGTTCTATTGGACCAAGCATATATTCCATGGTCAAGATGCGGTCAAGTCGTGGTCATGCTGAGGTCACGCCGTGATAATGGCGTGATTTGGTCCTACTCCGGTAAGACTCCCTCACAGTAGTTTGCAGTCCTACCGGACTCCTCCTGGCTAGAGGTAACAATGTTAAATTAATTTTGATAAATTTAGTTTTTTTATATTAAATTAATTAGAATTATATTGGGGTCTAAATTTAATTTAATTCAAAACATTAATTTAATTAGAATTAAAATTAAATTAATAGTTTAATTTAATTTTATAGATAAAATTAAATTGATGGTTTAATTTAATTTTTGGAATTAAAATTAAATTAAACAGTTGGAACTGATAAAAATAAATTAATTGAATTTATTTAAATTCATTTAATTTATTAGATCACCCCCGTACTATTTAAATTTTATTTCATTTTAATTTTTAATTTCACTTAATTATAACAACTGGTGTTGAGCAACCGACTGAACCGTGCATGTCTAGTTTATTTGTTTATTTAATTATTTATTCAATGCGTCTAATGATTGTAATAATTAATTTGATAAATGACGGTCTACTAATCATCTTTTAATTCAAATATGTATAAGGGTATTCATGTCCAATACACTAGATGTATTTTTTACCCCTAGACCCCCTTGTCTGTGTGCGAGTATATTTGTAATTAAACGATGATAATCCAAGTCGCATACCCCTTCAAGTCGAGGTGGTAAACCAGACGGGAGCTGAGCGCATTGCACAGGGGATGGCTGCGACATGAGTCAGTTGTCAACTCATGTATGGATTCCCCTAGTTCAAGATTGATCCATTATGGATCAATCATAATAGAATTCTCAAGACCAGTTGGATTGCATGATTTACCTTTGTTCATCATTTATTATTTTATGCTAGTGCATGATTATATCTTGATCGCATTGAATAGTAAACGAGATAAAAAATACATAAAGAAGTGATGAATATATTTCTATTGCGTGTTAAGTTGTGAGCATGAAAATCTAGTTTGAAAATATAGATAGAAAAAAAGATTATTTTTCAATAAATAATAAAATCCCTCAATGATATATTATGTTTAGAAGCCTTTAATTTCTCACATCTAAACAAAACTGGGTGTTTGGGGTGCTCGTTAGCCATAGTAGAGAGTGTCTCTTAGTACTGGGGCGTTTTTATGAGAGAAATGGGTTGAATTAACTAAAGTGAGTAGTCAAGGAGTAGCCATAGCTAACATTCTATCACATTAGAGGCAAGATGCTGAGGGAATCAAGTTTGGATTCCAAAAGCCAGGACTTTACTCAATAAAACAGGGAACCACAAGTCAAGTTGTTGGACAGCCTAGTGCCTACCTTGAAACCCTCCAAGTAGTGGCGTAGACATATCTTGTGGACTATGAGGGAGGTTTTGAGGATCCTTGCCACTAGAATACTCAAGTGACAGAGTATTCCAAATCTAATAGTGAGGGCTATTAAGGTTCTCTAAAATAGTGGGAGACATTAAAATGATATACTAATTTGTTAATTATAAATGTCAAAAGCTAATCAAGACAAAGTATTAACTGCTAAATGTTTATCTAATGTAGATTTAAAATTGAAATCACTAACACCACAAGTACTTTATCACTGCGATCGATTCTAGATAAAGAAAATATAATGACCGAAAATAACTTCCAGGAGTGGTACAGGTGATTGCGCATAGTATTACACCAAGAAAAAAAGTTATATGTGCTAGAATCCCCAATTCCTGCTGAGCCTCCTTATGGAGAAAGAAAGGTGGAAAAAGATAAATGGAGAAAGAATTAGATGATGCACTTGATGTACAATGCATCTTGTTGTCATCCATGTCCATCAAATTGAAAAAATGAATGGGGATGAAGATTCCTAAGATGCTTTCACATCTACAAGAATTAAATGAGGAGAGGGCCATTCAGGAAAGGTATGCGATCTCAAGTTCCATTTATAAGTGCAGGATTGCATAAGGGTACCAAGACAGTCCTAACATACTCAAGATGATTGGGTATATTGAGAGGCTTGAAGCCCTTGGGTTCAGATTGAACCAAGAACAAGTAGTGGATCTCATTATTGCCTCTTTACCGTCAATATTTTCAACTTTTTTGTCAATTATAACATGAATGATATGACAAAGTTTCTCCCGGATCTTTTAGCTTTAGTTCTCCAAGCTAAAAAGGATATGAAAAATACTAATTCAACTGTCCATATGGTGAACAAGAAAAACAAGGTCAAATAAAATGGGTCTAAGTCCAAGTATAGGGAAAAGACACCAATTCATCGTCCTACAAAAAATCCAAAGATTCAGAGGCAGAGTAATGAGCAGGAAGCTATCTTCTTTGGATGTGCCAAGAAAGGCCATTGGAAGAATAATTGCAGAGCTGGGAAGAAGAAGCAAACTGATGCTTCTACTTCAAGTATTTTTTTTCATTGAATGCAATATATCTTATCTACAAGTTGGGTATTTGATATGGCAAGTGGATCACAAATTTTTATTCATATATAGGAACCATTTAGGTTCAAGAAGATTGAAAAAGGTCAAGTGGATCTCTGAGATGCAAATGGTGAAAGTCTAGCAATCTTGGCAGTGGGAGTCTATCACTTAACCTTTCCATGTGGTTTGGTTTTACTTTTAAAAAATTACTATTATGTACCTTCTGTAACCCGTAACATTATCTCTGTGTCGAGTTTAGAGACTATTCATTTTTATTTCAAGTTTGGAAATAAATTTTGTCTCTTTTATAGGGATAACATATGTTATGGTATGGCACATATTACGAATGGTTTATACATGCTGGAACTTGAGAACCCTGTAATGGAAATCAATGAAAAAAACCACCAACAAAACTCATATATCACCTGCCTATGGCACTTAAAGCTTGGTCATGTAAATGAGAATTGATTATGAAGATTACATAAATAATGGTATTTAGACTCAGTAGAGTTATAACCATTGGATGTATGTCAAGCTTGTTTATAAGGATTGATGACCAAGGAAACTTTCTCAGGAAAGGGAGAAAGAGCCAATGCTGTAATGGAATTAATACATACAGATATATGTGGTCCATTTCCAATAGAGTCAAGGGGTGGTTTTTCATACTTCATTACTTTTACCGATTACTATAGTAGGTATGGATGGCTATATATACTTAATGAGGTATAAGTTTAATTCCTTTCTTTTTTTTAAGGAATACCAAAATGAAGTAGAAAACCAACTTGGTAAAAAGATATAATCACTCCACTCAGAACAAGGCAGAGAATATCTTAACCAAGATTTCATTGATCACTTGGTGGATTGTGGGATAGTATCCCAACTCACTCCTCCTTAAACACCACAATGGAATGGTGTTAGTGAAAGGAGGAATATGACCTTTCTTGACATGGTCATATCAATGATGATTCATGCAACTCTTCTGTTATCCTTTTGGGGATACACTTTGCAGACAACATCATATACCCTTAACCGAATACAAACTAAAGATGTAGATGGGATTCTATATGAGTTATGGTATGGAAATAAATCCAGTCTGACACACATACGTGTATGAGGGTGTGATGAATTTTTCTAGACTTTACGAAGTGAAAAATTATCATCCAGAAGCACCTAGTGAATCTTTATAGGTTTTTCTAAGGAAACTAGAGGATATTACATATACAACCCTTTAGATAGAAAAGTTATTGTGGCAAGATATTCCATATTTATAGAATCGGAACACATTTTTATTGGAAATAGTGTGACAAAGATTGAATTCGATGAAGTTAATGCTCTAGATGCACAAGAGTTGGTATAAGAACAATCTCCACAAATCAAGTGGGAGAATAAGTTGTTCCTGAGACACAAACACTGTGTAGGTCTATGTGGGACATTAGAGAACTAGAGCATTATGGTTTTCTTGTCACCATGTCAGGTGACACATTAATCCTTGAAGATGATGAACCTCTAACCAACAAGGAAGTAGTAGATGGAAAAGAAGCTACTAAATGGAAAGAATCCATGAATTCTGAAATGGAGTCCATGTACCAAAATCAAGTTTGGATTTTGGTAGACCCTCTGCCAGATGTAAATCTCATTGGATGCAAATGGGTATTCAAGAAGATGATGGACTTGGATAGTGAGGTTAATACCTTTAAATCAAGACTGTTTGATAAGGTATTCATGTAATATCAAGGCAATAACTATGATGAAACCTTCTCACCAGTAGAAATTCTTAAATCCATCAGAATATTTACTGCAATAGCAGCCTTTCATGATTATGAAATTTGGGAAATAGATGTCAAAACTAATTTTCTAAATGGGAATTTGGTTGAAGATATCTATATGACTCAATCTGAAGGGTTTTTCATGTCAAATAATTCCAATAAATTATGCAAGCTGTAGAGATAAATTAATGGGTTAAATCAGGAATTTGTATCATGGAATGTTTGTTTTGATGAGAGCATAAGAGAATTTGGTTTTATCAAAAATGGAAGTTATCCTTGTATCTATAAAAAGGTTGAATGGAATTCCATCTTTTTCCTCGTGTTATATGTTGATTACATATTAATTATTGGAAATGAGGTGCAAGTCTTACAGTTAGTTAAGACTTGGTTAAATGAATGATTATCCATGAAAAACATAGGTTAAGCAACCTACATTCTATGGATAAAGATCTATTGATATAGATCTCAAAGGATTCTTGGGCTATGTCAAAGAAAATATATTAACAAGGTACTCAAAAGGTACAATTTGGAACAATCCAAGAGAGGATTGTTGCCTATGTCACATGGTATACATCTCTCTATGAAAATGTGTCCACAAACACAGGAGGAGATTGAAGGAATGTGTAGAATCCCATATAACTTGGTGGTGGGTTCTATCAAGTATGTCATGCTATATACTAGGTTTTATGTCACCTTTTCTTTAAGAATGGCGGGTAGATATCAAGACAATCTAGGAGAGCTACATTGGGCACCAGTTAAAGCTATCCTAAAGTAAATGAGGCATACTAAGGATATGTTCTTGTTGTATGGAGGTTATGAGAAACTATTTCTTAGGGGATACACTGATGCTAGTTTCTAGACAGATCGTCATGATCTTAAATCACTGTCAGGCTACATATTTTTCCTGAATGGTGGTGCAGTGAGCTGGAGAAGCTCAAAGAAAGCTATGGTTTCCAATTTTATAGCAGAGTTCGAATATATTACAGCTACCGATGTAGAAAGTGAAGCATTATAGATACATAGATTTATCTCAGAAATTGGTGTTGTTCCTAGCAGTACAGACCCTTTTCCAGTATATTGTGATAATATTGTTGTAGTTGTGCTTTCCATGGAGCCCAGGTATAACCAGAGGAAAAAGAATATTCATTGGAAGTTTCATCTCTTAAGGGATTTTACTCAATGAGGTGAAGTCATAGTTAGTAGGGTATCTATAGTGTACAACGTGGAAGACCCCAGATTAAATCCATTTCTCAACAGAAGCAATATTCTCATGTGAGAGCTACTATATTAAAACCTGTTAGTAGTTGGATCCAGTGCAAGTGGGAGTGTTGAAAGTGGGTGCCCTAGACCCAAATTTTATTGTACTTTAATTACCACTACATATATGTAGTTTTTTATATATATACATACGTTTATCCGGACATAATAATATTGTTACTTCTGTATCCATTTTGTTTATGGAAATTTCCTTAGACAATATGTCGTATCAAAGGGTTATAGTAGATCTCCGGCTATAATGAGAACTGAGATATACCATGACAGTAATCATAAAATATTTACTATGGTCCAGTTACATCATTCTTAAATGACCTGGATGATGTGTGACCATCAGTTGGTGGGGGCTCATAATAATTGATACTTCTTCTCATGAAGTTCACACTTGATGATCTCTAGTAGTTAAGATCATGAGGACAGACCAGTATAATAAGAACAACATGTGTTTCAGGTGTCATCAATCGTTCCTTTCTACGGACATGTGTAATGGTCACTAGACTTGATATTATTATCAATTTATTTCATTTAATTACTTACTTTGATTCAAGGAAAAAACCATGGATATTAAGTTGTGGTGAGGTATTTTGTGTTGGGTACATCATTGGTGACATGAAATTGATTGAATGATCAAGATAGGATTTTTTGATTTTGAGTTTAGGAAGAGATATTTTGGGCAATGTTGATTAGGATGGTCACACCTTCATTAAATCAATGTCCATGGTGGTGGAAGGTAAGACAGCCCAGAAAAATCAACAAATAAAATAAAGCAAGATAAAGGATGATGACACTAGTGTGAAGTCTACTTTATTGTGATATCGATGGGGAAGAGATTATATTACAAATACCATGTTTATAGGAAGGTAGTCATTAATTTTCATTTAACTAATCTATGTAGGGGCCTTGATGGGTTGCTAGACCCCACTTGTGGTCGGTGGATATTATTCACTGCTATTGAGATAAGGGCCTAGAGGGCCACACACTATAGCACTTTGAGAATCTGCCCAATTCTGGGAATATGAATATAGAACTTTGTGGGCCCCGCTAAAGGGTCTGAGTATTATCCAAGTTCTATGGATCACTAAGGAATAAATAAATTATTTAATTATTCATTCTTGGAATAATTTGTTGAATTTATTTATTACATCTATTTACAAGTGATTAAGTAAATACAAAGATAAAATATTATTTGAATGGATTTTAATATCCAGGGTTCGTTTAATATTTTCAGGAGAAGTGAGTCGATTTATAGACTCATGTTTATCATGTGATATATAAATTTATTAAATATTTCAGTTAGTGATAAAATTATAAATATTATTTATGGAATAATTTAATTTCACATAAATAAATATTTATAATAATTATACAGAGAATATCTATTACACAAGGGCTGGGAACCCATATCAGGTATTATAAATTTCCCCTATATAAATAAGAGATAGGCTATCTCCATGTAACTATTCATGTTTCAAATTTGAGAGCCTCTCTCTCCTCTTGGTTTCTAGAGAGAGATTCTCTCAAGAAAGGAAGAACTTCAAGATTATCCTTCTTGGATCGAAGTCTCTTGCCTTGTAGTGATCACTCCTACGTCAAAGAGATCGTTGGAGTACCATGCTAGCACCCAGATTCCAAGGAAGGATGCACGTGTAGATTCGAAAGGAGTGTGTGGACGATCTAGAGGGCTTCGACGTCATAGTCTTCAAGCCACGGTCATCGGCATCCTATGACGCACTTTTGCATGTCAAATCCAAACATAGTACTTGTTCATTTTATATTTTGCGCTCTGTCAAACCCATGTGTGGCCCTCAGACCGTACTAGGATTACTCACTGGAGTCAACGTTTTAATGTTACTCCGGTGATGTTAAATTTTTTAATTTCCAGGCCCATCTGCTTCTGCTGCCCGTCCCAGTACCATACAACAAATTGAGGCCAGTCAGGAAAATTGAGGCTAATTTGGATAATTGAGTAAAATTAAAGCAAATTGAGGCCAATTGGGATCAATTTTTCCAATTAGGTCAATTAGGACATTTGATCCCAATTGAGGCCTATTGAGTCCAATTAAGGCCAATTGAGACCAATTGTGGTCAATTGGGCCAATTCAGTCCAATTACGGCCTATTGAGATCAATTTGGCGGATTGAGGTCAAAAAAGGTCAATAGAGGCCAATTGATACCAATTGAGAACAATGGAGGCCAATTAGGCTAATAAATGTTCAATTGAGGCCAATTTTATCCAATTTAGGCCAATTTAGGCCAATTGAGGCCTGTGAGGGCAATTGAGGGAAATTGGGCCAATTGTATCAAATTGAGGCCACTTGAGGCCAATTGAGGCCAATTAGTCCAATTGAGGCCAATTGATGCTAATTAGGCCAATTGAGGCCAATATGTGAATTAGACCAACTGAGACCAATTAGGCCACATTAGGCCAATTATTCCAATTATGAAAATTGAGGCCAACTAAGGCCAATTGAGGCCAATTATGCTAATTGAGTCCAACTATGCAAATTTTGTCCAATTGAGGCATGTTGAGGCCAATTAGGCCAATTGGTCTAATTGAGGCCAATTGAGGCCAATTGAGGCCAATGAAGTCTAATTGAGGCCAATTAGGCCAATTAAGGCCAATTGAAGCCAATTATGCCAATTATGCCAATTAGGTCCAATTGCAGCCAATTTAGTCTAATTGATGCCAATTTAGTCCAATTGAAGCAAATTGAGGCCAATTGAGTCTAATTGAGGCCAATTGAGGCCAATTAGGCTAATTCTGCCAATTCTGCCAATTCGGCCAATTGAGTCCAATTGAGGCCAATTAGACAAATTGAGACCAATTAGGCCAATTGATTCTAATTAGGACAATTGAGGCCAGTTGAATTCAATTGTGCCAATTAGGTAAATTGAGCCAATTGTGGCCAATTAGGTCAATTCATATTAATAAGTCCAATTGAGTCTAATTGAGGTCAGTTGAGGCCAATTAGGCTAGTTATGGAAAATTAGGCCAATAGTGACGAATTGAGGTCAATTGAGGCCAATTGAGGCCAATTAAGGGGAATTGCTCCAATGAGGCAAATTAAGGACAACTGAGACCAATTGAGTCCAATTGAGGCCAATTAGGCCAATTGAGGACAATTGGGCCAATTAGACCAATTCAGGCCAATTCAGGCTAATTAAGGGAAATTAGGTCAATTAAGCCAATTGAGGCCAATTGAGGCCAATTAGACCAATTATTCCAATTGAGTCCAATTGAGGTTAATTGAGGCCAATTAGGAAAATTGAGGCCAATTGAGATGAATTGAGGCCAATTGAATTCAATTGAGACCAATTAGGTCAAGTGAGGCCAATTGAGGTCCATTAGGATAATTCTGGCTAATTAGAAAAATTGAATCCAATTAGGCCAATTAAGAAAAATTGAGTTCCATTGAGACCAATTAGGCCAATTAGGTCAATTGAGGCCAAATGAGGCCTATTGAGGGCAACCATAGAGGCAAATTAGGCAAATTGAGACCTATTAGGCCAATTGAAGAAAATTGAGGTCCATTGAGACTATTAGGTCAATTAGGTCAATTGAGGCTAACTGAGGCCAATTGAGGGTAACTAAGACCAACTAAGGAAAATTTTTCCCATTAAGCCAATTGAGGCTAGTTGCGGCCAATTAAGGGCAATAGAGTCTCATTAGGCCAATTAGGCCAATTTAGGCCAATTGAGCCCAATTAAGGCCGATTGAGGCCGAATGAGGCCGAATAGGCCAATTGAATCCAATTGGGCCAATTAAGTCCAATTGAGGTCAATTGAGACCAATTAAGAAAATTGGGGCCAATTAGGCCAATTGAGGCCAATTAGGAAAATTGAGTCGAATTGGGATGATTGAGACAATTAAGAAAATTGAGGACAATTAGGCCAATTAATGCCAATTGAGGCCAGTTAGGCCAATTATTCAAGTGCGGCCAATTGAGGCCAATTGATGCCAATTAAGACCCATTGAGGCCAATTTGGCTGACTGACAACAGATGAGACAAATTGAGGCTATGAGGCAATTTGGACAAATTTGGCCAATTGATGCCAATTGAGGCCAATTAGGTTAATTGAGGACAATTGAGGCCAATTGAGGTCAATTAGGCAATAGAGTCCAATTGAGTCCAATTGAGGTCAATTGAGGAAAATTGAGGCCAACTTAGGCCAATTGAGGCAATTAGGCCAATTGAGCCCAATTGAGCCAATTGAGCACAATTGATACCAATTAGGGCAATTGAGACTAATTACGCATGTAGCAAATTGATTCCAATTATGCCAATTAAGGTCAATTATGTAAATTGTATCCAATTGAGGACAATTGAGGCCAATTAGTCCAATTGAAGCCAATTGGGTTCAATTACGTCAATTGGACCAATTGAGTCCTATTCGGCCAATTGATGCCAATTGCGACCAATTGAGGCCAATTGAGGCCAATTGTTGCCAATTAGCCCAATTGAGGCCAATTATGGAAAATTGAGGCAAATTGAGGCTAATTAAGGAAATTGAGGCTAATTGAGTCCAATTGATCCCACTTGAGGCAAATTGAGGCCAATGGAGACCAATTGAGGCCAATTGAGGTCAATTAGTCTAATTAGGCCAATTGTGGTCAATTACAACCAATTGAGGAAAATTGAGAACAATTGAGGCCAATTGAGTCCAATTAGGCCAATTGAGGCCAATTGAGGCCAATTGAGACCAATTAAGACCAATTGAGGGAAATTGAGGACAATTGAGGCCTATTAAGGCCAAATCGGCCAATTGAGTCCAATTGAGCTAATTAAGACAATTGAGTCTAATAGAGGCCAATTAGGTCAATTGGGGGAAATGTAGGCCAATTAGGCCAATTAAGGCCAATTCAATCCAATTGAGGCCAATTGTGTCCAATTGAGTCCAATTGAGGTCATATGAGGACAATTGAGCCAATTGAGGCCATTTAAGGCCCATTAGTCCAATTGAGCCCAATTAGGCCAGTAAGGCTAGATATGCCACTTGATACCAATTGAAGCCACTAGATGCCAAATTGGTCAATTTAGGTCCAGTGGTTCTTATTAGTCCAATTATGTCAATTGAGGCCAATTGCGGCCAATTCTGACCTATTGAGCCCAATTGAAGCCAATTGAGGCTAATTAGGCCAATTGAGACCAATTTTTTCAATTGAGTCCAATTGATACCAGTTGGGGCATATTGAGGCCAATTATGTCAATTCGGGCCAATTCGACCATTTCAGGCCAATTCATGCCAATTATCCAATTAGGACAATTAAGACCAATTGAAGTCAGTTAAGGCCAATTGATACCAATTGAGGCCAATTGAGTCCAATTGGGCCAATTGAGGCCAATTTCGGTCAATTAGATCAATTAGCCACATTGAGGCCAATTGAGGCCAATTGAGGCCAATTGAGTCCAACTCAAGTTAATTGAAGACAATTACAGAAAATTTTGTCAATTAGGCCAATTATGCCAATTGAGGCCAATTAAGGCTAATTAGGCCAATAAGGCCAATTGAGGCCAATTAGTCGAATAAAAAAAATTAGGCCAATTGAGACCAATTGAGGCCAATTGCGGACAATTTGGCCAAATGAGGCAATTTGGCCAATTGAGGCCAATTAAGAAAATTGAGGACTATTGAGGCCAATTAGGAAAATTGAGGCCAATTGATGCCAATTACGGGGCAATTTGTCCTATTTAGTCTAATTTATGCGAATTAAGCCCAATTCAGCCAATTGATGCCAATTGATGCCAATTCGGTCAATTGGACCAATTCAGGCCAATTAGGCCTTCTGGGGCCAATTGAGGCCAATTGAGGCAGATTAGGCCAATTGAGGTCAACTGAGGCCAATCGAGGCCAATTCGGCCAATTGAGGCTAATTAGGTCCAATTATGTCCAATTGAAGCTAATTGAGGCAAATTGGGGCCAATTATGCCAATAAGCTAATTGAAGCCAATTTAGGCCAATTGAAGCCAATTAAGGCCACATGAGGCCAATTGGGGCCAATTAGGTCAATGAGGCCAATTGAGGCCAATTGAGGAAAAATGATGCTGATTAGGCCAATTGTGGCCAATTTAGTGCAATTGAGGCCAATTGAGATCAATTGAGGCCAATAGAGGCCAATTGAAAAAATTGATGCCAATTTGGCCAATTGAGACCAATTGAGCCAATTGAGGACATTTAGAACTAATTGAGTCCAATTGAGACCAATTAGTCCGATTAACGCCAATTTATGCCAATTTATGCCTATTTATGCCAACTGAGGCCCATTTGGTCAGTTAAGGCCCATTATGCCCATTAATGCCAATTGGGAAAATTGAGGACAATTGTGGCCAATAAGGCCCATTGAGGCAAATTGAGGACGATTGTGGCTAATTGAGTCCAATTATACCTATTTGGAAAATTGAGGTCAAATAGGGTCAATTGAGTCCAAATAGGGAAATTTAGGTCAATTTAGGTCAATTGAGGCCAATTGAGGGCAATTGAGGCCAATTGAGCCAATTGAGCCCAATTGAGGCATATTAGTCCAATTAAGGACAATTGAGGAAAATTGAGGCCAATTCAGACAATTGAGACCCATTATGCTAATTAGGTTAATTGATGTCAATTAGGCCAACTAAGTTCAATTGAGTCCAATTGAGTCCAATTGATGCCAATTAGGCCGAATGAGGCCAATTTGGACAATAATTCCACATGAGGCCAATGGATGTCAATTAGGCTAACTGAGACCAATTTACAAAAATTAGTCAAATTAGAATAATTAGGTCTAATTGAGGCCAATTGCATCCAGTTAAGGCCAACTATGCCAATTGAGTCCAATTTATGCCAATTAAGCCAATTGAGTCCAATTGTGGCCAATTAGTGCCAATTGAAGCCGTTGGAGGCCAATTAAGGCAAATTAGGCAAATTGGGGCCAATTGAGGCCAGTTTGTGCCCATTAAGGAAAATTAGGCTAATTGTGGCCAATTGAGGCACATTGACCCCAATTAGACCAATTGAGACCAATTATGCCAATTGAGGGCAATTAAGGACAATTAAAGCTAGCTAAGCCCAATTGATGCCAATTAGACCAATTGAGGTCAATTGAAACCAATTAGATCAATTGAGGTAATTGAGGCCAATTAGGCCAATTGAGGCGAGTGGAATTAGGCCAATTATGGCCAACTGAATCCAATTATAAAAATTGACACCAATTGATGCCAATTAGTCCAATTGATCCCAATTGAGGCCAATTGAGTCCAATTGATGCCAATTAAGGCAAAATGATGCCAATTAGGCTAATTGAGGCCAATTACGGTCAATTGAGGCTAATTGAGGATAATTGGGACAATTTAGGTCACTCTAGGCCAGTAGTGTCCAATTGAGGCTAATTGATGCCAATTAGGCCAATTTCGGCCAATTGCGGCCAATTGAATCCAATTAGGCCGATTGAGACCAACTGAGGCTTATTGAGGCCAATTGCTACCAATAGTGGCCAATTTGGCCAATCGATCCAAATCAAGACCAATTGAGCCCAATTGAGGTGAATTAGTCCGATTAGGCCACTCGAGACCATTTGAGGCCAATTAGGCCAATTGATGCCAAATAGGCCAATTGAGGCGAATTGAAGCGAATTGATGCCAATTAGGCCAATTTAGGTGAATTGAGGCCAATTGAAACCAATTGAGGCCAATTGCATCCAATTGAGTCCAATTGGGGCCAATTGAGCCAATTGATGTAAATTGATGCCAATTAAGGCCAAAATGTGGCCATTTGAGGCAAATTTAGGCAAATTTAGGCCATGTCTCCAATTATGTTAATTGAGGCCTATTGAGGCCATTGGAAGAAAATTAAGAAAATTAGGCCAGTTGGGGACAATTGATGCTAATTGAGGCCAATTAATCCAATTGAGCCCAATTGAGGTCAATTGAGGCCAATTAGGCCTATTGAGGATAATTCAAGCAAAATGAGGAAAATTAGGAAAATTTAGGCCAATTGAGGCCAATTGAGTCCAATTAGGCCAATTGATGCTAATTGTGGTAAATTGAGTCCAATTTAGGCCAACTAGGCCAATTGAGGCCAATTGATGCCAATTGATGCTAATTGATGCCAGTTTGGTCAATTAAGGCCAAATGCGGCCAATTGAGGCGAATTGAGGCCAATTAAAGCCAATTGAGTCCAATTGAGGCCAATTCAGTCTAATTTGGCCAATTGAGGCCAATTGAGTCCAGTTAGTCCAATTGGGGCCAATTGAGGCCAATTTGGGCCAATTGAGGCCAATTGAGAGTAATTGACACAACTCGGCCAATTAGGCCTATTGGGCCACTTGTGGCCAATTGTGAGAATTTGAGGCCAATTGGGCCAATTGATGCCAATTAGGCCAAATGAATCCAATTGAGGCAAATTAGTAAAATTATGCCAATTGAGGCCAATTGAGATCAATTTTGGCCGGTTGGGACCAATTGAGGCCAAGTGAGCTAAATTGAGGCCAATTGAGGCCACCAATTATGTCAGTTAGTCCACTTGTGGTCAATTAAGGCCAATTAGGGCCAATTAAGGGAAATTTAGGTAAATTTAGGCCAATTTAGGAAAATTGAGTACAATTGTGTCCAATTAAGACAATTAGGCCAATTGAGGCCAATTGAGGCCAATTAGGCCAGTCATGGCCAATTGAGGCCAAATTGGGAAATTAGGCCAATTAGGCTAATTGAGTCTAATTGATGCCAATTGACGGAAATTGAGGTCAATTGAGGAAAATTGAGGAAAATTGAGGCCAATTAAGTCCAATTGAGGCCAATTAGGCCAATTGAGGCCAATTAGGCCAATTGAGACCAATTGAGGTTAATTAGGCCAATTGAGGCCAATTAGACCAGTTGTGACCAATTAAGCCAATTAGGCCAATTGAGGACAATTGAGGTATATTGAGCCCAATTAGGCCAATTGAAGACAATTGAGGCCAATTAGGCCAATTCGCCACAATTACGGCTGATTAGACCAATTAGGCCAATTGAGACCAATTGAGGCCATTTGAGGCCAATTAGGCCACTTAGAATAATTGATGATAATCGACACCAATTTTGATCATTTGATGTAAATGAGGCCAATTGAACCCAATTGAGGCCAATTGAACTCAATTTAGGCCGATTAGGCCAATTGATCCCAATTAGGCCAATTGAGCCCAATTGAGGTATATTAGGTAAATTGAGGCTAGTTGAGGCTAATTAAAGCCAATTGTCATCAATTGAGGCCAAATGATGCTAATTGAGGCCAACTGATGCCAATTTGGCCGAATGTGGCCAATCAAGACCAATTATCTCCAATTAAAGAAAACTAATCCAATTGAGGCCAATTGAGACCAATTTGGCCAATTGAGGTCAATTTTAGCCAATTGAGGTTGATTGAGGCCAATTGGGCCAATTGAATCTAATTGAACCCAATTGAGGCCAATTGGGAAATTTTCTACCAATTTTTGGCCAATTGATACCAAGTGAGGCCAATTGAGGCCAATTAGGCTAATTGGGCCAATTGAGGCCAATTGAGGCCAATTGACTCCAATTAAGCCAATTGAGACCAATTGAGCACAATTGAGGCCAATTGAGACCAATTGAGGCCAATTGAGATCAATTGTGGCCAATTGAGGCCAATTAGGCCAATTGAGGCCAATTGAGGCCAATTGAGGTCAGTTAGGCCAATTGAGACCAATTGAGCCCAATTAAGGCCAATTGAAAACAATTGAGGCTAATTGAGGACAATTGAGGCCAATTAGGCCAAATTAGGCCAATTGAGGCCAGTTAGACCAATTGAGTTCAATAATTCCAATTGAGGTAAACTTGGGTCAATTGAGGCCAATTGAGGCCAAATAGGCCAATTGAGGCCAATTAGACCATTTGAGGCCAATTATGCCAAGTGTGGTCAATTGAGGCCAATTATGCCATGAGAGGCCAATTTGGGCCAATTGAGTCCAATTGGGTCCAATTGTGGCCAAATGTGGCCAATTAAGTCCAATTGAGGACAATTGAATGCAATTATACCAATTGAGGCCAATTAGGCCAATAGATGAAAATTGATAAATATAGGCCAATTAGGTCAATTAGGCCAATTGTGGCTAATTGAGTCCAATTAGCTAATTGATATCAATTGGTACAAATTAAACCAATTGAGGCCAATTGTGGTTATTAGGTCAATTAAAGCCAATCGAGCTCAATTGAGGCCAATAGAGGCCAATTAGGCTAATTGAGCCAAATTACGACCAATTGGGGCCAATTGAGGCCAATTTAGCCAATTTATGACATTTGAGACCAATTCAGGCCGATTAGGCTAACTAGGCCTATTGAGGCCAATTAGGCCAATTGAGCCCAATTATGGCCAATTGAGGCCAATAAGGCTAATTGAGGCCAATTGAGACCAATTAAGCCTAATTTAGGCCATTTGAGGCCAATTGAGGACAATTGAGTCCTATTATACCAAATTAGGCCAATTGAGTCCAATTTGACCAATTGAGGTCAATTATGCCAATTGAGGCCAACTTGGGGAAATTGAGGCCAATTGAGCCCTAATATGCAAATTGAGGCCAATTAAGCCAATTAGACCAATTGAGGCGAATTATGCCAGGTGAGGCCAATTGAGGCCAATTATGCCAAGTGAGGCCAATTGGGGCCAATTGAGGCCAATTAAGGCCAAATAGGCCGATTGAAGCCAATTGAGGCCAATGAGGACAATTAGACCAATTGAGGCCAATTAAGCCAAGTGAGGCCAATTGAGGCCAATTATGCCAAGTGAGGCCAATTGGGGCCAATTGATGCCAAATAGGCCAATTGAGGCCAATTGGGGCCAATTGGGGTCAAATGAAGGCCAATTGAGGCCAATTGAGTGCAATTATGCCAATTAAGGCCAATTAGAACAACAGATGAAAATTGATCAAATTGAGGCCAATTGAGGCCAAGAAGGCCAATTAGGCATATTGAGGCTAATTGAGTCCAATTAGGCCAATTGATTTCAATTGTGGCCAATTAATCCAATTGAGGCCAATCGTGGTTATTAGGCTAATTAAGGCCAATCGTGGCTAATTGGTGTATCACCCCAAACATTATATGGTATGTTTCTCTTAAATACATTTTACTCATTAGATATCCTATATTTCATCAATCAATGAGCCTCTATGGAATAAAACATTTTTACCTATAGGAGATATCCATAACCTAGCCACTAATATTAAATTTGTCAGCTCTGTGATTTGAATTTTTCAAATCTGACATACACAGTTGTGTTTAAGATGATATTTAGAGTCTAATAGAATTAACATAATTTTTGGTGAATAGTAACCTACCCTTATGAATAGTAATACACCCTTATGAATATTAACTTACCCTTATGAATAGTAATATGACTCTTATGAATGGTATCTATACCCATGAGTGTATAAATGAATTTGGACACCTTTATAATGAAGATGAGTATTTTTAATTGATTAAATATTTTGATTAAATAATAATTTAATTATATATTTAATTAATCATATTTATAAAATTATTTTTCAAAATTGGACTTCATTTTTGGGTTCTACACATCGAAAAATGGTTTGGGTGAATTTTTGGGATTTTTCTAAAATACTTGAATTTTTATGAATAGTAAAATCCGATAGTTCAGGATAAATGCTAAATAATAGATTAATTGAGTCATCAATGATGATCTAATGATGTAAGCCCAATTGATTCGGATTCACATGCATATATTACTATTCTTGGTCATTTAATACACACTATTGGTTGTCTTGGGAGGAAATAATAAATTAATGATTATAATATTAAGAAAACTCCTCTCTCCTCCACTATAAAACCCCCCATCACTCCCACTTCTCTTCACTCATCTCAGGCCGTGTTCCTTGCCAATATTATGCCCAATCACTCCCCAAGATCCTCCCCCACGTCAAAAAGGTCCTAGATTCTTCAAAATATGAAAACCTCTCACCTTAAGAGGTTCTCAATGGGGGAAGTCTCAAGAGGTAAATTCCTCTTTCCAATTCCATCATTTCTTTTAAGTTATTTTCTTTTTTTTCTCCCTTCTCACGTCCCCTCATCCAAATTACAGGATAATTTCATTACCTTACATGTACTGTATTTTCATTGTGTTAATGGAATATTTCATCATGATCTCTCTTTTTCCCCTCCTTTTATACAATAAATGCAAACAGAGTCCGAGATGTGTAAATTTGTCACACTCAAGGAAGACAGGTTTTCAATTTGCATTACTATCCTCAATAATGGTCATGAAACCTTATAAATGGTTGAACCAGGTCATAATATATGTATCTTGTCAGGATTAATGTTCTGGACTGTTTACAAGTTCATAATATAAAATAATAATACAGAACAAGTTTATTTTCACAAAACCGCCAAGCCAAATCCAAGAGTTTATTTTTAACTCATCGAATGAGTCATCCTCATGGTACACAACCGGAATCATTATTAGATAATTTATATCTCTTTAATTTAACTAATAATTTATATTAATAATTCTATATGTTTAAACATATTTCAAACAAACTACCATTCATGAATACAAGTAAACAAATCATGAAACCATGTAAGAAAATGCTTCCAAAACAATTAAATTGACTATCTGAAACCCATCAAAAAGGCCATTAATGAACTTAATAAGGTTATACCATATCAATTACATGTTGATGAGGTTCTGGAATTATTAATTAATGAATCTAAATTTGATCATTCAGGTTGTTAAGAACAATCAAGAACACCTTCGAGTGTAAGGTAAGGGATTCTCTCTCTCACTTTTATTCAAGAATCCGCCCTATCTTGTGTGCTTTTGTTTACAGTTTCTAATGATGGGGTATGTTTTTTCACCTCCCCAATACAGCACTTATAATATATAAATAATTGGATACCCATTTACCTCTCATTAATCCCTCTCAATAACACTCGTTACCATGCCGAAATGTTTGTAAGAGGTTTTTCTCATCTCACTTACAATTCTGTGGGATTTCCATTGTTCACATATTATTTCTTATATGTAGTTTAGGTGTACTTCCAATTGATATATTTTATCATAATTATATTTATATTCATTGTATTCATTGATTTATTTTGGTGGTTTCTAACTTCTGGTCATACGACTCAATTGATTACAATGTGGTAATGAACTTGGTCTCAATTTTCACTTCGTTGAGACATTCTTGGTATTGTGCACCTACTATTTCTTATGTGGTGTACCTAATTCCCATTTGAGATTAATTTTCAATTGAAATTATATTCCATTTAAATTTCCATATTCCCATAAAATGGATATGTTTATTGTCTATGTCGTATACCACTTTACATTCGCTATTTATTTTGAATGTTGTTTTGACTGTGGAAATATAGATGAATCAGTTTCCTTTATTAAATACGGATAATGTAAAGTCATATTGATATTATTTTGAACTATTTATAAATAATTCTTTAAATTTAGATGTATTAGGGGCCCGATACAGCCCCTCGATACATCGGTAGGTCTCATGAGACCAATCAGTTGGAGACCAACCCTTCAAGTTTGCTTCCAAAAAATCAGACGGGTTTCTACCCATATAACTATGCCATTTTTAATGGTATTATGGTTTCATGTGTGAGATACTTGACGTCCATTTAATAAGAATTATCTTTATTCATTATCAGTTATTAATATCCATGAGTGTTTCACTATGAAAAAATATATGGATGCAGTTTCATTCTCAGTTTATTAATGGAGGTAGTGTTTCATTTATTCACCATGCCATTTTGATTACGTAAATTATTTACAATTCAGCTATTATTTATTCATGATTCATCTTTTTTTAACCCTTAATGAGCATTTGAGATCACCCCTTTCATTGTTTACTTTCAACAGGGGATGAAGAGGAGATCGTTTATTGAGTCCTTGTGGATGCAGTCTTTTGTTTTTGTTATGTATTGTATTTTGTATCGTTTTCTAGTATAATTTGAGTTTCACATTTGTATCTTGTTTCTTAAAGACTAATAAAATTATCATTCCTTCGGGATTTTCAATCCTTCTAACCATGACAATATCACAATTAATGCACCGGCTCCATCCTAGTGGGGTCGGGGTGTTATAGTTGGTATCTGAGGAAGTTTAGTAGGAAACATGGAAACTAGAGTATGAAATTTATAACAGGGAAGAATGACCTAAGGTAGTATTTGAGGATAAACAAACAAGAAAGTCCTAGTATTTTGGTAATGTATATATTATTTGGATCTTTCAAGAAATAAATTCATGTCTGGATACGAGTAGGTAGAGGCAGCTCTGGAACATATGTATTTAGGGGTAAAACCCGAAAACCTCACTCGAGCTAGAATTGAACGGGAACTAGTACACGACAATGGGCCTTGATGCACTCTTGGTTACGACACTCCCGAAGGATATTCTTAGGATAAATCAAATTTTATTTACAAGACATTATGAAGGATTGAAATGTAAATTATTCCTCAATGAAACCAGTTTTTTTTTCTAATTGTGGGATTAGCCATGCGTAGGATCCTGAAATATGCTAAGTATTTTGTTAAGTTATGATTATACATTATGATTCATACCCTAATCTAGTGTGTGACATTATTTAGAAATGACGTCTAAAGGAAGAAGGGGAATCAATACTCGAGGGAAATGTAGGGATCTCCCCACTGAGCAAGTCAACATAGTCAATGTTAGAGAAGATCAGATCATGACCATATTGGGACAACTTACTCAAGTTGTTACGAATAACCATTCCACACCTGTGTTGGATCGTTTCATGTGGCGGAAGCCCCCATCTTTTAACAGCACTACTAATCTAGTGGTTGCTGAGCAATGGATTATGTCCCTTGAAAAGATATTCATGGCATTAAGATGCAATGAAAATGAAAAGGTAGTACTGGCAGTATATTTTCTTACGGGTGATGCTGATCAATGGTGGTCCTTGATTCAAAATACCATAGAGGAAGAAGAAATAGAAGATATGTATTAGAGGACTTTTAAGGAAATATTATTCGAAAAATATTTCCCTCATGAGCAACGAATAGAAATGAATAGGAAACTCCTTTTCTTAAAGCAATGGGAAGAAGACAGTGGTGCAGAATATGAGGATGCCTTCACAAGGCTAGCCAGGTATATCGTAGATTACATCCGTGACTTCGAAGAAAATATTGATCATTTATTTGAAGGTCTTAAGCCAATTCTTCAAAGGGAACTGGCTTCTCAAAAAATTTCATCATATGATGGAATTGTATCAAGTTCCATCAAAACAGAGAAGGCATTTTCTAGATCAAATATTTTCAAAGGAAACCAAGATAAGAAGCGATACTCTGATAATAAAGGAAAATTAGAAGCACCAAAGAATAGAAAGGGAACAAAGAAATTCCAATTATGTGAGAAATGTGGGAAGAATCATCTTAGGAAATGATTGAAAGGCATGGGAGTCTGCAAAAACTATGGAGAAAAGGGTCATCGATCTGATGAATGTAAGGGGAAGAAAAAATTCAATGATATTCAATGCTACAATTAAAGAGAGATGGGACAGTATGAAAATGAGTTCCCTAAGCTCCAAGGAAACATAACTTAGAAAAGGCCAAGATATCAATGGAGGTTTTATGCGATTACAAACTCGGAGGTTGAAGTTCCTAATGATGTGGTGGTAGGTACTGTAATTGTTTCCTCAAACTTATAAAACACTTTATTTGATTTTGTATCATCGCATTCAATTATATATTCTCAGTTTTTCAAGAAAATTAGATATGTACAATTAGATTTAATAAAGGAGTTGTCAGTCAAAACTTTTGGGGGATGTATCATTACAACAAAGGCATGTCGAATAGTCCCACTCTAGACACCAAAACACGCTTTAGTTTCAAACCTTGTAATCATACCAATTAATGACTTTGATATAATTCATGGTATGAATAGGTTGTCAAATTATGATGCGAAGATTTATTGTAAAAATAAGGAAGTTACAATTATTGAAAATGGTGTAGAATCCATTGTCTTTATGGTAGAAAGTTCGCCACTTGATTCTTATCTAGAACCACCCCTAATAGCTCTACTGAATGAAATACTTGGATAGGAAGATAAACCAATATCTATGGGCAAGGAAAGAAATCTTCAAATTGAATATGTGCACATAATGCAAGGGTATATTGATGCATTTCGAGAGGATTTTCCTGGACATCCTCCAGAGCGACAAGTTGAGTTCTCTATTGATTTAATTCCTAGTGAAAGACCTATATCAAAGACTCCCTACAGAATGTCCACTGTGGAATTAGAAGAGCTAAAGAGGCAACTAGAATAATTGAGTGAAAAAGGATTTATTCAACCTAGTGTTTCTCCATGGGGAGCCCCTGTCCTCTTTGTCAAGAAGAAAGATGGATCCATGAGGCTTTACATTGATTACAGGGAAATCAATGCTATTACAATAAAGAATAAGTATCCTCTACCCTATATTAATGATTTATTTGATCAACTTCAGGGAGATAAATACTTTTTGAAGATTGACCTTTGATCCGAATATCATCAGTTGTGTGTAAGGAAGGAAGATATTCCTAAGACAATATTTCGAACCAGGTATGGGAATTATTAGTTTATAGTGATGACTTTTGGACTGACAAATTCACCATCCGTGTTCATGGATTTAATGAATATATTTTTCAAGTAATATCTTGATAAATGTTTTGTGGTATTAATTGATGATATCCTAGTATACTCAAAAATCATTGAAGACCATTAGAATCACATGCGGATTGTTCTGAGAACTCTTAGAAGAAATAAATTATATGGGAAGTTTAGAAAGTGTGAATTATGTCTTAAATAAGTTTCTTTTCTAGGCCATATTGTCTCTAAGGATGGAATCCTAGTTGACCCTGCAATGACAAATACAATCCAAGATTGGCCCATGCGAACAAACATAACCGAGGTATGCAGTTTTATTGGCTTAGCAAGTTACTATCAGCGTTTCGTTCAGAATTTTTCCAGTCTGTCTAACCCTCTAACCAAGCTCACACGTAAAGGAGTTATTTTTGGGTGGAAAATAGAATGTACAGAATGATTTGAAGAATTGAAAAGAAGATTGGTCAATGCTCCAATTTTGAACCTTCTTTCCAAAAGTGGAGGATTTATAATATACAGCGATGCATCAATGAATGGGTTGGGCTACGTACTTATGCAAAATGATAAAGTCATTGCTTATGCATCAAGACAGTTAAAGACTCATGAGAAAAATTATCCAACTGATGATCTTGAGTTAGCAGTCGTAATCTTTGCTCTGAAAATATGGAGGTTTTATCTATACGAAGAGAGATGTGAGATTTATACAGACCAAAAGAGTTTTAAATACATTTTCACACAAAAATAACTCAACATGAGGCAAAGGAGATGTATTGAGTTACTCAAAGATTACAGTTGTTCAATACACTACCACTCGGGAAAGGTGAATAAGGTGGAAGATGCATTAAGCAGGAAAGATCATGGACTTCTGACTCGAATGAGGATTGAGAGAGTTACTATATTTTTGGATCAACTAAAGATGTAAATGGGAATTGTGTAGGAAAGGGGAACATCATTCCTCTTTCAAATGATTTCAAAACCATATTTATTAGAGAAGATAAAAATCTCTCAATCTGATGATGAAAATATGCACAAGAAAATTAATGTTTTCAAGGATGGGTGACTGGCTGACTTTGTGTATGAAGAGGGAGTTCTAAAATTTGGGAAGAGGTTATGCGTTCCATCAGTACCTGAGCTAAAAAGGGAACTATTAGATGATGCTCATAGCTCAAATTTCTCTATACACTCGGGTAACACCAAGATGTATAGAGATCTGAAGTTGTATTTTTGGTGGGATAATATGAAGCGGGAAATTGATGACTACGTGTCAAGATGTCTAGTTTGTCAGTAAATGAAGGCAGAGAGACATCATCCCAATGGAGTGATTAAACCTCTACCTATTCCTATGTGGAAGTGGGATAACATTATGATGGATTTTGTAATCGGACTACTAAGGACGCCTAGAAGGAATGATGCAATATGGGTAATTGTTGATCATCTCACAAAATTGGCACATTTCCTTCCAATAAGAGAGTATTTACCACATGAGCACGTAGAAAGACTTTATATTAATGATGTTGTAATACTTCATGGTGTACCTCTAATGATTGTGTCTGATCGAGATCCCAGGTTTACATGAAAATTCTGGAAATGTCTCTAAAAAGCATTGAATACTGATCTTCGTATGAGTACTGCTTATCAACCCCAAATCGATGGATAGTCTAAAAGGACTATTCCAACTTTAGAAGTCATGTCAAGGTCATGATCTCTTTACTTCCTAGGTATGTGGGATCAATACTTGCCTTTGGTGAAGTTTTACTACAACAATAGTTTCCATTCTTGTATTCAAATGGCTCCATATGAAGCATTATATGGAAAGAGATGTCGAACTCCAATTTTTTTGGGATGATGTTGGTGAGAGGAAATATATAGGCCTAGAACTTATTGAAGAGACCAAGACAAATGTGAAGAAAATACAAGCCCAAATTAAAGCAGCACAAAGTGGGCAGAAGAGTTATGTTGAAAACCAGAGAAGGGATTTGGAATTCCAAGTGGTAGATCATGTATTTCTAAAAGTATCTCCATTGAAGGGTGTCTTAAGGTTTAGTAAGAAAGGGAAACTTAGCCCCAGGTACATTGGACCATTGGAAATTCTGGAAATAATCGAAGTTGTAGCTTACCGTATAGCGATGCCACCAAATCTCTCCAGAGTTCATGATGTGTTCCACATGTCATTGTTAAAGAAATAAATGCCAGAACCAACACATGAACTCACATATGAAGAAATAGAAACGGAACCTGACTTGTCACACTGTGAAAACCCTATTGGGATTCTTCACACAAGGGAGCATGTATTGAGAAATCGGACAACTCGTCTAGTAAAGGTTCTTTGGAGGAACCAGAATATGGAGGAAGAAACATGGGAACCTAAAGATGTTATGAAGAATAACTACCCAAATATTTTTGGTGGGCTTTGTACATAAAATATTGAGGATGAAATTTCTGAAGGAGAGAATAATGTAGCACCCCAAACATTATATGGTATGCTTCTCTTAAATAGTTTGTACTCATTAGATAGCCTGTATTTCATGAATCAATGAGCCTCTATGGAAAAAAATATGGTTACTTATAGGAGATATCCATAACCTAGCCATTAAACTTAAATTTTTCAGCTCTGTGATTTGAATTTTAAAAATCTGACATACACAGTTGTGTTCAGGATGATATTTAGAGTCTGATAGAATAAACTTAATTTTTAGTGAATAGTAACCTACAATTATGAATATTAACTTACCCTTATAAATATTAATATGAATCTTATGAATTGTATTTATTCCCTTGAGTGTATAAATGAATTTTCACAACATAAAAATGACGATAAGTATTTTTAAGTGTTTAAATATTTTTATTAAATAATGATTTAATTAAAAATTTAATTAATCATATTTAGAAAATTATTTTTGAAAAATTGAATTCATTTTTGGCTTCTACACATCAAAAAATGGTTATGGTGAATTTTTGGGATTTTTCTGAAATACTTGAATTTTTGATGAATAGTAAAATCTGATAATTCACGATAAATGCTAAGTAATGGATTAATTGAGTCATCAATGATGATCTGCTGATTTAGGCCCAATTTATTCGGATTCACATGCATATATTACTTTTCTTGGTCATTGAATACTAACTATTGGTTGTCCTCGTAGGAAATAATAAATCAATGATTATAATATTAAGAAAACTTCTCTCTTCTCCACTATAAAAACCCCCCTTCACTCCCTCTTCTCTTCACTCCTATCAAGCCATGTTCTGTGTCAATATTCTGCCCAAATCACTCCCTAAGATCCTAACCCACTTCCAAAAGCTCCTAGATTCTTCAGAATACCAAAACCTCTCCCCTTAAGTGGTTCTCAAAGGAGGAAGTCTCAAGAGGTAAATTCCTCTTTCCAGTTCCTTCATTTATTTTAAGTTCCTTTATTTCTGTTCTCCCTTATCACCTCCCCTCATCCAAATTCCATGATAATTCCAGTACCTTACATGTACTGGATTTCCATTTTTATAATAGAATATTTCGTCATAATATTTATTTTTCCCCTCCTTTTATACAATAAATACAAACACCATCAGAGATGTGTAAATTTGTCACACTCAAGGAAGACGGGTTTTCAATTTGCATTACTATCTTCAATAATGGTCATGAAACCTTATCAATGGTTGAACCAGGTCATAGTATATGTATTTTATCCTGATTAATGTACTGTAATATGTAAACGTTCATAATATATAATAATAATACAACACATGTCTATTGTGCACAAAACCGCCAAGCCAAATCCAAGAGTTTATTTTTAACTCATCAAATGAGTCATCCTCATGGTACATAACCATAATCATTATAAAATCATTTATATATATTTAACATAAATAATAATTTATATTAAAAATTCTATATGTTTAACCATATTTCATACAAACTACCATTCATGAATACAAGTAAACAAATCATGAAACCAAGTAAGAAAATGCTTCCAAAACAATAAAATTGAATCTCTTAAACCCATCAAAAAGGCCATTAATGAACTTAATACGGTTATAACATATCAATTAAATGTTGATGTTGTTATGTAATTATTAATTAATTAATATAAATTTTATTATTCAGGTCGTTAAGAACAATCAAGAACACCTTCGAGCGTAAGGTAGGGGATTCTCTCTCACACTTTTATTCAAGAATCCACCCTATCTTGTGTGCTTTTGTTTTTAGTTTCTAATGATGGGGTATGTATTTTCACCTCCCACATACTGACCTTATAACATATAAATAATGTTATACCACTTTAAATCTCATTAATCCCTCTCAATAGCACTCATTACCATGCCGAAATGTTTGTAAGAGGTTTTTCTCATCTCACTTACAATTCTGTGAGATCTCCATTGTTAACCTCTTATTTCTTATATGTAGTATAGGTGTTCTTCCACTTAATATATGTTATAATTATTCTCTTTATATTCATGGTATTATTTGATTTATTTTGGTGGTTACTAACTTCTGGTCATATGATTCAACTGATTACATCGTGGTGACGAGCTTGGTCTCAATTTTCACTTCATTGTGACTTTCTTGGTATTTTACACCTACTTTTTCTTATGTGGTGTAACTAATGCCGATTTGAGATTAATTTTCAATTGAAATTATATTCCATTTATATTTCCATATTCTCATAACATGGGTATGATTATTGTCTAATCCGTATACCACTTTACGTACGGTATTTATTTTGAATGTTGTCTTGACTGTGGAAATATTGATGAATCTATATCCTCTATTCAATACGGATAATGTAAAGTCATATTGATCTTATTTTGAACTATGTATAAATAATGATTTGGATGCTGAGGTGGGTGGGGCCTACTACAACCCCTCGATGCATCAGCAGGTCTCATGAGACAAATCAGTTGGTGACAAACCCTTCGAGTTTGTTTCCAAAAATTCATACGGGTTTCAACTCATAGAACTAAACAATTTTTAATGGTATTATGGTTTCATTTTTAAGATACATGACTTCCAATTAATAAGAATTCTCTTTATTCATTATTATTTATTACTATAGATGATTTTTTCACTATGAAAAAATCTATGGATGCAGTTTCATTCTCAGTTAATTAATGGCGTGAGTTTTTCATTTATTCACCATTCCATTTTGATTACATCAATTATTTACAATTCAACTATTATTGATTCATTCCTCCGCTATTTGTAACCCTTACTGAGCGTTTGAGCTCACCCCTTTCATTGGTTACTTTCAATAGGTCATGAAGAGGAGACCGTTTATTGAGTCCTTGTGGATACAGTCTTTAGTTTTTGTTATGTATTGTATTTTGTAAAATTTTCTATTATAATTTGAGTTTCACATTTGTATCTAGTTTCTTCAAGACTAATAAACTGATCGTTCATTCGTGATTTTCATTCCTTCTAACCAAGATAATATCACAAGTAATGCACCATCTCTATCCTAGTGGGGTCGGGGTGTAACAATTGGGGCCAATTGAGGCCAATTGAGCCAATTAATGACATTTTAGACCAACTAAGGCCAATTTGGCCAATTTGGCTAATTGAGCCCAATTGAGGCCAATGGAGACCAATTGAGGCCAATTGAGACCAATTGAGGCTAGTTGAGGCCAATTGAGGCCCTGTGAGGCCAATTGAGGTCTATTGCGGTGAATTGAGGCCAATTGAGGCCAATTGAGTCCAATTTTGGCCAATTGAGTCCAATTGTGGCCAATTGTGTCCAATTAAGCCAATTGAAGCCAATTACGGCCAACTGAAGCGAATTTGGATAATTGCCGCCAATTGAGATCAATTGAGGACAATTGAGTTCAATTTGGACAATTAGGCCGATTTAGGCCAATTAAGGGCAATTATGCCAATTGAATCCAATTAAGTCAATTAGGCTAATTAGGAAAATTGAGGCCAATTGAGGCCAATTAAGCCAATTGATCCCAATTGAGTCAAATTGATCCCAATTAGGGAAATTAGAACAATTGAGGCAAATTGATCCCAATTAGGACAATTAGATAAATAGAGGCCAATTTAGTCCAATTGAGGCCATTTGAGATCAATTGAGTCCAATTCAGGCGAATTGAGGCCAATTGCGACCAATTTGGCCAGTTAAGGCCAATTAAGGCTTATTGAGGCCATTTGGGGCTAATTGAGGGAAATTGGACCAATTGATGCTAATTTAGGGTAATTGAGGCCAATTAGGACAATTGAGGCCAATCAGGCCAATTCAGGCTAATTAAGGTCAATTGGGGCCAATTTGGCCAATTGAGGTCAATTCATCCAATTAAGGCCAATTGAGTCCAGTTGAGACCAATTAGTCCAATTAGGACAATTGGGGAAAATTGATGCCAATTGAGGCCAATTAGGCCAATTGAGACCGATTGAGGCCAATTGAGGCCAGTTGAGACCAATTATGGCGACTTGAGGCCAATTGTGACCAATTAGGGCCCATTGAGGCCAATTGAGGCCAATTCGGCTAATTGAGGCCAATTGAGGCCAATTAGGCCAATTGGGGACAAATGAGGCCAATTAGGCCAATTAAGGCCAATTAGGACAATTGGGGCCAATTGAGATGAAATGAGGCTAATTACGCAACTGTAACCAATTCAACCAATTGAGGCCAATTAGTTAAATCATGCCAATTCAGTCAAATTAGGCCAATTTTGTCTAATTGAGGTAACTGAGCGCAATTGAGCCCAATTAGTCAAATTGAGGCCAATTGGGGCCAATTAAGGCCAAATAAGACCAATTGACACGAATTGAGGCCAATTGAGAACAATTGAGGCTAAATAGGACGATTGAGGCCAATTGAGGCCAATTAGGCCAATTGAGGCCTATTTGGCCAATCATGCTAATTGAGGCTAATTGAGGCCATTTTGACCAATTGAGGCTAATTGATGCCAATTCAGCCAATTAGTCCAATTGAGGAAAATTGAGGGGAATTGAGGCCAATTAGACCAAATAGGCCACAATTGCCCACAATTGGCCCCAATTCCAAAAATTTGGCTCAATTGGCCTCAATTAGCATCCATTGGCCTCAATTGGCCTCAATTGGCCTAATTGGATCAATCAGCCTCAATTGGCCTCAATTGATATAATTGACCTAATTGGTCTCAGTTGACCTCAGTTGGCTTCAATTGGGCTAATTTGCCACAATTGACCTAATTGGCCTAATTAGCCTCAATAGGCCTCAATTGGGCTTCATTGGCCCAATTGCCCTCAAATGACCTTGATTGGCCTCAATTGGCCTCGATGGATCTAATTGGACTAATTGTACTCAATTGGACAAATTTTCCTCATTGGCCTCAGTTGGCCTAATTGGGCCTAATTGGCCTCAATTTCCATCAATTGGCCTTAATTGGCTTAATTTGTCTAATTGGCCTATGTTGGCTCAATTGGTCTAATTGGCCTAATCCGGCTTAATTGGCCTCAATTTATCTATTTGGAATAATTTGCCTCAATTTCCCTCAATTGGAGGAATTTCCCTCAATTGTCCTAATTGGCCTCAATCAGCCCCAGCAGGCCTCAATTGGCATAATTGGCATAATTGGCCTCAATTGGCCAGATTGGCCTCAATTAACCGCAATGGGCCCCAGTGGCCCCAATTGACATCAATTGGCTAAATTGGCCTCAATTGGCTTTATTGGCCCCAATTGGACTCAAGTGGCCTAATTAGCCTTATTGGCCTCAATTGTCCTCAATTGGCATTAATTTTCCCAATTGGCCTAACTGACCACAATTTTCCACAATTTTCCATAATTGGCCTCAATTGGCCTCAATTGGCCTCAATTTGCATAATTATCTTAATTGGCTTAATTGATCTCAATTGGCCTAATTGACCACAATTCGACTAAATTGTCCTAAATTGGACTCAATTAGTCTAAATTGACTTAATTGGTGTCAATTGGAATCAATTGGACACAATTGGCCTAAATTGTCCTAATTGGCCTCAATTGGCCTCAATTGGACTCAATTGGTCATAATTGGCCTCAATTTCTCTAATTGGCCTCAATTGGATTCTATTAGCCTCAATTGGCCTAATTGTCCTAATTGGTCTCAATTTTCCTCAATTGGCCTCATTGACCTCAATTGACCTAATTTTCCAAATTGACCCCAATTTTTCTCAGTTGGTTTCAGTTGGCCTAATTGGCCTCAATTGGACACAATTGGCCTCAAGTGGTTTCAATTTACCTCAATTGGTCTGAATTGGCCTCAATTGGCCTAGCAGGCCTCAATTGGCCTCAATAAGACTAATATGCCTAATTGGCCTCAAAAGGCCTCAATTGGCCTAATTGGCCTCAATTGGACTCAATTGGCCTCAATTTCCTTCAATTGGTCTCAATTTTCCCAATTGGCCTCTATTGGCATCAATTTTCCTCATTTAGCCTAAATGACCTCAATTGGCCTCGATTCACCTAATTAGGATTAATTGGCCTTAATTAGCTTAGTTGGCCTCATTTGGCCTTAATCAGACTCAATTGGACTAATTGGCCTCAATAGGGATCAATTGACCTAATTGGCATTATTGGACTCAATTGGCCTCAATTGGATTCAATTGGGTAATTGGCTTCAATTGGCCTAACTGGCCTGAATTGGCATAACTGGCCTTATGGGGCATCAATTGACCTTAATTGGCCTCATGTGGCCTCAATTGGCCTCAATTGGCCTCATTGGCCTCAATTGGCCATAATTGGACTCATTTGGCCTGAATTGTCCTCAATTTTTTGAATTAGCCTCAATTGGCCTAATATGCCTCAATTGTCCTCGATTGGCCACTATTGGCCTCAATTGGCCTAATTGGCCCAATTGGCATCAAATAGCCTAATTGGCCTAATTGGCATCAATTGGACTCAATTGGCCTCAATTGGCCTGGATTGGCCTAATTGCCAAATTGGCCTCAATTGGTCTTAACTAGCCACAATTAGCCTCAATTGGCACCAATTTGTCTAATTGGCCCCAATTGGCCTCAATTGGCAGCAATTGGCCTAAATTGGCCTCAATTGGCCTCAACTGGCCTAATTGGAATCAATTTTCTTCAATTGCACTCAATTGCCCTAATGGGCTCAATTGGCCTTACTTCACTCAATTGGCCTCAATTGGTCCTAGTTGACCAAACTATCCCCAATTGGCCTCAGTTGTCCTCAATTGGTCTCAATTGATCTAATTAGCCTAATTGTACACAATTGGCATCAATTGGTCTAATTGGTCTCAATTTTCCTCAATTGGCCTAATTGGCCTCAATTGGTCTCAATTAGAGTCAATTGGCCAAATTGGCCAAATTGCCATCAATTGACCTCAATTGGTCTCATTGGGCCTCAATTGGCCTCAATTGGACTCAATTGTCCTCAATTAGCCTTAATTGTCTTCAATTGGTTTCAATAGGCATAATTGGCCTAATTGGGAAGAATTGGCCTCAATTGGCCTAATTGGCATCAATTGGTCTCAATTGGCCTCAATTAGCTTCAATTGGCCTAATTGGCCTCAATTGATGTGAAGAGTCCTAATTGGCCTCAATTGGCCTCAATTGGTCTTAACTGGTCTCAATTGGCCTCAATTGGCCGAATTGGCCTCAATTGGTGTCAATTGGCCTCAATTGGCCTCAATTGTCCTCAATTAACCTCAACTTGGATAATTGGCCTAGTTGGTCTCAATTGGCCTAATTGGCCTCAATTCCCTTTAATTCACTTCAATTTTCATAATTAGATTAATTGGCCTCAATTGGCCTCAATTTTCCCCAATGGGCTTAATTGGCCCCAATTGGCCTCAATTGTCCTCAATTGGCATCAATTAGCTCAATTAACCTAATTGGCTACAGTTGGCCTTAATTGGCCTCAGTTAGCCTAATTGATCCAATTCGACATAGTTGGCCTAAATTGGCCTCAATTAGCCTAATTGGACAAAATTGGCCTTTAGTCTAATTGGAAAAAATAGGCCTCAATTGACTTAATTTGCCTAATTGGCCTCAATTTGCCGAATTAGACTAGTTGACCACAATTGGCCTTAATTGGCCTCATTGGTATCAATTGGCCTCAATTGGCCTCAATTGGCATTAATTGGACTCAATTGACCTAATTGGACTCAATTGGCCTCAATACGCCTAATTCGTCTAATTGGCCAAATTGGCCTTAATTGGACCCAATTGGCCTTAATTGGGCTCAATTTTTCTAATTGGCATCAATTGACATCATTTTTCCAAGTTGGCCTCAATTGTCCATAATTCACCTAATTGTCCAAATTGGGCTTAATAGGCCTCAATTCGCCGAATTGGCCTAATTGGATTGGCCTCAATTGGCCTCAATTCACCTAACTGGCCTCAATTGGAAAAATTGGCGTTACTTGACCTCAATTTGCCCAATTGGCCTCAATTTGCCTCATCTGGATGAATTGGCCTCAATTGGCCTCATTGGACTAATTGACGTCGATCGGCCTCAATTGGCCTCGGTTGGATTAAGTGACCTAATTGGAATAATAGGCCAAAATTGACCTAATTTGTCTCAATTGGCCTAATTGGCCTCAAGTGCCCTCAATTTACCTTATTTCATTTAATTTTACAAATTGGCCTCAATGGATGAATTGACCTCAATAGTCTAATTGGCCAAATTGGCATCAAATGACCAAATTGGCCTAATTGGGCTCAATGAAAAAAATTCCCTCAATGGCCTAATTAGCCTAATTGGCCGAATTGGCCTCAAAAGCCTAATTGCCATATTTGGACTAATTGGCCCCAATTGTCCCAATTGGCATATTTTTTCTAATTGACCTAATGGGTCTCCATGGTCAAATAGGCCATAATGTCCTAATTAGCCTAATTTTCTGAATTGGCTCAATGGTTTAATTGGCTTCAATTGGCCTCGATTCACCTAATTGGCCTCAATTGGTCTCAATTAGAATAATTGGCCTAATTGGCCTCAAATGACCTCAATTCACCTAATTGGCCTAATTGGCCTCAATTGGTCTCAATTGGCTGAATTTATCTCAATTGGCCTCACATGGCCTCAATTCGCCTAATTAGCCAAATTTGCCTCATTTGGCCACAATTGGCCTCAATTGACCTAAATTTTCCTAATTGTCCTCAATTTTCCTCAATTGGTATAATTGGCCTCAATTGGCCCCAATTGGCCTCAATTTTTCAAATTTGCCTAATTTGCCTCAATTGGCTCAATTGGCCTTAATTGTCCTAACTAGCCTCAATTGGCCTAAATGGCCTCAATTGACCTCAATTTGGGTCATTGTACTTAATTAGCCTCAATTGGCCTAATTGGACTCAAATAGCCTCAACTAGCCTAATTGGCATTAAATGGGCCCAATTTTCCTAATTGGCCTTAGTTGGACTAATTGGCCTCAATTGGCCTCAATTGGCCTGAATTGTGCTCAATTGGCCTAATTGACCCCAATTAACCTAATTGGCCAAATTAGCCTCAATTGGTCTCAATTGGCAACAATTTGGCTCAATTTTCCTAAATTGTCCTTATTGGCCTCAATTGGCCTCAACTAGCCTAAATTGGCCCGATTGACCTCAATTAGTCTCAATTAGTCTTAATTAGCATCAATTGGTCTCATTTGGCCTAATTTGGCTTTATTTGGCCTTATTTGGCCTCAATTGGCCTCAATTGGCCTCAATTGGCCTCAATTGGCCTCAATTAGCCTCAGTTGGTCTTAATTAGCCTTAATTGACCTAATTCACCTCAATTGTCCTCAGTTGGAGTAAACTGGCCTAATTTTGGTTCAATAGGCCTCAATTTCCATCAATTGACCTCAATTGGCATAATTGGCCTCAATTATCCAAAATTGGCCAAATTGGAATAATTGGCCTCAATTGGCCCAATTGGCCTCAATTGACCTTATTTTTCCTAATTGGCCTTAGTTGGCCTAATTGCACTAATGAAGTCAATTGACCTCAATTGGCCACAATTGGAATCAAATGGTCGTAATTGTTCTCAATTGGCCTAATTAGCCTCAATTGGCCTCAATTAGCCTCAAATGGCCTAATTAGCCCCAATTGGCCTCATTTTGGCCTCAGTTGGACTCATTTGGCCTAATTGGGCTGAATTGGCTTGAATTGGGCTAATTGACCTCTATTGGCCAAATTTCCCTAATTGGACTCAACTGGTCTCAATTGGCCTCAATTGGACTCAATTCGTCTAATAAGCCAAATAGGCTTAAATTGACCTCAATTAGCTTCAATTGACCTATTTATTCTACTTGGTCTTAATTGGGCTCAATTGCCCTCAATTTGCCTAATTGGTCTCAATTGGCCTCATTGACCTCAATTGACCTAAATTTTCCAAATTAGCATTAGTTGGAATCAATTTGATTATTTGGCCTCAATTGGCCTAATTGGACTAATTGGTCTCAATTGGCCTCAATTGGATTTATTGACTTAATAGGCATAATAGTCCACAATTGACCAAATTGTCCACAATTGGACTGATTTTCCTCAAATGGCCTTAATTTTCCTAATTGAATTTAGTTGGCCTAATTGGCCTAATTGGCCTAAATGGCCTAATTCACCCCAATGGTCGAATTGGCCGAATTGGAATCAATTAACCTAATTGGCCTCCATTGGAATAATTAGATAGAAATAATTAGCCTCAATTAGCCTTAATGTTCCTAATTACGTTTAATTGGACTAATTGTCCTAATTGGCCTCAATGGACGAATTGGTCTCAATGGCCTAATTGGCCGAATTGGACGAATTGGCATCAACTGACCTAATTGGCCTCAATTGGCATAATTAGCCTCAATTGGCCTCAATTTTACTAATGGGTCTTAGCTTTTCTAATTGGCCTAATTTATCTCGATGGATAAATTGGCCTCAGTGGTCTAATTGGCCTAGTTGACTTAATTTGATGAATTGGCCTCAATTTTCATAATTAGCCTAATTGGCCTCAATTGTCATAAATTTTCTTAATTGGATTTAATTGGCCTACTTGGCCTAATTGGCCTAGTGGATGTCAATGGCCGAATTGGCCACAATGTCCTAATTGGAATAATCGGTCACATTGGCCTCAATGGATTAATTTGTCTAATTTGCTTGATTGGCCTCAATTGGCATGGATTGGCCAAAATTGGCCTCAATTAACATAATTTTCCTCAATTGGCCTCAACTGGTCTCAATTTGCCTAATTGGACTAATTTTCCTCAATTGACCTAACTGGCCTCAATAGACCTCAAATCATCTAATTTGCCTAATTGGCCTCAATTGGCATCAATTGACTGAATTTTCCTCAATTGGCCTCAATGCGCTTCACATGGCCTCAATTCCCCTAATTTTCGAAATTGGCCTCAATTGACATCAATTCGACCAATTGGCCTAATTAGCCTCAATTTGCCTTAATTTCCATAATTAGCCTCAATTGGCCTAAATAGCCTCAATTGACCGCAATTTGCCTAAATGGCCTCAAATGAATTCAGTTGGACGAATTTGCCTCAATTGACATAATTGGCCTTAATTTTCTTAATTGGCCTCAGTTTGGCTAATTGGCCTGATTTGCTTCAATTGGCCTTAATTGGCCTCAACTGGCCTCAATTGGCATCAATTGGTCTAATGGGTTTAATTGGCCTCAATTGGCCTCAATTGGCCTCAATTGTATTCAATTGGATTCAATCAGCCTACATTGACCTAATTGGCCTCAATTGAACTCAATTGGCCTCAGTCGGCCTCATTTGGCCTAATTGGCCTCAATTGGCCTCGATTGGCCCCAACTGTCCTTAGTTGGCCTCAATTGGTGTCAATTGGCCCAATTGGCCTCAATTGTACTCAATTGGACTCAATTGGCCTCAATTAGAATAATTGGCCCCAATTTTCCTCAATTTGAATAATTTTTCGAATTGGGATTTATTGGACTCAATTGGCCTCAATTTTTCTAATGGAACTCAGTTGGCCTAGTTGGCTCAATTGACCTCAATTAATCTCAATTGGCATCAATTGCCCTCAATTTGCCTATATTTTTCTCAATTGGCCTAAAGTGGCCTCACTTTTCCTAACTGGATTCAATTGGCTTTAATTGGCCTAATTTGGCATTATTGGCCTCAATTGGCCTCAATTGTCCACAAATTGCCTCAATTGGACACAATTGTCCTAAATTGGCCTAATTGGACTCAATTGGCCTCAATTGGTCTCAATTGGCCTCAATTAGGTTCAATTGTCATATTTGGAATCAATTGGCCTAATTGGCCGAATTGGCCTCAATTGGCCTCAATTGGCAAATTGGCCAAATTGTCCTAAATTAGCCTAAATTGGTCTAATTGGCCTCATTTGGCCTTTGTTGGCCTCAATTGTCCTCAATTGGCCTCAATTGGCCTCAAATAGCACAATTTTCCTAATTGGCCTTAATTGGCCTCAATTGGCCTAAATTGTCCTCGATTGGCCAAATTGGTCTAATTAGACACAATTGGCATCAATTGGTCTCAATTGGTCAAATTAGCCTCAATTGGACTAATTGGACTCATTGGCATCAATTGGATTCAATTCGATTCAATTGGATGAATTGGACTAATTGACATGAATTGTCCTCAACTGACCTAATTGGCCATAATTAGACTATTGGCCTCAATTGGCCTTAATTGACCTCAATTGTCCAAATTGGCCTAATTGGCCCCAATTGAACTAATTGACCTAATTGGACTTATGGGACTCAATTAGACTCAATTTCCCTAAATTATAATAATTTTCCAAATTATCCATAATTTTATTTAATTATTCTTAAAAGGTCGCAATTCGCCTAATTGGCCTAATCGGCCTCGATTTAACAAATTTGATCAATTGGCCAAATTGACCTCAATTTCCCAAATGAGCCTCAATTGGCTCAATTGACCTTAATCGGAATAAATTGGCCTAATTGGACTAATTGGCCCCAATTGGACTCAATTGGATTTCATTGTCTTAATTTCCCATATTGGCATAATTGGCCATAATTGGCCTTAATAGCCTAATGGGCCTCAATTTGCCTCAATTTTCCTAATTGGTTCTAATTGGCCTAATTGGCCTAATTCTCCCAATTAAACTCAATGGAAAAATTGGATGAAAGAGAATCAATTGACCTAACTGGCCTTAAGTGGCCTAATTGGACTCAATTTTCCTAATTGGCCTTAATTGGCCTAATTGCCCTAATTGGCGTAATTGGACACAATGACTGAATATTCCTCAATGGATGAATTTTCATAAATGGATGAATTTTTATCAATGGATTAATTGTCCTAATTGGCCTAATTGTCCTAATTGGCCTAATGTTCAGAATTTTTCTCAGTGGCCTAATTGGACTATTTGGCCTCAATTGGCCTCAATTTACCTAATTGGATTTAATTGGCCTAATTGGATTAATTGGACTAGTGGGTCTCAATTGAAGAAGTGGCATCAATGTCCTAATTGCCCTAATTTTCTAAATTGGACTCAGTGGCCCAATTAGCCAAATTTTTTTAATTGGACTCAATTTGCTTGAATTGTCCTCAATTGGCCCCAATTCTTCTAATTAGCCTCAATTGGCCTCAATTGGTCTCAGTTGGTCTAAATTGGAATAGTTGACAACAATTGACCATAATTTGCATAATTGGATTAATTGGCCTCAATTGTCATCAATTGGTCTTGTTTACCAAAATTAGCCTCAATTGTCCTCACATGGCCTTAGTTCATCTAATTGTCCTAATTGGCATTAGTTGGCCTCAATTGGATTACTCGGACTTAGTTGAACTCAACTTTACTAACTCACCTCAATTTTCCGTTATAGTCCAAATTGGTCTCAATTGGCCTCAACTCACCAAATTGGCCTCAATTGGCCTCAATTGACCTAATTACCCTCTATTGGCCTATATGGAATCAATTGAACATAAATTTACTAATTGGGTCGATTTGAATCAATTGGATTAGTTGGCCTAAATTCACCTTAATTGGCCTAGTGGGCATCAATTAGCCTCAATTTTTCCAAATAGGTCTCCACTTTCTTAATTAGCCACAGTTGGCCTAATTGGCCTGAGTTGGCCTTAATTAGCCTAATTGGCCACAATTGGACATAATTGGCCTCAATTGGCCTTAATTATCCTCATTTGGCCTCAATTTCCCTATGTTGGCCTCAATTGGCCTGAGTTGGTCTCAATTGAATAATTGAACACCATTGGACTAATTCGAATAAATGGCATAATTCCCCTCAATTGGCCTCAATTGGCCTCAATTGGCCACAATTGGCACCAATAATCTAAATTGGCCTCAATTAGACTCAACTGGACTCAATTGGAATATTGGGTCTCAATTGCCCTAAATTAAACTAATTAGTCTTATTGGACTCAATTGGCTTCAATTAGCATAATTGGCCTCAATTTCCTTAATTGGCGTCAGTTGGCATAATTAGTCTCAGTTCGCCTAATTGGCCTAATAGGCCACACTTGACATCATTTGGCCTCAATGGGGCTCAAATGGCCTCAATTGGACTCAATTGACCTCAAATGGCCTCAATTGGCCTTAAGAGGCCTAATTGGCCTCAATTAGCCTCAAGTTGCCCAATTAGCCTCAACTGGCCTAAATGGTCTAATTGGACTCAATTGGCCTCAATTGGCCAAAATTGGCCTAATTGGCCATGATAGGCCAAATTATCATCAATTGGTCTCAATTGGAATGAATTTTCCTAATTGTCCATAATTGGCCACAACTGGACTAATTAGCCTCAATCTATCTGAATTTGTCTCAATTTCCCTCAATTGTCTTAATTCATCTCAATTGGCCTCAATTTCCCTCAATTGGACTCAATTTCTCTCAATTGGCCTAATTGGCCTCAATTGGCCTAATTGTCCAAATTGTCCTAATTCACCTCAATTAGCTACAATTTTCCTTAATTGGCCTTAATTGGAGTCAATTGAAATCAATTGGACATTTTTGCAAGATAAATAGAACATATTATATATCAAAAGAGAGGAAATTTAATTACAACACAATCACCTAAGTGTGAAACCATGACCCGAAGGCCAATAACAACAACAACCTGAAAAGAAGTTGAATCCAAGGAAAGAACTAGGAATACCAAACAAGAGCTGATGAAACCCGTAATCACAATGCTGAAAAAGAGATGACGTCACATGGATGAATAAGATTCGGTAAACCTAGTAGTCACAGCATTGAACAAGTGCCCATGAGCAGTCAAAGTGCCCAATAAGAGCCTACATCATGGTGCTGAACAAAAGATGGCGAACTGAGTTGTCATAGTGCCGAACAAGAGCTGACGAAGTAGTCACAACACCAAAAAATATCCAACTAATTTTTCACAATGCCTAACTAGTGCCAGAAGCAGTCATAGCACTGAAGAAGATTTGGAATATCAGTTCTGAACAAGAGCTGGAGAACCCAGTATTCATAGCACCGAACAATAGTTATGAAGCAGTCAATGTGCCGAAGAAGAGCTGATGGACCCATAAATCAAATATCTGTCCAAGATCCAAAAAAATCAGTAGTCATATCATTGAACAAGAGCTGATGTCATAGTTTCGAACAAGATCCAACGAACCTAGCAGTCATAGTGCCAAACAAGAGTCGATGTACCTTAAAAAAGTGTTTAACCAGAGGTGATGAACCAAGTAGTCACATCACTAAATAAGATCTGATGAACCCATAAGCCACAACACCAAACAAAATCTAACTAACTAGTGTCGAAAAAGAGCTGACAAACCCACCATTCATAGCACTGAGTCACAAAACCGAACAAGATCCGATGAAAAAACCATAGGATCCAAGAACTAGCAGCCCATATCTACCAACACCAATGAAGAACCAGGAAATCCAATGATGTGAAACCAAACACAGCTTCCACCTCGCATAAAAAACCTTTACACAACATCAATATGGAAACTAACCCCACAAGACCCACATAACTAGACAACATCGTACAAAAGAAAATGCTCCATGCATTCCAAACCACCCAACAACCATTCCACTAAACAATATTGAAGCAACCACCATCATAAAACACAAAGTACAAAAGAACCCCACATAGATATAAACACCCAGATAAATTTGAGGAAAAGATATCACCAGCCAACAGAAAGTTGCTGCACCAAAATGAGCCCCTGCACCAACTTCCAGGTATGTCGATGAAGTACCCCTCTAGCATCAATGACTAGTGAACACATCCAGAGAAAGAAACCAAGTCAACGTTGATCGACCGAAAACCTCCAAGGAGGGATGAAGAAAATATATCACCTCATCCCACACACTAAAATCAAACCCAAAACATTCATGCGTCGGTGAAACCATAATGTCATTGCAATACTGAAGATGTCAACCCCTATTTCTATTCCTAGGACAACAACCAGAAACTGGCAGTGTCCAAAGAACTAGAGCTTCAATGGAAAACAGCCATCAACTGGTGGTAGTGAATACGACAAATGAGCTGACACCTAACCAATAAACCCATGTCAGTTGACCTAACCTTGAAACAAATCATAATGGAATGTTGTGTGGAAATTGGTGACCCCATGTTCCAATGATAAAGTCCCAAAAGCCGATGCCCATGTGGACTGCCGCCAAAAGCTATCTCAATGCCTAAGACCACGAACAGGCCGACGCTAACCTACCTCAGTGATTACCAGTACCCATGGCTGACAAACCAAATAGCAAGCAACCGTGTCCCAACAGAGATGATGAAGGTGAGGCATAGAATGGCCTGATCACTCCTTGTTTCTGATGAGGCAACAAGGCCATGAAAATGGAACCCTCACCGGTGACGATGATTGTACGAGCTACCAAAAAAATATTACCAGCGTCGCCAGTGAACGAACCACCAAGAACAAATAACTATTCTGTCCACGAAAAATAGAAACCAGCATCCATATGTCTCGAAGAGAAACAAACCTAGAACATTATTATGGCCAATGAATAACCCCACCTAAAAATAAGTAAGAGCCCATTTATCATGGAAAACCATAGGACTCAAGGATTTTCTAGTTCCAAATCATAGAGGTGGACTATCATGAGCATGGGGTTCTTGAGAGCTATGAGAGATCAATCGAGAACAACCTTAGTTGGCCTTAATTGGACTAATTCACCACAGTTGGCCTCAGTTGACCTCAATTGCCCAATTGGACTAATTGGATCCAATTGGCCTTAATTGGCCTAATTGGGCTCAATTGGCCAAATTGGGCTCAATTGGCCAAATTGGGCTCAATTGGTCCCAATTGGCCTAATTGGACACAATTGGCTTAATTGGCCTCATTGGCCTCAACTTGCATAACTGGCCAAATTGGCTATCACGGCATGTCCCCCAGGGCCCCTGCCCTGATATACCCCAAGCCTGCCTCATGATGGCTAGGGGTTGGCGACTATTGTTGAAGGCGTCAACCTGCAAGTGGGGGCCATTTTCCTGAGTACCTGGACACACACCCGCCCAACCACGTCCCACAAACTCAAAGAGGAAAACAAGTATACTAAAACAAGTGTTGAGTATAAGTAAAATTGAAAACAATTGGGCCAGAATACAAGCCCAACAAAAATAACTGAAAACAGAAAAGTACAAAGGGACTCGGGTAGCAATATACTGAAAACTCTACCTGATGGTAGGAGTAGTGTAGCTACTGGAAGCCGAAGTAGTACATCATGTCTGTCTGATCCTATTGAGCCCCACCTGCTCCTAGGCCACCAAGACCTTCGTCGAAATTTCTGTCATCTGCACAAGACACAACATGTGAGGGAGAAGTCCATGTGGGGGTGAGTAACATAGTACATATTAGGGGACCCCAGTCCAGTAAGGAGAAATACCACAAAACAACCACAAAGAAAAGACCCAAAGCAAGGATAGCTCACACCAGGTATATTCTAGAGTAGGAATGGTCTTCAGTTATAGTGAAAATGTTTCATACTATTGAGGGACTCATCCCTAATGAGTTTCTAAACAATACCATGCGCTTGATCCCAGAAGAATCTATCCCCTAATCAACACGTTTTAAGTCAAATTACTTGGAAGTATCCCTAAATTATAACAAAATATCAACCTCCTTGAGAGGGTCCCAATGCTGAGAAACAGCTCATCAATTAGATGTCAGGTTTGCAAGTTAGTAGCATTTTACTAAACAGGGGTCGGTTGCGTCTGAGCTCAGTATGACCCAGTTAGACCAACCCGAAAAAACCTTTCTTGGGGTCCCACATACCCTGGTTTAAATTCAACTAACTTGTCCTGACCCGGTTCGATTCTGGGTCAGTCTGGTCCAGCTTGGACAATGGGCCTCATTGGGCCCGACCTAGTTTGGCCTGGGGTCCAACCCAATGACCCTGTCTCGATAGGCCTGAATTGAAGGGTGCTAGTCCAGCCTTCTGATGCGGGACCAACCCGCTGGTCACGGATCCAACCCACTGGGTGCAGGTATGGCCCACTGGGACAGGGTTCGGCCCGCTTCCAACCCAGTTTGGCCGAGACATGACTGAGAGTTGTGTCTGTCACCTCTTACCCCATAGGTCCTCCATGTGGCCATTCCCCACCCGTGGTCAGTTGACAGTAGCTCCTCCACGTGCAACATGGTGTGACGCTGTGTTGACTCTCTGCCAGTCGTCGGGTTGGAGGTCAAAAGCCCCTCCAACTACACCGTGGCCAAAGGTCATGACCTCCTCAGCATGGGACAATTTCCAACACAACTATCCGAGTCACCGCGGTATACCACTGCAGTTCATCGACACTGCCACCGGTGCACTGATAGGGTCTTTGGCGGACCACCAAATGCACTCTTATGGTCTGTTCTCCATGCCGCTTGCACTTATGGCTACTAGGGGATGTCACCTTCCCTACAATGGTATCGATTCCACCTTGTCATCCACATGAGAATTCGGTCATGAAGAACACACAAGCGGAGGGTCTCATTCCTTGTTCATGTCGGCATGCGCCCTCTGTGTTAGACGTTTAAAGACATTGGAAGGATCCGGGATTGATGTTCTATCCATAAAAGATTAATCCTGAAGTTGAACCCCAAAACGAGTATTCTCTAGCAAGAGCGATCGACCCACAGATCAACCTGTTCATGGGTTGATTTGTGTTCTTCGTTTAGAAATATGGGATGGGGAAGAATTCAAAATAAAACCCTACCTCATTAAAATTCATTACTATTTCACTTCTCCCTTGAGGGTCCAAGAGGTTGATGGCGTTCTTCATTCATCGAGGTACGTTGAAGTCGATGAAGTTTCATCATCATTCTTCATTCTTCATTGGGGAGTAAATCCATTGGAGTTTCATCATAGAATCCTAATAGTTTAATCCTCATTCCACCAACACATCAAACTATTAGAAGAAAATGAGTTGCAGCATTTCTATTACGTTGCGTCGTCGCGCCGTTACATTATTTCATTTATGAAACAATGTCAACATTACACGACATTAAAGAATCATTACACTGAGTGTTAATGAGACATTATTGAGATACATTAATGTGCCTCGTCCCTACCTCATCAATGCACCACAGCATCTCCATGTCACAACTCTTCAGTGAGAAAGGAAATGAAATGCATTTTTAAGTTATATTATTATTTTTCTCAAAAAGTTTGAAAAATAACTTTCCATTTGGCCCTTGTTGGCCGAAGTAAAGTTATTTTTAGGTGAATCCTAGAATTCTGAGCTCAACGATGCCCTCATATTTTCAATCCGAGAAATGGTTCAAAATATTGGAAATCCCACTAACATGTTCACTAATCATACCTTAAACAAAGTTCAAAATTCTATTATGGGCACATCAGGCCTCAGAATCACGTGTCGTTAGAGAGTGTAGTCTCAAAATAATTCCATATAATTTAAAAAAAATTACATGGAAATTACGATACATTACATTCTCCCTACCATAGGGATTTACATCCCCAAAATCCAAAACAAGGGCTAATCAAACAAATGGGGGTACTAAGCACAAATCTAAGCCTCAGGATCCCATGTGACCTCCTAGAGATTCTCGTGCTTCTACCGAATGTGCACTAGAGGAAATAGACCACCCAAAAAGGACCCACTTCTGTCAATCCTCTATCTCTATCAGGAACTCCACAAACATCACCTCATCATCAATTTCCAGCTCACCACAGTCTTTGACATTCGATGGATCATTCATGTATCTCCTCAACTAGGACACGTGGAAAACATCGTGCACTCGGTGCATATGTGGGGGAAGAGCTAGGTGTTACGACACCTCTCCAACTCTGATAAAGATCTAAAAAGGTCTGATGAACCTCAGAGATAGCATTCCGCCCAGCCAAATCTCTACAATCCTCATCAGGGAGAGACTAGAAGGAAAACATGGTCTCCCTCCTCGAACTCCAAGGGTCTCTATCTCATATCTGTATAAGAATTATGTCTACTCTGTGCATTTTTCATCCACTCCTAGATGACCTACACCGTCTCTGTGGTAGCCCATACCAACTCTGGACCCATGAGTATCGACTCTCTGGGGTCTATCCAACAAAGATGTGATCTGCAAGTTTTCCCATATAAGGCCTCGAATGGTTCCATGCCAATGGTGTAATAATAGTTGTTTTTGTATGAAAACTCCACCAGTGGTAGGTGGTCCTCCCAACTATGACCAAAATCCAGGACATAAGCACGAAGAATGTCCTGCAAGGTCTGTATGGTCCACTCTGTCTGACCATCCGTTTGTGGATGAAAAGTTGTCTTCAAGAGCAACTGAGTCTCGAAATCCTCTAGTAATCCCTTCCACAAATAGGATGTAAAATGTGCATCGCAATCTGAGATGATCATCAAAGTCACCCTGTGAAGCTGCACTATCTTTTGGTTGACGAGGAATCCCAATCCCTCTATTGATCCTTGCTTACGGATGGGTAGTAAGTGAGCTGACTTGGAAAGTCAGTAAATGATCACCAAGATAGAATCATTTCCTATAAATTTACGTGATAACCCCATCATGAATTCCGTTTAGATACTATCCCATTTCCACTCTGGTACCTCAAGTGGCTAAGCCAAGCTTGTAGGAACCTGATGCTCGGCCTTCACTTGCTGACAAGTGAGGTATCTTGAGAAGAACTCAGCCACTACTTTCGTTATTCCTAGCCACCAGTACGAAAGTTAGAGGTCCAAGTATATATTCACCACTCCAGGATGTACCACCAAAGGGGATGTATGGAACTCCTTCAACACCTCCTCCTGCAACACCACAGGTACAATGATGCACCCTCTAAAGAGGATGATGCTGTCCCTATCTAACAAAAATCCATCAGGAGCCTATCATGAGGATAAATGGTCATGTACGGCCTCGTAGTCGACATCCACAAGTTTTTCCTCCTTAAATCTCTGTAAGAGTGGGGGAGTAACAATCATCGAATGAAGTTAAGTTTCTCTATCATCATCCAAGAAGGATATCAAATTCATGGATAACTGCTATGTTGCCTCACTCAGTAGCCGCAAACTGGTCCTCCTATTAAGCACGTCTACTACCACATTCCCCTTCCCAGGATTATAGACTATCTCAAATTCATAATCCAAGAGTAAATCTATCTGTCGCTGTTGTCTGAGGTTCGGGTCCTTCTGGGAGAAGATATAACTGAGATTCTTTTGGTCAGATTAAATTTTAAATCATTCGCCCATCAAGTAGTGTCACCACATCTTCAAGGAAAAGACCACTACTACTAAATCCTGGTCATGGGTCGTGTAGTTCTGCTCATGCTTCCTCAAATGCTATGAGCCATAGATGATCACCACTCGCTCAAACATCAGGACACAACCTAGATAGGTCCCTAATGCGTCATAGAAAACTATGTACCCAACGCCCTCCTCTGGTAGTCTCAAGATGGGTGAACTAGTTAGTTTCTTCCTCATCTCCTAGATACTCTACTGGAATTTCTCTGTCCACACAAAGGGTTGTCCCTTTCATGTAAAAGCTAATAAGGGTACTTCCACTCTGAAAAATTCAGGCATGAACCTCAGATAGTAACCAGCCATCCCCAAGATGCTCTGCACCTTAGTCACGATCCTAGGTGGATCCCAAGAGATCACTACCTCTAGATTATCCGGATCTACTACAACGCCATCCTCTGAGATGAAGTGTCCTAAAAATTGGACCTCTCGAAATCAAAACTGGAACTTTGATAGCTTACCATAAAGCTAGTGCTCTCTGAGTGTATCCAGGATTATCCATAGGTGTGTATCATTCTCCTCCTCCGATGTTGAGTACACCAAGATGTCTTCAATGAAGACCATGAAAAATATGGCATGGTAAGGATGGAAAATCATATTCATGTGTCCCATGAACATTTTTTGGGGCATTGGTCATGCTAAAGGGTATCACCAAGAAATCGTAGTGGCCATACCGACATCTGATTTCTATCTTCGTTACATCCTCATCGCATACCCTAAGATAGTGATAGCCAGATCTAAGTTTGATCTTTGAGAATCACATAACTACCTTTATCTAATTGAAGAGGTCATCAATCCTCAGTAGTGGATACTTGTTCTTCACAGTGACCTGGTTCATGCGCCAGAAGTCCACGCACAACCTCAAACTTTTGTATGCCTTCATGGAGAAAAGCACTGGGGCTACCAATGGGGAAACATTGGATCTTACGAACCCCTTCTCCTGTATGTCCTCCAGCTATACTCTCATCTTATGAAGCTTTTCGGGAGACATAAAATATGACGGTGTAGATATTGGTGTTGTCCTAGGGTACATGTCGATGAAAAATTCTGCCTCTCTTTGAGGAGGCAGTCTAGGAACATCCTCAGGAAAAATGTCCTCATACTCATCCACCACTATAGGAAAGCTTGTACTCTAGTCATCCACTACACAGAGGTTGAGTCTATAAAAATGGTGAGTGATCGACTACACCCTCCATAGAGAATGTTCATCCTATGCTAAAAGGGTTTCCTTCTCACCAGTGAAGGAAAACCTGGTCCCATCTCCAATGACACACCGCACTGTATGCCTAAAACAGTCGATCTGAGAGTGGACTATGGATAACTAGTCCATACCCAAGATGACATCAAAATGCCTCGATGTTGTTACTAGGATATCCCAGTTGAAGCCCTCGCCTCCTATAATAATCTCACACTGCTAACACAAGTGTGTCATCATAGAATCCCCTCCCATAGGAGTCTCTAGATGTAAGGATCGAGTCGATGATTCCACTAGAATCTCCATGCTCCGAACGAGAGACATGGTAAGGAAAGAGTGATTGAAACTCGTGTCTATAAGAACTGTTGCTAGGGTAGAGAAGACACTGATTGTATCTCGAATAAACTCTGGAGGATCATGGTCATAAGCCTCCACTGCCTGAAGTCGAGCTCGCCCCTATCCTCCTCCTCTCTAAGGTTGAGGTGGACCACCTGGTGGTTATGGTGGTAGTACCTCGAACTATCGCCCACTGCCTACTTCTCTTCCTTCTACCCTACCATTTCCTTTACCCTGTGGTCCTCCTCACTCAATCCTCTACCTCTATCTCAGTGGTCCCTCGACCATATGCTGATCTTCTGCATGGCGGGTCAAGCAGTCACGAGCCATGTGTCCCTGCCCGCTGCATGAGTAACACACCCTACTCCTCTACTATCTCCTTCTATCCTAGCAGCCTCTAACCACCGATCCTGAGTCCTAGGTTCATCCAATATATGATCTGGACCATTTTGACTTCTACACCATCTGTCGATTGCCTTCCAAGGATGGCTTAGCTACCTATCGCCCAATGGTGGAACCCACTGTTAGTACCTTCTTTGCGAGGAATCTCTCTACTATTAGAACTTTCTCCAGCACTCTATCCTGTGTGGTGATGATGTGGTACACCATCGACTCTGGACCTCCTGCCTGAGTCCCTGCTCAAAGGATTAAGCCTTGAATAAAGGATCTCGAACCATGTATATAGAGTAGCGAGAAAACGTAGTGAACCTTGATGAGTACTCAACAACCATCATGCTGCCCTGCTGAAGGTGAACCAGCTCTAGAATGGACACCAGGCCCAAAGTTTTGAGGAATAACTCCTCTCGAAAAAGCCTCTTGAAGTTTGTCCAGGTGAAGATCACCTCATCTTGCATATGGATCATCAGAATCCCCCATCTCCATACCAATCCTTGAAGAAGGTTTATAGATAAGATCATCATCTGGTGAAGCGGTGTCCTCAAAAAGTGGAAGACTCATGTCGCCGCTTTCAGTCAATCCTCAGAGACTTGGGGATCCGTATCTACCTGAACCTGGGAGGTCTCTATCTCTGAAACTCATGCAAGGCACTATGTCTGCTCATGTCCTCTACTAGTACCACTGGTAGTAGATGCTGACCAGCGGGTAGTGGTATCACTGGTGTAACACCTGGTGGGGCCATCTCAAGAATGGTCCATGAACAGATGACTCTTCACTGGGCGTGTTTTACTCCTAAACATTTATCGGAATCCTGGATATTCATCCACATAGAGGCATATTGAAATAGATCAATATGGTTCATGATCAATATATTATATCTGGTGAAATGAATCTTATATAGAAGATCATAAGGAGACACTTTTTCAACAATTGTTTTTATGCATTGATATGAAAAGCATAATTCAAGTTCAAGGTGTGTGGATACGACGACCATCACACCAACATTAGACTCCCTGAACCGTCACCTGGGGCCCGTGTTGTGACTTACCCCATGCCTACCTCCCGAAGGCCAGGGGTTTTCTACTAGTGCTGAAGACATCAACCTGCAAGTGGGAGGCAATTTACTGATTACTTGTACACACTCACACACACCCAACCATGTCCCACAAACTGAAAGGGAAAAAACAAGTATTCTGAAACAAGTGATGAGTACAAGTACAACTGAAAACAAGTGGGGCAGAATACAAAACCAACAAAAAGAACTCAAAAAAAAGTACAAAGTGACTCGGGTAGCTATCCATTGAAAACTCCACCTGATGTTAAGAGTAGTGTAGCTACTCGAATATGAAGTATTACATCATGTCTACCTGATCCTATTGAGCCCCGCCTGCTCCTAGGCTACCAAGTCCTCCATCAAACATTTGTCATCTGCACAAGACACAACACGTGCAGGAAAAACCCATGCAGGGGTGAGTAACACAGTACTCAGAAGGGGACCTCTGTACACTAAGGATAATTACCAAAAAGCATCCACAAAGTTATTCCATAAAGCAAGGTTAGCTCACACAAGGTATATTCTAGAGTAGTAAAGTTTCATTTGTTATAGTGAAAACATTAAGTACTATTGAGGGACTCATCCTAAATGAGTCATTGAAGTCTGTCGGGCCACTAAGGTCTACACGGCTATTGATCATCTACTAGGCCAATGAGGTCCACATGGCTTTGTCGGGCCACTGAGGTCTACATGGCAGCTGGTCTTCTAGGCCACTAATGTCTATGCAACTGCTCATCTACTTGGGTACTGAGGTCAACATGGGTATAGGTCTTCTAGGCCATTGTGGTCCATGCGGCTGCTCATTTATCCTGCCACACATTTTAATTCAACTTCCTATAAATTCTCCTTAGAACATACCAAAATATCTGCCTCGTCGGTAGGGTCCCAACGCCACAAATGGATCATCAATCGGACACCTGGTTAACACGTTATTAGTGTTTTAGTAAACAGGGGTCAGTTGTGCCTAGGCCTTGTCTGACCCAGTCAGACCGACCCAACTAACCCGGCCTAGGGGTCCGAAAAACCCGAATTTAAATTCGACTAACTCGAAAAGTCCTGGTTTGGGTTTGGGCTGGTCCGGTCCGGCCTGGATAGTGGGCCAGGCCCAATGGGCCTCGCTGGGCCTGACCTAGTTTGGTCGGGGGTCCAGCCTGCCGGGTCACCTGGCGACCCGGTCTCATCTGGCCCGACCAGAAGGGTGCGGATCCGGCCTATCGATGCGGGTTCGGACCGCTGGGCGCGGGGTCTGGTCGCCTCTAATCTGGTCTACAAAATGTGGATTGCTCCTTTCTAGTCTGGACGAGATGTGGCTGAGAGCCGTGTCTGGTGCATCCTGCCCCATGGGTCATCTGCAGGGCCATTCCCCACCTGTAGTCAGTTGACTATGGTTCCTCCACATGCGACATTGTGCGGCACTACGTCTGCTCGCCCACAACTGGCGGCTCGGAGGCTGGCATCCCCTCCTACTGTGTCGCATCCAATGGACACATCCTCCTAGGCATGGGACAGAAACCAACACAGCTTCATGGGTCTCCGCATCACACCACCATGGTGCACCGACCTCCGACACTGGCGCCACTGCTAGCGGACTGAAATAATCTTCAGCGGACCACCTGACGCGCTCCGGTGGTCTGTTCTCTGTTCCGCCTACGCCTGTGGCCTCCATGGGATGTCACCTTTCTAGAGATGGCCTTGATTCTGCCTTACCATCCACTTGATAATTATGTCATGAAGAACACACAAGCAGAGGGGCTTGGGTATTGTTCATGTCATCCTGCGCCCTCCACATTAGATTTTTAAAGACCCGGGGAGGCTCAGGGATAGATTTTCTATCAACAAAAGTTTAATCCCAAAGTTAAACCCCAAAATGAGTACCATCCTGCAAGAAAGAGCGACCCGTGGATCAACCTGTCCATGGGAAATATGTTTTCTTCATTTTGAAATAAATAATGGGGAAGAATTCAAAATAAAACCCCTACCTCACTGACATTCATTGCCATAGTCCTTCATCCTTGAGGGTCTAAGAGGTCGATGGCGTTCGTTGTTCTTCGAGGTACGTCGAAGTCGATGAAGTCCCACTAGCATTCAATGTTCTTCATTGGGGAGGAAATCTGTTGGAGGTTCGTTAGAGAATCCTCATAGTTTAATCCCCATTCCACCAATGTGTAAAACTATTAAAAGAAAACACATCAGAACATTTCTATTACACTACGACATTGCATCGTTACACTGTTTCATTTATGAAACAACACCACTGTTACATGTCATTAAAGTGTCGTTATGATGTGTGTTCAAGAACAATTAATGATATCCATTAACGTGTCTCATCGCTACACCGCAGTGTCACCGGGTCAAAACTTGTCAGCGAGGAAAGAAATAAAATAACTTTTTAAGTTATTTTATTATTTTTTTCAAAACGTCCAAAAAATAACTTTTCTGTTCAGCCATTGTCAGCCAAAGTTAATTCCGTTCTAGGAGAATCATGGCCTTCTGAGTTCAACGATGCCCTCTGATTTTTGATTCGATCACTGAATCAAAAGTTAGAAAAACCCGCTTGCACATTTACGAAACATAACTTAAAAAAGTTCAAAATTTGGTTTCAGGCTCACTGGGGCTCGGAATCACATTTCCTGAGAGCGTGTAGACTCGAAAAAATTCCATATAATTTAAAAACCATTACATGGAAATTATGAGACATTACATTGGCCTCGAATAGCCTAATTGGCCTCAATTGGCCTAATTTGCCTCAATTTTCCTAAATCGGCCTCAGTTGGCCTAATTGGGTTCAATTGGCCTCAATTTTCCTAATTTAAATCAGTATTCCTAATTGGCCCAATTACCCTCAATTAGACTCAATTGGCCTAATTGGCCTCAATTGGCATTAATTTTCCTAATTGGCCTTAATTAGCCTAATTCTGGCATATTTGTCCAATTAGGCCAATTATGCCAATTTAGCTAATTGAGACAAATTGAGGCCAATTGAGGCCAATTGACACCAATTAGGCCAATTGAGACAAATTCAGGCTAATTAAGGGAAATTGAATCGAATTGAGGCCACTTGTCTCTAATTAGGCCAATTTAAGCCAATTTAGGCCAATTAAGGCCAATTAGCCAATTTAGACCAATTGAGACCAATTGAGGCCAATAATACCAATTAAGGAAATTGATGGCAATTAAGGGCAATTGAGGCAAATTTAGTCCAATTATGCCAATTGAGGCAATTGAGACCAATTGAAGATAATTGAAGCCAATTAGGAAAATTTAGGCCACTTAAGGCCAATTAGGCCAAATTTGCCAATTGAGGCCAAATGAAGCAAAGTATGTTAATTATGCCAATTGAGGTCAATTGATGCCAATTGAGGCCTATTAGGCCATTGAGACCAATTGGGTCCAATTGAGTCTAATTGAGGCCAATTTCCACCAATTGAGGCCAATTTGGCCAAATTATATTGAATTGACCTCAATTGGTCTCAAATGGCCTAATTGGCCTTTCAATTTTCTTAATTGGCCTAAGTTTTACTAATTGGACTAATTGAAATCAATTTGTCTCAATTGGCCTCAATTGGCCTCAATGGGGCGTAATTGGCCTCAATTGACCTTAATTGGCCTAATTTCCCTCAATTGGCTTAATTCTCCTCGATTGCTCTTAATTGGCCCCAATTAGCTCTAATTGGCCTCAATTGGCCTCACATGTCCTAATTTGACTCAGTAGGCCTCAATTGGCCTCATTTAGCATCAATTGGCCTCAATTGGCCTTAATTGGCCTCATTTCACCTAATTGGTCGAATTGGCCTCAATAGCCTAATTGGCCTAATTGGTCTCAATTGTCATTATTAGCCTAATAGGCCTCAATTGGCCTTAATTTTCCTAATTGGATTTAGTTGGCCAAATTGGCCTAATGGGTCTCAATGGATGAATTAACCTCAATGTCCTAATTTGAATAATTGGACTAACTAGCTGAATTGACCTCAATGGATTAATTTTCCTAATTGGCTTGATTGACTTCAATTGGCCTGGATTGGCCTCGATTCGCCTAATTGGCCTCAATTAGCCTGAATTGGCCTAACTGTCCTAATTGGATTCAAGTGACCTAACTTTCCTCAATGGACCTCAAATCCTCTAATTGGAATAATTGGCCTCAATTAGTCTCAATTAGCTAAATTTGTCTTAATTCGCCTCACTAGGGCTCAATTCCCCTAATTGGCCTCAATTGGCCTCAATTCGACAAATTAACCTAATTAGGATCAACTTGCCTGAATTGGCCTAATTAGCATAAATTGGCCTAAATGACATCAATTGACCTTAATTTTCCTAATGGTTCTTAATTGACCTCAATTGGATGAATTTTCCTCAATTGGTCTCAATTGGCCTAATTGGACTCAATTAGCATAATTAACCTCAATTGGCATAGTTGGATTCAATTGGCCTCAATTGGCCTCAACTAGACTCAATTGGCCTCAACTAGACTCAATTGGCCTCAATTGGCCTCAACTGGTCTCAATTGGCCTTAATTGGCCTAGTGGGTCTAATTTGTCTCAATTGGCCTAAATTGGACTCAATTTCAAAATTGACCTCAATTGAACTCAATTGGCCTTAGTTGGCCTCAATTGGCCTTAGTTGGCCTCAATTGGCCTCAATTGGCCTCAATTGGCACTAATTGTCCTCACTTGGACTCAATTGCCCTTAATTGACCTCAATTGGCCTCAATTTTCCAAATTGGCCTCAATTAGACTCAATTGGCCTCAATCTTCTTCAATTGGCATCACTACAACAAAACAGGGCAAGGGAAGCGCCTCATTTTATCTGCGCTAAATAGAAAGCGCTGATAAAGGGGGAGCCTTTATCATATCTAGATAAAAGTGCTAATACATGTATCCTTTATCAGTGCTAAGAAAAGCACTGATAAAAGGTACACCTTTATCAGTGCTTTTCTTTGCACTGATAAAGGATTCATTTATCAGTGCTTTTTTTAGTGCTGATAAATGTTTTTAATAATTTATATTCAAAAATAATGTTTATTTGGAAACATTAACTAAAAAAACACATGTTTATAATTAATATATATATATTAATAATTCAATATATATATATATAATGTTTTAAAAAAAGTTTTTATAAGATTATAATTATATATATATATAATTATATGATTATAATAGATTTCATTAAATAATAAATATATTTATTAGATTTTTTAGATATATTAGATTGGTTGTATTTATTATAGATTTTTAGATTTATATTTATGAAATTTATTAGATTAATTAATTAGTTTTTTTTAGATTTATAAGATTTATTTGATTATTTGACTAATTAGATTCATTATATTTATTATATTTGTTATATTTGATATATTTATTTATTTATAATTAATATATATAAATATCTTTTAAAAAATATATATTTATATTAATTATTAAATATATATGTGGTTCCAATGAATTTGGTCAATAAATATATTTATCATGCGTGCATATGTTATGTATCATAATGTCCATTTATACATTACACCATTATTATTTGTGTTCTCCATTGATGGCTCCTTTTTTATTATCTATATTTACTAGGTATATGATTAATTCCTGTTACCCATATATACTATTATGTTCTCAATAATACTTATAAAATTGCATTAAATATATTTAAATAATAAATATACTTATTATATTTATAATTATTAAATTTTAATTATATTTAACTATTTTTTAAATATATTTATATGTAATTATAACTACAACTATATATATATATATATTTAAATATTTATAAAATTACAATAAATACATATATTATAATTTTATATATATTTATTTGTAGTTATAATTATAATTATAAATAACTATATTTATGTAAATAATTATAAAATTATAACAAATATATTTATTAAACTACTTATAAGGTTATAATATAATTAAATCAATATATTTATAAATATATAAAAATATTTGTAAATAAATACAAATATTTATAATTATAATTCCTAAATGAATATAAATATATTTAAATAATTAAATAATTATAATAAATATATTAATTATAAATATTTATATTCAAATATTTATAGATAAGTAAAAATAGTTATAAATATAATTCTAAATAAATGTAGATATATTTAAATAATTAGAAAATTATAATAAATATATTTCTAAATATATTTATTTATTATTTATATATATATATATTTAAATAATTATTAATTTATAAAAAATATATTTATTATTTTCATATATAACGTTATTTATAATTAAATAAATATATTTATAAATATATTGAAATATTTATAAAGAAATAAAAATATTTATATTTATAAATATAAATAAATACCGATATATTTAAATAAATATAAATTATAATAAATATATTAAATATATATATTAATAAAATTATAAATATTATAAATATTAATTTGTTATAATTTTATAATTATTTACATAAAAATATATATATTCATTTATAATTATAATTATAAATAAATAAATATTCATATAATTATAAATAAATATATATTTATATAAATAATTATAAAATTAGAAGAAATACTGTTGTATATATCTATAATATTATAAATATATATAATTAATGTGTTTATTATATAAGTTCTAAGATTATAAATATAATAAGTATATTTCTTATAATTTTGTAATTATTTAAATAATAATTTTATAAATATTAATATAAATTTTTTTATTTATATTTATAATTATAAATATGTATATAAATATACCATATATATAATTTTATAAATATATATATATTAATATAAATAAATTATTAACATAATATCTTTATCGGTGCTTTTTTAGCGCTAATAAATATATGTTTTATCAGCGCTTTTTATTTTAGTGCGGATAAAACATACCATTATGAGCACTTTTTAGCTAGCGCTGATAAAAGGTTCACCGAGTTCTATAAAAAAACCCTAACAGTCTCCTTCATTTTCGTACCCATCAAGCTCTCGCGGAAGCTGACCCCTACGTCGCGGCTCCACCTCATCGTCGTCATCTTCCTCCTCCTCCTCCTCTCCTGACGTCTCTCCTCTACCGTGAACCACACCTCCACCACGCGACTCTCCTCCATCGTGAATCAGACTGTCGTGCGCCACTTCTCCGCCACACACCACACCTCCGTCGTGGGTGAACCAGCCATCGTGCGCCTTTCCTCCGTCGTGTGCCACACCTCCATTGTATGCCACACCTCCGACATGTGCCTCTCCTCCTCCATTGTGCGCCTCTCCTCTGTTAGTGAGTTTTCTCCTCTTTTCCATCTGTTTCATCTTCTTTGAATTTAATTATAGTTTGATATTTATGGTATGTTTTGAATTGTATGGACTAAACGCCCTGCTGAAAATCATGGCCGTTGGTTGTCCTTGTTTATGCACTAAATAAATTTCATGTCGGTTGGTGTTCCTCTTCATATGTTTTCTTTGATTTTGTGTGACTTGGTTATGCATTTGAAGTGTGATTCCACTAAATCATAGTGTAATTACTTTTTAATGATGAGTATTTTTGTCTTTAGGGGTTGTGTAGTATGTCACATAACATATTTATGTGTTCTAGATTAATGCCAACTAGTTTGAGCTTCTATTTTTCTTGAGTGAGGTAGGTGTTTCTCTTAGAACTCCCTAGTAATACATGTTATAAATTTCTTGGATGTTTTTAAATTATTTCTTATGATATTATAATCATACGTTATGACTTTTTTGGGTTCTAATAGGCTTGAAACGGTTTAAATACTTGACATAGACATATGTCACATGCCAAGTGTTTTGTAAAAGGCCTGAGTTTATTTTTTAAAGGAATTTAAATATTTTGAATGTTTGGTCATAATTTGTTTCCTTTAAAGTGAATATGAAATATTTGAATATCATGTTTTGAAAAACAAATGGAATTGACCTTCAACTGATTTAAATGGTTTTGAGACCCTTAAGTCTCATGGTGGATTAAGATGTTTTCAAAAGGATATTGAAGTTCAATAAAAGAGTTCTTAGAACCTATTTCCTTCAAAAACAAAAGTTTTTATTATTTTAAAATTTTATTTATAGAAAATATTTGGGTTTCCAAATGGGATTTCTAGTTCATTTTGATAAATGGTTTTTGGATGAAATTTGAAATGTTGTTTTCAAATGGAGTGAATATAGATTGGCTTCTTGAGCACATTTGTAAAATCCTAGTTGGTAATTTAAAGGATGTTATTTTATAAATATGGGATACCCTCTATTGAGTTCCATGCATTTATTGTTCTTGTCGTGGATTGTGACCCCGTGAGGGATTCTTTATATTCTTATGCTTATTGTGAAACTTATAAAAGGATGTGAAAGGGGTTGTTTCTTGTGAGGCTGTAGGTGGTGGGGTGAGGTTAAATTTAAAATTAATGAAATTATATTTATGTGATGATCAATTATTTAATTGGTTTCTCACTTCTACTATTGAAATGTCATGGGTGTCCTAGGAGACTAGTAGGGATCTAGATAAGTGAAATCCTCAGTGTGGAGTGCACTTCCTAGTGTAAGGACCCAGGTAGATTAAGTGAGTTTTTTAGATGTTTTAGTGTCCCCAGAATCTACTGGAAGGGACCAGGGTTTCTTTTGATCCCCTGATCAGGATAGAGCCTAGTGAGTTATATAAAACTATATGGATATGACATGTTGAATAGTATTGACCTAGGTTCCTCATCTCCAATTTAGGATCCAAATACATGAGTCTTATGAAGTTTCACATGATGGTTACATCATTTTAAGGAAATTTTAGAGGATTTATTTTCTTTGTTGGATTGTATTCCCCTAGTTTTTTTTTATTATATTTCACCATCATTTGGTTTTATTTTGGATTATGTTTCATTGTTTACTTAGTGCCTATGTATGATCATTGCTTCACTTCGAGTGTGTATTTTCTTACTTTCAAATAGGTTTATTGAAATGGTTAAAAAAATTTATATAAAAGGAAAAAATTGGTTATTTGTTGAATGATTTTTAGGAAAATAGCTTTTCATTGTGGTTATTTATGAAAAAGTGTTTTTCAGAAAATTTTCTAAAAGAGGGATAAACTGTTATTTGACATGTATTATATGGTTTTAAAGTCCCTCATTCCATTTTATGATATTTTTATTTCAAATTTTTAGTCATCCTTGTTTTTATATTATAAAAAGGGTGGTTGTTTGAAAATATGTAAGTTTATTGTTTTTACACTTGTTTTATAATTCATGTGAAAATATATTTTATACCTTATGTTCAAAATAGAACTTTATGAACTATATTATTAAGGGATTCAAAGAGAATTATTTACGAAACAATTAAAAAAAATTATCTCACTCCCTACATATGAATTGGTGGATGGGAGTGTATAACACTCTTATATCTCCTTTTTTAGTGCCCTATTTTTTTTGTTCTTGATGGACAGATTGGTCCATGGTTTGATGATGGGATGTCGTGAGCTACTGGGGGTCACTAGTGTTGATTCTATATTTTTTTGGGTTTTGATTTACTTTTAACTTTACTTTTAGGATATTTTAGTAATAATGAGTTGTGATTTTTTTTAGGAATCAGGTGATTGGTCTAGAGTGGGTTCTTAATCACTACCCTTTGCAACAATGCTTAAGTTTCCATAGGCTAGTTATACTCCCTACATTGATGATATGGATAAAGCATGGTAGTAGATAAGACTCTATATGAGAAGGTGGAGGATTCTAAGATGAGATTTGAATTATGTGAGATAGGGATAAACTACTAACTTCAAATTTCCATATATGATTATACCATTGAAATAGACATGGCATTATACAATACCTAACCTAATTTTTGTAGCTCAATATGAGTATTTATATGTTCATTAGTTATTATTATAAAATCATAATGGGATATTGATTAAGACACCAATATTAACCATAAATGAGATGGGTAATGAGTATGGGTTAAATTGTGGTGTATCAGGAGTCCGGATTTGAACAGTTTTAGTCTATGATGGTCATATGATTGCTTATGGGTCCAGATAGTTAAGAACACATAAGAGAAACTTCCCAAATCCTTTCCTTGATTTGGAAATAGAGGTTCTATCCACAAGTTGTTATTGGTATACACTAAAAAAAGTGTTTGATTTTTTTTTCAACATACATTTTTTTGGTTTTAAATAACTTTAAAATGATGTAAACACTTTTCATGGACTTAGGTTACATGTGAAGTTTTTATAAACTCAACTGATTGGATTTCATAGAGGGATGTTAATGTTTTGAATGTGTATGTAATATTGGTTTCATTTTAACAAGCGGTGTGTGAAGTTTTAAATGAAAATTTGTAAAATATAGAGGTTTGTCGCTCATTTTAAATGATTAAAATTATTGGGTCATGAAGATGCCTTGAATGCATTATAAAAAAGTAATTGGGGTTTTGAGAAAGACTATTTTATACTGATTGGTTTATTTTAAAAAGGGCGTGTTATTTTAATGAGGATTTTTTGTAAATGGTTTTTTTAATGGTATTTCAATTGTGATTTTATAAATTGTTTTCAAAGGAGAATTATAGTCTATAACTATTTTTAAACTTGGGTAATTTTTATATCAACATTTTGTCTATTTATTTTGTTAAAAATTAATATCACCAAATCAAATAAGATGGATATAAATAAATATTGGATATAATAAAATCAGTAGAAAAGAGAGTATGAAAATGGAGTGAAAGAGTTCATCAATTTTGCAAAAGATCATGCATATGACCCTTCTCAAATCCTTGATTTGTGTTTACGCTATTGTTATTAAAGAAAATTTAGTCCAGAGGAGTTGGAAGAACACTTGATTTGTCACAGAATAGATCAATGTTATAAATCTGGGAATAAACACATGGAAAAAGAGAATGTATCTATTGGATGGGATAACAGTGAGTTTTATGGATGATATGATATGATTACTAGTGGGGAAAATAAAGAAGACCGAATCGAGGATGTGACTATAGATGTGAATGATGATGAATATCATATTGAGGAAATGACAAGTATGGTTGAAGATAAACTTCGTGATTTCCCAAAATTTTTTGAGCAGTTACAGAGTTGTGAAAAGATTCCTTTTTATTGTGGTTGCACTAAATATACAACATTGTCATCCATACTTAATCTATATAATTTGAAATAAGGAAATATATGGAGTGATGTCAGTTTTAAAGAATTATTTTCTCTCTTAAACAAAATTGTCCCAAAAGATAATGATCTCCCTATCCGAACTTACGATTCCAACCAAATGATACATTCTATGGGTATGATCTCTGAACAAATACATGCCTACCCGAATGACTGTATACTATTTATCAAGGACCATAAATCACTTAGAGAATTCCCAAAGTGTGGTGATTCTTGATACAAGAAAGATGAATCTGGTCCTACAAAATTTGTATGGTACATTCCAATCATTCCAAGGTTTAGGTGCCTATACGGAAGTAAGGATATCATATGGAAATTGAAGTGGCATGCAGACAGATGAAATAAAGATGGGAAATTACATCACCTAGAAAACCCTCCTTAGTGTAAGAGAATCGATCATGAGTATCCTGATTTTGGAAATGTGATGAGAAACCTTCATCTTGTGCCCTCTACAGATGGAGTGAAACCTTATGTTTTTCAAAGAAGCACTCATTGTACATATCCATTTATGTTGGTAAATTATAACTTGCCACCGTGGTTATGCATGAAATGAAAACACATCATGATATCTATGCTTATATCAGGACAGAAACAACTGTGTAATAATTTTGATGTTTATTTGGCTCAATGTTGAAATTATTGTTGGCTTCAGGTGTTATGTTGTATGATGCTTATAGAAATAAAGATTTCACATTGAGATGCATGATGTACGGGATGATAAATGACTTTCCTACTTGTGGGAATTTGTTAGGATATATCATTAAAGGAAGTCATGGGTGTCCCATCTACGAACAAGGTACATAGTCAATTAGGTTGAAACATTTATTGAAAACCATGTTTCTAGGAAATTGTAGATCTCTACCCCAATGACATAAGTACCGATCTTAGATGACATCATTTGATGGAAGTTCAAAATAACTTACAACACTATCTCCACTAACTGGTGATCAATTATTTGAGAAATTAAAAGTTGTGGAAAATACTTTTGGTAAACCATTTTTGAAAAAGCTTACAAAAACCAGTTTGAAGAAGAGATTAGTTTTTTTAATTACCATACTGAAATTATCTGTACATCAGAAAATTTCTCGATGTTATACATGTTAAAAAAATTTATGTGACACTTTCATCAACACGTTTCTAAATGCACCTGGAAAAAAAGGATGGAATTAAGGCTAGGTTGGACATGGTTGACAAATGAATATGAGAAGAGTTGGCGCCAATGAAGGGTGAAAAATAAACTTTTCTTCCTCCAGATGCTTAAAATATTTCCAAGAAGAAGAGATATCAGTTTTTCAACTGATTGAATGATGTAAAGGTTTCAGAGGGGTATTCATGGAATATCAGAATTATCGTGTCAATGATCGATTTAAAGTTAAAGGGTCTGAAATCACGACTTACACATTTTGATGCAAGATCTAATTCTTATAACTTTGCATTTTATTTTCCAAAGAATGTCTATTATACATTAATGAATCTCTGTTTCTTCTTCAATGTTATTTGATGCAAAGTTATAGACCCGATGAAATTACCAAGTTTGGAAAGAGAAATTACCATTATATTATTTGAATTAGAAATTTTCTTCCCGCCGACATTATTTGATATGATGGTTCATTTGATGGTTCATTTGGTGAGAGAGAATAGACTATGTGGTCCTATACACTATAGATAGATGTAACCCAATAAACAATATATGAATATTTTGAAAGGGTATGTCAAAAATCGAAGACGACTAAAGGGTTGTATTGAGGGGAAATATATTGTTGAGGAAGCTGTTGAATTTTGTATCGAATAACTATCTAGCGTAGAAAGCATTGGTCTACCGAAATCTTATCACACTGGGCGGCTTGTGGGCGAAGGAATTTCTAGAAGAGAGGTTGTCACAATCAATAGTACAGATCAGGAGAAGGCACACCTTTATGTTTTACATAATAGTTTAGAGGTTGATCCATATGTCGAAAATAAAAAAGAAATTAGTAGGCATTTGAATCCATCAAGGGATGAAAAATGGATATCAAATAAACATAATTTACAATTTATAAGAAGGTTTCAGGACCATATATTTAAGAAGTTGGATGAAAATCAATACTCAATTTTAGAATGAATTCGATGGCTAGTCGGAGGACCAATTGTGTATTTATTATCTTATAATAATTATGTAATTAAAAGTTATACATTCCATACTAATGTACAATATGAAGATAGTACCATGTAGAATAGCAGATTTACACTTGTGGCTGAAGCGATGCATGTTTCCGGCGCTATGGACAGAAATCCATTTTATGTGAATATGTCATACTTTGGTATCATCAATCAAATATGGTAGTTGGATTATAAGAACTTCCAAGTGTAAATTTTTCAATGAAAGTTGGTTGATAAAAGGAGTGATGTTAAAATAGATTTTTTGGGATTCATGAAATTTGATTTCAGTAAGGAAGGGTACAAAGAAGAACCATTTATAATGGAATCAAAGGTAGTACAAGTATTTTATGTTCTAGATCCCACAAACTGAAACTGTATAATTATTCAGTTATCCACCAAAATCAATGAAGGTTTTGATGAAAATTCAATGGAGGATGACCATTTAATTGGGACGTCACAATCATTTCACAGCGGTCCCAATTTACATGTCATTTTTTATGTCAGAGGAGACCACAATGAAACGATTTGGATAGTCGATAAAGGTGTCAAATCCTTTCAGCCTTTAAAATGAAGAGTTCAATAATCAGGTTAAATATTTTTTTGTAATATACATCATGTTACCATATATTATTATATGTTCAATGAAAATTTTACATAATCTAAATTAAATGTTGAACCACAACTGTAGATAATGACTTTTTCATGTGATGATACTCCCAATCCTGAGGCACAACAGGTTTCTAAACCTGCTGCTACTTACAGTGAAGAGGACCAATAGGTTTCTCAACCTATTAATTTTGCTCCTCCCAGTGTAGAGGTACTTCCACCATTTGCACAGAATAATTCTAGAGCTCTGAATTAACATATTTATGATGTTGAAATTGAGGAAATGGTAGGAATCGAAACACTGATGGCGCATAAAAAATAGAAGTGTTGTAGTTTGATGGTGTTGGAGAAAATTCAAAAGTAAAAAAGTGAAAGGCATCAAATACGAGGTCAAATGGAATAAGCGGGGCCAAAATGTTAACCCCGACAAGGCCATGTTCAGTATTTACATTGAAATCATCACTCAGCAATGCATGTTGATTGATGTACAGTCATGGAACCATGTTGTCCCTGGGCATAAGACAATGATTTGGGGAGATATTACGGTAACATTATGATATATCATTTCTTTAATTTACTAAAAAATAAAATAATGAAACATTGACTTACTCTTCCTCATCCCTTGTAGAGTGCATTTATAGTGGATGACTCCCACAAGGACTATGTATTAAGGGTTGCAAGAAGGATTCAAAGAGGATTTCACACAATTTTAATGAAATGTTATCTTAAATATGTTGAAGGGAAAATAAACCCTCACCTCCCTCCTATTTATGCACACCTAATGACCCAAGGAGCGTGGGATGCATTTACTAGCCATCGTGAGGAATAACCTTTTCAGGTACATTGTGTTTGGTAATCCGTTGTTTAAAGATACATGTATTCATCACTTTGAAGGATAGTTTTCTATTTATGAAACAACAAATGAGTGCTGAAAATACGGAATGAGTAGAAAAAATATCTTAACCCTATCGTAAAGCAAGAATGGGGTACGCTTCACTTGAAAAAAAATTGGTACGTATTTTAAATCTACCGTAATACTTTTATGTGACATAAAACAACACCATAACTATGTTCCTCAGTTTATATACAGATTTATGAATCTAAATACAATGTCACTTACATTCCACACCTTGTTCTATGGAAGGAGGGCGTGTAAATAAAGATGAGATACTAATAGATGAAAACACACAAAAAGTGTGGGAAACATGTGTAAGTATGACATAATAAATATATATTTTTTCTTTAAATCGATATTACTTAACAAAGATTACTTATTTTCATATATTTTATATCTGACATAGTCATAAGAATCTTCAACACCAAAAATATATGTGAACATTCTTTTGGTGGCCTTGAAGTAGCCAGAAAAATATGGCCACGTCAGAGGTGCTGGTTTTGGGGTGACACCCCAAACATTTTTTGAGAAAAAAAATGATGATCAAAGTGAAAAAATAAAAATTATAAGAGAAATAATAACTATCCTTGATGAATTTATGCAATTATAGAGAGATTTCATGGAAAATATGCTGGTGGGGGCAAAGAGAAGAAACAAATCAAGAAAAACAAGTGTGTGAAGATCCCCCCCTCCACTATCTTTGAGGCAATCCATTCCCTTCAAAAAATAATCTTAGTTGAGGTAATCAATTTTCTAATAGTTTTTTTTTGAATTTACAATCAGATAGACACTGATACCTTTCCCGTACTGATATTTTATATGTTGAAAATGACTATGATTTATATCTATCAACACCAACCCATCACTTTGTAATGAGGGTTACGGTGTTCAATATCTTGAAGGTCATGCCACATAATAGACCACTTCCAACAGATCATGTCAATGTGATGATTAACATAGTCTATGATTTGAGTGATGAGATACTTTTTCCAATTTATGATGAAGATATTCATAAGGTCAAACATTCTCTAGGAACATTCATTGTGTGACCATCAAAACATGTAAGAAAACATTTCGACAAAGAGGTATTCATTTCCATTTTTTTTCCAAGATAAACCTTTAACATTTAATGAAAAGGTATGAACCAATGATTGTTATTACAGAAGGACACATAGAATGGGTTGAAAGGAAATAACTGCTCAAAACCATCTTAAGGATCAACCAACCATTCAAAAGGATCTACCAAAAGATCCTTAAACCCATCCATTCTATATCTGCATTTATTATCATTGCAAACACTTGTGAAAACAAATTTGAAAGGTAGTGGGGTTCACAAAATTATTTTTAATGAAAATATGTACAACTGGGAATATCTAGATATCATTAGTGTTCACAATGTTAGTTAAATACTTGAGTATGGTTGGTTAGGAGGCTCAGTTTTAAATGTATACATGAGGTATGTTTTCGTGTCTTTATTTTTCAAAAGCTGATATAATATGATAATTATATCTAAATAAATTTTATATTTTGTTCACCCGTATATATGAAAAACAATTGAAGGGATTTCCCCATGAAATTTGTTTTGACTCATTAGTCCTCACATCACCTCTACAGAACAAATTGATATATAATCTAAGAAAGATGGTGAAATAATGGCAGACATTCTCAAATTATTTAACAACAAAATTACTGATGACATACTCTTCTTAATACCATCAATGTAGGGTTAAACCTGTATAATTTAATCATATCAAATATATTTTAATTTCATTAATTTCTTATTCATTTTTGTGTTTTTAGGAAGCATTGGATGCTCATTGTGGTCAATTTAGACACTCCAAAGATTTATTTCATGGATTCAATGCATGGATATCCAACAAACTGACCACAAATGGTAGCATTTGTCAATTTTTTATACATTGCATCCAACATTTTAGAACTAAACAACTAGTTATATAATTTATATTATCTTTAAAGGAGGATTTTATTATGATAGTGTAGTGGGTGAATATCGTCTACATCATGGAATGAGGCTAGAGGAAAAGGACAAGAAACATCACAAGTACTACGACTGAATAAAAATTAGGGTATATATAATAAGATTTCACTATCCAAACACACATAAAAAATTACTTATTTTTTCCCAATGTTTCTATACTGTCCTTAACAAACAAACTATAAAGACTATGGTTATTATGTTTGTAAATTTATGAAATAGATCATATTCCATAAAAAAACTAGTATCCCTGAAGAGGCATTTTTGAAGATAATTACCATTTGATTTAAAATACTAATGAATCCTTTGTGTATTTATAATTTTTCATACTTAAATGTGTATTTTTATATTAAACTAACAATAAATTTAACCAAAAGAAAGAGTGACATACTAAATACTGAGATAACGCGGTCATATTGTTTTCATAATTTAGGAAAATGATCCATAAGTCATTTGTGATTTGTCGGAATCATACACACCTCAATCAGATGAATTTTGTGACTGATATGACTAAAAGTGTCCATTATTAGTTTAAATTTGAAATTTTATCTCAAAATGTGTCACTCATTAAAAGAAAATAAAACTCACTCTGATTGTCTTAATAAATTAGGAAAATGATTAATTAGTTCTTTGTGACATGTATGAAGTATTATCATATCAAACCGACGCATGATACGATCGGTATGACTCAAAATGTGCGTTTCCAGTTTGAAATTATATTTTAGTAAAAAACATAACTGACATACTAAAAATAGAGCAAACGCATTCGGTTTGTTTTTATACTTTAGAAAAACGATCTATATGTAATTTGTGATGTGTAGGAATCAACCGCCCCTCAATCTGACACACGTTGTGACCTATATGACTCAAAGTGTCTCTTTTTATTTAAAATTGGCATCAATTTTAGTAAAAAAAACTAACATAATGAAAACTGAGAAAATGCCTTCATATTGTTTTTATAATTTAGGAAAACTATCCATGAGCCATTTTTCATGTGTTGGTATCAAAACTAAATCAATAAAATGCATGATGTGACCGGTATAAATCTAAATGTGTCTTTTTATTTAAAATTAACATTAATTTAAGTAAAAAGAACAACTGATATAATGAAAACTAAGAAAACACGTTCTTATTTTTTGATACATTAGTACAATGACACATGAGTCATTTTTTATGTGTAGAAATCAACCACACCTCAATACGATGCATGGTGTGATCAGTATGACTAAAAGTGTCTGTTATCACTTTAAAATTTACATTTTAGCTCAAAACGTGTCACTCACTAAAAACCAACCAAACACTTTCCGATTTTCTTTATAATTTAGGAAATTGATTCTTAAGTCCTTTCTGATGTGTATGTAGGAATCTCACATCAAATCAGTGCATGATGTGACTGATATGACTCAAATAGTGTGTTTCTGGTTTGAAATGATATTTTAGTAAAAAAACAAAATTGACATACTAAAAGATGAGAAAACATATTTATATTATTCTGATACCTTATAATAAAATATCCATGAGTCATTTGTGACATGTACGAATAAACCACACCTCAATCTGATGAATAATGTTATCGGTATAAATCCAAATGTGTTTTTATTTAAAATTTAAATTAATTTATGTAAAAAGAAAACGTGACGTACTAAAAACTGAGAAAATACAATTGGATTGTTTTGATACCTTAATACAATGATCCATGAGTCATTTTTTATGTTTATAAATCAACCACACCTTAATCTGATGCATGGTGTGACCAATATGACTAAAAGTATCCATTATCAGTTTATAATTGACATTTTAGCTAAAAATGATTCACCCATTGAAACCAAGAAAATGCCCTCCGATTGTCTTCATAATTTAGGAGAGAGATCTATAAGTCCTTTGTGACATTTATGAAGTAGTTTGACCTCAAACCAAAGCACGATGTGACTGGTATGACTCAAAATGGGTGTCTTTGGTTCGAAATGAAATTTTATTAAAAAAACCCAACTGTCATGTTGAAAACCAAGAAAACACATTCAGAATATTTTGATACTTTAGAAGAATGATCCATGAGTCATTTTTTATGTTTAGAAATCAACCACACCTAAATCCGGTCAATGATTTTACCAATATAAATCCAAGTATGTCATTAAAATTTGATATTAATTTTAGTAAAAAAACAATAGATATACTCAAAACCAAGAAAACCCATTCAAATTGTTTTGATATTTTAGGACAATGATCCATAACTAATTTTTGATGTGTAAGAATCAACCCCACTTCAATACAACAAACAACGTGACATATATAACTCCAAATGTGTCTTTTTATTAAAAATTTACATTTTATTAATGTATTCTTTCATATTAATGTTTAATTTATTTCTTTATAGTATTACTAACATAATAATTGTTTTCATATATTGGTGGAACCTTTTGATTTAGTTGGGATGATTTGTTCAAAAACTCATACCATGGGCGGACATTTTTGAGAGGGGATCACGAATCTCAAATGATTAAACATTAATGTTTTTAAATGTTTGTTGTATAATTGTAAATTTAATTATATAAAACATTTTTTGAAATCTATATAGCACTATTTTTCAAAACCTTTTGTGCACTTCTTTGTTCATTTGTGTGTTGTGCCAGTGCTATTTTGTGTATGTGGTGTGTGTGTATGATGCAGGTGCTGCTGGTGGGTGTGATGTTATATAAACAACACATTATAGGCAGCTAGGCCTTTATCAGTGCTATTTTGAGTGCTGATAAAATCTCCCTTTATCATTGCTTGAAGTTGCACTGATAAAGGCACCTTTATCAGCACTATTTTTGAGCACTGATAATGGAACGATTTAACAATGCTAATTAAAGTGCTGATAAAGTGGTCTTTTATCATGGCTAAAAAAAGAACTGATAAAAATGTGTTTTATTCACACTAATACAGCGTGGATAAAGGGGTCCTATATCAACATTTTTTTTGTGCGGATAAAGGACACTCTTTATCAGCAATTTTTTAGTGTGGATAAAGGATACCCTTTATCAGAATTTTTTTTAGCACTGTTAAAGGAGACCCCCCCCCCCCCCAATTTATCTCCATTGATATTAACAACGCTTTTCTAGCACTATTAAAAGCGTTTTCTAGCATCGATAAAAGCATTATCTGTAGTAGAGCCTAATTGGCCTCAATTTTCCTAATGGGCCTTATTTGGCCTCAATTGACATCAATTCGCCTCAATTGGCCTCGATTAGCCTCAATTGTCATCAATTGGCCTCAAGTGGCCTCAATTATCCCAACTAGCCTCAATTGGAAACAATTGGCTTCAATTGACCGAATTTGGCTATATTGGCGTCAATATTCCGAATTGGCCTCAATTGGATTCAATTAGCTACAATTGGACACAATTGGACTCAATTAGCCTCAATTGAACTCAATTGGACTCAATTGGACTCAATTGCACTCAATTTCACTCAATTGACCTCAATTGGCCTCAATTGGTCTCAATTAGGATCAATTGGAATAGTTGGCCTCAATTGTCTTAATAGGCCACAATTGGCCAAATAAGCCTCAATGGAATCAATTGGCCTAATTGGCCTCAATTAGCCTAATTGGCCTCAATTGGCCTAATTAGCCTAATTGGCCGAATTGGCCTCAATTGGCCTAATTGGACGAATTGGACATAATTGGACCTAATTGGTCTAATTGGCCTCAATTGGACTCAATTGGACTCAATTGGTCTCAATTGTCCTCAATTGGATTAAATTAGTCTAATTGGCCTCAATTAGCCACAATTAGACTCAATTGGAAAATTTTGCCTAATTAGCCTCTATTTTTCTCAATTGGCCTCAATTAGACTCAATTATCCTCAATTGTCCAAATTGGCCTAATTGGACATAATTGGCCTCAATTTGCCTCAATTGGAGAAATTGGCCTCAATTGGCCAAATTAGACTGATTGGCTATAATTGGAGTAAATTGGGCGTAATTGGCTAATTGACCTCAATTGCCCTCAATTGGAATCAATTAGACTAATTGGCCTCAACTAGCCTCAATTGGCCTAATTGGGCTCAATTGGCCTAATCAGGCTCAATTGGATGAATTGAACTAATTGAGATGAACTGGCCTCAATTGGCCTCAATTGGCCTAATTCACCTCAATTGGCATAATTCGCCTCAATTGTCCTTAATTGAACTCAATTGGACTTAATTTTCCAAATTTTCCTCATTGGCCTCAATTGGCCTAATTAGTCGAATTGGCCTCAATTCACCTAATTGGCCTAATTAGCTTCAATTGGACTAATTTTCTTTATTGGACTAATTGACCTCAATTGATCTCAATTTCTCAAATAGGGCTCAATTGGCCTAAATTATCTAAATTGACCTCAATTGGCCTCAATTGGCCTAATTAGCCTAATTGGACTTGATTGGCCTCAACTGGATTCTGTTGGCTTAATTTCCCTAATTGACATAATTGGTCACAATTTCCCTAATTGGCCTCAATTGACCTCAATTGGACTCAATTTTTTTATATGGATTTAATTTTCCTAATTTTCCTCAATGACTGAACTCGCCTCAAGAGTCTAATTGGCCGAATGAGAATCAATTGACCTAATTGGCCTCAATTGGCCTAATTGACATCAATTTTCCTCAATTTTCCTAATTGGACTTAATTGGCCTCATTGAAATAATTAGCGTAATAGGCCTCAATGGATGAATTTTACGCAATGACCTTATTGGCCTAATTTTCTGAGTTGTCCTCAAATACTGAATTGTAATAATTGGCCTCAATTATCCTAATTTTGCCAATTGGATTCAATTGGCCTCAATTTACCTAATTCGATTTAACTGGAATAATTGGCCTAATGGGTCTAAATGGAAGAATTGGATTCAATGTCCTAATTGTCCTAATTGTCCAAATTGGACTCAGTGGCCGAATTGGCCAAATTGGCCCAATTGGACTCAATTGGCCTGAATTATCCTGAATTGGTCTCAATTCACCAAATTGGCCTCAATTGGCCTTAATTAATCTCAATTTGTATTAATTGAAATAATTGACCTCAATTGACCTCAATTCTCCTAATTGGCCTATTTGGCCTCAACTGGCATCAATTTGTCTAATTTGGCTCAATTAGCCTCCATTGGCCTGACTTGGCCTCAGTTCCACTAATTGTCCCAATTGGCCTTAATTAGCCTCAATTGGATTTTTTTGCCTTAGTTGAACTCAATTTGCCAAATTGGACTCAATTTTCCTTTATTGGCCTAATTGGACCCAATTTTCCAAATTGGCTAAATTGGCCTCAATCAGCATCAATTGGCCTAATTAGCCTCAATTGGCCTATATGCCCTCAATTGACCTATATTTTTCTAATTGCCTTTATTTGACTCAATAGGATGAATTGGACTCAATTCGCCTCAATTTGCCTCAATTTGCCTAATGGGCATCAATTGGCCTCAATTGGCCTAATTGGCCTCAATTTTCGTAATTCTCCCTAGTTGTCCTAGTTGGCCTTAGTTGGACTCAGTTGGCCTTAATTGGCCTAACTGATATCAATTGATATCAGTTGGCCTCAATTGAGACGTAATTGGCCTCAATTGGCCTAATTGGCCTAATTGGACCCATCCCCCACAATTGTCCTCAATTAGCTTAAATTAATCTAAATTGGTCTAAATTGGCCTCAATTGGCCTAATTGGCCTCAATTGTCCTAATTAGCCTCAATTGGCCTCAACTAGTCTCAATTGTCATAATTGTTCCCAATTGGCCTCAATTAGCCAAATTGGCCTCAATTAGCCTCAATTGGTCTCAATTATCCCAAATTGGCCGTAATTATCCTCAATTTTCCTCAATTGGTATAATTAGCCACAATTAGACTAACTGGTCTAATTGGCCTCAATTGGCATAATTTTTGTATCAATTTGACTAATTGGTCTCAATTTCCCTTATTGGTGTCAGTTGGCCTAATAGGCGCCAATTGGCCTAACTGGTCTCTATTGGCTTAATTGTCCTAATTGGCCTCAATTGAAATCAATTGGCCTCAATTGGATTCAATGGGGATCAAATGGCCTCAATTGGTCTCAATTAGACTAATTAGACTCATTTGGCCCCAATTGGGCTCAATTGTACTCAATTATCCAACTTTGCCTCAATTGGCCTAATTGGAATCAAATGGCCTCAAGATGCCTAATTGGCCTCAACAGGCCTCAAGTGGAATAATTGGCCTCAACTGGCCCAATTGGTAAAATTGGACTCAATTGGGCTCAATTGGGCTCAATTGGCCTCAATTGGCCCCAATCAGCCGAATTAGCATAATTATCTGTGATTGGCCAAATTATCCTCAATTGGCCTCAATTGGCCTCAATTGGCTTAATTAGCCTCAATGGGCCTCAATTGGCCTCAATTAGCCTCAATTAGCCCCAATTGACATAATTGACCTCAATTGGCCTAATTGGCCATAATTGGCCTCAATTGGCTTAATTGGACGAATTGGCCTCAATTGGCCTAGTTCGCCTCAATTGGCCATAATTTTCCTCAATTGGAATCAATTGGACTCAATTGGACTTTTTTTCAAGATTAATAGAACATAATATATATCAAAAGAGAGGGAATTGAATTACAATTCAATCACCTGAGGGTGAACCCATGGCCCAAAGGATGACAACAACGACAACATGAAAAAGAAGATGAATGAAAGAGAAGAACCAGGATTGCCCAAATAGATCCAATGAAATGAGAAGTCACAATGCAGAAAAAGAGTTGACATCATAGGGCAGACCATGATCTGGCGAACCCAGCAGTCACAACATCGAACAAGTGCTGATGAGCAGTTACAACACTAAACAAGAGTCAACATCATGGCACCGAACAAAATCTGGCGAACCCCGAAGTCAAAGTGCTAAAAAAGAGTCGATGAAGTAGTCACAACACCAAATAAGATCTAACGAAGTAGTCACAACATTGAACTAGAGCCAGAAGCAGTCACAACACCAAACAAGAGTTGGCATCTTAGCACCAAACAAGAGCCAACAAACCCATTATCCACAATGCTGAACAATAGTCGACAAAGAAATCACAGCACTGAAGAAGAGCTTATGAACCTAGCAGTTAAAGTGCCGAACAAGAGCTAACAATCCAGGTAGTAATATTGCGGAACAAGAAATGATGTCCTAGTTCCAAACATGATCCAAAAAACCCATTAGTCACAACGTGAAAAAAGAGATGATGTACCCCAAAAAAATCATCGAACCAGAGCTGATGAAACAAGCAGTCACATAGTCGACCAATAGATGATGAACCCATCAGTCACAGTGCCAAACAAGAGCTATCAAACCACTGTAAAACAAGAGCTGATGAACCCAACATTCACAGTATCGAGTCACAAAACCGATCAAGACCTGAAAAAAACCATAGAATCTAAGAACCGGCGAACCATATCTACCAACACCAATAAAGGACCAGGAATGCTGATGAGATGAAACATAACACAACTTCCGTAGAGAACTAAAAAACTAAACTCAACATCAATTTGGAAGCAAACCCTGCAAGCCCGACACAACCAGATAGCACCGCACAAAAGGACATGCTCCATGCATTCAAAACCACACAACAACCAAGCCACATACCGAGATTGTAGAAACCACCCATTGAAAACAAAAAGTCCAAAAAGAACCCCACAGTGATAGAAACACCGGGATAAATGTGACCAAAAGATATCACCAACCAGTGGAAAGATACAACACCGAACATAGCCTATGAAATAACTTCTAGGTATGCTGATGAAGAACCCCTCTATTGTCGATGACCAGTGAACACATCCAAATAAAGAAACTAATGAAATGATGGTTGACCAACAACCTCCAAGGAGGGTTGAGGAAAATATTGCACCTCGACCCACACAAAAACATCAAAACCCGAACCGTCTTGCGTCAGTGAAACCTATAACATCATCGCAGCACTAGAGATGTTGACCCCTATTCATGAGCCTATGACAACAACCAGAAACCAGCAGTGACCAAATAACCAGAGCGTCAATGGAAAATAGCAACCAACTGGTGGTAGTGAAGATGACAATTGAGATGACACCTAACAAAGAAACCTAGGTCGGCAGACCTAACCCTGAAACAAAGAAGCAAGGAACACTGTGCAGAAATTGATAACCCCATGTTCTAATGATAATGTCCCAAAAACTGATGCCCACGTAGACTACTGACAGAAGCTATCTCGAAGCTCAATCCCTTGCACAGGTCGATGCCGACCTACCTGAGTGATGAACCAGAACCGCTGGTCGAAGAAACAAACAACAATCATCCCGGTCTCAATAGATATGATGACGATGAGTAACATCTATCTCTGCCCACTTCTCAGTTCTGATGAGGCAATGAGGCCATGAAAACAAAACCCACACCGATGATGATGACCGTAAAAGCTACCCAAAAAAGACTACCAGCATCGTCAGTCGATGACCCACCATGAATAAATATCCATTTAGTCTACAAACAACAAAAACCAAAAACCATATGTCCCGAAGAGAAACTAACCTCTAACACAAGTTTGGCCAATGAACAACCCCACTGAAAAATAAGGAAGAGCCCATTCAGCATGGACAACCATGAAACTCTAGGATAGCCTGGTTCCAAATCCCTGTAGTGGACTATTGTGAGCATGGGATTCTTGGGAGATATGAGAGCTCAATCGAGAACAACCTCAGTTGGCCTACTTTTCCACAATTGGCCTCAGTTGTCCACAGTTGTCCTCGTTTGGCATAATTGGCCTATTGGCCTCAATTAGATTCAATTGTCTTTAATTGGCCTAATTGGCCTCAAATGGCCTAATTGGAATCAATTGGCATAATTTGGATCAATTGGTCTCAATTGGCTTAATTGGCCGCAATTGGAATAATTAGACTAATTGTGGCCTAATTGGACTCAATTGGCCTAATTCACCTCAATTTGCCTCAGTTGGCCTAATTGGACTCAGTTGACCTAATTGTTCTCAGTTCGCATATTTGACCTAATTTACATCAATTTTCCAAATGGAGACCAGTTAGCCTAATTGGGATCAATTGCACTCAATTTTCCTAATTAAACTTGGCATGTCTAATTGTCTTTAATTGGCATCAATTGGCTTAATTGGCCTCAATTGGAATCAATTTTCCAAATTGGCCTTAATTGGCCTAATTGGCCTAATTGTGACCTATTATGCCAATTAGGCCAATTGAGGCTTATTGAGGCTAATTACTCCATTTAGGACAATTGAGGACAATTGAGTCCAATTGAGACCAATTAGGCCAATTGAGTTCAATTGAGGCTAATTGAGGGAAATTGAATCTAATTAAGGCAATTGAGGAAAACTGATACCAATTAGTCCAATTGAATCTAATTGAGGCCAACTAGACCAATTGGGGGAAATTGAGCCCAATTAAGGACAATAAGGTCAATTAGGCCAATTGAGGTCAATTTCATCCAATTTCATCCAATTGAGGCCAATTGAGACCAATTATGGAAAATTGAGGGAAATTGAGGCGAAGTGAGTGGAATTTGGAAAATTTGACAAATTATGGAAAATTGAGGCTAATTGATGCCAATTGAGGGTAATTGAGGCCAACTGAGGTCAATTGAGGCTAATTATGCCAATATATGCCAATAGAGGTCGATTGAGGCCAATAAGACTAATTAGAGAAATTGAGGGCAGTTGAGGCCAATTGAATCCAATTGAAGCCTATTAAGGCCAATTCAGGCCAATTATGCCAATTATACCAATTGAGGCTAATTGAGGCCAATTAGAAAAATTATGGCCAATTGAGGGAAATTGAGGGAAATTTTTCGAATTGAGGAAAAATGAAAGCAATGAGGTCAATTATGGCAATTGAGGCATATTGATGCCAGTTGAGACTTATTAGGCCATCAAGGCCAATTGAGGCCAATTAAGACCAATTGAGTCCAATTTGACCAAATTATGCCAAATTAGACTCAACTATCATAATTGGGTCAATTTTCATAATTGTCCTCAATTGGCCTAATTGGCATCAATTGGCCTCAATTTTCTTAATCGACCCGAGTTTGCCAAATTGGCCAAATTGGCATCAATTGACGTCAATTGAACTCAATTGGTCTCAATTGGATTAATTGGCCTCAATTGACCTCAATTGGACCCAATTGGTCTAAATTGACTTCAATTGGCCTAATTTCCCTCAATTGGCCTATTTGGGCTCAATTGCCCTCAATTGGCACAATTGACCTAGTTTCCCAAATTGGGCTCAACTGGCCTCAATTGGACTCAATTGGCCCAATTAGGCTCAATTGGACTATATTGACCCCAATTGGCCCCAATTGGCCTCAGTTGGCCTTAATTTGCCTCAATTGTCCTAATTGGTCTCACTTGGCCTCAACTAGCCTCAACTAACCTCAATTGGCCTTATTTGGCCTCAGTTGACCTAACAAGCCTTAATTCACCTAATTGGCCTCAACTACCCTTAATTAGAATCAATTGGACTAATTGGACTCAATTGACCTCAATTGGCCTCAATTGGCCTAATTGGCCTCAATTGACATAATTGGCCTAGTTGGACACAATAGGCCCCAATTAGCTAAAATTGGATAAAATTGGCCTCAACTGGCCTTATATGGGCTCAATTGGCCTCAATTGCACTAATTAGTCTCAATTGGACTCAATTGGCCTAATTGGCCTAACTGAACTCACTTTGCCTTAATTGGCCTCAATTAGCATCTATTGGCATAATTGGCCTCAATTGGGCAAATTGGCAACAATTGGCCATATTCGCTGAATGGGCCCAAATTGGCCTCAATTGGCCTCAATTGGGCTAATTTTCTTCAATTGGACTAAATTGCACTCAATTGGACTAAGTTTCCAAATTCGCATGAATTGGGATAATTGGTCGAATTTTCCTCAATTGGTTTAAATTGGCCCCAATTGGCCTAATTTCCCTCAATTGCCTCAATTGACCTCAATTCGACCCAATTGGACATAATTGGCCTCAATTGGCCTCAATTGGATTAAATTGGCCTAATTGGCTGCAATTGACCTCAATTATCCTTAATTGGCCTCAGTTGGACTCAATTGGCCCTAATTGGTCTTAATTGGCCTAATTCGCCTCAATTAGGCTCAATTGGCCTAATTTTACTCAATTTTCCATTGGACTAATTTGCCTCAATTATCCCCAGTTGGCCTTAATTGGTCTTAATTGGGCTCAATTGGACTCAATTGGCCACAATTGGCCTGAATTGGTCTTAATTGGTCTCAATTGGACTCAATTGGCCACAATTGGCCTCATTTTCCTCATTGGTCTCAACTGGATGCAATTAGATACAATTAGCCACAATTATCCGAATTGTCCCTAATTGACCTCAATTATCCTCAATTGGCCACAATAGGCCTCAATTGGCTTCGCTTGACCGCAATTGGCCTTAATTGGCCTTAATTGTCTTCAATTGTCCTCAATTGACCTCAATGGCCTCAATTGGCCTAATTGGCATCATTTATCCCGAATTAGCTTAATTGGCCTTAATTGGCATACATTGTCCTAAATTGGACTCAATTAGATTCAATTGCCCTCAATTGGCCTCAATTAGCCTCAATGGGGCTCAATTTTCCTTAATTGGCTCCAATTTACATCAATTGGCCTCAATCAGTGTCAACTGGCCACAATTGGCCACAAATGGCCTCAATTGGACTATATGACATCGATTGGCCATATAGGTCTTATTTCCCTCAATTGGTCTCATGTGGCCCAATTGGCCCAATTGGCCTAATTGGAATCAATTGACCTAATTGACCTCAATTGGCCTCAATTGGCCTAATTTGGCCTCAATTAGCCTCAATTGGTCTCAATTGTCCTAATTGGGCTAAATTGGCCTCAATTGGATGAATTTGGATGAATTCAACTCAATTAACATCCATTAGCCTCAATTGGCCCAATTGGCTTCAATTGGATTCAATGGGCCTAATTGGACTTAATTGGACTCAATTGGCCTCAATTTTCTTCAATTGGGATCAATTGGCCTAATTGCTCCCAATTAAACTAAATTGTCCTAAATATGCCTAAATTGGCCTAAATTGGCCACAACTGGAAATAATTGGCCTCAATTGGCCTCAATTGGACTCAATTTCCTTATATTGGTCTAATTGGCCTCAATTGACCTAATTGGCCTCACTTGGCCTCACTTGGCAGAATTGGTCTCAATTGGCCCCAATTAGTGTAATTTTCCTCAATTAGCCTCAGTTGGTCTCAATTGGACACAAATGGCCGCAATTGATCTCAATTGGAAACTATTGGATTCAATTGGCCTTAAGTGGCCTAATTGGAATAATTGGTCTAATTAGCCCGATTGGCCTAATTAACCTCAATTGGAATCAATTGGAACCAATTGGCCACATTTGGCATCAATTGGCCTCAATTTGCATCAATTTTTCTCAATTGGAATCAATCCGCATCAATTCACTTCAATAGGCCTCAATTGGCCTTAATTGGCCTCAATTGGCCCAATTGGCGTCAATTGGCCTCAATTGGCCTCAATTGGCCTAATTGGCCTGAGTTGGCCTAATTGGTTTCAATTTGCCAAATTGGCCTAAATTGGACTCAATTGGACGAATTGGCCTAATTGGCCTCAATTAGCCTCAATTGGACTAAATTGGCCTAATTGGCCTCATTAGCATCAAATGGCTTCAATTGGCCTCAATTGGCCACAATTGCTCTAATTGGAATCAAATGACTCCAATTGGCCTCAATTGACCCCAATTGGCCCCAATTGGCTTAAATTTGTCTTAATTGACTGAATTGGCCTCACTAGCCTCAATTGGCCTTAATGACCTCAATTCGCCTCAATTGGCCTCAATTGGCCTCAATTGGCCTCAATTGGCCTAATTAACCTCAATTGGCCCCAATTGGACTCAATCGTCCCCAATTGGCTGCAACTAGCCTCAATTGGCCTAATCGGCCCTAGTTGGGCTCAATTGGACTCAATTGTCCTAATTGGCCTCAATTGGAATCAATTGGACTCAATTGGACTAATTGGGCTAATTAGCCTCATTTCACCTAAATTGCCCTAATTGGGCTCAACTGTCACCAATTGGACACAATTGGCCTCAATTTTCCTAATGGCCCCAGTTGGGTAAATTGGCCAAATTGGTTCAATTAGGCTCATTGGCCTCAATTGGTCGTAATTGGCCTCAATTTGCCTCAATTTGCCACAATTAGCCCCAATTGGCTAAATTGACCTTATTGTAGAAATTGGATTCAATTGGGCTTAATTGGCCTAATGGGCCATAATTTGCCTAATGGGCCTCAATTGACCCCAATTGGCCATAAGTGGCCTCATTAGGCTAATTGACCTAATCGGACTCAATTGGTCTAAGTGGCCTCAATTGATCTAATTGCACTCAATTGACCTCAATTGGACTAATTGGCATAAATTGGCCATAATTGGCCTAATTGGCCTCAAATGAACTCAATTGGCCACAATTTGCCAGATTGGCTTCAATTGGACTCAATTAGCCACAATTGTCCTCAATGGGCCTCAAGTTACCACAATTGTCCTAAGAGGCCTAATTGGAATAAATTTACCTAAATTCACCTAAATTGACATCAATTAGCCTCAATTAGCCTAATTCTCCTAATTTACCTCAATTGTAATCAATTGCCCAAATTGGTCTGATTATCATCAATTGGACTAATTGGGCTAATTAGCATCAATTGACTAATTGGATGAATTGGCCTCAATTAGCACCAATAGACCTAATTGGCCTCGAAGGCCTTAATTGGCCTCAATCGGACCTAAGTGGCCTCAATTTGACTCAATTCGCCTCGACTGGCCTCAAATGGACTCAATTAGCCTCAATTGGCCTCAATTGGTCTCAATTGGCCTTAATTGGCCTCAATTGGTCTCAATTGGCCATATTGGATGAATTGGCCTCAATTGGCCTTAACTAGAGTCAATTGGTTTATTTGGCCTCAATCAACGTCAATTGGCCTCAATTATCCTAATTGGTCTAATTGGATTCATTTTCCCTCAATTCGTGTAATTGGCCTAATTGGCCTCAATTTAGCTCAATTGACCTCTATTGGCCACAATATGCCTAATTGGACTCAATTGGTCTCAATTGGGCTCTATTGGTCTCAATTGGCCTCAATTGGCTTCAATTGGCCTCAGTTGGCCTCAATTAGCTTCAATTTGTCTCAATTGGAATGAATTGAACTCAATTGGCCACAATTCGACTAATTAGCCTAATTAGAATCAATTCACCTCAATTTATCTCAATTGGCAACAATTGGCCTCAATTGGGCTCAATTCTCCCAATTGGTCTAGTTGGCCTCAATTATCTTATTTGGCCACAATTGGCCTCTATTGGCCTCAATTGGCTTAATTGGATTTATTACCCTCAATAGACCTTATTTGGCCTAATTGGCCTAATAGGCCACAATTAGGCCAATTAAGGCCAATTTGGAAAATTGATGTCAATTGAGGCCAATTAGGCCAGTTGAGGCCAATTAAGTCCAATTAGACATACTGAGATTAATCAAGAAAATTGAGGCTAATTGAGCCCACTTAGGCCAACTGAGGCCAATTAGGAAAATTGAGGCTAATTAGTCCAACTTAGGCCAATTATGACAATTGAGCCCAATTGAGACGAATTAAGTCAATTGAGGCCAATTTGGACAATTGAGGCCAATTAAACTGATTACGTCAATTGATGCCAATTAAGGCCAATTAAGGCCAACTAAAGCTAATTAGGCTAATTTGGACAGTTGAGGCCAATTGAGGACAATTTAGCTAATTGAGACCAATTACGAAAATTGAGATCAATTGAACCCAAAGTGTCCAATTTAGTCCAATTATACGATTAGAAAAATTGTGGCCAATTGTGGCCAATTGAGGCCAATTATTCCAATTAGACGAGTTAAGAAGAATGGAGGGAAATTGAGACCAATGGAGGCTAATTAGGCCAATTACACCAATAAGGACACTCAGACCAATTTGACTAATTAGGTAAATTAGGACAATTAGGAAAATTATGCCATTTAGGTCAATTTGGTCATTAGGGGCAATTGGGCTAATTAGACCAATCAGGCCATTTAAGGGAATTAGGCTAATTGAGGCCAATTAAGGCCAGTTAGGTCAACTAAGTCCAATTGAGGCCTATTAGGCCAATTATAACAACTAATACCAATTAGGAAAATTGATTCTAATTGAGGGAAATTAGGTCAAATGAGGTCAATTCATGGAAATTTGGCCAATTTGGACAATTTAGACTGATTGTGACAAATTCATCCAATTGAGGCCAATTAGGAAAATTGAGGTCAAATGTGGCTAACTTGGCCAATTAGGCCAATTTTGGATAATTTGTACAATTGATTACAATTGAGGCTAGTCAGTCCAATGAGGTAAACTGAAGAAAATTAAGGCCAATTAAGGCCAATTAGGCCAATTTGGTGAATTGATGTCAATTGAGTCCATTTAGGCTAGGTGAGGCCAATTGATGGCAATTAGAAAAATTTAGGTCAATTGAGCCCAAATTGGCCAATTAGGCGAATTGAGGCCAAGTGAGGCTATTTGAGTACAATAAAGATAATTGAGGCCAGTTAGTCTAATTAGGCTAATTGACTTCAATTGAGGACACTTAGGAAAAATGGAACCAATTAAGGCCAATTGAGGCTAATTATTCCAATTAGGCCAATTATGTAATTGAGGCAAATTTTTCCAATTCATCTATTTAGGCCAATTAGGCAATTGAGGACAATTCAACCCTTGAGGATAATTTGTCCAATTTGTCCAATTAAATCCAATTAGGCAAATTAAGGCCAAATAGTCAAATTGAGACCAATTAGGTCAATTGAGCCAATTCGACCAATTAGGTCACTGAGGACAATTCAACCATTGAGTCCAATTAGGAAAATTAGTCCAATTAGGACAATTAGGCCAATTAAGTCCAACTAGGACAATTAAGGCCAATCAAGTCTAATTAGGACAAACAAAGCCAATTATGTCAATTGAGACCCATTAGGCCAGTTAATCCAACTTAGGACAACTGAGTCAAATTGAGTCCAATTAGGGGTATTAGGCCAATTGAGTCTAATTGAGGCCAATTGAGTCCAATTAGTCAAATTGAGGCCAATTGAGGCCAATTGGGGACAATTAAGGCCAATTTCTTAAATTAGGTGAATTGAGGAAAATTGAGGTCAATTGGTTCCAATTGAGGCCAATTAGGACAATTAGGCCAATCAGGGGCCACTAAATCCAATTTAGGCCAATTTAGGCCAATTGAGACTAGTTTTGGTCAATTAATCAAATTAGGCCAATTGAGGCCGATTGGGGACAAATGGGGTCAATTGAGTCCAATTAATGCCAATTGATGCCAGTTGGGTCCAATTGGGGCCAATTGAGCCCAATTGCGACCAATTGAGCCCAATTGTGGTCAATTAATCCAATTAGGCCAATTAAGGCCAATTGAGGCCAATTAGGCAAAATAGGCCAATTCAGGCCAATTGAGTCCATTTGAGGGAACATGTGGCCAACTGAGGAGATTGAAGCCAATTGAGACCAATTAGACCAATTGATGCCAGTTGAGGCCAGTTAAGGCCAATTGAGGCCAATTATTCTAATTCAGCCAATTGAGTTCAATTGAGGTCAATTGTGGCCAATTAGCCCATTTAGTCTAATTGAGGCCAATTGGGGGCCAATTGAGGCCTATTTGGGGGGCAACTGAGGCCAATTGAGGCCAATTGACACCAACTGAGGCCAACTAAGGCCAATAGAGACAAATTGCTACCAATTTATTTTAATTGTGGCCAATTAGTCCAATTGCAACCAATTGCAGCCAATAGAGGCCATTTGTGGCCAATTAGTCCAATAAGGCCAATTGAGACCAATTAAAGCCAATTGAGGCCAATTGTGGCCAATTTGGCCAATTGGGGCCAATTATGACTAATTGAGGCCAATTAGGACAATAGAGGTCAATTGAGGACTATTGAGGTCAATTGAGGCAATTGAGTCCAATTGAACCCAATTAGACCAATTAGACCAATTGAAGTCAACCAAGGCCATTTAAGGCCAATTGAGTCCAATTAGTCTAATTCATCCAATTGAGTTCAATTGAGGTCAATTATGGCCAATTAGACCAATAGTCCAATTGAGGCCAATTGGGGTCCCATTGGGGCTAACTAAGGAAAATAGAGGCAAATTGCTGCCAATTGAGTCCAATTGAGGCCAATTAGGCCAATTGCGTCCAATTGAGGTCAACTTAGGCCAATTGAGGAAGATTGTGTCCATTTGAGTCCTATTGAGGCCAATTAGGTAAATTGAGGTAATTTACCCCAATTGAAGCCTATTGAGGCCAATTGAAGCCAATTGAGTCCAATTGAGGTGAATTGAGACTAGTTGAGCTAATTGAGGTCAATTGAGTCCAATTGAGGCCAATTAAGATCAATTGAGGACAATTGAGGTCAATTAGACCAATTGGGGCCAATTGCCACCAATTGTGGCCAATTGGGCCAATTGAGGCCAATTGAATCCAATTGAGGTCATTAGTTTAATAGAGGCCAATTGAGACCAATTGAGGCTAATAGGGCCAATTGAGGCTGATTATTCCAATTAGACCAATATGGACAATTAAGATCAATTGAGACCAATTGGACCAATTTGACCAATTGATCCAAATTAGGCCAATTGCAGCCAGTTGGTCTAATTAGGAAAATTAAGGCCAATTGTGGACAATTGTGACCAATTATAGACAATTGAGGTCAATTGGGGAAAATTGGGGGTAATTGCGGCCAATTAGGCCAATTGGGACCAATTGAGGCCAATTACGCCAATTGTGACCAATTGAGGCCAATTGTGGTCAATTAGGCCAATTGAGGCCAATTAGGCCAATTGAGGCCAATTGAGGCCAATTGCATCCCGTTGAGGCCGATTGAGACTAATTAAATATGATTGAGGTAAATTGAGACCAATAAGGCCAATTTGGCCAATTGACATCCATTGAGTCCAATTTTGGTTTATTAGGCCAATTGAGTCTAATTGAGGCTAGTTTGGAAAATTATGACAATTGAGGCCAATTGAGGAAAATTGAGATTAATTATTACCATTTAGGCCAATTGAGTCCAATTAGGCCAATTGAGGTAAATTAAACCAATTGAGGTCAATTAGGGCAATTATGCCAATTGACGCCAATGAGGCCAGTTGAGACCAATTGAGGTAAATTTAGGCTAATTAGTCCAATTAGTCCAATTGATACCAATTGAGGCCAAATAGTCCAATTGAGTCCAATTACAACTAATTGAGGTCAATTGAGCCTTATTAGGCCCATTGAGGCCAATTGGATCAATTGAGGAAAATTGAGGGCAATTGAGGCCCATTGAGGTCAATTGATCACAATTAGGCCTATTAGAAAAATATAGGCCAATTATGGCCAATTATGCCAATTGAGGCAAGACCAATTATGTTAATTGAGTCCAATTAGACCAATTATGCCACTTGTGGACAATTAAGGTCAATTGAGTCCAATTAATCCAATTAAGCCAATTGAGGGAAATTACTCAAACTAGACCAATTGAGGCTAATTGGGGACAATTGAGGCCAATTGAGGCCAATTGAGGTAAATGATCCTAATTGAACCCAATTTGGCCAATTTGGCCAATTGAGTCCAAATGTTCCAACTAGGGCCAATTAGGTCAACTGAGGAAAAATGAGCCCAATTAGTTCAATTAGGCCAATTGAGTCCAATTGAATCCAATTAGCCCAATTGTGTCCAATTGAGGCCAATTGATTCCAATTATTCCTATTGAGACCAATTGGGCCGATTAATCCCATTCAGGCCATTTGAGACCAATTGAGGCCAATTGAAGCACAATGAGGCCAATTGAGCCCAATTGATGCCAATTAAGCGAATTGATGCCAATTGAGGCAAATTGAGGCCAATTAGGCCAATTCATGACAATTGAGTCCAATTGAGGCCCACTAATGCTAAGTGAGGCCAATTGAGGCCAATTGAGGTAAATTGAGGCAAATTGAGTACAATTAGGCCAATTGAGTCCAATTGAGGCCAATTAGGCCAATGACGCCAATTCAGGCCAAATCAGGCCAATTAAATTGAATTGACGCCAATTAGGCTAATTGAGTCCCATTAGACCAATTGAGGCCAATTGAGCACATTGAGGCCAAATAGGCTAATTAGGTCAATGAAGACTAATTGAGGCCAATTGGGGCCAATTGGGATAATTAATGGAAATTGAGGAAATTGAGGCCAATTAGGCAAATTGACGCAAATTGAGGCCAAATATACCAATTGAGGCTGATTAAGGCCAATTAGGACAATTGGGGCCCATGATACCAATTTGACCAATTGAGGCCAATTGAGACCAATTGGGGAAAATTGAGGCCAATTGATGCCAATTGAGTCCAATTAGGCCAATTGAGGCCAAGTAGGCCAATTAGGATAGTTGAGGCCAATTGGAGAAAAAATTTCCAATTGAGGCCAATTGAGGCCAATTGTAGTTAATTAGACCAATTAGGCTAATTGAGGACAGTTGAGACCAGTTGAGGGCCAATTGAGGCAATTAAACCAAATGATCCCAATTAAACCAACTAGGCCAATTGAATCAAACTGAGGCAAATTCGAGGGTAATTTTTCCAATTTGGCCAATTGAGTTAAAATGAGGCCAATTGTGGCCAATTAGGCCAATTTGTCCAATTGAGGCCAATTAAGGCCAATTGAGTCCAATTGCGGCCAATTGAGGCCAACTGATGCCAATTGAGTCCAACTGAGGCCAATTGATCCAAATTAGGCCAATTGATGCCAATTGCGGCCTATTGATGCCAATTGGTCCAATTGAGACCAATTGAGCCCAAGTGATGCTAATTGGGGCCAACTATGTCCAATTGGGGACAATTAGGCCAATTCATGCCAATTGATGCCAATTACCCCAATTAAAGCCAATTATGTCCAATTAATGTTAATTGAGGCCAATTGAGGCTAATTGAAACCCATTTAGGCTATTTAGGCTAATTGTGGCCAATTGCGGCAAATTAAGGCCAATTACGGCAATTGAGGCCAGTTGAGGCTAATTGGTCCCAATATGTCAATAGAAGCCAATTGAGGCGAAGTAAGGCCAATTGGGTCAATTGAGGCTGATTATGTCAATGAGACCAATATGGCCAACTAAGGCCAATTAAGCCCATTGTGGCCAATTTGGCCTATTGAGGCCAATTGCGGCCAATTGCGGCCAATTTTTCCAATTATGCCAATTGAGACCAATTGTGGCCAATTGACGCTAATTATGGCCAATTACAGCCAATTTAGGCCAATTGAGGCCTATTGGCTCAATTAGGCCAATTGAGGCCTATTGGCTCAATTAGGCCAATTGAGGCCAGTTACCCCAATTGTGACAAATTGATTCCAATTGAGGCCAATTAGGCCAATTGAGCCCACTTGAGGGTAATTGGGCCAATTATGGCCAATTGAGACCAATTAAGGCTAATTGAGGAAATTGAGGAAAATTGAGGGAAATTAGGCCAATTGATTCTAATTAAGGGAAATTGAGGGCAATTGGGCCAGTTGAGGCCAATTATGTCAATTAAGCTAATTGAGGCCAATTGAGACCAATCAATTCAAATTTGGTCAATTAGGCCAATTGATCAAATTGATGCCAATTGAGTCTAATTGAGTCCTATTAGGCCAATTGAGGCCAATTATGCAAATTGAGGCTTATTGTGGCCAATTAATCCAATTGAGGCCAATTAGGCCAATTGAGGCCAATTAAACCAATTGAGGGAAATTAGGCAAATTAAGACTAATTGTGGAATATTGAGGCCAATTGATGTCAATTGAGGCCAATTGAGGCCAATTGAGGCCAATTAGGCCAATTAGGCCAATTGAGGCCAATTGTGGCTAATTGTGGTCAATTGAGTCCTATTATGTCCATTGAGACCAATTGAGGCCAATTGATGCCAATTAGGCCAATTGAGGCCTATTGAGCGCAACTAGGCCAATTATGCCAATTGAGGCCAATTATTTCAATTGAGGTCAGGTCAATTAGGCCAATTGAGGTCAATTGAGGCCAATTGTGGCCAATTTGGCCAATTTAGGCCAATTTAGGCCAATTACTCCAACTAGGCCAATTGAGACCAATTGGGGATAATTGAGGATAATTGAGGCCAATTGAAGCCATTTGGGGCCAATTGAGAACAATTAGGCCAATTGAGGCATATTGAGGGCAACTAGGCCAATTATGCCAATTGAGGTCAGGTCAATTAGGCAAATTGAGGCCAATTAGGCAAATTATACCAATTATTCCATTTGTGGCCAATTGAGGTCAATTGAGGCCAACTAAGGCCAATTACTCAAATTAGGCCAATTGAGGCCAATTACTCCAACTAGGCCAATTGAGACCAATTGGGGATAATTGAGGATAATTGAGGCCAATTAAAGCCATTAGGACAATTGTGGCCAATAAGGACAATTGGGTCTAATTAGGCCAATTGAGGAAAAATGAGTCCAATCAGTCTAATTGGGATAATTTGGACCAATTGCGTCCAATTAAGTCAAATTGAGGCCGATTATCCCAATTGAGGCCAATTGAGGGTAATTGAGTCCAATTAAGGCCAATTGAGGCTCATTGTGGCCAGTTGAGGCCAATTAGGCCAATTGAGACTAATTGAGGCCAACTGAGGCCAATTAAGGCCAATAGAGACCAATTTGGTCAATTCATCCAATTAAGTCCATTTGAGGCCAACTGAGGTGAATTGAGGCCAATTATCGCAGTTAACCCCATTTAGGCCAATTAGTCCAATTTGACCATTTGAGTCCAATTGAGTCCAAATTGGAAAATTGATGGCAATTTGGCCAATTGAGGTCAATCCAAGCCCATTAGACAAATTGAAACCAATTGAGGCCAATTAGGCCAATTGATCCCAATTGAGACCAATTGAGCCAAGCTGGCGAATTGATTCCAATTAAGGCCAATTGATGCAAATTAGGTCAATTGATCCCATTTGAGGCCAATTGAGGCCAATTAGATCAATGGAGGCCCATCGGTTCTAATTGAAGCCAATTTAGGCCAATTAGGCCAATTGAGGCCAATTGTGTCCCATTAGGAAAATTGTGCCCAAATGAGCCCAATTAGGCCAATGAGTCCAATTATGTCCAATTGGGCCCAATTCAGGCCAATTGAGGCGAATGAAGTCCAATTAGGCCAATTAAGTCAAATTCTACCAATCAAGTCCAATGGAGCCCATTGAGGCCAATTTACGCCAATTTAGGCCAATTAGGCGAATTGAGGCCAATTGAGGCAAATTAGTCCAATTAAGGTTAATTGAGGCCAGTTGAGGCCAATTAGGTAAATTGAGGCCAATTAGACCAATTGAGGCCAATTGATGCCAATTGAGGCAAATTGAGGCCAATTGAGGCCAACTAGGCCAATTGAGGCCAATTTGGCGAATTAGACCAATTCGGAAACTTGATGTTAGTTGAAGCCAATAATGTCCAATTGAGATCAATTGAGGCCAATTGTGTCTAATTTAGACCAATTAAGGCCAATTATGACAATTAGGTCCAATTGCACCCAATTAGGCCAAGTAAGCCAAATTATGCCAATTGAGGTCGATTGGAGCCAATTAGGCCAGTTGATCCCAAGTGGGGCCAATTGAGGCTAATTTGGCCAATTGATGCCAATTGATGCCAATGGAGGCCAATTGAGTCCAATTGAGGCTATTGAGGTTAATTGAGGCTATGGAGGCCAATTAGGGCCAATTTAAGCCAATTGAGGCCAATGGATGGCAATTGAGGCCAATTGGGGCAATTGGCGAAATTGAGGCCAATTGAGGCCAATTAGGCCAATTTATGACCATTGAGGTGAATTAACATCAATTGAGGTCAATTAGGAAAATCCCTCCAATTAAGTCCAATTAGGCTAATTGAGGACAATTGGCCAATTAGACCAATTAGGTCAACTAGACCACTTGAACCCAATTGAATCCAATAGTGGCCAATTGAGATCAATGGAGGCCAATTGTTTCCAATTAAGACTAATTGATGTTAGTGGAGGCCAATTATTGTTGTTAGGGCCAATTAAGACCAATTGAGGCTAATAGAGGTCAATTGAGGGCAATTTAGACAATTGGGGACAACTAAGTCCAATTGTGGCCAATTCCTTCCAATTAGGCTAATTGAGGTGAATTGGGCCAATTGTGGCCAATTGAGGCCAATTGAGGCGAGTTGAGGCCAATTTAGCCTAATTAGACCAATTGAGGCTGATTGATCCCAATTAGGCCCATTGAGGCCCATTAAGCCCAATTAATGCCAATTGAGCTCAATTAAGCCAATTCGGCCAATTGAGACCAGTTGAGGCCAATTAGGCCAATTAGTCCAATTAGACCAAATAGGCCAATTCGTCCACGTGAGGCTAATTATAGCGAATAGTGGACAGTTGAGATCAATTGAGGCCAATTGTTTCCAATTGAGATAAATTGATGTCAATTATGCAAATTGAGTCCAATTGAGGCCAATGGGGGCTAAATAGGATATTGGGGCCCATTGAGGCCAATTGAGGTCAATTGGGGCCAATTAGGCCAATTTGGGCCATTTAAAAAAATAGAGGCCAAGTGACTCCAATTTACACCAACTAAGGCCAATTGAGGCCAACTAAGGCCAATTGAGGAAAATTGACGCAAATTGCAGTCAATTGAGGCCATGTGAGGCCAATTGAGGCCATTGAGGACAATTGAGGCAATTGAGGGAAATTGAGGCCAATTAGACCAATTATGCCAATTGAGGCCAATTAGGTCAATTGAGGCTAATTAGGCCAATTAAGGCCAATTGGGTTCAATTGAGGCCAATTATGCCAATTGAGTCTAATTAGGACAATTGAGTCTCATTGAGTCCAATTGCGGCCAATTTGACCAATTAGGACAATCATCCCAATTAGACCAATTGATGCCTATTGAGTTTAATTCAATCCATATTAGGCCAAATTGGAAATTAGGATAATTTAGGCTAGTTGAGACTAATTTGGCCAATTTGTCCAATTGAGCCCAATTGAGGCCAATTTCTCCAATTTGGCCAATTGAGACCAATTGTGCCAATTTGGTCATTTGGGCCAATTAGGCCAACTAGGTCAATTAAGCCAATTGAGGGCTATTGTGCCCAGTTAGGCCAATTGAGCCCAATTAAAGCCAATTAAGGCCAATTAAGACCAATTAAGGCCAATCAAGGCCATTTAATGCCAATTAAAGCCCATTAGGCGAATTGAGGCCAATTGAGTCCAACTAGGCCAACTATGCCAATTAGGTCAATTGAGGCCAATTGAGACAAATTGAGGTTAATTGAAGCCAATTATGCCAATTGAGGCCAGTTGGGCCAATTATGGATAATTAGGCCAATTGAGGCCAATTAAGGCCAATTGTGGCCTATTGCAATGAATTGAGACCAATTGAGGACAATTGGGGTCAATTAGGTCAATTAGGGCAATTGGGCCCAATTGGCCCCAATTTCGCTAATTGTGGTCAATTGAGTAAAATCATGGTCAATTAGGGAAATTGATTCCAATTGAGGCCAATTAGGCCAATTCGCCCAATTAGGGCCATTTGGGGCCAATTGAGGTCGATTGATGCCTATTTAATCAGATTGATGCCAAATGAGGGCAATTGAGACAAATCGAGGCCAATTGAGGCCAATTGTGGCAAACTGAGGCCAACTGATGCCAATTCGTCCAGTGAGACCAATTGAGGCCAATTAGGCCAATTGATGTCAATTGAGGGAAATTAAGGCCAATTAGTTCAATTGAGGCCAATTAGGTCAATTCACCCAATTGAGGCTAATTATGTCCAACTGAGGCCAATTAGGATCATTCATCCAATTGACGTAATTTAGGCTAATTAGTCCAATTGAGGCCAATTGGGACCAATTATGACAATTAGGCCAATTGAGGCAAACTGAGGCCAATTGAGACCAATTTGGCCATTTGAAGCAAATTAGGCCAATTAGACCAATTATGGCCAATTGAGGCCAATTAGTCAAATTCTTCTAATTGAGGACAATTGACGTCAACTGAGGCCAATTGAGCCCAATTAGGCCAATTGAGATCAATTAGTAAAATTTGAACAATTGAGGCCAATTGAAAACAATTGAGGCCAATTTGGCCAATTGAGGCCAATTATGGAAAATTGTGGTGAATTAGGCCAATTGAGGCCAATAGAGGCCAGTTAAGCGAATTAGACCAATTGAGGCTAATTGAGACCAATTGAGGTCAATTATACCAATTAACGCCAATTAGGTCAATTGAAGTCAATTAGCCCAATTAGGCTAATTGAGGCCAATTGAGGCCAATTAGGCCAACTCAGGCCAATTAGGTCGATTAGTCCGATTTGGTTAATTGATCCAAATTATGAAAATTGTGGGCAATTGAGGCCAATTAGGAAAATTGAGGTCAATTGAAGCCAATTAGGCCAATTGAGTCCAATTGGGGCCAATTAGTCCAATTAGGTGAATTGAGGCCAAGTGAGGCTTATTGAGACCAATTATGCCAATTGAGGCCAATTGAGTCCAATTAGGTTGATTGGGGCTAATTAATCCAATGATGTCAATTACGAAAATTGAGGCCAATTAAGGCCAATTGTGGCCAATTATGGAAATTGGGGCTTATTCATCCAATTGAGGCCAATTACAAAAATTGTCGTCTACTGAGGCCAATTAGGCCAATTGAGTCCAATTGAGGCCAATTAAGTCCAATTAGGGCCAATTAGGCCAATTGAGGCCCATTGAGGCCAATTGAAGCCAGTTTGGACAATTCGGTCAATTAAGGTTAATTGAGGCCAATTGAGGTCAATTGAGGCCAATTGAGGCCAATTGAGTTTAATTGTGGCCAATTATGCCAATTAAGGCCAATTAGCCCAGTTCGACTATGGGTAATTGAGTTAAATTGAGGCCAATTTGGCCAATTGAGTCCAATTATCTCAATTGAGGACAATTGAGGCTAATTAGGCCAAATAGGTTAGTTGAGACCAATTGCGGTCAATTAGGTCAATTATGCCAATTAGTCCAATTGAGTCCAATTGTGGCCAATTGACATCAATTGAGGAAAATAATTCCAATTATGGTTAGTTGAGGCCTATTGGTCAATTAAGCCAATTGATGTCAATTGAGGCCAACTGAGGCCAATTGACACCAATTGAGGCCAATTAAGGTGAATTAGTCCAATTGAGGCCAATTAGTCCAATTCTGCCAATTGATACCAACTGAGTCCAATTGAGGAAAATTCATCCAATTGAAGCTATTTGAGGTTGTTTGAGGCCAATTATGTTGGTTGAGGCCAACTTAGGCCTATTAGGTCAATTAGGACTATTAGGAAATTGAGGCAAATTAGTCCAATTAGAATAATTAAGGCCAAATGAGGCCAATTTGGAAAATTAAGCCAATTAGGAAAATTTCGTTCAATTAGGCCAATTGAGGCTAGTTGGGGCCAATTAGACCAATTTGGCTGATTAGGCCAATTTGACCAATTTAGCCGGTTATGCTAATTAGGCCAATTGATGCCAATTTGGCCAATTGGGCCAATTTAGCCAATTTAGTCTTGTTATTACAATTGAAGCTAATTCATCCACTTAGACTAATTGAGGCCAAATGAGTCCAATTGGGACAATAAATTCAAATAATCCAATTAAGGCCAATTAGGCCAATTGAGTTTAATTAGTCCAACTAGGGCTAATTATTCTGATTAGTCCAATTAGGCCAATTGAGGACAATTAGGAAAATCAGGCCAATTAGGAAAATTGAGGTCAATTAGGACAATCATACCAGTTAGGATAATTTTTCCATTGATATAAATTAGGAGAACATAGTCTATTTGAGGCAGATTGAGCCCAATTGGGCTAATTTGGCCAATTAAGCCAGTTATAAAAATTAGGACATTGAGGCATATTAGGAAAATTCGGCCAATTGAGACCAAATATACCAATTGAGACCAATTGAGGCCAGATAGACCAATTGAGTCCAATTGAGGAAAATTAGTCCAATCAGTTCAATTCAATCCAATTAAGAAAATTAGGCCAATTAGTCCAATTGTGGCCAATTGATGCCAATTGATGCCAATTGAGGTCAATTAGGCCCATTAGTCCAATTCAAAATTGTTAGGAAAATTAGTCAAATTAGGCTAATAATTTTAAATTAGGCCAATTAGGCTATTTAGGGCCAATTTGGGAAAAATAAATAGGTCAATTGAGGCCTATTGTAGCCAATAAGACCAATTGAGGAAAATTGATTCCAATTAGATCAATTAGTCCAAATAGTCCAATTCAGGCCAATTTATTCAATCCGGTTAATTGAGGCCAATTAGGAAAATTTTAGCCAATTTCGCCATTGAGGCCCATTCGTCCAATTAGGCCATTTCGGCTAATTAAGTCCAATTAGGAAAATTGATCCCATTGAGGTGAGTTCAACCAATTGAAGCTAATTGTGGCCATTTAGGCCAATTGATACCAATTTAGGGTAATTAGGAAAATTACAAAAAATAGGAAAATTAAGTCCAATTAGGAAAATTTAGGTCAATTAAGGCTAATTAGGCCAATTAGGTGAATTAGGATATTGAGGCCAATTCATCCATTGAGTCCAATTTGTCCAATTAGACTAATTGAGAAAATTAAGGCCAATTAGGCAAATTGAGGCCAATTAAGGCCAATTATGCCAATTAGGCCATTGAGACCAATTAGACCAAATATTAAATTGAGTCCAATTCATCCATTGAGGACAATTGAGGCCAATATGACCAATAGAGGACCATTGAGGCCTATTGAGGCCAATTAGGCCAATTAGGCTAGTTAAGGACAATTAGTTAAACTAGGAATATTAGGCCAACTAAGGCAAATTAGACCAATTAAGGCTAATTAGTCCAATTAGTATAATTCAAAATAGTTAGGCAAATTTGGCAAATTTGGCCAATTAAGTCTAGTTAGGCCAATTAGGAAAATTGAGGCCAATTGATCCCAATTAGGCCAATTAGTCTAAACAGGTTAATTGAGGCCAAATGTTGCCAATTAGGCCAATTGTGTCCAATTATGGCCAATTAGTCCAATTAGTTCTATTGGAAAAATTAGGCGATTTAGGACAATTAGGCAAATTGAGTCCAATTGGGATAATTAGGATTATTAGGCCAATTAGGCTAATTTGGTGAATTAGGCCAATTAGTTCATTGAGGCCAATTCAAAAATTGAGGCCAATTAATCCAATTATGCCAATTGGGGGAAATTAAGAAATTTAGGGTAAATTGAGGCCTATAAGGCTAATTAAGGCCAACTGAGGCCAACTAGGCCAATTAGAAAACTGATATCAAATAGGAAAATTGAGGCCAAATGAGGCCAATTAGTCTAAATAAGGCCAAACAGACCAATTGATGCCAATTGAGGCTAATTAGTTCAATTGAGGCCAATTATCTCAACTGAGGACTTTTGAGACCAATTGGGGCCAATTGAGGCTAATTGATAGCAATTGTAGCCAATTGATACAAATTAACCCAATTATGGCCAATTGACGCCAATAGAGGCCAATTACGATAATTAGGCCAATTGGGTCAATTGTGGCCAATTGAGTTCAATTCAGCCAATTGAGCCCAATTAGGCCAATTGAGGACAATTCGGCCAATTAGGCCAATTGAGGACAATTCGGCCAATTAGGCCAATTGAGGCCAGTTCGGCTAATTGAGGCCAGTTGAGACCAATTTGGAAAATTAAAGTCAATTTAGGCCAATTAGACTAATTGAGGCCAATTGAGTCCAATTTGGCGAATTAATGTGTTTGAGGCAAATTGGGGCCAATTAGGTCCATTAGGCGAATTGAGACCAATTGAGGCCAATTTATTCCAATTGAGGCCAATTAGGACAATTAGGACATTAAGTCCAATTCCACCAATTAGTCCAATTAGCATAATTCATCTAATTAGTCCATTGAGGCCAATTCAGCCATTGTGGCCCATTAGGCCAATTAGACCAATTAGGAAAATTATGAGAATTAGGCCAATTATGTTCAATTAAGTAAATTAAGGTCAATTAGGGCCAATTGAGACCAATTATTGAAATTGAAGGCAATTAGGCCAATTATGAAAATTAAGACCAATTAGGAAAATTGAGGGCAATTCAGGCCAATAAGGCCAATTAAGGCCAACTGAGGCCAATCAGGGCATTTAGGGCAATTTAGGGCAATTAGGCAAATTGAGGACAATTGAGGACAATTTGGCTAATTAAGGCCAATTAGACCAATTGAGGCTAATTGAATCAAATATCGCCAATTAGATAAAGTGAGGCCAATTAAGAAAATTGATGCCAATTGAGGCCAATTAGGAAAATTGAGGTCAATTAGGCCAACTGAGTCTAATTAGGCCAATTTAGGTTATTGAGGCCAATTAAGCCAATTATCCCAACTCTCGCCAATTAAGAAAATTAAGACCAATTAGGAAAATTGAGGGCAATTAGGAAAATTGAGGCGAATTTAGGCTTATTGAGGCCAATTTATGCCAATTTAGGCCAATTAGGCCAATTAGGCCAATTGAGACCCATTGATCCAATTATGGCCAATTTAGCCAACTGAATCCAATTGAGTCCAATTAGGAAAAATGAGGTCAATTAAGGCCAATTGATAAAAATTGAGTCCAATTAGGCCAACTGAGGCTAATTAGTCTCATTGTGGCCAACTGATTCCAATTGTGGCCAATTATGCCAATTAGGCCAATTATGGCAAATTAGGCCAATTGAGTCCAATTGAGTCCAATTAAGGCTAATTGAGGCTAATTGAGGGCATTTGGGCCAATTAATTCCAACTGAGGACAATTAAGACCAATTAAGCCAATTGAGCCCAATTGAACCCAATTGAGTCTAATTAGCCAAGTAGGCCAATTGAGACTAATTAGCCATGTAGGCCAATTGTGGCCAATTAAGCCCAATTAGGCCAATTAAGCAAATTAGGCAAATTGAGGCCAATTTGTACTATTAGGTGAATTAATCCATTTTAGGCCAATTAAGAAAATTGAGACCAATTGAGGCCTATTAAGGCCTGTTTGGACAATTAGGAAAATTGAGGCAAATTGAGTCCAATTATGCCAATTAGGCCAATTGAGGCTAATTCTGGCCAATTGTGGCAATTAGGCAATTAGGCTAATTATACAAATTGAGGCCAATTGAGACCATGTGAGGCCAATTATGGTCAATTATGGCCAAATGAGGCCAATGAAGGCCAATGGAGGCCAATTAGACCAATTAGGCCAATTAAGGCCAATTAGGCCAATTAGGCCAATTCTGGCTAATTCAGGCCAATTGCGGCTAGTTGAGTCCAATTAGGCTAACTGAGGCCAATTGAGGGCAATTTGGACAATTAAGCCCAATTGGGACCAATTATGCCACTTGAGGCCGATTAGGCCAATTGTGTCCAGTTGAGGCCAATTAGGCCAATTGAAGCCAATTGAGGCCAATTGAGGCCAATTGAGGCCAATTAGGCCAATCGAGGCCAATTTAGGACAATTTAGGCCAATTGAGGCAAATTGGGGCCAATTAGTCCAATTGCGGCCAATTGCGGCCAATTAAGGCCAATTAGGCCAATTATGACAGTTGAGTTCAATTAAGGCCAATTGAGGCCTATTGTGGCCAATTGAGGCCTTTTAGGTCAATTGAGGCCAATGTGGCTAATTAGTCCAATTCACTCCAATTGAGTCCAATTAAGTCCAATTGAGCCCAATTGATGCAAATTGAGGCCATTTAGGCCAATCATGAAGATTGAGGTCAATTGAAGCTAATTGAGGCCAATTAGGCCAATTGAGGGTAATTGAGGCCAATTGAGGCCAATTAGGCCAATTTAGGCCAACTAAGGTCAATTGACGCCAATTGAGGCCAATTGAGGCCAATTTCGGCCAATTTGGCCAATTCGACCCATTATGGTCAATTGAGGCCAATTGAGGCCAATTGAGGACAATTGAGGCTAATTGAGGCCAATTAATCCAATTGAGGCCAATTAATCCAATTGAGGCCAATTGAGGGCAATTGAGGGCTATGAGATGTATTACGCCAATTCGGCCAATTGAGTCCAGTTGAGCCATTGAGACCAATTAGACCTATTAATACTATTGGGGAAAATTTATACCTATTAATACAATTGGACCAATTTGTACAATTGAGTCATTGAGGCTAATTAAGGCCAATTGAGGCCAATTGAGAATAATTCAGACCAATTGAGGCAAATTGAGGACAATTAAGGACAATTAGGCTAATTGAGAGAAATTAAGGCTAATTAAGCCAATTGAGGACAATTGAGGCTAATCAGGCTAACTGGGCCAATTATTCCATATAGGCCAATTAGGACAATTATTTTAATTTGAAAAATTCGGAATTTGAGTCCAATTCTTCCATTGTGACCAATTAATCCAATTAGGCAACTTAGGCCTTTGAGGCCAATTTGGGCAATTACATCACTAAGGCCAATTAGGTCATTGAGGCCAATTCGGCCTTTGTGGCCAATTCAGCCAATCAAGTAAATTATGCCAATTAGGACACTTATGGAAATTTATTCCAATTAGAAAATTTGAGGCTAATAGTGTCCAATTATTTCAATTAAAGCCAATTAGGCCAATTCAGACCAATTGAGGTCAATTAGGTCAATTAGGCCAACTGAGGCCAATTAGTCCATTGTGGCTAATTGAAGCCAATTAAAGCCAATTATTCCAATTTAAAAAATTATTATAATTAGGGAAATTAGGAAAATTGAGGATAAATAGGAAAATTGAGACCAATTAGGCCAATTGATGCTCATTAGGCTAATTGAGGCCCATTAGGAAAATTGATGCCAATTGTGGCCAATTAGGCCAATTAGGCCAATTGATGATAATTATGATAATTACTACAATTGATGAAAATTATTACTTTGAGTTAGAATAATTATTCTAATTAGTCAAATTAGGCCAATTGAGGCCAAATAGGCAAATTGGGGCCAATTGAGTCCAATTAGGAAAAGTGATTCTTGTACGGTTCTCACTCAACCATAAAGTGATTTATTTGAAAATAAAAAACAATTTTTGGATTCCAATTAGTCCAACTAAGATAATTGGGCCAATTGATGTCAATTAGGCCAATTTAGGAAAATTAGGCAAATTGAGGCCAATTTGGAAAATTGAGGCCAATTTGGCCAATTTGTCCATTTAGGCCAATTAGGTCAACTGAGGCCAATTAGGCCATTCAGTCCAATTAAGTCCAATTGAATCCAATTATGCTAATTAGACCAATTTTTTCAATTGATGTCAATTAAGGCCAATTGTGGCCAATTAAGATCAATTGATGCCAGTTAGGCCATTGAGGCCAATTGAGGCCAATTGAGGCCAATTAGGCAACATAGGACAATTGGGGCCAATAATGTGAATTAGGTCATGATAGACCAATAAAGGCCAATTAGGCCAATTGAGGTCAAATAGGCCAATTGAGGCAAATTATGTCAGTTTTCACAATTAAGTCCAAGTAGGAAAATTGAGGACACATAAGGCCCATTGATTCTAATTGAGGCCAGTTTAGGCCAATTGGGCCAATTAGGCCATTGAGGCCAATTCATCCATTTAATCCATTTATGCCAAATAGGCCAATTGAACCCATTAAGATAATTGAGGCCAATGGAGGCCAATTGAGGCTGACGTCAATTGAGGAAAATTGAGGCCATTTTTCCCAATTCCGAATTGAGGCCAATTGAGGCCAATTGTGGCCAATTAGTCCATTGAGGCCAATTATTCCAATTAGGCCAATTGAGTCCAGTTATTCCATTGAGGCCAATTGAATCCAATTGAATCCAATTATTCCAATTAGGAAAATTATACTAATTAGTACAATTGAGGCCAATTAGTAAAATTGAGGCTAATTAGGAAAATTAGGCCAATTAGGCCAATTAAGCCAATTGAGGCCTCTTTGGCCAATTGAGGACAATTAAACAAATTCGGGCGAATTCAGAAAATTAGGAAAATTATTCTAATTATACCAATTAACACCAATTTTCACAACTAGGAAAATCTATTCCAATTAGGAATATTAACCCAACTGAGGCCAATTAGGCCAGTTGATGCTAATTAAGGCCAATTGTGACCAATTTTAGACAATTAGGCTAATTATTCCAAATAGGAAATTGAGTCAAATTCAGTAATTGAGGCCAATTAGGCCATTTGGACCAATTATTTTGATTAGTCTAGTTGATTCCAATTTGGAAAATTGAGGCCAATTGAGGGAAATTGAGGGAAATTGAGGCCAATTTTGGCTGATTAGGCCGATTGAGGTCTTTTGATTCAAATTAGACCAACTGAGGCCAATTAAGGTCAATTGAGGCCAATTGTGTCCCATTAGGCCAACTGAGTCCATTTAATCCAATTCAGGCTAATTTAAGAAAAATAGGCCATTTGTGGTCACCTGTGGCTAACTAAGCCAATTGGGGCCCATTGATGTTAATTGAGGACAATTGAGGTCAATTGAGACCAATTAGGCCAATTGAGGACAATTAGGTCAATTGATGCCAATTGAGAACAATTTGGCCAATTAGTCCAATTGAGGCCAATTGAAGCTAATTACACCAATTGAGGCCAATTGAGGGAAATTGAGGAAATTTGAGGCCAATTGACGCCAAATATTACAATTAAGGCCAATTAGGACAGCAAAGCCAATTGAGTCCAATTAGGGTGATTAGGCCAATTAAGGGAAATTAGGCCAATTGCATCTAATTGAGGCCAACTGTAGTCAATTGAGGTAAATTGCAGCTAATTGAGGCCAATTGAGGCCAAATAAGGCCAATTGAGGTCAATTGAGGTCAATTGAGACCAATTATTCCAATTGAGGCTAATTAGGACAATTGAGACCAATTGAGGCCAGTTTAGTCTAATTAGGAAAATTGACACCATTTGAGGCTAATTGGGGCCAATTGAGTCCCATTGAGTCCAATTCAGTTCAATTAGGCCAATTGAGCCCAATTGAGCCCAATTGAAGCCAATTGAGGCCAATTCGGCTAATTGAGGCCAATTGAGGCCAATTGAGGCCAACTGAGCCCAATTGAGCCCAATTGAGATCAATTGAGAAAATTGAGGAGAATTGAGGCAAATTAGGCCAATTGAGGTATATTTGGCCAATTGAGGCTAATAAGGTCAATTGAGGACAATGGAGGTCAAATGATGCTAATTAGGCCAATTGAGGCCAATTGAGGCCAATTGAGGCCAATTGAGGCCAATTGAGGAAATTGAGATCACTTGAGGCCAATTGAGGCCAATTTAGGCCAATTTAGGCCAATTGAGGCCAATTGGGCTAATTGAGGCCAATTGATGCCAATTAGGCCAATTAGAAAAATTGAGGCCAATTAGGGAAATTGAGGCCAATTGAGTCCAACTATGCCGATTAATGCCAATTTAGGACAATTATGCCAATTGAGCCCAATTATTTCCCAATAATCCAATTGAGTCAAATGTGGCCGATTAGGAAATTTCAGGTCAATTGTGGCCATTTAGGCTAATTGAGGGTAATTGAGGTGAATTAGTCCAATCAAGGCCAGTTGAGACCAGTTGGGAAAATTGGGGTCAGTTGAGGCCAATTAGGCCAATTGAGGGAAATTGAGACTAATTAGGTCAATTGTGTCCAATTAGGCCAATTAGGCGAATTGGGGTCAAATGAGGGCTATTTGGAAAATTAAGCACAATTAGGCCAAATGAGGCCAATTGAGGCCAATTAGGCCAAATATGAAATTTGGGGCTAATATAGGCCAATTAGGCCATCAAGAAAATTGAACTAATTAGTCCAAATAGAACATTGAATCCAATTTGGCCATTGATCTAATTAGGATAATTAATCCAATTTGGGCCAATTATTAAAATTTAGTCCAATTGAGGCCAATTAATGACAATTAGTTGAATTAGGCCAACTGAGGCCAATTCCGCCAATTAGGCCAATTGGACCAATTAAGATGTTGAGGCCAATTCGGTGATTGAGGATAATTATGCCAATTAGGCCAATCAAGTCGAATTTGGAAAATTGGGGCAAATTGACCCTAATTAACCAAATTAAGACCAATTAGGTCAATTTATGCCAATTTAGCCAATTCATCCAATTAGGCTACTGAGGCCAATTCGACCACTAAATCCAATTAGTATAATTCACCCAATTAGGCCAATTAAAACCATAAAGGAAAAGTGAGGCCAATTGTGGTCAATTAGGCCAATAGAGGGTAGTTAGGTCCATTATGGTCAAGAAGGCCAATTAGGCCAAACAGGGAAATTAAGTCAATTGACTCAAATTAGGCAAATTGAGTTTAATTGATACCAAATAGTCCAATTGAGGCTAATTTGGAAAATTGAGGAGAATTTCATCCTATTGAGACCAATTGAGCTAATTAAGAAAATTGTGGCAATTTGAGGTCAATTATGGGCAATTTATAGAATTAGGAAAATTGAGGCCAATTAGGGAAACTAGGAGAAATAGGCCAATTGTGCCCAGTTTGTGCCAATTGAGCCCAGTTAAGCCTGATTGTGTCCAATTGATTCAAATGAGGCTAATTATTCCAATTGATTCCAATTGAGACCATTGAGTCCAATTGAGGACAATTAGGCCAATTAAGGCCAATTGAGGCTGATTAGGCCAATTAGGCCAATTGAGGTGCATTGAGGTCGATTGGGCCAATTAGGCCAATTCATGCAAATTGAGGAATATTACACCAATTGAGCCCAATTGAAGCATATTGAGGCCAATTGGGTCAATTGAGTCCAATACAGGCCAATTAGGCTAATTGAGGCAAATTGTGGCCAATTAAGCCAATTAGGCCAATTGAGGTCAATCGATGTCAATTGAGACTAATAGAGGCCAATTGAGACAAATTAGATCAATTTATCCAATTGAAGCTAACTACGCCAATTGAGGCTAATTGAAGCTAACTACGCCAATTGAGGCCAATTAAGGCCAATTGAGGACAATTAGGCCAATTGAGGCCAATTAATCCAATTAGGCTAATTGACGCCAATTGACGCCATATTTTCCAATTGAGCCCAATTAGGCCAATGGAGTCAAAATAGGAAAATTGAGGCCTATTAGGATAATTGAGGCCAATTCAGGACAATTAGGCTGATTAGGCCAATTGAGGCCAATTGAGGCCAATTAGGCCAATTTTGGCCAATTGAGGCCAATTAGGCCAATTTAGGCCAATTGAGGCCAATTAGGCCAATTGAGATAAAATGTGGCTAATTGAGGTCAATTAGACCAATTGATGCCAATTAGGCCAATTAAGTCCAATTTGGGCTAATTGAATCCAATTGAGGGAAATTGAGGCCAATTGAGAGCAATTAGGAAAATTGAGGCCAATTGAGGCCAAATGAGTCCAATTAGGAAAATTGAGACAAATTGGTGCCAATTGAGGCCAATTGAGATCAATTCATCCAATTGAGGCCAATTGAGTTCAATTCATCAAATTGTGGCTAATTGCGGTCAATTCGACTAATTGATGCCAATTGAGGCCAATTGAGGCAAATTAATCCAATTAGGACAATTGAGGCCAATTGAGGCCAATTGAGGCCAATTGAGGCCAATAAGGGAAATTAAGGTCAATTAAGGCTAAATGATGCCAATTAGGCCTATTGAGTCCAACTGTGACCAGTTGATACCAATTAGAAAAATTTTGGCCAATTGAGGATAATTAAGGCCAAATAAGGAAAATTGAGAAAAATTGAGGCTAATTGAGCCCAATTGGGGAAATTAAGACAATTAGACAAATATAGGATAATTTGGATAATTGAGGACAATTAAGATCAATTAGGATAATTGATAATTAAGGCCTATTAAGGCCAATTAGACCAATTGAGGCTAATTGAATTTTATTATTTCCCATTCGGTCAATTGATCCAAATATGTAAAATTAGGCAAATTAATGTCAATTGTGGCCATTTAGGCCAATTGAGGCTAATTGAGGCCAATTAGGCCAATTAAGTCCAGTTGAGGCCAATTGGGCAAATTGGGGTCAAATGAGGCCCATTAGGACAATTGAGTCCAATTAGGCCATTTAGTCAAATTGAGGTCAATTGAGGACAATTAGGCCAAATGAGACCGATTGAAATCAATTAAGGCCAAGTAGGCCAATTAGACGAATTAAGGCCAATTCAAGTCTATTGAGTCAAATTAGGCCAATTAAGCCAATTAGGCCAATTAGGACATTGAAGCCAATTTGTCCATTGAGGCCAATTAGGATAATTAGTCCAATTAGGCCAATTAGGGCAAATTATGCAAATTGAGTCTAATTTAGGCCAATTTGGACAATTGAGGCCAATTGAGGCCAAATAGTCCAATTAGGCGAACTGAGACAAATTCGGCCAATTACGCTAATTGGAACAATAAGGAAATTGAGGCTAATTCAGCTATTGAGGCTAATAAGGCCATTTAGTACAATAAAGGCCAATTAGGAAAATTGGGGCTAAATGACCCCAATTCACCAAATCGAGGCCAATTAGGTCAACGAAGGCCAATTTAGACAATTCGTCCAATTGGGCCATTGTGGCCAATTCGACCACCAAGGAAAATTAGGCCAATTAAATCCAAATAAAGTCCAATTGAGGCCAATAGAAGTAAATTAGATCAATAATGGCCAATTAGCCAAATTATCCTAACTAAGCCAACTATGGCCAACTGAGGCCAATTGTCCCAATTGAGTCCAATTGATTCCAATTAGGATAATTGAGTTCAATTGAGGCCAATTTTTCCGATTGAGGCGAATTGCACCCAATTGAGACCAATTAAGCAAATTAGGAAAATTGAGGCCAATTGAGGTCAATTAAGGACAATTTAGCGAATAACGTAAATAGAGGCTAGTAGAGGCCAATTAGGTCAATTAGGATAATTAGGCCAACTGAGACCAATTGAGCCCAGTTTGGGGAAATTGAGTCCAATGAGGCTAATTTGGACAATTGAGGCCCATAGAGATCATTCAGTCCAATTGAGGTCATTCAGTCCAATTGAGGCCAATTAGTTCAATTAGGTCAATTGAGGATAATAGAGGCCAACTGAGGCCGATTCGGCCAATTAATCCAAATGAAGTGCATTGAGGCCAATGAGGTCAATTGAGGCCAATTAGGCCGATTATGCCAATTGAGGACAATTGAGGCCAATTAGGCCAACTGAGGCCAATTGAGGCAGATTAGGAAAATTAGGCCAATTGAGGAAAATTGATGTCAATTTAGGCCAATTGAATCCAATTGAGGGAAAATAAGGCCAATTCATGCCAATTCAGGCTAATTGAGGTCAATTACGCCAACTAAGCCTAATTAAAGCAAATTGAGGCCAATTGAATCAAATTTGGAAAATTAGGAAAATTAAATCCAATTAATGCCAATTAGTCCAATTGAGTCCAATTAGTCCAATTGAGGCCAATTGGGGAAAATTGAGGCCAATTGAGGCCAACATAGACTAATTAAGGCCAATTGTGCTCAATTGAGGCCAATTGAGCCCAATTATGCCAATTAAGCCCCATTGATTCTAATTAAGGCCAATTATGAAAATTTAGTCCAATTAGGATAGTTAGGCTAATTAGGCCAATTAGGCCAATTAGGCCAATTGAGGTCATGAGTCTAATTATTCCAATGAGGCCAATTTATTCCAATTGGGGCCAATTAGCCCAATTAGGCCAATTATGGCCAATGGGGCCAATTGCTGCCTATTGAGTCCAATTTGGGCCTATTGAGGCCAATTGAGGCCAATGGAGGGAAATTGAGGCCAATTATGCCAGTTGAGGCCAATTGAGGCTAATACGACCAATTAAGCCAATTGATGCCAATTGTGGCCAATTATAGCAATTGAGGGAAATCGAGGTCGATTAGGCCAATTGATACAAATTGAGGCAAATTGAGGCAAATTAGGGCAATTCATGCCAATTGAAGCTAGTTAGGCCAATTAAGGCCCACTGAGGACAATAGAGACCAATTAGGCCAATTGAGGGAAGTTTCAGCTAATTTGGCCAATTTGGCCAATTGAGGTAAATTGAGTCCAATTGAGGCCAATTAGACAAATTTAGGCCAATCGAGGATAATTAGATCAATTGGGAAAAGTAGGAAAATTAGACTAATTGAGTCCAATTTGGCCAATTGTGGCCAATTAATGCCAATGAGGCCAATTGAGGCCATTTTGGCCAATTTGGCCACTTGAGGCCCATTGAGGCCAATTGAGTCCAATTAAGGCCAATTAGTCCAATTGAGAAAAATTGAGGTAGATTGAGGCCTATAAGTCCAATTTGGCCACTTGATCCTAATTGAGGCCAATTAGGGCCAATTGAGGCCAATAAAGGCCAATTAAGCCAATTGAGGCCAATCAAGGTTGATGAAGTCCAATTGAGGCCAATTGAGGTCAATTAGGCTAATTCTGGCCCATTGAGCCATCTGAGTCCAATTGGGCAAATTACGCCAATTGAGGCCAATTTCATCAATTGGGCCCGATTCAGGCTAATTTTTCCAAATAGGCCAATTGAGGCAAATTGGGGATAACAGAGGCTAGTTGATGCCAATTATGGCCAATTGAGGCCAATTGAGTCAAATTAACCGAATTAAAGCCAAGTGTGGCAAGTTAGGCTAATCCGGCCAATTGAGGCCAATTGAGTACATTGAGGTAAATTAAGAAAATTGAGGCCAACTGGGGTCAATTGAGTCCAATTGAGGTAATTGAGGGTAATTGAGACCAGTTGAGGATAATTAGCTCAATTGAGCCTAATTGAGTCCAATTGAGGCGAATTGAGGCTAATTGAGACCAATTAAGTCAATTGAGGCCACTTGAGGCCTATTGATGCCAATTGAGGCCAATTAGGCCAATTAGGCCAATTGAGGCCAATTGAGGCCAATTACGATTAGTAGAAGCCAATTGTGGTCAATTGAGACCAATTGAGTCCAATTGATGCCAATTGATTCCAATTGATGCCAATTTGTCCAATTAGGCCAACTGAGGCCAAGTGAGGCCAATTGAGGCCAACTAAGGCTAATTGAGGCTGATTTGTCCAATTGAGGCCAATTGAGAACAACTGACACCAATTAGTCCAATTGAGGTCAATTGAAGCCAATTGAGGCCAATTGAGGCCAATTGAGGCTAATTGAGGCCAATTGAGACCAAATGAAGCCAATTGAGGCCAATTGGGAAAATTAGGCCAATTGAGGCCAATTAGGACAATTGGGCGCAATGGAGGAAAATTGAGGCCAATTAGGACAATTGATTCCAATTAGGCCAATTGAGACCAATTGAGGCCAAAGTGAGGACAATTGTGGCCAATTATTGCCAATTGAGACCATTTGAGGCGTAGGGAGTCCAACTAGGCCAATTGAGGTCAATTTAGGCTAATTGCGACCAAGTGAGGCCAACTAGGCCAACTGATGCCAACTGGTGCCAATTGATTCCACTTAGGCCAACTGAGGAAAATTAGGCCAATTGAGTCCAATTGAGGCCAATTAGTCCAATTACGCGAATTGAGGCCAATTGAGTCCAGTTGAACCTAATTAAGGCCAATTGAGGCCAATTGGGGCAAATTGAGGCCAAATTGAGGCCAATTGAGGACATTTGAGGCACTTTGATTCCATTTAAGGCCATTTAGTCCATTTCCGCCCAATTGAGGCCTACTTAGTCCATTTGAAGCCAATTGAGGCCAATTAGGCCATTTCAGGCCATTTCAGGCCTTTTGGGGCCAATTGAGGCCACTCGAGGCCAATTAGGCCAATTGAAAACAATTAAAGACAATTGAGGCCTGGTGCGGGAAATTGGGGCCAATTGAGGCCAGTTGAGGCAAATTAGAGCCAATTGAAGATAATTGAGGCCAATTAGGCCGATTGAGGCCAAATGAGGCAAATTGATTCCAATTGAAGCCAATTGAGGCCAATTTGTTCAATTGGACCAATTGAGGCCAATTATTCCAATTGAGGCCTATTGGGGCCAATTGAGGTCAGTTTCGGCCAATTGAGGCCAATTGAGACCAATTGAGCCTAATTAGGCCAATTTGGCCAATTGAATCCATTTGAGACCAATTAGTCCAATTGAAGTCAATAATGCAAATTAATGCCAATTAGCTCCAATTGAGGCCAATTGAGTCCAATTATGCCAATTGAGGCTCGTTGAGACCAATTGAGGCCAATTAAGCCAATTCAGGTCAATTGAGGCCAATTCAGGCCAATTAGGACAATTCAGGCCAATTGAGGACAATTTAGGCCAATTGAGCCTAATTAGTCCATTGAGGCCAATTGAGACCAATTATTCCAATTAGGCCAATTGAAGGCAATAGGGTCCAATTAAAACCAAATGAGGCCTATTGATGCTCATTTGGCCAATTGTGGCCAATTATGCCAGTTGAGGCCAATTAGGGCCATTGAGGCCAATTCGGGCCAATTGAGACTAATTAAGTCAATTAAGGAAAATTTGTGCAAATTATGCTAATTGATTTCAATTGGGCCCAACTGAGGCAAATTAGTGCAGTTGAGGCCAATTGATTCCAATAGGGGGGTAATTGCTTCCAATTAGGCAAACTGAGGCCAATTGAGTACTATTGAGTCCAATTCGGCCAATTCGGCCAATTATGCTAATTGATGCTAAGTGAGACCAATTGAGGCCAATTGAGGCCAACTGAGACCAATTAGTCCAATTAGGCCAATAGAGCCAATTGAGGCCCAATTGAGGCCAATTGTGGTCTGTTGAAGCCAATTAGGCCAATTAGGTCATTTGAGGCCAATTAAGACCAATTGAATCCAATTGAGTCCAATTAGGTCAATTAGGCCAATTGAAGCCGATTGAGGGAAATTGAGGCTAATTGAGAATTGAGGCCAATTGAAACCAAGTAGGCCCATTGAGGCCCATTGAGGCCAATTATGTCCAATTGAGGTGGATTGAGGGGAATTGAGGTCAATTGAGGCCAATTGTGAACAATTAGGCCTATGAGTCCAATTGAGGAAAATTATGGTCTTTCAAGGCCAATTAGACCAATTAGGCCAATTCAGGCCAATTGAGGCCAATTAGTCCAATTAGTCCAAATTGGATAATTGAGACCAATTGAAGCTAATTAAGTCCAATGGAGGCCAATTGGGGCCAATTTATGCCAATTGAGGCCATTTGAGGCAATTTGAGGCAAAGTAGGCCATTTGATCCCAATTGAGGTCAACTGAGGCCAATTCGGCCAATTGAGATCAATTGAGGCTAATTGAGACCAATTGAGGCAAATTAGGCCAATTGTGGCCAATTGTGGCCTAGTGAGGCCAATTGGGGTCAATTGAGGCCATTTTGGCCAATCGATGTCAATTGATGCCAAGTGAGGTCAATTGATATATTGAAGCCAATTGAGGCCAATTAGGCCAATTAGGACAATTGTGGCCAATTAGTCCAATTGAGTCCAATTAGGAAAATTAGTCCAATGGATGGAAATTAGAGACAATTGAGGCCAATTGAGACCAATTGAGGCTAATTACGCCAATTAGTCCAATTGAGGCCAATTGGTCTAATTGAGACCAATTATGAAAATGGAGGCTCATTGAGGCCAATTATGTCCAATTAGGCCAATTGAGATCAATTGATGTCAACTAAGGCCAATTAAGACAATTGTGGCTAATTGAGGCCAATTGAGGCCAATTAGTCCAATTTAGGCCCATTGGGGTCAATTAGGCCAATTAGGTTAATTGATGTCAATTGAGGCCAATTAGGCTAATTGAGCCCAATTGAGACCAATTATTCCAATTAGGCACATTGGGTGCAATTGAGGCTAATTAGGCCATTTGAATCCAAATAAGGCCATTTGAGGCCTATAAGGCCAATTGAGGCCAATTTGGCCAATTATGCCAATTGGGGCTAATTGTGGCCAATTGAGGCCAAATTGGGCCAACTAAGCCCAATTGAGCCCAATTAGGCCAATTGAGGCAAATTGAGGTTGAATAGGCCAATTATTCCAATTAAACCCAATTAGGTCCAATTGAGGTCTATTAGTCCCTTTGAGGAAAATTGAAGCCAATTAGGCCAATTGAAGCCCATTGAGGCCAATTGATTCCAATTAGACCAATTGAGTGAAATTGAGCCCAATTTGACCCAATTGAGACCAATTAGGCCAATTAAGGTCAATTGAGTCCAATTGATGCCAATTGAGGCCAACTGAGGCAAATTGAGACCAATTATTCCAATTGTCCTGATATAGCCAATTGAGGCCAATTGAGACCAATTAAGATCAATTGAGGCTAATTCGGCCAATTAGGCTATTCAGGCTAATTGAGGCCAATTGAGGCCAATTGAAGCCCATTGAGGACAATTAGGCCAATTGAGGCCAATTGAGGCCAATGGGGGCCAATGAGAAAAATTAGGGCAATTAACCAATTAGTTCAATTGAGGCCAATTGAGGCCAATTGGGGCCAATTAGGCCAATTATTCCCATTGAGGCTGATTGAGTCCAATTGTGGTGATTTGAGGGGAGTTGAGGCCAATTGTGTCCAATTGTGGACAATTAGGCCAATGAGTCTAATTGATTTGAATGAGGCTAATTTGGCCAATTGAGGCCAATTAGGCCAATTGATGCCAATTGAAGCCAATTTACGCCAATTGACGACAATTGAGACCATTTGAGGCTATTTGAGCCAAGTAGGCCATGTGAGCCCAATTGAGGCCAACTAAGGCCAATTGAGGTGAATTAGGACAATTGAGGCCAATTGAGACTGGTTGGGGCTAGTTAAGGCTAGTTGAGACCAATTGAGGCCAGTTGAGGTCAATTTAGGCCAATTTAGGCTACTTGAGGCCAATTGAGGCCACTTGAGGTCAACTAACGCCAATTGATGCCAATTGATGCCAATTGATTCCAATTGACTCCAATAAGGCCAATTAGTTCAAATGAGGCCAATTAAGGCCAATTGAGGCCTAGTGAGGCCAATAGGGGATAATTGTTGCCAATTGAGGCCTAGGGAGGCCAATTGGGGCTAATTGAGGTCAATTGAGGTAAATTGAGGCCAATTGTGGCCAAGTGGGGCCAATTGATGCCAATTGAGGCTAATTGGATCAATTAATCCAACTAATGACAATTAGTCTAGTTGATTCTAATTAAGGGAAATAGAGACCAATTAAGAAAATTAGAACAATTGGGGCCAATTGAGGACAATTGGGGCTAATTGAGACCAAATTGTGGATATTAAGACAATTAGGCCAACTGGTGCCAATTGAGACCAATTTTTCCAATGAGGCCAATTATACAAATTGAGTACAATTGAGGCCAATTAGTCCAATTGAGGACAATTGGGGCCAATTAGGCCAATTGAGACCAATTGAGGCCAATTAGGTCATTTGAGGCTAATTGGGGCCAATTAAGCCAATTTTGGCCAATTGAGACCAATTAGGCCAATGGGGGCCAATTGAGGCCAATTGAGGCCAAATAGTCTAATTAGGCCAATAGATCCAATTAAGGCCAATTGAGGCCAATTGAGGTTAGTTTAGGCCAATTAGGCCAATTAGGTCATTTAAATCCAATTGAGGCCAATTGAGGACAATTCAATCCAATTGAGGCCAATTAGACCAATTAGGACAATTGAGGACAATTGCGGCCAATTAAGGCAATTGAGACCAATTGAGGCAAATTAGGCAAATATGGTCATTTGATGCCAATTTAATCCAATTAGGCCCAATGAGGTCGATTATGTCCAATTGAGGTGAATTGATGCCAATTGAGGCGAATTGATGTGAATTGATGCCAATTGAGGCCAATTGTGGACAATTACGCCAAAGAATCCAATTAAGACATTTCAAGGACAATTTGTCCAATTGAGACCAATTGAGGCCACTTGAGTCCAATTGAGTCCCATTAGGCCAATTGAGGCCAATTGAGGTCAATTGAGGCCATTTAGACTAATTAGGCCAATTGTGGCCAATTGATGCCAATTAGGCAAATTATGCTAATTGATACCCATTGAGGCCAATCGAGTCCTATTATGCCAATTGATGTCAATTGAGGCCAATTATGCCAATTGATTCCAATTAAGGCCAATTGGGGCCAATTTCACCAATTGATGTCAATTGAGGACAATTAGAAAAATTAGGCCAATTGATGCCAATTGATGCCATGAGGCCAATTCATCCAAATGAGGCCAATTAAGGCCAATTGAGTCTAATTGAGATCAATTAAATCCAATTAGGCCAATTAAACCAACTGAGGACAAATAGTTAAATTAGGCGAATTGAGTCCAATAAGGCCAATTAAAAAAATAGAGATCAATTGAGGCCAATTGTGACCAATTAGGAAAATTGAACCCAGTTTAGGCCAATTAGTTAAGTCCAATTAGTCCAATTAAGCCAATTGGGGATAATTGAGGCCTATTGGGCCAATTTAGGTCTATCAGGACAATTAGACCAAATCAACCAATTAATTTATTGAGGCCAATTGAGTCAAATAATGGAAAATTATGTCAATTGGGCCAATTAAGGGAAATTGAGGCTTATTAAACCAATTTGGCCAATTGAACCTTTGAGGCCAATTGGGTCCAATTCAGGAAAACTCTGGCTAATTAGGCCAATTAGGTCCATTCAGACAATTAAGGATAACTGAGTCCAATTAGGCCAATTGAGGAAAATTTGGCCAATTGGGCCAATTAGTTCATTGAGGCCATTGAGGCCAATTAATCAACTTAGGCCAGTTAGTCCATTGATACCAATTCATACATTGATTTGAATTAATCCAATTAGGTCAGTTAGGCCATTGATGCCATTGAGTCCATTTAGGCCAATTAGGTCAGTTAGGCCACTTAGTCCCATAAGGCCAGTTAGTCCAATTAGGCTAGTTAGGCCAATTAGGTTGATTCAGCTAATTGAGGTCAATTAGGCCACTTAGGCCAATTGAGGCCAATTAGGACAATTAAGGCCAATTTGGTTAATTGAGACCAATTGAGCCCAATTGAATCCAATTGAGTCCTATTTGGCCAATTGGTCTAATAGAGGCCAATTGAGTTTAATTAGTCCATTGAGTCCAATTGAAGCCAATTGAATCCAATTAGGCCAATTACACAAATTAGGACAATTAGGAAAATTTTGGACATATAGATAAATTGAGGCCAATTATGCCAATTAGGCCAATTGATGCCAATTAGGTCAATTAAGACCCATTAGGTAAATTGAAACCAATTGAGGCTAACTAGGGAAATTGATGCCAATTAGGCCAATTAGGCCAATTCAGCCAATTGGGGCCAATTGAGGCCAATTTTCCATTAGATCCAATTGAGGAAAATTTAATCCAACTATGACAATTGAAAGCAGTTAGGCCAATGGATTCCAATGAGGTAAATTTGTCCTATTTAGGACAATTGAATCAAATTACGCCATTGAGACCAATTGAAACCAATCGTGCCAATTAGGAAAATAATGAAAATTAACACCAATTAATGCCAATTGTGGCCAATTGAGGTCAATTGATGCCAATTAGTCCATTGATGCCAGTTTAGTCCTATTGAGTCCAATTAGAAAAATTAGGCCAATTGAGGACAATTAAGCCAATTTGGCTAATATAGGCAAATAGAGACCAATTAGACCAATTGAGGCCAATTATTCACACTCACCTAGCTAAGGCCAATAAGTCAAATTGAGACCAGTTCATGATAATTTAAGCCAATTTAGGCCAATTTCTCTAATTAGTCCATTGAGTCCAATTCAGCCATTGAAGCCATTTAGTCCTGTTAGGACAATTATACAAATTAAGGACAATTAGGAAAATTGAGGCTTATTGAGGCCAATTGAAGTTAATTGAGGCCAATTATGTCAATTTCCAATTGAGTTCAATTTCCAATTGAGGTCAATTGAGGCCAATTAAGCAATTGAGGCTAATTAAGTCAATTAGGAAAATTGATGCCAATAAGTCAATTATGGCCGATTGAAGCCAATTGAAGCCAATTATGTCAATTAGGAAAATTGATTCCAATTGAGGTGGAAATTAGCCAATTAGGCCAAGTGACACCAATTAGGCCAATTGTGGACAATTAAGAAAATTGAGGTGAATTTAGACCGATTAGTCCAATTAGTCCAGTTGATGCCTATTATTCCAATTAAACCCAACAAGAGTCGATGTACGTGAAAAAATTGTCGAACCAGAGCTAATGAACACAGTAGTCACATCATCGTAAAAGATCCGATAAACCCATCAATCACAACACCAAACAAGAGCAGATGAACCAGTTCTGAACAATAGCCGATGAACCCAGCATTCTTAAACGCCAAGTCACAACACCGAACAAGAGAAGACAAAAAAACCATAGGAGCCATGAACCAATAGCCCATGTCTACCAACACTGATGAAGAACCAAGAATCCCGATGTAATGAAACCTAACACAAATTTTACCGAGAATAAAAAAACATAACACAACATCAATCTGGCCGCAAACCCCGCAAACCCCACATAACCAGAAAACAATGCACAAGATGACATCCTCCATGCATTCCAGACCACTTGAAAACAGAGCCACAGACCCTGATTTCACAACCACTAGTAAAAAACAAAAAGTTCTAAAGAACCCCACAATGATAGAAACACCAGGATAAATGTGACCAAAAGATATCACCAACCAGCAGAAAGCTACAACACTAAACCGAACTCCTACACCAAATTCTAGTTATGCCGATGAAGCACCCATCTAGAATTGATCACCGGTGAACACATCCAAAGAATAGAACCATGGAAATGCCAGTTGACCGACAACCACCAATGAGGGCCGAGGAAAAGATAGCACCTCGTCCCACACACCAACAACAAAATCCCGAATCGTCACACATCAGAAAAAACCAGAATGTCATCACAACACTGATGATGCTGACCCTAATTCTTGAGCTCAGGACAACAAACAGAAACCATAGGTGACCAAAGAACCCTATTGTTAATGGAAAACAACCATCAACTGGTGGTAGTGAAGACAACAACTAAGCTGACACCTAACTGAGAAACCATGGTCAGCTGTACTAACCCTGAAACAAAGAAGCAAGGCACGATGTGCAGAAATCGACGACCCCATGTGCCAATGATAAAGTCCCAAAATCCGATGCCCATGTGAACTACCACCAAAATCTATCTCAAAGCCCAATATCACAAATAGACCGATGCCAACCTACCTGATCATTAAACCAAAATCTCTGGTCAATGAAACAAACAACAAGCAACCAGGTCCCAACAAGGATGATGATGATGAGGCACATCAAAACCTGAGCACTTCTTGGTTCTTATGAGGCAATGAGGCCACCAAAAACGACACCCTCACCGGTGGGGATGATCATACTAGCTACCCAAAAAAGTGATGAGAACAATGTTAAAGGCACTGAGTCAATTGAGTAGGAGGAAGAGTTGGATTTGCGAGGCCCAATGACATGAGGGAGATTAAATAGGCTCAATTCTATAATGGGCCACTAGTGCAGAAAACATTTTTTACGTCGGTTATTTTTTATTATTTACGTCGGTTTTTAGGCGACGTTAATACGGACGACGTTATAAATAACGTTTTTTACGTCGGTTATTTAAAACCTGACGTCATATCCCTAACATCACGGTGGTTATCACGTCGGTTCATATAATAACCGACGTGATAAATATGCGCGGGGGGGCTTTATCACGTCGGTTATTTCCTAAACCGACGTGATAAAACACCTGGGATATCGTTTATCACGTCGGTTATGTCATAACCGACGTGATAAACCCTTCCCCTGGCCTATTATCACGTCGGTTTCTTAAATAACCGACGTGATAAAAAGGCCTGGGAAACGTTTTAGCACGTCGGTTATCCAATAACCGACGTGGTAAATCGATTCCCAGGCCTTTTAGCACGTCGGTTATATTAAGAACCGACGTCATAAAAGCCCCGGGAACGGTTTATCACGTCGGTTCTAGAAAAACCCGACGTGATAAACCCCTACCGATTTATTTACCACGTCGGTTATAAAATAACCGACGTGAAAGAGATTTTTTTTTTAAATAATTGCACTGCTCTCACCAAAAACCAACCAGAAACCAAACAAAAATAACCATGCCAGCCCTCCCCCAAGCCCCAACTGAACCCCACCCTCATCTATACCCACCTAACAACCTGGCCAGCCCTCCCCCACCACATTGGAGCCCCACCACAACACTTGGACACCCCCCCACCCCTTGGACAGCCCCCCCACCCTCATTTACACCCCCAAGACCCCTAGTATAGCCTCAAACACCCATTGGACACCCCCCCACACCTTGACAGCCCTCCCAGACCCCTTGGACACCCCCCCCCCCCCGACCCCTGGACACCCCCCCGAGCCCTTGGACAGCCCCAAACACCCCTTGGACACCCCTCCCATATCCCTTGGACACCCCCACCCCTTGGACACCCCCCCACCCTCATTTACACCCCCCCCCCGACCTCTAGGACAGCCCCAAACACACCTTGGACACCCCTCCCATATCCCTTGGACACCCCCCAAACACCCACCCACCCCCTTGGAACCTCTCCCCCCATACCAAAATCCAGACCAGAAAAACCATCAACAGTAGACCAAAACAAGAAGTAGAGAAAAATTAAACATTCACTTATATAACATTCAAAACTTACACTGTCAACTTCAAAAAAAAACTAAATCCAACCTAAACGACTACGAAATACACAATTACATTGACAATATTCAAAATTACATTTTACATTACAAACAACTAAAAGTCAATCAAACCTGTACAATAATTTGACCACTCCACTTGTAAGTGTTTGATATCTTCAGCAGTAAAGGGTTGGGGGTCATCAAAAAGCTACAAAGTAAAAGGATAGTAGTCAACGTGTATAATGAATAAATCAAATTGAAATATTATGAGAAAGAAGAAATATTACCAGGTCAAAACTCAGAACTGTCCCAGTTGTTATTATTTCATACATAAATCTTAACATGTAATATCCGCATTCGATGATGCCTTGTTGCTCATGACATTTCTGTTTGAATGAGTGTAAATTAAATATATTATTTTTATGTAATAAATCAAAATGTACAAATTATAAATGGATATTTACCTTCGCATGTACATATTTGATCTTGAAATTCCTTTTCTTTGCGCTTTTTCGAAAGTGGACCCATGCCCTGTTAGAAAATAATACGAATGGGGTAAATTTGAAATTCATTATAATATATAAAACTATTGTGAAATTTAAACTTACGTTTCCAATATATTCTTAAAACTTTCTCGCACATCATCATGGAGAGAGAATATCCAATAAAGTGTTTTCTCCCTAGGGAAAAAAACCCCTAACATCCAATGATCCCTGATAAAAGGAAATTTAACATTAGTGGTTTTTTATGTTAAAAGATAATTAACTCTTTGAGAGGGATGTGTTTCATACCTCTCAAAAAAAGGCATCATCCAACACTGTGTGATTACATTCTTTCCAAATCTATCAGCAATATAAAGCATTCTTTGTTCCTCATCCAATGCACATGCTTCAGGGGAAATCAATTGTGGGTCCACGAATCCATATACATCTGTCAGCTCATTCCTCTCACAAATTTTACACAGATACCTAATACAAAGCAGACATAAGTATACATTTTTAATAAATATGACGCAAGGAAAAGGTGTTAAGACTTACATGATAAAAATTTGCACCACGTTGATGCCCAACTTATCTCCAATGACAAACTCCATGATATCAGTTTTCATAATCCCCACACATAGTTCACGTCCACAGACATGAGCTTCCATTGTAAAGTCATAATGATCCGCCAACAAATTTGAATATCTTGACAATTTGTCAAGACTGCTAGTATCTGCATCTGATGTCATAGCTATCTGTCTTTGTTGTTGTCTATACAGTATTTCTTTACCTTTGAAGTATTCCTGTAAAAATAAATTGAAAAATATATTAGTTTTCAAATGATAAAACATTAATAAAAATATAAAATAAAAGATATAACATCCATACCTCTATGGTAATGAGTCGAAGAAGTCTGGATGGCCAAAGTAAAAAATGGCCGATACTATGTCCAACTGTCGTCACCTCATCTGTAGGTAATGGTATCCGAGCTGATCTATCTATAATATCCTGTACAGTGACCCTCTGATTCTCTACCTCTAACTGTTGATGATGAACTGTATCTCCTATACAATATACCATCCCATATGCAACTATATGATGTTGAGGATCATCAACATACAACTCACAATAAGTAGGTAGCTGCGGCGGAGGAGGAGGATCAAAAATGGGGTCCGCAGGCTGAGGTGGGGGAGTGGGAGCTACTGGGAGAGGTGGAGTGGGAGCTGCACCCTGAAATTGTCTTTGCAAGTCTGCAAACATAAACTGCACCGATGCTCTAATCTTGTCCTCCATTGTCGCATTAATATTATGGACTTCATCCTCCAAGGATTCTATTTTTTTTTATAAACTCCCTCAACGTTAGAAGTTGAGGAACGTGGCAACACTTTTCTTACCGATACACCTGCCGGATATCCTCTTACACGGCCAGGATGTTCGGGCTTTCCCAATGCCACAGATAAAATATCTTCCCTCCCAGATGGTGTAAATGTCCCCTGTGAACTCTGCTCCTCAAGAGAGTCCTGTAATAATTAATTGAACATTTCTATAATGATTGGAAATATATGACGAAAATAGTAAACTTAAATAAATAAAATAGATATCTTACAATCCTCTCAACTACGAGTCTCGATTCTTCTGAAAGATATTGTCCTTTTTTGCCCTTCCGAGCTCTTTTCCATTTCTCATGTCTAGATGGAGGGGATGGAGGGGCCACCTCTCCAGAGCTTGAAGACTCAGCTCTTAGTTGTTGAAATTTTTCTGCCATCATTTGTTCTTCCAATAATGCATACCCTCCCCGAGATAAACTATGAGGGTATACATTTTTAGATTGGATCTCTTGATGAGCTTTCCTTGATTGCTGTAAATTAAGAATAATTAATCATTAACAAAACAATAATAAGATCATTTATATAAGAAAGCTTATAAAAGTTTACATTGCCCTTACCAAAAATGAATCTTTTCTTCTACTTTCAAAAAATTGTCTCCATGTGTCTTCATCTATAAAAGGATATATACGACATGGATTCTCACGACTCCTATGACCATAAATGAAATCAGATGAGAGGGTTGATTTAAAATCCCTCCATCTCCTAGCAGCCAACGATAAGCATTTCTTCCTGACTCCTCCAGTGTCAGGAATATCAAATGTAATCTGATAAAAAAGAGGTTAAAAATATTATATATACTAGAAACATTTAAAGAACAGTCAAACAATAGCAAAAGATCTTACCAAAATGGTCTCCCACAGCTGAGAAATTATCGCCTTATCCACACTTCTCCAATCATCATAGAGAATGCTTACTTTGCTCTTAGCCTGAGTTGCTACAAAACCCTTAAAATCTTTAGCATTTGGACCTCTAGGAAGATCATCATCATCAAACTCCACGACTATCCTCTCCTCCTTCGTACGGGCAAGTGATAATTTTGGTAAATGTGTGCACCCACGCTTACCAACCTTTGAACTCTTTTTCGTAATAGGAGCATGTGAATGTTCCTACTCAGATGTATGACCAATATGCTCATCTCCAGAATCATGTGGCTGATCAACTGATTGATATGACATTTTCCTTCAAATCAAAAAAACAAACATTAGTTCACAAATAGAAAAGTGTACTAAATTACATAATAGTAAACATTGGTAATATGGTAAGCATGTTAAACAATGATAAACATGGTAAACACAGGCAAAAGGTTGCCAAGGAGTTGGCCCAAGAAAGCTGAAAAGTGGACTCACTGAGTCCACCGGTCAGCCGGTGTGAGCTCACCGGCCAGCCAGAGGACCCAGGCAGTAGAGTTGCCCACTGCCTGGTGCCACCGGCCGGCCGCTGGCTCACCACCGGCTGGCCGGTGGACCAGAGCCTTGCTCTGTCTGGACCACCGGCCGGCCGCTGGATCACCACCGGCCGGCCGGTGGACCAGACAGAGAGCCTTCCTCTGTCTGGACCACCGGCCGGCCGCTGGCTCACCACCGGCCTGCCGCTGGTGATCCAGACAGAGAGGAAGGCTCTCTGTCTGGTCCACCGGCCGGCCGGTGGTGATCCAGCGGCCGGCCGGTGGACCAGACAGAGAGCCTTCCTCTCTATCTGGACCACCGGTCGGCCGCTGGCTCAACACCGGTCGGCCGCTGGTGATCCAGACAGAGAGGAAGGCTCTCTGTCTGGACCACCGGCCAGCCGCTGGATCACCACCGGCCGGCCGGTGGACCAGACAGAGCTTTTTTCTGGACCACCGGCCAAACGGTGATCCACCACCGGCCAGCCGGTGCACCCAGGACTTCTCCTCTTTACGGTTTTTATTGTTTTATCGTTTTGGTTTGATACATGTTTTAATAAGTAAAAAATTTACAGTATCTAACATTATATGAAAAAACTAAATGTAAACAAGAAATAAACTTGTGTTACCTGTAATTTTAGGAATGTACAGTTGAATTGTTTTCCCAAATTCCTTCATCGTGATCGTTCCTTATGGCACAAACCATGTCTTCAACATACTCATCATTATGTTCTGTTAATCCTTCCATGGAAGTAGGGATCTCACATAAATCAGCATCTTCATCAAATTCATCCTCACCAACATATTGTTTTTTCCCTTGTAAAACAACAGCCCACTGCATATCTGATTGATCTACTACATAGAAATTTTTTTTGGCATGTGTTGCCATTATAAAAGAATCAGCTGTGTCGTCCAATCTATTCAGATTAACAGGTGTCATTCCAAATTCATCGTGTCTGACACTGTTGTTACCGATAAACCATTTACAGTTAAAAAACGGGAAATTTATTTTTAAAGTAATCAGCCTCCCATATGTCTTCAATCACTCCATAATATGCACTTGATGCCGAAATTGGGTTTCTGTCCTTAGCACTCGAAAAATGCATTGCTTCTGCAAACACCAATACACCACTATTCTGAACTGCACTTCTGTTGTCCTGAGCATTCGTATGAAATGTATAGCCATTAAGGTCATAAGCGGACCATGTTATCACATTTAAAGATGGACCACCCACTATCCATTTTAATGTCTCTGATACATCTGATCTACCAAGCAAGGTCTTTTTAAACCATGGAAAAAAAGTTTTGTTGTGCTCATTCAAAATCCACATTTCTTTCTTCTTTGGATGACATTGTTTCAACTCATTAATATGCAATGTGATATACGGTTGAACATCAGCTATGTTATTCAAGATGTATGATTCTAACTTCTTCATATGTTCAGCTGACAGTGATTTGACTTTCAAGCCACGAATCCCCTTTCCCTCATTATTAACCCGTTCATGGCAAGATGGAGGCAAACCTATGTGTTGCGCCGTAGCCAAGTAGCTCGTACAAAACTCTACTACCTCCTCAGAAATATACTTTTCAATAATGGAGGCTTCAGGTCGATATGGATTTTTAACATATCCCTTTATAATTTTCATATACCTTTCAAAAGTATACATCCAACGAAGATATACAGGTCCACAAAGCCTTATTTCTCGAACCAGATGAATCATTAAATGCACCATCATATCAAAAAAAGTTGGAGGAAAATACATTTCCAAATGACAAAGTATAAAAATTGCATCCTTTTCCAAAATGTTCAAAGCATTCACATCAATCGCCTTGTTACAAATTGAATTGAAAAAATAACACAACCTCATTATAGTCTTTCTGACACGGATGGGCAATATTCCACGCAGTGCAACTGGTAGAATTTGTTGCATCATGACGTGACAATCATGTGATTTCATACCTATCAACTTCAAGTCTTTCAATGAGACAAAATTTTTTACATTTGAAGAATAACCTTGAGGCACTTTGATATCATGAAGACACTGACAGAAGCTACTTTTCTCCCTCTTTGATAATGTATGACAAGCCGGGGGAAGAAATGTTCGTCTTCCTTTAGGAGTGGGAGCTAACTCCAAACGTATTCCCATTGATAGTAGGTCTAACCTTGCATTCAACCCATCTTTTGTCTTTCCTTTAATATCTAGCAATGTTCCGATCAAAGAATCACAGATATTCTTCTCCACGTGCATGACATCAATATTATGTTTGACTTCATGATACCTCCAATATGGTAGCTCAAAAAATATTGACCTTTTCTTCCAAATATGTCTATCATTACCAGATTTCTGTGTCTTTCCCAATGTCACATCAAGGTTTTTCACCCTCTCAAAATACAATTCTGGGTATAAAGGTTGAGGAGCAGTATCAAATTCTTGTGAGCCATTGAATGCCTTTTTTAGTCTTCTATAAGGGTGATCCATAGGCAAAAACTTTCGATGACCCATGTACACTGTTTTCCTCCCATGATGCAATTGACAATATGACGTCTGTTGTTCGCAAATTGGACATGCTTTATGCCCTTTAACACTGTATCCAGACAAATTTCCATATGCTGGGAAGTCATTTATAGTGAATAGAAGCACTGCATGCAGTTGAAAATATTCCATTTTATAAGAATCATACACCCTAATACCATCAGCTCATAACAGTTTCAAATCATCAATCAGCGGTGACAAGTATACATCAATATCATTGCCGGGTTGCTTTGGACCAGAGATCATGATACTCAACATGACATATTTGCGCTTCATACAAACTTCAGGAGAGAGGTTGTAAATTACCAATAAAACAGGCCATGAACTATGTGTTCTACTGAGGGTTCGGTATGGATTCATTCCATCTGTGCACAAGCCTAGTCTCAGATTTCTAATTTCATTTCCAAATGTAGGGTACTGGGCATCAGTTTTCTTCCATTGTGGACAATCAGCTGGATGACGTATTTTTCCATCACATACCCGCTCATCAGCATGCCATCTTAACCTTTTTGCATCATGTGAATTAGCAAATAAACGTTTGAAACGAGGAATTATAGAAAGATACCAAAATACCTTTGAAGGGAGCTTTGTAATCTCTACATCAGCTTGTGATTTTTCTTTCACCTTATACCGTGATGTCCCACATTTAGGACACTCTTTCAGAAATTCATATTCCTTCCTATATATAATGCAGTCATTCGGACAGGCATGTATTTTCCTGTATCCCAATCCCATCGGGCATAATATTTTTTTGGCCTTATAATGTGAATCTGGAAGATCATTATCTTTGGAAGAATGTCTTTCATCAATTGTAGCAGCTCTGTAAAACTTCTGTCACTCCATCCATGTTTCGCCTTCAGGTTAATCAATCTTAACACTGCCGACAAAACCGTAAAATCTGTACAACCAGGATATAATGGTTTTTCGGCATCACCATATAGACGTGCAACTGTCGGTTCTATCTCAATTTGTTCTGCTACAATATCGCGAATCATTTCTTCAATTCCATCGGAGTTACCATCTTGCGATTCATTATCATCAGTGACATTCTGTCCAGTTTCGCCATGCCAAATCCAAGGGTTGTAACTCGGATTGAAACCATGACAAATCAGATGATCTTTTATCTCTCTACTTTTCAACTTCTTCATATTCAGACATTTCAGGCATGGACAGAAAAAAATGTCACTACTTTGAACATTTCGTTTAGCAAATTCCAAAAAGGCATCAACACCTTCCTCATATTCATTGCTCATTCGATGTGCCGTAATCCAACTTCGACTCATTATTACCTATAACAAACAGCAAAAATATATATATTTTTTAGATAAGACAAATATATGTTTATATGAAAAAAATCATAATTTGAATGTAAACAATTTTGAAATATAAAACAAATCGATGTGTAAACCCCCCTGGACACCCCCCGACCCCTCTGGACAGCCCCCCACCCCTCCTGGACACAACCCCCCACCCCCGACCTGCTTGGACACCCCCCTGGACACCCCCCAACCCTCTGGACAGCCCCCCACCCCTCCTAAACACCACCCCACCCCCCTACCCCCTTGGACACCCCCCTGGACACCCCCAACGCCCACCCACACCCTTGGACAGCCCCCCACACCCACCCACCACCTTGTAAACCCCCCCTGGACACCCCCCGACCCCTCTGGACAGCCCCCCACCCCTCCTGGACACCACCCCCCACCCCCTACCCCCTTGGACACCCCCCTGGACATCCCCCAACCCTCTGGGCAGCCCCCCCACCCACCCGGACAACCCCAAATACCCTCTGGAGAGGCCGCCACCCACTTGGACAGCCCCCCACACCCATCCACCCCCTTGGATAGCCCCCCACACCCATCCACCCCCTTGGACACCCCCCTGGACACCCCACCGACCCCTCTGGACAGGCCGCCACCCCCTTGGACAGCCCCCCACACCCACCCATCCCCTTGGACACCACCCTGGACACCCCCCCGACCCCTCTGGACAGCCCCCGACCCTCTAGAAAGCACCCCCACCCCTCCTGGACACAACCCCCCACCCCCGACCTGCTTGGACACCCCCCTGGACACCCCCCAACCCTCGGGACAGCCCCCCCACCCCTCCTAAACACCACCACCCACCCCCTACCCCCTTGGACACCCCCCTGGACACCCCCCAACACCCACCCACACCCTTGGACAGCCCCCCACACCCACCCACCCCCTTGTAAACCCCCCTGGACACCCCCCCCCCCCCCGACCCCTCTGGACAGCCCCCCGCCCCTCCTGGACACCACCCCCCACCCCCTACCCCCTTGGACACCCCCCTGGACATCCCCCAACCCTCTGGACAGCCCCCCCACCCACCCGGACAACCCCAAATACCCTCTGGAGAGGCCGCCACCCACTTGGACAGCCCCCCACACCCATCCACCCCCTTGGACACCCCCCTGGACACCCCACCGACCCCTCTGGACAGGCCGCCACCCCCTTGGACAGCCCCCCACACCCACCCATCCCCTTGGACACCACCCTGGACACCCCCGACCCCTCTGGACAGCCCCCGACCCTTCTAGAAAGCACCCCCACCCCTCCTGGACACAACCCCCCACCCCCGACCTGTTTGGACACCCCCCTGGACACCCCCCAACCCTCTGGACAGCCCCCCCACCCCTCCTAAACACCACCCCCCACCCCCTACCCCCTTGGACACCCCCCTGGACACCCCCCAACACCCACCCACACCCTTGGACAGCCCCCCACACCAACCCACCCCCTTGTAAACCCCCCTGGACACCCCCCGACCCCAAATCCATGCACCTATTCCATGGTTGTGTGTGAATAAAGTAGTAACAACTGTAAAAGGGCAACCCATCCAAATGGACACGCCCCAACCCTCTCGGGGATTTATAGAAAACGATGAAAAATTAGTGAAATCATAAAATTACTCAATATTGCAAGTCGAACAAATAGATCTAGGGATGATAAATAAGATTATGGTGCCAAAACGAGTTAAAAGGGTTCGCAATCGAAGAATCTTAGCTAGTTTCAACAAAAAAATCACAACACATATATATATACTATCCGCGAAAAAAAACGAACGAGTGGGAGGATTACCTGAGTGCTGCGAGTTTAGATTATTGATCCGAGGAGATTAAATATGAGAAACGATGATCGCAAAACGAATCTAAACCAACGAAATGGACGAGCCGATTCGGGTTTACGCGCGAGAGAGACGAGTCACGACTGTCGAAGGTAAACTCGCGAATGACAATCCACGGGTCTGGGTAAATTTTTAAATGAGTTATCACGTCGGTTATTGAATAACCGACGTGATAATTTTTTTAAAAACATTTATAACGTCGGTTATTGAAATAACCGACGTAAAAACCTTCCTCCGATTCCTTTTTTACGTCGGTTATTTTATAACCGACGTTATAAAGGGCTCAAAATCCGCGTTTTTTTACGTCGGTTATGGAATAACCGACGTCAAAAACATCTGCGAATTCTTTTTTTACGTCGGTTATAAAATAACTGACGTAAAAAAGCCTTCAAAAACCGCGTTTTTTATGTCGGTTATTGAATAACCGACGTAATAACTCGTACATATGTCGATTTGTTACGTCGGTTATTGAATAACCGACGTAAAAAGGCCTTCGAAAACCGCGTTTTTTACATCGGTTATTTTTATAACCGACGTAAAAAACGAAGCCGCGCGATTAATAACGCCGGTTATAAAAATAACCGACGTTAAAGGTGTACCGAACACAGGTTTTTACGTCGGTTATTTCTTAACCGACGTAAAAAACCTCGTTTTACATATTATGACGTCGGTTTTATATAACCGACGTAAAAAGTGGTGACGTAAAAAACGTTTTTTGCACTAGTGGGCGCACATCTTACTTCATTAAAGCCCCAATGGATCATTCCTTGCATGGATGGAGAATATGGGCCTATAATATCACTTATTCAAGCCCGAAAATGATGTTTCAAGCTTGGACAACATGGGTTCACGTATTTGGAAGCCTTTCCCACATGGAGGATTCTAGAAATGACATCTTTGGACACCAAAGTCAAATCTGGTGGTCTATGCACTCAAAGTCAAATCTGGTGGGCTATAGTTGGAAAGTTGTCTGCCAATTTTTCAAAAGCCTTTGGTAGAATTTATCTTTTGAATTTATGGGAACAAAGTAGTTTAGCCGTTTTGACTATGGGTTATTAGACCCTTCATTGTTGTACCACCCCATTGGCTATAAATAGCCACCCCATAGAACTTGTAGGGAATTAAAGATTTAATTGAGATATTATTATTTGTTACTTTCCATTCTGCGAGGATTATCCTGGTTTTTTCCCCTTTCTCTTGTGCATTTTGGACTTGTCAATCTACAAGTTAGATTGGTTATACAAGATCACAAAGCCCCCAATTCCGTGCCTCAACACAAGTGTGTTGTTGCGTGAATTGCCTATCACATCCCTCCCTTGAGTGTGTTTTCTAAGTAGTAGGTCACACTCCTTATAGAATTGATTGAATACTTGCATCCGATATCCATACCCATCATCTGTCACTTAGCCCTGAACCACATCCTTTATCTACCTCCCTACACTGTGAAGATCGTTTCACCCCATGCATCTCACATCAGTTGCTATAAGATCTCTGGTTGACATGGTAGGCATCTATCCCTTCATTTACATTACTTTTTTTCATTACCCTTCTTATCTTTCATTATTATACACCCATTCAAAAAAATACATTTTCTTGAAAACCTCCAGAATTGGCCTATGTTTTGAAAGCGTGAAATATTTTTACATTGAGACAATTATTCATCCATCTCTTTTCACATTGAATTTTCTATATGTGATTTGTATCTGGAAAAAAATAAAATTCTCTCAACTCATCATTTTATGATTCTCAAAAGTAAGCACATCCTTTATTTGATAGATTTCAAGAAAAAATACTTACTCTCCATTCAATCTTCTTATTCTTTAAAACTCAAAGCACACCACTTTTTGGGGAGAATTAACAAAAAATAAAAAAAGAGGATACAATTACTTCATTGTGCATTGCATTGTTAGAACTTTCCACTTTTGTAAATCACTTTCTCCATCATTTTACTTCATACCCATTTTATATTTGGATCATATTTTTATTAATTTTTATTAACTTTTACAATCAGAAAAAACTCACATACCATAACTTTCGATCCTTTTTTCACCCTTTTACCCATATTTTCTACCCTCTTTTCACCCTTTCCCTTTACCACTCAAGCAAGTTTTGTTAAACCAACCCTTGACATAATCTTTATTTGGGAAGGATTGGTGGCATGTGATCATCACAAACAAGGTATTATATCTCAAAAGATCATGGAATTTTAATTGAGTGTTGAGAGTGGAGATGAATAATAAAAAATATATATCTTGTGTGTGTAAGTGTATGAATCTTATTGTGTGCAAGTGTGTGTACATCATGTGTGTGTGAGTGTGTATATCTTGTGTGTGTGAGTGTGTATCCTTGTGTGTGAGAGTGTGTACATCTTTTGTGTGTGTGTGTAAATATTTCATGTGTGAGTGACTATGTATCATTGTTTCCCCCCCCCCAGTGTGTGTTTGTGTTTGTATAACTTATCATGCCAGATGATCGTGGGAAGAAAATTGCTAATGTTAGCGATGAAGGACGTCAAAGTATGTCTCATGCACCCGAATCTACACAACTCCAAATGAAATCATTGTTGAGACACTTCTACAGGCTTCTTTATTAGAAGTTGTAGGTGCTACATGGGAGGATTGATAACCTGGACAATCAACCAAGACCGAGGATGATCCATGATAACCCGAGGCGATCTCCAGCACCATGTCGCCCCCACATCATGGAGGGGGAGGTGGTGAACTTTGATGATGATCTTGATGATGTACTACAAAGGAGGAGGTTGTACCAAAACCCTATAGGAGGAAGGGGACAACATGATGATGACTTACTAGGCGTGATCAATGTGAAAGTCCCTCCATTTTAAGGGAAAAACAATCTGGAAGCATACATGGAGTGGGAGATGTGGATCATGCTAGTCTTTTCTTGTCATACCCATTCCGAGGAGAAAATGGTAAAACATTCAGCCCTTGAATTTATTGATTATGCATTAATATGGTGGGATCAATTTCAAATGGATAGAGACTGATATGGAGGACATTCTATCCAAACATGGGAAGAAATGATGTTTTCCATGTGGAAGCAATTTTTTCCCTCACACTACCATAGAGATCTCCACATCAAACTTCATAGGATCACCCAATGGAGTTAGAAAATATATGATTACTATAATTAGTTGAAAATTTCCATGATTTGGGAAAACATTGAGGAGGATCCAGAGGCAACCATGTCACGGTTTTTACATGGGATCAATCGGGAGATTTCTGAATAAGTGGATATGTTCTACCATGTGGAAATACAAGATATGATCCATTAAGCCACCAAGATCAAGAAACAAATAAAAAGGAGGAGAAACATGGGGAAACCCACTACCCCTTTCATGCCGTGGAGAAATCTGAGGAACGATATTAGAGAACCATCAAAGGCAAAAGAGGTGGTTGATCGCAAAAGTTACAAGGTAATTATTCCACCTAAGAAACCTACATTTGAGACTAACCAAACTAGGCATGAGGATATTCATTGTTAAAAATGTCAAGTAAGGGTTCATATTGATAGTGAGTTCCCAAACCGGTGCACCATGACCATCAACAAGCATGGAGAATGGGAGACTGATGGGGAGACTCGGAAGTGGTGGAAGAATCTCTAGAAATTGATAATGGGGAATTTCTGGATGATGATGAGATTATTGTCACTATGAGAGTTTTAAGTTCACAAATAACCATTGGAGAGGAGAAACGAGAGAACCATTTCCATACACAATGCAAGATCAATGGGATGGTATGTAGCATTATTATCAATGGGTTAAGTTGTAGCAATGTGACGAGCACAGAGTTTATGGAGAAGTTGGGACTTCCAACATTGATACATCAAAATCCATACCGGATTCAGGGGTTGAATGATTGCAGGGAGCTGAAGGTCACCAAGCAATTGAAGGTACTATTCACCATTGGGAAGTACAAAGATGAGGTTTTGTGTGATGTTGTTCCTATGAAGGCCTGCCATTTGTTGTGGGGATGACCGTGGAAGTGTGATCGGTGAGTTACCCATGACGATTTCTTGAATCATTACTCTTTTGTACTCTAAGGGTAACCTATAACCCTCAACCCTATGTACCCCAATCAAATTCCAGAAGATCACATTTTGAGAGAAAATAAAAAAAGTGTGATCGGGAAAAAAAGAGTGAAAATGAAAAAGGAGAGAATGAGGGAAAAAGAGAAAATCAGATAAGAAAATAAATAGAGAGCAAAGAAAAATAAAGTGGGAAAAAGAATTTGAGAGAAGAGAAAAGTGTGATGTTGGAAAAAAAGAGTGAGGTTAAAGAAGATTTGTTTTCATAGCAAACCCTCCTAGTACTCATGTACAAAGAGGTGTTTCAAAATACTAACAACTTACCCCCTTTGCCAAATGTTGTTGAGTCCTTGTTGTGAGAGTATGATGATGTATTTCCTGAAGAGGGTCCATCGGGTTTGCCACCCATTAGAGGTATTGAGCATAAAATTGACCTCATACCAGGATCATCACTTCCAAACCACCCTGCATATCGCACCAACCCAGAAGAGACAAAAGAAATTCAAAGGAAAGTTCAAGAGATTTTGGATGTAGGATATGTCAGAGAGAGCCTTAGTCCTTGTGTTTTACCGATGATTCTAGTACCAAATAATGATGGAACATGGAGAATGTGCATTGACTATAGAGATTTAATGACATCATGATCAGGTATCATCATCATATCCCTAGGTTAGATGATATGCTAGATGATTAAATGGTTCAACTATTTTTTAAAGAATTGATTTTAGAGGTGACTACAATCAAATTAGGATGAAAGAAGGAGATGAGTGGAAAACTTCATTTAAGACAACACATGGACTTTATGAATGGTTAGTCATGCCCTATGATATCACCAATGCACCTAGCACATTTATGAGGTTAATAAATCATGTATTACGTGCATATATTTGAAAATTTATGATAGTTTAATTTGATGACATTTTGGTTTATATTAGGAATTTTCATGAACAAGTAGATCACTTAAGAATATTCCTAGAGGTATTAAGGAATGAAAACCTGTTTGGAAATATAAATAAGTGTGAATTTTTCCTTGATAATATTGTCTTCCTTGGATTTTTTTGTGGGTGTAAATGGATTTGAAGTTAACACTGAGAATATAAAAGCATACAAGAATGGCCAACTCTAACCTCTGTTGGACTGGTAAGAAGTTTTCATGGGCTTTCTAGTTATTATAGGAGATTTGTGAATGACCTCAGCACACTATCAGCACCTTTGAATGAGTTGACAAAGAATAATGTTACTTTCAAATGGGGGACAACTCAATAGAAGGCCTTCCATGTTCTTAAGGAGAGACTCACCCATGCCCCTATACTTTCACTAACAGAATTCGATAAGACCATTGAATTTGAATGTGATGCATGCAGAATTGGCATAGAAGGATTACTCATGAAAGAAGGTAAGACTATTGATTTCTATAGTGAGATGTTAAATGGCACAACCCTAAACTATGCTACATATGATAATGATTTGTATGCATTGTTTATAGTTCTAGAAACATGGAAACATTATCTTTGGCCTAAAGAATTTGTGATCTATTTTGATCATGAGGTTCTTAAATACCTTAGAAGCAAACATAAACTAAACAGGGTACATGCTAGATGGCTGGAATTCATTGGATCATTTCCATATGTCATCAATCACAAAAAGGGTAAAGAAAATATTGTGGCTGGTGTAATTTCACATAGATATTCTCTTTGATCCCTGTTGGATTCAAAACACCTTAGTTTTGAATGCATTAAGAATTTATATGCCACTGATAGTGATTTTAGAGAACCTTATGAACATTGTAAACCTAGATTTAGTTGGAAGAAGTTCTATTTACATGATGTATTCTTCTTCATGATTAATAAGATTTGCATTCCCAATTGCTCTATCCATTTACTTTTAATGAAGGAGTCACATTCGAGTTGGTTAATGGAACATTTGTTGTTGAAAAAACTCTAAGTGTTCTTAGTGATCATTTTTATTGGCCTAGGATATCTAGAGATGTTGATAAATTTGTGGGAAGGTGCATTTTCTGCCATAAATCCAAATTGAAACTGAGTCCACATGGACTATATCTTCCTCTCACAATCCCCAACACCCTTTGGGAGGACATATAAATGGAATTTATTATGGGGTTACCATATACCAAGAGGGGGAGAGATTCCATTTTTTTGTGGTGGATCGGTTTTCCAAAATGGAACATTTTATTCCATTTCACAAAATAGATGATGCCACTAACATTGCAACACTTTTCTTTTAGGAAGTAGTCAAACTCCATGGAATTCCAAGGATGATTTTGTCGTATCGAGACAAAATTTCCTTAGTTAATTTTGGAAGACCTTGTGAAGAAAACTATGAAAAAAGTTACTATTTCACACTACTTATCATCCGAAAACTGATTGACAAACAGAGGTGGTGAATCAGACACTATCATCCCTTCTGCGACCAATTGTCAAGAACAATATCAAGAATTGGGAGGAGTGTCTGCCACATGTGGAATTCACATATATCAGGTCCATGCACTCCACTAATAAATATTATCCATTTGAAATTGTTTACAGTTTTAACCCTCTTTCCCCTATTGAACTAGTTTGTTTGCATTTGTAGGAAGCAACTAAAATGGATGTGAAAGGTCATGAAAAATTTATCAAACAACTCTATGAAAAGTCAAGGAAAAATATCGAGTGGATGACCCAGAAATATGTTTATCGTGCAAAAAAGGGTCACAAATAAGTGTTGTTCGAGCCCGGGGACTTGGTCTGGATTCATATGTGAAAGGAGATATTTCCAGGAAAGCGAAAATCAAAACTCATGGCATGAGGATACGGACCTTTCCGAGTGCTCGATAAGATTAACAACAATTCTTACAAGATAGATTTCCCAGGTGAGTATGGTGTAATTCTACTTTTAATGTTGCTGATATTTATCCTTTTTTGGGGGAAGAGGATGAAAAGTCGAGGATGACTCCTTTTACATAGGGGGGGATATTGAGAACCATTTTAAAGGAACCGAGTCAATTTTGCGGAAGGAAGAGTTGGATTTTCAAGGTACAATGATGCGAGAGAGTTTAAAGAGGCTCAATGTTATAATGGGAGTGCATCTTGCTTCATTAAAGGCCCAATGGATCTTGACTTACATGGGTGGAGGAAATGGGACTATAATCTCTTATTCAAGCCCAAAAATGATATTTAAATCTTGGCCCACGTGGTTTCACGAATTTGGAAGCATTTCCCATGTGGAGGATTCTAGAAATGGCATCTTTGGACACCAAAGTCAAATCTGGTGGACTATGCACTCAAAGTCAAATCTAGTGGGATATAGTTGGAATGTTGTGTGCTAATTTTCCAATAGCCTTTGGTAGACTTTATCGTTTTGAATTTTAGGGAACAATGAAGTTTATCATTTATGACATTAGGGTATTATACCCTTGACTATTGTACCACCCCCTTGGCACTTTTAGGGAATTCAATATTTAATTGAGAGATTATGCTTTTTTTCTCTCCATTGTGTGAGGATTATCCCAATTTTCCCACCTTTCTCTTGTGCATTCTTGCCTTGTCAATCTACAAGTTAGATTGGTGATCCAAGATCACAAAGCCCCCAATTCCATGCCTCAACCCAAGTGCATTCTTGTGTGGATTGGGTATCACATCCCTCCCTTGAGTGTGTTGTCTAAGTAGTTGGACACACTCCTTATAGCTTTGACTGAATACTTTCATCAACTATCCATACCCATCATCCGCCACTTATCCCCGAACAACATCCTTCATCTGTTGCCCTACACCGTGAAGATTGGGCCACCCCATGAAACTCACATCAAAAAGACCACCAACATCCTCAGTCGACGAGCCACCAAGAACAAATCTCCATTCTGTCCATGAATAATAGAACCCATCATCCATTAGTCTCGAAGAGCAACAAACCTCCAATACTGGTATGGCCAATGAACAACCCCACCAAAAAAGAAGGAGGAGCCCATTCATTATAGACAACAACTTAAATCCAAGATAGCCTAGTTCCAAATCACAGTAGTGGACAACCGTGAGCATGGGTTTCTTGAGAGATATCAGAGATCAATCGAGAACAATATCAGTTGGCTTTAATTGGCCTAATTTGGCTAATTCGCCAAAATTTACCTCAGTTGGCCTCAATTGTCCTTAATTGGCCTCGATTGACCTAATTAGCCTAATTGGCCTAAGTTGGCCTCAATTAGATTTAATGGGCCTTAATTGGCCTAATTATCCTCAATTGGACTCAATTGGCCTCAATTGGCCTAATTGGGATCAATTGGCATAATTGGGATCAATTGGTCTTAATTGTCCTAATTGGGCTCAATTGGCCTAATTGGCCTCATTGGCCTCAACTGGCATAATTGGCCTAATTTCCCTCTATTAGCCTAATTGGAATAAATTGGCCTAATTCACCTCAATGGTCTCAATTGGACTAATTGGCCTCAGTTGGCCTAATTAGCCTAATTTTATTCAATTTTCCTAATTGGCCTAATTGGCCTCAATTGGCATCAATTTTCCAAATTGGCCTTAATTGGCCTAATTGGCCTAATTACGACCAATTAGGAAAATTTGGTCAATTTAGGCCTATTGATGCTAATTACGCCTATTAATCTAATTTAGGCCAATTGAGTCCCATTGAGTCCAATTATGTCAAATTAGGCCAATTAAGGCCAATTGAGGCTAATTGAGGTAAATTGAATCCAATTTAGGCCAATTGAGTCCAACTAGATCAATTGAGGCCAATTGAACCTAATTAAGGCCAATTATACCAATTGAGTCCAATGTTGGCCAATTTAGGCCCATTTAGACCAATTGAGGCAAATTGAGGCCAATTGATACTAATTAAGGGGAATTGAGGGAAAGTGAGGACAATTGGGACGATTTGAGGGGAATTAGACAAATTTGGAAAATCGGGTCCAATTGAGACCAATTAAGGCTAATTGAGGCCAATTAGTCTAATAGAGGCCAATTAAGGGTGATTGAAGCCAATTGAGGTCAATAACACCAATTAAGTCAATTGAGGCCTATTGAGGTCTATAAATTCCAACTGAGGCAAGTTATGCCAATTATGCCAATTGAGGCTAATTGAGGCCAATTTTGAAAATTAATGCCAATTATGCCAATTTTTTCAATTGAGGCTAAATGAAACCAATTATGTCAATTGGGGCCCGTTGACCCCAATTGAGGCCTATTAGGCCATTAAGGCCAATTGAGTCCAATTGAAGCTAAAAGGGAAAAATTATGCTGAATTGGCCAATTGGCCTCAATTGGCCTCAATTAGCCTCATTTGGACTCAATTGGATTCAATTTTCTTAATTGGTCTCAGTTTGCCAAATTGGACTAATTGGCATCAATTGGCGTCAATTGGCATCAATTGGCATAATTGGCCTCAATTGACATCAATTAGACTCAATTGGCCTCAAGTTGCCTCAACTGGCCTCAATTGGCCTCAATTGGCCTAATTACCCTTAATTCGCCTACTAGAGCTCGATTGCCCTCAATTAGTTTAGTTGGCCTAATTAGGCTCAATTGGCCTCAATTGACATCAATTAGTCCAAATTGGTCTTAATTGATCTAAATTGAACCCAATTGGTCTCAATTGGTCCCAATTGTATTAAATTAGCCCCAATTGGCTTCAATTAGCCCCACTTGTCCCAATTAGCTTTAGTTGGCCTCAGTTGGCCTCAATTGGCCTCAATTGGCCTTAATTGGCCTCAATTGGATCCAATTGGTCTTAGTTGGAATAATTGACCTTAATTGGCCTCAATTGGCATCAGTTGGCCTAGTAAACATTAATTCGCCTAATTGGCCTCAACTACCCTCAATTGGCCTCAATTGGCCTAATTGGCCTCAATTGGCCTCAGTTGGCCTTAATTGGGCTCAATTGGGATCAATTGGCCTAATTGCCCACAATAGACCTCAATTGGATAAAATTGGCTATAATTGGCCTCAATTGGCCTAAATTGGCCTCAATTGGCCTCAATTGGCCTCATCTGGGCTAAATTGGCCTTAATTGGCCTAATTCACCTCAATTAAAATCAAATGGCCTAATTGACTTCAATTGGCCTAATTGGACTCACTATGGCTCAATTGGCTTCAATTAGCGTCTGTAGTCATAATTGGCCTTAATTGAGAAAATTGGTCGAATGGGGCACAATTGGCCTCAATTGGCTAAATTCGCCTCAATTGGCCTCAACTTGCCTAAATTTCCCTCAATTAGGCTAATTTTCCGAATTGGTCCCAATTGACATAATTGGTTGAATTGGCCTTAATTGGTCCAAATTGGCCAAATTCTCTTCAATTGCCTCAATTGGCCTCAATTCGACTCAATTGGTCTCATTTGGCGTCAATTGGCCTCAATTGGCGTCAATTGGCCTCAATTAGACCAATTGGACTCAATTGACATAATTGGGCTCAACTGGCCTCAATTGGCCTCAATTGGCATAATTGGCCTCAATTGGCCTAATTGGATTCAATTGGTCTCAATTGGCCTGAATTAGCCTTAATTGGGCTCAATTGGTCTCAATTGGCCTAATTGACCTCAATTAGCCAAATTGGATTCAATTTGCCTCAATTGGCCTTAATTGGCCTCAATTGGTCTCAATTGGTCTCAATTGGCCTAATTGGACTCAACTAACATCAATTTTCCTAGTTGTACTCAATTTTCCATTGGCCTAATTGGCTCATTTAACCCCATTTGGTCTCAATTGGCCTCAATTGGCCACAATTGGACTCAATTGGCCTCATTGGGCCTCATTGGCCTCAATTTGATTCAATTGGCTGCAATTGGCCAAATTGGACTCAATTGGCATCAACAGGAAACAATATGCCTCAATTGGCTGCACATGACCGCAATTGGCCTTAATTGGCCTCAATTGTCCCCCATTGGACTCAATTGACATCAATGGTCTCAATTGGCCCCAATTTTCATCAATTGGCCTCAATTGTCCTCAGTTTGCCTCAATTGGTCTAATTCACCTCAACTAGCCTCAATGAGCCTCAATTGGCATCAGTTGGCCTAATTGGCCTCATTTGGCCTCAATATGCTTAATTAGCTTCAATTGGCATCTATTGGCCTAAAATGGTCTCAATTAGACTCAATTTCCCTAAATTGGCCTCAATTGTCCGGAATTGCCCTCAATTGTCATCAATTGCCCTCAATGGGAATCAACTGGCCAAAATTGACCATAATTGAACTCAATTGACCTCAATTTTCCTAATTGGACTAAATGGCCTCAATTGGCCACAATAGGCTTTATCAGCCTCAATTAACCCCAATTGGCCTCATGTGGCCAAATTGGACCAATTGGCCTAATTGGACTCAATTGACCGAATTGTCCTCAATTAGCCTCAATTGGCTTCAATTGTCCTAATTTAGCCTCAATTTTCCTCAATTGGATTCAATTTTCCACAATTGTCCTAATTGGGTTCAATGGGCCTCAATTGGCCGAATTGGGCTCAATTCAGCTTAATTGGGCTCAATTGGGATCAATTGCCCAATTGGACTCAATAAGATTAAATTAGCCTAATTGGCCTCAATTGGCCCTAATTGGCCTCAGTTGGCCTCGATTAGCCTCATTTTCCTCAACTAGGCTCAATTGCCTAATTGGTCTCGATTGACCTCAATTGGCCTAAATTGGCCTAAATTGCCCTCAATTGGCCTAATTGACAGCAATGGGACTCAATTGGCCTCAATTGGCCTCAATTAGTCTCAATTGGCCTTAATAGACCTCAATTAGTCTAATTGGTCTCAATTGACCTAATTAGCCTCATTTGGCCTCAATTGGCAGAATTGGCCTCAATTGGGCCCAATTAGTGTAATTGGCCACAATTAGCCTCAATTGGTCTTAGTTGGACAGAATTGGCCTCAATTGTTCTCAATTGGACATTATTGGCGTCAATTCGCTTAAGTGTCATAATTGGGCTAATTAGTCGAATTGACCTAATTGGCCTTAGTTGGCTGAATTTTTTAATTGACCTCAATTGGTCTCAGTTGGCATCAATTAGCCTCAACTGGCCGCAATGTGACTCAGTTGGCCTAATTGGCCTCAATTGGCCTCAATTGGCCTAATTGGGCTCATTGGCCTCAATTGGCCTCAATTGTTATAATTGGCCTCAATTGCCTCAATTGGCCTCAATTGGCCTCAATTTGCCTCAATTGGACTCAATTGGCCACAATTGCTCTAATTAGAATCAATTGACCCCAATTATCCTCAATTGCCCTAGATTTTCATCAATTGGCCTCATTGGACTCAATTTTCCTCAATTAACCTCAATTGGCCTAATTGGCCTTAGTTGGACTCAATGGTCCTCAATTGTCCTCAATTGGACTCATTTGGCCTCATTTGGCCTCAATTAGATTAATTAGCCCTAGTTGGCCTCAATTGTACTTAATTGGCCCTATTGGACTAATTGGACCCATTTCACCTAAATTGCCCTAATTGGTCCTAATTGGCATAATTAGACTGAACTGGCCTCAATTGGACAAATTTTCCAAATTGGCCAAATTGGGCTCAATTGGGCTCATTTGCCTCAATTGGCCGTAATTGGCCTTAATTGACATCAATTAGCCGCAACTGGCCCCAATTGGCCTAAATTGGCCTAATTGGAGTAATTGGCCTCAATTGGGCTCAATGGGCCTAATGGGCCTCAATTAGCCTAATTGGCCTCAATTGCCAAATTGGCAAATTGGTCAAATCAGTCTCAATCGGTCTCATTAGACTCAATTGGCCTAATTGTGCTCAATTGGCCTCAATTGGCCTAATTGGCACCAATTGGTCTAAATTAGCCACAATTGGCCTCCATGGGCCTTAATTTACCTCAAATGGCCACAATTGCCTTAATATACATAATTGGTCTAAATTAGCCTCAACTGGCCTCAATTGGCATCAATTGGACTAATTGGGCTAATTCGCATCAATTGGCTAATTGGACTCAATTGGCCAAATTGGCCTCAATTGGCCTCAATTGGACACAATAGTCCCAATTGGCCTCAAAAGGCCTTAATTGGACTCAATTGGACCCAATTTGACTCAATTGGGCTCAATTCACCTCAACTGGCCTCAAATGGACTCAATTAGCCTCAATTAGCCTCAATTAGCCAAATTGGATGAATTGGCCTCAATTAGCGTTAATTGGCCTCAATTGGCTTCAATTGGCCTCAATTGGCCTCAATTGGTGTTAATTGGCCTCAATTGGCCTCACTTGGCCTAATTGGCCCAATTGGACTTTATTGGACTTAATTGGCCTCAATTGGCCTCAATTTGTCTAATTGGCCTAATTAGAATCAATTTTCCTCAATTGGCCTCAATTGGACAAATTGGCCTCAATTAGGCTCAATTCTCCCAATTGGTCTAGTTGGCCTCAATTGGACTCAATTGGCCCATTTGGCCATAATTGGACTATATTGTCCTTAATTTTCTTCAATTGCCCTCAATTATCCTCAATTGGCCTCAATTTGCCCCAATTTGCCTAATTGTCTTAATAACCCTTAATAGACCACAATTGGCCTAATTGGCCAACTAGGCCACAATTAGGCCAATTAAGGACAATTAGGAAAATTGATTCCAATTAAGGACAATTTGGTCAATTTAGGCCAATTGAGCCTAATTAGACCAACTCAGGCTGATTCGGAAAATTGGGGCCAATTAGGTCAAATGAGGCCAATTGAGGCCAATTAGGCCAATTTGAGGTCAATTGAGCCCAGTTATGCCAATTGAGGCCAATTGAGGCTAATTGAGGCCAATTAGGCCAATTGAGGCCAATTGAGCCCATTTGAGGCCAATTGAGGCCAATTGGGGACAATTCAACCAATTGATTCAAATTAGGAAAATTGAGGTCAATTGAGGCCAATGTGGTCAATTGAGGCCAATTAGGACAATTGAGTCCAAATGAGGCTAATTAGACAATTTGGAAAATTAAGGCCAATTGAGGCCAATTAAGGCTAATTATGCCAGTTAAATGAATTGAGAATAGTTGTGGCCAATTAAGTCTAATTAGGCCAATTACACCAATTAGGCCACTCAGGACAATTCGACCAATTAGATAAATTAGGACAATTAGGAAAATTAGGCCATTTAGGTCAATTTGGTAATTGAGGACAATTGGGCCAATTAGTCCAATTAGTACAATTAAGGTCATTAGGCAAATTGAGGCAAATTGAGGCTAGTTAGGCCAACTGAGTCCAATTGAGGCCAATTAGCCAAATTAGGCCAACTGAGGCCAATTAGGAAAATTGAGGGTAATTGAGGCCAATTAGGACATGTGAGGCCAATTCATGGCAATTTGGAAAATTGGACCAATTGGGACCAACTGTGGAAAATTCATCCAATTGAGGCCAATTAGAAAAATTGAGGTCAATTGTGGCCAATTAGGCTAATTAGGCCAATTTCGGTTAATTTGGACAATTGATTCCAATTGAAGATAATTAGACAAGTTGAGGCCACTTGAGGACAATTATGGCCAATTGAGACCAATTAGGCTAATTTGGCGAATTGAGGCCATTTTGCATTTTTTTGGCCAATTGATGCCAATTCGGAAAATTGAGGTCAATTGATCCCAATTAGGCCGATTTGGTGAATTGAGGCTAAGTGAGGCACAATGAGGCTAGTTGTGGCCAATAAGGCCAATTGAGTCCAATTAGGCCAATTAGGCGAATTGAGTTCAATTGAGGCCAATTTGGCCAATTGAGGACAATTTGGACAATTGAAACCAATTGAGGCCAATTGAGACTAAGGAGTCCAATTAGGCCAATTAATCCATTGAGTAAAATTCGTCCATTGAGGCTAATTAGGCCAATTAAAACCAATTAGGAAAATATGGTCCCATTGAGGCCAATTTGGTTAATTGAGGCAAATTCAGCCAATTGAACCAATTAGGTCATTGGGTCCAATTAATCCATTTCTTCCAATTAGAAAAATTAGGCCAATTATTCCAATAAAATACAATTAGCCAATAAAGGCCAATCGAGGCTAATTAGGCCAAATAAATCCAATTATGTCAATTGAGGCCAATTTGTCCAATTAGGCCAATTAATTCAACTGAGGCCAATTGAGTCCAATTGAGGCCAATTAGGGAAGTTATGATAATTTAGGTTAATTGAGTCCTATTAGGGGAATTTATACAATTAATCCCAATTGAGTCCAATAAGGAAAATTGAGGTCACTTGAGGCCAATTGAGGACAATTGAAGAAAATTAAGGCCAATTTTTCCAATTAGGCGAATTGAGGTGAATTGAGGCCAATTGATTCTAATTGATTCCAATTAGGCCAATAGTGCCAATTGGGACCAATTGAATCCAATTAATTCCAATTCATGCCAATTAATACTAGTTTTGGCCAATTCAGCCAATTGAGGTCAATTGAGGAAAAATGAGACCAATTGAGGCCAATTTATGCCAATTGATGCTAATTGGGTCAAATAAGGCCAATTGGGGCTAATTGAGGCCAGTTGCATCCAATTAAGGGCAATTGTGGCCAATTAGTTTGATTTGACCAATTGAGGAGAATTTGGCCAATTGAGGCCAATTAAGCCAGTTTAGACCACTAGGGGCCAATTGAGGAAATTAAATCCAATTGGGCCAATTAGACCAATTGAAGCCAAATAATTCCACTTAAGGCCAATTGAGGCCAATTGAGGCCAATTTGTCCAATTTGTCCAATTGAGATTAATTGAGGTCAATTGTGGTGAATTAGGCCAATTAGTTCAATTGAGGCCAATTGGCGCCCAATTGAGGCCAATTGGCGCCCAATTGAGGCCAATTGACGCTAATTGACACCAATTGAGGTGAAATAAGGCTAATAGAGGTAAATTGCTGCCAATTGAGTCTAATTGAGGACAATTTGGCCCATTGCGGCCAATTGGGGCCAATTGGGCCAATTGAGGCCAATTGGGCCAATTAAGGCCAATTAGGCCAATTTAGTCCAATTAAGGCCAATTGAGGCTAATTGAGGCCAATTGAGACCAAATTATGAAAATTGGTCCAATTAGACCAATTAAGGCCAGTTGAGGCCAATTGGGCCCATTAAGGCCAATTGAGGCCAATTGGTCCAACTAGGTTAATATAGCCAATTGAGACCATGAGTCTAATCAGGCCAATTGAGGCTGATTATGCCAATTAGACTAATATGGGAAATTTAGGCTAATTGAGGCCAATTGAGGCTAATTGAGGCCAATTAGGCCAATTGATGCCAATTGAACCCATTTGAGGCCAATTGCGGCCAATTGTGGAAAAATCATCCAATTGAGTCAAATTAGGAAAATTGAGGTCAATTGAGGCCAATGTGGTCAATTGAGGCCAATTAGGACAATTGAGGCCAATTAGGACAATTGAGTCCAATTGAGGCCAATTAAACAATTTGGAAAATTAAGGCCAATTGAGGCCAATTAAGGCTAATTATGCCCGTTAAATGAATTGAGAATAGTTGTGGCCAATTACACCAATTAGGCCACTCAGGAAAATTTGACCAATTAGAAAAATTAGGACAATTAAGCAAATTAGGCCATTTAGGTCAATTTGGTAATTGAGGACAATTGGGCCAATTAGTCCAATTAGTACAATTAAGGTAATTAGGAAAATTGAGGCAAATTGAGGCTAGTTAGGCCAACTAAGTCCAATTGAGGCCAATTATCCAAATTAGGCCAACTGAGTCCAATTAGGAAAATTGAGGGTAATTGAGTCCAATTAGGCCAAGTGAGGCCAATTCATGGAAATTTGGAAAATTGGGCCAATTGGGACCTACTGTGGAAAATTCATCCAATTGAGGCCAATTTGGAAAATTAAGGTCAATTATGGCCAATTAGGCTAATTAAGCCAATTTTCGTTAATTTGGACAATTGATTCCAATTGAAGATAATTAGAAAAGTTGAGGCCACTTGAGGACAATTATGGCCAATTGAGACCATTTAGGCTAATTTGGCGAATTGAGGCCATTTTGCATTTTTAGGCCAATTGATGCCAATTCGTCAAATTGAGGTCAATTGATCCCAATTAGGCCGATTCGGTGAATTGAGGCTAAGAGAGGCATAATGAGTCTAGTTGTGGCCAATAAGGCCAATTGAGGCCAATTAGGCCAATTAGGCGAATTGAGTTCAATTGAGGCCAATCTGGCCAATTGAGGACAATTAGGCCAATTGAAACCAATTGAGGCCAATTGAGACTAAGGAGTCCCATTAGGCCAATTAATCCATTGAGTAAAATTCGTCCATTTAGGCTAATTAGTCCAATTAAAGCAAATTAGAAAAATATAGGCCATTTGGGTCCAATTAGGTTAATTGAGGCAAATTCAGCCAATTCAACCTATTAGGTCATTGGGTCCAATTAAAACATTGATTCCAATTAGAAAAATTAGGCTAATTATTCCAATTAAATCCAATTAGCCAATAAAGGCCAATCGAGGCCAATTAGGCCAAATAAAACCAATTGTGTCAATTGTGTCCAATTTGGCCAATTAGGCAAATTAATCCAATTGAGGCCAATTGAGTCCAATTGAGGCCAACTAGGGAAGTTAGGATAATTTAGGTTAATTGAGTCCTATTAGGGGAATTTATACAATTGAGTCCAATTGAGTCCAATAAGGAAAATTGAGGTCACTTGAGGCCAATTGAGGACAATTGAAGAAAATTAAGGCCAATTTCACCAATTAGGTGAATTGTGGTGAATTGAGGCCAATTGATTCTAATTGATGCCAATTGGTCCAATAAGTACAATTGGGACCAATTGAATTCAATTAAGTCCAATTCATGCCAATTAAGACTAGTTTTGGCAAATTCAGCCAATTGAGGAAAAATGAGACCAATTGAGGCCGATTGATGCCAATTGATGCTAATTGGGTCGAATAAGGCCAATTGGGGCTAATTGAGGCCAGTTGCAGCCAATTAAGGGAAATTGTTTCCAATTAGTATGATTTGACCAATTGAGGAGAAGTTGGAAAATTGAGGCCAATTGTGGCCAATTGGACCCAATTGTGGCCAATTGAGGCCAATTAGGCCAGTTTAGACCACTTGGGGCCAATTGAGGAAATTAAATCCAATTGGAACAATTAGACCAATTGAAGCCAACTAATGCCACTTAAGGCCAATTGAGGCCAATTGAGGCCAATTTGTCCAATTAGTCCAATTGAGTTTAATTGAGGTCAATTGTGGCGAATTAGGCCAATTAGTTCAATTGAGGCCAATTGGCGGCCAATTAAGGCCAATTAAGGCTAATTGACACCAATTGAGTTGAACTGAGGCTAATAGAGGTAAATTGCTTCCAATTGAGTCTAATTGAGGCCAATTAGGCCCATTGCGGCCAATTGAGGCCAATTGGGCCGATTGAGGCCAATTGGGCCGATTGAGGCCAATTGGGCCAATTGAGGCCAATTGGCCCAATTGAGTCCAATTGAGGCCAATTGAGGGTAATTGAGATCAATTGAGACCAAATTAGGAAAATTGGGCCAATTGGGCCCTTTAAGGCAAATTGAGGCAAATTGGTCCATCTAGGTTAATATAGCCAATTGAGACCATGAGTCTAATCAGGCCAATTGTGGTTGATTATTCCAATTAGACTAATATAGGAAATTTAGGCCAATTGAGACCAATTAATATAATTTGACCAGTTGAGGCAAATTTAGCCAATTACAGCCAATTTGACCAATTGGGAAAATTTATGCCAATTGAGGTCAATAGGGGCCAATTGAGTCCAATTAAGCCCAATTGAGGTAAATTGAGGCCAATTGAAGCCAATTCTGCCAATTTTGACCAATTGAGGCCAATTGCTGCCAATTAGGCCAATTAGGACAATTAAAGCAAATTGAGGCCAATTGGGGCCCGTTGAGGCCAACTAAGTCCAATTGAATCGGATTGAGGCCAATTGAGGCCAATTAGGCCAATTTATCCAATTGATGACAATTGAGTCCAATTGAGGCATATGAGGCCTATTGAGTCAAATTGAGGCCAATATAGAAAATTAGGCCAATTGAGTCAAATTGAGACCAATTTAGAAAATTAGGCCAACTGGAATGGGTGCATTTCATGTACCTAAGGATGAGTCTGGTGCTACACCTCTGAAACCAGATTCGTTGTGTGCACCACCGCCTCCGGGTAGTGTGTGCCACCACAGGCATGCCCCGTTTCGGTCGTCACCCAATCCTCTTAGCGGGTAGGTATTTTCATCACCCTGAAATAGGTCCAGGTAGGTCTTCCCATCTCAGAATGGGATTGGGCGTACTGGGTCCACCCAAAACTCCCATGTATGAGGTCAGTACCTCTTGGTTGGGGGCTACGCAAGTTCACCCTAACCCGCACAGGCCCTACCCAAAGTTTTTTGGGCCCGGGTGATTTAATTTAATAAAAAATTAATTAAAATAATTGATTTAAATTCAGTTGAGAATTAAATTAATTAAATATTACATTTTTGTTTTTAAAATTTAATGCAGCACAATTAATTTAATTTTAGTTTTAAAATTAAATTAATTAAATGGGACCGAACGATGTAAAAATTGGATTAAAAATATGAGTGAATTTTTAATTCAATTAAATTCCCTCAAGTTTATTTTTAATGAATGTTTAATTATTATTCTTCATTTATTTAATATATGGGAGTTTACTGTGTATATGAATGATCATGAGCCTAAGACCGACCAATGCATGTCTGGTGTATGTTTATTAATTTTAATTATTTATTTAATTATTGCATACCATTTTTGTAATAATTTGTTTAATTAAATAAAAAACTATATGTGTGTCATCTCAAGTGTCATTATATATATAAGGGCCTACACGCCCATTCTTAGAGTTGTATTTTATACCCTGAGACCACCTCTCTTGCGGGTGCGTACAATTGTATAATGACGAGACGAGGTATGAAGTACCTCTCGCCTAGTGACAGTGGTGCACTAGATAGGAGTTGGATTCCTTGGATGAGCAGACTTTTCTATTCAAGTTGCAAGCCACACAACTAATGGTATTTTCCCTAGGGTCTCAGATGGTCTATTATTCACTCAATGAATCAACTATTAGAATCAGATCACGATAATGTGTTCATTTTGTTTTGCATGGTTTGTAATTTTTATGCATGTGTGGTTTATTTTGCAATCACATAGTATAATAATAAACAAGAATGCAAGATAAAATGAACATGTGAAACGATGAAATTTCTATTTCTTTCATGATCATATGTGAGTGATATAATATAGTACGTGGTTATAAAAATAGAAAATGACTTATTTCATCACCATAAAAATAATAAAACCCTCAAAGATATATTAAGTCATAACCGTCTTCCATCATTAAAATTTGGACAAAACCGGCTATTTGAGGAGTCGGTCATGCCATAGATGATGGTGCCACTTACTACCAGGGAGTCCTTCTAAGAATGATGGGTAGACTTAACAAATGTAATAGTAAGTATTAGCCATATCTGACTTGCTATCATTTTAGAGGCAAGCATTGAGTAAATCAATTTCTAATTTTATAAGCTGGTACATCACTCAACAGATCAAGGAACTGAAAGTTAAAGCAGTCGGCTAACAAAAAATCTACCTCAAACCCTCCAAGTAGTGGCGTATCCATAGATTGTAGACTATGAGGGGTGGTTATGGGATCCTTGCCACTAGAATAATCAAGAGATAGAGTATTCCGATTCTAGCACAAAGGGTTCCTATAATCCAATAAAATAGTGGGAGACATTTAATTAATTATTTAATCAAAATTTCTAAATCGGTAATCATATAAAAGGCACTAATATACTAAAATTTAATTTTGTAAAAATGAAAAATTACACCACAAGTTTAAAAACCGCGATATTATAATGGACAAAGTAAATGTCCACACTAGCATGAGTATCCAAGAATAATATGGGAGCTTGCACATAGTATTATGATATAGGAAACTCATGGTGCTAGTGTCTTCAATACTTTTAAACTACCTCAAGAAGTGAGGGTGAAATTGATTACAGGAGACTAATGTATAAAGAATATGATAGTAATATCATTATGCTTTGATCAACATTTGGTGTTAGTTGTGGTCGCTACACTAGGACATGGATGATATAACATGAAGTCTCACCTACGATAAGTTTTCAAGGAGAAAGAAATGAAATGATATGAATAAGGCGATGTTACACCGACATGTTTAAATTGATAGATTGATCATGATCTTTAAATGGATCCCTTTCTCATGTCATTTTCACCACATTACTCAATTCTCATTTTATGTTACAAAACGAAGAAGTATTGAGTAAACATTTCCTTACCAATTTGGGTAAGGTTCACCAAGATAATAAGAATATCAAAGATAATTTGATATTTAATTATGAGGGTCGATAAATTGAAATAAAATGCGAAAAGGACAAAAGTAAAGTAATGAAAATGGCACATTCGCGACGTCCATCAATTAATGAGTTACTAACAAAGGTTGTTTGTACTGCATAATATAAAATAATATTATTTAAATTTAATGGTAGTAACCTAATTTAAAGGATCAAGTTACTGCTTCTACATCAGGAATATTCATCAATTTTAATGTTTCAGTTTTACTAATTGGTTATTAAATACAATATTTTGGTGACATATGTGTATTCTAATACGGTAACCATGTTAGTATAGAAACCTTACTAGAAGTCAAGTTTATTCTCCAAGTGGCTGTGAAAGGGTGATACCCATGCCAGTGGTGAGAAGTACATGACTTAATTAATTTCCACGTAAAAGATTTGGTTTGAACTATTATTGAGTATAACCACAAACATTAATCTCATGTGTCCTAGGATGCAAGGATACATTCTTTAGGTTTTGGAGTGAATGTTGTTTTTGGTATTTTAAACCCAATCACTAGTTCAGTAATAAATGAATCATAGGAAATTTGTGATGAATATAAATGTAATAATTATACACAATTGAGAAAAGGTAACTCTTTTCCAATTAATTAAAAATATTGAAATCATGAATTTACAAAGTATGGTATTTAGGCTCTGTGTAGCTAAATAATTTTGGTATTATTGATGTCTTTAGTTTGGACAAAGCAACCTTTAAAATAAAGGTATGTCACAAAGCTTTTCGAAATAGTTTAACAAGTGAATGTGAACTATTCGAAGTATAAGATAGATGTATATATACTTCATATGATTTTTTTAAGTAATTAAGGATTGGTAAAATGGAGTAAGTTCATGGTCATAAGATATAAGATACTTCAAACTGGCATGCCGAATAATATCTTGATTGTGTTATCATCGATCATGATATTGTACCATGGAGTAATTCCTTAATTCACATTAGCTTTTCCACATCAAGTCATTGATGTTAATGAGGAGGATTGATGACGAAGTCTTACATATGAACATTGATCAACAAAATGTAGCATGGAGCAATTCCTAAACGCACATTTTATACATTAGAGTATTGATGTAAGTAATATCAATGTTACAACTTGCTGAAACTTCCATTATATTTCATGAAATGCTTAGTAAATAACGGATATATCCCACAATCATATTCCAACTATAATGAAAATTGGATATTATATGAGTCATAGTATGATGTAAATTAATTATGTTATAAGGACATGTGTTTGGACACAAATAGTTTGTTTGGATACAAACAAACTTGCATCAAAATAAACACATTGTGCATCTAAGTTACTTATCGTAACGATTTCTTAGGATATTACATAAATCCCTAAGATATAAAAGTTGTAGTCAAGTGATAGAGTACATTATATAAGAGGGTTCACATATTTATTAGAGATAGTGGGTTCTATTTGACTTTTTTTAGTCAATGCTCAAGATGCACAAATAGTTGGAATAGAAACTAGTTCCACAAGCGCATGTGGAACAGAGTATGTTCCAATGACACATACTGCGTAGGATGGATAAAACCACGGTACGGTTTTAATATTCACTGTTTTCAGTGATCTATTATTCAATGTGAATAATATTTCCTACAAGTAAGCAGTGTGTGGAAATTAGCTAAAATTGATAAGACCAACTAAAATTAAATTAATGGATTCCATGTATCAAAGTGAAAAGAGGCATATTATTTTGAATACTGCGGTAGGTATTCATGTGAGTTGATATATTGATGGTACAATAATAGTAACAATAAGGATTGATTGGTTTTACCAAGCCGTTATTCCTAAATCCATTATAATTTTACTTATCATAGCTAATATCTGTGATAAAATTATTTAGCATTGGATATGATGACGACCAATCATGGATGGTGTCTATGCGACGCAACCAGAAAGGGATGGTCATGTCACAGAATGCTAATAAACATTTCAAGTTACTAAAATCCATTTTAGGATTAAAGTAAGCAACATGATCATAGAATATACATTTGTAACAAATGATTTCCTTGTGTCTACAAGAGGTTTGTGGGAGCATCAAATTTTTCCAAGAAATCTATGTTTGACAACATATGGAAAACAAACGTAGGTCTTACATGTTATTTAAGACCAAAATGAAATTTATTCTCCAGTGATTGAATTAAAGTAGCAACCTATGTTATAAGGAACATGATCTACTAAGGTAGATCTATAGGTTGTTTGGTCCAAATCAATCGTACATATAGTTACATTGTATTGAAAAATACAAGTTGGAACAATTCAAAAGATGAATTGTTTCCTATTTAATAGGGAATAATCTCTTCAGGTTGACATGTCCATGACATGGGAAGAGAAACGTGTTAGGTTGAATTCCATATGTCGAAGCGATGGATCAATCACATATGCCATGATATGTACAAGAATTGATATTACAAGGATATGCTCTATAATAGGAAAATATCAGTTATATCTAGGAGCACTACAAGGGATGTTGTTAGAACTGTCTAATTGTACATCAGCAAGTAAAAAAGATATGTACCTATAAAGTGGAGAAGAAAGGATACTAGTTTTTGAGGATATAAACTAGTCTTCAATAGATCAATTTGATCTATTATCGTAGTTTGTCTAAAGACAATGAGCAAGTCAAGATCATATAATCCATTAGTATCCATACCTACAAAGACAAAGTATGTTGTAGCTTCTAAGTCAACTAAGAAGAAAATAAATGAAACAATATGTTATAGTTCTTGGAATCGCACCTAGTAAAGAAAAGATAATCATAATGTCAATTATGATGTTCTTACTATCCAAGATGTCAAGTTATGACAATGGAAAAGTTGGATATTCTCAGGATAGCATCTCTTGATAAGTTTTACTCAACGAGACATGGTCGCAATAGAAGAATATCCATGTGGCGGAACTGTGAAGGAACCAGTAGCTAAAGCCGTTAATTATCAGAAACATGTAATTCATCATGTTATTGGCTAACAAGTTTGGTTAGAAAGTTTGATATAGTGCAAGTCGGAGTGTTGAAATAGAGGGTGTCCTAGACCCAACTATTCAGTGCTTTTAATTACCATGTCGTGTAGATAGTTATCTATACATGATGTCATCTTACCATTATAGTTTATACTTTTCTGCATCCACTGTTTAAATAGTAATGTCCAAAGTTTAATTTCCATATCTATAGGTTATAGTAGTTCCCATGCTATAATGAGAACCTCTAGATACGGTGACATTATTCTTAAATATATGTTATATGGTCCAGATGCATATTATTGATCGGACATAGAAGATGTTTGACTATCTGATGCTAGGGTCTCAAAAGCATTGATACTTCTTCTCATGAAGTTCTCACTTGGTTATATCTAGTAGTGAAATCATGAGGAGAGACCTGCCAATAAAAACACAATTTGTTCTAGGTTTCATGGGATCTTCCAATCTATGATCATGTGTAATGGTCTCCTAACTTGAGATCATTAAAAATTTATTTCATTTTATTTGGTACTTTGATGCAAGACAAAAACCATGGAAATAAAGTCAGGGTGAGGTAATTTGTGTTGGGTGGTTCATTGGTGGCATGACATTGGTTGAATGGTCAAGAAATGATTTTTTGCTTCCGTTTTATGGAAGTAATATATCTCAGGACATGTTGATAAGTATGGAAGTAACTTTATAAGACCATGGCCATGGTAGTCTAGGTTAAATCCATCTAGTTAGATCAACAAATAATAAAGCAAGAAAAGGGCGATGACACGTTAGTGCGTCCAGTTTTATGAGATATTACATACAAAGAGATTATATTACACAGTGCATGTTTGTAGGTTGTTTGTCGCTACTGTGACAATCCGTATCTCTTTAGGGGCCATGATCAGTTGCTAGATCCCAATCTTAGTATGTGAATGATATTCACTGCTATCGAGATAAGGGCCTAGATGGTCACACACAATAAGGTATTTAAGAATCTACCATATTCAGTTGAATATGAGATTAGGACATGGTAGGCCCCACCATTGGGGTCTAGGATTTTTCCAAGGTTAAAAGATCACCAATGAAATAAATAAATTCATATTATTCAAGTTTAGAATAATAATTGTTGAATTTATTTATTAAATGTATTTATGAGTTTTAAGTAAATACATGAAAAATATTAATTGTCGAATATTAAAAATATTCAAGGTTCATTTTATATTTATGGGAACCACAATTCATGTTATAGACTCAATTATTGTCATGTAATATATTTAATATATTACAAGAAAATGATAATAAAATTTATGACTTAAATTAGTTGTCATAAAGCATCGTTAATAGTGCATTGATTATTCGTGGGGCGGGATGACATTTTCGGGTAATTACATGAAACTATAAATAGAAGAGGAGAGGAGTTTTCCAAAAAACTATTGATTGTTATTATCTATTCTATCCTCTCTCCCATGATCTAGAGAGATAGGTTCTAGATCCAAGGAGCTTGAATCAAGCACTCTCTCAAGCATCGCTAGTGAAGCGATGTGGTGATTGTTGGAGCGTCGAAGGCTTCGTCAAAATTCCACGCTAGCACCCAGACTTCGACAAACGACATTCCTATAGTTTCTTGAATAATGTGTGGACGATCTAGAGGATTTTGATGTCAGATTATTCAAACAGTGATCTCCAATTATGATCAGACTTCATGCACAGCTACGGATTAAACCAGGTATTTTATGGTTTATTTTTGTCATTAATACTCTTCACGTGTGGTCCTTAGCTAAGACTGGGCTTTTATTCACTGATGTCGACAAGTTTGCGTCGATCTTAAGTGGAAATCTTTTAAAATTCCACCTGTTTGGGGCTTCCACTGCATGCCCAGTTCCTACATTAGGCCAATTGACCGCAATTGAGGCTAATTAGTCCAATTGAGGCCAATTATGCCAATTGAGTCCAATTGAGGAAAATTAGGAAAATTGATTCCAATTAGGCCAATTGATTCCAATTAAGGGAAATTGGGGACAATTAGGCCTATTGAAGCAAATTAGGTCAATTAATCCAATTGAGTCCAATGATGCCAATTGAGACAATTGACGCCAATTGATTATAATTGAGGCCTACTAGGCCAATTGAGACCAATTTTGGCCATTTAGAAATATTAGGCCAATTTAGGACAACTAAACTAATTAAATCCAATTATTCCAATTGAGCCAAATTAGGAAAATTGAGAACAATTGAGGATAATTGAGGCCAATTAGTCCAATTATGTCAATTGATTCCAATTGAGGCCAATTGAGACCACTTAGGACAATTGAGACCAATTTGTCCAATTGAGGACAATTGAGCGCAATAAGGCTAATTATACCAATTGAGGCCAATTATTCCAGTTGATGCCAGGCCAATTAGGAAAATTGAGAAAATTAGGAAAATTGTGCTAATTATGCCACTTGTGGCCAATTTAGACCAATTAATATCAATTGAGGCCAATTTCTCCAATTAGGCCAATTAAGGCCCATTGAGTCCAATTACTCCAACTAGGCCAATTGAGACCAATTGAGGCTAATTGAGGCCAATTGTGGCCAATTGAGGCTAATTGAGTCCAATTGTGGCCAATTGAGGCCAATCAAGTCCAATGTTCCCAATTGAGCCCAATTGAGCCCAATTTTGCCAATTGAGGCTAATTAGGCCAATTGAAGCCATTATGACAATTGAGCTCAATTAGGCCAATTGTGGCCAATTGAGACCATTGAGGAAAAATGAGGCCAATTAGTCTAATTAGGCCAATTTTGTCCAATAGGGGCCAATTGAGGAAAATTGCAGTCAATTAGCCCAATTGAGGCTGATGGAGGCCTATTGAGTCCAATTGAGGCCAATTGGTACGAATTACGTCAATTGAGTCTAGTTGATGCTAATAGAGGTCCATTGAGGAAAATTGAGGCCAATTTTTTCAATTAGTCTCATTTAGGCCAATTGGGCCAATTAGGCCAATTAAGCCAATTAGGCCCATTTGACCAATTGAGTTCAATTTGTCAAATTGTTGCCAATTAGGCCAATTGAGGCTAATTAGACCAATTGAGGCCAATTGAGGCCCATTGGGAAAATTGAATCTAATTTAGTCTAGTTAGGCCAATTGAGGCCAATTGAGGCCTATTAGACCAATTGAGGATAATTGAGGCCCATTGAGTCTATTTGAGGCCAATGAGGCCAATTGAGACCAATTGGGGCCAATTAGGCCAATGAGTCCAATTGAGGGCAATTACGGCCAATTAAGGCCAATTGAGGAGAATTGAGTCCAATTAGGAAAATTAAGTCCAAATAGGCCAATTAAAACTAACTGAGGCCAATTGAGGCCAATTAGGGAAATTAGGCCAATTGAGGCCAATTGAGGCCAATTAAGGCCAATTTGGCCAATTTATTCCAATTGATACCAATTGATTTCAATAGAGGTCAATTATTCCAAATAGACCAATTGAGGCCAATTAGGTTAATTGAGTCCAATTAAGTTAATTGAGGCTAATTAGGACATTATGCCAATTTGGCCAATTTGGGCACTTGATACCAATTGAATCCAATAGTGTCCAATTGAGATCATTGGATGCCAATTGTGTCTAATTGAGGCCAATTGAGGTAAATTATGCCAATTGGGGCTAATTGAGGCCAATTAAGGCCAATTAGGCTAGTTGAGTCCAACTGAGTCCAATTTGGATAACTGAGGCCAAGTAAGGCCAAATGAGGCCAACTAATGCCAAACAAGGCCAACTGATGCCAATTGAGGCCAAATGAGGTCAATTTGGCCAATTGGATCCAATTGGGGCCAATTGATGCTAATGGAGGCCAATTAAGGCCAATTAAGGTCAATTGATGCCAATTGAGGCCAATTCGTGTCAATTGTGGCCAATTAGGGAAATTGGCTCAATTGAGGCCAATTAGGCCAATTGTGGCCAATTGAGGCCAATTAGTCCAATTGATTCCCATCGAGGCCAATTGATGCCAATTGGGGCCAATTGATGTCAATTGAGGTCAATTTGGCCAATTCGTCCAATTCAGGCCAATTAGGTGAATTGAGGCTTATTAAGCAAATTATACCAATTAGGCCAATTAGGCCACTTGAGGCCAATTGAAGCCAATAGTGGCCAATTGAGATCAATTGAGGCCAATTGTTTCCAATTGAGAATAATTGATTTCAGTTGAGCCCAATTATGCCAATTGGTTCCAATTGAGGCCAATTGGATTCAGTTGAGGCCAATTGAGGCCAATTTAGACAATTTGGGCCAATTGAGTCCAATTAAGGCCATGTGAGGCCAACTAAGGCCAACTAAGGCCAATTGAGGCCAATTGAGGCCAATTGAGGCCAATTGAGATTAGTTAAGGGCAATTGATGCCAATTGAGGCCACTTAGGCCAATTGAGGAAAATAGAGGCCAAATAATGCCAATTAGGACAATTGATGCCCATTAATCCAAATTGATGCCAATTGAGGTCACTTTGTCCAATTCGCCAATTGAGACCAGTTGAGGCCAACTAGGCCAATTGAGGCCAATCAGTCCAATTAGACCAATTAGGCCAATTCGGCCACATGAGGCCAATTGAGCGAATAGTGGATAATTGAGGTCAATTGGGGCCAATTATGGTCAATTGTGACTAATTGATGTCAATTAAAAAAATTGGGGCCAATTGAGGCCAATGTAGGCTAATTAGGCCCAATGAGACCAATTGAGGCCAATTAGGCAAATTGAGACAAGTTAAGCTAATTAAGGCCAATTGAGGCAAAGTGAGGCCCACTGAGGCCAATTTAGGCCAACTGAGATCATGTGAGGCCAAATGGAGTCAATTGAGGCCCCTGAGAACAATTGAGGGTAATTGAGGGCAATTGAGGCGAATTTGGCCAATTGATGCAAATTGAGGCCAATTGGGGCCAAATGAAGCCAATGAGGCCAATTAGGCTGATTGAGGTGAATTAGGCCAATTGAGTCTAATTGGCCAAAATTGAAACCATTTAGTCCAATAGAGTTCAATTAGGCCAATTGAGTCCCATTGAGTCCAATTGCGGCCAATTCGACCAGTTAGGCCAATTTTCCCAATTAGGCAAATTGAAGAAAATTGAGTACAATTAGGCTAATTGAATCCAATTAAGGCCAAATAGGCCAATTAGGTCAATTAGTTTAGTTGAATCCAATTAGGATAATTTAGTCCAATTGATTCAAATTCAGAGAATTAGGCCAATTAGGTCAATCCAGCCCAATTGAGGCCAATTTCGCCAATTAGGCTAATTAAGACCAATTGAGGCCAATTGTGCCAATTTGGTCGATTAGTCTAATAGAGAGAAGTTACTCCAATTGAGGCCTATTTATCCTAACTAGTCCAAATAGGCCCAATTAGTCCAATTTATGCCAATTGAGGCCAATTAGGCCAATTAGGACAATTAAGGCCAATCGAGGCCAATTGAGGCAAATTGAGGTCAATTGAGGCCAATAGAGGTAAATTGAGGCCAATTGAGGCCAACTGAGGCCAATTGAAACAAATTGTGGCCAATTGAGACCAACTGAGGCCAATTTTTCAAATTGAGGCCAATTATGCCTACTCATCCAATTAGGTCAGTTGAGGCCAATTGAGGCCAATTGAGGCCAATTGAGACCAATTTAGGCCAATTTTGGCCAATTAGTCCAATTGATGCCAATTAATCTAATTGTAGCTAATTGTGCCCAATTGTGCCCAATTGAGCCAAATTGAGGCCAGTTGGGCCAATTGAGGCCCATTAGGGCCAATTGAGGCCAATTTGGCCCAATTGAGTCCAATTAGGCTAATTGTGACCAATTGAGGCAAATTAAGTCCAATTGAGTCCAATTATGGTAATTGAGGTCAAATGAGGCCAATAGAGGCCAATTAAGACAAATTAGGCCAATTGATGCCAATTGGGCCCAATTGAGGCCGATTGAGGCCAATTGAATCCGGTTGAGGCCAAATGAGGGTAATTGAGGCCAACTATAGCCAATTGAGACCAATTGGGCCAATTGAGGTCAATTTAGGCCAATTGAAGCTGAATAAGGCTAACTGAGGCCAATTGCGGCCAATTGAGGCCAATTGGGCCAATTGAGGTCAATTTAGGCCAATTGAGGCTGAATAAGGCCAACTGAGGCCAATTTGGCAAATTGATGCCAATTAGGCAAATTGAGGCAAATTAGGCTTATTAATGCCAGTTGAGGGAAATTGAGGCAAATTCATCCAATTGAGGCCAATTAGGTCAATTAATCCAATTGATGCCAATTATTCCCAATTGAGGCCAACTAAGGCCAATTAGCTCATTCGACCAATTAAGGCCAATTAATGCCAATTTAGGCCAATTTCTCCAATTAGGCCAATTGTGGCCAATTGGTCGAATTCATCTAATTGAGGTCAATTCAAGCTAACAGAAGCCAATTGGTCCAACTTATTGTAAGACCCTAGAACCCACAATAAACCCCATCCTGATGTCATTGCTTTTTGAGAGAGTTATTCCTGACAGGAACCCAGCCCACACTGAATCATCCCACTTGGATGGCACTCCCAATGTCATCCATTAGGGTCTCACATGCTACAAACACCCAATCAACATATTTCCTTTCGAGGAGAACCGAATCCCCACAGACAAGCTCGGAGTCCACTTAATATCGTCTCACTCAGATGGAATTGTCTCTACATGATTTTCAGTCTGTAGAACCTAGCACGCAACAGACCCCAGCTCAATGTCATCGCTTTTCTGGCGCACTACGCTGAAGAAGACAAACCACAAGCACTCGATGAATCATCATGCATCCATGGAATTTCCTAGAGGCCATTTCTTCATGTCCTTGGTCATGTCATTTTCTAGCTCCGAGCACATAGAACAAGACCCACACCCATTTGGGTTTGCTAAACCCCCCCCCCCCCCCCCCTAAAGAGACATTTATGCATTTCCAGCTATCCCACCAGGAAACATCAACATTGATGAGGATACATACTGAAGAGCTTAGAAAACCCAGAGGGAACCACATCACATGAAAGACCAAATTTGTTTCCCTGAAAGACCTATGAAAACATAGGAAATGCCACCAATGTGATCCCTTAATCATATGAAGGACATTGACACATCATGGCATCTGTCCCACGTATCTCCCATCACAGTGGACATGACATGGCCCATTTCCCCATTGGGTCCTCACACATGAATTGAAATATCATTAGGTGATTGTAATTTCATATGGGACCCAAAAACATATAACAACCCACAACTCAATGTATTTACATAGTTTGAGTGTAAGTCCCTAGAACCTACAATAAACCCCAACCCAATGTCATTAATTCTCGAGGGATCTACGTTTGACAAGCACCAAGCTGGAATCAAATCATCTTACGTGGATGGAATTCTCATTGTCAGACACTAGGGTCTCAAATTCTAAAATCCTCGGCCTAGCGTCTTTACTTTCAATGTGCACCGCATCCTGCAAGACAAGCCCCTAGTCCCCTTATAATCGTCTCACTCAGATGGAATTGTATGTACACAATTTTCAGTCTGTAGGACCTCACATGTGACAACCCCAACTCATTTTCATCGCTTTTCTGGTGATCTATGTCAGAAAAGACAAGCCCCAAGCACCAGAAGAATCATCAAGAATTCATGGTATTCCCTAGAGGCCATTTTTCATGTCATTGGACATGTCATTTGGTGGCTATGGTCACGCAGGACAAGACCCACGCCCAAGGGGGTCGCCAATGCCTCTCCCCCTAAAGAGACATTTACGCATTTCCAACTATCCCACTAGGAAACATCAACATTGATGAGGAGACATACTGAGGGGTTTAGACAAACTATAGGGCAACACAATGCATGAAAGACCACACATGTTGGACTTGAAGACCTATGATAACATTGGAATGACCACTGATGTGATCCATTAGGAAAATGATACCACTGACACATCATGACATCCGTCCTATGTATCGTCCATCATGGTGGACAAGGCAGACCACATGTCCCCAATAGATCCCCATGCATGAATTGAATTTGCTTTAGGTGATTGTCATTACATATGGGACTCGATATCATATGACAACCCCCATCTCAATTTCTTTCCAAAGGTTGATTGTAAGGCCCTAGAACCTACAACAAACCCCAACTGGATTCTATTGCTTCCTGAGGAATCTACATCTGACAAGCACCAAGATAGCATCGAATCATCACACATGGATGAAATTCTCGTTTTTAGACACATGGTTCTCACGTACTACCAACCCCGACCCAATTTATTTCCTTTCAAGGCCCACCGCACCCCACAAGACAAGCCCCCGAGTCCCCTTCATATCACCTCACATGGATTTCATTACCTATAAGTGATTGCCAGGGCTTAGTACCTGAATTGGTGACCAACCCCAGCTTATTGTCATCCATTTTCTAGGGCACTACATTGGACAAGACAAGCTCCAAGCACCGAACAAATCATCAAGCTTTCATGGCATTGTCTAGAGGCAATTTTCCATGTCATTGGGCATGTCATTTGGTGCCTTAGGCATGTAGGACAAGACCCACTCCCCTGGGGGTTCACCAATCCCTCCCCCCTAAAGAGACATTTATTGCATTTCTAGCTATCCCACTAGGAAACATCAACATTGATGAGGTGACATATTGAGGGGTTCAGATGATCTAGAGGGAAATACAGTGAATGAAAGACCACACATGTTTCCCTGGAAGACCTATGAAAACATAAGAATGGCCACTGACGTGATCCCTTAAGCACATGTAGGCCACAGACACGTTATGGAATTTATCCTGTGTATCATCCATCACAGCATACATGATACGCCCCATGTCCCTAACGGGTCTCACACATGAATTGAATTTTCTTAAGGTGATTTTCATTACATATGGGACACTGACAACATATGACAACCCCCGGTTCGAGGTCTTTCCATAGGTTGTGATTGTATGCCCGTAGAACCTACATAAAAAAACCCCAGCGCAATGTCATTGCTTCTTGAGGGGAGATGTGTCTGACAGGCACCAAGCCATCATCGAATCATCCCACTTGGATGGAATTCTCATTGTTTGACACTAGGGTATCACATTTTACAAACCCTAACCCAACGTCTTCCATTTCAAGAGGAACCACGCCCCCCAAGACAAGACTCGAGTCCACTTAAAATCCTCTCACTCAGATGGCATTGTATGAATGTGATTATCAGGACGTAGGACTTGATGCGTGACAAACCCCAGCTCATTTTCATCGATTTTCTAGTGCAATACCTCAGAAAAGACAAGCCCCAAGCACCGGACGGATCAACGAGCTTTGATGTCATTGTCTGGAGGTCATTTTTTCATTCCCTTAGGCATGTAATTTGGTGGCTCTGGGCACGCAGGACAAGACCCATGCCTAGGGGGGTTCACTGAACCCTAACCCCTAAAGAGAAATTTATGCATTTCCAGCTATCCCATCGAGAAACATCAACATTGACGAGGATACATACTGATCTGTTTAGACATCCTAGAGGAAAGTGCCAGCGCATGAAAGACCACCACGTGTTACCCCCTGAAAGACATACTGAAAACCATAGGAATGGCCACCGATGTAACCCTAAGAGCTTTAAGGCCACTGAAACATCATGGAATTCGTCCCGCGTATCATCCATCACCGCAGACCTAGCAGGCCCCACGTCCCCAGTGGGTCCTCACGCATGAATTGATTTTTCTTTTGCTAATTGTCATTACATACAGACTCGAACAAACCCCAACGCAATGTATTTCCATAGGTTGATTGTAATCCATTGGAACCTACAACAAACACATCCCATGTCATTTTTTAGGGAGTTATGTCTGACAAGCCACCAAGACCGCACCGAATCATCCCACTTGGATGGAATTTTCAATCTCATCCATTAGGGTCTCACACGCTACAAAACCCAACTCAACATCATTTCTTTCAATGTGCACTACTTCCCACAAGAGAAGTCCCGAGTCCACTTCAAATAGTTTCACTCGGATGGAACTATCTATAAGCAAATTTTTAGTCTATAGGACCTGACATGCGAAAACCCCAGCTCATTGTCATCACTTTTCTGGCACACTACGTCTGACAAGACAAGCCCCATGCACCGTATGAATCATCAATCATTGATGGAATTGTCTATAGGTTATTTTCCATGTCATTGGTAATGTTATTCGCTAGCTCTGGGAAGGCAGCGCAAGTCACCATGCCCAGGGGGTTCGCCAACCCCTCCTCCCCCTAAAGAGGCATTTATGCATTTCCATCAATCCCACCAAGAGACATCAACATTAATGAGGATACATACTGAGCGGTATAGATGGATCATAGGGCAACAAAACGCATGACAGAGCACACGTGTCACCCTAGAAGACCCTATGAAAGTATGGGAATGGCCACTGATGTGATCTCTTAAGCACATTAAGTCCCTCAACATGTCATGGAATCCATCCCACGTATCGTCCATCACAGTGGACATGACATGCTTCATGTCCCCAACATGTCCTCATGCATGAATTGAATTTTCTTTAGGTGATTTTCATTACATACGGAACCCCACAGCATATGGAAACCCCTAGCTCATTGACCGATCGACATATCATGCGTATGTTGAAGAATCTTCTATCTATTTCATTGCATTTGAGGTGTGCTACATCTACCGAGACAAGCCCCAAGCCCTCACCACATCGTCTAACTTTGGCAGCATCATCTATATATAGGTGATGATGTATTTTCTCTTTAGGTACCCTATGTTAGATGAGACAAGCCCCAATCCCACATCGAATCATCCCACTTGGGTGGCATTCTCTCTCAAGGAATGTTAGTCCGTAGGGCCTGCACAAAACCCGGCTCGTTGTATTTTCTTTTTTTCAGGAACACTGCACCTGAAAATCCCCCATTCCCCACATTAAACTATCCTAGTTGGATGGAATTGTCACTATGATCCCTTGGGCTCTGCATGCTGCACACCACAGATTGTTTTGACCCCTTTTTAGTCACCCTACATCCAGCAGGAAAAGACCAAAGTCCACCAGAAATAGTTTCACCTTGGTTGGAAATGTCCATAGGTGGTTGTCCACCATTGGACCTGACATGTGTCAAACCCTGGATCCTTGTCATCTATTTGTAGGTGTGCTACGTCGGACATTACAATCCCCAAGTCACCTCAAAGAGTCTAACTTGGATGGAAGGGTGCATGGGTCAGTCCATTGGACCCGACATGCGAAAAACCTTCACTCATTGTCATCACTTTTTAGGTGCCCAACGTACGACAGGACAAGCCCCAAACCCCAGAAGACGTTTAATAGGACAAGCCCCAAGACCCCGACGGATCATCATACTTTGGTGGAAATGTCTAAAGGTGTTTTTCCATGTCACCGGACATGTTATTCGACGGATCAGGGATGCAGAACAAGCTGCACACCCAGGGGTGGTCATCGACCCCTCCCTCCTAAAGAGACATTTATGGATATCCATCTATCCCACCAGGAAAAATCAACATTGACGAGGAGACATACTGGGGGGGGTCTGGACAACCCGGAGGGAAACACCACACAGCTATTCCATGGAAATTCGAAGTCTCTTCGGCGGTAGATGTCTATAAGCATGATATCATAGAGAGGGACGAATCCAAGAGACCTGAGGATGAATCTCAACGGATCATGACAACAATTCCACTCTCCCGCTTACAATTCCTTGTCACCTATTTGAGTCATCTTTAAAGGATTCAACCACTGCCCTGGTGTAATTTCACTTCAAGGTGTCAAACACACCTCATATGTCATGCTAGAGCAACCTTTGACATGTGCCGCAATGGCTGCAAGGTCCCTTAGTAGGGTTTGAGGGTCACGTGATGGGCACATGCATCAATTTTAGCTAGGATTCTGACTTAGAGATGTTAATTCATAATCCAACGCATGGTATCGTCGTGCCAATGGATTTTCACACCAAGCGCGATGACCAATTATGCGAATCAATGGTTCCTCTAATACTAGGTTGAATTACTATCATGATTCCATTATCAGTTGGGTAATACTAACCTATCTCACGATGGTCTAAACCCATATCACATTCCCTATTAGTGGGTGAACAATCCAACACTTGGTGAATTCTTCTTCACAATGATAGGAAAATCCAACATCGAAGGATCAAAAAGCAATGTTGCTATGAACTCTTGGTTTCCACAAGCCACTTATTCATGTGGTAAATTTTCTGACTCCTTTAGCTTCATTTTAAGAAGGTCTAAAGGATTGATAGGCCAGCACTTTCACAGTTCTTATTTGTACTGAAAATCAGAATCAAAAAAACTTTTACCCATTTGTTCCACACAAGATTTTTGTTCTCTTTTAGCTCATCTTAGGACACATGTGTTATGTTTTAATAGATGTTCTGCCCCAGCCAAACTCCCCACCTGAAAATGTCCCCTGCCCAGATAGATCCACAAAGTAAGCCTTAATTCTAAAAGAAGGGGTAACTAACCCCGCTTCCAGCTATCCCACCAGGAAACATCAACATTGACGAGGAGACATACTCAGGGTTTAAACATCCCAAATGGCAGCACATTGCATGAAAAACCACACGTGTTTCCCTGAAAGACCTTGAAAACATATGAATGGCCACCAACGTGATCCCTTAAGCACATGAAGGCCACTGAAACATCATGGAATCCATCCCACTTATCGTCCATCACCACAGACATGACAAGCCCCTTGTCCCCAGTGGGTCCTCATGCAAGAATTGAATTCTCGTTAGGTGATTTTCATTACATACGGGACCCGACAACATATGACAAATCCCAAATCAATTTCTTTACATAGCTTGATTGTAATACCCTAGAACCTACAAAAAAACCCCAACCGATGTCATTGATTTTGATTGATCTACATCTGACAAGCACCAAGCCCAAACTGAATCATCCCACTTGGATGGAAGTCTCAATCTCAAACACTAGGGTCTTTGATGTCTTCAAACCCTAACTCAACATCATTCCTTTCAAGACACACCTTTTCCCCAAAGGCAAGACTCGAATCCCCCATCAAGTCGCCTCATACGGATGGTAGAGTAATTATCAATCCATAGGACCTAACTTGCGACCAACCCCATCTCATTTTCATCCCTTTTCTGGGGCACTACGTTGAACAAGACAAGATCCAAGCACTGGACGAATCACCAACATTTCATGGCATATTCTAGTGTCCATTTTTTCATGTCATTTGGAATCTAATTCAGTGGCTCTAGGAATACAGGACAAGACCCACGCCGAAGGGGGTTCGCCAACCGCTCACCCCCTAAAGAGACATTTACACATTTCCATCTATCCCACCAGGAAACATCAACATTGACGAGGAGACATAATGAGGGGTTTAGACACCTCAGAGGGCAGTGCAGTGCATGGAAGACCAAACGTTTGGCCCTGAAAAACCTATGAAAACATAGGAATGGCCACTAACATGACCCCTTAAGTGCAGGAAGGCCACCCACACGTCTTTGCATCCATCTAGCTTATCATCCCCCGCCAGGGACATGATAGAACCCATGTCCCCAATGTGTCCTCACACATGAATTTAATTTTATTTAGGTGATTTTGATTACATACGGGACCCGACAACATATGAAAAACCCTAGCTCAATGTCATTCCATAGGTTGATTGTAAGCCCATAGAACCTATAAAAATCCTCATCCCCATGTCATTTCTTTTTGAGGGATCTACGTATGAAAAGCACTAAACCCATGCCAAATCATCCCACTTGGATGGAATTCACAAATCTCATCCATTGGGGCCTCACATGCTACAAACCCCAACCCAACGTCTTTACTTTCAAAGTGCACCCGCTTCTCACAAGAGAATCCCCGAGTCCACTTCAAATAGTCTTGATCGGATAGAACTATTTATATGCGATTAACCAATCTGTAGGACCTAACATGAGACAAACCCCATCTAATTTTCATCTCTTTCTGGCACACTACGTCTGACAAGACAATCCCCATGCACCAGATGAATCATCAAAATTTTATGGCATTGTCTAGAATGGATTTCCATGTCGTTGAGCATGTCATTTGGTGGCTCTGGGTACATAGGACAAGACCCACGCCCATGGGGGTTCGCCGACCCCTCCCCCCCCCTATAGAGACATTTATGCATTTCTATCTATCCCACCATGAGACATCAACATTCATGATGAGACATACTGAGGGGTTTAGACGGCCCAAATGGTAGAGAAAAAGCATGAAAGACCACACGTGTCGCCCTGGAAGACCTATGAAGACATAGGAATGGCCACCGATGTGATCCCTTAATCACATGAAGGCCAAGGACACATCATGGAATCCGTCCCATGTATCGTCCAACACTGGATACATGACAAGCCCCACGTCCACACCAGATCCTCACACATGAAATGAATTTTCTTTTTGTGATTGTAATTACATATGGGACCTGAAAACATATGACAAACCCCAATTAAATGTCTTTACATAGGTTGATTATGAGCCCATATAACCGAAAACAAACCAAAACCGATGCCATGTCATTTTGAGGGAGCTATGTCAGACAAGAACAAAACCCACATGGAATCATCCCACTTGGATGACATTCTCAATTTCACCCATTAGCATGTCACATGCTACAACTCAACATATTTCCCTTAAAGGTGCACCGCCTCCCCAAAGACAAGCCCCAAGTGCCCTTGAAATCCTCTCCCTCAGAGGTATTTCTCTGTATATGATTGTCAGTCTGTAGGACCCGACACGCAAAAATCCCCAACTCATTTTCTTCGCTTTTCTGGCGCACTACCTTGGACACAACAATCCCTAAGCACCAGATGAATCATCAAGATTTGATGGAATTTTCTAAAGGCCATTTTTTCATTTCATTGGGCATGTAACTCCATGGATCTAGGCATGCGGAACAAGACCCACACCCAGGGGGTCGCTAACCCATCCCCCCTAAAGAGACATTTATGCATTTCCAGTTATCCCACCAAGAAACATAAACATTTACGAGGAGAAATAATAAGGGGTTTATAAAACCTAGAGGGCACCACCGTGTATGAATGACAAAATTTGTTTCCTGAGATGATTGTGGTCATTTGAGGCCAATTAATAAAATTATGGTCAATTAAGGCCAATTAGGAAAATTAAGGTCAATTGAGGCCAATTAGTCCAATTGAGGAAAATTAGTCCAATTAGGTGAATTAAGGCTAAGTGAGGCATATTGAGACCAATTATTCCAATTGAGGCCAATTTAGTCCAATTAGGTTAATTGAGGATAATTAGGCCAATTAGCTTCATTAAGCCAATTGAAGCCAATTGAGGCCAATTGATGCCAATTAGGCCAATTGCGGTAAATTGAGGCCAATTGAGGGCAATTACGGCAATTGAGTACAATTGAGGCAAATTGTGGAAAATTGGGGCCAATGAGGCCAATTTGGCCAATTAAGTACAATTGAGGCCAATTGTGTAAAATTAGGTCAATTCGGCTAACTGAGGTCAATTAGACAATTCAGTGAATCGAGGCCAACTGAGGCCAATTAGGCCAATTGAGTCCAATTAATGCCAATTAGCCCGGTTCATCCAATTGTGCCAAATTGAGGCCAACTAAGGCCAATTAGGCAAATTGTGGCCAATTGAGGCCAATTGAGGATAATTTGTCCAGTTGAGGCCAATTATGCCAATTGAGGACAATTGAGACTAGTTAAGCCAATTGAGGTCATTTAGGTCAATTAGGCCAATTGAGGCCAATTTGGTGAATTGAGGCCAGTTGAGGCCAACCGTGGCCAATTCAGTCAATTATTCCAATTAGGCCAATTGAGACTAATTGAGTCCAATTACAACCAACTGAGACCAATTGAGGCAGATTATACCAATTGTGGTTAATTGAGGCCTATTAGGTCAACTAAGCCAATTGATGTCAATTGAGGCCAATTGACGCCAATTGGGGCCAATTAAGGGGAATTAGGCCAATTGAGGCCAATTGGGGCCAATTAGTCCTATTAGGATAATTGAGATCAACTGAGGCCAATTGAGGCCAATTCGGACAGTTCAAGCTATTTGAGGCTATTTGAGGCCAATTAGATTAGTTGAGGCCAACTAAGTCCAATTAGGTCAATTAGGCCTATTAGGCCAATTGAGGACAATTAGTCCCATTATAATAATGAGGCCAAATGAGTCCAATTACAAAAATTAATCCAATTAGTCCAATTATGGCCAATTAGGCCAATTCAGGCCAGTTGAGGCCCATAAGGCCAATTGAGGCCAATTAGGGAAATTATGGAAATTCAAGAAAATTAGGAAAATTGAGGCCAATTGAAGACAATTAGGCTAATTTGGCCAATTGAGACTAATTAAGTCCAATCGGGCCAATTAGGTCAACTAAGGAAAATTATGAAAATTGCGGCCAATTGAGGCCAATTAGAACAATTGAGGACAATTAGGCCAATTGATTCCAATTAGGCGAATTGAGGTTAATGATACCAATTAATCCAATTAGACCAACTGAGGCCAATTAGAAAAATTGATGGCCATTAGAACAATTGAGGCCAATTAGGAAAATTGAGGCCAATTTTGGCCAATTTTTGGTCAATTTAGGCCAATTAAACCAATTAGGCCAATTGATGCTCATTGAGGCCAATTGAGGCCAATTCTGTCAACGGAAGCTCATGAAAACCATGTTGCAGGCACCTAGTCAATTACCTGAGTGGAGGAGTTGGATTTTCAAGTCCCGATAATGCGTGGGATATTAAAGAGTTTCAATGAAAAAATGAGTTCCCAACTCACTTCATTAAAGGCCCAATGGATCTTTCCATACATGGATAGAGAAAATGGGCCGATTATCTCACTTATTCGTGCCCAAACATGATTTTTAAAGCTTTTCCCACATGGTTTCACGAATTTGGAAGCCATGCCCACATGGAGGATTCTATAAATGGCATCTTTGGACACCAAAGTTGAATCTAGTGGGATATGCACTCAAAGTCAAATCTGGTGGTCTATAGTTGTAAAGTTATGTTCCACTTTTCCAAAAAGTATTTGGTAGACTTTATCTTTTTGAATTTAAGGGGAAAATGTAGTTTAGCCTTTATGACTATTGGGTATTAGACCCTTGACTATTGTACCACCCCCTTAGCTATAAATTGCCACCCCCCGGAACTTGTATGGAATCCAAGATTTATTTGAGAGATTATGATTTGTTTCTCTCCATTGTGTGAGGATTTCCCTGTTTTTTCTCTTTCCTCTTGTACATTCTTTCCTTGTCAATCTACAAGTCATATTGGTGATCTATGATCACAAAGCCCCCAATTCCATGCCTCAAACTAGGTGCATTATAGTGTGGATTGGCTATCACATCCCTCCCTTGAGTGTGTTTTCTAAGTAGTAGGTCACGCTCCATAGAGCATTGATTGACTACTTGAATCCACTAGCCATACCAATCATCTTCCACTTAGCCCTGAATCACATCATCCATCTATCACCATATATCGTGAAGATCATGCCACCCCGTACATCTCAAATTAGTTGGTATCAGAGCTCTGTTTGACATGGTAGGCATCTATCACCCTTTCTGATCTGATATATCCATTACCTTTCTCATATTTCCTTATTATCCACCCACTCAAAAAACAAACAAACAAATCCCTCTTCTTTGAAGACCTCCAAAATTGGCCTATATTGTGTAAGATTGAATTATTTTAACTTTTATCCAATTATTAATCTATATTGTTTTTCACATTTAATTTTCTATATGTGATTTAGATCTGAAAAAAATCAAAATAAAAAATTCTCTCAACTCATCTTTTGGTGCTTTTCAAAATTAAGTACATCCTTTATTTCAGAGATTTAAAAAAAATATCTTACTCTCCGATCAGTATCTTGTGCTTTAAAAATCCAAGCACAACACTTTTTGGGGATATTTGAAAAAAAATAATAAATTAACAGATACTATTACCTCTTCATTTCATTATGCTCTACATTATTAGCATAATCCATTTCCATACATCACTTTCTCAATCATTTCTCTTCACCTCCATATCATTTTTGGCCTTATTTGTTATTAATTTTTACTTATCTTTTACAATCAGGAAAAACCTATATAACACAACTTTCTTCCCTTTTCAACCATTTTTCCCATATTTTCTACCCACTTTTCACCCTTTACCCTTTACCACTCAAGAAGGTTGTATTAAACTATCCCCTTCCATAATCTTGATTGGGGAAGGATTGGTGGCTAGTGATCTCCCTAAATAAGGTATTATATTTCATAAGATCTTGATATTTAAAATGAGTATTGTGGGTGGAGAGAAATAAAAAAAATACTTGTGGGTGTGTATGTCTGTGTGTATGAGGGTGTATTTCTTTTTTGTGTAAGTGTGTATTCTTGTGTGCATGAGTGTGTATTTCTTGTGTGTGTAAGTGTGTATCGTCGTGTGTGTGAGTTTGTACACCTTGTGTATGTGTGTGTTCGGGTGCATGAGTGTGTTTGTGTGTGTGTGTCATTGTGTGAATTTCTCATCATGTGGGATTGTGTTTGTGTAATATATCATGGACAAAGATCATGGGAAGACAATTGCTCATGCTAGTGGTGAAGGAAGATGGAGTAGGTCTCCCACACCGGAAGCTTCACAACTCCAAATTCAAGATTTGGTGAGCCATTTATAAAAGCTTCTTGATAGTAAGATGGAGGAGATGTATGAGAGTATTGACAACTTTGAGAATCAATCAGGTCCGATGATGATCCATGATAACCCATGGGGTACTCTGGCACCATGTTTCCCCCACATCATAGAGGAGGAGACAGTAAACATTGATGATGATCTTAATGATGTCCCTCAAAGGAGGAGGTTGTACCAAAAACCTAGAGGAGGCCAAAGGACACCACCTGATGATGACCTACTTAGTAGGATCAAGTTGAAGACCCCATCATTTCAAGGGAAAAGTGATCTAGAATCCTACATGGAGTGGGAGATGCAAGTCGAGTAGGTGTTTTTATGTCATACCAATTTGAACTAGAAAAAGTTAAAACTTCTATCATTGAGTTCATTTATTATTCATTAATATGGTGGTATCACATTCAAAATGAGAGAGCTTGATATGGAGGATTTCCTATCCAAACATGGGAAGACATGAAGTTTTCCATGCAGAAGAGGTTTGTTCCCTCCCACTACTATAGAGATCACCACAACAAGACTCAATGCCTCACCTAAGGGAGTAAGAGTGTAGAATATTACTACAGAGAGATGAAAATTTCCATGATTTGAGAAAATGTTGAGGAGGATCTAGAGGCAACCATGGCATGGTTTTTACATGGGCTCAATCAAGAGATTTTTGATCAAATGGAGATGTACCACCATGTTGAGATAAAAGATATGACCCACCAAGCCACCAATATTGAGCAACAAATCAAAAAAAAGAGAAATATGAGGAAACACGTAACCCCTTTTTGGACATGGAGGAATTTGAGGAAGGATATTGGAGAACCATCAAAAGAAAAATAGGTGGTTGATCGCAAAAGTAGAAAGGTAATTATTCCACCTAAGAAACCTACTTTTTAGGCTAACCAAACTAGGAATTGGGATATTCGATATTACAAATGTCAAGGAAGGTGTCACATTTCTTATTAGTTCCCAAACCTGTGCACCATGACCATTTACTAGTATAGAGAATGGAAGACTGATGGGGAGATCTTGAAAGAGGAGGATGATGAATCTCCAAAAATTAGTAATGGAGAATTTGCAGAAGACGGTGAGATTCTTGTCATTAAAATAGTTTTAAGTGTACAAATGACCATTGGAGAGAAGGAGCAGTGAGAAAACCTTTTCCATACACAATTCAAGATCAATTTGAAGTATGTAGTGTTATTATTGATGGGGAAGTTATAGAAATGTGGTGATCAGCGAGTTGGTGGAGAAGTTGGGACTCCCAACTTTGAGGAATAAAAATTTGTACTAGCTTTAGTGGTTGAATGACTGTTGTGAGCTAAATTTTACCAAGAATGTGAAGGTATTTTTCACCATCTGTTAGTACTGAGATGAGGTTTTTTGTGATGTTGTTCCTTTTAAGGCTTGCCATTTGTTGTTGGGACAACTGAGGAAGTACGATTGGTGTGTTACTTATGATGGTTTCTTGAATCTTCCCTATTTTTTACTCTAAGGGGAACCTATAACCCCCAACCCCATGTCATCCAAGAAATTTTTGGAAGACCACGTTTTGATTGAAAATATAAAAAGAGTGATGAGGAAAAAAAGAGAGAAAATGAAAAAGGAGAGAGTGAGGGTAAAATAGAAAATGAGAGAAGAAAATAAATGGAGAGCAATGAAAAATCAAGAGGTTAAAAATATTTGAGAGGAGATAAATGTGTGATATTGGAAAAAAAGAGTGAGGTTAAGGAAGCTTTGATTTCTCAGAAGAATCTCTTAGTACTTATGTACAAAGAGGTGATGTTGAACACTAATAACTTAACATCTCCTTTGACACATTTTTTTGAGTATTTGTTGCTGTAATTTGAAGATGTGCTTCCCAAAGATCTTCCACATGGTTTTACACCCATTAGAGGTATTGAGAATCAAATTGACCTCATACCTGGAGCATCCCTACAAAACTGCCCTGCATATCTCACCAACCGGAAAGAGAAAAAAGAAATTCAAAGGAAAATTCAAGAGCTGTTGGATGTGGGATATGTCAGAGAGAGCCTTAGTCCTTGTATTGTACTAGTTATTATAGTACCAAAGAAGGATGAAACATGGAGAATGTGCATTGACTACAGATCCATAAATAACATCACATTCAGGTATCGTCATCCTATCCCTAGGTTATATGATATACTAGATGAATTAAATGGTTAAATTATTTTCTCAAATATTGATTTAAGAGGTGGCTACCATAAAATTAGGATGAAATAAGGAGATGAGGGGAAACTGCATTTAAGACAAAACATGGAATTTATGAATGGTTTTTCATGCCCTTTGGTCTCACCAATGCACTTAGCACATTTATTATGTTAATGAATCATGAATTACATACATATATTGGAAAATTTTTGTTAGTTTACTGTGATGACATTTTGGTTTATAGTAGGACCTTGCATGAACATGTAGATCACATAAGAAAAAACCTAGAGATGTTAAGGAAGGAAAAGATATTTGGAAACATAAATAATTGTGAATTTTTTTTCAATAAGATTGTCTTCCTTGTATTCACTGTGAGTTGTAATGGAGTTGAAGTTGACACTGAGAAAATCAAACCAATACAATAATGGCCAACTCCAACCTCTGTTGGACATGTATGAAGTTTTCATGGGTTTGATAGTTTTTAAAAGATATTTATGAAGGAATTAAGCACATTATAAGCACCATTGGAAGAATTGAAAAAGAATAATGTTCCTCTAAAATGGAGGATAACTCAAGAGAAGTCCTTCCGTGAACATGAGGATAGACTCACCCACGACCCTCTACTTGTACTTCCAAACTTCGGTAAGATGTCTCATATTGAATGTGATGTAAGATGAATAGGCATTGGAGGAGCACTCATGCAAGAAGGTAAGCCTAATTCTTTCTTTAGTGAGAAGTTAAATGTCCCAACCCTAAACTATGCTACATATTATAAAGAGTTTTATGAATTGTTCAGAGTTCTAGAAATATGGAAAAATTATCTTTGGCCTAAAGAATTTGTGATCCATTATGATCATGAGGCTCTTAAATACATTATGATCCAACATAAACTAAATAAGATACATGCTATATGGATGTAATTCATTGAATCATATACATATTTCATCAAGCACAAAATAGGTAAATAAAATACTATGGCCGATGCAATTTCATGTAGATTTTATCTTTTATCCTTGTTGGATTCAAAACTCCTTGGTTTTGAATGAATTAAGGATTTATATGCCACTGATAGTGATTTTAAAGAACCTTATGAACATTTTAAACCTGGAGTTAGTTGGGAAATTTCTATTTACATGATGGATTCTTATTCCGGATTGATAAGCTTCGCGTTCCCACTTTTACTGAAGGAGCCAGATTCGGGCGGGTTAATGGGGAATTTTGGTGTTGAAAATATCTAAGTGTTCTTAGTGAGCATTTTTATTGTCCTAGGATATCTAGAGATGTTGAGAAATTTGTGGTAAATTTCATTGTCTTCCATAAATCCAAATCAAAACTAAACCCACATGTACTATATCATCCTCTCCCAATCCCCAACATCCCTTGGGAGGACATAACAATGGACTTTATTGAGGGGTTACCACAGACCAAGAGTGGGGAGATTACATTTTTTGTGGTGGATTTTTTTTTCAAAAAGGGAACATTTGATTCCTTATCACAAAAAAATGATTCCACTAACATTGCAACAATTTTATTTCAGGAAGTAGTCAAACTCCATGGAATGCCAATGATGATTGTGTTGAATCGAGACACAAAAATCCTCAGATACTTTTTGAAGACATTGTGGAGAAAACTAAGAATGTAGTTACTATTTTCCATTTCTTGTCATCCACAAAACGATGGACAAACAATGTTGGTGAATCTGACACTATCAGACCTTTTGTAAAAAATTGTCAAGAAGAACATCCAGAATTGGGAGTTGTGTCTGCCACATGTGGAATTTTCATATAACTGGGCCAAGCATTCAACAACACAATTTTCTCCATTTTAAATTGTGTATAGATTAAACCCCCTTACCCATATTGATCTAGTTACTTTGCCTTTACAGGAAGCAACTAATATGGATTCCAAAGGTAATGTAGAATTCATTAAGAAAATCCAGGAAAAGGAAAGGATAAATATCGAGTGGATGAACCAAAAATATGTTGAACATGCAAACAATATTCACAAGAAAATATTGTTCTATCCAGGTGACTTTTTCTGGGTTCATATGTTAATTGAAATATTTCATGAAATGTGGAAATCAAAACTCATATCTCGAGGAGACATACCTTTAAGAGTGCTCGAGAAGATTAACAACAATGCTTACAAGATAGCTCTCCCAAATGAGTATGTTGTAAGTGCCATTTTAAATGTTTCGTATCTTTATCATTTTATGGGTGTAGAGGATGAAGATTAGAGGATGAATCCTTTTCAAAAGGGGGAGGATGAAGCGAACCATGTTGTAGACACCAAGTCGATTACTAGAGTGGAGGAGTTGGATTTTAAAGGCCCGATAATGCATGGGAGATTAAAGAGGTTTAATGCAACAATGGGCTCCCATCTCACTTCATTAAAGGCCCAATGGATATTTCATTACATGGATGGAGAAAATGGGCCTATTACCTCACTTATTCAATCTCAAACATGATTTTTAAATCTTGTCCCACATGGTTGTACAAATTTGGAAGCCTTTACCACATGGAGGATTCTAGAAATGGAATCTTTGGACACCAAAGTAAAATCTAGTGTGCTATGAACTCAAAGTAAAATATGGTGGTCTATAGTTGGAAATATTTGTTCCACTTTTCCAAAATTTCTTTGGTAGAATTTATCATTTTGAATTTAAGGGAACAAAGTAGTTTAGCCGTTATGACATTACGGTATTAGACCTTTGACTATTGTACCACCCCCGTGGCTATAAATAGCCACCCCCATGGAACTCGTATGGAATTAAAGATTTATTTGAGAGTTTATGATTTCATTCTCTCTGTTGTACGAGGATTTTCCTGGTTTTTCCCCTCGATGTTGTGCATTCTTTCCTTATCAATCTACAAGTTAGATTGGTGATCCAAGATTACAAAGCCCCAATTATGTGCATCAAACCAAGTGTGTTGTTGTGTGTATTAACTATCACATCCCTCACTTGAGGGTGTTTTATAAGTAGTAGGTCCAGATCCTTATAGATTTGATTGACTAAATGAATCCACTATCCATACCCATCAACCGCCACTTAGCACCAAACCACATCCTTTATTTGTTGCCATATGCCGTGAAGATTCTTCCACCCCGTATGTCTCACATTAGAAGCCAATTGAGCCCAATTAGAAAAATTTAGGCCAATTGAGGCCAGTTGAGACCAACTGAGGTCAATTAGGCCAATTGAGGCCAATTATCCCCATTGAGGCTAATTGATGCCAATTGAGGCCAATGAGGTCAATTAGGCCAATTATGGAAAATTAGGCCAATTGAGTCCAATTGTGGCTAATTAAGGCCAATTAGGCCAATTGAGGTAAACTAAGGACAACTGAGACCAATTAGGCCAATTGATCCCAATTGTGGCTAATTAGCCATGTAATCCAATTAAGCCCAATTAGTACAATTAGGTGAATTTGGAAAATTGAGTCCAATTTTGGCCAATTAGGCTAATTAGGGTCATTAAGCCCTTGAGGTAAATTCAACCATTTATGCCAGTTAGGGAAATTAGGCCAATTGAGGACATTAGTATAATTGAGTCTGATTAAGGACAAATGATGCTTATGCTAATTGAGGAAAATTGAGGCCATTAGCCCAATTCATAATAGAGGCCAATTGTGGCCAATTAGTCTATTCAGGCCAATTGAGTCCAATTAGGATGATTAGGCCAATTGAGGCTAATTAGTCCATTGAGGCCAATTGAATCCAATTATTCTAATTAGGCCATTTAGTCTAATTGAGGCCAATTAAAAAATTTGATGAGAATTGAGGCCAATTAGGACAATTAGTTCAAATGACGCCAATTAGGCCAATTGAGGTCAATTAAACAAATTCAGGCAAATTGAGACTTATTGGGCCAATTATTCAAATTAGACCAATTGACACCAATTTGAACAATTAAGCCAATTGAGTCCAATTAAAAAAATTCTCCCAAATGAGGCCAATTAGGCCAGTTGATGTTAATTAAGGCCCATTAAGGCCAATTTTAGACAATTAGGCTAATTATGCCAATTAGACTATTGAGGCCGATTCAGCAATTAGGGTCAATTAGGCCAGTTGGGCCAATTATGTAGATTAGGCCAATTGAAGCTAATTATGCAGATTAGGCCAATTGATGCCAATTTGGAAAATTGATGCCAATTGAGGGAAATTAAGGTTAATTGAGGTTAATTGAGTCCAATTCTATCCAATTAGGACAATTAGGCCTATTTAGGTCTTGTGAGGCCAATTAGGCCAATTTGGGCCAATTGAGGTCAATTCAATCCAATTAGGCCAATTGTGGCCAATTGTGGCCAATTAATCCAATTGGGCTAATTGAGTCCAATTGAGGTCAATTGGGGCCAATAGATTTCAATTGAGACCAATTGGGCCAATTGAGGTAAATTGGTCCAATTGAGGCCAATTGAGGCCAATTGACCCAAATATGACATTTTAGGCCAATTGATTCCAATTAAGCCAATCGAGGCCAATTGAGTCTAATTGAGGCAAATTAGTCCAATTGAGATCAATTGAATCCAATTCATACAATTAAGGCCAATTAGTCTGATTAGGCCAATTGAGGACAACCTGAGTCCAATTAGGAAAATTGAGACCAATTGAACCCAATTGAGTGCAATTGAGTTTAATTCGGCCAATTGAGTTTAATTTGGCCAATTGAGTTCAATTCGGCCAATTCGGCTAATTATGGCGATTTGACGCCAATTGAACCCAATTGAGCCCAATTGAGACCAATTGAGAAAATTGAGTCCAATTGGGGCCAATTGAGGCCAATTGGGGCCAATTGAGGCCAGTTGAGGCCAATTAGGCCAATTAAGGCCAATTGAGGCCATTTGAGTTTAATTGAGGCCAATTGATGCCTATTAAGGCCAATTTAGGCCAATTAGGCCAATTGAGTCTAATTATTGCCCATTCTACCAATTGAGCCAAATGTGGCCAATTAGGAAAATAAAGGTCAATTGTGGCCATTTAGGCCAATTGAGGCTAATTAAGGCCAATTGAGGCCAATTTGGCTAATTAAGTCCAGTTGAAGCTAATTTGGAAAATTGTGGTCAATTGAGGGCAATTTGGACAAGGAGGGTAATTGAGGCCAATTAAGGCAATGTGGCCAATTGAGTCCAATTAAGCGAATTGAGGCCAAATCTGGCCTATTAATACAATTAAGTCCAATTAGGCCAAATGAGACCAATTGAGGCCAATTGAGGTTAATTAGGCCAATTAGGTGAATTGAGGCCAATTAGGCCAATTAGACCAATTAGGCCATCAAGACAATTCAACCCATTTTGTCAATTAGAACATTGAATCCAATTCGCCCATTGTAGCCAATTATGGCCAATAAGGAAAATTGAGTCCAAATGAGGCCAATTAGGAAAATTGAGGATAATTAGTCAAATTTGGCCAACTGAGGACAATTTGGCCAATTAAGAAAATTGGAACAATTGGTCCATTGTGGCCAATTCGGTGATTGAGTCTAATTAGGAAAATTAGGCCAATTAAGAACAATTAGGAAAATTGGGGCCAATTGACCCCAATTAACCCAATTGAGACCAATTAGGTCAATTGAGGCCAATTTAGCATATTTGGCCAATTATTCTATTGAGGCCAATTTGACCACTAAGGCCGATTTGGCCAATTTGGCCAATTTGGCCAATTAAATCCATATAGGCAAAGTGAGGCCAATTGAGACCAATTAGGCCAATAGAGGGCAATTAGGTCAATTATGGCCAATTAGGCCAATTAGGCTAATAGTGTAAAATTAAGTCAATTGATTCCAATTTGGAAATTAATGCCAATTTGGCCAATTGAGGTGAATTTCATCCAATTGAGGTCAGTTAAGCCAATTAGGCAAAATGAGGCAAATTGAGATCAGTTACGACCAATTTAACGAATTAGGCAAATTGAGGCCAATTGAGGCCAATTGAGGCCAATTAGTCCAACTTGTCAAATTAGGCCAATTGGTGCCAATTGAGCCCAATTTGGGCCAATTGGGCCCAATTGAGGTCAATGTGGCTAATTAGGCCAATTGAGGACAATTGAGGCCATTGAGTCCAATTGAGACCAATTAGGCCAATTAGGCCAATCGAGGTCAATTTGGCCAATTGAGGTCGATTAGGCCAATTGAGGAGCTTGAGGCTAATGAGGCCAATTTAGGCTAATTAAGGACAATTTTTGCCAATTGAGCCCAATTAAAGAAAATTGAGGCCAATTTGGCCAATTAAGGCTAATTCAGGCTAATTAGGCCAACTGAGTCCAATTATAGCCAATTAAGAAAATTAGGCCAACAGAGGGCAATCAAATATATAGGCCATTAGAGGCCAATTGAGACAACTTAAACCAATTTGGCCAATTGAGGCTAACTGAGGCCAATTGAAGCCAATTAGGCTAATTGAGACCACATAGACCAATTTGTACAATTGAGGCCAATTGAGGCTTGTGGAAGCCAATTTAGCTAATTGAGACCAATTGATGCCAATTGATGCTAATTGATGCCAATTAACGCCAAATTTTCCAATTGAGGCCAATTAGACCAATTGAGGCCAATTGAGGCTAATTAGGATAATTGAGGCCAATTCAGGCCAATTAGGCAGATTAGCCCAATTGAGGCCAATTAAGGTCAATTAGACCAATTAGTCCAATTGAGTCCAATTGAGGCCAATAAGGTCAATTGAGACCAATTGAAGCCAATTGAGGGAAATATAGGTCAATTGAAGCCAATTGAGACTAATTAGGAAAATTGAGTCCAATTGAGGCAAATTGAGGCCAATTAAGGCCTATTGAGGTCTATTGAGGCCAATTAATCCAATTGGAGCCAATTATGCTAATTGAGGTCAATTGAGTCCAATTAGGAAAATTGGGACCAATTGGGGCCAATTTAGGCCAATTATGTCCAATTAAGCCATTTGAGGACAATTTGGCCAATTGAAGCCTATTGAGTTCAATTCTTCCAATTGAGGCTAATTGATGCCAATTGAGGAAAATTGGGCCAATTAGGCCAATTGAGGCCAATTGGGGATAATTGAACCCAATTAGGAAATCTGAGGCCAATTTATGTTAATTGAGGCCAATTAGGCCAATTAGACAAAAAGAGTCCAATTAGAGAAATTGAGGCCAATGTGGCCAATGAGGCCATTTGAGGCCAATTGAGACCAATTGAGGCCAATTCGGCTAATTGAGGCCAATTGAGTCCAATTATTTCTCATTCAGTCAATTGAGCCAAATGTGGCCAATTAGGCAAATTAAGGTCAATTCAGGCCATTTAGGCTAATTCAGGCCATTTAGGCTAATTCAGGCTAATTGAGGACAATTAAGGACAATTAGGCCAATTAATTCCAGTTGAGGCCAATCAGGAAAATTGGGTTCAATTGAGGCCAATTAAGCCAATTGAGGTAAATTAAGGGCAATTAATACCTATTAAGTCAATTGAGTCCAATTATGCCAATTAGGCGAATTGAGGTCAATTGAAGCCTATTAGGAAAATTAAGGCCAATTAGGCCAAATGAGACCAATTGAGGCTAATTAGGACAATTAGGCAAATTGAGGTCAATTCAGGCTAATTCAGGCCAATTGAGGCTAATTAAGCCAATTAAGCCAATTATGCCCACGAGACAATTCAACCAATTAGGTCAATTAGGACATTGAAGCCAATTCGGTCATTGAGTTCAATTACGACAATTAGGACAATTAGGCTAATTAGGGTCAATTAGGAAAATTGAGTCAATTTGAGGCCAATTGAGGCAAAATAGTTCAATTAGGCCATGTAAGGCCAATTCGGCCAATTTGTCCAATTTGACCAATTAGGCCATTGATTTCAATTCGACAATTGAGGCTAACTAGGACAATTAGGTCAATCAAGGTCAATTAGAAAAATTGGGTCCAATTGACACCAATTAAACCAATTGAGGCTAATTATGTCAATTTGGTCCAATTTAGCTAATTTATCCAATTCGGCCAATTAGGTCATTGAGGCTAATTCGACCACCGAGGCCAATTCAGCCAATTCAACCAATTAGGCCAATTAAATCCATATATGCAAAGTGAGGCCAATATTTTTCAATTGGGCCATTAGAGGGAAATTGGGTCAATTATGGACAATCGGCCAATTACTCCCATTAAGCCAATTGTGGCCAACTGAGGCCAATTAGTCCAATGGAGGCCAATTCGGCCAATTGATGCCAATTGATTCTAATTATGAAAATTGAGTTCAATTGGATCCATTTAGGCCAATTGAGTCCAATTTGTCCAATTGAAGCGAATTGCACCCAATTGAGGCCAATTAATCCAATTATGAAAATTGGGGCCAATTAAGGTTAATTTATGCCAATTTAGGGAATCAGGTGCATTGAGGCTAATTAAGGACAATTAGGCGAACTAGGATAATTAGGCCAATTGAGGACAATTAAGCCCAATTATGGACAATTGAGCTCAATTAAGGCCAATTTAGTCCAATGAGGCTAATTAGGCCAATTCAGGCCAATTGAGGCCATTGAGTCCAATTGAGTCCAATTAGGCCAATTGAGGTTCATTAGGCCAATTAATCCAATTGAGGCGCATTGAGTCCAATTGAGGCCAATTGAGGAAAATTGAGGCAAATTGAGGCCAATTATGCCAATTAAGAATAATTGAGTCCAATTAGCCCAACTGAGGCTAATTGAGGTGGATTAGGACAATTACGCCAATTAAGGAATATTGAGGCCAAGTTAGGCCCATTGATTATAATTGATGGAAATTAAGGCCCATTTAGACTAATTTAGGTAACTGTGTTCAATTGCACCAATTGAGCCCAATTGAGGCAAATCAAAGCCTATTGAATCCAATTTTTCCCATTATGACAATTGAGTCCAATTGAGTCCAATCGGGGCCAACTATGGCTAATTGAGGCCAATTAAGCCAATTGTGGATAATTGTGGCCAATTGAGCCCAATTGAGCCCAATTATGCTAATTGAGTCCCATTAATGCCAATTGAGGCAACTGAGGCCAATTATGGCCAATTAGTCCAATTAGGCTAATTAGGCCCATTGTAGCCAATTGAGACCTATTGAGACCAATTAGACCAATTGTGGCCAATTAGACCAATTAATACAATTAGGCCAATTAGGCCACCGGAGGTCAATTGAGGCCAATATAGGACGATTATAACAATGAGGCCAATTGATCCCAATTGTGTCCAATTAGTCCAATTAGGCCAATTAAGGCCAATTGGGGCCAATTTCTTCCAATTGATTGAAATTGAGGCCTATTGAGGCTAATTGAATCCAATTGAGGCCAATTGAGACCAATTGAGGCCAATTACGCAAATTCAGGCCAATTGACCCTATAAGGCCAATTTAGGCCAATTGATTCCAATTGAGGCCAACTAGAGATATTGAGGGAAATTACAGCCGATTAGGTAAATTGGGATCAATTTAGGCCAATTTAGGCCAATCAGGCCAATTTAGGCCAATTGAAGCGAGTTAGGCTAATTAAGGCCCATTGAGGCCAATTATGCAAATTGTGGCCAATTAGGCCAATTGGGGAAAATTGAGGCCAATTCATGTTAATTGAGGACAATTTGACAAATTGAGGCTAATTTAGGACAATTCGGTCAATTAGGAAAATTAGGAAAATTAGGCCAATTGTGGCCAATTTGGCCAATTGGGGGCAGTTTATGCCAATAAGGCCAATTGAGGCCAATTTGGCCAATTAGGATAGTTGGGGGCCATTGAGGCCAATTTAGGCCAATTGAGACAAATTGAGGTAAATTGAAGCCAACTAGGACAATTAGGCCAATTGAGCCCAATTAGGGCCAATTAGGACTATTGAGCCCAATTAAGCCCAATTGTGGCCAATTGATGCCAATCAAGGCTAATGGAGGCCAATGAAGATCAATTGAGGTCAGTTCAGCCAATTAGGCCTATTGAGGCCAATTCAAGCCAATTAATCCATCTGAGGCCAATTGGGCCAATTAGGACAATTAGGCCAATTAGGACACTTGAGGCCAATTGAAGACAATCGAGGCCAATTAGACCAATTGAGGCAAATTACATCAATTGAACCTGATTCATGTCAATTTGTCCAATTAGTCCAATTGAGTCTAATCAGGGATAATTGAGGATAGTGGAGGCCAATTGAGCCCAGTTAATCCAATTGAGGCTTATTGAGGTCAATTGTGGCATGTTAGGATAATTAGGCCAATTGTGGCCAGTTAAGCTAATTAGGCCAATTGAGTCCATTGAGGTTAATTAGGAAAATTGATGCCAACTAGGGCCAATTAAATCCAATCAAGGCTAATTGAGCGAAATTGAGTCCAATTGAGGGTAATTTGGTCAATTGAGGATAATTGAGGCCAATTGAGGCTAATTGAGACTAATTGTGACCAATTATGCCAATTAAGACCAATTAAGGCCAATTCAGTCAATTGAGGCCAATTGAGACCAATTAAGGCCAATTGTGTCCAATTGAGGCCAATTTGGCCAATTGAGGCCAATTGAGGCCAATTAGGCCAATTAAGGCCAACTAGGCCAATTAAGCCAATTGAGGCCAATTAAGACCAATTAGGCCAATTGAGGCAAATTGACGCCAACTGAGACCAATTTACGCCAATTGAGGCTAATTAGGACAATTTGACCAATTGAGGCCAATTGATGCCAATTAGGCCAATTATGCCAATTAGGCCAATTGTGGCCAATTGAGTCCAATTAGTCCAATTAGTACAATTGAGGGCAATTGAGTCCAACTGAGGCCAATTGAGGCCAATTGAGTACAATTGTGGCTAATTGAGTCCAAGTGAGGCAAATTGAGGCCAACTAGGCCAATTGAGGCCAAGTGAGGCCAATTGAGACCAACTAGGCCAACTGAGGCCAATTGAGACCAATTGAGGCCAATTAGTCCAATAAGGACAATTAGGGAAAATTGAAGTTAATTAAGGTCAATTGACCCCAATTGAGGCCAATTGTGGCCAATTGAGGCCAATTTATGCGAATTAAGGCTATTTGAGGTCATTTGAGGCAATTTGAGGCCAAGTAGGCCATTTCATCCCAATTGAGGCCAACTGAGGCCACGAAGCCCAATTGATTACAATTAAGCCAATTGAGGCGAATTGAGGCCATTTGGGGCCATTTGGGGCCAATTGAGGCCAATTATGTCAATTGAGCCCTATTGGGGTCAATTGAGGCCAATTGGGGCCAATTGGCATATGTTGAGGTCAATTATAGCCAATTGAGTCCAATTGAGGTCAATTGTGGTCAATTAGGCCAATTGAGGCCAAGTAGGCCAATTGAGTCAATTAAGGCCAAGTGAGGCCAATTGATGCCAATTGAATCCAATTGAGGACAATTAGTCAATTAGGCCAACTGTGGCCAATTATCCAGTTGAGGCCAATTAATGCCAATTAGGAAAATTATGCTAATTGAGTCCAATTGAGGCCAATTGAGGATAATTGATGCCAATTGAGACCAATTGAGGCTAATTAGGCCAATTAGGCCAATTGAGGCCAATTAGTCCAATTGAATCTAATTAGGCAAATTGAGGAAAATTGATGCCAATTGATGCCAATTGAGGCCAATTGGGCCAATTGAGGTCAATTGAGGCCAATTTAGGATAATTAGGCTAATTCAGGCCCATTAAGTCCAATTAGGCTAATTGAGGCCAATTGAGGCCAATTTGACCAATTATGCCAATTGAGGCAAATTCGGGTCCATTGAGGCCAATTGAGGTCAATTATGCCAATTTAGAGAAATTGAGGCCAATTAGGGAAATTATTCCAATTGATTCCAATTAAGGCGAATTAGTTCAATTGATGCCAATTGAGGCCAATTAGGCCAATTGAGCTCAATTAATGCCAATAGAGGCCAATTAGGCCAATGACGTTAATTTATACCAAGTGAGGCCAATTGAGGGAAATTGAGGGAAATTGAGGCCAATTATTCTAATTGGGACAATAGAGCCAATTGAGGTTAGTTGAGGCCAATTAGGCCATTTAGGCCATTTAAAGCAAATTGGGACCATTGAGGCCAATTGGGTCCAGTTGAGGCCAATTAGGCCAATTGTGGCCAATTGATGCCAATTGAGGCCAATTAGACCAATTAGCCCAATTGAGGCCAATTGAGGCCAATTAGGCCATTTGATGTTAATTGAGGCCAATTAGGCCTATTAAGGCCGATTGAGACCAAATGAGGTAAACTGTGGCAAATTGATGCCAATTGAGGTGAATTGATGCGAATTGATGTCAATTGAGGCCAATTGTGGACAATTAGTTAAATTAAGTCCACTTGAGTCCAATTGAGTCCAATTTTTCCAATTGAGGCCAATTGAGGTCAATTGAGGTCATTTAGGCTAATTATGTCAGTTGTAGCCAATTGAGACCAATTAGTAAAATTTGGCCAATTAAGGCTAATCAGACCAATTGGGGCCAATGGGCCCAATGAGGCTAATTACGCCAATTGATACCAATTGAGGCCAATTGAGGCTAATTACGCAAATTGATTTTAATTGAGGTCAATTAAGCCGATTGATGTCAATTGAGGCCAGTTGGGGTCAATTACGCCAATTGATTCCAATTGAGGCCAATTAGGGAAATTCTGCCAATTGATGCTAATTGAGGGAAATTTAGTCCAATTCACCCATTACGGCCAAATGAGGTCTATTGAGATCAATTGATGCCAATTAGGCCAATTAGACCAATTGAGGTCAATTGAGCCCAATTAGTTAAATTAGACAAATTGAGTCCAATTAGGCTAATTATGAAAATAGAGATAATTTAAGGCCAATTAAGACAATTGAGACATATTAGACCAATTAGGCCAATTCAGCCAATTGAGCCCAGTTGAGGCCAATTAGGCCAATTGAGGCCAATTAGGCCAATTCATCAAAATGAGAAATTAAGTCCAATTAGTCTAATTAGGCCAATTGAGGCCAATTGATTCCTATCAGACCAATTTAGGCCTATCAGGATAATTAGACAAAATTGACCAATTGATTTATTAAGGCCAATTGATCCCAACTGAGGCCAATTAGGCCAATTGATGAAAATTGAGGCCTATTAGGCCAATTTGTCCAATTGAATCTTTGAGGCCAACTGAAGCCAATTGGGTCCAATTCAAGAAAATTCATTCCAATTGTGTCTAATTAGGATAATTAGTTCAAGTCTTCCAATTAAGGATAATTGAGTCCAATTAGGAAAATTGGGGCCAATAAGGAAAATTAGGCCAATTGGGCCAATTAATTCATTGAGGCCATCAAGACCAATTAGGCGACTTAGGTCAATTATGTCATTGTGACCAAGTCATTCATTGAGGCCAATTAGTTCAGTTAGGCCATCGATGCCATTGAGTCTATTCAAGCCAATTAGTTCACTTAGGCCTCTTAGGCCAATTAGGCTAGTTAGTCCAATTAGGACAGTTAGTCTAATTAGGGACGTTAGTCCAATTAGGCCGCTTAGGCCAATTAACGCCAATTAGGCTGTTTAGGCCAATTGAGTCCAATTATGTCAATTAAATCCAATTAGGAAAATTGAGACCAATTGAGGCTAATTGAAGCCAATTGATTCGAATTAGTCCAATTAGTCCAATTAAGTATAATTGAGGCCAATTAGGCCATTAAGACCAATTGATGCCAATTGAATCCAATTATGTCAATTATGCCAATTATGCCAATTAGTCCAATTAGGGTAATTGAGGAAAAATAGATAAATTGAGTCCAATTAGGCCAATTAGGCCAATTGATTCCAATTCGGTCAATTAAGACCCATTAGGCAAATTGAGACCAATTGAGGCCAACTAGGGCAATTGACACCAATTAGGCCAATTCGCCCAATTGAGACCAATTAGTCCATTAGGTTCAATTGAACCAATTGAATCCAATTATTCCAATTGAATCCAATTAGGCCAATTGATTCCAATTAGGATAATTAGTCCAATTTTGGCCATTTGTGTCAAATTAGGCCATTAAGGCCAATTGAGTCCAATTGAAACCAATTATTCCAATTAGTATAATTATGATAATTGATACCAATTAAATCCAATTGCAGCCAATTGAGGTTAATTGATTCCAATGAGGCCATTGAGGATAGTTTAGGTCTGTGGAGGGCAATTAGACATATTAGGCCAATTGAGGAAAATTAAGCCAATTTGGCCAATAGAGGCCAATAGAGGCCAATTGGGGCCAATTATCACCACTCACCTAGCTAAGGAAAATTATTCAAATTGAGACTAGTTGAGGCTAATTGAGGAAAATTTAGGCCAATTTAGGAAAATTAGGTTAGCTTTTCTAATTAGTCCATCGAACCCAATTCATCCATTGAGCCCATTTAGGCATGTTAGGCTAATTATGCAAATTGAGGATAATTAGGAAAATTTGGACATATTGAGGCCAAATGAGGCCAATTGATGCTAAAGGCAATTGAGGTCAGTTGAATCCAGTTAGGTAAATTTACAATTGATTTCAATTTCCAACTAAGGTCAATTGAGTCCAATTAGGCTATTAAGGCCAACTAGGCCGATTATGCAAATGAGGCGAATTATTATATTAAAACCAGTTGAATCCAATTAAAGCCAATTATTCCAATTAGTCTAATTATGAAAATTATTCTAATAAGTCCAATTGAGGCTGATTAGGAAAATTGAGGCCAATTGAGGGGACAATTTTCCAATTAGGCCAAGGGACACCAATTAGGCCAGATGTGGCCAATTAAGAAAATTGAGGTGAATTGAGGCCAAATATGAAAATTAGGCTGGTTGATGAAAATTAGTCCAATTAGGCCAGTTGAGTCAAATTGAGGACAATTATGCCTATTGAGTCCAATTAAACCAATTGAAACTAATTTGTCCAATTCACCCAATTGAGGCCCATTAGCCCAATTGATGCCAATTAATACCAATTTAAGCCCATTCATTCCAATTTTGTACAATAAGGCTAATTAATTGAATTATGCCATTGAGGCTAGCTCAACCATTGAGACCAAATAGGCTATTTAGGCCAATTAGGCCAATTAGGATTATTTTGGTTGATTAGTCAAATTGAGGCCGATTGAGGTTGAGGCCATGAGGCTGATTGAGGAAGAGGCCAATTGAGTTCAATTTAGGTCAATTTATGCCAATTTAGGCCAATTAGGCCAATTAGACCAAATAGGATAATTCAGCCATTAAGACCAATAAGGTCAGTTAAGCTAATTAGGATAATTAGTTCAATTGAGGTCAATTAGGAAAATTGAGGCAAACTGAGGCCAATTGGTCCAATTTAGGTCAATTTAGTCAAATTTAGGATGTCGATAATTTTGGTCAATTTAGGCCAATTTAGGCCAATTGAGGCCAATTAGGCTAATTAGGCCAATTTAAACAAATTAGGCTAATTATACAAAATTAGGAAAATTATGCCAATTGAGGCCAATTAGTCCAATTAAGAAATTGAGGCAAATTATGCCAATTAATCCAATCAGCCCACTTAGGATAATTAGGAAATTGTGGTTAGGAAAATTGAGATCAGTGAGGCTAATTAGGCTAATTAAGACATTGAGGCCAACAAGGCCAGTTTTGGTCAATTGAGGCAATTGAGGCCAATTGAGGTCAATTGAGGTCAATTAGGCCAATTTAGGCCAGTTGAGTCCAATTAGGTCAATTAGGCAAATTCGGCCAATTGAGTTCAATTGAGGCCAATTTGTCAAATTAAGGTGAATTAGGCAAATTGAGGCCAATTAGGTCAATTAAGTCCAATTGAGTAAAATTTGACAAATTGAGGTCAATTATGCCAATTGAGGCTAATTAGGCCAATTGAGTCCAAATCGTCCATTGAGAACAATTTTGGCCAATTTAGGCCAATTAATCCAATTTGTCCAATTGAGGCCAATTACACCAATTGAGGCCAATTAATACAATTATCCAATTGAGGCCAATTGTGGCCAATTGGGCCAATTGTTCCAAATTATACCAATTGAGGCCAACTAAGGAAAATTGAGGCCAATTGAGGCAAATTGAGGCTAATTAACGCCAATTGAGGCCAATTAGGGAAATTGAGGACAATTGAGGCCAATTGAGTAAAATTGATGCTAATTTGGTCAATTAGGATAATTAGTCCAATTGAGGCGAATTGGGACAACTAAGGCCAATTGAGGCCAATTAGTTGGATTAAGAACAATTGAGGCCAATTGATGTCAATCAAGGACAACTTTCCCAATTAGGCCAATTAGGAAACTTGAGGCCAATTAAGATAATTAGTCCAATTGAGGCTAATTGAGGGAAATTAGGACAATTGAGGCCAATTACGTCCAAATGAGGTCAATTAAGTCCAATTAAGTCCAAATGAGGTCAATTTCGGCCAATTGTGGACAATTGAGGCCAATTCAGGCCAATTAAGGTCAATTAGGCCAATTGACGCCAATTGAGGCCAATTAGGCCAATTGAACCCAATTGAATCCAATTAGTACAATTAGACCAACTTAGGCTAATTGAGGTCATTTGATGCCAATTCATCCAATTGAGCCCAATTGAGGCCAATTGAGACCAATTGAATCCAATTAGTCCAATTAGTCCAATTGAGGCCTATTGAGGACAACTCAGCCAATAGTACCAATTTGACAGACTGAGTCCAAATGAGGCTAATTGAGGGCAATTGAGGTCAATTGAGGCCAATTGTGGCAAATTGAGGCAAATTTTGCCAATTTTGGCCAATTGAATCCAATTTAGTCCAATTAGGCCAATTGAGACAGATTTCGGCCAATTGTGGACAATTGAGGCAAATTAAGTCCAATTGGGGCCAATTAGGCCTATTAGGGCCAATTGAGGCCAATTAGACCAATTAGGCCACTTGAGGCCAAATTTTACGAATTAGGCCAATTTTGGAAAATTAGGCCAATTCAGGCCAATTTAGATGAACTGTAACCAATTAGTTCTATTAGGCCAATTGGGGTCAATTGCGGCCAATTACTTTTAGTTGAGGCCCATTGAGGCCAATTGATGCCAATGAGGTCAATTGAGGCCAATTAGGACAATTGAGGCCAATGTATCCAATTGAGTCCCATTGAGTCCAAGTGACGCCAATGAGGTCAATTGAGTCCAATTAGAGCCAATTGAGTCCAATTGATTCCAACTGAGTCCAATTGAGGCCAATTGAACCCAATTGATGCCAGTTGTGCTCAATTAGGCCAATTGAGGCCAATTGAGACCAATTGAGGCCAATTGATGCCAATTGATGCCAAGTGAGGCCAAGTGAGTCTAAGTGAGGTCAACTAAGACCAATTGAGGCCAATTGAGACCAACTCAGGCCAATTGAGACCAATTGAGGCCTATATGGTGAATTGAGTCCAATTAAGACCAATTGAGGCCAATTAAGCAAATTGAGGCCAATTGAGGTCAATTAGACCAACTATTCCAATTAGGAAAATTAGGCCACTTGAGGCCACTTGAGGCTAATTGATTCCAATTAGTCCAATTGGGGCCAATTAGGCCAATTGAGGCCAATTGAGGCCAATTTTTCGAATTTGGCCAGTGGAGGTCAATTGGGGCCAATTGAGGCCAATTGAGACCAATTTGGCCAATTGTAGCTAGTTGAGGTCAATTAGACCAATTGATGCCAATTCAGGTGAATTCAGGCTAATTAGGCCAATAAAGACTAATTGAGGCTAGTTGAGGCCAATTCAGGCCAATTTAGGCCAATTGAGGACAATTGAGGCCAATTGAGGCCAATTAGGCCAATTGAATCCAATTGAGGAAAATTAGTCCATTTGAGGCCAATTGATTCCAATTAAGTCCAATTAGGCCAATTAGGTGAATTGAGGCGAACTGATTGAAATGGGGCCAATTTAGGCCAATTTAGGCCACTTAGTCCAATCAGGCCAATTAAGGAAAACTGAGACAAATTTACGCCAATTGTGTCCGATTAAGCCAATTAAGGAAAATTGAGTCCAGTTGAGGCCAATTGAGGGCAATTAAGTCTAATTTAGCCATTAGAGGCAATTAGGTCAATTAGGCCAATTAGGCCAATTAAAGCCAATTAAGAAAATTAAGGCCAATTAAGGACAATTAGGCCAATTGAGGCAAATTATGTTAATTGAGGCCAATTTGGCCAATTATTCTAATTAAGAAAATTGAAGCCAATTAAGGCCAACACAGGCCAATTAGGGCCAATTCATCTAATTGAGTCTAAATGATGCCAATTAGGAAAATTGTGATCAATTAAGTCCAATAAGTCCAATTGAGTCTAATTGAGGCCAATTAAGGCCCATTGAGTCTAATTATGCCAATTGAGTCCAATTGAGGCTAATTAAAGATAATTAGTTCAATTGAAGCCAATTTTTCCAATTGAGGCTAATTAGGCCAATTAAGCGAATTAAGTCTAATTAGGCCAATTGAGGCCAATTGATGCAAGTTAGGCCATTTGAGACACATTAGGCTAATCGGTGCCAATTATGGCCAAGTAGGCCAATTAATCCAATTGAGGCTAATTGAATTCAATTAAGGCCAGTTAAGCCAACTGAGCCAAATAGAGGTCAATTAGGAAAATTGAGGCCAATTGAGGCCAATTACGCCAATACATGCCAATTGAGGCCAATTGAGCCCAATTGTAGCCAATTGAGCCCAATTGAGGAAAATTGAGACAAATTAGGCCCATTGAGGCTATTTCGACCAATTGGGCCAATTCAGCTAATTGAGGCCTATGGTTGCCAATTAGACCAGTTAGGCCAATTGAGGTCAATTGAGGACAATTCAGTCCAACTGATGGCAATATAGTTGAATTAGGTCTATTGAGGGTAATTGATGCCTATTGCGGTCAATTGAGGCCAATTGAGGCCAATTAGGGCCATTGAGGCCAATTGAGACAAATTGTGGCCAATTAGGCCAATTAGGAAAATTGGGGGCAATCGAGGCCAATTGAGGTCAATTAAGGCCAATTGAGGGAATTTGAGGGCCAATAAGGGCAGTTGAGGCCAATTGGACCAATTAAGACCAATTGAGGAGAATTGAAGTAATTTGAGGCCATTTGATGCCAATTTAGGCTAATTTAGTCCATTTGAGGCCAGTTAGGCCAATTAAGGCCACTTGGGGGCAATTGAGGCCAATTGGGGCCAATTGGGACCAATTGGGACCAATTGCAGCCAATTGGGGCCAATTACAGCCAATTGGTGCCAATAACGGCCAATTACAGCCAATTGGGGCCGATCACAGCCAATTGGAGCCAGCTGTGCCTAATTGTGGCTAATTGAGGCCAATTAAGGCTAATTGCAGTCAATTAGGTCAATTAGGCCGAATGAGACCAATTAAGGCTATTTGAAGCTAATTATGGCCGATGATGCTAATTGAGGCTAATTGAGGCCAATTGCGGCAATTGGAGGCCATTGGAGAATAATTGAGGCCAATTGAGGCCAATTGATGCAAATTAGGACAATTAGGCCAATTTAGGCCACTTGAGGCCACTTGATGCCAATTGAGGCCAATTAGGCCAATTGGGGCCAATTGGGGCCAATTGAGGCCAATTAGGTGAATTGACACCAATTTAAGCCAATTGAGCCCAATTAGGCCAGTTAGGCCAATTGAGGTCAATTAGGCCACTTGATGCCAATTGAGGCCAGTTGAGGCGAATTATTCCAATTGAGGCCAATTGATTGTGGCCAATTATGCCAAGTATGTCAATTGAGGCCAATTAGGAGAATTAGGTAAATTGATGCCAATTCCAGCAATTTGGACAATTGAGGACAATTGAGGCAAATGGGTCAATTTAGGGCTAATTGAGGCCAATTAGGCCAATTGAGGCCAACTAGGATATTTAAGGCCAATCGGGCCAATTGATCTCAATTGAGGCCAATTCGGGGAATTTGGTCAATTGAGGCCAATTAGGCCAATTTAAGCCAATTTAGGCCAATTTAGTCCAATTTGGCCAATTATGAAAATTTGGCCAATTGAGGCCAATTGCATCAATTAGGGCAACTAATTCTAATTGAGGCCAATCAGGCCAGCTAGACCAATTCGTCCAATTAAGGTCAATTGAAACCAATTATAAAAATTGATGCCAATTGAGACTAATTGAGTCCAATTAGACCAATTGAAGTCAATTAAGGTCCATTGAGGCCCATTAGGCCAATTAGGCCAATTGAGTCCAATTGAGACCAATTGATACCAATTATGCCAATTAAGCCAATTTAGGCCAATTGAGGCCAATTGAGGTGAATTAAGTCCAATTGTGTAAAATTATGTCCAATTAGGCCAATTGAGGCCAAATTAGAACAATTGGGGCCAATTAAGGTGAATTCGGCGAATTCGGTTAATTGATGCCCATTAGGCCAATTGAGGCCATTTGAGGTCAGTGCAGCCAATTTCTCCAATTGATACCAATTGAGCCAATTGATGTCAAATATTTCCAATTGATGCCAACTATTTTCAATTTAGGCCAATTGAGGCCAATTACGCCAATTGATGTGATTTGAGGCCAATTAGGCCAATTATGCCAATTGATGCCAATTGAGGCCAACTATCCAATTCATCCAAATAAGACCAATTGAGGCCAATTGAGGCTAATTGAGGCTAATTATTCCAATTAGGTGAATTTGACCAATTGGGTCAATTAGGCAAGATGAGGCCAATTTGGCCAATTATTCAAATAGAGACCTATTGAGGCCAATTGAAGCCAATTGTACCAATTGAGGCCAATTGGGGCCAATTAGGCCAATTCAACCAATTAATGCCAATTAAGCGAATTAGGAAAATTGAGGCCTATTAGGAAAATTAGGCCAATTCATCCAATTAATCCATTGAGTCTATTTAAGAAAATTTGGCCAATTGGGTACAATTGAGTCATATTTAGCCAATTAGGGCAATTTGTCAATTTGAGCCATTGAGGCCAATTGAGGCTCAATAGGCCAATTGAGGCTCAATATGCCAATTTGGAAAATTATGTTCTATTGTGTCAATTAGAAAAATTGATCCATTGAGGCCAATTTAGGCCAATTAGTCACGTTCATGCCAACTTGGCCAATTAAGACAATTCGGCCAATTGAGGCCAATTAGTCCAATTGAGGTCAATTGAGTATAATTAGGAAAAATTGACTAATTATTCCATTAAGGACATTGAGGAAAATTAGGCCAATTTGTTCAATTATACCAATCGGGCCATTGAGGCAAATTCTGTCATTAAGGCCAATTTGGCCAATTAGGTTAGTTAGGCCATTGAGTCCATTAAGGCCAATTAGGTCACTTAGGACACTTTGACCAATTCGGTCACATAGGACACTTAGGCCAGTTAGTTCAATAGGTCAGTTAGGCCAAATAGGTTTCTTATATCAATTGAGGCTAATTAGTCCACTTAGGTCAATTTAGGACAATAAGGTCAATTAAGGATAATTTGGCCAATTGATGCCAATTAAAGACAATTTATGCCAATTTGGGCAAATTAGGCCAATTGAGGCCAGTTGAGTCCAATTATTCTATTGTGACCAATTGAATCCACTTGAATCAAATTATTCCAATTAGGCCAATATCGGCCTAATAGGCAAATTGAGGTCAATTTAGGCCAATTAGGCCAATTATTCCAATTAAGTCCAATTAGTTCAATTGAGGCCAATTGAGGTCAATTTTTACAATTTGACCAATTGACGCCAATTAAGAAAATTAGGCAAATTGAGCCCAATTAGTCTATTGGGGTCAATTGAAACAAATTGAAGCCCATTATTCCAATTAAGTAAATTAAGCCAATTTCGCCAATTAGGCCAATTGAGGTCAAATGGGAAAAATAAGGCCAATTGATCCCAATTTTCCCAATTAATCCAGTTGACACCAATTAGGCCAATTGAGTCTAGTTAGGTAAATTGAGACCAATTGATTCCAATTTGGCCAATTAAGCCAATTAAGGCAAATTAGGCCACTGGGGCCAATTGAGGCCAATTTAAGCTCATTATGTCAATTAGGAAAATTATTCCAATTGACACCAATTGAGGAAAATTAAGGCCAATTGAGATCAATTGGTTTCAATTAGTCCATTGATGCCAATTTAGGCCAGCTGAGGCCAATTAGGCAAATTAAGACAATTAAGGCCAATTAGGACAATAGAGGCCAATTAGGCCAATAGAGGCTAATTAGGCCATTTGAGACAAATTATTCAATTTTCTCAATTGAGGCCAATTACGAAAATTGAGACCAATGTAGCCTAATTGAGGCCAATTTAGGACAATTTAGGCAAATTAGGCCAATTAGGACATTGAATCCAATTAGGCCACTAACCCATTTAGGCAAGTTACACTAATTAGGCCAATTGATGTCAATTAAGAAAATTCAGGCCAATTGAGACCAATTGAGACAAAGGACAATTGTGGTCAATTGAGGCCAATTAGGTCAATTTCCAATTGAGGCTAATTAGTCCATTGAGTCCAATTGAGGTCAATTATGAAAATTAGTCCAATTGAGGCCAATTAGTCCACTAAGACCAATTAAATCCAATTATGCCAATTATGACAATTATGAAAATTAGACCAATTAGGCCAATAGAGGCCAATTTGGAAAATTGTGGGTAATTGAGGCCAATTAGGAAAATTAGACCAATTGGCGCAAATTAGGCTAATTGAGAGAAATTATGAAAATTGAAACAAATTGAGATCAATTATGTCAATTTGTCCAATTGATGCAAATGGGGCCAATTAGGCCAATTGATGCCAATTAGGCCAATTATTCTAGTTGATGCCAATTGAAGAAAATTTGGCCAATTTGGACAATTGAGGCCAATTGAGGCTAATTAGGCCAATTGAGACTAATTGAGGCTGATTGAGGCCAATTAGTCCAATTGAGTCCAATTTAGCCCCATTGAGGCCAATTATGCCAATTGGGGCCAGTTTGGCTAATTAGAGCTAATTGACGCCAATTCGACCAATTAAGGTCAATGGAGCCCGATTGGGGCCAATTAGGTAAATTAAGGCCAATTCCGCCAAATTGAGGGTAATTGAGGCCAATTGGGGTTAATTGACGCAAATTTTACCAATTGAGGTCAATTAAGGCCAATTAGGCCAATTAAGGAAAATTGAGAGCAATTGAGGCCAATTGAGGGAAATTGAGGCCAATTTAGTGCAATTAATTCTAATCAAGGCCAATTGAGGCCAACTATTCCAATTAGGCCAATTGATGCAATTGAGGCCAATTACGAATATTGAGGCCAATTAAGGCCAATTAATGCCAATTATGCCAATTCGTCCAATTAATCCAATTAGGCCAATTAGTCCAATTAGTCCAATTGAGGCCAATGAGTCCAATTGAGGCCAATTATAGCCAATTTGTCCAACGAAGGCCAATTCAGGCCAATTGAGACGAATTGAGGCCAATTTTCCAATTGAGGGCAATTAGGTTAATTTTGGGAAATTAGGACAATGGAGGTCGATTATGCAAATTGTTGCCAATTGAGGCCAATTTAGGCCAATTTAGGCCAATTTAGGCCAATTTAGGCCAATTGAGTTCAATTGAAGCCAATTGAGGCCAATTGTGCCTAATTGAGGCCAATTGAGGCCAATTGAGGCCAATTGAGGTCAATTGTGGAGAATTGTGGCTAATTATGGATAATTTAGGCTAATTTAGGCCAATTAAATCCAATTGAGGTTAATTGAAGCAAACTAGGCCAATTGGTCCAATTGATCCCAGTTGAATCCAATTAGGACATTAAGGCCAATTTGAGCCAATTGAGGCCAATTGAGCCCAATTAATGCCAATTGAGCCCAATTGAGGCCAATTGAGGCCAATCAGGGCCAATTGAGGCCAATCAGGGCCAATTGAGGCCAATTGGGGCCAATTAGGCCAGTTGATGGAAATTATGTCAATTAGGGCAATTGAAGCCAATTAGGTCAATTGGGGAAATTGAGGTCAATTGAGACCAATTGAGGTCAATTTATTCCAATTATTCCAATTGAGTTCAATTAGGCCTATTGAGACCAATTGAGGCTAATTAGGTGATTGTGGCCAAGTGACACCAATTGAAACCAATTGAGACCAATTCGGAAAGTTAAGGCCAATTCAAACAATTAAGGCCAATTGAGACCAATTGAGGCCATTTGAGGTGAATTGATCCCAATTGGGCCCAATTCAGTCCAATTCTACCAATTAGGCCAATTGAGGTCAATTAGTTCAATTGGGTAAAATTCAAGACAGTTGATGCCAATCGAGGCCAATCGAGGCCAATTATGCCAATTGAGGCCAATTGAGGCCAATTGGGCCAATTAGGCCAATTGAGGCCAATTGGGCCAATTAGGCCAATTGAATCCCATTGGGCCAATTAAGACCCATTGGGGCCAATTGAGTCCTATTGGGCCAATTTGGCCAATTGAGGCCAATTGAGGCCAATTAGGCCAATTGATGTCAATTGAAGCCAATGGAAGCCAATGGAAGCCAATTTCGGCAATTTAGTCCAGTTGAACCGAATTGAGGTCAATTGAGGGCAATTGCAGCCAATTGCGGCCAATTGAGGGCAATTGCGGACAATTGAGGCCAATTTGTCCAATTAAGAGCAAGTGAGGCCAATTAGGCCGATTGAGGCTAGTTGAGGCCTATTAGGCTAATTGACGTCAGTTGAGGCCAATTAGGTCAATTGAGGTCAATTGAGGCCAATGAAGTCTAATTTCGCCGATTTTGGCCAATTAAGCCCAATTAAGCCCAATTAAGGCCAATAGAGCTAGTTGAGGCCAATTGGAGCCAATTGAGGCCAATTGCATCCAATTGCGGCCAATTGAGTCTAATTGTAGACAATGGAGGTGAATTGAGACCAATTAGACTAATTATGGCCAAGTGAGGCCAATGTAGATCAATTGAGGCCAATTATGAAGACTGAGGCCAGTTGAGGCCTATTAGGCCGATTGAGTTCTATTAGGCCGATTGAGTTCTATTAGGCCGATTGAGGCCTATTGAGGCTAGTTGAGTCCAATTGATGCTAATGGAGCCAATTGAGGCCAATTGGGACCGATTAGGCCATTTTGAGGCCATTTGAGACCAATTGAGGCCAATTGAGACCAATTAGGGCCAATTGTGGCCAATTGAGACCAATTGGGTCCAATTGAGGCCAATTGCAGCCCATTGGGGCAAATTGAGGCCAATTTCAGACAATTGGGGTCAAATGAGGCCAATTAGGTTGATTAAGGCCATGTGAGGCCAATTGGGGACAATTGGGGTCAATTGAGGCCAATTGCAGCCCATTGTTTACCATTGAGCCCAATTGAGGGCACTTAAGGCCAATTGAGGCCAATTAGGCCAAGTGAGGCCAATGTAGACCAATTGAGGCCAATTAGGCTGATTGAGACCAATTTAGACGTATTATGCCGATTGAGGCCTCTTAGGCCTATTTGGCCAATTGAGGAAAATTGAGGCCAGATGAGACCAATGCAGTCTAATGGAGCCCAATTTGTCCAATTGAGGCCAATTGAGGCCAATTGAGGCCAATTTGGGGCCATTAGTCCAATTGAGGCCAATTGAGCCAATTGAGGCCAATTGAGGCCAACTGTAGCCATTTACGGCCAATTAAGGCCAATTACAAACAATTGAGGCCAATTGATGCTAATTAGGTAAATTAAGGCCAAGTGAGGATAATGTAGACCAATTGAGTCCAATTAGGCCGATTGAGGCTAGTTGATCATATTAAGGCCAATTGAGGCTAATTTAGGCCATTGAAGCCCAATCGAGGCCAATGGAGGCAAATTAGTCCAATTGTGGCAAATTAGGCCAATTGAGACCAATTGATGCTAATTAGGCCAATTGAGGCTAATTAGGGCAATTGAGGCCAATTGAGGCCAATTGAGGCCAATTAGGTCAATTTATACCAATTGAGGCCAATTAGGCCAATTTAGGCCAATCCAGGCCAATTGAGGTAAATTAGGCCAATTGAGACCAATTTGGCAAGTTGAAGACAATAGATGCTAAATGAGGCCAATTGAGGCCAATTAGGCCAGTTGATGCCAATTGAGGTAAATTGAGGTGAATTGTGGCCAATTAAGTTCAATTACGCCAATTTCACCAATTAGCCTAGTTGAGGCCAATTGAGGTCAATTAGGCCAACTAGAACAATTTGGCGAATTAGGTCACATAAGTCCAATTAAGGCCAATTGAGACCAATTATTCCAATTGAGACCAATTGGGGCCAATTCAGACCAATTATGCCAATTGAGCCCAGTTGAGGCCAATTAAGGCCAATTGAGTCCAATAGAAAACAATTGAGTCCAATTGAGGCCAATTAGGCCAATTGAGGCCAATTGAGAGAAATTGAGTCCAATTTGGGAAATTGATGCCAATTGAAGCCAATTGAAGCCAATTGAGGACAATTAGTCCAATTGAGTCTAATTGATTCTAATTGATCCCAATTGATACCAATTGATCCCAATTGATACCAATTGATCCTAATTGGGGCCAATTGAGGCCAATTAGGACGATTGATGCCAATTGTGGCCAATTGAGTCCATTTGAGTCCATTTGAGGTCAATTGAGCCCTATTGAGGCCAATTGAGGCCAATTCGGCCAATTGATGCCAATTGAGGTCAATTTAGGCCAATTGAGGGCAATTGAAGTATATTGAGGCCAATTGGTCCAATTCGACCAATTGAGGCCAATTGAGGTCAATTAGGCCAATTAGGTGAATTGAGGCCAAGTGAGGATAACTAAGTCTAATTGAGGCCAATTAGGCCATTTGCAGCCAATTAGGCCAATTAGGCAAACTAATGTCAATTGAGGCCAATTAGACAAATTGAAGCCAATTAGGGAAATTGAGAATATTTGAGGCCAATTGATGCTAATTAGTTGAATTGAGGTTAATTCATGCCATTTGTGGCCAATTAGGCTATTTATTCCAATTAGGCCATTGATGGGAATTCATCCAATTAGGCCAAATTGGAAATTGGGGCCAATTCAGACATTGATGATGATTAGGCCAATTAGGCAAATTAGGTTAATTAAGGCCAATTACGCAAGTTGAGGCAAATTAAGGTCAATTAGGCCAATTAGGCCAATAGATACCAAATACGGAAATTAGGCCATTTCATCCAATGATGCCAATTGTGATAATTAAGACAATTAGTCTAATTCAACAAATTAGGCCATTGAGACCAATTCATCCATTGAGTCCAATTAGGCCAATTAGACCAATTAAGATAAATTAGGCAAATTGAGGACAATTGAGGCCAATTAGGGCAATTGAGGCTAATTAGGCACATTGAAGCCAATTAGTTCAATGGAGGCCAATTATGCTAATTAGGCCATTTAAGCTAACTCGGTCCAATTGAGGCCAATTGAGCCCAATTATGCCAATTGAGGACAGTTCATCCAATTGAGGCCAATAAGACAAACTGAGGCCAATTAGGCAAATTGAGGTCAATTGACCCAAGTTGTGTCCAATTAGGACAATTAGGCAAATTAAGGCCAATTGGGAGTAATTTGGGCCAATTGAGACAAATTAAGGCCGATTTGTCCCATTATGTGAATTGAGGTCAACTAAGGCCAATGTGGCCAATTATAGACAATAAGGTCAATTTAGGCCAATTGAGGCTAATTAGGCCAATTGAGGCCAATTATGTAAATTAAGACAAATTTGGCCAATTGATTCCAATTAGCCCAATTGAGGTCACTTAGGCCAATTGAGGCCAATTGAGGCAAATTAAGAAAATTAGGCCAATTTAGGTCAATTAGGCCAATTTAGGCTAATTAGACCAATTAGCCCAATTGAGACCAATTAGGAACAATTGAGGCCAATTAGACCAATTGAGGTCAATTGAGGCCAATAAGGCCAGTTGATGCCAATTAGACCAATTAGGGCAGTTGAGGCCAATTAGTATAATTGAGGCCAATTAGGCCAATTGAGGCTAATTATGGCCAATTAGTCTAATTAGACCAATGAGGCCAATGAGGCCAATTTGGCCCATTGAGGCCAATTGAGTCCAATTAGGCCAATTAGGCGTGTTGAGGCCAATTAAGCCAATGGATGCAAATTGAGGCCAATTGTGGTCAACCGAGGTTAATTGGTTCAATTCGGCCAATTGAGGTCAACTAGGCCAATTGAGGCCAATTAATAAAATTGAGGCCAATTAAGGTCAATTTGGCCAATTAGGTCAATTGAGTCCAATTAAGCCAATCAAGGCCAATTAAGGCCAATTGTGGCTAATTACGCAAATTAGACCGATTCAGGACAATTGAGGCCAATTAGGCCAATTCTTCCAATTAAAGCCAATTGAAGCCAATATGGCCTATTAGGCCAATTGAGGCCAATTGGGGCCAATTATGTCAATTAAATTGATTGAGGCTAATGGAGGCCAATTAGGCCAATTGAGGCCAATTGAGACCCATTGAGGCTAATTGGGGCTAATTTGGCCAATTAGGGCCAATTAAGGCCAATTGTGGCCAATTTAGGCCGATTAAATCCAATTGCGGCGATTGAGGCCAACTAGGCCAATTGAGGCCTATGGAGGCCAATTACGACATTGCGGCCAATTAAGTCCAATTGGGGCCAATTAGTCCAGTTGAAGCCAATTATATCAATTAGGATAATTGAAGCCAATTAGGTAAATTTGGGAAATTGAGGACAATTAATACCAATTGAGGCCAATTATGATAATTGAGGTCAATTAGGCCAATTGAGGCCAATTGAAGCCAATTGAGACCAATTAGGCCAATTTGGAAAATTGAGGCCAATTCGGCCAATTGAGGCTAATTAAGGTCAATTGAGGTGAATTGAGGCGAATTGAGCTGAATTGGGGCCAATTGGGGCCAATTGAGGCCAATTAGGCCAATTGAGGCCAATTATGCCAACTGAGGTTGATTGAGGCCGATTGTGGCTGATTGGGGAAACTAGGCCAATTGAGGTCCATTGGGCAAGTTGTGGTCCATTGATGCCAATTGAGGAAAATTTGGCCAATTGAGATCAATTGAGTCCATTTGAGGCCAATTAGGCCAATTGAGGTCTATTGAGGCAATGTAGGCCAATTTCGCCAATTGAGGCCAATTGAGGGTGAAGAGGCCAATTGAGGCCAATTAGGTAACCTGAGGTCAATTGAGTCCAATTGGGGCCTATTGAGGCCAATTAGGTCAATTGAGACCAATTAGGCCAATTGTGGCCAATTAGTGTAATGAGGCCCATTGAGGCTAATTGTGGCCAATTGACTGCAATTGAAACCAATTGAGGTTGATTAGGACGATTGAGGCCAATTGTGTCCAATTAGTCCAAAAAGGTCACTTAAGGCTAATCGTGGCCAATTGAGGCCATTTGGGGCCACTTGAGGCCACTTGAGGCCAATTAGGCCAATTAAGTCCAATTGTGTCACCATTCAGTGAGTCACCATTCGATGTGTCACCATTCTGTGAGTCACCATTCAGTGAGCCACTGTTCGGTGATCCACCATTTAGTGATCTACCATTTGGAGGGTCACCATTTAGTGATCTATTGTTTAGTGATTCACCATTCAGTGAGCTACCATTCTGTGAGTCGCCGTTGTGACTCACCAGTTAGAAAAATTTGAAAACTAACAAACTCTTGAAACAAGCCAACGGGACCTTCAAGAAAACCTCTAACACTAGATTTCCAAAAAGGAATGGACTAGAGATGTCTGGTCCATTACATCAGATACCTCTCAAACTATTATCGCCCTCTAGAATTTAAAACCAATCCCAGAAGAAAGAGGGGTCCGGACAACCACTCGTAAGATACCTCCCAAGGATAAACTACCCATATTATTGAAATATAGAGTGATATCTAGACATCCAAGAAAACCTCATCTGACATTTTCACTAACCCAAATGACCACAAGGCACCCCACATGAGTACAAAATAGAAACTCTTTTTGAAATCATGAATCAGGGAATTCATTCTCCCATGTCAAGATACTATCCGCTCTGGGTGGCACTGACTCACTCGCAAGGGTTTAATCGTATCTCAATTAATGTGTCTCAATTTGGAATTGGGTCACCCACTCCAAATGGTTAGGACTCTATCACAAAATACAGAAAAATAATATAACTCATCTTATAGCAAACATGCTTCAAAATTTATATCAAAATAAAATAACACAAGCACCTAAAAACAAGTCTGGGTACTGGGCGTGCATTTGTGCTTCCTTCTCCAAAGTAATCAACTCCAGGACACCTTGCATCCACAACACACAAACTAGGGTAATACTCTCCCGACAAATCAGCTTCTCTTGATGATTCTAGATATCCACTGGCCTCTCCATGAACATCACGCCACCCTTGATATTTGACTATCCGCATTCAATGATGTGGGAGTCATCGTGTAGATACCGATGAAGATGGGAGATGTGTAAGACGTTGTGGATTCTATCCAACTATGGTGGAAGGGCCAACTGATACACCACCTCACCAACTCACCCCAACACCTCAAAAGGCCTGATGAACCCAGGAGGAAGATTATTTTCATTACCGATCCTCCGCTGCCCACGTCTAGGGGAGACCTTCAGTAACACATGGTCTCTATCCTCGAACTCCAAGGGCCTCCTCCTATGATCAGCATATGAATTCTTCTGATATTGTGCTACCTTCGTCCTCTCAAAAACTAGCTGATCCTTTTCATCGTCAATTTCACAACATTTTTTCCAAGAATAACTATCTCCCCAACCTCTGTACAATACAAAGGGAACGACATGGCCTCCCATACAAAGCTTCAAATGAATTCATACCAATGGAAGAGTGATAACTGTTATTGTAAGAGAACTCTACTAGGGGGAAGTGTCATACCAATTATCCATCAAAGTCCATAACACACGGTCGTAGTATATCCTCTATCATCTGGATGGTCTACTCTGTTTTCCCATCCGTTTGAGGGTGGATTGGAGTGATGAGGCATAACTGAGTGAAAAAATCATTCAAAAATCCCCTAAATACCTATCAGGTAAAGTGTGTGTCCTGATCTGAGAGGATGGAACTCGAGGCCCCATGCAGCCGCACCACCTCATCCACTTACCTTCGCACAAAGGCATCCATTGTGCTTGAATCCATGATTGCTAAGAAGTGAACAAATTTAATTAGTCAATCCACCGCTACCCAGATAACATTGGAGCCTCCCTGATCCCTCATTAGCCCTGTGAAAAAATACATCAAGATGTCATCCCACTTCCACTCAGGGACATCCAAGGGATGAAACAACCCACCAGGAACCCGGTGTTCAACCTTCACCTACTAGAACATTGGGCACCTAGCTACAAACTCCGCCACTGCCCGCTTCATCCTGGGCCACCATAACTGTTACCTCAAGCCTCAGTACATCTTGGAAACTCCTAGGTGTACCAAAATGGATGAGTTTTGAAACTCACAGAGAACTCCTTCATGTATTTATACTAGGACAAACAGATTCCCATGGAACAAAATCTTATTCTGACCATCCTCTGACCATCCCTATGGAGCATCTCTCTAGTCACCACGATCATGTGTCACCTATGCCTCCAAGTCTCCCCACTGTGACTCCTCCAAATTTCATGCTAGAGAATATTGTACTATCATCTGAAATCGAAATCCTCTGACAACATCCATCCCTACATCCAGGTGTAAGGTACCTAACCCCTCCATTTCCATCCGATCATTCACATATTCTTGAACTACTTCTCTCTACAATTTCCTACTCGAGGAATCATCCACAACATTCCCCCTCTCTAAGGTGTAAGAGATATTGATGTCATAGTCCTGGAGAAACTCCATACACCTCTATTGTTGCAAGTTTAGATCTCGATAGGAAAATATATACCTCAATATATTGTGATCTGTGAAGTCCAAAACGCGCTTCCAATAAGGTAATGCCACCAAAACATCAGTACAAACACAACCACTGTAAGCTCTAGATCATGGGTGGCATAATATCATTTGTGGGGACATAACAACCTAGACCCATAATATATCACTCCCTGATATAGCATAATCACACATAACATCACAGAACACCTTGAGCATTACTCTTTCCCATAGAAACCAATGCACCAGAGCACTAACCAACTTACCCTTTAGATAGGTGAAAGCTTCCTAACGTTTCTCACTCTACAAAAAATCATGGTCCTTCCTCATTGAAGCTATCAATAGAGCCTCAACTCAAAATAATTCGGGTATGAATCTTTATTAATAGCCCACTAGACCAAGAAAAATACAAAATTCCACCCCATTCTTGGTTGATACCCAAAAAATAACTACCTAGACCTTTTACGGTTCCATTGTTATCCCCTTCTGAGACACCAGATGTTCGAGTAAGTGTACCTCCCACATCTGAAACTCACACTTGGAAAAATTCCCATAGAGATGGTGGTGCTAAATAATATCCAAGATGGTCCTAAGATGCTCAGCACGCTCCTCCTCTAACTTTGAGTAGATAAGGATGTTTTTGATGAAAACAATGATGAACCAGTCTAGGAACTCATGGAAGAAAGGTTTTAATGATCCCCATGAACACTACTGGTGTGTTTGTAACACTGAATGTCATGACCATGAACTCTATGTTCCCATACATTCACATGAAATAAGTCTTCAGAATTTTACCCTCCTTCACCCTTAACTTGTGATATACAGACTGCAGATCGATCTTAGATAACCAACTTTTTCCCCTCAACTTGTTGAAAAGATCATCTATACTTAGAAGGGGTAACGATTCTTTATCGTCAACTGGTTCAACCTCCAGTAGCCTATGCACAGCCTAAGACCACTATCAGTCTTCTTCACAAACAAGACCGGAGCACCCCATGGTGAAACACTGGTCTGAATAAATCCCTTCTTCATCAGATTTTCAATCTGAATCTGCATCACCCATAGCTCATAGGGTGTCATCCAATGGGGATCCATTGAAATTGGATGAGCACTGGGCTACAAGTCTGTCCTGAACTCAATGTCACATCGATGGGGCATAGTCACAACCTCCTTAAGGAAAACATCCAGGAACTCAAAAACAATTATAGGAACCTCTACCATTGCAGTATCCATCGAATCTATTGACATCATGGCCAACAAAGAGATAAGAGGCTCTATATGATGAATACCCACCTGGAAACTCCACTCACCAATGAAAACCACACATCGTCCATCCACGTCTGAAAACATGACTCACCTCTAAAATAATCTGATAATTGAAGGCACATAAAACTACTATTCGATGAAACAGATCACATCGTATGGCTACATCTTCTTTAGAAATAGATACACACTGGACTGATTTGTCCCCAACATTAGTCTACATCCCCGAAAAACATCAAGTAAGCTAGTCTGACCTTTGACTGGAATACTCAACACTGGAGGCACAAGAATTATCTCTATTTCTATTCCCAAGGAATGGGCTAGTCTGGGTGAAACAAAGGAGTGTGAAGTTCTTGAATCAAATAAAGCACATTCAAGAGTATTGAACAAACTGATCGTACTTTGAACGACCTCCGAACCTGCTGGAACTGCTGCCTCTGTTGCATGTAGCTAACCATGCCTAGCTACTCTTCCTCTCGTATGATGTCCACCTCCCTAACCATACCATGGTAGAGGTCCCTGTGGAGCACCTTGAGGTCATCCATCTCCCATCAATAGAGCAGGAGCCTATTGTCCCTGCTGCTGGAATGGCCTGACTGGTAACTGCTATTGAGGTTGGAGCTGAACCAGTCCACCTCCACCATACTAAGCTCTAACTGTCACTAGTCACTGTAAATAAAGGTGTAAATGTCCTATTCAAACAAAAAACATAGGCCCCAAGCCTTTAGGAAAAGCATGTGGGCTAGATGGATGGAACTGGAACTGCTGAGGCCGACTCCCTACTGGCCGGAACTTTTAAGGTTCTGATGTCTGAGGCATGATGCTAGTGGCCTTACCCTCCAAATAACTCAGCTAGCCTCCCACCCATAGTGGACCTCCCCACAAGTTCATCCTCTCTACTACCTCATCCTTCTTCTGAACCTCTAAGTATATCAATATGGTGAAGGGGGTAACTACATACTGTAGTGAAATATGAAGGGCCTCCTCTAAGAACCTCGCTTGTGACTCCTCGTACAAAAAGAGATCTGGAGCAAAGAAAAGGAGATCCTTGATCTTTATCCCCAGTTCCCTCACTGACATACTCCCCTAAAGGAGGGAGATAAACTCCTACCTTTTCTCCACCTTCATAGCCAAGGAACGAAATTCTTCCTGGAATTCCTTCTTGAAGTTGACCCACTGAACATCGGTCTCCTTTCTCTCCCCCTGATAATGTGTCCTCTACTGATGTGATTACCCTCACATCTATATAAACTCCATATGTACCCAGTACTCTATTGGATTTTGGATCACGCTGAATGTGATCAACAGCTCCTCAAGACAACAGTCTCTCTCTATGTCTAAAATGCTACCTTCGTACTTCCCGAACATCTGTCTCTAGAAAGCATGAAGGGTATTCTACCACTTATCACCTTCCTCCATGGGATCAACCCTTCTCTAATATATTGGGTCATACTATTGGCCCTCTACTACCTACAGTGCATGTGAGCGATGTCCGAGTTCCATAGCTAAAAATATAAACAAGTAAATCTTAAGTCCAAGTGGTATGGAATTTTATTTCGAATTCATTTTAATTCATTATTTATTTTAAACTCCCTTAGAAATCCCAACTTAAATAATAACAGAATTCATAATGATGCATTCAAATTTCCATGGTTTTCTACCCTAAAATTGGTGTACCCTCACTTGGTCTTTCGGTAGGCTCAGAGTACTAGCATTAGATCACAGGGGGGCCTAAAATACCGTGTCCTAGTTGGTCTTCCTTGTCCCACGTCATGTACCAAGATCACCTAACACTGTTGACCTACTATCCTATACAATACACATTGTGCCTAACTCCAAGATCTATCCTATCTCTTAACCATCACCTTTGATACCATTTTTTCATGACCCGCCTTCTTCAAGATGAAGGAAGGGGTAGCAGAGTGCCATGACCTTCCTCAAGCTGATAGATGGGTATTGACCCCCCGAGTCCCTCCTCCAATAGGGCCATTGTGGTGACTAGCACCAAGAGTAGGTAAACATTCTCACAAATATGGGAGACATTGCCCTTTTTAATGAAAAAGATTAGGAAATATGATGGTTCATCCCAAACAACTCCTAGCACTGCATATATAATAACACCAAGAACTATCCCACATGCATGTTTAAAAAAACTACTATAAGGTACAACAAAATCTCCAAATAAAATACCAAAAACAATCTAATAAGTGACACAAAAACTTTCCAATGTCCGGGCTAGTAAGGTCCATCATGGTGGAAACCTGAAAATAGTTTTATATACATTGGGTGAGCATACAAGTACACTCAGTAAGAAAAGCCAAAGTCTCTCATGAACAAGTGGGAGATGCATAGTAATTCCCATGTGAGAAAACATCAGAACCTCAAAGAACCTATCAAGGAATACTAACCATCCCAGCCTCACCAAGTCACACTCACTAAATAATGAAATTCATGTAATATAATATAATAAGCACATGGATATTTGGGTAACCCACACCACTTCCCACTGGTTAACTTTGCAACCCAAATGGAGAAAATCCGAAAACTACCACACTCTTCCACATGCATCATATCAAAACCTTCACATACACACCTAGGAGAAAACCACAACACATCCTGCCCATAGTCACCTTGGACACATGCACAACACATCCCGCCTGTAGACACCTGGTCTGAAAACCATCACCTCATCCTGAAGAAACATGGGAAACAAACAACCTCTCACATAATATATACCATACATCTACCAATAAACCTACTACATCCTTACAAAAAATTCTTGAGAAATCAATGCAAGGAAGTGGGAGCAAGGAAAAGCTAGGTAACCATCCATCCATCCTCATACCGGGATGTTGGGAAGACATCCTCCCCCATGGGATGGGGGTGTTCAGAAAATGGTACTCAATAAGGGTGGGGTGCATAAATAAAATACAAGGGAAATATACATGTTTATATATAATAGATACCAAGCACTCAACCAATCTTATGGGATTAATCATATTTAAATTGGCAGCAATTATTCATTGGAAACTACAACATGTATTCATAAATATAAATTGTACGCAAGAAAAGACCACTAAAAACCATGATTTTCAAAAGGTTGTTCAACCCATAGAGTTTACAACATGGATCAAAGATAATAGGTAAAAACAATATTTACATCAACATCATCTTACCCCTCATTTGTAACTAAAGTTACAGGTCCAGTTAATCTTTGTTAAAGTTTGGGTTCAACTGTTCTAATAGAGAAACATTGTTACATCCACCCCAAATGATACACAAAAGGAAGAGAGATGAAGTAATTCCCTACATCAAAGAATAGACAATCACATATTCTCCTTGTTCCAAAACAAGGGGCTCGTGTGAGTAGTAAGAAGGGACTCCAAGGGAAAATTGAGTGATGGGTGTAGTGAGACTCCATGGGGAAGAGAAGTTTTGGTCACACTGAGAGGAAAAAAGACGGATATGGGGAAGAGAGGATCTCAGCTTAAGAAAAGGCCAGATCCTAAAATTAGGTAGACGATTTCAAAGTACTTAAAAGTCGGCACGTGGCCTTGACCATGTGTCTAGGCGGTTTCAATGTCTGGGGAATGTTAAGAAATTTAAGATATAATAATTCTCCTTGAAGACTGTGGAAATGAATTCAGAAATGGTCAAACATTGATAGGTTGCACATTAACATCAAAGGTGTGTAACTGGAAAAACTAGCAAAGGCTGGAAAATGAATCAAATTTTGGTGAGCCATTAGTACGAGTTTCTGGTGGTGAGCCAAAATTTGTTGACTCATAGTTTGGTGAGTCACCGTTCGGTGAGGCAATGTTCAGTGAGGCACCGTTAGGTCAGGCACCATTCGAGGAGCCACTGTTCGGCGATCCACCATTGGGAAAGCCACCGTTTAGCAAGCCATAGTTCTGTGAGACACCATTCGGCGAGCCACCATTTGGCGAGCTACCATTCGGTGATCCATTGTTCGAGAGCCACCATTCGGGGAGTGACCGTTCCCTAAGCTACCGTTTGTTGAGTCACCATTTTATGAGTCACCATTAGGTGAGTCACCTTTCAGTGAGCTATAGTTTAATGGAGAGCTGATCACGATGCAGAAGCTAGGGAGGGGCAGTTTCATGTAGTCATAGACCGTAATGATTTCCTTAAAGACCATCAGGTCCTATAATTTCATGAGGCCTATGCGCTATGTAAGGGTTCCCCTTCAACCCTTAAAAGGGGAATTATAAAAAATAAATAAAAAATGAAGGCCTTTGGGCTAGTCACGCGGGCTAATTGAGGCCAATAAAGCCCAATTGAAGCCAATTGAGCCTAATTGAAGCCAATTGAGCCCAATTAGTCCATTTGAGCTAGTTAGGCCAATTGAATACAATTGAGGCCAATTAGCCCAATTGAGGTCAATTGAGGAAAATTAGTTCAATTAGGCAAATTGACGCAAATTAAGGCCAATTACAACCAATTGAGGCTAATTGCAGCCAATTGAGGCCAATTGTGACCAATTGAGGCCAATTGAGTCCAATTGCGTCTAATTGAGTCTAATTGAGGCCAATTAGTCCACTAAGGCTAATTGAGTCCAATTGTGTCCAATTGAGTCCAATTGTGTCCAATTGAGGCCAATTGAGGCCAATTAGGTAAATTGAGGCCAATTGAGGCCAATTAGGTCAAATGAGGCCAAATTGATCCTAATTTATCCCATTTGAGGCCAATAAGGCCAATTGAGGGCAATTAGGCCAATTGAGGCCAGTTAAGACCAATTGGGCCAATTATGCCAATTGAGGCCAATTGCCCCAATTGCTGCTAATTCTGACCAATTATTCTAATTAAGGCAAATTGAGGCCAATTGAAGCCCACTAAGGCCAATTGAGGCCAATTGAGGGAAATTGAGCCCAATCGAGCCCATATAAGGCCAATTTAGGAAAATTTAGGTCAATTAAGGCCAATTGAGTCCAATTAGGATAACTCATCCCAATGGAGGCTAATTTAGGTTAATTTAATCCAATTTAGGCTAATTGAGGCCATGTATTCCAATTTACCAAATTAAGGCCAATTGAGGCCATTTTGGTCGATTGAGGCCAATTAGGTTAATTGAGGCTCATTGAGGTAAATTATGCCAATTAAGGCCACTTGAGGTCAATTAGGCCAATTATGTAAATTGAGGCCAATAGAGGCCTATTGAGGTCATTAGCTCAAGTGAGACCAATTAGGAAAATTAGGCCAATTGTGCCACTTGAGTCCAATTGGGGCCAATTTATGTTAATTTTTCCAATTAAGGCCAATTTGGCTAATTGAGTGCAATTGAAGACAATTAGGCCAATTTGAACAATTAGTCCAATTAGGCCAATTGAGGCCAATTAGGGACAATTGATGCCAATTATAGCCTATTATGTCTAATTGAGCCCAATCAAGGCCAATTGGTCTAATTAAGGCTAATTAATCCTAATTGCAGACAATTGAGGCCATTAGGTCAATTGAGTCCAATTAGGCCAATTGAGGAAAATTAGTTCAATTGAGGCCAATTGTGGCAAATTTGGCCAATTAATTCCAATTGAGTACAATTGAGGTTAATTAGGACAATTGAGGCCAATTGAGGCCAATCGAGGCCAATTAGGCCAATTAGACTAATTGAGGCAATTAGGTCAATTGAGGTCAATTATACCAATTAGGCCAATTGAGGCCAATTAGTCCAATTGTGTCCAATTGAGGCCAATTTTGGCCAATTAGTCCAATTTGAGGCCAATTTATCCCTATTGAGGCCAATTGGGTCCAATTATGCCAATTAGGCCGATTATGCCAACTGAGGTCAATTAGGGCTAATTGAGCCTAATTGAGGTCAATTGAGCCAAATTGATCCCAATTTGGCCAATTGATCTCAATTAAAGCCAATTGAGTCCAATTAGGATGATTTGGCCAATTGACACTAATCCAATTAGGCTAATTGAGGCCAATTGAGGTCAATTAGGCCAATTATGGCCAATTGTGGCCAATTGAGGCCAATTGAGGCCAATTATGGCCAATTGGACCATTGAGGCCAATTTAGGATAATTCGGGATAATTGAGGGAAATTAAACCAATTGAGACCAATAAGTCCAATTAAGACTAATTGAGGAAAATTAGGCCAATTCAGGCCAATTGACTCCAATTGACTCCAATTGTCGCCATTAGGTCAATTGAGGCCAATTGTGGCCAATTAGGCGAATTAGGCCAATTGAGGCCATTTGAGACCAATTAGGCCAATTGCGGATAATTAAGCCAATTGAGGAAAATTGAGACCAGTTGAGAACAATTAGGTTAATTATGACCAATTGAGGCCAATTTGGCCAATTGATGCTAATTGAGGTCAATTGAGCCAATTATGCCAATTGAGGCCAATTGTGCCCAATTACAACAATTGAGGCCACCAATTAGGCCAATTGAGGCTAATTGAGGCCAAATGATCCATTTTGAGGCAAATTAGGCCAATTGAGCCCAATTGAGGCCAATTGATCCAAATTGAGCCAAATTGATGCTAATTGAGGCCATTTGAGGCCAATTAGTCCATTGGAGAATAACTGAGGCCAATTAGGACAACTGATTCCAATTGATGAGAATCGAAGCCCATTGAGGCCAATTTAGCCAATTTAGCCAATTGATCCAATTGAGGCTAATTGAGGTTAACTGAGGTCAATTAGTCCAATTAGGCCAATTTAGGATAATTGAGTCTAGTTGAGGACAATTGAGTCCAGCTGAGGCCAATTAAGGTCAATTGAGGATAATTGTGACCAATTAGGCCAACTGACATCAATTGAGGCCAATTTGGCCAATTGAGACATTTTGAGGCCAATTTGGCCAATTGAGACATTTTGAGGCCAATTAGTCAAATTGAGGTCAATTGATTAGGCCAAATGATGAAAATTTGGCCAATTGAGGCCAATTAGATGAATTAAGTGTTAAGTTCTGGGGCCCGTAGCGGAAGCTGCTGGGCTGAGGATTTTAAAAATTTTCATCAGCGGGATGATGTAACATGTCGTCGCCAACGATCCGAGCCCTGAAGAGGTCCGAGAATCTCATGTAATTTATAAAGATCACAAAAATAAAATGAAAACGTACCTGTTTTAGATTTGAATCCGCAGTCGACTACAATAAGTCGATGGCGATCATCGCTTGAAGGATCCAAAGAAAGATCCCTCTAGATCATCCACACGTGCTCCAAAAATCCTCCGGAACATCGATCGTTGAATTCTGGGTGCTAGCGTGGAAATCCGACGAAGCTTTCGATGTCCCAACGATCACTGCATCGAGATCTCTTTGATGCTCGAAGAAGAACTTGATCCGAACTCTTGGATCATCATCTTATCTCTCTAGGAAGCGGGAGGAGAGAGAGGCTCTCATTTTTCATTCCATGAAAAAATGAATGAATAGTGAATTGCACAACATAAGAGAGATCCTCCTCTTATATTTATAGTGGACTTGAGAAATACCCAGTTGGGTTCCCCGGTCCCCATTTATTTCAACATCCACTAAATAAATAATTTTGATAAACTAAACTAAACTAATATTATTTATTATTTTATCACATACTTGTAATATATATATATATAATATTATGTGATAAAACCGAGTCATTTAACTTGACTCTCTATCCCGCTTGATATTAAACGAACCATGAATATTAAAATAATATTCATTCGATTAATATTTTCTCGTGTTTACTGAACTCGTAAAGACATTAAATAAATTCAATCCCAAATTTTGATAACTAGAATATTAATAAATTTATTTAATTCATCGGTGATCGACAACTTGGAAAACACTCGGACCACGTGGCGAGCCCACTATGTCCATATAACTATTCAATTGAATAGGGTGGATTCTTGAATATGCTATTGTGTGTCACCCTCTAGGACCTCATCTCGATAGCAGTGAATAAAATCCGCAGACCAAGAGTAGAGTCTAGCAACTCATCATGGCCCCTAAAGAGAAAAGGATAGTCATAGCAATGACTACCAACCTACGAACACTGACTATGTACTATAACCTCTTGGTCATTAAAAATATCATAAAGTCGGACGCACTCTTGTGTCATCATCCTTATATTTACTTATTATTTTTTGATCTATCCAGATGGATTTTCCTTTCTACTGCTTTGGACAAAGACTTATGAAGGCGGCACCATCCTGATCAACCAGGCCTGGGATATACAAATTCCTGAACATGGAAGCGATAAATCCTTTCTCGACCATTCAGCCAATGTCATACCCCCAATGACGCAGCCAACAAAAACTACCTCGCCACGACATCACTTCCATGGTTTTCATCTTTCATAAAAATACATAATCAAATGATATACATTGGTAATGGTGTCAAGTCAGGAGACTAATACACATGTCTGTAGAATGGAACAACCAATGACATGAAAAACATGTGGTGTTCCTATTGGCGGGTCTGTCCTCATGATCTCACTACTAGAGATCACCATGTGCGAACTTCATGAGAAGAATTCTCAATGCTTATGATCCCTCAAAACCTGATAGTCAGACATCTACTACGTCCAATCATTAAGATGTATCTAGACTATAGAACATATATTTAAGATCAATGTCATTGCATCTCAAGGTTCTCATTATAGCCTGGGATCTCTTATAACCTCTAGACACAATAATTAACCTTTGGACATTACCATTATTATAGTGGACACAGAAAATTCTGCACTCTAATGGTAATATAACATCATGCATAGCTAACTATACACATGATATGGTAATCAAAAGTACTGCATAATTTGGTCTAGGGCACCCACTATGTCAGCTCTCCCACTTTCACTAGAGACGACTTGCTAACTAAACATGTTATCTATTCACATGATAAATATCATGCTTCTACTGAGTAATGGCTTTAACTGATGGTCCTGCCACGTTTTCACCACATGTCATATCTGCTATGCGCGACCTTATCAGATTGAGTAAAACTTCTCAAGATAAGGTATCCCAAAATATATTACTTTTTTACATTGTCATAAATTGAAAACATGGCTAGTAAGAATATCATAATTCTCATTATGATAATAGTTTTCTCACTATGTGTGAATCCAAGAACTGTAACAAATCGTTACGATTTATAACTGCTTCTTAGCTGCCTTAGAAGCTGCAGCGTACTTGGTATTTGTAGATATGGCTACCACTAGCTTTTATGAGCTTGAATCACTCATCCCCTTTCCATAACTGTGATACTAGATCAAATTTATCTAAGGATTACTATTTTGTGTCCCACCATAACTAGTATACCTTCTTATCCATATTCTAGGTACATATAATTTGTACTTGTCAAAGTAAAAGATGATGGTTCTAACTGCATCACTTACAGCGCTCCTGGAATTAATTGATATCTGCCTATAAAAAATTATATTCTTGCAGTATCAATTATTGTACATATTATGGAATATGTGATTGATCCATCACTAAAGAATATGGTATCAATTCACAACATTAATCTCTGCCCATGCACTGAACATGTTAAACTGGAGAGATTTAGCCATGTGACATTGGCAACAATTCTGATCATGAATTGTTCCAACATCTATCAATGTCACTTTATGTATGATTTACTAAATCCACGAAACCATTAGATCTACCTCAGTAGATCTTGTTCCCTAGAACATAGGTTTCTACTTTAAATAAATTATTTAAGAATTTATTTTATTCTAATCTTATATAACTATTAGATCAAGATATATTTTCTATATGTTGATGAACATACTTCACTTGGAAAATGTTGGTGCTCCCACTAACCTTTGGTATACACAAGAAAAATATTCATTTATAATTAATGCTCTAAGATCTTGTTGTTTACATTAATCCAGAACTAGATTTCAGTAACTTTCAACCTTCATTGGAATCATATGATGTCATCATCTCTTTCTGGTTGCGTCGTATAGACACCTTCCATGAAAGATAATCCCAACATCCAATGACAAATAGAATGATCTTATAAGTTAGATATGACAAGTAAAATTCTAATAGATTTAGGCGTACCGACTTGGTATAACCAATCAATCCTTATTGGTACCATACTTGTACCATCCATGTATCATTTCATTTTAATACCCACCATAGTATTCAATTTATAATCCCCTTTTCAACATGATACATGGAATCCATTATCGAATTTTAATTAATCTTGTCAATCCTAACTAATTTCCATATACTTCTTAATTTTAGGATTTATTATTCTTAATGAATAATATATCACTGACCGCAGTGAATATGAAACCATCAGCATGGTTTCATTCTTCTTATGTAGTATGTGTCACTGGAACATGCCTATACCACATGTACTTGTGGAACTTGTTCTTATGCCAACCATTTGTACATCTCAAGCATTGACTAAACCCAAGTCAATTCATCTCCCACTATCTCTAATAGAGATTTTCACCCTTATATAGAAATGTAGTCACATATTTTCTATCTTTGGTATTTAGGTAATATCTTAAGAAACTATTAGGATAATTACCTTAGACGCACAATGTGGTTAAATTGATTCATGTTTGCTTAAAACCTAACAAATTCTTTGCATATAATCATGTCCTATGACATAATGAATTTTTCACCGTACTGTGGCTCGTATGATATCCATTTTTCATTTTAATTAGCATATTGGTTATGGATTTTAGCCATTATTTGCAAACCACAACTTGAAATATAATGGAAGTTTCTGCAAGTTTCTATATTGTCACAAATTACATCATAAATTTTATGTATAAAATGTGCATTTAGGAATTGCTCCATGCTACATTTTTTTTTATCATTGTAAACATGTAAGACATTATTATCGATCCTCCTTATGAACATCAATATGGTGATGTAGATAAGGTAACATGCATTTAAAAATTACTCCATGCTACATTATCATGATCTATGATTGTTGGGTCAAGATATTCTTAAGCATGCCGATCCGAAGCAACTCATATCTTCTTACCAAACATATACATCACTATTCATTAATAACTAAAAGGAATCTTATGAAGTATCTTTACCTATTTCTTTCCTCTGGAATATTTCACATTGTCTTGTTGAACTAACCTCATAAGCTTTGTGGCATACCTTTATTTCTAAAGGTTTCTTTGTCTAAACTAAGGATGTCAATAAAACCAAAGTTGTTTAGCTGTGCCGATCCTAAATACAATACTGGGTATATATTTGACATTTACTTTTAGTTTTTCTTGACAAAGAATCATATTTCCACAACTGGGTAGGTCTTACAATTTATATATTCATCATATATTGCCTCTGATTGAAGTAGTAGTGAACTATTTGTTGATATGTTACTAGAATCATAATTCATTCCAAAACATGTAATAATATCTCACCATGTCCAAAATGGTCACATGAGATAAGTTTTCTTGGTTATACTCAAAAACTTGTTCAGTTTTGAATCAATTACTTGGAAATTTGAAGTTATGTGTTTCTCACCATTGACTTAGGAATCACCCTTTCTCTGCTGCTTGGAGAAGACACATTACTCCTAGTAATGTTTCTCTACATACATGTTACTGTATTTCAATACATATATGTGAAAATCATATTGTATTTTAATACTCAATAAGTTTGTGAGAAAACAATACTTTTATTTGATGAATATTAACTGAACGAGAAGTGGGTACTTGCTTCTAATATTTCAGTTTTTAAATTTCCTTGAATTTATTTCATAATATGTGATACAAATAACCTCATGTTAAGTAACCATAAACTTTTCTTTGAAGGACATTATGAAGGTGCCTTTGGCGTAACTTTCCATAGGCCTTTTCGCCTTGTCATTCAATTTATTCACCATAAGAATAAAATATAGCATTATCTCCAATGTTCTTATTACTTGGAGAATGTTACCATAAAGGTAATGAAGAACATACTCTATATCATTCGTTTGTACCCTTAAACAAAACTAGAGTAATTGGGTGTAAAAGGTATAAGAATGGGATGACATGAAATATTGGGAACTGTCTTTCATTTTACACAAAGCAAGTGCAATCATCACATTCAAATCTCACTTAGCTTTCTCCTTGAAACTTCTTGGAGATGAGACTACATGTAACATCATCCATGTCATGATGTAGTGTCCACAACTAACATCAGACCTTGATGATTTCATTATGACGGAACCATCATATGATTTGTTCATGAGTCTCCTGTAAGCAATTTTACACCCTTCGCTTCTTGAGGTGGCTTAACAGGTTGGGAAACAAGCACCTTGAATTTCCATTATGGTAGTAATGTGCGCAAGTGCCTATACTACACTTGGAATTTCATGCATGGTTTAGATATTAACTTTGTCTAATATTTATCGCAATTTTTATTATGGTATTACTTTTCATTTCTTCATAATAAACTTAGTTGATTGTACTTTTAATGTTGATTACCTTATGTGACATTACTGATTATTTAATCATTAAATGTCTCCCTCTAATTTTTCGAATTCTAGGAACCCTCAGTACTATAATTAGAATACTCTTGAGTATTCTAGTAGTAAGGATCCTTGAACCTCCCTCATAGTCTACAAGCTATGGTTATTCCCCTACTCAGAGGGTCCAATGTAGGCTTTTGGCTGGCCAACCGCATTAACTTGTGGTTCCTTGATCTGTTGAGTGAATTCCCAGCTTCAAAATACATTTACTGATTTACTCAATGCTTTCCTATAAAATTACAACAAGGTAGCTATGGATATTTCTTTGCTGCAATTTTAGTTAAGTCGACCCACCACATGAATAAGAAATCCTTGGAAGTAAGAGTCACCTTTAGCTAAGGCATGACTGGCACCTCGAACTGCCGGTTTTGTTCAAACTTGAATGATGGAGGGCTGTTCGTGACTTAATATTTTCTTTAAGGGTTTTATTGGTTTTCTCTCTCGACGAATGTAATCCATTTCTATTAAACTTGTTCATCTATGTTGTCGCACTCACAGCTGAACTTTAATAAAAAAACATACGCCACTTCTTTATGCATTTTATTATCTATTATTTTACGTATTTTCCCAATGTTCTAAAATGCATAAAATAATAAATAAATGCATAAAGGTTAACTGCTACCTAACTGGTCATGAGCATCTAAACGACCTAAGGGGCATCATACCTGAGTTGAAAGCTTGACTCAAAATGCAGCTAACCCCTGTCTTGTATGCTCAATTCTTTGAAGTATCACCTCATCTTGGTGGGGTCCACGTCATGACTAGGAGTACCGCCTCGTCTTGGTGGAATCCATGTGTCGTCTTGCACCATCATCCACCGCCTCATCTTGGCAGGGTCCACGTCGCTCGCTATCTTCGTCTGAAGTACAAAAATACTCTCGCGCAGGTGAGGGGAACTCGGGTATAAATGTACATCATATAAATATTGGGCGTGCATGCCCTTATAAATTTTAACTGAAAAATAAAGATTATGCGCATACCATCTATTTAATTAATTACAATCATCACATGCAATTAAAATAATTAATTAATTAAATGGCAACATACATGGGTCGATGCTCAAGACCAATAGACGGGTAAAATAAAGCGTGATAAAATTAAAATGCATTAATTAAGTATGAGGGTTATCTAAATTAAATTAAATTAATTTAATAAATTCAAATAATTTTATTAATCATCGGTCCTATAATTAATTTAATTTTTAATGCGAAAATTAAATTAATTTTACTTAATTAAATTTAATAATTAAATTGAATTGATTTTATCCGGGTATGAATATAATTAACCAAAATTAGTTTTAATTAATTTAATCTAGATATTAAAATTAAATTAATTAAATTAATTTATTTTGATTAATTTTAAATGGATAGTCTCTAAAACGTCACAGCAGGGCCTGTGCGGGTCGGGCCAAACCCGCGCAGGACCCTACGAGGACATGCAGGCCCTACTGGGCTGGACTGATCTGCCCAAACCCATTTCGGGTTAGGCAAGTCTTCCCAGACTATTTCAGGGCTAAAATTACACTGTGGAAATGATTACAGACAAAAGGATACCTCTCGGGTGTTGTTTGATGGAAACAAAGGAGGGTGGCATTCACGACACGTTGTTGCGGGAGGCTGGATGCCAGTGCGAAGGGCACCCCGGGGTGGCGTGCCAATGAGGTGAGCAGCCGGGTGGCATGCTGGTCGTTCCGCAGCCTAGCGCGAGGTCGGCGGGACGCGAGTGGCTAGGTGGTTGTGCCGTCAAAGGGGTCCAACCTGCGGGGTGGTGCGCTGATGCGGGCTGTGTCGACCGAAGTTGGGCAAGGAAACAGGGGTCTGGCCTCCTGCTGGTCGGGTGGCCTCACGGCGGCAGGGGAAGGCTGAGTGCGAGAGGCGGAGGATGGACCAGGCATGTATGCGGCACTTCCTACATGGAGGTGCGGTGGCTGGACTCAACTGTTGCTTAGAGGGGTGGTGTGGCGCTACACCAGGAGTCTGACTCTACTGTGGGGTGCTCCCAGGCTGGCTGGGGGGTGCTCCTGGAGCAGGTGTGAGACCTGGCCAGGGGGTTGCACCGGCAGTAGGGTGTGGGGTGAGGAGTCAAGAGGAGTGGCTGTCTCGGTGGGGGCCTGCCCGCTTGTGTCGTGCGAGGAAGACCAGCAGGAGGAGCGGCGGGCAAAGCCTGGTGCGCCGTGGGCGCAACCTGAGAAGGCAGGGAGGAGGTGCCAGGCCGGAGGACGAGGTTGGCTGGGGCACGCCTCATGGCTTCGCGAGGTGCGACGGGTTGAGGAGACTAGTGGCAGTGGAGGTGAAGGGGTGCAGCGCCTCTGGCATGGGAGGGTGGCGGACCAGCCTCGGAGCGAGGCGGCGAGGAGGAGGGATTCATGGTGCGGACCTGATGCGAAGGTGGTCATCCTGGTTTCACGGTGTGGGGAGGAAGCCGAGCAGCCGGGTGAGACTGCGGATCTAGGGCTGCAGGAAGGCCGATGGGGTCTGCTCGGACCCCCTTGTTTTCCTTTTTTTTTTGCCTTTCTTTGCTTGATCCGCAATAGCCACCCCCTCCCACTTTTCATTTTTTTAAATCTTAAAGACTTAATTTTTATGTCTTATTCCACCTATTTTTTAAAAATTCAAGTATTGGTCTCTTCCACATCCAAAAATTCTAAAAGGCTACCCGATAGCCTTTTAATATAATAATAATAAAATTATTATAATGAAATAATAATTTATTATTATTATATTATTACAGAAATAAAAATAAATATTATTAGAATTATATAAATATTATGCAAATTACTAAATTTCAAAAATTAAAAATTTGCACAATTAAATTTATTTCGGATGAACCAATTGAAACTTAATCAGTTCAGCGTGATGAAATAAAAATTCCAACCTAAGATCAAACTGATGTTTGATCCAATCTGAAAAACTAAGCTGACCATAACTTGGTCATTCAACATCGGATCAACACGCAGTTTGAACCATTGGGACCGTCTTTGAACCCTATACTTAACAGTAAAGCAAATTTAAATTTTTAGGCTCATAAAATTTAGGTGATCACTCTGATACCACTGTTAGGTTTCAGGGCCCGCAACGGAAGCAGGTGGGCTGGGGATTTTAAAATTATTCATCAGCGGAATGACGGAACTTGTCGTCGCTGACGATCCGATCCCCGGAGAGGTCTGAGAATATCGCGTAAATTATAATGAGCATATAAATAAAGTGAAAAAGCACCCATTTTAGACCTGAAGCTGCGGTCGACTACAACTAGTCGATGGTGATCGTCGCTTGACATATCCAAAGAAGGATCCATCTGGAACATCCGCACACACTTCAAAAATCCATTGGAACATAGATCGTCAAATTTCGGGTGCTAGCGCGGCAATCCGACGAAGCTTTTGACATCCCAACGATCACCACATCGAGATCTCTTCGATGATTGAGGAAGAACTTGATACGAACTCTTGGATCATGAGCTTCTCTCTCTAGGAATCTAGAGGAGAGAGAGGCTCTCGTTTTTCATTCCATGAAAAAATGCATGAATAGTGAACTGCACAACATAAGAGAGATCCACCTCTTATATTTATAGTGGACTTGAGAAATATCTGGTTGGGTTCCCTGACCCCTGTTTATTTCAACGTCCACTAAATAAATAGTTTTGATGAACTAAACTGTACCAATATTATTTATTATTTTATCACATACTTGTAATATATATATATAATATATTACATGATAAAACCGAGTCATTTAACTCGACTCTTTATCCCTCTTAATATTAAACGAACCATGAATATTAAAATAATATTCTTTTGATTAATATTTTCTCATATTTACTGAACTCATAAATACATTACATAAATTCAATCCCAAATATTTATAACTTGAATATTAATGAATTTATTTAATTCATCAGTGATCGTTAAATTGGACAACATTTGGACCCCATGGCGGGGCCCACTATGTCTATATACCCATTCAACTGAATAGGGTGGATTCTTGAATACACTATTGTGTGTGACCCCCTAGGCCCTCATCTCAATAGCAGTGAATAAAATCCACAGACCAAGAGCGGAGTATAGCAACTCATCATGGCCCCTAAAGAGATAAGTATAGTCATAACAATGACTACCAGCCTACAAACACTAATTGTGTACTATACTCTCTTTGTCATTAAAAATCTCATAAAGCAGGATGCACTCTTGTGTCATCGTCCTTATCTTTCTTTATTATTTTTTGATCTCTCCGGATGGTTTTTCCTTTCTACTGCTTTGTCCAAAGACTTATGAATGCGGCGCCATCCGTATCAACCAGGCCTGTGATATACAACTTCCTAAACTTGGAAGTGACAAATACATTCTTGACCATTCAGCCAATGTCATACAACCAACGATGCACCCACCACAAACTACCTCGCCACGACATCACTCCCACAGTTTTCATCTTGCATCAAAGTATATAATCAAATGATATACATTGATAATGGTCTCAAGTCAAGAGACCAATACACATGTCTATAGAAAGGAACAACCAATGACACACAAAACATGTGGTGTTCCTATTGGTGGTTCTATCCTCATGATTTCACTACTAGAGATCACCAAGTGTGGACTTCATGAGAAGACGTCTCAATGCTTATGATCCCCCAGCACCTGATAGTCAGACATGTACAATTTCCAGTCAGTAAGATGTATCTAGACTATAAAACATATATTTAAGATCAATGTAATTGTATCTCAAGGTTATCATTAAAGAATGGGATCTTCTATAACCTCTCGAAATGATAATTAACCTTCGTACATTACCATTATTATAGTGGATGCAGAAAAGTCTTCACTATAATGGTAAGATAACATCATGCATAGCTAACTGTACACATGATATGGTTATCAAAAGTACTACATAGTTGGGTCTAGGGAACCCACTATTTCAACATTTAGGTTAAATGAGGGAAATTTAGACCAATTAGGCCCATTGAGGTAAATTGACGCCAATTGAGGCCAATTCAGCCAATTAAGTGAATTGAGGTCAATTGAGGCCAATTAGGATAATTGAGACGAATTCGGCCAATTTAGGCCAATATATGCCAATTAGGCCAATTAGGAGAATTGAGGCCAATTGAGGCCAATTCAGGCCAATTAAAGCCAATTAGGCCAATTAGAAAAATTAGTCCATTAATACCAATTCAGTTAATTAGGCCATTGAGGCCAATTCATTCATTGAGAATAATTAGACCAATTAGGCCAAGTATGCCAATTATTCCAATTATGCCAATTAGTCCAATTAAGTCCAATTAGAGAAATTGAGGCCAATTAGGCCAATTGACACTAATTATGCTGATTAGAACAATTCGTGAAATATGCCAATTAGGCCATTTAGGCTAATTCGATCATTGAGGCAAATTAGACAAATTAGGCCAATTAAGGACAATTTGGGAAATTGAGGTAAATTGTAGAAAATTGGGCAAATTAATGCAAATTATGTCAATTGAGACCAATTTAGACAATTAATCCAATTCATCCAGTGAGGCCAATTCAACCATTGATTCCAATTAAAGCTAATTTGGAAAATTGAGCCCAATTGAGCCCAATTAGGCCAATTAGGCCATTTTTTCCAATTAGGTTGATTGAGGGTAGTTAGGCCAACTAGGAAATTTATTCCAACATAGGACAATTGAGGAAAATTGACATCAATTTAGCCAATTAGACCAATTGAGGACAATTGAGTCCAGTTAAGACAAATTCCGCCAACTGAGGCCAATTAGGCAAATTGAATCCAATTAGGCCAATTGGGGCCAATTAGTCCAATTGAAGCTAATTGAGCCCAATTGAGTCCAATTGGGCGATTGATGCAAATTTAGGCTAATTAAGGAAAGTTGAGGCTAATTAGGCCAATTGAGGTTAATTGCCGCTTATTAGACAAATTACCCCAATTTAGGCCAATTCAGACCAAATGTGGCCAATTAGGCCAATTGTGACCAATTAGACCAATTAGGGCCAACTGAGTCCAATTGAGGCCAATTGTGGCCAATTAGGCCAATTGAGACCAATTCAGACTAATTGAGGCCAATTGAGGTCAATTGAGGCCCATTGAGGCCAATTGAGACCAATTAAGCCCAATTTGGCCAATTGAGGCCAATTAGGCTAATTAAGGCCAATGGAGCCCAATTGAGACTCATTCATCCAATTCACCCTATTGGGGACAATTGAGACCAATTGAGGAAAATTAGCATAATTGAGGCCTATTGAGGCCAATTGTGGCCAATTAGGCCAATTAAGCCAATGGAGGCTAATTGAGACCAATTAGTCTAATTGAAGCTAATTGAGCCCAATTAGGCCAATTGAGATCAATTGAGGTCGATTGATGCCAATTAGGCCAATTAGTAAAATTAAGTCCAATTGAGGATAATTTGGCCAATTGAGGCCAATTGGGGACAATTAATTCTAATTGAGGCTAATTGAGGCCCATTGGGGTTAATTGAGGCCAATGGAGTCTAATGAGGGCAATGAGACCAATTGAGACCAATTGAGGAAAATCGACGGAAATTGTGGAAAATTAGGCCAATTGAGGCCAATTCAGGACGATTGTGGCCAATTGAGGCCAATTATGCCAATTTATGCCATTTAGGGCTATTTGAGGCCAATTGAGGCCAATTGAGGCCAATTAGCCAATTCGGCCAAATGAGTCCAATTGAGGCTAATTGAGGCCAGTTGAAACCAATTAAGGCCAATTAAGGCTAATTGAAGTCAATTGAGGCCAATCGGGGCCAATTTGTCCAATTATGGTCAATTGCGGTCAATTGAGTCCAATTAGTCAAATTGAGTCCAATTGAGGCCAACTGAGGCCAAGTGAGGCCAATTGAGATTATTTGATGCCAATTAGGCCAATTGAGGCCAATTGAGGTCAATTGAGGTCAAATAGGCCAATTGATTCCAATTGAGTCCAATTGATGCCAATTAGGCGAATTGAGTCCATTTGAAGCCAAATTAAGTCCAATTGAGGCCAATAGAACCCATTTTTTCAAGGCGAGGCCAATTGAGAACAATTAGGCCAATTGATCCTAATTGAGCCCAATTAGGTGAATTATTCCAATTAAGGAAAATTGAGGGAAATTGAGTCCAATTTTTCCAATTGATTTCAATTGAGGCCAATTTTGGACAATTAGGCCAATTGAGACCAATTAGGCCTATTGGGACAATTGAGGCTAATTGAGGCATATTAGAATAATTGAGGCCAATTGAGGCAAATTAGGAAAATTAGGTCAATTGATCCCAACTGAGCCCAACTGAGCCTAATTAGGGAAATTGTGGCCAATTGAGTAGAATTGAGTCCAATTGAGTCCAATTAGGCCAATTGATTCCAACTGAGGCAAAGTAATGTCAATTAGGCCAATTGAGGTAAATTGAGGCTAATTGGGACAATTAAGCCAATTGAGACCAATTGAGGCCAATTGAGTCTAATTAGGGCCAATTGATGCAAATTGAGTCTAAGTGTGGGGAATTAGGCATTTGAGGCCAATTGAGCCTAATTGAGCCCAATTGAGCCTAATTAGGCCAATTGCGGCCAATTGAGCTAATTAAGGCCAATAATGCCAAATGGATCAATTGATGCCAATTAGGCCAATTCATCCATTTGAGTCCATATGAGGAAAATTGAGACCAAATAGGTCAATTGAATCCAATTAGGCTAATTGAGGCCAATTTACCCCCATTTAAGGTTTTTTGATATTTTTTGGTTTTTTAACGTTTTTATAATTTTTTAACATTTTAGGGGTTTAAATTATTTTTAAAGTTATTAGTGTTTTTTAGGATTTTTATGTGTCTTTAGGGTTTTTATGATTTCTATAGGGTTTTTATGGTTTTTAGGGGTTTTAGGGTTTTAGGGATTTTTTGTGTTTTTCACGTTTTTTGGGTTTTTAGAGGTTTTAATTGATTTTATATTTTTAATTTTTTCTTACATATTTTCAGTTTTTCATGGTTTTTTATGTTTTTAAGGATATTTAGGGATTTTGTATTATTTTTAGAGTTTTTAGGGATTTCGAGGGCTTTAGCATTTTAAGCGGTTTATGGTCTTTTAGGTTTTTAGGGGTTCTATGTGTTTATAGGTTTTTGAGGTTTCTTTCGGTGTTTTGATGGTAGTTAGGGTTTTTTTAAATTTTTATGCATTTTAAGGATTTTTTAGTATTTTTTCCTTTTTAGGGTTTTTAGGGATTTTGTGGGGTTTTGGGTTTTTAGGGTTTATTGAATTTTAGGTTTTTTGATTTTTTCTGTATTTATGGTTTTTAGATTTTTTAATGTTTTTAGAGGTATGAAGTGTTTTTATATTTTTAGTGGTTTTTTGGTTTTGTGGATTTTAGGGTTTTTAAGGTTTTTAGGGGATTTTATGGTTTTTAGGGGTTTTAGGGTTTTTAGGGCTTTTAAGGGTTTTTTGCATTTTTTATAATTTTTAAAAGTTTTAATTTTTTTAGGTTTTTAAAATTTTATTAAGATTTTAGAATGATTTTTAGGGTTATTTACATTTTTTTTGTATTTTTAGGGTTTTAGAGATTTTAAGGGTTTTTATTATTTTTTAGAATTTTTTGGGTTTTCTAGGTTTTTTAGGTTTTTTAGGTTTCAAAGGGGTTTTAAGTTTTTTTAAGGTTTTCCTAGGTTATTTAGGGGGGTTTTAGATTTTTTATGTTTTTAGGGATTTTATGGAATTTTTTAGGATTTTTAATGGTTTTTAAGGATATTTAGTTTTTTTAGCATTTCTTTAGTTTTTTAGGGTTTTAAGGCTTTTTAGAGTTTTTAAAGTTCATTGGGGTTTAAATTAGTTTTAGAGTTTTTATTATTTTTAAGGTTTTTATGGATTTTTAGAGTTTTTATGGTCCTAGGGGGTTTTAGGGTTTGTAGGTTTTTTAGTGTTTTTAGGTTTTTCTTGGGTTTTTGGTGTTTTCTAATATATAAGATTTTCATAGGGTTTTTTAGGTGTTTAGAGTTTTCAGGTTTTTAGAGATTTGTAGTGATTTTTTGGATTTCTATTGTCTTTATGGTTTTTATGGATTTTGATGGATTGTAGATTTTTTATGGTTTTTAGGGTTTTTTAGTGTTTTTTTGTTTTTTATGGTTTTTAGAGTTTTTTAAAAAAAACTGGGGTTTACTGGATCGTTAAAGTTGTTAGTGGTTTTAGGATTTTTAAAGGTTTTTAAAGGCTTTTAGGTTTTTAAGTATTTTATTGGGTTTTAGGTTATAGTGGTTTTAGGGTGTTTAGTTTATTTTTTGGATTTTTTGTGGTTTTTAGTGTTTTTAAGGTTTTTGAGGGGGTTTAAGTGTTGTAAGGTTATTAAGGCTTTGTTAGGTTTTTCAAGGTTTTTGGTTTTTTTATGTTTTTAGGTATTTTTATGGATTTTTAGAATATTATGGTTTTTAGGCCCTTTAGATGCCATGAAGGGTTTTCATGGTTTTTTGGGTTTTTAGGGGTTTTAGGGTTTTTAGGGTTTTTATGTTTTTCTGGGTTTTTAGGTTTTTTTGAGTTCTTAGAGGTTTTAGGGTTTTTTTATTTTTTCAACATTTTATGGGTTTAAAGAGTATTATAGTTTTTAGTGATTCTTTAGGGTTTTTATGGGTTCATATGGTTTTTAGGGTTTTTTGAAGTTTTTAGGTTTTAGATTTTTTAGGTGTATAGCATTTTTTAGGCTTTTTATGGGCTTTAATTGTTTTTATTTTTAAATTTTTTTCTTCGGGGTTTTTTGGGTTTTGTAGTTGTTTTATTTTTTATGTATTTTTAGGGGTTTTAGGGTTTTTTAGTTTTTTTGGCTCTTTATGGGTTTTTTTAGTTTTTAGGTTTTTTATGTTTTTATATATTTTTTAACATTTATATATTTTTTAACATTTATATAATTTTGAAGGGGTTTCATAGTCTTTATTGGTTCTTATAGTTTTTATGGGTTTTTAGGGTTTTTTGGTTTTTTGGTTTTTTTAGGGTTTTTAGGTTTTTTTATTTTTTTTAGGGTTTTTAGCATTTTTTAGGTTTTTAGGGGTTTTATATTTTTTATGATTTTGAGGATATCTTAAGGTTTTCTGGGGTTTTTTATGTTTTTATGTATTTTTAGGAATTTTTTAGAATTTTTATGGTTTTTAAGGATTTTGAGTGTTTTTTTTGGTTTTAGGGTTTTAGGGTTTATAGGTTTTTTTTGAATATTTAGGGTTTTAAAGATTTTTTATATTTATTTAACACTTTAGGGGTGTAAAGGGTTTTTAGAGTATTTTTTTGTTTTCAGGGTTTTTTTAGGGTATCAGGGTTTATAAGGTTTTTGGTTTTTTGGGGTTTTACGGATTTTTGGGTCTTTTAAGATCTTTTCATATTTTTTTTTATCATTTTTAGAGTTTTAGGGGATTTAATTTTTTTAGTTTTTTTAGGTTTTATTGGGGATTGTCATGGTTTTTAGGTTTTTGACGTTTTTATGGATTTCAATAGGTTTTTAAATATTTTTATGGTTTTTTGGGTTTCTAGGGATTTTGAGGGTTTTAGTGTTCTTAGGGGTTTTTAGGGTTTAAAGGGGTTTTGGGTTTTTCAGGTTTTTTAGGGTTCTTAGGTTTTGGGGAATTTAAGTTTTTTTATTGTTTTTAAGGTTTTCTTAGGTGTTTTTACATTTTTTATGATTTTTTATATTTTTAGGGAGTTATTATGATTTTTATGATTTTTAGGTTTTTTATGGATTGTGAGGGGTTATAGGGGTTTTTCTGGTTTTTAGGTATTTTATGATTTTTTGGGTTTTTAGGGTTTTTCTATGTTTTTAGTATTTTTTAGGTTTTTTGATGTTTTTAACGTTTTAGGGGTTTAAAGAGTTTTTAAATTATTTAGTTGTTTTAGGGTTTTTATGGGGTTTTAGAGTTGTTAAATGTTTTATTAGTATTTTTTAGTTTTTTGGGGTTTTAGGGGGTTTTCGGGTTTTTAGTGTCTTTTATTGTTTTTATGTTTTTATGTTTTTTGTTTTTTAGGATTTTTAAGTGTTTTTTAGGGTTTTATGGTTTTCTAATGGTTTTTCAATGTTTTTAGGGTTTTTATGGATATTTTATCCTTTTTTATTTTTTAGTGTTTTGGGGACTATAGTGTTTTTAGTATTTTTAGTTTTTTTAGGTTTTTATGGATTTTTTTATATTTTAAAGGTTTTATTAGTATTTTTCGTGGTTTTAGGGGTTTTACATTTTTAGTGATTTTCGGGATTGTTTTGGATTTTTTTGGGTTTTTTTGGTTTTTTTGGATTTTGAGGGGTTTTGTGTTTTATGATTCTTTTATGTTTTTAGGGGTTTTTTTATTTTTATAGTGTTTTTATTTTTTGTACAGTTTTTTCATGATTTTATCGATTTAAATGGTTTTATTGTTTTATCGGGTTCTTAGTTATTTTAGGAATTTTTAATGTTTTTGACATTATTAATGTTTTTAATGGTTTTATGGTAATAGTGGTTTTTAGGGTTTTCAATGTCTTTTAGGGTTTTTTTTGGGTTTTCATCATATTTTTTTTCATTTTAGGGGTTTTAATTATATTTATTTTTTAAAGTTTTTCATTGTGTTTTTAGTTTTTAGGGTTTTTTATGTTTTTAGGGATATTTAGGGATTTTTTAGGATTTTTATGGTTTTTAGTGGTTTTAGTTATTTGAAGTTTTTTAGGGGTTTACATTTTTTATGTTTTTAGGTTTTTATTAAGGATTTTATGGGTTTTAGGGGTTTTTACATTTTTATGGATTTATATGGATTTTGTAGGATTTTTATGGGTTTTCAAGGTTTTAGGGGTTTTAGGGTTTTGTGATTTTATGGTTTTATTGGTTTTTTAGGTTGTTTGTGTTTCTAGGTTTTTAAAGTCTATTAGGGTTTTTGATGTTTTTAGGGGTTTAAATAGGTTTTATAAATTTTAGTGGGTTTTAGGTGTTTTTAGTGTTTTTATGGTTTTATGGGTTTTAAGTGTTTTAGGTTTTTAAGGTTTTCATAGGGGTTTTTAGGCTTTTTATGTTTTTAGGGATTTTAGGTATTTATTAGGATTTTAGTGGTATTTAGGGGTTTTAGGGATTTTTAGCATTTTTAGGGTTTTTATTGCTTCTGGGTTATTTTTGGTTTCTTCAGGTTTTTAGGTTTTTTTATAAGTCATTTGGGTGTTTAAAGGGGTTTTAGATCTTTTAACAATTCTAGGGGTTTAAAGGTGGTCATAGTTTTTTGTGGGGTTTTATTGTTTTTAAGGATTTTTAGGGGTTTTAGGTTTTTAGGGGTTTTAATGGATTAAAGGGATTTAAGGGTTTTAAAGGGTTTTTTGGGTTTTTAGGTTTTTTATGGGTTTTATGTGTTTTTATGTTTTTAAGGTTTTCATATGTTTTTTAGGTTTTTTAGGGTTTTTTATATTTTTAGTGATTTTTAGGGATATTTAGGATTCTTATGGGTTTTTAAGGTTTTTAGGTTTTTTAGGGATTTTATGGATTTTGAGGGTTTTTTAGGTTTTTTACAGTTTTTAATGGTTTTAGGGTTTTTATGGTTGTTTGGGTCTTTATGATGTATTATCAGCATTTTAGGGTTTTTATGTATTTTTATTGTTTTTTAATGTTTTAGGGGTTTAATGGGTTTTTTAGATTTTTAGTGTGTTTTAGGGTTTTATAATGTTTTTAGGGGTTTTATTGTTTTTAGGGGTTTTAGGGTTTTATGGTTTCTTTAGGGTCTTATAGGGTTCTTAGTGTTTTTTAGGTTTTAGGGTTTTTAGGTATTTTGAGGGTATATAAGGTGTTTTAGTGTTTTTATGGTTTTTTTTTTGTTTTGTTTTTGAGATTTTTATTTTTTTATGGTTCTTCAGAGTTTTTAACATTTTTCTGGCTTTAAAGGGGTTTTAGAATTTTAGTTGTTTGTTATGGTTTTTATGGGATTAAAGAGTTTTTATGGTTTTTTAGGGTTTTTATGGTTTTTACGGGTTTTATGGTTTTTAGGGTTTTTAGGGGTTTTATGGTTTTAAAGTATTCTAGGGCTTTTAGCATTTTTAGGTGGGGGGGGGGTTAAGTGTTTTTTAAATTTTTTCTTAGGGGTTTTTAGGTGTTATGTGTTTTTTTACATTTTTAGGGATTTTTTAGGATTTTTTTCATGTTTTAAGGTATTTCAAGGGGTTTTAGGGTTTTTTGGGTTTTTAGGGGTTTTCGGGTTTTTAGAGTTTTTAGGGTATTTAAAGTTTTAAGAGTTTTTTAACATTTATAGTGGTTTTATGTGTTTTTATTGTTTTTAGGGGTTTTTACGGTTTTATGGGTTTTTAGGGGTTTCTAATGTCTTAATGGGTTTATATGGATTTTAGGGTATTTTGGTTTTTATGGTTTTTAGTGTTTTTAGGTCTTTGAGGGGGTTTATGTGTTTTTAAGGTTTTATTGTTTTCTTATGTTTTTTGTTTTTTATGTTATTAGGGTTTCTTTGTATTTTTTATTATTTTATGGGGTTTTAGGGTTTTTAGGCATTTTTGGGGGTTTTGGGTTTTTATGGTTTTTATGGTTTCTTTGGGTTTTTAGTGGTTTTCTCAGTTTTCGAAGGTTTTTATGTTTTTTAATATTTTTAATGTATTTAAGGGTTTAATGGATTTTTAGAGATTTTTTTTGTTTTTTATTGGTTTTAGGGGTTTTAGGGGATTTTTGGGTTTTATGGTTTTTAACGTCTTTTATGGGTTTTTAGTGGTTTTAAGTATTATTAGGTTTTTTAGAGGTTTTGTGTGTTATAGGTTTTTAATGTTTTCTTAGGGTTTTAGGGTTCTTAGGTTTTAATGTATTTTAGGTGTTTTTAGGATTTTTATAGTTTTTAGGGTTTTAGGGATGGGGGGTTAGGGTTTTAATGGTTTTTAGGGTTTTTGTGTTTTAGTTTTTTAGGGGTTTAATTTTTTTTAGTTTTTTAATGTTTTCTTAGGGGTTTTATGGTTTTTATTCTTTTATGTATTTTATGTATTTTTATTTTTTGGGGGGTTTGGGGGTTTCTTGAGGTGTTTAATGTTTTTAATGTTTTTAGAGTTTTTTTATCATTTTTAGGGGTTTAATATGTTTTTATATTTTTTTTAGTGTTTTTAGGGTTTTTATGTGTATTTAGGGTTTTTATGTTTTTTTTGGTTTTTTGGGTTTTTTGGGTTTTATGGTCTTTAGGGTTTTATCATTAATTAGGATTTTAGGGATTTTATATTTCTTATGATTTTATGGTTTTCATATTGGATTACTATGTTTTTTTGGGGGTTTTACATTTTAGGGATTTTTAGGGATCTTTTTTTGATTTTAATGGGATTTTATGGATTTTAGGTATTTTGAGGGATTTTAGGGTTTTAGGTTTTTTTGGGTTTTGTTTCTTTTTGTTTTTAGTGTTTTTATGGTTTTTTAGATTTTTTTATTTTAGGGGTTTAAATAGTTTTTCATGGTTTATTAAGTTTATTATGTTTTTTGAGGGTTTTTAGATGTTTTACGGGTCTTCATGGTTTTTAGAGTTTTTAAGGGTTTTTTTTGTTTTTTAGGATTTGTAGTAGTTTTTAGGTTTTTAGGGTATTTTAGTGTTTTTAGGTTTTTAAGGTTTTCTTATGGTTTTTTATGGATTAATTTTTTTTTCACATTTTTAGGAATTTTTAGGAATTTTTTCGGAATTTATGTTTTTTGGGTTTTAGGGATTTTGACGGTTTTGGGGTTTTTACTGTTTTTATGGATTTTTTGGGTGTTTAGGATTTTTTTTTGAGTTTTGTAGGGATGTTTTAATTTTTTATTGTTTTTAACATTTTATGGGTTTAATTGGTTTTTATGGTTTTTAGTGGGTTTTTAGGGGTTTTAGGGGTTTTAATGTTTTTTTTGTTTTTATTGGTTTTTAGGTTTTTTGGGGATTTAAGTTTTTTTTTGTTTTTATGGTTTTCATAGGGTTTTTTGGGGGTTTTAGGGGATTTTACATTTTTACATATTTGTGGGTTTATTTTTTATTTTTATGGTTTTTAGGGATTTTGAGGGGTTTTGGGGGTTTTAACGTTTTTTAGAGTGTTTATGGTTTTTCTGTGTTTAAGGTTTTTTTGAATTTTTTAGTGTGTTCATTTTTTTAGATTTTTTTTTAAAAAAATAGGGGTTTAAATAGTTTTTATATTTTTTAGTGTTTTTTAAAAATTTTATGAATTTTTAGGTTTTTTCAATCTTTTTCACTACTGGAAAAACTACCTATACCCATGGTTCAAAACCGTGGGTATAGCCCCCAAAACCGTGGGTATAGCCTATACCCACGGTTTTGGGAACCGTGGGGCTGAGTGGCGTCGGTATAGGAGTATTAACCTATACCCACGGTTTAACAAAACCGTGGGTATATTTTATTTACACCGTGTCAAAGCCAATCCACCCTGTCAAACTCTTATATCCACGGTTTTTAAACCGTGGGTAAAAATTATAAAAATATGCAGCACCCAGGTCTCGAACCCGGCTCGTGCCATGACCTCCATAAATAGTTCGGTCAACCTCACAACTTCAGCTGCGCCATTTATATTAACATATATCTATATTTCTTAATATATATTAATATGTCACCGTATTAGGGAAAAAATGCATTTAGCGGGTTTCGAACCCGCGTCGGAGGCAGCAAAATTCCACTGCTAACCAACCCAGCTAATTTATTTATGTCGATATATATATATATATATTTATATTAATATAATAATATTAATCCCGGTTTTAGAAAAATAGCAGGTGCAGGGTTTCGATCCCGCATCAATGCCGAACACAAACGGACTCCTTACCAACTCATCTATGGAAATTTTGTTAATTTTATTTGCATAAACCTATATATATTAATGTTAACCGTTTTCCCGCCAAATATTTTCCATTGTCCCACGTTATTTTTTGTGCCGCCTTGTGGCGGGAAAGCTATACCCATGGTTTTCTAAAACCGTGGGAATAGGTCTTGAAAAAAAACACACAATACCCACGGTTTTGAAAAACCGTTGGTATAGGTCTTCAAACAAAAACACCTATACCCACAGTTTTGAAAAACTGTGGGTATTGGTCTTTAAATATAATCTATACACACGGTTATAGACAAAACCATGGGTATAGGTCCCCATATTATTCCTATACCCACGGTTTTCTAAAACCATGGGTATAGGCCCATTTTCCCGTAGTGTTTATGGGTTTTTATGTTTGTGAGGTATTTTAGGGTTTGTTTGGGATTTTTATGGATTTTATTGTTTTTAGTGTTTTAGGGGTTTTAAGTGTTATTAGTTTTTTAATGTATTCCTAGGATTTTTAAGGGGGTTTAGTTGTTTTTACTTTTTTAGTTATCATTAGGATTTTTATGTATTTTTATGGATTTTTTTGATTTCTATGGTTTTTTATGGTTTTTATGGGTCTTTAGGGGTTTTGGTTTTTTTTGTTTTTAGGGTTTTTATAGTTTTTAGATATTTTTAACATTTTATGGGTTTAAAGGGTTTTAAATTTATTTAGTGGTTTTCTATAGTGATTATGGGGTTTTCATATTTTTATGGTTTTTAGGGTTTTTTATTCCTTTTAGTGATTTTTAGTGTTTTTATAATCTTTTAGGGTTTTTTTGCGTTTTTATCCCTTTTTAGGTTTTTAGTGGTTTTAAGTGATTTTATGTTTTTAAGGATTTCTCTGGGGTTTTCAAGTTTTTTTGGGTTTTTTATGTTTTTACAGATTTTTAAGGATTTTTTAAGGATTTTATGGGTTTTTAGGGGTTTTCAGTGTTTTGGGGTTTTTCATGTTTTTACGGATATTGAAGGGTTTTTTAGGATTTTATGGGATTTTAGGTGGTTTTAGGGGTTTTAGGGATTTTAGGGGTTTTTCGGTTTTTTATCATTTTTTTTGTTTTTAAGGGTTTTCGTTTTTTTTGGTTTGGGTTTTTAGGAGTTTTAGTGTTTTTTAAATTTTTAGTGATTTTTGGGCCTTTTTGGATTTTAATCATTTTTATAGTTTTTGGGGATTTTAGGGATTTATGGTTTTGGGGGATTTTTTTTTTCTTTTTATTGAGTGTTTTAGAGTTTTTATGTTTTTTAGATATTTTTAGCACATTTTAGGGTATAAAGGATTTTTAGATATGTTAGTGGTTTTAGTGTTTATATGGGGTTTTATGGGTTTTATGGGTTTTAACAATTTTTAATTTTTTGGGGATTTAATATAGTTTTAGTTTCTTAACGTTTTATTAGGGGTTTCTGGGTTCTTAGGGGTTTTTTTTTTTCATTTTTAGGGTTTTATTGGTTTTTAGGGTTTTTAGGGTTTTTAGGGATTTTGAAGGGTTTTAGGGTTTTTATGGTTTTAGAGTTATAACTATTTTTTGGGTTTTTTTAGTTTTTAGGGTCTTTAATGTTTTATTAATATTTTTAAAAAAATTAGGGGTTTAAAAGTTTTTTTAGAGTTATTAGTGGTTTTTAGGGTCTTTATGGGTTTTGGGGAGTTTTTATGATTTTTGGATGTTTTTATGGGTTTTATAGGTGTTTTAGGGTCTTTTGGGTTTTTAAGGGTTTTAGGGGTTTTAAGTGTTTTTAGGTTTTTCCAGTTTTTTTTGGGATTTTCATGGTTTTAGGGTTTTTAAATTTTTAGGGATTTTTAGGTATTTTTTAAGATTTTTATGGTTTTTAATGTTTTATTGATTTTGACGGTTCTAGGATTTTTTAGGGTTTAGGGTTTTTTAAGATTTTTGGCATTTTTATTTCAGGGGTTTTTAGTGTTTTTTTGGTTTAAGGTTTCCTAACGTTTATTAAGGGTGTTTTTTGTTTTTGAAATTTTTATGTATTTTTAGGGATTTTTTAGGATTTTTAGGGTTTTAGGGTTGTTTTGTATTTGGAGTTTTTTAAGAGTTTTTAGGGTGTTTTTTGGTTTTTTGGTTTCTAGGGAGGTTTTTTGAGTCTTTTAGGGGTTTTAAGTTTTTTTGAGTTTTTTTAACTTTTTTATGGGTTTAAAGGGTTTTTACAATTTTTAGTGGTTTTTGTAGTTTTTATGTTTTTATGTTTTTTAAGGTTTTTAGGTGTCTTTAGGGTCTTTAGGGTCTTTTAGGGGTTTTAGTAGTTTTAGGTTTTTATGGGTTTAAGAGTTTTTTAGGTTTTTAAGTTTTTCTTATGGTTTTTCTAGGTTTTAGGTTTTGTAAAATTTTAGATATTTTTATAACTTTTTAGGATTGTTGTGTATTTTATGGTTTAATGAGATTTTGGGGTTTCTTTGGGTTTTTTTTTGCGTTTTTAGGGTCTTTAGTTTTTTTTTTCATTTTTAGGTTTTTAGGATTTTAAAGTGTTTTTAGTTCTTAAGGTTTTTTTTGTTTTTGTAGGATTTTTAGCATTTTTATGTTTTTAGGGATTTTTAGAGTTCTTTTAGGAATTTTATCCTTTTTAGGGGTTTTAGGGATTTTTAGTTGTCTTTAGGTTTTTTTGACTTTTAGTTTTTTATGTTTTTTTAGGTTTTAGGGTTTTTTGTGTGTTTTTAGTGTTTTATGGTTTTTAGATTTATTTAATGTTTTGGGGTTCAATTGTTTTTTTAGTGTTTTTATGGGGTATTAGGGTTTTTTATGTTTTTAGGGGTTTTATGGTTTTAGTGTTTTTTAGGGTTTCATGGGTTTTTAGGTTTTTATGGGTTTTATGTGTTTTGAGGTTTTAAAGGATTTCATAATGTTTTTTGGGGTTTTTTACGTTCTTAGTGTTTTTAGGGTTTTTTTATAATTTTAATTGCTTTTGGGGGTTTTTATGAATTTTGAGGGTATTTAGGGTTTTTAGGGTTTTTATGTTGGTTCGGGTTTTTAGTGTATTTTTTTAGATTCATACTGTATTTAAGGTTATTTAGAGTTTTTAATGTTTGATGTGTTTAAATGGATTTTTTGGATTTTTTAATGGTTATTTAGGTTTTTATGGGTTTTTAAAAGATTTTAGTAGTTTTTTATAGTTTTTAGTTGTTTTTATGGTGTTTTTTTTTGTTTTTAGATTTTTTAATTTTTAGGGGTTTTAAGTGTTTTTAGGGTTTTATGGTTTTTAGTGGTTCTCATGGTTTTTATGGTTTTTTAGGTTTTCGGTATTTCTAGTGTTTTTATGGATATTTATGGTTTTTTCATGTTTTAAGGGTTTTTAGGGGTTTTAGGGTTTTTGTGGGGTTTTTTAGGTTTTAGGTTTTTTGAAGTTTTTAGTATTTTTTAGTGTATTAATGTATTTTATATTTTTTTAACACCATTAGGGATTTAATCGGTTTTTTAGTTTCTTATGGTTTTTAGGGTTTTTCTTATTTTTAGTGTTTTTTTCGGATTTTATGGGTTTTTGTGTCATTTATGTTTTTGAGGGTTTTAACTGTTTTTTGTTTTTTTAGGATTTCTCATGATTTTTTTAGGTTTTCTATGCCTTTATAAATTTTTTGTAATTTTTATGGTTTTTATGATTTTTAGGGTTTTTAGGGATTTTGAGGGTTTTTTTATATTTTTATAGTTTATTTTGGATTTTAAGGTTCTTTTGAGTTTTTTTAGAATTTAAGGTTTCTTATTATTTTTACCATTTCTAGTGTTCTAATGTAGTTTTAGATTTTTTAGCGTTTTTTTACATTTTTATGGGGTTTTAGGTATTTTTAATGTTTTTAGGGTTTTTATGGTTTTTAGGGGTTTTAGATTTTTTAGGTTCTTTTGGGGTTTTAGGGTTTTTAGCATTTTTTAGGTTTTTAGAGGTTTTAAGTGTTTTTGTTTTTTATGAGATTTAGTTTCATAAGGTTTTTTATGGTTTTCAAGGGTTTTAAGGGTTTTATGATTTTAGAGATTTCTAGGGTTTTTTAGATTTTTATGGGTTTTTAGGGTTTTTAGGAATTTTGAGTGGTTTTAGGGTTTCTAGGTGTTTTATGTTTTTTTTAATTTTTTCTTAGGTTTTTCTTGGGTTTTACTATATTTGGGTTTTTATAATTTTTAGGGTTTTAGGGTTTGTTGAGTTTTTATGGTTTTAAGGTTTTTTATAGTTTTTTTAACATTTTTAGTGATATAAAGAGTTTTTTGAGTTTTTAGTGGTTATTTAGTGCTTTTATGGGTTTTAAGGGTTTTTATGTTTTTAGTTGTTTTTATGTTTTATCAGGTTTTTAGAGTTTTTTAAGGTTTTTACCATTTTTTAGGATTCTTTGGGTTTTAAAGTGTTTTTAGGTTTTTAAGTTTTTCTTAAGGGTTTCAGGGTTTTATGTTTTTTACCTTTTTAGGCATTTTAATGGATTTTTAGGATTTTTATCTAATTTTGGGATTAAAGGAATTTTGAGGGGTTTTATGGTTTTCTTGGGTTGTTTTGGGTTTTCATTGGTTTGTTAGTGTTTTAGGGTTTTCTTATTTTTTGGGGGTTTTAAGGTTTTTATAGTATTTAACGTTTCTTGGGGATTAAAGTGGTTTTCTTGGTTTTTATGGTTTTAATATTTTTTAGGGGTTTTAAATATTTTTAGGGGTTTTATGGTTAGTAGGGGGTTTAGGGTTTTTTTGGGTTTTTTAGGTTTTCTAGAGTTTTTAAGCATTTTATGGGTTTTAAGTCATTTTAGTTTTTTAAGGTTTTCATAAAGGATTTCTAGGTGTTTTGGGTTTTTAGGGATTTTTATGGGTTTTTAGGGTTTTAGGGATTTTGTGGGGTTTTAGGGTTTGTTAAGGTTTTTAGAGGTTTAATGAATTTTTTAATTTTTTAATAATTTTTTCAGTGTTTTAGGATTTTTATGGGGTTTTAGGGTTTTTAGCATTTTGGGGGTATGGAGGGTTTTTAATGTTTTTAGTGGGTTTTATGGTTTTTATGGGGTTCTGGGATTTTTTATGGTTCTTAGGGGTTTTATGGTTTTTATGGGTTTTAGGGTTGTTTAGGATTTTTAGGGTCTTTAGAGTTTTTAGGTTTTTTAGGGGATTTAAAGGTTTTTAAGTATTTTTGGTTTTCTGTTGGTTTTTTATGTTTTTTGGGGTTTTTACATTTTTAGATTTTTTAGGGCCTTCTAGGATTTTCATTGTTTTTAGGATTTTTTGAGAATCTGATTTTTTTAGGGTTTTTTGGGGCTTATGGGTTTTTGGGTTTTTTTGGGTTTTGGGGTTTTGGGGTTTTTTTGATTTTTTTTGCGATTTTAATTTTTGTTAGAGTTTTTTAATATTTTTAGGGGTATAAAGGGTTTTTAGAGTTTTTAGTGGTTTTTAGGATTATTATGTTGTTTTAGAGGGTTTTAAGGATTAAAGAGTTTTATTATTTTTAGGGGGTTTATGTTTTTAATAGTTTTTTAGGGGTTTTATCATTTTATATATTTTTTAGGGTTTATAATCCTTTTTAGGTTTTTAATATTTTATTTGTATTTTAAAGTATTTTTTCGGTAATTTTAAATTTTTAGGGACTTTTGGAGTTGTTAAATGATTTTCATGGTTTTTAGGGTTTTTAGGGATTTTATGGTTTTTAGGATTTCATAGGGTTTATTGAGTTTTTATGGTTCTTAAGGTTTTTAGTTTTTTTAACGTTTGTAGGTCTTTAAAATATTTTGAGAGTTTTTAGTGGTTTTGTATTTTTTTGGGATTTTAGGCTTTGTATGGTTTTAAGGGTTTTATAGATTTTGATGGGTTTTGGGATTTTATGGTTTTTTAATGTTCTTAGCATTTTAAATTTTTTAGGGGTTTTAATTGGTTTTAGGTTTTTATGTTTTTTCTTAGGGTTTTTCATGGTTTTAGGGTCATTTACATTTTTAGGGGTTTTAGGATTTAAATGGTTTTTTAGGGTTTTTAGAGATTTTGAGTGTTTTAGGGTTTTTATGATTTTTATAGTTTTTATGGATTTTCATGGGTGTCTAGGGGTTTTTCCGAGTTTTTAGGGTTTTTAATGTTTTTAGAGTTTTTTAATGTTTTAGGGGTTTACATGGTTTTTATATATTTTAGTGGTTTTTAGCGGTTTTATTAGTTTTTAGGGTTTTTTATGGTTTTAGGGTTTTATGGATTATTAGTTTCTATAATTATTTATGGTTTTAACATTTTTCAGTTTTTTAAGTGTTTTATGTGTTTTAAGTTGTTTTAGGTCATTAAGGTTTTCTTTGAGGTTTTAAGGGTTTTAGGGTTTTTTACATTTTTAGGGATGTTTAGGGGTTTTCATAGATTTTTACGGGGTTTTAGGTTTTTATGGATTTTGAGGGGTTTTAATGTTTTTAATGTTTTTGTTGTTTTTATCATTTATTAGGGTTTTATTGTTTTTTTTTTGTTTTTTAGGTTTTTTATTTTTTACGGTTTTTTACATTGTTTGGGATTTTTACTGTTTTTTAGGATTTTATGGTGTTTTATGTTTTTTAGGGATTCAGTGGATTTTTGGGTTTTATCATTTTTTAGGTTTGTAGAAGTCTAACTTGTTTTTAGGTTTTTAAGGTATTGTTAGGGTTTTTCTAGTTTTTTTTTGGTTTTTTTTTATTTTAAGAATTTGTAGGTCTTTTTTAGTACTTTTACGGTTTTTGGGTTTTTAGGGAATCTGAGGATTTTTAGGCTTTTATGGTTTTTTAGGTTTTAAGGATTTTTTTAGTTTCTTATGGTGTTTAAGGGTTTTAATATTTTTTTAATTTTTTTGTGGTTTAAAGGGTTTTTATTTTTCTAGGGTTATTATGGGGTTTTATTTTTTTATGGTTTTTAGGGGTATTCGTGTTTTTTGTGGGAGTTGGAGTTTTTATGAGTTTTTCCATATTTTTGTATATTTTTGTTTTTAGGGTTTTTAAGTGTTTTAGGTTTTTAAGGTTTTCTAAGGTGGTTTCAGGGTTTTAAGTGTTTTTTTATGTTTTTTAGTTTTTTAGGGGGTTTCTAGGATTTATGGTTTTTAGGGTTTAAAGGGATTTTGTGGATTTTTTATGTTTTTTACAGTTTATTGAGGTTTTTAGCATTTTCAGGGGTTTTAGGGGTTTAAAGTGTTGTTAGGTTTTTATTGTTTTCTTAGGTTTTTTAGGTTTTTAGGTATTTTGGGGGGTTTTTTGGGGTTTTTTGGTTTTTTGTGTTTTAAGGTTTTTTTTGAGTTTTTAGGGGTTTTAAGGATCTTTGGTGTATTTCAACATTTTTCAAGGTTTATAGGGGTTTTATTATTTACTTTTTGTGGGTTTTAGGGGTTTTTTGTTTTTTTAGGATTTTTTATGTTTTTAGGGGTTTTATGGTTTTAGGAGTTTTTATGGTCTTTTATGGGTTTTAGGGTTTTTATCATTTTTTAGGTTTTTAGGGGTTTAAAATGTTTTTAGGTTTTAAATGGGTTCTTGTGAGGTTTTAAGTATTTTAGGGGTTTTTTAAATTTTAAGGTATATTTTGTTATTTTTATGGATATCTGTGATTTTTTAGTGTTTTCAGGGATTTTGAGGGTCATTAGGGGTTATTAGGTTTTTATGGTTTTTATGGTATTTTATGTTTTTTAGGGTTTTGTTAGTTTTTAGGTTTTTAATGATTTCTTTTCGGTTTTCGGGGTTTTATGTGTTTTTTTATGTTCTTATGGATTTTAGGTTTTTTAGTATTTTTATGGTTTTTAGGGTTTTAAGGTTTTATGTTTTTTGGGGGGTTTGGGGATTTTTTCTGTTTTTAGGGGTTTAAAGGTTTTTTAATGTTTTATAATGTTTATAGAGTTTAAAGGGTTTTCAGAGTTTTTAGCAGTTTTAAGGTTTTTATGGGTTTTAAGGTTTTTATGTTTTTTATGGTTTTTATTGGTTTTTATGGTTTTTAGGAGTTTGAGGGTCTTCAGGGTATTTTAGGGTTTTTTAGGGTTTTTATCATTTTAGGGGTTTTAATTTTTTTGGGGGGTTTTAATGATTTCATAGGGTTTTTAAGGGTTTTTGTGTTTTCTACATTGTTTGGGATATTTAGGGATTTTTTAGCATTTTTATGGGTTTTTAGGGTTTTTAGGGACTTTGAATGTATTTACGGTTTTTAGGGGTTTTAGGGTTTTATAGTTGTTTAATATTTTTTTTAGTTTTTAATGGGTTTATGTGTTTTTAGGTTTTTATGATTTTATTAGGTGTTTTAGGGTTGTTAAAAATCCATTTTTTCTCATGGGGATGAAAATATTTAATAAGAAATACCTCAGGAAAAAAAGATATGAAGTGCCCAAATAAGGATTAAGGGAACTCGCCCAAATCAACCTTCGTTCCCCAGGCCTACGTTCCTAGAGGCTCGCATAGCCTCTAACTATGTGGTCTAGAAGTGGAAACCACCCCTACACTAGGAACATGTGTGGGACACCTATGCAGGATACCTACGCGAGAAACTTCCTTCACACATGGTCCCATGTTTGGCTATAAATAGGACCCCATGGCTCATCATTTGAAGAACTAGAAAACTTGAAGAAAACTCAAAGCTCTGATTGTAAAACCCCTTCACCTAGGAGTTCAAAAAACATTCATGTAGCTCTCCAAAACCTGATAGAAGAGGGAACTAATGGGGATATATGGATCAAAGTCCCTCTAGGGTCTGAAAAATAGGACAACATCACAATAGGACCCTCACCCTAGTTGACACGTACTAGCATGTTGGTCTCTTCCCAAACCTAAGACCTACATGAGGCCCTTCCAAGGACACCTATAGAAACACTTGGTGTTTATATAAAGGCATCTCCCAAGTGTTTTTCCTAGTTTTTCCATCACCCTAGGCATCTCCATATAAGACATGCCAACCCTGCGCGAAGCACTTCCAATTCCTCCCAGGTCTACCCTGCATGAAGCACCATCTACATGCCTAGTCCTAACCTGTGTGAGACACATTCTAATACCTCCTTCCAGGAACTAATGGGATGAATCATCTTACTATGGATCCCTCATATGAGGGAGACCAAATTGAAACCTCCACTGAGTCCTTCGGACTTTCAAAACCATGGAGTGTGACATGATATTATGTCTCACATTCTATTATACATTCCTTAAGTCAGAGGGGTCTTGCACTTGTCCCACTTGACAGGTATGTTCCTGAGGTGTGTGAATTTATGAATCCCTTAGGTCGTGAGGACACCAATCCTGGGGGGGAAGTTCCAAGGACCTCCCTATTATAGATTTGGGGGAAATAATGTTCTCCGTTTCTCATATCTAAGTCTAATGACCTACTGTGTTGGAAGGTGAGGGGGTTAGGGATAATGATTTCATTTCCCTTTAATGTGGATTAGTGTCTAATCCTCTTTTATTCCTATAAAACTATGAGCACGACATTCCTCCTGGAGTAATACCCTGACCTTTCTTATGGGTTTTATCTAGATGAGTAATCAGATGTTACTATCCTAGTAATAAAAATGGTAATAAAGATGGGAACATGAATGCCCTTTCTTCTTCACTTGAGGCCCCAAACTCTTCTTCTAGTGGAAGAGGGATCATTTTGTTTTCCAAATATTCTTATTTCTCTTATTTCTCATAACCAATCATGACTCACGTGGGATTACAGGTTATCAATGATCATGAAATCTACATGGTCTGATGCATGTATCGATAGAGAATGCTTTTCAGATCTTCCTCTCACATTCCATTAGAGAGAATCCATATGCATTGGTCCACATATCCATGTATCTATATTTTTTTCCACCTATTTTCTATAATACCCAACCATACTCATCACATCTAAGGGAATCCTCCTAGGTGTTATCCCCAAACAAACAACTAAATCACCATGATTCAAACATTTCCTCAATGTTCCAGACACATAGTCCTCCTCCTAGGTGTATGACCCAAAACTATGTCATATCATTTCAAAAGGACGCATTACCTTGCAAGAAAAACATTTAGAGAGCTTCCATGTGTTTGGTGTTTGAATTTGTCGAACTACATGGTCTATGATTCTCGTCCAGGTGGGATACGTAGAAATCCTCTCTAAGGTCCAATCCCAAAACCCAAAATTCACCCTAATATTCCCTAGGACACAATCCCAGTAGATTATTCACCAACACAAGAGGCCACAATCCCTACAATTTCCTTATTCTATTTCATCATAATTCCTACACCAATCCTTGGCTAGGAATGATTCACCTGCATGTCCTTATATCATGATGTTAAACTACATGGTTTGGTGATCATCACATGACCTTAAAAGGTTTTATGTTTCCCGTTAAGTGGCACTGAAATATGTGGGTTATGATTCCTTTCACAATGATACATAGAAATATCATATCATGAGTCTGACATTAATATCATGAAAAATATTTGTCTCCATGGATGACGATAAATTCCATAGTACCCCACTATGTGGTTCAAATGAGCATAATAATAATAAACATCTAGAGAATCTAAAGACCACATAAAAAAGGGTAACATTGATGGAGAACCTCTGATACATAAATATATCCCCATATATAGAGAACCTCACATACATATAGATTATTCTAGAATCAATACATGCTAAGAATTTATTTTTAATATAGGACTACCTGAGTTATACATGGGATTTAATAAAATACTCATGAATATGTATTAAATCAATAAGAGAGTAATAGAGTAGGAAAAAATTTCCCCAAAATGGTGTGATGAGGCTAAACTCTCATCCTATTGACCAATGGGATTATCTAACCATTTTTGGTCCATTTAATAACATTTTCCTACATCTGGAAAGTAGGTTCGTGAAACATCTTGAATAAAGAAATCTTTGACTGTTTCTAATTCCACAAAAAAATCCCATTGGAAACTATTCAAAGATAGTGAACCTGACATAAATGATTCTACCAAGCTCAAACCCACAAAATCAGGCCGAAGAGAACAAACATTTCCATAGGGAAATAAAAAATTTGAACTCAATGTGCATCCTTAACCAGGATGACTATGTCACCCACATGTCAGGCCCCTTCATGCTCTTAAAAATTGGAGTGGGCTAAACATAGATCCAAAAAAATAAATTTTTCATGAATTCATTTATTGATATGATGCTTTGATTGGGTTTCCTTTTTTGTGTCTATCACCTATATTTCAATAATTTTCTCTCATAACTCCCTTCAATCCAATGGAATATCACTATTTCAAGAATATATTTACCTTAACTACCATTTAATCTGGATCCTCAACTAAATAGAGGACACCATCGCCAACCTATCATATTTAATGATGGTTCCCAAATGAAATGGTTCAGGAGTACCACCAAAATTTATCATATTGACCCTATAGGTATCTTGAAAGGACCTCCAAATCATGAAGCCCCACCAGTCATCCACCCAATAGAAGCTAGTGGTCCAAAAGCAGATAACACCAATTTTTGCCTCCATCCATTTTGGGAGCTTATCCCCAGAACACAATAATAATATTATACCTTATCTTAGGGAGGAAGATTAAGAGGGAAAAAATGACCTCACCCAGAAGACACATAGGTCCTTACAAATAGATCATGCCAGTAGTCATCGTTGCCAGCAATGCACTACAGTAAACCCTCAACATGATGAGGGTGTCATCCTCAAAATCCTTGACTAGGTCTCCCAAACATGGTCTTGCAAGACAGCCCACCAATGATAGTGACAATTGAATAGGGAAAGGTGATACACCACTTTCCCTTCTAAAAAATCACATTAACAAATTTTGGTAGCAAATATTAAGCATAAAAAAACACCATCCCAAACCAACCAAGCTTGTTAGGAGACTCGTCTGGCAGCATCCAAGAAATCCTACCGTCAAAATATGGAGGAAAATTATGAGTAGGAAAAACAAAATACCACACCTAGAAATCCTACTAGTCGAATTTGTAAGCACACCATGAGTAGGCACACAAATCCATATGCATCCATCAAGCCTTCCAGCAGTCTCGTCGTGTAGCTGTCATAGAAACAAACTGAAAAACCCCAGCAAAAAATATGGGGAAGAATAACATCTATTCCCCCACACCTAAGTATTTTCAGTATATACCAATAGGAAATGGAGGATAGGATCAGGAACAAACCCCTTATCCCACCACAAAAAGAGTATATATTCCCGTTCCAGCCACTAAATTTACCAATAACATCCTAAAAATGGTGAAGGGGAGGACTCAATTTCCTTCCCACATAATAAACACCTATCAGGACATACTAATGGTTTTATTATTGGTAAATGGGTAGATCCAAAACTCCATATCCATAACTAGGGTGATTCATCATCATGTCACTCCAGATTAGACAAATACATTTTCCCCCATCTAGGAGGGTTGTGGAACAATCTTCCCTATGATATATAGACAGCCTGATTATTACCACAATCCCATTATAAATACTGGTCATCATTCTAACCTGGTGACCACTCCATGGTAGAAAAATTCCCCTACTAAAATTATAGAGACCTATTGGATAATTTTGGTAGAAATATCAGAGCTAATAAAATAAGATTCCTCATGTGAAAACTGTTTTCCCTAGTAAGTGGCCCCAGTCACCCATAATAAGGCATCCAAAAATAAGCCTCACCAAAGGTGATTAAAAAATTAAGAGTCATACAGCAATCCCATTCTACTTAAGGATGGTGTTCTTGAATTCATAAAACATTTATCTCTGGTAGCTTAAGATCCCTGTTTTTTGTTACCAAATTTTGAAAATAGTATCAAAAATTCTAGAGGTCCTCCCTAGATATCATACTATGAAGTCTTGTTTCATGAATTGATCGATATTGAGAGACCATTTCCTGATGAGCACCACAGTAGCCCTCCATGTGTCTAGATGATCAAATAGTAAGAAAGTACTCCCCTTGTTGTCATTTTCCTTGAAGGCACTCCCTAGTGTACATGATATAGGAACTCTCCTTATACTCATACATCAATTCATAATGTTATTCATCATCATTATGGAATTCACTATGAAGGTCCTCCTCGCCGTAGTATTTCACTTAACCAAGAAGGTCCTCCCTTGCTAATTTAATGATGAGAAACCCCTACAAACATGAAGCACTTGAAAAAATTATTCCAATCATAACTAATGCCTTTTCATGGAAGTTTGGAATACTTTATCATCCAAAAGACAACCCAAGACAAGGTTCATTCTCCAAACCACCTTTGGATCACTTTCCTTCTAGTGTGACAGAAGAAACAGTCCCTACCAATCCTGAAGTTTACAATAATGTTGTGGGGAAATTTCCACTTTGGTCAGACCAGGTTGGGGAGCCTCCAGAAAAAGATGAAGAATACGTATTGAACAAGAGGAGATAATTGGTCCAGGACAATATAACAGTTATGTTCTAGCCATTGGCCACTCCCTAATACATCATTCCATAGGTGTTTCTAGAAAATTGTGTGCATGAAATCCCCCTAATTATTTGGAATACTATTCTTCAGGTAATAACAAAATTATTTCCTTATGACAAGTATCAGTGAAACATAAAGATAATATATTGGATGCATCGTCAAATTGACTTGGATCCCCTCTTAGCTTCACAACACCCAAAATTAGGAAAATATAAAGGAGACCTTCAATGAGCATGTCTTGATGAATCAAAATAGTTACATTATCTGATTGAAAATTCCCCATCTAGTGTTCACATTAAAGGTTGGGGAGAGCATGTAATTTTTCACTTAACTTCAGTCGACAATCTGTAAATCCCACCAAATGTGAAATTGTGCAATTTCATAGCTTCAGGTTGGCTTAAAAAATGGAATCGATCCATGATAGTCAGTACACTAAAAAAATCCATCCAAGACCGAATATTTCAAATATCGATCTCATATAGGGTGAGACATCAAAATAATATTGCATCAAATGTCTGAAAATATCAGTCAAGCCTCCCACTTGACATAAGTCAACTGTCAGGTAGAAAAAATTTCACAAATGTCGCAAATGTATTTCATAGTATGTATCTCAGATGTTGGTCACACCTTTCATCCAACCCATGTTCAGACACATATCCATAAAATTAATAAATCATTTTTGGTAGCAGTATCCATGATGGTTATGGAGTTACCCCATCCCACAAGGTTGGGGGATTTTTTACCACAACTATCAAGGTCAACAAAACATGTTTGAATGGTTGTGAAGACAAAATAAGAACAACCCCAACCCATAAGTCTAGGGGATTTTTTTACCTCAAAAACCTACTTATCATAAGAAGTAAGTCTTCTCTTGATTAGGGGTAACACTTCCAAATAGATCTTCCCATCCTGTCCTATCCCATAACACAGTGTCCTTGAAAGGTGCAAGGCAAATTTTTTTGGATATTTCCTTCGGATCACCATTCATCAGAAAATCCAAAGAGGACCTTCAAAAAAAGGATGAGTCCTCTAAATAAAATAAATCTCTCAAATAAGCTACTGAAATTACAGTAATGTGTTATGAATTGGTGAATATTTTTAAAACCACCCATGTAGATGCTACAGAATATGAGTCCAATACAGAATACCAGGAGGAATAAGTTTCTATTAATAATACGGTCCACACCAAAATGATTGAATGATTTGTGTATACCATGAACCAGAGGATCTCTATGAATTCTTGAAATCCTTTGAATTTTCTAGTGCCTCCCCATTGATGAGCATAATTTAAGGAAAAGGGTAAAGGAAAGAAAGTACCTAACCCACCTACTAAAGAGGTTGAACTACAGAATCTGGAGGAATGTTTTTCTCAGTATGAGAAAGAAATAATGGAATTCATAATACTAAATGATGAACTACTCTAAGGAAATATCCCTATAATATATGTTCTACAAGTAGAACCTCATATCATGCTCCCAACCAGTATACCTCAACAAATAGTCATCATCCCTACAATTGAAATGGAGTTAAAACAAACACTCAAATTGGGGTCCAGAGAAACAATATATTTAGATCCTATGGTAGAATATAAGGAGTTCCCTCTATTGGTTACACAACTAGAAGGGTTCCAGGAACATCCTCACAAACCTTCCCTTGTAGGTTACCCATGAAAGATACCAACAGATCCCTCATAGTTGGCCCTACCAATTGTTTTCCTTGTTAAATATCTTCCTTATACTAACATTCCAAAAGGTCTCATTGATACCATTGAGTCACTAATGGCTTTATTGGAAGCTATGGAAGAGTATCATGCACTGGTACAACAAGAAAATAATCCTTACCCCGAATGGGTTGATCTGACCCCTCCCCTGCCAAACCTTAGGAACCCTTTATCTATAATTTTCAATGTATTGGGGGACCTGGAGAATAATTTGACACATATATTATCCCTATATGATCCTGTGATGGGGAAACCTACATAAAGATAAATAGTGAATCTCATGTTCCTTGGGAAAACACTACAGGTACCATCCTTTGTGAGGCACACCAATTAGACAGCTCGTTCAATTGTAGGATGGGAAGATATTTCTCTGAATATTCCCTTATAATTCAGCACAATGATGTAGAATACAATGGTCCTCAACCTATACAATTCAAAATAGTAGGATAATGAGGGGGTCTCAAATTTCAATTCTCTGTGTAAGGGGTTAACATACTCCCTAATACCATAGATTCGTCAAGAATATTTTTTGTCCATCTATATATAGAATCGTTTTGATGAGTTATGTGCACCGCTCATCCCTATTAAATATAGAAGAGGGTTTCAGGAACATGCCTCAATTTCATAATTATAGGAAGACTCTATCTCATGAACCAAGTCTAAGCCCTGAGTAGTTCCATTAACTTAGGAGAAGAGAATAGGTAAAGAAGAAGATGTTTCTGTCACACTTATGTCAGACCCTACACCCACTCCAGCTCTAAATCCCATGTCATATCATGTGGCGCCTCCTCCTAAGTGTCAAAAACAATTCTACCAACATCGGTTTGAGTAAATGGAGAAAAGGTAAAAACAAATTATGAGATAAAGAGCAACGATTATTCTTTCTAAGATGACCAAGTCCCTTGCTACTTCATCTCAACTCTGGATAACATCATGATCATGTTTCTGATGCCGAAGTAGCCTTACTAGGATGGTCTCTATAATCTCCTAAACTATTTCCCATTCCATTAGACATTTGTGAACTCCATATTGGAATTCATTTTTTTTTCAAATACATCCTACAAAAAATGGTGTACTCTAGGAAAGTGAAGATTTGCAAACCACCAGCACATGTAGAGTGTGTTTCTACCCCAAATCCAGAGGTGTAGAGTTAATAGAAGGAAGATAACAAAAAAGTCATACCGAATTTGAATTATTTTATTATTATAAATATAAATAACCAGAATAATGTTATTCTTTTAGAATACATTAAGCAACTAACTTTTCCCCCAACTACTTCAACTATGGCATAACCAACCCCATCGACACAACAAACCTATAATGGTCAGTCTTCTAAAAACTGACATGGATGGAATGGCCTAAAACAAACATAAGAAGATGTACCAATGGTAAGGCTGCGGTTGTATTTGACTCTCTTATACATCATGTCTATAGTCCCAAGAGAATAGGTTCCACCCTCCCAAACAGTACCCTTTGAGTTGGCCCACCAGACCGAATTCTCGTCAGATAGGGAGTTAATCACCAGTTCCATTAACTTCATTCACTTAATGGATATTTTCTCTAACGATGAATATGGAAATTAACCTAAATTACCTACATATGATTCGGGAATTAGGGAAAGTGTTTTACAAAGGTGATTAAACATGAGAGGATGCAGTCATAATAGAATTCATCACTCTGGCCACGTCCCTGCTCAGACTGTCTATGTTGTCGAATCTCAAGGGAGATACCTCTAGAGGGAACAACAGGAGTAGGAAATTTCTCCCACCAATGATGTGATTCATTTTAAACTGATTATCCTAGAATATCAACTAGAGGGGGATGAAACTTCCTAATCAACCTTGGTGATCAGGTAGACCAACTCATCCTAACCCCCAAAGTAAATGAACGTATTAAACTATTTTTAAGGGTTGATCTACTCACATCAAGTACTTCATCAAATAATGTGCCTAAAAAATAGTATCCTCAAGATAGAAAGTGAATAACTCTAGATCATAAGTATTATATTCTAAAGAAAATGGAACTGGTGCTGATCAATCTATCAATTATGGATACTTTCAGTTTATTGAAAGAAATCTACAATGCACTCATAGAGGTTTTTTTATCCCTATTGAGTTTGAAGATAAGGTTTACACTATTGAAGTTTATCAAAAAGATATTTATCTCGTATAATTCCATATAATCATTTCTTTCATAGAGAAATAATTAAATGTCATTATAAAGGGACACATAAGACCCTGGTATGCTTATGGCAGGTTAAACGATATTGATATCTGATGGGATTAAATAGAAATGGATCTTGTGTCAAACTCATTCCAATCCGAACACTTTATTGGATGGGTTACATAGAGGCTTAATTTTCCCTATATGCTCTAATTCTACAGGGTTATGATAAGAGTGATCAAAATCTTCCTAAAAGAATTAGGATCAGGACATAGTTTTAGAACCTCATATCTGACATTGAATTTATAGTTTTTTGCCAAGATACAACCTTCAACGTTTTTTTTGAACACCCTAGTTACATCAGAACACAAAAATCCCATTGTCATACCATGAATGACTCAATAACTACATTAATAGTCAAATTGTGACGTTGTATGGTGATAAATACCCATTTTAATCATCCAAATCAGAATACATCAATACAATATTCTACCGGAGTGAAGGGAAGCATCCCATGACTTACAAAGTTTCTTGAATAAATGACACTTATGATCTAGAAATGTCCAGACTCAATCCCTTTCAGAAAATTAGTGAATATTAGGTGCTACCAATCAATTAGATTGATGGAATGAGACCAAATTTGGGAACATGTTCAATAAATTTCAATAAATTAGCCATTACCACTAATCTTAATAGAGCTAAAGAAGCCATAAACTCTCTATCCTATGGTAGTATTTCAGATAATTTTTTTTTTCATCCCATTACTTAAGATTCAACAAATCCATGCTTCATCATTTGAATATGAAAGAACTGTCATTTCACCAAGAGAGAGAGAAGATACTAATTATCCACCTATCATCTCCCCTTCAAAGCATAAAAGAGACCATGAATCATCATTATAGTCCAAAAAGATGCTTCATCTCCAAGATTTCAAAATATTGACTCATCTCCTAACTCCTAGAAATTTTATTTATCACTGAATTCCCCTCAGAACAATGCAAAGGTGGAAGAGGAAGTGCATGAGGAAGAACAGGAGGGGGAATCCCTCAAGGATGTCTCTCTATTATTTTAGGATGGTGTCTCTACCACCATTGATGATCTCCAGAAAATATATCTGGTTATAGAGGAGGACCCACAACCCACATTGATTACTGCGACCATTTATTTTGAGGAAAAAAAGTTATATACCTCATTTTTGAAGAAGCATAAAGATTTGTTTTCCTGGAATTACAAATAAATTCCATGTCTCGATCCCGAGGTGGACACTGACCACCTAGGCCTACCAGAGAACTAATGGGTCTACGAATAGGCAGCCAGAAAGACACACTCGACTCACACTGCTAAAATTATGCTTGAATTTGAGAATCTTATTAGATCCAATTTCATTTTATAAGCTCAGTATCTGAAATTAATAGCCCACATAGTCTCATTAAATAAGAAGAATAAAAAAATATGCTATGCATGAATTTCAGAGATCTCAAACGGCACTACCCAAAATAAAAATTCTCAATACCTATCACAGAACTAATAATTGATGATATGACTAAATATTAGACCCTTTTTTTAATGGATGGATATTCAAGGTATAAAAAATCTGATTGTCCCTATAAGATGAAGAATCAACCACCTTCATGGGAACCTCAAGTACTGTTCTGCTATCGGTAATACTATTTGAATTGAAAAATGGAGGCACCACATGCCATTGCATTGTGTGTCATATATTAAAAATGTTCAAAGGGGAATTCATTAAATGATACATCAATGTTTTTTTTGGTTAAGTCTATACAAGGTTATGATCACCAAGATGTTCTTGAGGCCATATTCAATAAACTACAAAAACATATCCTAAAGATTAATCCATTTAAATGTTCTTTCTAGGTGACTTCAGGAAAGTTACATAGGATTGTTGTATGCCATAGAGGAATCAAATTTGACCTTGATAATACTAATGATATCCATAATATGTCACCTCCTCGAAACCTTAATGATATTAGAGGATTGTAGGGATAACTTTAATACATTCATCACTTTATTGAAAACCTCATAGGTAAATTTTTTCCCTTCACTATTTTGATAAAAAGGGGGCCACATATCCGTAGACCGACAACTACTAAGAATAATTTGATTGTCTCAAGAAATATCTCTTGATTCCATTAATTATGATGCTATCTATTGAATGGAAACTTATTATTTTTTATGCGAAATCCCTAGAATGATCAATGAGATCTTTCCTTTCCCAAAATAATTACTCCATGAATGAAAAAAATGTATTATCTCGGTCGAACTATGCTTAACTCCAAGACTCATTATTCAAATTTCAAGAAGAGTTTTGTGGATTTAATATTTTTGGTTCAGAAAATGAGCCACTACTTCCATCACCATGCGTTTGGTTTGGTCTCTCATAATAACTCAATAAAATATATCCTCAAACATTATATGTTGACCAAACATTTGGTATAGTGAGTGGTGATCTTGTAACAATTTTACTATTAGTTTGTGCCTCAGAAAGTAGTGAAAGGACATGTTTGGCAGAATTCCTTGCAAAACATCCACCAACAGAAACAACATATTCAAATACTGAATTACCCAATGAAGTGTTATTCAACATTCTAGATGACCCCCATACATGGGAGATGTATTTTTACGGTTCATCCAGAATCCCAATAGGTATGAAAATGTAAGAAACCAAGCTCAACAAAGTTAGGTTGGGAGATGTGCTTATATCTTAGCCAAAGGAAACCCTACCTTACTCTTTCCTATTAACATAAGGTTCATCGAACAATGAGTCATAGTATCAATACGTCATCATAAGGATAGAACTATAACTTCAATTTCTAGTAGACCGATTTAAAGTGAATGGTTATTTAGAGTTGGTAGTTAATTAGATAAATAGGTATTATTCCATCACAAAAGATGATCTAACCGCCTACTTGACTATGTTTGAGGGTTAATGGAATAATTTACCTTGGATCCAATATTGAATCACGTTCCATGATAAAAAAACACCCAAGTAGATGCATTGGAAAATGAATCCATAGATTTTTCATATCTTTATCATGACAAAAAAATCATTAGAATTGTACACCACTAAATGTTATCTCCTTTTAATCATGTTGACATGGGGGGAATAAAAGAGATTAACTACTTTCCCAAACCCAAATGTCCTACAACTAGTTGGAAGAATCTCGGTGTGTAATTCCTTCAAAATAGAGTGATCTCATTAGACAAATCCAGAAAAGATAAAATTTGAAGATGAGTGACCAACTTTACTCTATATGAAGGCCTGAATCACTAGAAGGTCCTATAAAAAAGAGTATTTTATGGAGTATTTCTTATATGCATTGATGTAGAAGATACTTTTCCTATCATAAAATAAGTACACACAGGATGTTGTGGTTCCCACCACTCAGGGTTCATGCTTTCCCCTAAAATCTAGAGGATGGGATAATTTTGGCCTTTAGTGATTTAGGAATGTGCATAATTCACCAAGAAATGTCATTAATTCTAGGTGCACACCAACTTCATGCATCAACCCCTATAGTTGATTCACATAGAAAATACTACTAAGATGTCATAGGTTTATATCCCTCATCTACGATTTTTTTTCAAATACATCCTTACATCTACTAACTTATTCTCCAAGTTGGTTGAGGGAATAAACCTCAATGTAGTCAGGACCAAAAGAATTATCAGCTTCTCGAAATCCATCATCATTACCATATTTTTGTAGCTCATATAATTATGAAAAAAAATGGATCCAATTTTTGTTCCACTAAGTTGGAGAAGTTGTATCAAGATTACAATATCAAATCCAACCATTCCTCTCACTATCAAGTTGTGTCTAATGGATAGATAGAGGCATTCAACAATACACTATAAAACATACTCTAGAAGATTGTGGATAAGTATAAAATGTCTAGTCCTGAAAAACTATTGGATACCTTATGGTATTACCAGAATATCACCCTAACCACCACTCGAGAAACCCAGTATTCACTGGTATATGGGACACAATCAGTCTTACCCATCAAACTCCAATTTCCCTCACTCTGCATTTCCAACTTTGATCAGCTATCTAGAAACGAGAAATCACAAAAATAGTTGGATGGATTGGAGTGACTTAACGATAAAATACTATATACCTCACATCACTTGAAAGTACACCAAAATAAGATAACATGGGCCTTTAACTAGAAAGTATTCCTCTACATGTTACACTAAGGATAATTGGTACTTCTCCTTAGGACTGTGATGATACCAGGGAAGAAACCTCCAATAATTAATCCAATGAGGGAGGGACTTTATTCCATACACAAAATCCACTATAATGGAGATTATTCTTTGATTTTGATGGATGAAGATCTTCTCACAACCCCTTCCAATGAAAGGTTTCTCAAGAAATAATTTTTCAAATAAATAAGTGACATATAAAAGATACATGATGTTAAACTACACAACATCTTCATCCAAGTCACGTGACAATAAACTACATGATATACACATCATCTCCACATGACATAAAACTCCACAGTCCCTTATCCTGGTCATATGACATAAAACTGCATGAAATGAAGATCCTTGACACATAAAATTAAAAATAACGACATACACACTCTTTCCGGATGATGTAAAACTTCATAGTCCCTCTTCCATATAGTATGATGTAAAATTACATGACACAAACGTCCTTGCCACATGATGTTAAACTGTATGGTTCCCTTCATCCTGGATGCATTAAATGAAACTATATAGCATCATGGTCCATGAACCACGACCATTAAAGGTACACTAGATGGTCCTAGTCATAGGAACTAAAACTAAAAGATGCCAAAGTCTGAGTTTTATTAATCTGGACTATATATCCCAACGTCCAAGTTATAATATGTTAAACTGAATGATAGTGTCCTCATCACATGATGTAAAACTGCATGGTTTACATCTATATTTCACAATGTATAACTGTATATCATTTTGATCCATTCTTAAATGGATCACAACTCTTGATATCGATCTCCTACCAAACCACAATTCAAAACTAAATGTGGATTGATTCTCATTTTGATGTGATATGTAGTGACACCCATACCCTTTTTCTTGGGATCAATCATCCTTCAGAAAAAAGTCCCATTTTTCCCCTATATAAACCTAATTAATGTGGGTAACTAATTTTAGAACTACATGTGGATTGATTCCCTACAGGATATGTAGTGGTGCCCAGATCTCTAGTCTTGAGTCCAGTTGCAATGTCCCTTATTCATTTTGAATGGCCTATGTCCTTACCACATAACATTAAAATACATGGTTATTATTCCACTCATTTAATGTTAAGGATTCTTAGAACTATATATGGATTGATTATTATTTTGATGAGATACATAGTGACACCCATATCTTATATCCAAATACAAATAAAACAAGATAAACATTCCCTTTTCCTTTTCTCTTATTACTTCTGTGTGGTAAAGGAAACCATTACAACTCTTTGTTTCTCACACCGAGTTTAGCTCCTGTGGGTGTAGGAGTTTTGTAAGAGGATTCCCTATATGATCCATACGTATTAGTTCATGATTAGGTTAACCTCATTCTAGTTGAAAGACATTAAAAGGAACACCAAAATATTTTTACCAACTGATATAAAACTGTATGGTTTACATCCTTGTTGCACAATGTAAAACAACATAACATTTCAGTCCATAGTTGATCGGATCATAATCCTCGGTGATGGTATCCAACCACACCTCCTTTAAATAAATATTTGAGTCCTAATTCTCATTTAAATGGGATATTTAGAGATTATTTGACCTAATGTATGAGTCCTAACCATAGGGAAAATAAAAATTCCCCCTATCCTATATATAAAAAAAGATCTATATAGAAGATCTTAATCTAGGTTCCCTCATTTAGGAGTTCATCTAGGAAATATAAATGTTAACTCCAACATATGAGTGAGATCTATATAGGGGACTACACACTCTTTGGAATATGATGGTCCAAATTCTTCCTTTTTATCATAAATATTCCTTCCATGTTTTATACACCTAATTCTGGGAAATTCTGGATCTTCATAAACTTATTTTAGATATCAGTGATGGAATGTTTGATATCCAAGGATGCATTTTTCTAACTATGAAGTAGTACTCACTAGCTGTATTTTTATAAGGCCTCCCACCAAAAAGGGATTATCATTCATAAGATTTCATTTTTTGACTATGCAGTAATACGACCTTGTTGGATTTTCATAATGTCACCCACCAAATGGGTTTGTCAACCAGCATCATGTTCATCCTCAAGAGAAGACCCGTATATCTTCATAATCCCCAATGACATCATGTTGGAACCTTCTATTTGACATAGTCTGCAGTCATCCCATGAAAGATTTCCCCATTTCACTTATCTTGATCAGATAATGTCCATGATCTCGTTTTAAAATTTCCTCCCTCACAACCAATGTATGTTGGAACTTCCTTAGTTTGATAGGACTCATATTACCCATCATTTCCATAATACTATGGTCCTAGTCATAAGACCTAAAACTATAAAAAAACATATCATCCTGGTAACATGATATTAAACTGTATGATTCATCTTTATTAAATGAAATTAGAATTCATGGTTGACATCCAACTTATTCAATATTAAAACACTCTCTCATCCGCATTTCATGACATTAAACAGCATGGTAAGTCTTGGAAGCCAGAATTTAAACTACATGGTTTAAAAGAACTACGTATGGATTGATTCTCACTTTGATGAGACACATAGTGATTCCCAAATCCTATGTCTTCGGCCCAAACATAATAATGAAAAAATAACATTCTACACACAATAATTCAATCAGTGTGGAGAGTTTAATTCTATAATATATTATTGCTTCAATGAGATATGTAGTGATGCTCATATCCTATATCTTTGGCCTAACCACAATGGAAGAAAATATTATTCCTTATTTATGGGTCAAAAAAGTGTAGGAATTATTCCTCTCCATTATTAAGTGATTTTGACATGAAATTCCCCTTCCATAACTCAAGCACTTTCCTTACAAAAACCAAACCTTTTGTCTATGGAAATTAGAATCTCCATAAAATTTCTTTAGCCATTGGAAATAGAATTTCAGATCCCTAAGGATTCCTTTGTATGACTATAGTAATACACCCCAGTTGGCTTTGCATAAATTTTCTCACCAAAAGGGCTAGTTAATCGGTGGATGTCTCTATTTGACTATACTATAATACACCCTAGTTGTCTTTGCATAAATTCACCCAAAAAGGGTTTTGTAAATCAGTGACACATTCACTCCTAGGAGATACCTTCTCTATCTTCATAATCATCAATGAAAGTATGCTATAAATCACTATTTCAATGTGTTACATAGTGATTCCTTGCATGTTTTTCCCATATTACCTTTTAAATCCTAAACCCCTAGATTATCGCTTAAGACCTCCCACCTTCATAACTGAAGATGGTGGAATGTTCTCTGTCAGATCACTAGGGAATGAACAAATACTATTACATCGCTTACAACTAAATGAACTTAAATTATATCCCTTTATGTCATTACCATAAGACATTAAATTTCATGATCCATGTATTGGTTGCGTGACATTAAAGTACATGATGCTTTAACCCTCAACAGGGATGAGCCTTTCTACTGATGTAGGTTATCTACTACATCACCACAAATTACTATATATGACTTGATTCTCCTTCAATCAATATACAACGTGATGCCTAGATCCTACATTCTAAAAATTGCTACCACAAAAGACAAAACATGTGTGTCCCTCCATTCATGGGCACAACCGAGTTCTAAGCAGGAGGTCCTTGAATTCTTCCAAGAACCCTCCCTTTGAATAATATGATCAAAAAAAATTCCCCCCTCCTCTATACATACAAGATTTGTGTAGGAGAAGCTTCCCCATTTTAGGAAAATGTTAAAAAATATTTTACCTTCATTCTCAGACACATTCCCTTTGTGGTCTTGAGATATCTAAATCTCTATAATCTTTATTCTTTCATCAAAAATAGAATTTCATCATCCCAAGGGAACCTTTTTCAGACTATAATGTAATATAACCATGTTTTCCATTCATAAGTTTCCCACCAAAAGGGCCTATCATTCAGAGAATTATGTTGTTTAAATAATAACTAATACGCCCCTGTAGACTTTACATAAATCCTCCCACATAAAGGGGTTTTCAATGGTGACACATTATTCCATAGAAGAGACCACCTAAATTCCTATAAACCATAAAAATATTGTTCTGAAAACATTTTTTGAACATGTTCTACGGGAATTATTCACATACTTGTCTCATGTCATGTTTCAGATCTAGGAATCACTAAAGCATGACTCAAAATCCCCATTTTCATATCTGGAGAATGTTGGAACACTCTCATCCCACTAGCCTTATTTGGGTCATCATTCCATAACTCATGGTCTATGTTGTTCAACCTAGAACACCAGTCACATTAGTCTAGATTACAAGACACTAAACTACCTACAAAAAGAGACATAGTACACATTAGGTTAAAAAACCATAATGGGAACCCTGGATAAAATTTGAGTCCAAGCACGCTAGACTTGTACTCCACATGGTTTTGGAAAAACTTGAGAAATGAAAAGTAAAAGGAAAAAAAATTATTTTTAAAAACCTCAAAGGGAGGCCTAAGAAAAAGCCAAGCCTCACCCACTAAGTGTTCCTCAAATTGGACTTAGGAAAAAATTGTTGTGATGGCATAAAAATACACAAAGTTTATAGGGCCTCCAATATGAACCTATAAATAGTCAAACTATTCTTTATAGGTCCTAATATCTAGGAAAACATTATAGCACTCCCTCACCCATATCGTTGTAATTATAATATAATCAAACTCAATCAATTGGGATATTTTCAATATTATATTATGTTTAGAATATAGATAGGAATTCAGGAACATGTGATCATAAATAAAACCCTTTTTATTTATATTATATAAAGGGAAGGACCATCCACATTTTGGAGCCTTTCTACAAAGTTTTAAAATTCCTCCTCGACATTGGCTTTAATTTTTTGGACAGCAGCCTGAGCATTGTTTTCAGTTTTCCGAAAATCATCCAATTTCATAGAAATGACATCCTCAACATTATAGATCGTATCCATCTCTACAATAATATAATTTATTCCTTGTACCAAGTCATCATCAATTAATGATGGAGTTATACCATCACTTCCTTCACGACATTTAATTCTTCTTGAATTTTCATCATTTGGAGAGATTTCTCATCAATACGATGTTGATACTCATACTACTCCTTAACATGGATGAGCTCAACTTTGGATACAAAATCTATAAGAACATTAAATTTGACTAGTACTTCTGCCTCAGTTTTCTTTGATCTTTTCTCGTCCTTTTAATGTCGAATGATTGAATTCACAAAATGATGGATCATGATGTAATCAAAGCCACCATATCTGAACCCTCCAAACATGAGTTGATATTGGAAAAGTAACAAAGGTAAGAAATATGGAGGAATCTCAGAGAATATCTTCCAGATATCCCAGTAGAATATATATTTTATAGTGATAAGGGAATCTTGTGTGTCCAAGAATAACTCGAAACCAGTTTTGGAGGGAGAAATATATTCTGGAATTAGCACACATAACAAGGAATCCGGCCCTGCTCCCTCTGAAACAATTTCATCTCTATTTTACAATGTTGTATGAATGGACATGGAAGCTCCCCTCTCTGGATCAGCCATCGAAGTTTTTGGAACTAGGAAATAGAAGAAACCCCAAATTAACATTAGGGAGTTAATAGACAACAAAGTTAGTGAAACAACTAGACCAGTTGGAAACACTCACTTGTTGTTAGATCAATGACTAGAATTGATGTCTTTATGAAATCCCTATTCATTATGTTTTGAGTGGTGTTCTCCTAGAATGGAATTTCCCAATAAGTTTTTTCATAAACCAAGATGGAGTTCTCTCAAGAATCTCCCACTTAGAGGCCCTCATCTGTTTCTCCCTTAGTAATGGGAGTAGTATAGACTTGGATGCCTTGGTCTTGAATTGAATTGGAAATGTTTTCTGAAAAATATATATACCCAATTCAAGTTTTAATGTGAGACATAAATTGTAAGGAGATAGAATTAGTTTGAAAACAAAATAAATAGAAAACTCACATCCATACAATAACATATTAAAGTCCCATAACTCCTCAAAAGATGTAGGGATATTAATTTTTTAAAAAAATTACTCGAGATCCATTAGTTCATATATTATTTCATTATATAATTCTTTAAATATCACAACATCCTCACCAGTATGGGTATCCATGGTGTGTGGATCAGGACCCAAATTGGATCTGCTATCGATTTCACCCTCTGGTCTCTCAAAAGGAATAACCTCTTTGAACCCTCTGGATTTATGATTATCACTGTGACCTTAATCATATAGTCTGAGGCCCCTTTTAACCCATTTCGAAATTGAAATAGGGCCAGTGTTGACTGCTGCAAATTCCTCTAGTTTAGGCGAAATATCTGAAATATCTGAAGGAAATAATGTCAAAAATTGAATAATTAAGCCTTATGATATGATTCTTACATTACCAAGTCCCTCCTCACTCTCTAATGTATCATGAGTGGTCACATATTCATATCTCCTAAAATATTCTATCAAAGGGATAGATTCATCAACAATAATCTTTGACTCATCCAGGATTTCACCCTCGGTCCTTGAAGGATCAATTATAAACCCCTTAAGGGAGGAAAGTGATGTAGATCATACAAAAGGGAAGCACATTCAAATGGTTATGTTAGGAGAATCATGATATTATGTGATAGGGAAAATGTTTATCTCATCACATACACCTAACTAACTTCTTCACCCTCTTTCATTTCTTTTCATGAGATCGTGAGGGGGTTGTGTGGGTCCTATCAGTTATGGGTACTAGAGGTGGAAATTAATAAGACCCTCCCTCCATTTTATTCACCATCATCATTTATCCTGATTATAGTTATGAGGAATTGGGATACTCAACCTCCACTCTGATGGGGTGCCCATTGGCCCATATTTCATTTAATCGATCCCTACCCTTGGTAATTCTTCTCCTCCTCCTTCAAATGTAAGATAAATCCACTCAAAGTTAATTATGGTGGATGGGGGAGGAAAGGAAAATGAAAAAGATAAAGATGCATCACTAAAACTAATGTCGTCATTTCACTCTGCTTCATATCAACTAGATATCTCCTAAAATAGCAGCTTGAACCAGCATATTAGATACCCACATAGTGTTAGGGATCTGATCATTGGTCACATATAGCAGCATATCTAGCTCCTTAATATATTTCCCCGCCACTGCAAAATTGATGTCTCGGTGAATATTGGAGGGTTCATGAATATCTCTAAGCTTTGGGATATTAATTGTAGCCTAAATAAATACCTACATGTCTCTGAGTTCATGGGTAATGCCATGATAGGATTGAATGGCCAAAGATTATACATACTCCAATGCTAATGCATCCAGATGTGAGGAATACCCAACATATTTTGAATTTGAAGCCCTTTCAGGCCTCTCTACTCTCATAGGAGCCTGGGTTATTAGAGATTGAGTTTCCTCCCACGAGTGATGACTACACTTCCGTGGTCTAGAATATTTGGTTTCAACTCTACCATACTCTATGTCCCTTTCTCAAGATCACTTTGAAGACATTGAAGCTTCAACATCATCACCCTTGGGTTGAAACTTCCCACCATGCATGCCAAAACCACTAGTCGTCATAGTTGTGACTCGAGGAATGATTTTAATTAAATCCCCCTTGAGGGTATGAATAAATACAAGCAATGGAATAACAAAATTTCATCTTGATCAATGCACCCTACAAAGGTATCTAGATTAGAATTTGGGATACCTATAAGGCCACTAGGATCCAAAATTTACAAGCCACCATTAGGTGTTTCCAATGTAAACTCTGCATGGGAGGATAAAAGCTTGGCTATTTTAGACACTTGAATTGGTGAGTAAATCCATATAGAGCATAGGACTCACATATTATATCACTGTTAATACAATCCTCTAGTACATTATCTCAGAATGAAATCAGATGCAACCTCAGATTGTCATCATCATTACCATTATTAATGAACATCCTAGTAGGAGGATCATCATACAAGAAGTAGTTGAACTCTCAGGATATGTTCAGAATCCTCATACATTTTTCATGATTCAGGGATAAATGTTGGACACTAGAAACATCCCAAATGAATGGGTGAAATAAGACTTCAGGAACCTAAAATATTCTGACCACAATGTAATAAATGATGTGTGTTTCTATCCATCCCCAAAACACTTGAAATGGCCCTAAAATTCAGAATGGGGCCTTACCGGTGTACAAGAGCAATAAAAACTGGTATATCTTCACCAAAATAGGGGAAACTTACCCTATGTGGATCCCTTATTTTTGTATTTATGCTATAAAAAATGTACTTATTCTCACACTACTGTCTGATTCATGGACTTGTAGAAGGTATTTGCGTAACCACATTGAAAGAAACTCATTCTGATGGGTCCTCTTAGAAACCTCAAGCTTCACTTTATAGCACCACTGGTGATACTGGAATTGATCCAAGGTAGGCGAGAATATTCTAGGAATACTCCGGTTATCTAATATAAAACATTACATTGGATGTTGGAATGTAGTACCTTCTCTTTCTGGCTCAAGTAAGACCTTCCTCCATGTTTAATAATGAATGTTTCCCCTCTGATAGGGGTCTACATTCTTAATTTTCCTATCCAAACTCAAAAACTTTTGGGCTAAGTCAATTGTCCTTTACACATCATCCCATGTCACTTTACATGGGATAAAATCATCAAACATTTATACAAGTATTAGGGATTTGGAGATTTTGTAAACACCCACAAGAAAATGTTGAATTCACCATGTGTCAGATGTAAAGAATTCATCTGATGGATCCATTGGCTCAATAGTTTAGGGATGATATCCAGGTTCTTATAATGATATATCTATGCTAACCAAAAAACCTCATAAATGATGATATTTTGACGCTCAGTCTTAAAATATATATATATGTTTGGAGCACCAAGTATTCCCACATCCATTCAGGCCTGACTCCCCCTCTGGTGAGTAAATCCAAATCCTCCTTCCATCCTTTTGATTGGTCTATCATGGAGCCATGTAAGTTTGAATGGTAGTAATGAGGATTTGATTTTTGGGTGTGAGGCTTCAAATAATGAAAAAAATGTTGTTTTTCATGAAACAAGTGATAAGAACTACTCCTTCTTGTATGAATACACCCTTGGAATATGAATTGTTAATGAGACAATTAGTATGTTCCAAAAACCAGTAATTTCTCAGGTAACTATGGATCATTGGGATGAATACGTCCATTAGAATCCCATGGTCTTAGAGTTGTGGATAATCACTTCATAGGTACTCATGTTGGTATTACATAATATGATTCTATATGTATGAGAGGGTGGATTCAAACATATCATGTTAGTCTAGCCCGATGGTTTTGATCATGTCTAAATCACATGTAGCTACTTGTTCATGGGAAGCCATTCGAGAAACCACTATAGGTCTACAAGGATGCATTGAGAGTTTTATTAAAGTAAAAATATTGGAGTCAAAAAATTCATAAATTTTGGGAAATGGGAGGGCCTCATGTTATTGAATGACATAGGTCACTCACCCATGTTACCTTGACTAGGTCACTCACTCAATGTTTTATGATGGGCTAAAAAATTCATACCAATAACTTTCACAAAGGATATCATCCAGAAGGCTTACATGAATGAATATCATTTCAAGAAATCACAGAAGAGCTACATGATGAGAGTAAAAGAAATAAAAATTAGAAGGAATAATTCCCTAGGTGGTCACATCTATTTATAGATGTGGTTAACCAACACTCCATACTTACATGGTTGACATCTGCGAACCACCTATGAAAAATACCTACATGACCCCAATAGTTTCCCTCCCTCTACCTCAGGACTAGACCAAATTATTCTGATCGGATCCAATCCCATGGGGGGATTCTATTAACAATGCCATTTTGATTAATTAGGATGAAGAGATTTAATGATAAATACCTCAAGAAATAATGTGGTGAAGAGGAAAAATAAGGATCAAGGGAACTCACCCAAACCGGCCCGCATGCACCAGGCCTGCATTCTAAGAGGCTCTCATAGGACATACATGTATGTCCAAGAAGGGGAATCCACCCCTACATGAGGATCCTGCATGGGACACTTACACAGGGTACATTCATGAGAAACTTCCTTCGCCTTGTGTCTTATGTTTTCCTATATATATAACCTTGGGGATCCTCATTTGAGGAACTAGAAAACAAGATGAAACCTTGGAGATTTGATCATGAAACCCCTTTTTCGAGGCCCTAGAAAACTTTTAAGAAGATCTCCAAAACCAGAGAGAATATGGAACTAAGGGGGATAGTGGGATCAACATCCCTAAATGGTCTGAAAAAAAGATACCTTCATGGGCCCCCTCCCCCTAGTTGAAAATCACTAGTGTGAAGGTCCCTTATAAAACAAGGGACCTACATGATACCCTTATAGGGACACATGAGGAAAGCCTTGGTTCCTAGATAAAGTCCATTACCAAGTGTTTTCTCCTTGGTTTTCCATTTCCCAAGGCATTTAGAGATCACACATTCCTACCCAATGCAAAGCACTTACATTTCCTCCTTAGTCTAAGTCTACCCTATGTGATGAACCATCTACTCGCCCAACCCTTACCTACATGAACCACCATATAATCCATCTTACCCACTAATGGTAGGGATCCTCATCCTATATATCCCTCATATTAGTGTGGGAAAATTAAAGCCTCCAGAAAAGCCTGCATACTTTTAAAACCATGGTGAGATACACACCAGTGTGTCTCCAATTAATTTATACATTCCATCAGTCAGAGGTGTCCCCTTCTCCCACCCGATGGGTAGGGTCCTCGGGGTGTTTTCAGTTATGCATCCCATCGGTCATGAGGACCCCATCCATAGGGAAAGTACTAGGGACCTTTAGGGCTAATATCAAAGGTAAATTCTGTTCTCCCCATCTCATCTCTAAGACAAGGGACCTCCAGTTTTAGATGTTGAGGGGGTGGGGATCAAAAATGATTTCCCCCTTGATAGGGATTGGTGACTAATCCTCCTATATTCCTATAGAACAAGTAGTAGATAATAAATCATGAAGTAAGTCCCTATCCATTCTTATGGGTCATAGTCATATGTGATTATCATGGTCAAAAAATTGGAAATGGGATAGGCAAATCAAATACATTTCTTCTTTTCCCACAACCCTAACCTCTTCCACCAATGGAAGAAGAATCATGTTATTTTCCAGACCTTCCTTCTCCTCTTATATATCACATTAAATCATGAATCGCATGGGCTTATAGGTAATCGATGATCATGAAATCCACATGTTCATATGCATTTCTTCGTATAGAATACTTTTCCAGATCTTCTTCTTACCTTCCTCCATAGGGCCTCCATTGGCGTGGGTCCTCATAGACATGTATCCATCTTGCGGGACTCCTATTTAGTATAAGATCAAACCATCCTCATCACAACCAAGGGAATGATCCTAAGAGTAAGCCCCAACTAAATATCTAAATCACCATGTGTCAAAACATTCCTCATGGTTCATGGTACATGGGCCGCCTCCTATGTGTAACCCCTAAAACCATGTCATATCCTCTAAAAGGGCCACATTCTACTATGAGAGAAACCTTCCGAGAGAATCTATAGGCATGGATCCTTGATTTCATCAAATAATGTGGGCGTTGATTCATTTCCAAGTGGGATACAAAGGAATCCTCTTTGAGGTCCATACCTAGAACCCCAAATTCCCCATAATCTTCTTCGGGCCACAATCCCAATAGGGTATTCACCAACCTAGGAGGCCACACCCCATCAAGGTTTCATAGGCTAGTTTGACATAAGTCCCACACCAACCCTTGTCTAGGAATATTTCACCAAGAATCCCTTTCCACATGACATTAAACTGCATGGTTTGGTCCTCATCACATGACCTTAAAAGGTATTATGGGTTCCATTAAGTGGCACCGAACAATGTGGGTTCTGATTCCTTTCACAATGATATGTAGGAATCCCATCTCATGGGTCTGATCCCAATATCTAAATAAATACCATCTCCTTGTATGATGATAAATTCATGAGCTCCCCACTGTATGGATTAAAACTCACATAGAAATAATAATCGACTAAAGAATCAATAGACCACATACAAAAGGGTAACATTAATGGAGAAAATTAGATACATATAGATATCAGCATCGATGGAGAATATCAGATATATACATATGATTCCAGAATCAATACATGATAATAACTGATTGTTAATATAGGGATCCCAGAGTTGTACTTTGGATTTAATAACGGATTTGTGAATATGTCTTAAACCTATAAGAGAGTCCCATAATATGAAATAGTTCCCCCAAAAAGGGTGGGATGAGGACAACATCCCATCCTCTTGACCAATGTGAGTCTATAAGATATTTGAACCATTTCCCAACAACCACTGACCATTGGAAAGAATGTTTATGAAACATCTCAGATAAGGGAACTATTGGGTGTTTTCTATTCCACAAAAAACCCCTATTGGAAACCATCTAGATATAGTGAATTTGACGTGAATGATTGTAAAAAGCTCAAAATTACACAATAAATCACAAGGGTGCCAACATTTCCATAGGTAAATAAGAGTTTGATGTTTTTTATATTTTAGTTAATTTTAGGGATTTTTGGGATTTTTATGGTTTTTAGGTTTTATAGATATTTTGAGGGTTTTATGGTTTTTATGTTTTTTTGGGTTTTAGGTTTTTTTTAGGGTTTTTAATGTTTTTAGGGGTTTAAAATGATTTTTGATTTTTTATTTGTTTTTTGGGGTTTTATGGGTTTTAGGGTTTTAAAGGTTTTTAGGGGTATTTATGGTTTTTAGAGTGTTAATGGGTTTTTAGGGTTTGTTAGTGTTTTTATCATTTTTTTAGGTTTTTAGGGGTTTTATGTGTTTTTAGTATTTTAAGGTTTTTGTACGGGTTTTTCAGGGTATTTAGGGTTTTTTTATATATTTAGTCATTTTAGGTATTTTTTAAGAGTTTTATGAATTGTTAGTGTTTTTAGGGATTTTGAGGGGTTTTAGTGTTTTAGGGTTTTTAGGGGTTTTAATGTTTTTAGGGTTTTTATGGATGTTTTGGGGTTTTTTTGAGTTTTTTTAGGTTTTTATGTTTTTTATACTTTTTTTAGCATTTTTAAGGGTATAAAGGGTTTTGATAGTTTTTAGTGGATTTTAGGGCTTTTATGAGGTTTTAGTGTTTTTAAGGTTTTAGGGGTTTTTATGATTATTATGGGTTTTTAGGGTCTTTTAGGGGATTTTAGGTTTTTATCATGTTTTATGTTTTTTAGGGGTTTTAAGTTTGTTTAGGTTTTTAAGGTTTTCTTATGGTATTAGTGTTTGAGGGTTTTTATGTTTTATATATTTTTTTAGGATTTTTTAGATTTTTTAGGGATTTCAGGGGTTTGGGGATTTTGATGGGTTTTATATTTGTAAGGATTTAGGTTTTTTAAGTATTTTAGCGATTTTATGGGTTCTGGGGATTTTATGGGGTTTAAGGTTGTTTTTTATTTTTTAACATTTTTAGGGGTTTAAAGGTGATTTTGTGTTTCTAGTGGTTTTTAGGGTTTTATTTATTTTTAGTATTTTAGGGTTTTTATGTTTTTTTAAAGTTTTTAGTATTTTTAAGGGTTTTATAAGGGTATTAGCATTTTTTGGGTTTTTAGGGGCTTAAGTGTGTTAAGTCTTTCAAATTTTTCTTAGGGGTCTTCAACATTTTGAGGTTTTTAACATTTTTAGTGATTTTTAGGGATTTTTTATGTGTTTTATGGGTTTTTAATGTTTTTTAGTGTTTTTAAGGATGTTGAAGGTTTATAGTGTTTTTAGTGTTTTAGGGGTTTTATGGTTTTTTCAGGGTTTTAGGGTATTTTATAGATTTTTATGGGTTTTTAGGTTTTTAGGTTTTTTTAATGTTTTTAATGATTTAAATGGGTTTTACAATTTTTAGTCAGTTTTAGGGTTTTAGGGTTGTTATGGGTTTTATGGGGTTTTATGGGTTTTAGTGGGATTTCGGGTTTTAGGTTCTTTATAGGTGTTTTTAGGCTTTTTAATGTTTTTAGGTTTTTATGGGTTTAATTGCTTTTTGGTTCTCAAGGTTTTATTAGGTTTTCACAAGGTTATTTGGTTTTTTTATTTTTTTATGATTTTTAGGGATTTTTATGATTTTTTTGGGGTTTGGGGTTTTTAGGGATTTTGATGGTTTTATGGTTTTGTGTGTTTAGGGAATTATTTTGATATTTTAAGGTTTTTAACGTTTTTTATAGTTTTCAATGGTTTTAAGGGTTTAAATGGTTTTTAGAGTTTTTAGTGGGGTTTTAGAGTTTTAATGTTTTTATGATTTTTATGGGTTTTATTGTTTATATGGGGTTTTAGGGTCTTTTAGGGTATTTTTATGGGGTTATAAGGTTTTAGGGTTTTAGTGTTTTAGGGTTATAGCAATTTTTTGTGTTTTTAGACTCTAAAGGTTTTCTTAGGGGATTTTCAATGGTTTTATATTTTTTATGTTTTTTGTGATATTTTGAATTTTTTATGGTGTTTTTGGTTGTTAGGTATTTTGAGGGTTTTAGGGTTTTCTATGTATTGAGCATATTTAAGGTTTTTGGGGGTTATAATTGTTTTTAGGGTTTTATGTTTAACTTATTGGTTTTTAATGTTTTTTAGGTTTTTAGGTTTTTTTAGTTATTTTTAAAAAAAAATCGGGTTTTTTGGTATTTTGAGAGTTTTTAGGGTTTTAAGGTTTTTTATGGTTTTTCTTGGTATTTCATGTTTTTTTTAGTTTTTATGGTTTTTAAGGGTTTTACAGTTTTTAATGGTTTTATGGGTTTAATGGGATATTATATTTTTTAGGGGGTTTGTAGAGAATTTATAGTTTTTAGTGGTTTTGAATGTTTTTAGGTATTTTTTAGTTTTTAGGGATTTTGGGGTCTTTTTAGGGTTTTTATCGTTTTTAGGTTTTTTAAAGGATTTAAGGGTTTTTAGATTTTATTGTTCTCTTATTGGTTTTTAGGTTTTTTTATGGTTTTTTAAGTTTCCACAGTTTTTAGGGTTTTTTAGTATTTTATAGTTTTAGGTTTTTTATTGTGTTTGAGGGTTTATATGGTTTGTAGGTATTTTTAGGGATTTTACCATTTTTATATTTTTAGGGGTTTTCTAGGGTTTTGATTTTTATAAGGCTTTCATGCAGTTTTTCATGGTTATTATGGTTTTTTACGTTTTAGGTATTTTTATTTCTTTTTCAGGGTATTTATTATTTTTTGGTTTTTGAGGGATATTGAGGGGTTTTAGGGTTTTAGGGGTTTTTTGGGTTTTTAGGTTTTAGGTGTTTTTTGAATTTTTCTGGAGGTTTTTTAGATTTTATTACTTTTTTTATGGGTTTAAATAGTTTTTAGAGTTTTTACTGGGTTTTAGGGGTTTTATGGGTTCTCTAGGTTTGTAAGGATTTAATGCTTTTGTTGTTTTTAGGGGTTTTTTAGGGTTTTTAGGTGTTTTTAGTGGTTTTTAATTCTTTTTTATATTTTAATATGTTTTAAGTGATTTTATGTTTTTAATATTTTCTTAGGGGTTTTTATGATTTTTATGGTTTTTATATTTTTTTGGAATTTTTAGGAATTTTTTAGGATTTTTATGGGTTTTAGGGATTTTTTTTCAATTTTAGGATTTTTAGAATTTTTAGATTTCTAGGGGTTTAAAGTGTTTTTGTGTTTTTATGGTTTTATTATGGGTTTTCAGGGATTTTTTATAGGTATTTTAATGGGTTTTAGGTATTTTTGGCATTTATGGTTTTTAGGGATTTTTAGGGTTTTAAATGATTTTTAGGGTTTTTTGGGTTTTTTGGGATATGGGGGTTTTTTTTATTTTTTATGGGTTTTATGGTTTTTATTGTTTTTAACATTTTTAGGGTTTAAAGTGTGTTTATAGTTTTCAGTTAGTTTATGAATTTTATTGGGTTTTAGGGGTTTTTTATGGTTTTTTGGGTTTTTATGGTTTTAGGAGGTTTTGGTGTCTTTTTAGTGTTATTTATGGTTTTTAGATTTTTTTGGATTTTAGGGGGTTTAATTTTTTTTTTGATCTTTAATATTTTCTTAGGGTCTTTCATGGATTTTAGGGTTTTTTTAATGGATTTTTAGGGATTTTTTGGATTTTTATGGTTTTTTGAGTTTTGGGTATTTTGAGCATTGTTAGTGAATTTAATGTATTTTAGGATTTTTAGGGGTGTAAGTTTTTATAGGGTTTTAATGATTTCTTATAGTTTTTCTGGATCTTTAGGGTTTTTTTATGTTTTTTGGAAAAATTAGGGATATTTAGGATTTTTTTGGTTTATTAGTATTTTTAGGGATTTTGAGGGTTTTTTAGGGTTTTTTGGGGTTCAAGGGTTTTTACAGTTTTTACCATTTTTAGGGGTTTAAATGGTTTTCAAAAATATTAGTGTCTTTTTAGTGTTTTTTATGTTTTTTTTGTTTTTATGTTTTTTAGGAGTTTGTATGGTTTTGATGGGGTTTTAGGATATTTAGGGTCTTTTAGCATTTTTAGGGTTTTTAGTGTTTTTAGGTCTTTAGGGGTTTTGATTATTTTTGGTTTTTAAGGTTTACTTACAAATTTTCATGGATTTATTTTTCTTCCATTTTTAGGTATTTTTAGTCTTTTTATGGGTTTTAGTGTTATTTGCTATTTTTAGGGGTTTTAGGGATTTTAGGGGATTTTAGGGGTTTTAGGATTTTTTGGCTTTTAGGGGGTTTAAGTTTTTTTTAGTTTTTTGAGGTTTTCTAATGGGTTTTAAAGGTTTTTGGTGATTTTACATTTTTATTGATTTTTACGGATTTTTTAGGATTCATTTGGTTTTTAGGGTATTTGGGGACTTTGAGGGGTTTAGGGTTTTAATGGGGGTTTTAGGTTTTTTTGAGTTTTTTAATGTTTTAAGGTCTTTTTTGTTTTTAACATTTTTAGGGTTTTAAATGGATTTTAGAGTTTTTTGTAGTTTTTAAGTTGTTTATGGTTTTTAGGTTTTTTAGGGTTTTCAAGGCTTTTATTGGTTTTAGGTGTTTAGAGTCTTTTTAGGTATTTATGGTTTTTAGCATTTTTTAGGTTTTTATGGGATTTATGTTTTTTTTGGTTTTTTTGTTTTCTAATGGATTTTTAGGGTTTTTATTTTATTTTACATATTTAGGGAACTATTACGAATTTTTAGGATTTTTATGTTTTTTTAGGGTTTGGAGGGATTTTGGGGGTTTTTAGCGTTTTTAGGGTTATTAGTGTTTTAGCAATTTTTTTGTTTTTAGGTTTTTTAATTTTTTTTTGGTTTTTATGGTTTTCTTAGGGGTTTCCAAGACATTATAGTTTTCAACATTTTAAAGGGGTTTTAGGTATTTTTTAGTTTTTTATGTTTTTTCAGGGTTTTAGGGATTTTTAGGGGTTTTAGGATTTTTAGGGTTTTTAGTGTTTTTATTGTTTTTTAGGGTTTTAAGGTTTTTAGAGTTTTTAACATTGTAATAAGTTTAAATGGTTTTTATAGTATTAAGTTTCTTTTAAGTGTTTATATGTATTTTTATGGTTTTGAAGGTTTTTATGGGTTTTTAGGGTCTTCTTCGGGGTTTTTAGGGTTTTCAGTGTTTTTTAGATTTTTAAGGGGATTTCAGTGTTTTTAGGTTTTAAATTTTTTCACAGTAAATTTTAGGGTTTTTTGGAGTTTTTAGGATTTTAGGGATTTTAGGTCTTTTTTTTATATTTTATGGGTTTTAGGGTTTTTAGGGATTTTGAGGGGTTTTAGGTTTTTTTGGGTTTTTTTTGGTTTTATGGTTTTTGGGTTTCTTTTGACTTTTTAGTGTTTTTAAGTGCTTTATGTTTTAATGGATTTCATACGGGTTTTTTGGTTTTTATTTTACTTTATACTTTTAGGGGTTTTATGGATTTTTTAAAATTTTTGTGGTTCATTTGGGTTTTTAGGGATTTTGATGGTTTTTACCGATTTTAGGGTTTTATGTTTTTTTTGTATTTTTAGGAGTTTTATGATTTTTTCGTGTTTTAAAGGTATTTTTAGAGATTTTTAATCTTTTAGGGGTTTAAAATGTTTTAAAAAAATGTATGGGGTTTTAGTGGTTTTTGGGTTTTTGGGTCATTTTGGGTTTTTTGATCATTTTGGGTTTTTAGGGTTTTTAAAAAATTTAGGGGTTTTAAATTTTTTTTATGTTTTTAAGGATTTATTAGAGGGGTTTTAATATTTTTGGGGTATTTTACATTTTTAGGGATTTTTAGCGAGTTTTTAGGTTTGTATGATTTTAGGGATTTTGAAGGTTTTAGGGTTTTAAGGTTTTTAGAGTCTATTAACATTTTTAGGGGATTTAATGGGTTTTTAGAGTATTAATTGGTTTTAAATGTTTTTATGGGTTTTAAAGGTCTTTGATATTTTAATGGTTTTTTGGGGTTTTTATGATTTTTAGGGTCTTTTAGGGATTTTAGCATTTTTTAGGTTTTTTAGCAGTTTTGAGTTTTTTCATCTTTTTTTGTTTTTCTTTGGGTTTTTATGGTTTTTTACATTTTTATGGTTTTTTCAGACTTTTTAAGGATTTCTTAATGTTTTTATGGTTTTTTGTGATTTTGTGAGTTTGTAGGGTTTTGGGGGGTTTTTAGGGGAATTTAGGATTTTTAGGTTTTTTAGGTTTTTTAGGGGTCTTAAGTGTTTTATGGTTTTTGTGCTTTTCTTAGGGTTTTTCAGTGTTTTTTTGGGTTTTTTAAATTTTTATAATTTTTATGGATTTTTTATGATTTTTATGGGTTTTTATTGTTTTTAGGTATTTTAGTGGTTTTTCGGTTTTTTAAGGTTTTTTGGGTTTTATTTTATTTTTGTGTTTTTAGGAATTTGTGGATTTTTAAGGGTTTTGTATTTTTTAGGGTTTTTAATGTTTTTTAGTTTTTTAATGTTTTTTAGTGTTTTTAACAATTTTAGGGTTTAAAATTTTTATTGTTTTTAGTGGATTTCTACAGTTTTATGGGGTTTTAGTGTTTTATGGTTTTTATGGGGTTTAGGTTCTTAGGGTATTTTAGTGTTTTTAGAGGTTTTACCATTTTTAGCTTTTTTTGGTTTTTAGTGTCTTTATCTTTTTAAGGTTTTCTTAGGGGTTTTCCAAGTTTTTAGGGATTTTTACTTTTTAGGGTTTTTAGGCCTATTTTTGGATTTTAATGGTTTATGTGGTTTTTAGTGATTTTGAGTATTTTTAGTGTTTTAGGGGTTTAAAAGTTTTTATCCATTTTAGAATTTTTAGTTTTGTAGGGTTTTTTAGTGTTCTTAGGTTGTTATTGTTTTCTTAAGTATTTTTATGGTTTATTTGGTTTTTTATGTTTTTAGTGTTTTTATGGGTTTTTATGGTTTTTAGTGGTTTTTATTGTTTTTAGGGGTTTTAGTGTTTTTGGGTCTTTAAGGGTTTTTTGGGTTTTAACGTTTTTAGATTTTTTAGCAGTTTTATGTGTTCCTAGGTTTTAAATGTTTTCTTTAGGTTTTTCAGGGTATTTAAGTTTTTCTATTTTTTAAATGATTCAATAGGTGTTTTTTTAGTATTTTTATGGGATTTTGGGTTTTTAGGTATTTTGAGCCATTTTGGGGTTTTAAACATTTTTTGATTTTTAGTGGGTTTTAGTGTTTTTCGGGTCTTAAATTTTTCCTATGGTTTTTTAGTGTTTTAGGGTTTTTACTTTATTAGGGATTTCAATGGATTTTTTAGGATTTTTATGGTTTTTATCATTTTTTACATTTTTTGGTGTTTTTAGTATATTTAGGTTTTTATGGTTTTTAGGGATTTTCAGGGTTTCCGGGTTTCTTAAATTTTTAGATTTTTTATGTATTTTTATAATTTTTATGGTTTTTATGGATTTTGAGGGGTTTTAGGGTTTTTAGAGGATTTATGTTTTTTTTGGGTTTTTTCAGTTTTTTAAGTATTTAATGGTTTTAGAGTTTTTTAATGTTTTTAGATGTTTAAAGGGTTTTTAGCATTTTTAGATGTTTCTAGGATATTATGGGTTTTTAGGGTTTCTTAAGGTTTTTAGGGGTTTTTATTATTTTCATGGGTTTTTTCGGTTTTTACGGTCTTTTAGGGTTTTTAACACTTTTTAAATTTTTATGAGTTTTAATTGTTTTTATTTGTTAAGGTTTTTTCATGGTTTTTTAGTGAATTTTGTGTTTTTTACATGTTTAGGGATTTATAGGGATTTTTGAGGATCTTTATAATTTTTTTTATAGATTCTATGGGTTTTTATGGTTTTTAGGTTTTTTCTTATTTTTCATATTTTTTGGAGTTTTATGTGTTATTGGGTTTTATGTTTTTTATAGGGTTTTCAAGGTTTTTATTCTTGTTTACGTTTTTAGTGTTTTTAGGGATATTTTTGCAATTGTAATGGTTCTTAGGGTTTTAGGGATTTTAATGTTTTTATGCTTTTTAGGGGGTTTATGGTTTTTTCGGGTTTTTTGGATTTTTTATTCTTTTTGGGTTTTTAAGTATTTTGGATTTTTTTAATTTTCTGAGGGGTTTAATGGTGTTTGTTTATTTTTAGTGGTTTTACGGTTTTTATGGATTTTTAGATATTTTAGTAATTTTTAGGGGTTTTAATGTCTTTTTAGGGTGTTAGGGTTTTTAGTGTTTTTTGGTTTTTTGTAGTTTTAAGTGTTTTTAGTGTTTTATGGTATTCTTAAGGTTTTTTAGGGTTTTTTTGTTTCTAGAGATTTTTGTGGATTTATGAGGATTTTTATGGTCCTTTAGGGTTTTTATTGTTTTTTAGGGTGTTTAGCATTTTTAGGTATTTAGGTGTTTTTGGTATTTTTGGGGTTTTAATGTTTTCTTCGGGTTTTTAAGGTTTTTTTGGGTTATTTAACGTTTTTTAGAGATTTTAAGGAATTCTTTTGGATTTATACAGGACTTTATGTTTTTAGGGATTTTGGGGGTTATCATGGATTTTTTATGTCTTTAATGTTTTAATGGTTTTTTTGGGATTTCGGGTGGTTTTTTATTTTATAGAGTTTTTATGGTTTTTAGAGTTTTTAAAAGTTTTTAGGGGTTTAAAGGGTTTTAATATATTTTATGATTTTTAACGTTTTTATGGGTTTTTAGTGGTTTAAGGGTTTTAGGGTGTTTTATAGTTTTAAGGTTTTTTAGATATTGGGGGTCTTTTTAGTTTTTTTAGGGTTTTAGTGTTTTTAAGTTTTGAGGGGTTTTATGTGTTTCTAGGTTTTTAAGAATTTCTTAGGGTTCTTTAGGGTTTTTGGGGTTTTTTATTTTTTAGGTAATTTTAGGGGGTTTTAAGGATTTTTGGCGTTTTTAGGGTTATAGGGATTTTTAGGGTTTTTAGGGCTTTTATGGTTTTTTAAGAGTTTTAGATTTTTTTATTTTTTTGGGGGTTTTAAGTGTTTTTATCTTTTTTAATGATTTCTTAGGGGTTTAGGTTTTATTTTTTATTTTGGATTTTAGGGATTATTTTTTATTTTTATCATTTTTTTTGTTTTTTAGGAATTTTGAGGGGTTTAAGGGTTTTTCTAGGGCATTTATGTTTTTTGGGTTTTTTGGATTTTTTGACATTTTTTGGGTTTTTACGGTTTTTAAAAGGTTTTTTAAATTTTTTACGGTTTTTATGGTTTTTTAGAGTTTTTAGTTTGTTTAGGGTTTTTATGGGGTTTTAGGGTTTTTAACGGTTTAGTAATTTTTACTCATTTTAGGCGGTTTTTGGGTCATTTTAGGGTTTTTTCATTTTTAGGGGGCTTGGGTGTTTTTAGTTTTTTATAGTTTTCTAGTGTATTTTCAGTGTTTTTATGGGTTTATATGTTTTTATGGATCTATATTTCTTTTTAAGATATTTATGGTTTTATTTTTTTAGTAATATGGGGCGTTTTATGGTTTTTTTGGGGTTTTTAGGTTTTTTAGAATTTTTTTTTCATTTTTAGGTTTTTAGGGGTTTTATGTGTATTTAGTTTTTTAAAGTTTTATTTGGGTTTTACAAGGTTTTTAATGTTTCTTATATTATTTGTATTTTTATTTTTTATAGGGTTTTATGGATTTGGAGGGGTTTAATGTTTTTAAGGTTTTTTGGGTTTTTTTGGTTTTTGGGGGTTTTTGGGGTTTTCTTCAGTTTTTAGGGACATCATAGGTTTTAGAGTTTTTAAAATTTTAAGGGTATAAATGTAATATATAGTTTTTAGTGGGTATTTCGGTTTTCTAGGATTTTTATGGATTTTTAAGGTTTTTATGGTCCTTTAGGGGTTTTAGGATTTTTTGGGTTTTTTGGCCTTTTTGGGGTTTTTAGCGTTTAGCGTTTTGAGGTTTTTTAAGGGTTTAAAGTTTTTTTAGGTTTTTATGGTTTTCTTATTGGTTTTTAGTCTTTTTAGAATATTTTACGTTATTAGGGATTTTTTTGGATTTATTGTATTTTTATGTTTTTATGGTGTTTATGGAATTTGTGTGTTTTTAGGGTTTTAGGGTTTTTAGCAATTTTTAGGGTTTTTAGTGGTTTTATTTTTTTAGGTTTTAGATTTTTTTATTAAGGGTTTTCTTGGTTTTAAAGGTTTTTTAATATTTTTAGTGATTTTTAGGACTTTTATTTTTTTAGGATTTTCTGGGATTCTTCAGGTTTCAGTGTTTTTAGGTTTTTATGGGTTTTAAGGGTTTTTTTGGTTTATTTGAGTTTTTAGGGGTTTTAAGGTTCTTATAATTTTTTTAATGTTCTTATGGGTTTAAATGGTTTTTATAGTTTTTATTGGTTTTTAGGGTTTTCTGGTGTTTTAAGGTTTTTATGGTTTTAAGGGGTTTTTATGGTTTTTAGGGTTTTTAGCATTTTTGGGTTTTTATGGGTTTTATGTTTTTTAGTGTTTGAAGGTTTTATTATGGGTTTTCAAGGTTATTAGGGATTTTTAGCATTTTAGGAATTTTTAGGCATTTTTTAGGATTTTTATTTGTTTTAGGGTCTTTAGGGATTTTGAGGGTTTTTCGTTTTTTTTTGGTTTTTTGGTTTTTTATGGTATTTTTTGGGGTTTTAGGTTTTTTTAGGGTTTTAAATGTTTTTAGAGTATTTTTTTAAGAATTATAGGTTTTAAAATGTTTTTATTGGATTTTAGGGTTTTTTTTATGTTTCTAGGTGTTTTGGTGGTTTTTATTATTTTTAGGGGCTTTTATAGTTTTATAGAGAATTTCGTTTTTTAGGATTTTTATGTGTTTTTAGGTTTTAAAGGATTTCTTAAGGGTTTCTAGTTTCTTTTGGGTGTTTTATGTTTTTAGGATTTTGGGGTTTTTTTAGTTTTAAGGGGTTTTTTATAGTTGAAAGTTTTTAGGGGTTTAAAGGATTTTTAGAGTTTTTATTAGGATTTTAGGGTTTTTATGGAGTTTTAAGGATTCTAATGTTTTTAGGGTTTTTATGGGATTTTAGGGTTTTTAGTGTCTTTTTAGGGGTTTTAGGGGTTTTATCCTTTTTTATAGTTTTAGGGGTTTGAAGTGTTTTTAGTTTTTTAAGGTTTTCTTAGGGGTTTTCATGTTTTTTAAGGGATTTTAATTTTTTCGGTATTTTTTGGGATTTCTTTTTGGTTTTTTTTTGTTTTTTTTTATTTTTATGGAATTGGGGTTGTAAATGTTTTTGAAAGTATTTATATTTTTTGGGTCTATATATATATATATTTTTTATAGGTTTTATGTGTTTGTAGGATTGAAAGGTTTTCTTAGGGTTTTAATGGTTTTAAGGGTTTTTAAACTGTTGAGGGATTTTAGGGATTTTTAGGATTTTTATGGGTTTTAAGGGTATTATGGATTTTGGGGGATTTAGGTTTTTTTTAGGGTTTTCAGGTTTTTACGGGTTTTTTTTGGGTTTTGAGTGTTTTTTTAGGTTTTTAGTGTTTTAAGGTTTTTAGAGTTTTTATGGTTGCAAGGGATTTAAAGGGGATTTAGATTTTCTTAATTGTTATTTAAGGTTTTTATGTGATTTTAGTTTTTTAAGTTGTTTAGTGGTTTTAGTGGTTTTTAGGGTCCTTTTAGGGTTTTTAGTATTTTTAGGTTTTTAGGGGGTTTAAGTGTTTTTAGGATTTTAAGGTTCTCTTAGGGATTTTCAAGGTTTTTAGGGTTTTTTGTGTTCTAGGGATTTTTTTGGGTTTATTTAGGATTGTTATGGGGTTATATGGTTTTACGTATTTGAAGGTTTTTAGGGGTTTTAAGTTTTTTTAGTGTTTTTTAGGTTTTTAGGTGTTTGTGTGTTTTTATGTTTTTAAGGTTTTATTTGGGGGTTTCTAGGTTTCTAGTGTTTTTTACATGTTAATAAATTTTATTTGATATTTTTTAGGATTTCTATGGTTTTTAGGGGTTTTAGGGAATTTGAAGGGTTTTAGGGTTTTTAGTGTTTTGATCGTTTTTATAGTTTTTTGGGTTTTTAGGATTTTTTAGACTTTTAGGATTTTAATATTTTTAGAGTTTTTAACATTTTAGGGGTTTAATTGTTTTTTAGATTTTTTAGTGTGCTTGTAGGGTTTTTTTTTTTCAGTTTTTTGGGTTTTTATGGTTTTAGGTGTTTTTATGATTTTAGGTGTTTTTATGGTTTTTAGTGGGTTTTAGGGTATTCAGGGTCCAATTTGGGGTTTTAGATTTTTTTTGGGTTTATAAGTGTTTTACGTGTTTTTAGGTTTTTTATGTTTTCTTCAGGTCTTTCAGGGTTTTTAAGGGTTTTAGATTTTTAGGTATATTGAGGGATTTTTTATGTTTTTCATGGATTTTTTTGGGAATTTATGCATTTTGAGGATTTTTGTGGTTTTAGGTGTTTTAGGGGTTTTAGGTTTTTAGTGGTTTTATATGTTTCTAGGTTTTTAAGGTTTACTTAGGTTTTTTTTGGGTTTTTAGGGTTTTCTGAATTTTCTATGGATTATAGGTATATTTTAGGATTTCTACGGTTTTCAGTGTGTTTAAGGATTTTGACAGTTTTTAAGGGATTTATGGTTTTATGGTTTTATGGGGTTTTTAGGTTTTAGGTTGTTTTTTATTTTCTTAGGGGTTTTAAGGGTTTTTAATATTTTTCAATGTTTTTAGGGTTTGAAATGGTTTTTTAGTTTTTAGTTGATTGTTAGGGTTTTAAGATTTTTTTTTGTGGATTTTAGGGGTTTTAGGGTCTTTTATGGTTTTAAGGGTTTTATTATTTTTAGGTTTTTAGGGGGTTTAATTGTTTTTAGGTTTTTAAGGGTTTCTTAGGGATTTTCAGTTTTTAGGGTTTTTACATTTTTAATGATTTTTACGGATTTTAGGGATTTTGTAGGATTTTTATGGATTTCATTTGGTTCTACTGAATTTAATGGTTTTTGGGATTTTATAATTATTAGCTTTTTAGGGGTTTTAAGTGATTTTATGTTTTAAGTTTTTCTTAGGGGTTGTCAGGGTTTTTAGGGGTTTTTTTTATGTTTTTAGGTATTTATAGGGATTTTTTAGAATTTTTATGGTTTTTAGGGATTTTAAGGGGTTTTAGAGTTTTTAGGGTCTTTATTGGTTTTACGTTTTTTTGGAGTTTTAGGGGTTTTTTAGTTTTTATGGATTTTATGGTTTTCTAGAGTTTTATAACATTTTTAGGGTTTTAATGGATTTCTAGAGTTTTTAGTGGTTTTTAGGGTTTAATTGGTTTTAGTTTTTAGGGGTTTTAGGGCCTTTTAGTGTTTTTATGGCTTATAGCATTTTTAGGTTTTTAGGGGTTTTAAGTGTTTTTAGGTTTTTAACGTTTTCTTTGGGGTTTTCAGGGTTTTTATGGTTTTTTATGTTTTTAGGGAATTTTAAGTCATTTTTATAATTTTTTATGTGTTTTAGGTATTTTGAGGTTTTTAGGGGGTTTCAAGGTTTTTAGGGGTTTTCATAGTTTTTTATGTTTTTTAGGGGTTTAATGTGTTTTAGAATTTTTCATATTTTCATAGGGGATTTCATGTTTTTAGTGTTTTTTATTTTTTTGGGATTCTTTAGGATTTATGGGGATTTTTATGTTTTTAGGGATATTTTGGTTTTTAGGGTTATTTTGTTTTTTTTGGTTTTTAGGGTATGTTGTTTTTTTGGGGGTTTTATTTTTTTAGTGTTTTTTATGTTTTTAGGGGTTTGAAGGTTATATAGTGTATTTATTTGTTTTTTAGGTTTTTTATGGGTTTTAGGATTTTTATGGTTTTTAGGGGTTTATGGTTTTTAGGGGTTTTAGGTTTTTTAGTTTTTCTGTGATTTTAAGGTATTTTCGGAGTTTTAATTGTTCTTAGGATTTTAATGTATTCTTATGGATTTTATTGGATTTTATTATTTTCAGGTTTTTATGGATTATTAGGTATTTTTAGTATTTTTATGGATTTTTAGTGTTGTAATTGATTTTAAGAGTTTTTAGGGTTTCATAGGGGTTATATGGTTTTTTTGGGGCTTAGGGTTTATATTAAGTTTTTAGTGGTTTTAATTTTTTTAGAGATTTTTAACATTTTTAGGGTTTTAAAAGGTTTGTAGAGTTTTTAGTGGGGTTTTATTTATTTTTAGGTATTTTTCTGTTTTTAGGTATTTTTATGGTTTTTATGGGATTTTAGGGGTTTTATGGTCATTGAGGGTTTTCAATTTTTTTTTTGATTTTTAAGGATTTTAAGTGTTTAAAGGTTTCTAAGGTTTTCTTTGAAGTTTTTGAGGTTTTTATGATTTTTTTTGTTTTTATGGAGTTTTAAGGATTTTTTAGGATTTTTATTGTTTTTTGGATTTTTAGGGATTTTGAGTGGTTTTAGGGTTTTTTTGGGTATTTTATGTTTTTAGGGGTACGATGTGTTTTTAGGATTTCAATATTTTCTTATAATTTTTTCAAGTTATTTAGTATTATTATGTTTTTATGGGTTTTAGGTAATTTTTAGGATTTTTATGTATTTTTATGTTTTTTTGGATTTTTTGGGTTTTTAGGGTTTTGGGGGGGTTTAGGGATTTATGTGGTATTCTTTTTTATGTTTCGTTTTTTGAGTTTTCTGGGATTTTATGGGTGTTTATAGTTTTTAACATTTTGTTGGTCAGTGTTTTTTTAATGTTTTTAATGGATTTAGAGTTTTTATGGATTTTTAGGTTTTTTAGGGTTCTTTGGAGTGTTTATGGGTTTAAGGGGGTTTTAGGGCCTTCTTATGTTTTTATGGTTTTTAGCATTTTTTAGGTTTTTTAACGATTTAATTTTTTTATGTTTCAAAGTATTCTTAGTGTTTTTTTTGTTCTTATGGTTTTTATGTTTTTAATGATTTTAGGGACTTTTTGGGATTTTTTTGGATTTTAGGGTTTTTAGTGATTTTGAATGTTTATTGGGGTTTTTGGATTGTTTATGGTTTATTGAATTTTTTATGTTTTTAGTGGTTTTATGTTTGTTAGTGGTTTTATGTTTTTTTAGGGTTTTATGGTTTTATTAGGGGTTTCTAGGGGGTTTTAAGATTTAGGAATTTTTAGGGGTTTTTGGGTGTTTTTATGGATTTTTAGGGATATAAGGATTTGGAGGGTTTTGGGGGTTTTTTAGTGTTTTTAGGTGTTTTATGTTTTTTTATGTCTCTTATGGTTTTTTGCATTTTTTAGTTTTTTATGGTTTTTTTAGTTTTATTAATGTATTTAGGGGCTTAAGGGGTTTTAATGTTTTATTATTTTTTTAAGGTTTTTATGGGTCTTTATGGTTTTAATTGGGTTTTAGGGTTTTTATTCATTTTAGGGTGTTTTTAGGGATTTTAGTAATTTTTATGTTTTTAGGTGCTTTAAGTGTTTTTAGGATTTTAAGGTTTTATTTGGGGTTTTCAGGATTTTAGGTGTTTTTTATGTATTTTTTTTGTATTTTTAGATATTTGTGGACTGTTATGATTTTTAGAGTTTTTTTGGGATTTTTATGGTTTATAGTGTTTTTGGAGTTTTTTACGGTTTTGGAGTTTTTTTAGTGTTTTTATCATTTTAGGTTATTGTGGGTTATAACTATTTTTACATTTTTTATGTTTTCGTAGGGGTTTTCAGGGTTTTTTATGTTTTTATGTAATTTTTGGTTCATTTTATAATTTTTACAGTTTTTTATGGTTTCTAGGGATTTTGAGGGTTTTAGGTTTTTTTGTGGTTTTTTTGGTTTTTAGGGTTTTTTAGTTTTTATGGGTTTTAAGATTTTTTAGTGTTTTATAATTATTTTTGGGGTTTAATGGGTTTTTATAATATTTAGTAGTTTTTAGAGGTTTAATGGATTTTAGGGTCTTTTAATATTTTTATGGGTTTTTATGGTTTTTAGGTTTTTTTGGGGTTTTACCGTTTTTAGGGTTTTCGGGGTTTTTAGTGGTTTTATGTTTTTATGTTTTTCTTAAGGGTTTTTACATTTTTTACATTTTTAGATATTTTATGGGAATTTTATAATTTTTATGGTGTTTTAGTGTTTTTAGGGATTTTGAATGTTTTTTGAGTTTTTTAGGGTTTTTTTGGTTTTTAGGGTTTTTCTGAGTTTTTAAGGGTTTTAAAAATTTTCGTAGTTTTTAACATTTTTAAAGGATTAATTTGTTTTTAGAGCTTTTAGTGGGATTTAGGTTTTTATGGGGTTTTAGGGTTTTTATGGTTTTATGGGTCTATATGGTTTTATGGGATTTAGTTTTTTTAGGGATTTTTAGGGTTTTTAGGGGTTTTAGCATTTGTAGGTTTTTAGGAGTTATAAGTGCTTTTATGTTTTTATGTTTTCAATAGGGTTTCTCAGGGTATTAGGGTTTTTTATGTTTTTTGGAATTTTTAGGACTTTGTTTGTATTTTCTTTTGTTTTTTAGGGTTTTATGGGATTTTAATGGTTTTAAAAAGTTTTTAGGGTCTTTGAATATTTTTTGGGGTTTTAGCCTTTTATTGATTTTTTAGAGTTTTTTAGAGTTTGATAATTTTTTTGGGGGTTTAAAGGGTTTTTAGAGTTTTTAGTGGGTTTTAGAGTTTTTATGGGGATTTTAATGGGTTTTAGGTGTTTTTATGGATTTATGGTTTTTAGTTGTTTTTAGGGGTTTTAGGGTCTTTTTAGGGTAGTTAGCATTTTTTTATTATTTTTAGGGGTTCTAAGTGTTTTTAGCTTTGTAAGGTTTTCCTAGCCTTTGTCATAATTTTTAGTATTTTTTATACATTTAGGGATTTTTATGGATATTTATGGAGTTTTTGGATTTTTTTGGCTTTTAGGGTTTTAAGTGTTTTATAGTGTTTTTAAGAGTTTATAGGGTTGTTAGGGTTTTTTCCATTTTTTCAGGTTTTTAGAGGTTTTATGTGTTTTTAGTTTTTTAATATTTTCTTATGGTTTTTCTAAGATTTAAGGTGTTTTTTACAATTTTAGGGAAATTCATGGGTTTTTATGTTTTTAGGGTTTTTATAGATCTTGAGGGGTTTTAGGGTTTTTAGTGTTTTTATGTTTTTACATAGTTTTAGGGTTTTTTTTTGAGATTTTAGGGTTTTTATGGATGTTAGAATTTTTAATGTTTTTAGGTGTTTAAAGGGGTATTAGAGTTTTTAGTGGGGTTTTATGTCTTTGTGGGGTTTTAGGGGTTTTAAGGATATTAAAGGTTTTAATGTTTTTTATGGATTTTAGTGTTTTGGAGTCTTTTTAGGTTTTTTATCTTTTTATTTGTTTTTAGGGGTTTTAGGTGTTTTTAGGGTTTCAATGTTTTCATAGGGGTTTTCATGGTTTTAATTTTTTTGGGGGGCTTAGGACTTTTTATGATTTTAATGGGTTTTTAGAGTTTTATGGATTTTGATGTTTTTTAGGGTTTTCATCATTTTTTAGGTTTTTAGGGGTTTAAAGTGTTTTTAGTTTATAATTATTTTCTTAGTATTTTTAGGGATTTTAGGGTTTTTTACATTTTTATGTATTTTTAGGGGTTGTTGAGGGTTTTTGTTGTTTTTATTATATTTAGGAATTTTGAGGGATTTTAGGGATTTTTAGAATTTTTAGGGGGTTTATAGTTTTTTTGGTTATGAGGGATTTTTGAGTTTTTAAGGTTTTAAAGTTATTTCATAGTTTTTGAAGGTTTTATGGGTTTAAATTGTTTTTATAGTTTTTAGTGGTTTAGGGGGTTTTTGGGTATTTACTGTTTTTATGGTTTTGATGGGTTTTAAGGTTTTGTGGGGTTTTAGGGTGTTTAGGGTATTTTTTGCGTATTTAGGGTTTTAAGGTCTTATTAGGGGTTTTCAGGGTTTTTTTGTTTTTATATTCATAGGTATTTATAGTGATTTTTTATGAACATTTTTGTAGGGTTTATAGGTATTTTCAAGGTTTTTTTGTGGGTTTTTGGGTTTCTTGTGTTTTTAACATTTTTTAGGTTTTTATTTTTATTCTAAGGGTTTTTGAAGGTTTTTAGTTTTTGTACATTTTTTGGGATTTTTAGGTATTTTTTTTGCCTTTTATGGTTTTTTCGTGTTTTAGGTTTTTTTTGGGTTTTAAGGGGTTTTAGGGTTTTGTTTAGGGTTTTTCGTGTTTTTAGGTTTTTAGGGGTTTTAATTGTTTTTAGGTTTTTATGGTTTTCTTAAGGGTTTTTAGGGTTTTAGGGTCTTTTATGGTTTTATAAATTATTATTAATTTTTTTTAAAAATGAGGTTTTTATGGTTTTTAGTGATTTTGAGGGGTTTTAGTGGTTTTTTGAGTTTATATGGGTATTAGGGTTTTTTTTTGTTTTTTAAGGGTTTTATGGTTTTTTATAGTTTTGAAACATTTTTAGGGGTCTAAAAAGTTTTAATTTTTTGTAGAATATTTTAAAGGTTTTTTATTGTTTTTAAAGTTTTTATTCATTTTTATGGTTTTTAGGATCTTTTAGCATTTTAGGGTTTTTATTATTTTTATCCCTTTTAGGGGTTTTAAGTGTTTTTATGATTTTAAAATTTTCTTATTGGTTTTCATGGATTTTTTTATTTTAAAAAATTTTATGGTATTTTTTGGTTTTTTATGTTTTAAGTGTTTTTAGGGATTTGTGAGTTTTATATTTTTAGGGGTTTTAGGGTAATAGAGTTATTGGTGTTCTTTTAGGTTTTTATTAGTTTTATGTATTTTAAGGATTCTAAAGTTTTCATAGGGGTTTTATGGAATATTGTTTGGGGGGGTTAGTTTTTTATGTATTTTTTGGGTTTTTATGAGTTTTATGGTGTCTTTCGAGTCTTATGGATTTTTAGGGGTTTTATCATTTTTTAGGATTTTTAGGGTTTTTATGGTGTTTTGGGTTGTTGGGGTTTTTGTTTAGTTTTTTGGGATTTTAATATTTTTTAGATTATTCTAAAGTTTTTAGGGGTTTAAATTGTTTTTAGAGTTTTTAACGGTTTTTAGGGTTTTTATGGATTTTTCGAGTTTTTATGGTTTTTAGGAATTTTTATTGGTTTTAAGTGTTTTTTGTTTTTTAATTTTTTTCTTAGGGATTTTCTACGTTTTAAGTATTTTTACATTTTTTGGGATTTTTTAGGTTTTTATGCTTTTTTAGGGGGGGTTTGGGATTTTGTGAGTTTTTCAGGCATTTTAGGGGCTTTAGGGTTTTATAGGGTTTTTGAATTTTTTAGGTTTTTAGTGGTTTCAAATGTTTTTGGTGATTTTAATGTTATCATAGGGGTTTTTCCTACTTTATAGTTTTTTATGTATTTCGGGATTTTTGGGATTTTTAGGATTTTTTTGGGTTTTAGTGTTTTTAGGGATTTTAAAGGGTTTTTTTTATTTTAAGGGTTTTATGGTTTTTTTGGGTATTTGTGTTTTTTATGTTTTAGAGATTTTATGGGGTATTAGAGTTTTTTTTAACTTTTTTAGGGGTTTAAATGTTTTATAGAGTTTTTAGTGGGTTTCTAGTGGTTTTATTGTTTTAGGGGGTTTATGGGTTTTTATGATCTGTTTAGGGTCTTTTAGGGATATTTTTGTTTCTTATGGGTTTTAAGTGATTTTATTTTTTAATGATTTTTTGTGGTTTTTAGAATATTTTACGTTTTTGGGGTTTTTTTGTATTTTTATGGTTTTTCATGGGTTTTATGGATTTTTAGGATTTTAAGGGATTTTTGGGATTTCTACTGTTTTAATTTCCTATAACGATTTTTAGGGGTTTTAAGTGTTTTTAGGTTTTTATTGTTTTCTAAGGGGTTTTAAGGGATTTAGGGTTTTTATATTTTTATGTATCATGGGGGTTTTGTTTGATTTTTTTTGGTTTTATAGGTTTTTAGGGATTTTGAGGGTTTTTATATTTTTCAAGGGTTTTAAGATTTTTGTGGTTTTTAGGGTTTTTAGGGTTTCTAGTATGTTTTTAAGGGTTTAAATGGTTCTCAGATTATTTTAATAATTTAGTGGTTTAAATGGTTTTTTGGAGTGTTTATGGCGTTTTTTCATAATTTTATGGGTTTTTTGGGTTTTAGGTGTTTTTGGTGTCTTTAGAGCCTTTTTTGGGACAATTTTTTATTCTTTTAGGTTTCCTGGGGTCATAAGTGTTTTTAGGTTTTTATGGTTTTCATAGGGGGTTTTAAGGTTTTTACGGTTTAGATATTTTTAGGTTTTTTAGTATTTTCATGGATATTAGGATTCTTAGGGATTTTAAAGGGTTGTTATGTTCTTTTTAGGTTTTGGGTTTCTATGGTTTTTTAGTTGTTAGGGTTTTTTTTGAGTTTTTAGGGTTTTAATTTTTTTTTGATTTTTCTAATGGTTTTAGGGGTTTAAATGGTTCTTTAAATTTTTATCAATTTTTAGTAATTTTATGGGTTTTAATTTTTTTGTGCTTTTATGGTTTTAGGGGGTTTAGGTCCTTTTTATTAATTTTATGGTTTTTAGAATTTTTTAGGCTTTTTGGTGATTTATGTGTTATTAGGTTTTTAAGGTCCTCTTAGGGGTTTTATTTCTTTTTTCAATGTCTTAAATTTTTAAGGATTTTTTCGGATTTTTTGGGATATTAATAGGTTTTTAGCGTTTTTAGGGTTTTTATGGATTTTGAGAGTTTTTAGGATTTTTAGGTTTTTAATGTTTTTTAGGGTTTTATCATTTTTTTAGTTTTTTTGGGGTTTTTTTCTTTTAAGGTATTTAAGTTTTTCTTAGGGATTTTAGGGTTTTTAGGGTTCCCTACATTTTTAGGGATTTTTTTTAGAATTTTTATATATTTTAGGGTGTTTAGTAATTTTGAGCAGTTTTAGGGGTTTTAGGGTTTTTAACGGTTTTTTGCATTTGTAATGTTTTAGTAGTTTAAATAAATTTTAGAGTTTTTATTAGGTTTTTAGGATTTTTATGTGCTTTTAGAGTTTTTATGGGTTTTAGGGGTTTTGTGTTTTTTTGTTTTTTATGGTTTTTAGAATTTTTTATGGTTTTTAGGGTTTTGACTATTTTTTAGGTTTTTAATTTTTTTCATAGGGTTTTTCCGGGATTTTAGGGTTTTTTACATTTTTAGGGATGTTTAAGGTTTTTTAGATTTTTTTGGGGTTTTTAGGTGTTTTTTGGGTTTTGAATGGTTTTTGGAATTTTTAGGATTTTATTGTTTTATGGTTATATTTGATTTTAGGTTTTTTTTGAGTATTTTAGGGGTTTTAATGTGTTTAGAGTTTTTTTTAACATTTTTATTAGTTAAGTGGTTTTTAGAGTTTTTAGTGTTTTTTAGGTATTTTTTTGGTTTTGAGGTTTTTTAATGTTTTTAGTTTTGTTTTTGTTTTTGTGGGTTTTATGGTTTTTAGGGACTTTTAGAATTTTTATCATTTTTTAGGTTTTATGGGTTTTAATTGTTTTTTAGGTTTTATGTTTTTCATAAGGTTTTATGGTTTTCAGATTTTTTTAAATATTTATAGATATTTTGACATTTTTTCAGACTTTTATGGGTTTTTAGGTATTTGGAGGGTTTTCAAGGTTTTTATGGTTTTTTTATCATTTTCAGTTTTTTTGAGGTTTTAAGAGTTTTTAGGATCTTGATGTTTTCTCGGGGATTTTTGTGGTTTTTACATTTTTTGGGACTTTTTTGGATTTTTTTTATTTTTATGGTTTTTCGGGTATTTTTGGATTTTGTGGGTTTTTAGGGGTTTTAGGGGTTTTATGTTTTTTTTGTTTTAGGGTATTTTTTTGAATTTTTAGGGTTTTTATGGTTTTTTTAATGTTTTTTAATTTTTTATGGGTGTATAGGGTTTTTGAGTTTTTAGTTTTTTAAAGGATTTAGGGGTTTTAGGTTTTTAATGGTTTTTATTGTCTTTATGAAATTTATAGGGTTTTTTATTATTTTTATCATTTTTTAGGTTTTTAGGGGTTTTACGTTTTTTTAGGGTTTTTAGGTCATCATAGGCCTTTACAAGGGTTTTAGGGTTTTATTTTTTAGGGATTTTAGGGATTTTACAGGTTTTTATATTTCTTCAGGGTTTTTAAGGAATTTGATGGTTCTTTAAAAAAAAATTGGGTTTTATGGTATTTTAATGTTTTTAGGTTTCAAAATTTTTATTAGGTATTTTCAAGGTTTTTAGGGTATTTATGTTTTTAGTGAATTTCTGGGAATTTTTGGAGTTTCATGGGTTTTTAGTATTTTTTGGCATTTTGAGGATTTTATGATGTTTTTGGGTGTTTAGGTTTTTTTGGGGGGGTTTAGGGTTTTTATGGTTTTATAGAGTTTTTTAACATTTTAATGGGTTTTAAGGGTTTTTATAGTTTTTATTGGTTTTAGGGTTTTTATGGGATTTTAGGGTTTTTTACAGTTTTAGTGAATTTTATGGTTTTTATGGGTTTTAGTGTCATTTAGGTTTTTGAATCTTTTTAGCATTTTTTAAGTTTTTTTTATGGTTTTAAAATATATTTAGTTTTTTAAGGGCTTCTTATTGTTTTTTGGGTTTTTTGGGATTTTTATGTTTTTAGGGATTTTTAGCGGGTTTTTAGGATTTTTTGGCTTTTTAGGGTTTTTAAGAATTTTGAGGGTTTTAAGGGTTTTTTAAGGATTTTAGGGGTTTTAGGTTTTTTATCCATTTTTATATTTTTAGGGGGTTTATGTATTTTTGAGTTATATGGTATTCCTAGGTTTCTTTAGGTTTTTTATGGTGTTTATGTTTTTAGGGATTTTTTTCGGATTTTTTTTGGATTTTAATGGTTTCTAAGTGTTTTAGGGATTTTGAGGCGGGGTTGGGTTTTTTTGGGTATTATGGTTTTTGGGGTTTAGGATTTTTTAGGGTTTTTAATGTTTTTTTAATTTATTTACTACTTTAGGAGTTTAAAGGGTCAGTAAACTTTCTAGTGAGTTTTAGAGATTTTATGGGATTTTAGGGTTTTTAATGTTTTTTGGAGTTTTTATGGATTTTAGGGGTTGTTAGAGTTTTCAGGTTCTTTTTGGATTTTTAGGGTATTTAGAGGTTTTTGGTTTCTAGGGGTTTTAAGTGTTTTTTATTTTTTTAATGTCTTACAAGGGTTTTTAGGGTTTTTGACATATTTAGGGATCTTTAGATATTTTTAGGTTTTTATGGGTTTTTATGTATTTTAGGAATGATGATTTTTTTATGGTCTTTTGGGTTTTAAGAGATTTTTGGATTTTTAGAATTTTTTAGGTGTTTAGGGGTTTAATGTCTTTATAGTTTTTAAGGATTTATTACGGGTTTTCAATTTTTTCGGGTTTTTATGTTTTTAGGGTTTTTAGGGTTTTTTAGTATTTTTATGGTTTTTAAGGTTTTTGAGGATTTTGAGGGTTTTTAGTGTTTTTATGGATTTTAGTGGTTTCATGGTTTTTTTTTGTATTTTGGTTTTTTTAGTTTTTAGGTGTTTTAATGTTTTTAGATTATTTAATTATTTTTGGGGATTAAAGGGTTTTTATAGTTTTTATGGGTTTTAGGGGTTTATAAGGGGTATAGGGGTCTAATGGTTTTTGCGGATTTTAGGGTTTCAAGGTTTTTTAAGGTTTTTAGCATTTTTATATTTTTTTGGGTTTTTATAATTTTTATGTTTTAAGGGTTTTCTAAGGGTTTTTCGGGGATTTAATGGGTGTTTTCATTTTTTGAGTCTTTTAGGTGTTTTAAATAATTTTATGGTTTTTAGGGTTGTTATGTATTTTGATGGTATTTTGTATTTTTTAGTGTTTTTATAGTTTTTAGGTTTTTATGGGTTTTAAGTTTTATAAGGTTTTTAGGGGTATTAAGGTTTTTTATGTTTTTAGGTATTTTATGGATTTTTTATTATTGTTATGGGTTTTTGGAATTTTAGGGATTTGGATGTTTTTAGGGTTTTTATTGTTTTTTTTGGTTTTTCAGGGTTTATAAGTTCTTTACAGTTTTTTTTTGTTTTTAGATTTTTTGATATTTTATGGGGTCCAAAGGGGTTTTAGTGGGGTTTATGGGATTTTTTTTGTTTTTTGGGTTTTTAATGATTTTCAGGGGTTTTATGGTTTTTAGTGATTTTTTGGCTATAATGTTCTTTTTGGGGTTTTAAGGGTTTTTAGTGTTTTTAGGTTTTTAGGTGTTTTAATTATTTCTAGGTTTTAAGGATTTATTTGTTATTTTTAGGTTTTTTAGGGATTTTTACATTTATAAGTATTTATAGGGGTTTTTTAGGTTCTTTTGGTTTTTTGGGGTTTTAGGGTTTTTAGGGATTTGGAGGTGTTTTAGTGTTTTTAGGGTTTTTATAGTTTTTATGTTTTATAGGGGTAGTATTTTTTTAGGTTTTCATTGGGGTTTTCAGGGTTTTTATTTTCTATGTATTTTTAGGTCTTCTTTTGTATTTTTAAGGTCTTTAGTGTTTTTACAAATTTTGAGGGGTTTTAGGATATTTTATGTTTTTTATGGTCTTTGAGGTTTTTTAGGTTTTTTGTTTTTTTACGAGTCTTAATTTGTTTTTAACATTTTTAATTTTTTAAATATTTTTTATAGTTTGTAGTGGTTTTTTGCGTTTTTATTGGTTTTCTTTTTTTTATGTTTTTTTGATATTTGTATCATTATAAATGGATTTTGTGGTTTAGGGTCTTTATTTTTGGGATTTTAGGGTTTTTAGTGTGTTTGAGGTTTTTTATAGTTTTTTAGTGTTTTTAGATTTTAACGGTTTCCTTAAGGGTTTCCGTTTTTTAAGAATTTTTTATATTTTGATGGATTTTAGCGATTTTTTAGGATTTTTTTGGGTTTTTAGGGGTTTTGAATGTTTCTTGGGTTTCTTGAGTTTTTAGGATTTTTTTTGGGTTTTACTGTTTTTTTGAGTTGTTAGGGTTTTATGGTTTTTTAGAGTTTTTATCAATTTTATGGATTTATAGGGTTGTTTGATTTTTTAGTGTGTTTTTAGGTTTTTTATGGGGTTTTAATTGTTTTTAGGGTTTTAGGGGATTTTATTATTATTTGGGTGGTTTTAGGGTCATTTATTGTTTTTTAGGGTTTTTATAATTTTTTATAATTTTTAGGAGTTTTAGGTGATTTTAGGATTTTATGGTTTTCTTAAGGGTTTTTATGGGTTTTAGGATTTTTTATTTTTAGAGACTTTGTGGGAATTTTTCTGGCTTTTAGTTATTTTGAGTATTCTCAGGATTTTGATTACATTTTGGTTTTGGGGGGTTTTAATCCTTTTAGGTTTTTAAGGAATTCTTAGGTTTTCTCAGGTTTTTTAGGATTTTTGACGGTTTTCAATTTTTTAGGTAATTTTTCGGATTTTTATGGTTTTTAGAGCTATTAGGTATTTTGAGTGTTTTATGGTTTTTTATTTGGTTTTTAGGGTTTTAGGGTTTGTATGGGTTTTTTTCATTTTAGGGATTTTTAGTCCTTTATGGTTTTTAGGTTTTTAGAGTTTTTTTTAACATTTTTAGGTTTTAAAGTATTTGTGCAGTTTATAGTAGTGTTTTTTGATGTCTTTATTTATTTTTATGATTCTAGAGGGTTTTGAGTTTTTTAAGATATTTTTTTGGGGGTGGGGTTTGGGTTTTTATCTTTTTAAGGTTTTTTTCAGGGTTTATGTTTTTTTTATGGTTTTAAGGTTTTCTGGGGGGGGTTTCAAGATTTTTAGGGGTTTTTCATTTTATGGTTTTTTAGAAATTTTTTAGGATTTTTATGGTTTTTAGGGGATTTTAGGGATCTTGAGGGGTTTTAAAGATTTTTATGGGCTTTTAGGGTTTTAACTTTTTATAGGTTGTTAGGGGATTTAATTGTTTTTAGGTTATCGATGTTTTCATTGGGGTTTTCAGGGGTTTTAGTGTTTTTTATTTTTTTCAGGATTTTAGGGATTTTTAGGATTTTTATTGTTTTTAAGGATTTTTAGGGTTTTTAGGGTTTTCAGGTTTTGTTATGGTTTTTTGGGTTTTTATGTTTTTTGATTTTTTAGGGTTTTGATGTTTTTTGGGCTATTTCTGGTTTTTAGGTTTTTAAATTGTTTGTAGAGTTTTTAGTGTTTCTTTATTGATTTTATGGGTTTTTTATTGTTTTTATGGTTTTGGAGGGAATTTATGGTTTTATGGGGGTTTAGGGTTTTAGGGCCTTTTATGGTTTTTTTATCATTTTTATGTTTTTAGGGGTTATTTTTTTTATGGTTTTAAGGATTTTAGGGGTTTAAGGGTAATTAGGGTTTTTTAGAGATTTTTAGGGATTTTATGATTTTTATGGTTTTTAGGGTTATTAGGGTGTTTTTCGTATTAGAATTTATAGGTTTTTTGGGGTTTTAAGTTTTTTTTAGGTTTTTAGGGATTTCTTATTATTTTTTATGTTTTTAGGGTTTCTTAGGTTTTTGGGGTTTTTTGGGAAGTATTATGATTTTTATGGATTTATAGGTTTTTTAGGGATTTTGAGGGTTTCTTAGTTTTTTTATTATTTTTAGGGGTTTTTTTACTTTTTATGATTTTTATGGATTTTTAGGGTTTTTAGGGATTTTGAGGGTTTCTTAGTTTTTTTATTATTTTTAGGGGTTTTTTTTACTTTTTATGATTTTTATGGTTTTTATATTATTTTAAAATTTTTATTGATTGAAAGGGGTTTTAGATTGTTTTAATTGGTTTTAGGGTTTTTATGAGCTTTTATGGGTTTTAAGGCTTTATGATTTTTTATTGTTTTAGTGGTATTTTGGTTTTTTTTGGGTTTTTGGGTTTTTTTTCATTTTTTTGATTTTAAGGGATGTATGTTATTTTAGTTATTTTAGGTTTTCTTAGGTGATTTCATGGTTTTTAGGATTTTTTACATTTTTTGGATTTTTTGGATTTTTTGCGTTTTTAGGGATTTTGAGACTTTTTAATGGGTTTTTGTGTTTTTTTATTTTTAGGGGTTTTAAGTACTGTGATGTTTTTATGTTTTTATTAGGTTTTTTAGGGTTTTTTGGTTTTTTTTACAATTTTAGGGATATTTAGGGATTTTGAGGGATTTTATTGTTTTTTTGGTTATTAGGGATTTAGAGGGATTTAGAGGGATTTTAGGGGTTTTTTTGTTTTTTTTTTGGTTTTAAGGATTTTTATATTTTTAGGATTTTTAATGGTTTTTAGAGTTTTTTACAATATTAAGTGATTAAATTATTTTTATAGTTTTTAGTGGTTTTTTTGGGGTTTTATGTGTTTTAGTGTTTTTAATGATTTTATGGGTATTTACGACTTTTAGGTATTTTTACAGTTTTTATGCTCTCTTTAGGGGTTTTTAGGGGTTTTACCATTTTTTGGGTATTAAGGGGTTTAAGTGTTTTTAGGATTTTAGCATTTTCTTAGAGTTTTCAAGTTTTTTATGGATTTTTATGTTTTTAGTTATTTTAGATATTTTTTTACGTTTTTTCGAGTTTTTTTGGGATTTTGAGGTTTTTTTGGCATTTTTAGGGTTTTTGGGGTTTTAGGGGTTTTAACCCTTTTTAAGGTTTTTATGTGTCTTACCTATTTTGATGCTTTTAGGGTTTTTATGAGTTTTTTTACATTTATAGTTATTTTTAGGGACTTTTTAGGATTTTTATGGTTTTTAGGGTTACTAGGGATTTTGAGGGCTTTTATGGTTTTAGGTTCTTTGGGGTTTTTGGGTTTTCTGAGTTTTTTACGGTATTAAATTTTTTTATGTTTTTATTGGATTAAATGGGTTTTAGAGTTTTTAGTGGTTATTTATGGATTCTATATGTTTTATGTGTTTTAGCGATTTTTATGATTTTTAGGGTTTTAGGGGCCTTTTAAGGTTTTTGTCATTTTTATGTTTTATAGGGGTTTTATGAGTTTTTAGGTCCTTAAAGTTTTCGTATGGGTTTCCATTTGTTTTAAAAAATTAATTATTTTTATGTATTTTTTTATATTAATGGTTTTTTATTGTTTTTATGGATTTTGAGGGGTTTATGGTTTTTAGCTTTTTTGGGTGTTAAGGAGTTCAAAATGTTTTTTTTTATTTTTATGGTTTTGCATCGGGTGTTTAAGGTTTTTAGGGATTTTAATGTTGTCAGGGTTTTTTAGGATTTTTTAGGTTTTTTATGTGTTCTTAGGAACTTTTTGGTATTTTCAATGGTTTTAGGGTTTTTAGGGGTCTTATGTATTGTTTTTGGATAATTAGGTCTTTGAGTGTTTTAGGGTTTTAAGGTTTTTTATAGTTTTTAATGTTTTTAGGTGTTTAAATGGATTTTAGATATTTATTGGGTTTTTTATTTGTTATGTTTTTTAGGGATTTTTAAAGTTTTTTGGTTTTTTCGGTATGAGGGTTTTTAACTATTTTTAGGTTTTTATGGTTTTCGTAGTAGTTTTAAGAGGTTTTAGAGTTTTTTACATATTTATGGATTTTTAGTCCTTTTTACGTTTTTTGTTGTTTTTTTACGGTAATAGGGACGTTGAGTGGTTTTAGGGGTTTAAAGGTTTTTTACGGATTTTCAAAATTTTATATTTATAGCGGTATTAAGTGTTTTATTGTTTTAAATTTTTTTCTTAGGGGTTTTCAGGGTTTTTAACGGTTTTTACATTTTTAGGTATTGTTATATCTCTTTTAAGAATTTTGAGGTATTTTGAGGGTTTGTATAGATTTCTAGGGGTTTTTTTGGTTTTTTTGGTTTTTATTGTTTTATTGTGTTTTTTGGGGTTTCTAAGGTTTAATAGAGTTTTTTTTATGTTTTTAGGGGTTTAAATGGTTTTTATTGTTTATGTGGGTTTTCTGTGTTTTATGGATTTTTATAATTTTTTGGGGTTTTTAATCATTTTTGGGGTGTTAGGGACTTTTTAGTATTTTTAAAGTTTTTTTTATCATTTTTTAGGTTTTTATGGGTTTTAAACGTTTCTAGGTTTTTAAGGTTTTTAGGGGTTTTATAGTTTTTTATGTTTTTAGGTAATTTTTGGAAATTTTTAGGATTTTATGTTTTTTAGGGTTTGAGGGATTTTGAGGATTCTTCAGGGTTTTTTTGAGGTTTTAGGGTTTTACTGATTTTCGGGTTTTTTGGTTTTTAGTGGTTTTAAGTGTTTTTATGTTTTAATGTTTTCTTAAGGGTTTTTAGGGATTTTAGGTTTTTTTATAATTTTCAAAGATTTTTAGGGATTTTTTAGAATTTTTATGGGTTCTTATGGTTTTTAGGAATTTTTTGGGTTTTTAGAGTTTCTTTAGGGGTTTTAGTGATTTTATTGGTTTTTGCGTTTTTAGGGATATTTTTTGAGTTATTTAGGATTTTAATGTTTTTGGACTGTTTTAAAGATTTTTTGTGTTTAAAGGGGGTTTAGAGTTTTTTCTGGGAATTTTGGGTTTTTAGGTTTTTTTGGGATTCTTTAATATTTAAAGGGTTTTCAGGGTGTTTTAGGGTTTTTAGTATTTTTAGAATCTTTAGGTTTTTCGGGGTTTTAAGTTTTTTTTTGTGTTTTTATGTTTTATAAGGATTTTCATGTTTTTATGTGTTTTAAAATTTTTAGTTCTTTTTAATGATTTAAAGGTTTTTATTGGTTATTAGGGGTTTTGAAAATTTTAAGGTTTTGGGGTTATCTTAGGGTTTTTAGAGTTTTTTAGGTTTTATGGGTTTTTAGAGTTTTTTTGGTTTTTAAGGTTTTCTTCAGGTTTTTGAAAGTTTTTAGGGGTTTATGATTTCTGTAATTTTTAGGGTGATTTGGATTTTTGGGGTTTTTAGGGTTTTTACATATTTTGAGGGTTTCCTGGTTTTTAAGGGCTTTTGATTTTTTTTTTGTTTTTTTGTGGTTTTAGGGTTTTTTTGGTATTTAAGGATTTTTTTTCACATTTTTTGGGGCATAAAGGGTTTTTTTAGATTTTAGGGAGTTTTAAGGAGTTTTATGGGTTTTTATTTTTATAAGGGATTTTAAGGTTTTCTTATATTTTTAGGGGTTTTAGCTTTTTTAGGGGTTTCAGGGTTTTAAGAGTTTTTATGTTTTTATGGTTTTTGTAGAGATTTTTTGGTTTTCAATGGTTTTTTACATTTTATGGATTTTTATGTATTTTTTAGGATTTTTATGGGTTTAGTGTTTTTAGGGATTTTGAGGGTTATTAGGGGTTTTTTTTGGGGTTTTCATGTTTTTAGAGATTTTTGAGTTTTTAGGGGTTTTAAGGTTTTTTATAGTTTTTTAACATTTTTAGGTGTTTTAACAGATTTTAGAGTTTTAGTGTGTTTTTAGTGTTTTATGGGTTTTATGGTTATTAGGGGTTTCATGGCTTTTAGGGGGGGTTATTGTTTTAGTACCTTTTATGGTTTTTATCATTTTTAGGTTTTCTAGGGGTTCTATGTTTTTATAGGTTTGAAGGTTTTCATAGGGGTTTTCAAGGTTTCCTGGGGTTTTTATATTTTTAGGGTTTTTAGGGATTTTTTTAAAAAAAATATGGCTTCTTAGTGTTCTTAGTTATTTTGAGGGGTTTTATGGTTTTAAGGATTGTTAGGGTTTTTATTTTTTTAGGGATTTAAGGGATTAAGGTGTTTTTTGGTTTTATCTATTTTCATAGGGATTTTTAGGGTTTTTAGGGTGTTTTTATTATTTATGGATTTTTGTGTTTTCTTCAGAAAATTTATGGGTTTTTTGGGTTTTTTTGTTTGTTTTATCATTTTTAACGTTATTTGAGTTTTTTTAACATTTTAGTGGTTTAAAGGTTTTTTTGAGTTTTTAGTTGTTTTGGATTACTATGGGGTTTTAGGGGTTTTTAGTTTTTAAGGGGTTTTATAGTGTTTAGGGGTTTTTAGGTTTTTTTATTTTTTTGTTTTTAGAGGTTATATTTGTTTTAGATTTTTAAAGTTTTCTTATGAATTTTCATGGTTTTTAGGGTTTTTTATGTTTTTAGAGATTCTTAGAGATTTTTTAGGATTTTAATTGTTATTTTTGGTTTTCAGTTTTTTTATGGTGGTTAGTGTTTTTTAGATTTTCTCTGGTCTCTTTTTTGTGTTTTTATTGATTTTTTGAGTTTTATGGATTTAAATATTTTTAGAGTTTTTAATTGTTTTTCTGTATTTTAAATGTTTGTTAGAGTAATTAATGTTTTTATGGGTTTTATGGGGTTTTTATATTCTTAATGTTTTTAGGGGTTTTAACTTTTTTAACAATTTATAGAGTCTTTTAGGATATTTTTGGGTTTTATCAATTTTTATGTTTTTGGGGTTTTTAGTGATTTTAGTTTTCTAAAGATTTCATATGGCTTTTTAGGGTGTTTATGATTTTTTATGTTTTTAGAGTTTTTATGGATTTTTAGGATTTCCATGGGTTTTCGTATTTTTAGTGTTTTTTCATGTTTTTATGGTTTTTTCAGTTTTACCATTTTTCTTGAGTTTTTTAGGGATTTGAGGTTTATTATATTTTTTTAAAATTTTAGGGTTATATGGGTTTTATGGGTTTTTAGGGTTTTTTAGGGTTTTTAGTTTTTTTTGGTTTTTTGGGTTTTATGGGGTTTTATCAATTTTTAGGTTTTTAGGAATTTTAAGTGTTTTTTGGGTTTTATGGTTTTGGGGGGTTTTTGGGGATTTTAGGGTTATTTAATTTTTTTGGGATGAATGGGTATTTTTATGATTTTATGTGTTTTAGGGGTTTTAGGGATTTTCAGGGGTTTTAGGGGGTTTTATGGTATTTTTGGATTTTTAGAATTTTTTTGAGTATTTTAGGGTATGAATTTTTTTAGAGTTTTTAACGTTTTTATTGGTTAAAAGGGTTCTTACAATATTTATTGTTTTTTAAGGTTTTTATGGGTTTTTATGATTTTTTATAGTTTTAGGGGTTTTCATGGTATTTAGTGGTTTTGTGTTTTTTTATGGTTTTTATCATTTTTTAGGTTTTTAGTTATCTTAATGTTTATTGGTTTTTAAGTTTTTCTTAGTATTTTTTAGGATTTTAAAGGTATTTTTACATTTTTTGGTATTTTTATAGATTTTTAGGATTTTATGGTATTTTAGATATATTTTATGATTTTGTGAATTTTTAGGGTTTTTAAGGTTTTTTTGGATTGTAGGTATTTTTCATGAGTTTTTCAGTGTTTTAAAGGGTTTTTTTGAGTTTTTAGCATTTTTTAGGGTTTAAAGGGTTTATAGAGTTTATAGTGGGTTTTATGCTTTTTATTAGTTGTAAGGGTTTTTAAGTTTTGAAGCTGTTTTAGGGTTTTTAAGGTTTTATGGTCTTTTAGGGGTTTTATGATTCTTAATGTTTTTAGGTTTTTTGGGGTTTTAGTTTTTTCTTAATGTTTTTTAGGTTTTTTTATGAATTTAAAGGTTTTTTGTGTTTTTAGTGACTTGTAAGGAATTTTTATATTTTTTAGGTTTATTGGGAATTTAGTGATTTTGAGGGTTTTTAGGATTTTTAGGGGGGTTTTTGGTTTTTTTAGGTTTATTAGGGGTTTTTTGTGTTTTTATGTTTTTAATGTATCAGTAGGATTTTTCAAGGTTTTTATATTTTTTAAGTTTTATGGATTTTTATGTCTTTTTATGATTTAATTTTGGGTTTTTAGGGATTTTAGGTTTTTGAGAGTTCTTAGGGTTGTATGAATTTAATGGTTTTGTAGAGTTTTTATGGTTTCTAGGGGTTTAAAGGGTTTTTAGAGTTTTTAGTGGGTTTTAATGTTTTATGTGTTTTTAGGATTTTTAATGATTTATAGGGGTTTTTATGGTTCTTAGGGGTTTATGGTTTTTTAGGGTTCTTTAGGGTTTTTATATTTTTAATGTTTTTAGGGGTTTTAAGTGTTTTTAGGTTTTTATTGTTTTCATAGGGATTTTGGGGTTTTATAGTTATTTATATTTTTAGGGATTTTTGTGGATTTTTTGGATTTTTATGGTTTTTAGGGATTTTAAGGGTTTTTAGGTTTTTAGGGTTTTATAGTTTTTTGGGGGTTTAGATCTTTTTTTTTGTTTTTTAGGGTTTTAAGGGTTTTTATATTTTTTAAGGTTTTTAGGGTTTTGAGGTGTTTTAGAATTTATAGTGGGTTTAGGGTTTTTATTGGGTTTTATGGGTTTTTATGTTTTTTAGGAGTTTTCTAGGTTTTTAGTAGTTTTTAGGGTATTTAGGGTGTTTTAGGGTTTTAGTGTTTTTTTTTGATTTTAGGGTTTTTGTAAGATCCCCTCATTTACTAGGTACGTATCTCCCTATGATTTTCATTAACTTTTCTTCTTGGTAAGTTTTTCTCATATTTAAAACAAACATGGGAAAATCAGGGAAGATCTATGTGGAGAGATTTGTTGGGAAAATTACTTAACATTCATGGATTTATGTTTTTTTTAAATTAATGGAGTTTGGGTATGAAGGGGTTAAGTGTTACATGGTTTCTTGTTAAGTTGAGAAGCTTTAAAGGGGGTTCTAGTTGTTTAAAGGAAAAATATGGTGAAAAACCATATGCAGAACAATTCATGTCGTATAATGGATTACATTTCATGTAATTATTCTAATTTTTTATTAAAATAATTTGAGGTGATGGGTTTATCAATGTATCCTATAGAAATTATTTACACGACGTGTAACTACACTACAAACCATGAAATTCCCCGACCTGCTATTTTAAAGTATGTTTCATAGTTGAGTTTTCATATTAACTCATTGTAACCTTCTCCTATCGACCTTAGGTCACCTTCCAATAAATTTTGGTGTTCCAACCTTCCTTCTGGAAGTCTCTATAACCCCTTCAATCCCAAGTAAGTGTCTCTGGTCCATTTTCTTCCTTCTCTCCCTTTGTTCTCCAACCATTGTGACGTGAACCCTTATTAACGTGCATTGTTGGTTTTGATCATGATCAGTATTGATCTAGGATTCTCTTGTAGATCAACTTCACATTCTTCTTCATGGGAATTTTTCATTGGAATAGTTGTTGGATCATCAGTGAAAGGTAGGGATCAAAATGTTTACCATATGGTTTTATAATTTCTATGTTTATGCAATATTGTGATTTCACCAATGTAGTGTGTTTCCAAATCAATTATACAATGAGAGGGATAATTCCTTAAATCCATTTATTTTCAATTGGCTTCTAACCTGGCTTTTTCCAACCCGTTGGTTGAGAAGACCATGAATTTAATTTAATTGTACTATGGTTTAAAGTCTATTTAGTATGAAATGAGACCTTAGGTGATTTCTTGATATGTAATCCCCAAGACATGTCCTATTACTTGTTATAACTATTAATCAATTATGATTTAAATTGTAAGTGGTATATGAAATATATATGGTAATTCTTATAATTAACCACTGAGATTTATGAAGTAATATTGTGATATCCATGATGAAATATGTATATATAGGGGTTTTCCCACTCACATTCACACTTATATGATGTAATGCTCATATTGAGTGTGATAGTCCCAATCCTATGTTGTAATGCTTATAGTGATAGGGATCTACCAAGTCTCATATTGTAATGATTATAGGGATTTGTCCCAGATTTTTGTGACTCTACCATTGTTATATGGTGGCGGATAGAGTGTTTATAAGGAATGCTTTCATATTCTCTAGAATGGTTCCAATGTAGTTTATTTTATCATGGTTATATGGTTGGTGTTGGCATGGTTGTAATACATGCTCATAGATATTCCAACATAGAGGCGAAGTAGGTTGTTGTTGTATTATATTAATTATTGAATTAATTAATACACATGATTATAGCTTTATTACATACACTTCTTATTAGACTGGTTAGTTTAGACAAGGTGGGGTCAACCTAAAGAGTTATAATCGCACCCTATTTGGGCTATTATTTAGTAACTGGGAATATAACATGGATATAAGTTTTCACAAAGGGGAAGGACCTTGTAATTGATTGTTTCCTTACTAGACGAGCTAGAGTTTGGTGGTGGGACTGATGTGGGGATCGGGAATGGGGAATTTTTAGTATTTATTTGAGTCTTCTATTCTTTAACATTTATTGTTTCTAGAATGAAATTTAGTTACATTCCAACATGGCATTACATTATTCCTTTATTATTTATTGTATTATTCAGTTTTCTCTTATTATTATTTTACAATATGTCTATACATTTATTTATTTCATTTATACAGTTTATTTCTACTTCTATGACACTTCTTACCTGGGGATATAGTCTCCCCGCTATATATTACACACCCCCACTACCAGTCGACAACCACTGGAATACAGGGATGCACACTTAAGGTCTCAAAACCATCCTTTTTTAGCCACCACTAGAGCATAAATGGTTTTTTCATGTCATGTTTATTTGTTTTTTCACTTCAATTTTTAGGCTACGTGTTTATAGGGGATATAGTGAATAATGTTTTTTCACGTCGGTTACTTAAACCCAATGTTATAAATATTTCATGCCATTGGTTTTTCACATAAATTATTGGTTAACTGATGTGAAAAACACATTGTTCACCATTTATCATGTTGGTTATTTAAAATAAACAATGTGAAAAACCATGTGTAATTTTTTTTCACATCGGTTATCCAAAAACGAACGTGAAAAACCAATTAATCACCATTTATCATGTCAGTTATTTATATAACAATCGTGATAAAGGTGTTTTCATATAGGTTATTGAATAACCAACTTGACAAATAGTGTGAATTTATTTTTCACATATGTTATCCAATAACCAACATGATAATATGATTTTTAAAATATATATATATATACTTTGATTCATGTCCTCCACCAGCAGTAGCTTCAGCACAAGAGGCATAAAACATAAAATGCATCCAACGACAACAGCCAAAAACAACATAAGAGGTAGAAAAAAAAGTCAGAAAAGGCAGAACAAAATCCATTAATATAAACATAAAATTAAACATTATAATAAACTAAAAACAAATGTACATTGATTCATATCCTCCACAAACAGTAGATAGAAAACATTATAAGAGTTATCAGAAAAGGCTACATAAAATCCATCAAAATACACATACCATTTCACTTTCAAATAAAATAAAAACTAATCAAACCTATAAAATAATTTACCCATTAAATTTTTAAATGTCTAAAATCTTCCATAGTATATGACCATTCATCATAAAAAAGATTAAAAAATAATACAAAAATCATTTAACATTAATTTTCAATAAAAGATATTATATTTTAAAGAAATATTTACAATGAAATCTAACCTTATGAAACTTTGTCACAATCCTAGTTGAAATTATTTCATACATGAATATTAAACATAATATCCACAATCAGTTCCACCTTGTTTTTTATGGAACTGTTTCAAAGTGATTTTAATTCTAAATAACATTGTTAATTAATATATCCACAATTTAGTAATTTTAAATGAAAACTCACCTTAGTTTTTATAAATTAGATCTTGGCGCGCTTCTTATTTGTCATCTCTATAAATAAATTCCATGCACTATTTGAAAATAATATGAGTATAATAAATTTTATTCACTATAATATAAACAATTATTAAAATAATCAAACTTACGTGTTCTATACATTCTTAAAATTTTCTCTCACTTCAATATATATAGAACATAGCCAGTTAAATGTCTTCTCTCTTGAACAAAAAACACCCAACATCCAATGACCACTTATATAAAAGAAAATTTAATATGAATAGTTTGTTGTACCTCTCGTACCCCTCGTGGTTTAATTTTCATGATCACAATCACCCTTTTATTTATCTAATCTTGTTTTAAGTATTTTTGGATGATAGGCATGATTTCAGGTTGCCAAGGAATTAGGGCCAAGAAGGCAAGAAAGCCAAAGTGGACTGATTTCAGTCCTACCGGCCAACCGGTGGATGACCACCGGCCAGCCGATGGTGCCTGGACAGAAGGCATCCCCTCTGTCCAGACCACCGGCCAACCGGTGTCCCAGCACCGGCCAGCCGGTGGAACCCAGACAGGTGAGACAGCTACTGTCTCACCACCGGCCAACCGGTGGCCTCCTCACCGGCCAGCCGGTGGAACCCAGACAAATAGTCACACCTACTATATCAGCACCGGCCAACCAGTGGCCTCCTCACTGGCCATCCGGTGGAGCCTGGACAGAAGCCCTCTCCCATTTTTCAAGCACCGGCCAACCGGTGGCCAAGCACCGGTCAGCCGGTGGAGCCAGTCAAACTAGTCGTTGGGCTTTGACCAGGCTTGTCCACTTCACTCCCAACGGCTCCGAAGGCCTCTCCAACGGCTCCGAAGCACCCCAAAGGCCATTTGAGAGTTCCCCCTCTATAAATAAAGGACTAGGAACCCCCGGAAGCCTAAGGAACAATAGTGGAACCATAATCAAGCCAAGGAAAGCCCACGGGAACAATTTTTCATCATTTGGCGAACCTCCGGCAGATTCCTCCAAGGAACCCCACTTGCTCCAACGCATTTCCACATCCAAGGAGCATCATAAAAGAAGCTTGGGAGCGCTCTTCATCAACTCCAATCAATCCATTGGCGCCCAAGACTTCTCCACATTACGGTTTTTATTGTTTTATTTATTTTGAGCATCAATTTGGGTTTGTGCCTACAAACCCCTCTTTCTCTCATCTTCCTTCTATTTGGGTTTTCACACCACCTTCAAGGTGTGAAGAGGTTAGTCAAGCCTTCCATTTAAAAGGCTTGAGTCATAGGTGAGCTAGTCCTTCACCTGTAAGAAGGCTAGTGGGTTCTTGCTCAACCATTAAAAGAAAGTTGTAATAGGTTCTAGACTACCTTGAAGTCTAGTGGGTTTCTTGCTAAAACCATTAAAAAGCAAGCGGTAGTAAATCTCTCAACGGTTGAGTTGGGAGCGGAGACGTAGGCTTTGGTTTAAGCCGAACTCCGTTATCAAGTTTTGTGTCTTGCCTCTTTTATTTCCGCTGCACTTTTAACTTTGATTTTAAATTGTTAATTAATTTTTAAAAGGCAATTCACCCCCCCTCTTGCCATCACTCTCCGCCCAACATAGTTAATATGTTAAGTGATATATAACAGATTTTGAGAAAAAATATTTCATACCTTTCAAGATATGGAAACATCCAACACTGAATGGTGACATTTTCTAGAATCGTTCAGCTATATAAATGGTTCTTTCATCATCGATCATTAGCAAAGCTATAGGAGAAGTAAATTTTGGGTCTACAAATCTATATACATATGTCTTTTCATGATCTATACACATTTATATAGATACCTAATAGAAAGCAGACATAATTATAATTTTTTATAAATTAATGGAACAAAAAAAATTAATCGACTTACATGGAAAAACATACATTGTTTTGATACCCAATTGTTCTCAATATAAAAGATCCATGATATAATTTTTCAAAAGCCTCATAGTAATTACATTCCAGCAAAGAGAATCATCAAATGGAATGCCATATAATCCTAATAAAAAAATTGATTATGTTAACAATCGATCAAGACCAGTATAATCTGTATCTGAAGTCATGTCACCTTGAATTTTTTTTATCTATATAGTATTTTATTAAATTTAAAGTATTCATATAAAAAATAGAAAAATATATATAATTTAACATTATATAAAAAATTTACTAAAAAATGAAATAAAATATAACATATATATACCTCAATTTTAATATGTTGAAGTAATATAGATGAAAAAACTAAAAAATGACTGATAATTTGTCCAATTATACTCACTTCTTATATAAGGAAGGGTATTTTTGTTGATCTATCTGTAATATTCTATACAGTGTCCCTATGATGCTCTATCTCAATCTGGCGATGACGAATGGTATCACTGATATAATATATCATCCCATATGAAATAATATGATAAGGATCACAAATATATAACTCATATTAACTTGTAAGCTCTGTAGGAGGGTGTGCTAGGGTAGGATAAGGAGTGACTTCTGGAAACACAGATGTGTGAGTAGGATAAGTAGGAGTGGGATCTTCTGGAGGAGGTAGAGAAGTTGAATCAGCAGGCTGAAACTTTCCTTGCATGCCTACAAACAATGTATGTATCAAAGCTTTGATCTTGTCCTCTATCCTCACTAGAATATCCTAAAATTTGGATTCCAAAGATTCACTTTTTTATAAACATGATCCTTTGAAGAAGCCTCCAAATTTGGAAACACTTTTTTTATTGATACACATGTCGGCTATCCTCATACACGACCTAGGTGTTCAGGATTTCCCAATGTTGTATCTAAAATATCATGTCTAACCTCATCAATAAAGACCTCATGTGTGCTCTTTTACAAAAGAGAATAATATATGAAATATATATAATAATTTATAATGAATAAAAATATAAATATTTTCTTTAACTTCAATAAATAAATAAACATATTACAATATTTTTAGCTATAAATCTTAACTCTTCTATAAGATATTGTCCTTTTTTTATCATTCGATCCCTCTTCAATTTTTCATGTCTAGAGGGGGGGGGGGACCTCTCCAAATCCTAATGACTCATCTCTCAGATTTTTATGTTTTTATTATAGCTTGTATTCTTCCAATAATGTATACCCTCACTTAGATAACGTATGAGGGTCTACATTTCTAGATTGAAGCTCTTGATGAGATCTCTTTGCTTACTGTAAATTATGATTTAAGAATAAAGAAATAATTTACATGGTCATTGATATAAAAAGAATCTAAAAAGGTAACATTGATATTACTAAAAAGTCTTCTTGTCATCTACTTTTAACAAATTGTTTCATTGAATCTTCATCTATAAATGAATATATATCACATGGATTTTCATGTTGTCTATTACCAAAAATGAACTATGATGTAGGGGATGATTTAAAATCCCTCCATCTACTAGCCTCCAATGATAAATATATCCTCCTAACTCCTCCAACGTCAGGTATATCATATATCATCTGATAATAAGGTGAAAACATATATGACTATAAACGTTTCAAGATAAGTAAAATAATAGCAAACAAGCTTACCAAAATAGAATCCCACAATAGTGACAATTTCAATTTTTCAACACTTCATAAAAGGTATGTTATAGTATTTAGTGGTTTTTATAGTTTTAATGAGGTTTAGGGATTTTACGGTTTTTTGGGGTTTTATGGTTTTTATCGGTTTTTTTGGGTTTTTGGGGTCTTTTTAGGGTTTAGGATTTTAGTATTTCTTGGGTTTTTTTAGGTTTTATGTTTTTTAAGGTTTTATTATTATTTTTTCCAGTTTTTCACATTTGTAGTGATTTTTTATAATTTTTATGGATTTTTAGAATTTTTATGGATTTTGAGGGGTTTTGAGGATTTTTGGGTTTTTTAAAGTTTTTTATCATTTTTTTTATTTTTAGGGTTTTTTATGGTTTTTTTAATTTTGAAGGGTTTTAGGGTTTTTTAGGGTTTTTATGGTTTTTTACGTGTTAGGGTTTTTTTGGGTTTTTAATGTTTTTGTAGTTTTTAATGTTTTTTTTGGTTTAAATAGTTTTTAATTTTTTTGATATTTTTATGGGGTTTATGGGTCCTTGGGGTGTCTAGGGGTTCTTATTGTTTTATGGGATTTTAGAGTTTTTAGGGTAATTTTAGGGTCTTTTACGGTTTTTAGCATATTTATATTTTTTTTGCGTTTTAATTATTTTAAGGTTTTTATTTTTTTTCTTAGGGTTTTTTAAATTTTTAGGTATTTTATGGCTTTTTTATTTTTTGTTTTTAGAGTTTTTAGGGATTTTGATGGTTTTTAGGGTTTTAAGGAATTCTTGGGGTTTTCATGGTTTTTGGAATTACTTTCGTTTTTAGGGGTTTTATGTATATTTATGTCTTTGAGGTTTTATTAGGGTGTTTCATGGTTCTTAGGGTTTTTGTGTTATTAGGTATTTTTAGTGCATTTTTAGAATATTTATAGTTTTTAGGGTTTTTAGGGATTTTGAGGGTTCTTAGGAATTTTTTAGTGTTTTTAGGATTTGTAGGGTATTTATGGGATTTTAGGGTTTTTAGGGTTTTATGGTTTTTTGAGTTTTTTACGCTTCTTATGGTTTTATAGAGTATATAACATTTTTAGGAGTTAAAAGGGTTCTTGGATTTTTTTTGGGTTTTTAGGGTTTTTATATATTTTTAGGGTTTTAAAGGTTTTTATGGGTTTTTATGGTTTTAGTGGTTTTAGTGGTTTCAGTGTGTTTTAGGGTTTTAGAGTTTTTAGGGTTTTATTTAGGGTGTTGTGGTTTTCTCAAAGTTTTTCTAGGTTTTTAGGGTATTTTATGTTTTTAGTTATTTTTATGGACTATTTAGGATTTTTATAGTTTTTAGGGGTTTTAAGGATTTTGAGGGCTATTTGTGTTTTAGGGGTTTTATGTATTTCAAGGTTTTTGCCATTTTTAGTATTTTTAGGGGTATTAAGAGTATTTAAAATTATAAGGTTTTCTTATGAGGATTTAGGGTTTTTAAAATTTATAGGGTTTTGTAGGTATTTTGAAGATTATTTTCGGTTTTTTGGTGTTTTTAGGATTTTGAGGTGTTTTGGGGTTTTTAGGGGTTTTAAGGTTTTTTATGGTTTTTTGGGTCTTATGGATTTTTTGTGTTTTTTATAGTTTTTTACATTTTTATAGTTTCTTAAAGTTTATGGGGGTTTAAAGGGTTTTGAGAGTTTTTTGTGGGTTTTTAGCGATTTTAGGGTTTTTATGGTTTTATGGGTTTTTATTATTTTTAGGGTCATTTTAATATTTTTAGAGTTTTAATCATTTTTCAGTTTTTTTGGTTTTCTACGTGTTTTTAGGTTTTCAGGTTTTTTAGGGTTTTTAGGATTTTTTATGTTTTTAGGGATATTTAGGGTCTTTAGGATTTTAATGGTTTTTAGTGGGTTTTATGGTTTTTAGTGGGTTTTTATGGTTTTAGCGTATTTTCGGGTTTTGGGGGTTTTATGTGATTTTATGTTTTTATGGTTTTCTTAGAAATTTTCATGGTTTTTAGTTTTTTTAATGTTTTAATGGATTTCTGTATTTTAGTAATTTTTATGGTTTTTAGGTTTATTAGGGATTTTTGAGGTATTAATGGAATTTTAGTGTTTTTACAGTTTTAGGTTTTGTAGGGGTTTTTTGAGGTTTTTTGTGATTTTAATGTTTTTAGTGGTTTTTATGCTTTTAAGTGTTTAATGAGTATTTATAAATTTTAGTATTTATTAGGGGTACAAATTTTTTTATCTTATTTAAAGTTATTTGGGGTTTAGTTTCTTTTAGGGTTTTGGAGTCTTTTTTAGGATTTTAGGGGTTTTAGCATTTTTTTGGTTTTTACGTGTTTTATGTGTTTTAGGGATTTAAGGTTTTCTACGTATTTTTTTAGAGAGATAAGGGGTTTTTAATTTTTTTTATCTTTGAATTTATTAGGATTTTTATGGGTTTTTAGGGTTTTAGGGTTTGTGAAGTTTTTTAGGGGTTTTAATGTTTTTAGTGTTTTTTAGGTTTTTAGTGTTTTTAGGTTTTTAGGGGTTTTAACTAATTCTTTTCTGTCAATTTTTTCTTAGGGGTTTTCAGTGTTTTTAGACTTTTTTATGTTTTTAGGGATTTTTAGGGGATTTTTATGCTTTTTATGGGTTTTCAGAGTTTTTAGGTATTTTGAGGGTTTTAGATTTGTTTATAGTTTTTTCTTATTTTTAGGGGTTTTTATGGTTTTTTTGAGTTATAAGGTGTTTTAAGGTATGTAGAGTTTTCTAACATTTTTTGGGTTTAAAGGGTTCATTTTTTTAAGTGGTTTTAAAGGTTCCTATGGAGTTTTAGGTTTTTTAGGGTTTATAGAGGTTTTTATTATGTTTTGGGGTTATTAGGGGTTTAAGTGTCTTATAGGGTTTTTATGGTTTTAACGATTTTTAGTGGTCTTAAATGCTTTTATGTTTTTATGGGTTTCTTTATGTTTTTCAAAGTTTTTATGATTTTCTATTATTTTAGGGATTTTTAGGAATATTTATGTATTTTTAAGGTTTTAGAGGTTTTGGGTATTTTGTGGGTTTTTAGGGTTTTTAGGGTTTTTTTTATTTTAGCCTTTTTAGCATTTTTTAGGGTTCTTAAGTGATTTTATGTTTTTAAGTTTTCTTGGGCTTTTCCAGGGTTCCATAGGTTTTTATTTTTTTAGGAATTTTTAGTTCTCTTATAGTATTTTTTGGATTTTTAGGGGTTTTATGGATTTTGAGGGTTTTCAAGGTTGTAGGGTTTAATGGGTTTTCATGTTTTTAGGGTGTTTTTGAGTTTTTTGAGTTTTTAGGGGTTTTAATGTTTTTTTGTGTTTTTTAAATTTTTTGTGGGTTTAATGATTTTCAGTTTTTCTAGTGGGTTTTTAGTTTTTTTATTTGTTTTAGTGGTTTTATCATTTCAGTTTTTTTAGTGTTTTTAACATTTTTATGTTTTTTGGGATTATATTTTTGTAGTTTTTTTATAGTTTTCTTACAGTTTGTCAGGGGTTTTAGGGTTTTCTAATTTATGTGGGATTTTAGGGATTTTTAAGGTGTTTATAGGTTTTAGGATTTTTAGGGATTTTAAGGCGTTTTAGGGTTTTTATTGGGATTTTAGAGTTTTTTGGTTTTTTTGGGTTCTTAGAGTTTTTTGAGTTTTTTAGGGTTTTTATATTTTTTCAATGTTTTTTGAGGTTTAAAGGATTTTTAGAGTTTTTAGTGAGTTTTTATGGGTTTTAAGGATGTTTCAGGGTTTTAGGGTTTTTAGTGTGTTTTATGGGTTTTAGGGGGTTTTAGGGATTTAGTGTGTTATTAGGTTTTTTCTGGTGTTTTAGTGGTCTTTAGGTTCTCTAGGTGTTTTATGTGTTTTTAAGTTTTTATGTTTTTAGGGGTTTTAGGGTTTAATTGTTTGTTTATTTTTTTTTGGATTTTTATGAGTTCTTATGGTTTTTATAGATTTTGATGGTTTTTAGGGTTTTTTTTGTTTTTGGGTTTTTTTTCATTTTGAGGGGTTTTTGTGGGTTTTAATATTTTTGGAGTTTTAATTTTTTTTCTTAACATTTTTTCTTATTTTTAGGTATTTTTATGGGTTTTTTCATATTTTTATGGGTTTTAGGGAATTTGTGCGTTTTTAGGTTTTTTAGGGTTTTTAGGATTTGTATGAGTTTTTAGGGTTTTTTATGATTTAAAGAGTTTTAAAATGTTTTGGGGTTTAAAGGGTTTCTAGAGATTTTTTGTTTTTTGTTTTTTATGGGATTCTAGGTTTTTCTAAGGTTTTAAGGGGTTTTAATTATTTTTTAGGGTTTTTAGTGTTTTGGGGGTTTAGGGTCCTTTTATGGTTTTTTGGGGGTTTAGTATTTTTTTTGGTTTTTTAAGAGCTTTCTGTGTTTTTAGGTTTCTATGGTTTTCTTCTTGGTTTTCAGGGGTTTTAGGTGTTTTATGTTTTTAGGGGATTTTTAGGAGTTTTAGCATTTTTATGTTTTTTTGGGTTTTTATGGTTTTTTACATTTTTAGGTTTTAGATGTTTTAATATTTTTTAGGTTTTTAAGGTTTTTTAATGACTTTTTAGGGTTTTAGGATTTTTTTTTCTTTTTGGGATTTTTTGGGCTTTATTTTGATTTCGTGGATTTTATGGTTTTTAGGTATTTTGAGGGGTTTTGTGTTTTTATCTGGTTTTTGAGCTTATTAGGTTTTTAATGTTTTTTAGAGTTTTTAACATTTTTATGGTTTTTAAAGGGTTTTTAAGAGTTTTGTTGGGTTATTAGGGTTTTATGGGTTTTTATATTTTTTAATGTTTGGTGGGATTTTAGGGTTTTTAGGGGTTTTTGTGTTTTTTTGGGTCTTATAGGGTTTTTATTTTTTTCATTTTTAGGTTGTTAGGGGTTTTATATTTTTTTTGGCTTTTATGGTTTTCATTGGTGTTTTGGGGTTTTACAGTTTTTTGGATTTTAGGGATTTTTAGGGATTTTCGGTTTTTATAGATTTTTATGGTTTTGGGTTTTGGGGATTTAGCTATTTTAATGTTTTTATGGGTTTTAAGTGTATTTTGGTTATTAAGGTTTTATTAGGGGTTTTCGGAGTTTTTAATGTTTTTATGTATTTTTAAGTCTTTTTAATATTGTTATGTGTTTTTTAGGGATTTGAGGGTGTCAAGGTATTTTAGGGGATTAATGGTTTTATGGTTTTTTTGGGAAAGGAAGATTCATGGATCAGGATATTCCCGACCTCCAACAATTTATTATAATAAGGAGACATGACATACAACAAGCATACAAGGTAGGGGAGGGGTCAATCAATCCACACCCAAAAACCCTTAGAACCCAAGACACAAAACACCCCAAAAAAAGAAAAATCAAGAAAAATAAAGAGACACACAATGCCAAAAAAATCGAAAAAAATGAATTCCCCAACATCACCTCCGAACTGATCAGCAATAAACATCCATCAGCACCAACAGCACCAACAACACCATTTCAAGCCACCACAGCCATTCACCACCAACAAAAACAGACCACAGCACCATCCATCCAACCACCACCAGCATCCAACAACAACATCCAGAACCAACACCAAATCATTACAGCCACGTAGCAGAAACATCCCATCCAATCCAACTCGCCCCAAACAACCATTCCATCAGACCAACTCACCTTCACCCACATCAAATCAAAGCCTCCATAGCATGTCAAAAAAATAGCACGCAACACCACAACCAAAGACCATAATCAGTACCAAGAGATAGAGAATCATAAGAAGAACCAAAGCCTCCCTCTTCCAAGAAATAAGACCCGAGCCTAAGCACACCAAGACACACCTACAGCCAACACTGAACCAGGGAGAAATGAGAGGGGCAGAAGCATGCCAGGGTTGACACCACACCCTCCAGATCTGGAACAAGGAAAATGAACCGGAGGGGCCCTGCAGACAAGCCAGCGTCGGGACCACCAGATCTGCAACTGACCAGGAACTGGTAGGGGTAAGCAGAAACCAAAGCCGGGTCTCAAACCAGACACGCCAGAAGCCAACCAGAATGGACCTTGAGCCGGGAGGGGAACCTTCGCAGAAACGAAACCGGGTCCCGAAACAAGGAATGCCAAAAGCTCAAAACGAACTTGAAGAATGGGAGGGGAACATTCGCAGCACATCGGAACCTGAAACCAGGCACCAAGAAGCCAGATCAAGAGATGGGACGCGCAGCAGGGCTGCCAAAGCTGGACCAGTTCCCCCCATCCAAAGACCCAACACACCAGATCTGGAGCAATCTGGGCACGACCAAGCCACCACCGCACCAACCATACCACGCAAAGCCATCACAATTTTACTAGGGGTTTTCAATATTTTTTAGTTTTTTTTAAATTTTACGTATTTTTAAGGATTTTTTATTATTTTTATGGTTTTTTAGGGTTTTTAGGGATTTTAAGGGTTCTCATCGTTTTTTAGGTTTTTAGGGGGTTTAAGTGTTTTTAGGTACTCACAATTTTCATATGGATTTTCACATTTTTTAGGTTTTTTTACATTTAGAGGGATTTTTTTTTCTTTTTTAGGGTTTTTATGGGTTTTAAGGGTTTTTGAGAGATTTTATGTTTTTTTATGGGTTTTAGGGGTTTTATGGTTTTTTATGTTTTTATTGTTTCTTTAGTTCTATGGCTGTTTTAAATTTTTTTATTATTTTTATCATTTTTAGTGGTTTATATGGGTTTTAGAATTTTTAATGGTCTTTTATTATTTATGGTTTAATAGTGGGTTTTTAAGGTTATTAGGGGTTTTATATTTTATATGGGTTTTAGGGTATTTTTAGGGGTTTTTATGGTTTTCATTGGTTTTTTGGTTTATAGGGGTTTTAAGTGATTTTAAGTTTTTAAGGTTTTCTTATGGTTTTTAATGTATTTATGATTTTTAACATTAGTATGGGTTTTAGATATTTTTTAGTATTTTTATATTTTTTTAGGTTTTAAGGAATTTTGTGGGTTGTTAGGGTTTTTAGCAGTTTTTAGGTTTTTAAGGGTTTTAAGTGTTTTTAGGTTTTTAAGGTTTTCTTTGGGGTTTTTAGGGTGTTTAGGGTTTTTTATATTTTTATGGATTTTTAGGGTTTTTGGATTTTTATAGTTTTCTACAGTTTTTAGCGATTTTGATAGTTTTTAGAGACTCTTTGGGTTTTTAGGTTTTAATGGTTTTTTTTGGTTTTTAGGGGGGTCTTAGATTTTTTTAGTGTTTTATGTGGTTTTAGAGACTTTTATGATTTTTATAATTTGTAGTTTTTTTAGGTATTTATGTGTTTTAGTGGTTTTTATGGTTTTTAGGAGCTTTATATTTTTAATGTTTTAGTGCTTTTATGGTCTATTTAGGTGTTTTAGAATTTATAAGAGTTTTAATTTTTTTTGAGGTTTTTTAGGTTCTCATAGGGGTTTCAAGGTTTTCCGGGTTTTTTATGTTGTTTTGGGTTTTTAGGTATTTTTTAGGATTTTTATGGGGTTTTAAGGGTTTTAGGGAATATGTTTTAGTGTTTTTAGGGGTTTTAGGGTTTTAGGTTTTTAAGAGATTTAAGTGTTTTTATTTTTTTATTGTTTTTTAATAGGTTTTTAGGTTTTTTATAATTTTTTAGGTTCTTAAGGATTTCAATGGATTTCTAGGATTTTATTATTTTTATGTATTTTAGGGATTTTTAAATTTTTAGGGTATTTATGTTTTTTATAGATTTTTTGGGTTTTTAGTTTTTTTTGAGTTTTTTTAAATTTTTGAGTTTTTTTAGTTTTTCTAAATGTTTTTAGTGGTTTAAAGGGATTTAATTATTTTATTGATTTTTTAAAGTTTTATGGGTCCTTTTATTTTTAATTTTTTTATGGATTTTAAGGGTTTTATGGTTTTTAGGGGGTTCATTTTTTTGCATGTTAGGAATTTTAATGGTCTTAAGTGTTTTTGGGTTTTTTATGATTTCTTATGATTATAAGGTGTTTTTGTGATTTATGTATTTTTTAGGATTTTTATGCATGTTATGGGTTTTTGGGATTTCAGATTTTTTAGGGGTTTTTATGGTTTTTAGGGGTTTTATGATTTTTTTTTGGGTTTTAGGGTTTCTTTGTGTTTTTTATGGTTGTTTTGATTTTTAATGTTTTTTTAAAAATTTAACGGTTTAAAGGGGTTTGAGAGTTGATAGTGGGTTTTCAGGTTTTTATGTGTTTTTAATGGTTTGATGGTTTTTAGTGGTTTCAATGGTTTTAGCGGTTTTAGGGTTTTTTATGGCCTTTTAGGGCTTTATTCGTTTTTTAAATTGTTAAGGGTAACTGTGTTTTTAGGTTTTTAAGATTTTCTTAGGAGTTTTTTTGGGTTTTTGGGCATTTTACATATTTTAGGATTTTTAAGATTTTTTATTTTTTGTGTTATTTTAGGATTTTTAGGTATTTTGAGGTTTTTTAGTGTCTTTAGGTTTTTAGACATTTTTAAGGTTTTAAGTGTTTTTATGTTTTTATGGGTTTTAATTATTTTTAGCTTTTAAAGGGTTTAATATCATTTGTCCTTATTTTTAGGGGTTTTTATGTTTTATGTATTTCTATGTATTTTTAGGTCTTTTATTGGCATTTCAGGGTTTTAGGGATTTTTATGGTTTTTAGTGTTTTTTAGGGTTTCTTTGAGTTTTTTGGTTTTTAGTGTGTTCTTTGATTATTTAGGGGTTTCAATATTTTTTAGAGTTTTTTAAATTTTTATGGGTTTGAAGGTTTTTTATATTTTTTTGTGGCTTTTAGGGTTTTTAGCTTTTTAAGGTTTTAGGGGTATTTATGATTTTTAGGGTTTTCAGGGTTTTTTAGGTTTTTAACATTTTTTTGGGTTTCATAGTGGTTTTATGTTTTTTTAGTTGTTTATGTTTTTCATAGGGGTTTTCAATGTTTTTAGGTTTTTTATATTTTTAGGTATTTTTATATATTTATTAGGATTTTTTTGGTTTTTATGGTTTTTAGGGATTTTGAGGTTTTTAGGGGTTTTAGGGTTTTTTTGTGATTTTTTGGTGTTTAGGTTTTTTGAGATTTTAGGGTATTTTAGAGTTTTTATCTTTTTTGAGAGTTTAAAGGGATTTTATATTTTTTAGTAATTCTTAGGTATTTTATGGGATTTTAGGGATTTCTAAAGTTTTTGGGTGGTTTAGGGTTTTTAGGGGGTTTGGGCTCTTTTTAGGGGTTTTAGTGTTTTTAAAGTTTTATGGTTTTCTAGGGGTTTTATTTTTTTGTATAATATGGTTTTATTATTGGTTTTTTGGTTGTTTAGGGATTTTACATTTTAGGGTTTTTTTGGGTTTTTTGGATTTTAATTGTTTTTAGGTTTATTGATGGTTTTAGGGTTTTTTGGGTTTTAGGGGTTTTAGGGTTTTTAGGGTTTTAAGGATTTCTTTTGGGTTTTCAGGGTTTTTAGGGAAAGGAAGGTGCGATGATCAGGGTATTCCTGACCCCCCCCCCCCCCCCAACAATTTATTAGAAAAGAAGACGCAATAGAAAACAAGCAGACAAGGGAGGGGAGGGGTCAATCGACCACAACCCAAAACCCCTTACAAGCCAACCAAAACCCAAAAAAGAAAAAACTTAAAAAGAAAAAAGAACAATCGACATCCCCCCAAAGTCTGAAACAGAAGTCACATCGAGAGGGCCACCATCTGCACCATATCCAGAAGCCGCATCATCAAAGGAGGAGTCAGAGTCATCCCATCCTGACTCGTAGTCCTCATTCAGATTGAGGAGCGTTAGAAACTTCTCCATTCGTTATGCTTGTTCCAAGGAATACTGGTGCTCCATATTATTAATTTTGACTTTCAGCTTAACTGCTTTTGATGATGCCCGGGTAGCCATGGGTCTGGGAAGAGTGGAGTAGTCCCGCTTCATCCTCCTCTTGGAGGGGGCCGAGGGGGAGCCATCATCCATCCTTTTCACCATATCGAACTCAAATAATCGCTCCACCACATCCACGTAATGTTCTTGGTCATGATCTGGGATATAGGAGCCTTCCTGATTTAGGGGACACTCAATAAAGTCTTCATCATGTGGAAATCTTGGGGCCATTAGGGGTATTAAGTGTATTATGTTTTTAATGTTTTATTAGGGTTTTATGGGTTTTTAGGATTTATTATGTTTTTATAAAAATTTTAGGTTTTTATTGGTTTTTAGGGTTTTTAGGGATTCTGAGGGTTACACTTTAAACAAAAAAAACCTAAAAAATGCTAAAACTGGTAAAAACACATTAAACACATAAAACCCCTTAAAATCCCTAAAAACTACAAAAAACTATAAATTCCTAAAAATCCCTAAAATAAAAAAACCATAAAAACCTTGAAAACCCGAAATAAAATCTTGAAAACATAAAAGAATTTAAAAACCTAAAAAATCAAAAAATGTTAAAAATCCTATAAGACCCTAAAAAGACCTTAAACCGCCAAAGTCCGCTGAAAACCTTAAAAACCAAAAAAACCATAAAAAAGATAAAAACCCCATAAAAACACCAAAAACCCACTAAAAACTATAAAAACCATTTAAACCCCTAAAAATGTTAAAAAATCTAAAAAACCATAAGTACCCTAAAAAAATAAAAAACCCAAAAAACCACAAAAACCCTTAAAACCCTAAAAAAACTAAAACCCTCAAAATCCCTAAAAACCCAAAAAAACATAAAGATACTAAAAAATCCCTAAAAATATATGAAAATTAAAAAACCCTAAAAAACCCTAATCCTTAAAAACCCAAAGACACTTAAAACCCCTAAAAACCTAAAAATTCTAAAAACCCTCAAAACACCATAAAAATCCTAAAAACCCCTACAAACACTCAAATTCCCTAAAAACACTAAAACAAATTAAAATATTCAAAAACCCTAAAAACGCTAGAAAATTAAAAAACCAAAAAACCAAATAAAACCTTCAAATCCTAAAAACACATAAAACCCCGAAAAACTAAAAAAATCAAACAACACAAAAAACCTTAAAAGACCCTAATACATGTAGAACAACCTAAAACAAATAAAAACCACTAAAACCATAAAAAATCCTAAAATCCCATAAAACCCATTAAAAACACTAAAACCCCTCTAAACCTCTAAAAATGTTAAAATGCTCTAAAAACTGTAAAATACCTAAAAAACTCAGAATAACCCAAGAAACCCACAAAACCCCTAAAACCCAAAAAACCCACTAAATTAATAAAAACAATGAAAATACTATGAGGAAATAAGAATCCATAAAAACCTAAAAATGATAAAACCCATGAAAACCCCAATGAAAACCTCAAAACCAAAAAAAACACTAAAAACCCCAGAAACCCCTAAAAATGCTAATAACACTAAAAACCCAACAAACTCTAAAATACCTAAAAATCGCTACAAACCCAAAATATCATAAAAATCCTAAAAAATTTCAAAAAATACTTAAAAACATAAAAAACCCAAAAAACCCTTGAAAACCCCAAAAAAATTGTCAAAAACCTAAAAAATCTAAAATCCCTTAAAAACCTAAAAGAATGCTAAAACAACTAAAACCCAAAATAGACACTAAAAACTCTTAAAACCATAAAAACTCATAAAACCATAAATAAAACTAAAGTCACATAAAACCCCTAAAAACCCACTAAAAAAATCTAAAATACCATTAAACCGATAAATATTTGAACAAACTCTAAAACCATAAATCCCAAAAAAACTCAAAAAATCTCTTAAAACCTAAAAAACCCTAAAAACACTGAAAATCCCTAAAAACCATAAGAACCATCCAAATCTTAAAAACCCCTAAAATCATTAAAAACATAAATACCCTAAAACCATTAGAAACCCGAAAGAAAACTATAAAAACAATAAACATTTAAAACCTTTAAAAACCTAAAAAATCTAAAAACCACAAAAAAACCGTAAAACACCCTAGAAACCCTAAAAACCCCTAAAAACCATAAACACCCAGAAAAAACCTAAGATAAACATTAAAGTATAAAAACACTTAAAACAAATAAAAACCCTAAAAATGTTGAATAAACCCCCAGAAACATAAAAACCCTAAAAAGTCATTAAAATCCTAAAAACCCATAAAACCCCATAAAAACACTAAACAACCATTAAAAACATTAAAATAACCTTTAATCCCATAATTTTTTGAAAAAAATATCTAAAATAAAATAAAAAAAAAACACAAAAAAAAAACAGCAGACCCCCCAAAAATATCAAAACAATCCCTAAGTGCCCTAAAAACCCTCCAAATACCTAAAACCCCAAAAATCCATAAAAATCATAAAAATCCATAAAAATCCCAAAAATGTAAAAACCCATTTAAACCCATAAAAACCAAAACAAAACCATTAAAATCTAAATAAAAATTAAATTCCTATAAACATTTAAAAACAATATAATGCCTAAAAAACCATAAAATCCTTAAAAATATAAAAAACCCCTAAAAACCTAAAAAACCCTAAAACCCAAATAAAAACCAACTAAAAACTATAAAATCCATTTAAACCCCTAAAACTTTTAATAAAATATAAAAAACCATAAAACCCTATACACCAAAAAAACCATAAAATCCCAAAAAAAACCATAAAAACCCAAAAAACCAAAAAAACCAAAAAACCCAAAAAACCATAAATACCAAAAAACCCCATAAAAAAATCCTAAAACCCCTAAAAATACTAACAAACATAAAAACCCTAAAAACCGAGAAAACCCCAAAAAACGTTAAAAAACTAAAAACACTTAAAACCACTATTAAACTTAAAAATGCTAAAAATCCCAAAAAACCTAAATTCCAAAAAATCCCTAAAACAACTAAAAACCATAAAAGTCATAAAAAATGCACAAAAATTCATAACAAAGTAAAAAAAAACTAGAAATCCCTTATGAAAACTTTAAAATTCTAAAAACATCTAAAAACCCAAAAAACCCTACAAACGATAAAAATACTAAAAGACCCTAGAAATCCTAAAACCCCTAAAAGCCATAAAACCACTAAAAACCATAAAAACCCATATTCCACTAAAAACTATAAAATCTATTTAAACCCCTAAAAACATTAAAAACTCTAAAAACTGTTAAATCCCTAAAATCCCTAAAAACCAAAAAATACCATAAAACCCTAAAAATCATAAAAACCCTAAAAATCAATTAAAATACCTAAAAATGTAAAAACCATTGAAACCCGAAAACCCCAATCAAAACCTTAAAACGTAAAAAACATAAATCCCCTAAAAAAACTAAAAAATAATAAAAACCCTAAAACCCCCAAAAAACAATAAAAACCCTTCAAACATTAAAAAAACCCCTAAAACCCTATAAAACCATAAAACCACTCAAAACTATAAAAACCTTTTAAACCCAAAAAAACATTAAAACACTACAAACCCTTAAACCCCTAAAAACTCAAAAAACCCCCTAAAACCTGAAAAAATCATAACAATCCAAAACCAATAAAAAACCACAAAAATTTTCAAAATCCATGATAACCCTAAAAATCATAAACATCCTAAAAAATCCCTAAAAATCACTAAAAACGTAAAAGATTCTAAATCCCTGAAAACCCCCAAGAAAAAATTTACAACCTAAAAACACTTAAAACCCCTAAAAACTCAAAAAGCACTAAAACCCTTAAAAATTCCTAAAACCATAAGAGAAATCCAAAAAAACCCTTTGAATCACTAAAAACCTATAAATGTACTGATCAATCCTTAAAAATCAATAAAAAATTAAAAAACAATAATAACCAAGAAAAACTCTAAGAAAAACTCAAAAAACTAAAAAACACTTAAAACCCTTAAAAAACCTAAAAACAATAAAAACCCTATACCACCCTAAAAACCCTAAAAGCCTAAAAACACTTAAAAATCATAAAAGACCTAATGAACCATAGAAACCCTAAAAATCCCACTATAACTATTAAATCCATTTAACCCCTAAAAATGATAAAAGCTCAAAAAATCTTAAAACCCCCAAAAAAAATCATAACAAATTTAAATCCCAAAAAGGTCATAAAAACATAAAAACCATAAAAACCAACCAAATCCATACAAACCTAAAAATAATAAAAATTTATAAATTCACAGGATATACCTAAAACCATTAATAACCTAGAAAACCCAAAACCCCAAGAAAACCATAAAAACTAAAAAAACTTAAACCCCCTAAAAACCTAAAAACACTAAATCCTCTGAAACCCCTAAAACCCTAAAAATCATAAAAACTCTCGAAATTCCTAAAACCCCTAAAAACCATAGGAAGCATAAAAAAACTAAAAACATCTTAAAACATAGAAAACCCAAAATACCATAAAAAACCATATTAAAATAATAAAACATAAAAACACATAAAACCCTTAAAACCTATCAAATTATAAAAATCCTTAATCACCTAAAAATCCTAAAACTGCTCAAAATCCCTATAAAACTTAAAACGCATAAGAAACATAAAAAACACTAAAAACCCTTCAAACCCTAAAAAAATCTAAGAAAACCATAAAAACCTAAAAAAACCTAAAACCCTTAAAAACTAAAAAACACTAAAAGTCATATAAACCATAAAATAACCTAAAAATCCCAAAAAACCATAAAATCACAAAAACCATCTGAACCATAAAACGTCCTAAAAACCCAAAAACCATTAAAAAAACAAGAACCCATTTAAACACCTGAAAATGTTAAAAATAATTTGAAAACCTTAAACCCCATTAAAAACTCAAAAAATAAAAAAAAATAAAAAACACATAAAAATAATGAAACTCCTAAAAACCCTAAAACCCCTCAAAATCTATAAAAACCTGAAAAAAAACCATACAAATCCTAAACAATCACATAAAAATATCTTAAAACATAATAAATTATAAAAATCATGAAAAACCAAATAAAACATTAAAAAAGTAAAATCACTTAAAACCCCTAAAAACCTAAACACCTCTAAAAACCCTATAAAACTAAAAACCCTAAAAACCCATCAAAATCATTAAACACCATAAAACACTATAAAAATACTTAAAAAGCCTTAAAAATCCTTAAAAATGTAGAAACCCATAAAAACATGAAAACCCCTAAGAAAATCTTACCCGTGGGGCACATATGAGTTGGTTAATGGCGGTGGCGTCCTGACCCCGAGGTTCCAGGTTCAAGTCCTCATAAGGAAACACACACTATATGCTAGCAAACCACTCTTTGTCCCCTCTACCCCGTTGGGAACTATTCTAAGCCCAAGGTTGACCACCTTGGGCCTCGCTGGGGCCGTGCGGCGCGCAGGTGGGCAAGCCAACCTAATACTTGGTTACCCAATAACATGTTTTATCTGCGTTATGCTGGTTGCTGTCTGGCTGGGCGATGCTGTTGGAGATTTTTTTTATTTTCTGCCTTTTCAATTTTTGTTTTGTGTGTCTTTTGGGTTTTTTGTGCACTTTTGGGTTTTGTGGGGTTGTCCAGGGTTTTTGGGTGTGGGTTGATTAACCTTGCCCCTCCCTTGTCTGCTTTTCTACTGCGTCTTTTTATCTAATTAATTTGGGGGGGGGGGGGTGGGTCAAGAATAGCCTGAACTCTGCATCTTCCTTGCCCTAAGAAAATCTTAAAAACCTAGAATCACTAAAAACTCATAAAACCCCTAATAAACACTAAGGACTCTAAAAATACCTTAAAAATATCCTAAAACCCATAAAACCCCCAAAATTCATAAATCCCATGAATACCATAAAAACCAAAAAATATCTAAAAACCCTTTATACCTCTAAAATTTTTGAAAACTCTAAAAAGAATTTAAACAGAAAAAAGTAAAAAACCCATAAAACCAAAAAAAACAATAAAACCCCAAAAAACATGAAGAACCTAAAAAACCCTCAAAATCACTAAAAACCTTAAATACTATAAGAATTTAAAAAGCCAAAAAAACACCGAAATAACCTAACAAAACTATAAAAACCTAAAAACACTTAAAACACTTAAAAAACTAAAAGCTCTATAAGATATAAATACATAGAAAACCCGGAAGACCCTCAAAATCCCCAAAAACAATAAAAATGCATAAAAATACTAAAAAGTCCCATAAAATCGATAAAATTGTAAAAAACTATAAAACAATTGATAGACCAAAATGAGAAAATAAAAACTAAAAGGAGTTTAAAACCCCAAAAAATATAGAAAATGATGAAAATCCTAAAAACCCTAAAAGACTCTAAAATCCATAAAAATCCCTAATACCCATGAAAACCCCTAAGAACATTAAAAATCAAAAAACCCATAAAATCAGAAAAAATCCACTAAAAACTATAAAACCCATTTAAACCCCTAAAAATGTTATGAACTCTAAAAAACATAAAGCCCCTAAAAACTCAAAAGAACCCCAAAAAACACAAAAAAACACCAAAAACCATAATAACCATAAAACGCCTTAAAGTCCCTAAAACCCCTAAAAACCATAAAAACAAAAAAATCCCAAAAATCCCCTCAAAACAAAAAAACCCCAAATCCCCCCTAAGAAAACCTTGAAAAACAAAAAACAATTAAAACCCCAAAAAACCTAAAAAAATCTGAAAACCCTAAAAACTATAATAACCCTAAAAACCCTCAAAATACCAACAACCCTAAAAACCCATAAAATCCAAAAATTCCCTAAAAATCCCTAAAAACAAAAAAACCCCTAAAAACATTGAAAACCCATAAGAAATCCTTAAAATTCTAAAAACACTTAAACCGCTTAAAACCTAAAAAATTAAACAAAAACTCTAAACACACCAAGAAAGTCCCAAAACCCCGTAACCCCCAAACCATAAAAAAACCTAAAAACCAATAAAAACCCTAAAAACCCACTAAATTTTTTAAAAATCATTTAAACCCATTTAAATGTTTCAAAACTCTAAAAACCCATAAAACCCCTAAAAACTAAAAAACCCTTAAAATTACGAAAAAACCATAAAAACCTACATACCCTACAAAATTAAAATGAAAAATACATATTACCTAAAATCCCAAAAAACATAAAACCCCTAAAAACTCTGAAAACACATAAGAAAGCATTAAAACCCTAAAAAACATAAAACCCCTAAAAGGCTAAAAAAATCTAAAACCCCTAAAAACCCTAAAAACCCTAAAACTCTCAAAAACCCTAAAAACATAAAAATACTAAAAACCCATAAAATTTATAAACCATAAATAACTAGAAAACCCTTATGAAAACCTTATTATCAAAAAATAATAATAAAACCACTAGAAAACCATAAAACTTTTAAAACCCTACACCCCCTAAAAAACCCCAAAACCCCTAAAAGACATAAAAACTCCTAAAACCTTAGAAACCCCTACAATCCCATAAAAGACCTAAAAATCACTAAAAACTATAAAATCCCTTTAAACTATTAAAAAAGTTAAAAACTCCAAAAAACCATAAAAGATCAAAAAAACTTAAAACCCAAAAATTCGAAAAAAAACTAAATGCCTCAAAATCCCTAAAAACCATAAAAAACATAAAAATCCTAAAAAATCCCTAAAAATAGCTATAAAAATAAAAACACTGAAAACATTGAAAACCCATAATAAAAACATAAACACCTAAAAAATATAAAAACCCTAAAAAACCAAAAACAATATTAAATACCTCAAAAACCCTAAAAACCCTAAAAATCATAAATACCCCTATAAACCTTAAAAATGTTAAAAACACTAAAAACCACTAAAAACATAAAAATACTTTAAAACCCTAAAACATTATAAAAAATAAAAAAACTTGAAACCCCTAAAAAATAAGAAAAATTAAAAACCAAAAAACCCATAAAAACCCTAGAAACCCTAAAAAACCTAAATGCCCTAAAAAACCCTAAAACCCTGAAAAACCCATAGAAAACCTAAAAATACATAGAAATACATAAACCATAAAAAACCCTAAAAAATTACAAACCCTAATAAAACCATTTAAAACTAAAAACAATTAAAACCCATAAAAACATAAAAACGCTGAAAACCTTAAAAATCTCTAAAAAACCCTGAAAAACCACAAAATACCTAAAAAACCTAAAATAATAAAAAAATAAAAAATCATAAAAATCCTAAAAAAATTAAAATGCCTAAAAATCTAGAAAACCCCTAAAACCCCTAAAAAACCATAGAAACCACTAAAAACCATAAAAACCATTAAAAACACATAAAAAACCTGAAAACCCACAAACAACTCTAAAAACCCTTTAAACCCTAAAAATGTTATAAAAAGTATTAAACACTTTAAAAACCATAAAAAACACAAAGAAAACCTAAAAAACAAGAAAAACCATAAACCCCCTAAATACACTGGAAAAATCCCTAAAAACCATAAAATTCATAAAAATCCAAAAAAGACTTCAAAATAAATAAAACAGAAAAACCCATAAAAACCCAAAGAAAAAATAGAAAAACGAAAAACACTTCAAACTATTAAAATTCCTTAAAACGCAAAAAAAAATTGAAACCTCAAAAATCCTAAAAACATTAAAAATCCCTAAAAGCATTAAAAAATCCAAAATCCCCATAAAACTATAAAAATTAACTAAATCACTTAAAACTATTTAATGAACTATTTTTCGAAAAACTAAAAAAATAAAAAAAAAACCAAAAACTAAAAAAACCCCAAAAACCAAAAAAAAATATATACAAATCATAAATATCCTAAAACCCTTAAAAATTTTAAAATCCATAAAATACATATAAATAAAAAAAACCTAGAAATCCATTAAAATCCCTAAAAACATAAAGAACTATACAATACCTAAATACACATATGAAAATAACAAAAAAATAAAACTACTTAAAACCCCTAAAAACCTAAAAAATCCTAAAAACCCTAAAAATCCAAAAAATCTTAAAAAATGCCTAAAAACCATAAAAATATAAAAAAACTCAAAATACCTTGAAAACCCTATGAAAACCTAAAAAACATAAAAACAATTAAAAATTATAAAAATTATAAATACCATAAACAAACCATAAAACCATAAAACATTAGAAACATAAAACACCTAAAAACTGTAAAAACCCCTAAAACCCCTAAAAACTAAAAACTATAAAAATGATAAAATACTCTAAAAACACATAAAACCCTAAAAAACCCTAACCCCCCCCCCCCTAAAAACCAAAAAATCAAAAAACCCAAAAAACCCCATTAGTCTCTAAAAACCATCAAGATCTATAAAAACCATAGAAAACAATAAATATCCAAAAAAACCTACAAAACCATAAAAATATAAAAATCCCCAAACACCCTGAAAACCCCTATGAAAACCTAAGAAACCTAAAAATACATAAAACCCGTAAAACCCTTAAAAATGTTAAAAACCCTAGAAACCCTTAAAATTCCTAATAACCTAAAAAACCATTAAAATACTAACAAATCCCTGAAAACCATAGAAAAGTTAAAAATCATAAAGACATTAAAACCCTAAGAAAACCTTAAAAACATAATAATACTTAAAACCCCTAAAACATAAAAAACCATGAAAATCATTAAAACCATAAAAAATATTAAAACCCTAAACCCCCAATAAAAAATAAAACTATTGAATCATTAAAACCCACTATAAACCCATAAAACATAAAATACTACTAAAAACACTAAAACCACTATAATCCCCAAAAAAATGTTAAAAACACTAAAAAATGTAAAATACCCAAAGAACTAAAACATTATAAAAATCATAAAAACTATAAAATCCTTAAAAACCAAAAAAACCCATAAAATCTCTCAAAATCCCTAAAACTGCTAAAATTCCTTAAAAAGAAAAAAATCCCCATTAATGTAAAAACCCCTAAAAACCATGAAAACCTATAAGAAAGTCTTAAGTACCTAAAACACTTAAACCACCAAAAAACTAGTCCGCGCATCTTGCTGAAGGTTTTGTATGGATCTGCTGTGAAGATGTATGGTTTGGTTGTGGGTTGATGTTGGTGATGTTTGTTGGGATCGGTATGAGGTATTGTGTGCTCACAATGTGTTGTAGTTTCTGGGTTTTTGGAAGGGCTGTTTTGGTTGCGGACTGGTTTTTGTCTTGGATGATGATGGTTCTTTGGCCCTGGTTGTGTTGTAGGGTGCGGTATGTTAGAACTTTGGTTACTTTTTGGCTGGAATGTGATGAAGTTATTTTTGTTTCTGATGCAGATGGTTCTGTGCTGCTGGATATGGATATGACTGGCGTGGAGGTGTTGGATACTGTAGAGGCTGGTGATTTTGGTGCTGGTGGCTTGATGTTGTTGGCTGTAAGTCTTTTTTGTGGGAAGTTGCTGGGTGTTGGAAGGTGTTCTACTGTACTCTGGTTACTACTTAACTGGGAGGTGTGGAAGGGATGTGGTTATGTGATTCTAGTGGTGGATATGATTGGAAAAGAGGAGTTGGATGATAAAAATTGTGCTGCTAGGTGCTATTTGGCTGGTAATAAAGTTTTTGGTTCTATGGTACTGGTGGTGAATCTTCATGACAAAGAGGCGCTGGAAGGTGACGCTGGTGTTTCTGAAGCTACTGTAGTGTTTGGTATTGCGTGATTTTTTTTGTCTTTTTCGATTTTTCTTTTTTTGGGGACTTTTGTGTCTTAGGTTGTAAGGGTTTTCTGGGTGTGGTTTGATTGACACCGCCCCTCCCTTTTCTGCAGTGTCTTCATAGGTGGCACCTCTTTGGGAAACACGTCTTCAAATTTCTGAAACAATGACTCAACAATATGTGGAAAAGGAGATGTTTATTCATTAGTTTTCAAAATAAACTCTTTGTACATAAGTACTAAAAGGTTTTTATGAGAAATCAATGCTTCCTTATCCTCACTCTTTTTTTACAACATCAAACTTTTCTCTCCTCTGAAATATTTTTTCCTTATTGATTTTTATTTGATCTCTATTTAATTTCCTCTCTCATTTCCATTTTTTCCTCATTCTCCCCATTTTCATTTTCTCTATTTTTTCCTCATCAATCATTTTATTATTTTCTCTCAAAAATGTGATCTTCTAAATTTTATTTTGGGAACCTGAGATATAGGGTTATCAGTTCCCCTCAGGGTAAAAAAGTAATTGTGGTTTCAGAAACCATCATGAGTGACATACCGATCATACTACCATGTTCTACCCAACAACAAGTGGCATGCCTTCATAAGAGAAATGTCACATAATACCTAATCATTGTATTTTCCAATGGATAAAAATACCTCCACATGTTTGGTAACCTTCATCTATCCATAATCATTCAACCACTAAAGATGATATGGATGTTAATTACTCAAAGTTCGAAGTCCCAACTTCTCCACCAACTCAGTGCTCTCAACATTGCTATAGATTCCTCCAACAATAATAACACTACATACCTTTCCATGGATCTTGAACTATGTATGGAAAAGGTTCTCTCACTACCCTTTCTCTCCCCTTGTCATTTGTGTGTTTAAAACTCCCCTAGTGATAAGAATCTCACCATATTCATAAAATTATCAATTATCAATTTCAGGGGATTCTTTATCTTCATCCATCGATCTCTCTCTATTGGTCTCCCATTCTCCATTCATGATGATGATCATGGTATATTGATTTGGAAATTCACTAGAAATGTGACCCCTTCCTTGAAATTTGTAACAATTAATATCCTGATTCCTTTTTTTGTTAGCCTTAAAAGTAGGTTTCTTGGGTGGAATTATTACCTTGTCACCTTTGCGATCAACTACCTATTTTGGCTTTGATTATTCTCCAATATCCTTCCTAAGATTTATCCATGGTGTGAAAGAGGTATTGGGTTTTCTCAGGCTTCTCCTCCTATTGATTTTTTTCTCAACCTTGGTGGCTTGGTGGATTATATCTTGCATCACCACATGGTGGTACATATCCACTTGATCGAAAATTTCCTGATTGAGCCAATGTAAATACCATGACATGGTTTCCATAGGATCACCATCAATGTTTTCCCAAATCATAGAAAATTGCATCTTCTAGTAGTAATCTTCTACACTCTTACTCCCTTGGGTGAGGTTTTTATGTTTTTGGTAGAGATATCTATGGTAATGTGTGGGAACAGACCGCTTCCACATGGAAAAATCCATGTCGTCCCAAGTTTTGATGGGGTGTCCACCATATCTTTCCCTTTACTTTCACATTTAATCCCACAAAATTAAAGAATAGTCAAAAAATTCAAGGGAAACAAGTTTAACATTTTCTCCTCTGAATATTCATTGCATGAAAACACCTGCTTGATCCGCATATCCCACTACATGTATGCTTCTGGATTGGTATTCTGTTGAAATAAAGGGACATTCACCTTGATCCCACCAAAAAGTTCATCATCATGTGGTCTCCTTTGGCCTCCACTATGTTGTTGGTACAACCTCCTCCTTTCAGGGACATCCTTGAAATCTCCATCAAGGATTTCCATCTCCTCCTCCATGATGTGGGGGAAACGTGGTGCCAGAGTACAGAATAGGTTATCATGGATCATCTTCAGACTAGGTTGATTATCTAGTTTTTCAATACTATCATATTGCACCTCCAAATTCCGATCAGGAACCCTCTCGAAATGGCTCACCAAATCTTTCATTTTGAGTGTTGTAGCATTAGGTGTGGGAGATCTACTTTGTCTTCCTTCATCACTAGCATGAGTAATTCTCTTCCCACGATCTTCGGTAAAGATATATTACATGAACACGAACACACACACACAGAGGAGGTAAACACTCACACACACAAGATTTACACACTCAGGCACACAAGGATACACACTCACACATGAAAGAAATATACACGCACACACACAAGCATACACACTCATGCATGCAAGATAACACACTCGCTCACACAAGGATACACACTCACGAGTATTTTTTTCTTATTTATCTCTACTCTCAACACTCAGTGTCAATCCTAAGATCTTATGAAATATAATACCTTGTTTAGATCGATCATGTTCCACCAATACTTCCCCAATCAATATTCCTTTGGGGATGGTTTAATATAACCCAATTGAGTGGTAAAGGGGTAAAAAATTGTAACGGGTGAAAAGAGGGTAGAAAATTTGGGTAAAAAGGTGGAAAGGGGTATAAATTTGTGGTATATGGGTTTTTCTAAATTGTGAAAGATAAGAAAAACTAATAACAATATGAGACAAATATAATATGGTGATGAAGTAAAATTAAGGATCAAGTGGTGTATGGAAATGGAAAGTTCTAATAATGTAAAGAAAAAAGTAGTAATTATATATTCTATTTTTTTCTTCCATTTTTTGTCATATGTCCCCAAAAAAGTGTTGTGCTTAGAGTTTTAAAGCACAAGACGATGAATAGAGAGTACGCCATTTTTTTTGAAATCTCTCAAAAATAGTATGTGATTGATTTTGAAAAGCACAAAATGATCAGTTGAGAGATTTTTTTTAAAAAAATTTCTCCAGATACAAATCACATATATCAAATCAAATGCACTATAAATATCACTAAAAATATAGCTCAATGTAAAAATATTTCAATCTTGCACAACAAAGGCCAATTATAGAGGTTTTCAAAGAAAAAGGTTTTTAATGGGTGGTTAATAAATAAAATATAATAAGGGAAATGGATAAAATTATTCTAAATGAAGGGATATATGCATACCGCATCAACCAGAGCATTGATACCAATTGATGTGAGATGCTTGGGGGTGGCCCAAACTTCACTGCGTAGGGAGGAAGATGGTGGTTAAGGTTCATGATTAAGTGGAGGATGATGGGTTTGGATAGTGGAAGTAAGTAGTCAACTAACTCTATATGGAGTGTGACCTACTACTTAGACAACACACTCAAAGGAGGGGTGTGATGGCCCATCCACACAACAAAGCACCTGGGTTGAGGCACAAAATTGGGGGCTTTATGATCTTGGATCACCAATCTAACTTGTATATTGAAAAGGAGAGAATTCCCAAGAGAAAGGGAAGAAATTAAATATCCTCACAATGTATAGAATAAACCCACTGATTTTCAAAATTGTAAACTTGAATTAGATTACAATGCCATGGGGTGGCTATTTATAGTCAAGGGGAGACATAAAAGGTCAAGGGACTAATACTCTAATGTCATACAGCCTATTCATACCTTTTCTCTTTAAAGTCAAAAGTTAAAGTCTAACAATGATTTTTTTGGAAATGTAGCACACAACTTTGCAACTATAGCCCACAAGATTTGAATTTGAGTGCATAACCCACTATATTTGACTTTGGTGTCCAAATATTCCATTCTAGAATCCTCTATGTGGGAAAGGCTTCAAAAATTCATGCAACCATCGGGGAAGATATTTAAAAAACATATTTGGGCTTGAATAAGTGAGATAATAGGGCAATTTTCTCCATCAATGCAAGGAAATATTTATTGGTCCTTTAATGAAGAAAGATGGGAACCCATTGTTGAATTCAACCTCTTTAATATCCCTCATGTCATCAGGCCTTGGAAATATAACTCCTCCACCTAAGAAATCGACTTGGTTCCTTAAACATAGTTCCCATCACTAATAAGTAGGATCGATGAAGATTTATACATGTTTACATTGATAAAAAAATGTATCATGGAGAAATTTTTAAACGCACACCTTATACATCAAAGTTATGATGTAAGTTATATCAATGATACAACCTGATGTAACTTCCATATTATTTCAAGACGTTATTTGTAAATAATAGATAAATACAATAACTAATATACCAACTAAAAATGAAAAATGGATATCATACGAGTCATAGTATGATGGAAATCCATGACGTCATAGGACATGTGTTTAGATGCAAAGAGTTTGTTAGGATATAAAAAAACATGCATCAAGTTACACACATTGTACATTCAAGTAATTATCCTAATGGTTGATTAGAATATAATATAAATCCCTAATATAGAAAACTGGTATTCAGGTGATACACTAACTTTCAATAAAAAGGGTGCACATATCTCCTTGAGATAGTGGGAGCATGATTGACTTGGGTCTAGTCAATGCTATTGTTGAAAAAATGGTTGGAATAGGAACATGTTCCAAAATTACATGTTGAAGAGAAATCTTCCAGAGATACATACTGTATAGGATGTTTAAAACCCATGGTGATGGTTTTGAGTTCACCACAGGTAGTGATACATTATTCACTGAGAATATTAATACTGACAAGTAAGCAGTATATGACAATTATAAAATATTGATAAGACCAATTAAAATTCAATAATGGATTCCATGTATCAAAGTACACAGGGGTTATAAATTGAATATTACAGTGGGTATTCAAGTGAGATAATACATGGATGGTACAAGTGATGACCAATAAGGCTCGATTGGTTATACCAAGTTATCATGTCAAAATCCTTTAGAATTTTACTTATCATATCTAAATTCTAAGATCATTAGATTAACCATTGGTTGTCAATATAAAATTTCTTAGAAGGTGTCTATACGACTCAAATAGAAAGGGATGATGACACCATTGGATGCCAATAAGGTTTGCAGGTTACTAAAATCTAGTTCATCATTATAGTAAGAAAGAATATCGTAGAAAATTCATTTGGGAGGAATTTTTTCCATGTGTCTACCAGAGGTTAGTGGGATAACCATAGTATTCATAGAGAAATATGTTCAACAACATATGGTAAATAGATATTGGTATTATAGTTTGATAAGACCCTGTTCAAATTTTTTCTCTAGAGAATGACTTAAAGTAGAAACCTATTTTCTAGGGAACAAGATCTACTGAGGTAGATCTAATGGTTTCTTGGACCCATTCAATCATACATATGGTTACATGGTAGTGAAAAATTCAATTTGTAACAATTCATGTTATGAATTGTAACTAATGTCACATGGCATAATCTCTACATGTTGACTTGTTCAGGACATGGGAAGAGATTCACATAGTGATTTGAGTTCAATATGCTTCAATGATGGATAAATCATGTATTCCATGATATTTACATTAATTAGTATTTCTAGGATATACTTCATAGTAGGAAGATATCAATTATTTCTAGGAGAATTGCAAGTAAAATAGTCAGCACTATATGATTGTACTTGGTCAAGTACAAAAGATGTGTGCGTGGTAAGTGAGTAAGAAGGTATACTAGTTATGGTGGGGAAAAACTAGTGGTATAAATATAAGGTGATGAGTGAGAGAAGTTCATATAATCCAGTGGTAGCCATACCGAAAAAAACTGAGTACATTGCAGTTTCTGAGGCAACCAAAAAGCAGTTAAACACAATGTTTTGTTCAAGATCCTGGAATCACACTTAGTAATTAAAGTATTATCATAATGTAAATTATGATATTCTTACTATGCTATATATCAAGTTATAATAGTAAAAAAATGATATACTCATGGATTCCATCTCTTGAGAACTTTTACTCAAGGATTTGAGGTCGCATATAGTAGAATAGCCACACTGCTAAAATGTGTTAGACCCAACAACTAAAGTCGTTACTCAGTAGAAACAAGATCTTTATCATGTGAGTATCTAACAATAATGGTTAGCAAGTTGGATCTAGTTCAAGTAGGAGTGTTGAAATAGTGGGTTCCCTAGACCCAACTATATAGTACATTTGATTGCCATATCTTGTATACAGTAAGATACGCATGATGTATACATACCATTATAGTGTTGATATTTATACATCCACTACTTAATGGTAATTTGAATTGCTTAATTTTCATATCAAATGGTTATATAATATCCTAGGATATAATGAGAACCTTGATATATTATGATGATAATCATCAACAAAGGTCATATGGTCTAGATACATCTAATTGAATGGACTTTGTAGATGTTTGAAAATTAGGTGATGGGGACTCATAATCATTACAAAATCTTCTCATTAAGTTCACACTTGGTGGTCTCAAATAGTGAGATCATGAGGATATAACCTCCAATAAGAACACCACAAATTTTGGGTGTCATAGGATGTTCCTATCATTGAACATGTGCATTGGTCTCCTGACTTGAGATCATTACCAGTGTGTACTATTTGATTCTGTACATTGATTCAAGGTAAAAAACATGATAATTAAATCATGGAGAGGTAGCTTGTGTTTGTTTTATCATTGGTGGTATGACATTGGTTGAATGGTCAAGAAAGTATTTGTCACTTCCAAGATAAGGAAGCTATATATCTCAATCCTAGTTGATCAGGATGGTGCCACCTTCATAAGACTTTGGCCAAAGCAGTCGAAAGGTAAAACCATATGTATTGATCAATAAATAATAAAACAAGAAAATGGTGATTACACAAGTGTACATCCTAATTTATGATATTTTTAAAGAAAAAGAAATTATAGTACACAATATGTGTTCGTAGGTTGGTTGCCATTGCTATGAAAATCCCTATCTCTTTAAAGACCTTGATGGGTTGCTAGAATATGTTCTTGGACTATGTATTTTATTCACTATTATTGAAATAAGGTCCTAGAGGGTCACACCAAATAGCATATTCAAGAATACATCATATTCGGTTGAATAGGTATATCAGACATGGGGTCCCACTATGGGGTGAGTATTTTCTAAGTTATCGATCATTGATAAATAAATAAATTCATATTATTCATGTAAATTAGAGTTAGTATTGAATTTAATTATTAAAATTATTTATATGTTGAGTAAATAAAATAAAAATATTAAGCAGATGAATATTCTTTTAACATTCAGGTTTTGTCAAATATTAAGCGAGATTATGAGTAAAGTTAATGAATTGGGGTTTTATCACATAATATTATATATATATATATTATAGGCATGTGATAAAAAAATAAATAATATTGAAACGGTTTAGTTCATCATAATTATTTATTTATTTAGTGGATGATAAATAAATAGGGGTCGAAAAACCCATTCAGTTATTTTCATCATCTATTATAAATATAGAGAGAGGCTCTCTCCAAACGGAGTATTCATTCATTCTTAAATGAAAGACTCTATCTCCTCCACTATCTAGAGAGAGTCTATCTCTCAAATGGAGTCCAAGAATGCCTTCAAGTATCAAAGACAGAGGATCGTGGTGATCATCGAGACGTCGAAGATATCGTCAGATCACTACGTAGCACCTGAAATTCGACGATCAATGATCTCGTGGATTTTTGAATCATTTTTGGATGATCTAGAGGGACAATTCTATGGATAATTCAAGCAATGATCACCAATGATTATTTATTATTAATCACACCTTCAGAAATGTAAAGGTATGTTTAGATTTATAATTTTTGTGGTCTTTTAATTTATGTGAGACACTCGGACCATACTGAGGCTGGATCATCAGCGATGAAAACTTCTGTCATCTCATCAATGAAAAAATTTAAAATTACTAACCATTCAGCTTCTACTGTAGGCCATTGTACCTTCAGTTGAGGTCAATTGATGCCAATTACACTAATTGAGGCCAATTAGGCCAATTATATCCAATTGTGACTAATTGAATCCAATTAGTCCAATTGAGTCCAATTGAGGCTAGTTGGGTCAATTATACCAATTGAGGTCAATTAGTCCAATTAGGCCAATGAGGCCAATTGAGTCCAATTAAGGCCAATTAGGCTAATCGAGCCCAATTAAGTCCAATTTAGGTCAATTACGGCCATTTTAGAACAATTGAGGCCAATTGAAGCAATTGAGAACAATTGTGGACAATTAAGGTCAATTGAGGGCAATTGATCCAATTGATTCCAATTAGTTGAATAGAGTCCAATTGAGGCAAATTGAGTCCAATTAGGACAATTTATTTCAATTGAGTAAAATTAGGCCAATTGAGACCAATTAAGGCCAATTAGTCCAATTGAGGCCAATTAGGCCCATTGGGGGCCATTGAATCCAATTGAGGCCAATTAGGCCAAATGAGGCAAATTAGTCAAACTAGACCAATTAATGCTAATGGAGGCCAATTGAGGCCAATTAAGGATAATTGAGCTCAATTGAGCCCAATTAGGGAAACTGAGTTAATTTGAGGTTAATTGAGGCCAATTAAGTCCAATTGAGGCCAATTGAGGCCAACTGACTCTAATTGAGTCCAATTTGTTCAATTTGGTCAATTGAACCCAATTGAGGCTAATTGAGTCCAACTGAACCCAATTATGTAATAAAGCCAATTAAGGGAAATTGAGGCCAATTGAGGCCAATTGAGTGAAATTGAGGCCAATTGAGTCTAATTGAGGTCCATTAGGCCAATTGATGTCAATTGAGTCCAATTGAACTATGTCAATTAGGCCAATTGAGGCTAATTTGTCCAATTGAGGTCAATTGGGGACAGTTTTGGCCAATTAGCCCAATTGAGGCCAATTAGTCCAATTTATGCCAATTAGTCCAATTGAGTCCATTTGAGGCCAATTAGGCCAATTGAGTCCAATCGAAGTCAATTGAGGTCAATTATGCCAATTTGGCCAATTGAGGCCAATTGAGGCCAGTTGAGGCCAATTGATACCAATTAGGCCAATTGATGTGAATTGAGGATGATTGAGTCCAATTGAGGCCAATTTTTCCAATTGAGGCCAATTGAGACTAATTAGGCCAATTGAGCTCAATTAAACCAATTAGGCCAGTTGAGCCCATTTGAGAGAAATTGAGACTAATTGAGGCCAATTGAGTCTAATTGAGTATAATTATTCCAATTGAGCTAAATTGAGGCCAATTTAGGCCAATTGGCATCAATTGAAAAATTTGCAAAACTGCCTCAATTCGCCTCAATTGGCCTCAATGACATCAATGGACTAATTGGCCATGATCCACCTCAATGGCCTAATTGGCCTAAATTGGCCTCAATTGTAAATGGTTTTAATTGGACTCAATTTGATTTGGGCCTAATTGGACTCAATTAACTTCAATTGGCCTTAGCCCCAGTTGGCCTCAAATGGGTTCAATTGGCCTCAATTTGTCTAATTGGCCGCAATTGACCTATTTGGAATAATTAGCCTAAAAATCCTAATTGGACTTAGGGATGAATTTATGTTAATGGACTAATTTTCCTAATCATCCCAATTGGAAAAAATTGGCATCAATTGGTAATTGGCTTACTTGGCCTCAATTGACCTCATTTGGACTCTATCTCAATTGACCTCAATTGGCCTCAATTTTCCTAATTAGTATCAATTGTACTAAGTGAAATAATGGGTTTAACTCCCCTAACTGTACCCAATGGTTGAATTTGCCTCAACCCCTAAATTTACTAATTAGAATAATTGGCCTCAATTGGGCCAAATGGCCTCAATTGGGAGAATTGGCATAATTGGCATCAATTGGCCTAATTGTCCTAATTGGACTCAGTTAGTATCAATTGGACTAATTATCCTAATTGGAATCAGTTTTCCAAATTGGCCTAATTTTCTTAATTTTCCTCAAGTGTCCTCAATTTTCTTAATTGGCATAATTGGCGTCAATTAGCCTAACTCGTCGAAATGACCTCAATTTGCCTCAATTTGTCTAATTGGCTTCAATTATCCTAATTGGACTTATTGGAATAATTGGATTCAATTGGATTCAATTGGAATCAATGGACTAATTAGCTTCAATTGGCCTAATTGGCCTCAATTTTCCTCAATGACCTAATTGGACTCAATTGGACTCAATTTGAAATTGGCCTAATTGGCCTCAATTGACCTCAAGTTGCCTTAGCCTTAATTGGATATATTGGACTCAATTGGCCTTAATTTTCCTCAATTTTACTAATTGTTATAAATTTTCATAATTGGCCTAACTTTCATCAATTGGCCTCATTTGATATCAATTAGCCTAATTTTCCTCAATTGGGTGAATTGGACTCAATTGGCCAAATTGGCCTCAATTGGCCTAATTGGAATAGTTGGTCTCAATTAGCATCAATTGGCCTCAATGCCCTAATTGGCCTCAATTTTTCTCAATATTACTAATTAGCCTTAACTTGGCTAATTGGAATTAATCATCTTAATTTTCATAATTGGCTTAATTAGCCTCAATTTGTCTATTTTTCCTCAATTGATACAATTGTCCGAATTGGCATAAAAAGACAAATTGGAATAATTGGCTTCAATTGGATTCAATTGGCCTCAATGTACTAATTGGAATCAATTGGATTAATTGGTTTCAATTGGCATAATTGGCCTAGTTGGCATCAATTAGCCTAATTAGCTTCAATTGTTCTCAATTTTCCAAATTGGCATCAATTGGCCAAATTGGCATTAATTGGCCTAATTGGCCAAGTTGGCCTAATTGGACTTGAGGACCGTTGAAGCTAAATGAGGATAATTAAGGTTAATTAGGCTAATTGATGCTGATTGAGACCAATTGAGACCAATTGAGTTCCATTGAGACCAATTAGTCCAATTACACCAATTGAGGTCATTTAGGCCACTTGGGGTCAATTGAGGCCAATGAGGGTAATTGAGGCCAACTGAGGTTAATTGGTCCAATTTGGTCAATTGGTTCCAAATGGGGTCAATTAAGGCTAATTGAGGCTAATTGAGTCCAATTGATGCCAATTGAGGCTAATTAGGCCAATTGGGGACAAATTGAGGTCAATTGTGGCCATAAGACCAATTGAGACCCAATGAGTCCAATTCATGCCAATTAGGCTAACTATATCCAATTGAAGCCAATTGAGGCCAATTAGTCCAATTGAGGCGAATTGAGGCTGATTTAAGCCAATTGAGGCCAATTGAGCCCAATTGAGTCCCATTATTCCAATTGAGGCCAGCTCAGCCAATTTAGGCCAATTGAGGTCAATTAGTCCAATTAGGCCTATTGAGCCAAATTGAGGTCAATTAAGTCCAATTGTGTCTAATTTGGCCATTGAGGCCAATTGAGTCCAATTGAGGTCAATTCGGCCAAGTGTGGCCAGTTGAGGCCAATTAGGCCTATTGAGGCCATTTGATGCCATTTGAGGCCATTTGAGTCCAATTGAGGCCAATTTAGACCAATTGATTCCAATTGAGTCCAATTAGGTCAATTAGGCCAGTTGAGACTAATTAGTCCAATTGAGACCAATTGAGGCCAATTGAGGGAAATTGAGTCCAATTGAGAGCAATTAGGAATATTTATCCAATTGGCACCAATTGGTTCAACTGAGATCAATCGATCCAATTGAGGCCAATTGAGGCATGTTGGGCCAAATGAGAGGAATTGAAGTCAATTGAGGGCAATTGAGGCCAATTAGGTCAAGTGAGGCCAATTAGGAAAATTGAGGCAAATTATGGCCAATTAGGCCTATTGAGACGAATTTGGCTAATTGAGTCCAATTGAGACCCATTCTGTCCAATTAGGCCAATTGAGGCCAATTCGTCCAATTGAGTTCGATGGGACAAATTTAGTTCAATGAGGCCAATTAGACCCATTGATGTGAATTAGGCCAATTAGTCCAATTTGATGACTTGAGGCTAATTAGGTCAATTGAGGAAAATTAGACAAATTAACTCCAATTGAGTACAATTGAGGACAATTGAGGCCAATTGAGACCAATTGAGGCCAATTAGGTGAATTGAGTCCAAGTGTGGCCAATTGAGGCCAATTGAGACCAATTTAGCCAGTTAGGTGAATTGAGGTCTATTGAGGCCAATTTGGCCAATTGAGGCCATTTCGGCCAATTGAGACCAATTGAGGCCAATTGAGTCCAATTAGGCAAATTGGGTTCAATTAGGCCCAATTCAGTCCAATTGAGGCTAATTATGACAATTAGGCCAAATTAGACCCTTGAGGCAAATTCGGCCGATTTGGCCAATTAGGCCAATTAGGAAATTGATACCAATTCAGCCATTGAGTCCAATTAGACCAATTAGGCCAATTAATCCAATTATGCCAATTAAGGAAAATTAGACCAATTAGGCCATTAAGGCCAATTCGTCCATAGAGACCAATTAGGACAATTATGGCCAATTAGGGAAATTGAGGCCAATTGAGGCCAATTAGGAAATTAATACCAATTAATCCATTGAGGCCAATTACGCTTGTTATGACAATTAGGCCAATTAAATCATATTAGGAAAATTGATTACAATTAGGCCAATTGAGGCCAATTAGGTCAATTGAGGCCAATTAGGCCAATTTGAACAATAAAGCCAAATGAATCCAATCGAGTAAAATTGAGACCAATTAGGCCAATTAGTCCAATTAAGAGAAATTGAGGCCAATTGAGACCAATTTGGCCAATTGAGGACAATTGAGACCAATTGAGTCCAATTCAACCAATTGAGGCTAGTTTAGGAAAATTGAGGTCAATTGGGGCCAATTAGGCCAATTGAGGCCAATTGAGGCCTATTGAGCCCAATTGAGGTCAATTAGGCCAATTAGGTGAAATAAGGACAACTGAGGCCATTTGCGGCCAATTAAGGCCAATTTGGCCAATTAGACGAATTAAGGCCAATTAAGGCAAATTCGTCCAATGAGGCCAATTGGGACCAATTAAGGCCAATTGAGGGCAATTGTGGCCCATTGTCCAATTAGGCCAATTGAGGCCAATTGAGGCCAATTTTGGCCAATTAGGTCAGTAAGGACAATTGAGGCCAATTGAGGTCAATTGAGGTCAATCGAGTCTAATTCTGGAAAATTAGGCTATTTGAGGCCAATTGATGCCAATTAGGCAAAATGAGACCAATTAGGGCCAATTGGGGCCAATGGGCCCCAATTAAACCAATTGAGGTCAATTGAGACCAACATTGTCCAATTGAGGGCAATTTGGCCAATTAGGCCAATTGAGTCCAAATGAGGCCAAATGAGGCCAATTAAGCCAATTTGGCCAATCATGCCAATGAAGGCAATTGAGTCCAATTAATCCAATTTAGGCCATATAGACCAATTGATCTCAATTGAGGCCATTGAGTCCAATTAGTCCAATTTAGGCCAATTACGCCAACTGAGGCCAATTGAGGTCAGTTGTGATCAATCACAGCCAATTGTGGCCAATTAATGCCAATTACTCTAATTATGCGAATTGAGGCCAAATGTGGCCAAATGAGGCAAATTGAGGAAAACGAACACCATTTATGGCCATTTGCAGCCAATTGAGGCCAATTAGGCCAATTGAGGCGAATTGAGGCCAATTAAGGCAAATTGAGGCAAATTGAGACCAATTTGGCCAATTGAGGCCAATTGAAGCAAATTGTGGCTAATTGGGTGAATTGAGGCCAATTTGGTCAATTGAGGCCAATTGAGTCCAATTGGGGCCAATTAGGTCCAATTGAATCCATTTGGGGCCAATGAGGCCAATAGACCCAATTAAGGCCAATTGATGCAAATTATGCTAATAAGACCAATTGAGGCCAACTAAGAAATTTGAGGTCATTTGAGGCCAATTGAGGTCATTTGAGGAAAATTGAGGCCAACTGAATCCAATTTGGCCAATTGAGGCTAATTATACCTATTGTGGCCAATTGAGTCTAATTAGGTCAATTGAGACTAATTGAGGCCAATTGAGGCCAATTGGGCCGATTCAGGGCAATTGATGCCAATCAAGCCAATTGAGGAAAATTGTGTCCAAAAAGGAAAATTTGGCCAAATGAGGCCAATTATAGCCAATTGAGGTCAATTGAGGCCAATTATGCCAATTATGTCAGTTGATTCTAATTAGGCCAATTGAGGCCAAATGAGGCCAATTGATGCCAATTGATGCCAACTGAGGCCCAATGGGGCTAAATGAGGCCGATGATACATATTGAGGCCAATTAAGGATAGTGTGGTAAATTGAGGCCAATTAGGCCAATTGAGGCTAGTTGAGACAAATTCAGGCCAACTAGGCCCATTAGGCCAATTGTGTCCAATTGAGGCCAACTCGGCCAATTAAGGCCAATTAGAAAAATTAAGGGCAATTGAGGCCAATTAGACCAATTGAGGCGAATTATGCCAATTGAGTCCAATTAGGCCAATTTGGAGAATTGAGGCCAATTGAGGCCAATTTGGCCAACTGAGGTCAATTGAGACCAATTTGGCAAATTGAGGTCAACTGATGCCAATTTGGAAAATTGAAGCAAATTGAGGCCAATTAGACCAATTAGGCGAGTTGAGACCATGTGAGGAAAACTGAGTCCAATTGAGGCCAATTGAGGCCAATTGGGCCAATAGACACTAATTTAGACCAATTAGGCTATTTAGATGAATTGAGGTCAATTGAGGCCAATTAGGAAAATTGAGTCCAATGAGGCCAATGAGGCAAATTGAGAAAAATTCTGGTCAATTAAAGCCAATTCAGACCAATTGTGGCCAATTAGGACATTAAGTCCAATTCATCCAATTAAGCTAATTAGGACGTTGAGGAAAATTCATCCATTAAAGCCAATTAATCCAATTAAGCCAATTAAGACAATTAGGCTAATAAATCCAATTAGGCCATTAAGGCTAATTCGGCCATTGAGGCCAATTAGGCCAATTAAGCCAATTCAGGCATATTAGGCAAATTGATTCCAATTAAAGATAATTAGGACAATTGGGGCCAATTAGGCCATTACGTCCTATTTAGTCATTAAGACCAATTATCCCAATTAATCCAATTAATCTAATTTGACCAACTAACAGTAATTAAGAAAATTGATGCCAATTGAGGCAAATTAGGTTAATTAAATGCATTGATTCCAATTATGCCAATTAAGCCAACTGGGGACAATTGAGGCCAATTACACCAATTAGGATAATTGAGGCAAATTGAGGTCAATTTGGACAATAAAGGCCAATTGTGTCCAAATTGGTGCCAATTAAGCAAATTGAGGACAATTCAGGCCAATTAAGGCTAATTTGGCCAATTAGGTGAATTGAGCTCAATTGAGGCCAATTGAGTCCAATTGGGCCAATTAGGCCAACTGAGGATAATTAAGGCCAATTGAGGCCAATTGTAGCCTACTATTCCAATTAGGCCAATTAAGGCCAATTAAGGCCAATTGTTGCCAATTAGGCCAATTGGGCCAATTGAGGTCCATCGTGTCCAATTAGACCAATTAGGCCAATTGAGGCCAATTGAGGCCAATTAGGCCAACTAGCCAATTGAGGCTATTTGAGTGTAACTGATGCCAATTATAACAATTGTGGACAATTAGGCCAGCTGAGGCCAATTGAGACCAACCAGTCCAATTTATCCAATTGAGGACAATTGATTCCAATTGAGGCCATTTAGTCCAATTAATGCCAATTGAGGCCAATTATGTCCAATTGAGTCCAATTAGTCCAATTGAGGCCAATTGAGAACAATTAGGCCAATTTGGTCAATTGAGTCCAATTGAGTTCAACTAGGTCATTTGTGGCCAATTAGGCCAATTAGGCCAATTAGGCCAATTGAGCCAATTGAGCCGAATCGAGTGCAATTGTGCCAATTGACGTCAATTGCTACCAATTGAGTCCAATTGGGTCAATTGAGGCTAATTGAAGCCTATTAAGGGCAATTGAGGCCAATTAGGTCTAATTAGGGAAAATTGATGCCAATTGTGCCTAATTAGACCCATTAGGGCCAATTGGGACCAATTGAGCCCAACAGAGGCCAATTAGGTCAATTAAGACCAATTGTGGTAAATATAGGCCAATTGAGACCAATTGATGCCCATTGAGGCCAATTGAGGCCAATTATGCCAATTGTAGCCAATTTAGACTAATTTTCCAATTTGACCAATTGAGGCCAATTAGGATAATTGGCCTAATTAGACTCAATGGCTTTAATTGGGTTCAATTGGCCTAATTGGGATCAATTGACCTAATTGGCCTCAATTCGACTCAAGTGTCTTAATTGGCCTCAATTGGCCTAATTGACCTCAATTGGCCTGATTAGTCTCGATTGGCCTCAATTGGCTGCAGTTGACCTCAATTTTCTTAATTGGCCTCAATTGGCCTCTGTTGGCCTAATTGGCCTAATCGGCAATAATTGGCGTCAATTTGACACAATTAGCCTCAATTGTCCTAATTGATCTAATTGGTCACAATTGACCTCAATTTTCCTCATGATACATGATTCAAGACCCACTAAGATGTTTCCTAGGAACCTTGTACAATGTTTGCATGTTGAGCTCCTAGATCACCGCAAGAAAATAAGTGAATGTGGTGTGTGGATAGTGAAAATGAGAAGGAAGGGGGAAATGGTTAAGGTAGAACCCAAATTGAACTTGTATCTAATAAATCTATCCACAAGGATCCAAAAAGGATGACCAATCCTTTGATAAGTCAATAATTAAGAAATAACACAAAGGTTACAAGAAATACTCACCATAATAACATTACCTTCATTAATGATATCTCAAGTGTACAAGGGGTGGATATTTATAGACGAAGGAACGTGAAATTTGAATTACACATGGGGTGGATCTTTATATTTTTATAATGACTAGTTTTATATATTCAAATATCCAAAAGGATTCATTTGAAAACTTTGGCACTTAGTCATTACCTTAGTAGACTGGTAGAAAAATCTTTTGGAAATGTAAAGACAATGAGGCCACCACCTTTTGACTTATAAGATTACATGGTAGGGTGGTCTTGAAAATTCGAAGCACCACTTGGGTGGGATTTTTAAAAGAATTTTTGGGCCTTAATTAATGCAATTATAGAACCGAATGCTTCCCCCAAGCAAGGGTGATGAGCATCCTCCTAGAATTCCATGATTAACCAATTTATGGCCTCCTTCATTTTCTCAGTCATATCCCTTGTCATTGGACCACCAATTCCTTATAGTGGGTCCTATGAAATCATGCACCTTCTTCCCTCCTCATCAAGACCACCTTCAACACCTCGATTCCAATTCGTTCCATGAACCTAATCGTATCCTCCATCCTCAAAAAGATTACTCCTAGAATTTTGAAATTTCAAAGGGAGAAAGATCAGCAACATTAAAGGTGGCACTAACATTTCCATACCTATTAGGTAACCCAATATTTTAGGAATTATCATTGATCTTATCTAAGACTTTTAAAGGGCCATCTTCTCATGGATGAAGTTTTTATTTTTGATTCTCTAGGAACCTCTCTTTCCTAAAGTGTACCCACATCCAATCTCTTGGTTGAAACACCATTTTCCTCTGACTTTGTTGGCATGCTTCGATACTTGTTCATTATTCCGCAAAATATTGGCCTTTACATTTGCATGAAACCCCTACACAAATTTTTATTTTTTCAGATTTGAGTGTGGAGAAGACATCTTCTTGAGCTTTTCCCCACTAGAATCTCACCCCTTTCTTGACCAACTCATTCAATGGTGCCGCAATGGTTGAAAATTCCCTCACGAACCATCAATAAAAACTTGGATGTCCATGGAATCTCCTCTTCTTATTGACATTCTATGGTGTTGGCCAGTCCATAATCGCTTTCAACTTCTCTTCATCAACCCTCATGCCATCATATCCTACCAAAAAACCAAGGAAAAAAACCTAATTTAAACAAAACGTACATTTTTCCATGTTTCTAAAAAACATATTTTTCCTAAGAGTCTCAAAAAGATGTCTTAGATGTTCAAGATGTTCATCAAGGCTCATAGAATAAACAAGGATTTCATCAAAACACACTACAACAAATTTCCCAATGAATGGATGGAAAATGTGATTCGTTAAGTTCATGAATTTAATAAAGGAATTACTTATTCCAAAAGGCATAACATTCGATTCATATAATCCAAACATAGTTTTAAATGCGGTTTTCCATTCACCTCCCCCTTTCATTCTAATTTGATGGTATCCACTCCTGAGGTCAATTTTAATAAAAAAGCATGCACCATGGGGTTCATCAAGAATATCACCCAAACAAGGTATGGGATAATGATACTTTACCATGATTTTTTGATAGATGGATAATCAACACACATTCTCCACTTACATATTTTTTGGTATAAGAATAAATGGCACCGCACACTGACTCAAGCTCTCTCGAACAAATCCCTTCCATAGAAATTATGCCAGTTTTCATTGGATTTCTCGAGTCTCCTTTGGGTTAGACCAAAAATCCTGTAAATTGGGAAGCGTTTCTATTGGGAGGAAGTCGATGTGGTTCTTGATACCCTATAGGGGAAGTAAGACATTGAAGGGCTAGGAGTGTTTGTGGTAAAACATTATCTCTTGTATAGAATAATGGGATATCCTCCCACTATAAAGCTCTCCCTATCTCTCTTTTTCCTAAAAATAATCTCAATTTTCCCTCAACACTCTTATTTTCAGTCTTGTTTTCACTCTTTTTTTCAACTATTTTATTTCCCCCATTTTTCTGATTTCACTCAACACTTCTTTTTGACTCTTGATTTTTCCACTCTTCTCATTCCCTCTATTTTTTCTCTCTGTTTTATTTTTCTCTCTTCTCACAACCTCTCTCAATCCTCACTTGGACTTCATAAGCTTGAAAAGGCCTCAATGGTGTAAGAATAATCATCTTCCCATTGTACTCAAATGAATAGAAATTTTTTTATCCATCATGTTTTACTCTCCTATCAAATTTACAAGGTCTTCCCAACAAAATGTGACTATAATGCATTGGAACAAAAACACATAACACCTTATCTTCATACATTACAACAGAAAATGGAACTTGTTCTTGCTTAGTCACCTTGACATCCCAACTATTATTTAACCATTTAATTCTATAAGGCCTAGGATGTCTAGTCATAGCTAATCCTAATTTTTCAACCATCAAACCACTTTCTACGTTTGTAAAACTACCACCATCAATAATAATACTACATACCTTATCTTTGACGAGGCATCTAGTATGAAAAATGTGCTCCCTTTTCTCTTGATAACGTTCGACTTCAGGTTGAGCACTCAATGCATTCCTTGACACAATAATTTATTTATGTACAGGGATTTCTAATTCCACATCTGAATCATCCACAAGTGGTGGCATTTCATCATCTCTTGAGCTAGCACTAAGAATATCTCCATCATCCAAAATAATCATTGTCCTCTTGTTTGGGCATTGTGATGAAAATTTTCCAAATCCTTGACATTTAAAACATTTGATATCATGTGATATTGAAACAACCTTACCCTCCATTTTACCTTTAAATTCTTGAAATAATGGTTTTGGTTTGGTCACCTATTTTGAATTTGTTTTGTGTTCCCAAATATTATCTTTTTATTTGAATTACATGAACTTGAAAGAAGATTTTGAATCCTTACCATAGGATGTAGGGTTCTTCCTTATTGCCATTACTTGCCTCCCCGCATTGGTATCCATGTGAAGTAGATCCTCTGTGTCTAAGTACTGGTGCATGTCCACTATGTCCTGAATGTCATGGTTGAGGCTGTTCACAAACCTTTCCATGTGGCCTCTCACTCCTCATCAATATTCACCAAAATCAGGATGATATCCATCTCTTTGTGATACTCCTCAAAACTCATGGACCCTTGTTTCAAACCATACAACTCAAGGAACACATCTCGATAATAGTGGTTAGAAATGAACCTCTTACACATTACAATTTTCATCTCCTCCCATGTGTGGATGGGTCTTTCTCCACTTCATTGTCGACTCACTTGTAGTTGGTCCCACCAAATACAAACATATATGGTGAATTCCACAGCCACCAACTTAGCTTTTTTTCCTCCTAATATGTGTGACAACCAAAAACATGTTCGACCTATATTTCCCATTAAAAATTTGTTCTAGGGTCATTATTACCTTGGAATGAAGGGATCCAAACTTTACTCCTCCCAGATCATTGTCTTGCCTCCCTGTTCGTTGATTTCTCTAAATTGGTGACACATGAAAATCGGATAACTCCTCCTCTTCTTCCTCAACCTGCCTCCTTGGTGGTGGTCTAGAATTGGAATGAAATTTCAATTCATCCATCCTAGCATTCAACCTTTTGAATTGTTCTTGTACATCCCTCATGAAAAACTTAATGTCTACTTCATTGGTGTTACATGCCTCATCCATTTAGGAATCCATTGATAAAAATTAAAGAGAAATGAAAATGGACCTCACACACTCCCTCATGTGTTTACACTCAAAAATAATTTCTTCGCTCATGTTTCACTCAATTTTTCTTTTTTAACAAATTGTAACAGTCTTGCCTTTTACCACTCAACTTGCTTCTTATAGATTTCTTACCCAATTTCAACAAATAGAAAAGATATTTAATATGTGGTAATCCCAAATTAGAATTAAAAGATAAAATTCAAAATTAACTCAGGATGAAAAATGTGGGAAGGGGAAGATAATGGATGAAGAATAATGAAAAACAGGATGTAGAATTCAAAATGTTGCAATTTTTTTGAGCCTTTAATTTTTTTTATTTTGGAGATCATTTTTCTGAATAAGTGCAGAATAAACAAGATGAATTTTTAATATATAAATGTAGGAGAAGCAATAATTTTTCACACCAAATGGAATCAAAGTGTGAGTTGTGTGGTTTTAAAATTGCAGAATTTATCACAAATTTTGAACTCGTTGTATCTGACGATATATTACTTTGATTTCGATGATTCTAGATGGAGAACAAAGATGAGATTCTAATATACAAAAATGAAATTCTATACATTTGAAATGATCAAGAAATGATGTCTTTAGGTGAAGATTAAAATATAACAGAATTGATATTGGCCTGATTCTAAGAGAATTGAAGATGGAAGAAGGGATAAGAAAGAAAGAACCTGATTTCTTGCAAGTGCGCTCTAATACCAAATGATGCATGATGGAAGACCCACTAGGAAGTGTCCTGGTAACCTTGTAAATTTTTTTTTGTTGAGAAGTTGGATCGCCACATGAAAACATGTGAATGTGGTGTGCAGATCGTGAAAATGAGAAGCAAGAGGGGAATGGTCAAGGTAAAACCCAAAGAGAACTTTTCTCTAAAAAATCAAGCCACAAGATTCCACAAAGGATGAATAATACATTGATAAGTCATGAATAAATAATGAACACAAAGTTTTCAAGAAAAACTCACCATAATAACATTACGATCATTCATGATGTCTCAACAGTACAAGGGGTGGCTATTTATAGCCAGAGGAACATGAAATTTGAATTACAGATGGGGTGGCTCATTACATTAGTCTAATGCCTAGTTTTTCATAGTCAAAAAGCGAAAAGTATGATTTTGAAAATATTAGAACTTTACCATGACTTTAGGATACAATTAGTACACCTTTTTGGAAAAGTAAAGACATGTAGCCCACCACCATTTGACATTGAAAATTCCTTGGTGGGGTGAGCATGAAAATTCGTAGCATGAATTGGGTTACATTTTTAAAAGAATTTTTTGGCCTTAATTAATGTTATTGTAGGCCCAAATGATTCCCCCAAGAAAGAGTGATGAGCCTCCTCTTGGAATTCCATGGTTACCCCATTTAAGGCCTCTTTCATTCTCTTGGTGCGCTCCCTTGTCATTGGGACACCAATTCCTCGCAGTGGGTCTTGAGAAATCATGGGACTTCCACCCTCCTCATGAAGACCACCTTTAACCCCTAGATTCTCATTCGTGGCATGATTCTAATCACCTCAATTGACCTAATTTGAATAATTGGCCTAATCAGCCAATATTGGCCTCAATTAGCCTCAATTGGCCTAATGGGCAATAATAGGACTTAATTGGCCCAAATTGGCTTAATTAGCCTCAATTGGCCTAATTGTCAACAATTGGCCTCAATTGGCCTCAATTGGTCTCAATTGGACTCAATTGGCCTCAATTGGCCTATGTGGCCTCAATTGGCCTAATTGGCTTCAACTGGCTAAATTTTCCTTAATTGGTCGTAATTGACCTCAATTGCCTAAATTCTCTGAATTGGTCTCAATTGGCCTCAATTGGTAACAATTTTTCTCAATTGCAAAAATTGGCCTCAATTGGCTCAATTGGAGATAATTGGCCTAGTTTGCCTCAATTGGCCTCAGTTGGCCTTAGTTGGTCTTACTCACCTAATTGGACTCAATTGCCCTAATAGGCCTAATTGGACTCAATTAGACTAATTGGCATAATTGGCCTCAATTAGCCTCAAATGGCCAAATTGGCCTCAATTGTCTTAATAGGCCTCAATTGGCCTTAATTAGCTTCAATTATCATCAATTGGCCAAAATTTTCTCAATTGGCCTCAATTGGCCTTATTCTCCTCAGTTGGCCTCAGTTGGCCTAATTGGACTCAATTGGCCTCACTAGGCCTCAATTGGACTCAATTGACCTCAATTGGCATCAAGTGTCCCAATTGACCTAATTGGCCATAACTGGTCTCTATTGGCCTAATTGGCCATAATTGGCCATAATTGGCCTAATTGGCCTAATTGGCCTAATTGACTAATTGGTCTTAATTGGCCTCAATTGGCGTTGGTTGGTCTCTATTAGCCAAATTGGCCTAATTGGCATCAATTTGTCCCAATTGGCCTAATTGACCTCAACTGGCCTAATTGGCCTCAATTGACCTAATTGGCATCAATTGGCCTTAATTGGCCTCAATTGGCCATAATTGGCCTTAATTGGCCTCAATACTTCTCAATTGATTGAATTGACCTCAATCCGCCTCATCCAGCCTCAATTTCCCTAATTGGCCAAGTTGGACACAATTAGCATCAATTGGCCTCAATTTTCCACTATTGGCCTAATTGGATTAATTATCCTCAATTGGCTCAATTGGCATCAATTGGCCTCAATTGGCCTAATTAGCATAATTGGCCTAATTGGCTTCAATTGGCATCAATTAGCATCAATTTGTCTAATTGGCCTAATTAGCCTCAATTGGACTCTAGTTGCCTAATTGGAATATACTAGCCTCAATTGGCCTAAATTGGCCTAAATTGGCCCAATTGGAATCATTTAGATTAATTGGCCTCAATTGGCCAAATTGGCTCTAATTGGACTCAATTTCCCTAATTGGCCTAATTGGCCACAATTGACCTCAATTGGCCAAATTGGCCTTAATTGGGCACAATTTCCCCCAATTGGCCTCAATTGGGATAATGGGCATAATTGGCCTCAATTTGCATAATTAACCTCAATTGGTATCAATTGGCCCTAATTGACTAAATTGAATTAATTTGCATCAATTGGGATAATTGGCATAATTGGCCTCAATTGCCCTGAATTGGCCTGAATTGGCCTAATTAGCCTCAAATGGCCTAATTGGCCTCAAATGACCTCCATTGGGTTCAATTGGAAAAATTGGGATAATTGGGCTTCATTGATGTCAATTGGCCTCAATTGGCATAATTGGCCTCAATTGGTATAATTGGCCTTAATTAGCATCAATTAGCTTAATTGCCCTAATTGGTCTCAATTGGTATCAAATTGCCTAATTTTCCTAATTGGCCAAAATAGGCCTCAATTGACCTAAATTGGCCTAAATTGGCCTAAATTGTCCAAATTGGATTCAATTCGCCTAATTGACGAAATTGGCCTTAATTGGACTCAATTCGACTTACTGTCCTCAATTGACCTCAATTTTCCATAATTCGCCTCAATTGGCCTATATTGGCATCAATTAGTCTTAATTTGTCTCATTGTATTTATTTAGCCTAAATAGCGTAATTAACCTAATTGTTCTCAATGCACTAATTGGACGAATTGGCTGAATTGACCTCAATTGAACCAATTGGCCTCAATTGGCCTAATTGGAATTAATTAGCCTAATTGACCTTAATTGGCCTCAATTTTCTTAATTAGCCTTAATTGGCCTATATTGGCCTAATTGGCCGAATTGGTCAAATTTGCCTTAATAGATGAATTGGCCTCAATGTCCTAATTAGACTAATTGGACTAATTGGAATCAATGGATGAATTTTCCTTAATGGAATAATTAGCTTAATTATCCTAATTAGCCAAATTGGCCTTAATGTCCAAATTAGAATAATAGTCTTTATTGGCCTCAATTGGCCTAATTGGTCTCAATTGCCCTCAATTTTCCTAGTTGGCTTAATTTGGCCTCAATTCAACTAATTAGGCCCAATTGGCTTCAATTCACACAATTGGCCTAGTTGGACTCAACTGGCCTATAATGGCCTAATTGGTAAAATTGGGAAAATTGGCCTCAATGGCTGAATTGGCCTCAATGGCCTAATTAGCCTAATTGGCCTAATTGGCATCAATGGCCAAATTGGCCTTAATGTCCTAATTAACTTAATTAGCTTAATTCACATAATTGGACTCAATGTCCAAATTTAAATAATTGTCCGAATTGGCCTCAATTGGCCTAACTGGTCCCAATTGCCCTCAATTTTCCTAGTTGGCTTAATTTGGCCTCAATTCAACTAATTGGGCTCAATTGGCCTCAATTCACAAAATTGGCCTAGTTGGCCTCAATTGGCCTCAATTGGTCTCAATTGGTCTAATTAGCCTCAATTGGCCAAATTGGCCTCAATTGACCTCAATTTTCCTAATTGGACTCAATTGGAATCAATTGACTTCAATTGGCCTCAATTGGCCTAATTGGCCTAATTGGCTACAATTTTCCTCAATTGGCCTCAATTGGTCTCAATTGGTCTCAATTGGTCAAATTAGTCTTAATTGGACTAATTGGCCTAATTAGCCTCAATTGGCCTCAATTGGTCTTAATTGGCCTTAATTGGCCTCAGTTTGATGAAATAAGTCTGATTTTCCCAGTTGACCTCAATTGACTTCCATTGGCGTCATTGGCCTCAATTTTCCTCATTGCCTCAATTGGCCTCAATTGGCTTCAATTTGCTTCAATTGTCCTAAATGTACTCAATTGGCCTCAATTGGACTCAATAGGGATCGATTGACCTCAATTTTACTCAATTGGACTAATTGGACTTACTTGGACTTAACTCGGCTCAATTAGTCTTAATTGGCCTAATTGGTCTCAATTAGCCTCAATTGGCCTCCATTGACCTCAATTGGCATCAATTTTACTAATTGGCCTAATTGGATTTACTGGCCATAGTTGTCCTCATTTGGCCTTAATTGGCCTAAATTGGCCTAATTGGCCTAATTGGGCTCAATTGGCCTAATTGCCACAATTGGCCTAACTGGCCTCAATTGTCCTAATTTACCTCAATTGGCCTCAATTGGCCTAATTTGCCTCAATTGGCCTAATTGGCCTTAATTGGTCTAATTGGCCTCAGTTGAACTAATTGACCTCAATTTTCCTAATTGACATCAATTCACCTCAATTTTCCTAATTTTCCTTAATTGACATAATTTGCATAATTGGCCAAATTTTTCGAATTAGTCGAATTGGCCTCAAAGGCCTAATTGGCCTAATTGGACTAATTGGGCTAAACTTCCAAATTGGCCCCAAGGGACTAATTGGCCTAATTGGCATAATTGGATGAATTGGTCTCAATTGGAATCAATTAAAATAATTTTCCTCAATTGGCCTAATTGGTATCAATTGGCCTAATTAGCCTCAATAGACCTAATTGACCTCAATTAGCCTCAATTGGATTATTTGGACTAATTGTCCTAATTGGATTTAACTAGCCTCAATTGGCCTAATTGGCATCATTTGGCCCCAATTGGCCTCAAATCGTCAAATTATCCTAATTGACTACAATTGGCCCCAATGGGCACCAACTGGTCTCAATTGTCCCAAACTGCCTAATTGGCCTCTATTGGCTTCAATTGGTCTCAATTGGCCCAAATGGCCTCAAGTGGCCTAATTAACCTAATTGGCCTCATTTTTCCAAATTTCTCTCAATTGGCCAAATTTTCCTAATTGAACTCAATGGATGAATTAGCCTCTATGGCCTAATTGGCCTAAATTGGCCTAAATTGGCCTCAATTGTTCTAATTGGACTAATTGGATTCAATTGGCCTTGATTGTACTAGATTGGACTAATTGACATCAACTGGCTAATTGGCTTCAATTTTCCCCAATTCACATCAATTGGCCTAATTGGCCTCAATTAATCTCAGTTTCCCTAATTGGCCCTAATTGGCCTCAATATCCTCAATTGGCTTCAAGTTTCCTCAATTAGCCCAATTGCCCTTAATTGGACTTAGTTGGCCTTTATTGGCTTCAATTAGACTTAATTCACCTAATTGGACTCAGTTGGCCTTAATTGGCCTAATTGGCCTGAATTGGCTGAATTGGCCTAACTAACCTCAATTGGCCTCAATTGGCCACATTTGGACTCAATCGGCCTCAATTTTCCCTAATTGGCATCAATTACCCTCAATTGACCTCAATTGGTCCGAATTGGCCTAATTAGCCTCAATTGGCCTCAGTTGGCTTAATTGGCCGAATTAGTCTCAAAAAGCATCAATTGACCTCATTTGCCCTAATCCGCTTAATTGACCTAATTCGCCACAATTGGCCTAAATTGTCCTAATCGGCTTAATTGACCTAATTGGCCACAATTGGCCACAATTGGCCTTAATTCCCTTCAATTGGCCTCAATTGGACTTAATTGAACTCAATTGGCCTCAATTGTACCAATTTTCCTAATTGGCCCCAATTGGCCTCAATTAGACTAATTGGCTTAGTTGCCCTCAATAGAGGAATTGCCCTAATGACCTGATTTTCCTAAATTGTCCTAAATGGCCTCAATTAGAATTGATCGGTGTATTAGGCCTCGAATGACCTAATTAGACTAATTGGCCTCAATTCTCCTCAGTTTGCCTAATTGGCCCATTTGGCCACAATTGAATTCAATTCTCCTCAATTGGTCTCAATTGTCCTAATAGACCTTAATTAGCCCCAATTAGACTAATTGGCCTCGATTGGCCTAATTGACCTCAATTGGCTTAATTGACCTAAATTGGCCTCTCTTGGCACCAATTTGCCCCAATTGGCCTCAATGATCTTAATTGGCCTCACTTGGAGGCCTCAATTGGCCTAATTGAATTAATTGGCCACAATTGACCCAAATTGGACCAATTTTCCTCAATTGGCCTATTCATCCCAATTGGCCTCAATTGGCCTCAATTGGCCTTGATTGACCTAATTAGCCTCAATTACCCTCAATTTTCCTCAATTGACCTATTTGGCCTCAATTGGCCTAATTCCTCTCAATTGGCCTCAATTGGCCCTAATTGGCCTCAATTGGTCCAAATTGGCCTAATTCCTCTCAATTATCCTTAATTGACCCTAATTGGCCTAATTGGTCTCAATTGGCCTAATTGCCTCAATTAACTGAATTGGCCTAATTGGCTTAATTGATCTCAACTGATCTCAATGAGTTTCAAATGGCCTAATTGGACTTATTTGGCCTCATTTGTCCTCAATTGGCCTCAATTTGCCTCAATTGGTTTTAATTGGCATAATTGGCCTAAATTGGCCTAAATTGTCCTCAATTGGCCTCAATTGGTCTCAATTGGATTCAATTGATCCCAATTGGCCAAATTGGTTTCCATTGGACTTAATTAGCCTCAACTGGCCCCAATTGGCCTCAATTGGCCTAATTGTCCTTAGAAGGCCAAAATTGGCCAGAACTGGCTGAATTGGCCTCAATTAGAACAACTGACCTAATTGGCCTCAGTTTTCCCAATTGGTCTAATTGGATGCAATTGACCTAAAATATCCCCAATTGGCCTCAATTGGACTAATGGGCCTAATCAGACTAATTTTCCTCAATTGGTTTGAATTGGCCTCAATTGGACTCAATTCACATAATTGGCCTAATTGGACTTAATTGGCCTTAAGGGCCGCAATTGGCCTAATTGGCCTCAATTAAGAAAATTGGACTCAATTGACTTTAATTCTACTAACAGACCTAACTTGGCTCAATTGAAGTCAATTTTCATAATTGGCCTCAATTGGCCTCAATTGGCTAAATTGGCCTAATTGGAAGAATTCAGCTCAATGGGCCCAATTGGCCTCTATTGGCTTCTATTAGCCTAAATTGACCTAATTGGACACAATTGGAATTAATTGGCCTCAATTGGCATTAATTGGATTCAATTGGCATAATTGACCTCAATTGGCCTTAATTGGGCTCAATTGGTCTCAACTAGCCTAACTAGCCTCTATTGGAATCAATTGGCCTTATTTGAACTAATTACCCCCAATTAGCCTTAATTGGAACAAATTGGCTTGAGTTAGCCTAATTGGATTAATTGGCCTCAACTGGCTTCAATTTTCCTCAATTGGGTGAATTGGCCTTAATTGGTCTAATTTAATGAATTAGACTAATTAGCCTCAACTTGCGTCAATTGGACTCAATTGGTCTAATTGGACTAATTGGCCTCAATTTACCTTAATTGACCTGAATTGGAATAATTGGTCTCAATTGGCCTAATAGGCCTCAATTGGCTGAATTAGCCTAATTTGCCCAATTGACCTCAATTCGTCTCAATTCGCCTCAATTTTCCAAATTGGCCAAATTGGCCTTAATTTGCCCTAATTGGACTCAATTGGCCTCAATTGGTCTCAATTTTCCTAATTCTCTTAATTGGACTCAATTAGTTTCAATTGGCCCCAATTATCCTAATTGGCCTTATTTTCCTCAATTGGCCTTATATTGCCTCAATTGGTCTCAATTAATCTCAATTGATCTTAATTGGCACAATTGGCCTAATTGGCATAATTGGTCTAATTGGCCTTAATTGTCCTCAATTGGCCTCAATTGGCCTCAATTGGACTCAATTGTCCTCAGTTGGCCCCAATTGGCCCAATTGGCCTCAATTGGCCTCAATATTCCTAAATTGGCCACAATTGGCCTTAATTGGACTCAATTTGGGCTCATTGACCTCAATTTATTTCAATTGGCATTAATTGGGCTCAATTGGCCTCAATTAGCCAAATTAGTCTTAATTGGGCTTAATTCACCTAGTTGGGCTTAATTGGCCTAATTAGCCTCAAAAGTCCTTAGTTTGCCTAATTGGCATAATTGGCCATAATTTTCCATAATTGGCCTCAATTGGTCTAATTGGCCTAATTGTCATCCATTATCCTCAATTGGGTTCAATTAGCTAAATTGGACTAATTGGTCATAATTGAACGCAATTGGCCTCAATTGGCCTCAATTAGCCTCAATGGGCCTCAATTTTCCTAATTTGACTCAGTTGGTCAAGTTGGACAAATTGGCCTCAATTGGACTAATTAGTCTCAATTCTCCTCAATTTTCCTAATTTTCCTTAATTGGAAAAATTGGAAAATTGGCCTCAATGGCCAAATTTGTCTCAATGGCCTAATTGGACAAATTTACCCCAATGGCATAATTGTTTGAATTATACTCAATGACCTAATTGGACTAATTTGTCTCAATTGGCCTCAATTAGCCTAATTGTCCTAATTGGCCTCAATTGGCCTAATTGTCCCCAATTGGCCTCAGTTGGCCTAATTCGCCTCAATTGGATTATTTGGGTTAATTAGCCAAATTGGCCTAGTCGAGATTTGTTAGCCTAATTTTTCTAATTTTCCTAATTGGTCTCAATTGTTCTAATTGACCTCAATTGGTCTCAATTGCTATAATTTGCCTCAATTGGACTAATTGGCCTTAATGGCCTAATTGTCCTATTTGGCCTAATTAGCCTGATTTCCCCCAATAGGCCTCAATTTTCATAATTTTACTAATTAAACTCAATATCCTAATTTTTCTAATTAGCCTAGTTGTCCTAATTGGCTCCAAATGGGATCAATTAGCAAAATTGGTCTAGTTGGCCTTAATTGGATTAATTTTCCTAATTTACCTAATTGGAATAAATTGACCCAATTGGCCTCAATTTCTCTTAATTGGATAAATTGGCCTAATTGGACTCAATTGACCTAATGTTACTAATTGGTATCAATTGGAATAATGTGCCTAATTGACCTCAATTTTCCTAAATTGATCTAATTTTCCAAATGAGCCTCAATTATTCTAATTTCCCTTAATTGGCATAAATTGCATAATTATCCTAATTGTACTTAATGGCCTAATTTTCCTAATTGGACTAATTGTATTAATTGGCCTCAATTAGCCTAATTATCCTAATTGGCTTCAATTGGCCTAATTTGATAAATTAGCCAAATTGGCCTCAGTTATAACTGTCCTAATTCTCTTAATTGGAATCAATTGGACTAATTGGCCTAATTTTCCTAGTCGGTCTAATTGGCCTAATTGACCTCAATTTGACTTAGTTGAACTAATTTTCCTCAGTTGGCCTACATGGCTTAATTTTCCTAATTGGCCTTATTTGGCCACAATTATTCTAATTGGCCTAATTGGCCTAAATTGGGATAGTGGTACTAATTGGACTTAATTAACATAATTGGCCAAATTTCCCTTAATTGGCCTCAATTGCCCTAATTGGCCTCTATTTTCCTCATTGTTATATGATACCATATGATCGTGTGCTTTTCAGTGGATAAAATGTGGAAACACAAGTGAAAGAAGTAGGAGAAATGGAAATTTAAAGAAATTTATGGAAATAAAATGGGAAGTGGATGATTAAATTAGGGCCAAAAGGAAACTTTCCCCTTAGAACCCTAATTTTAAATAGAACCAAAAGTCTGATAACTCCTTTGAAAAAAATTACTTTCATTCACCTAATAACACAACAAATATATGCATAATAATGATAGAAACTCTTATATTCGAAATTAACCTTCAAGTGGTACAATGAGGAGGCTATTTATAGACAAATGGGAGAGATACATGTCAAACACCTATTCCCCAAAATTCTAAATCCTAAGAAACGTTTTTGACCTTTTTTATACGTTTAAATAGCTTTAGGGTACATGATATCTACCATGAATACTTGTTATCACTACCCCAAAGACTTTAAATATTCCCACCACGATATTGGAGACAGGGCCCCACCACCTTTATGACTTTGGATATTTCATTTCTGCAAGTGGGTTAAAATTTTTCGGATCAATTGGGTGGGCCATTTAGGTTCAATTTTGACCTTTAATAACTATGATTAGAGTCCCATTTCCTTGTATCATTCAAGTATGTTGAGCCTCCTCTTGAAATTTCAAAATGAGGCCATGTAAAGCCTCTTTCATCATCTGAGTTCTTCCTTTTTTCATTCAGACACCAATCCCATGAGATGGGTCTTGTACATTTATCCTCATTCATCCATCCATTTCATGATATCTACTGACTCCTCGCTACATATGTTCACCTTTTTCTCATCAAATTGGCTTAATTGGTCTCAATTGGCCTAATTTTCCTAATTAGCCTATTTGGTCTAATTGGCCTCAATTAGCCAAATTGGTCTCAATTGGACTAATTGGTATAATTTTCCTAATAGGACTCTTATTAGCCACTTAATGAGGCTAATATTAATTGTTCATATATAAAATATTCTTGTGATTTATTATTCATAAATCCCATTTTAGTGCATTTTACACTTTGAACATTGATTCACATTATGTTTGTAATTCACTCTTAAAATGCACTATTACATGGTACATTTTTGAACACCTCCTAAAATACAAAACAATATTTATTTTATTTTCATATTTAATTTTCAGGTTTCTCATTACAATTGAAACAATTCATACTTTTTTAGTACTTGAATATTCAAATTGGAAGACTAAAATGTTGGCCTTGAACAAACAACATTCTGGATGAAGTGAACTTGACATCAGACCAATAAAACTACTATAGCGGCTGATATCCAAGAAAAAAGATTCTCAAAAAATAACTTAAGATAGATTAAATCATGGGAAAAATTTAACAAAATAGTGAAAAGATCTAATTTGGTTGTTTCAATGGAGTTTCATGCGGCCCAAGTTGGAGATAAAATTTTAGGCCAGATTCTGCATCCCAGAAACTCATTCCTCAAATTTAATCCTATCTCAACAAACAAAACTTACTTTGGGATGAAAATTTTCAAAGATCTAGTAGAAATCAGGAGATTAATTCTTTTACTCTATGGACTACTCCAATTTTTCCATATATATGGTCATCCAGGCATCTCTGTCCAGTGGATGCAAGATTTATGAAACTTCGGGTTAAGGGTGGAAAAGTATACTCTCCCTTAATTTCCACCACCCTAGGCCTACCATACTCAAGTGGGATCCTTTTTAATATTGATATATCGACCTAAGACTCTTTTAAGTATTATTTAAGTTAGTGGAGGTGGATTATTTTATCATTTTTGGTGATTTCATTCATTGTAATGTTATGCTACATTTTTGTTGTCTCAAGTTTGTCTTTCACATGTAGGTTGTTCTAATTCATCTTAGGTTCTTAATAAAAGTTATTATTATTCTTTTATTATGTTCTTATTAATATCAAATTGATAATTTTGTCTGAAGTTGTGAATTTATTCACCCCAAACCTTGTGAAATTATCACACAATGGTGGAGTGATCGTTATTTTATTGTCTTTTTTTACTTCTCCATTTCCTCCATTATGAGCCTACTTCCCGCTTCCATTGAAACCATAGAATCAATGGAGGGATAAATAAAATATGTGTTGATACAAGGGAGTAAAAGGGGGATGTATTTGATGTTATTTATCACTCAATTAATGTCTAAAAACTTCTTTTATTTGAGAATTTTGTTTGACGATCTTTAAACTCCTTCGTCCTTGTTGAATTTAAGGCCACACACTTTAAGTGCTAATATGAACCTTTACCTTGGACTGCTAAAAACATTGATACTTCACGTGTATAGGTGATTAGAATTAGGGTTTTTAGTAATTAAACCAGTAAGTGATGATGTTGTTTGATCTTATTAAATGAACCCATCTCAAATATAAGAAATTGAAATAATTGAAAAAGGAATTCATCCAATCCATCCCAAGCGATAACCTAAGATCAACTCATTATATTAATTTGAATTAACATAGATCTATTAGTGATCCTTAAAAACCATCTAAAATAATCCCAAATTTGGTAACATAATATCCAAAAACAATCCATATAATGTACGTGTTTGTAGGTTACTTCTTAGGTCTCGGAAGATTCGACAACCTAAGCTAAACTACAAGCGACCGCTTAACCCTAAAATCATGGGTAAATTTGGGAGAGACCAAATTTTGGAACCATTTATGGGGACCCAAGTAATTCATCTCAACACCCATTATAATCTCCCTCATTTCTTCTATTCTTATACAAATTCTCTTATTTTTCCCCTTCTCGTTTTTTTTCTTTTGGTGCATGTCCTTCTACACTTGTGACTAATCACACTATCTAGTTAGGGTGAATAGTCCTGGGGTTGGGGAATCAAGTACACCAAGGGAACTCTTTACATTAGATACTAATCTAATTAATACCCCAGAGTCAAAAATTGTTCCCATTTAAATTTTAGTTCTTCAAAGAAACCAACTCATAAACCCCGGTGGGAACCAAAATGGAAATCCAAATGAGGCAGCCCAAAACTTGGGGAATGCAGTCGAACAAACCATAAATGACTACCTTACACCTTCCTATACCAATTTACATTCATAAATTAGACACAGTTCTCTAGGATATTCCAACTACATCAATAAACCCCATTTTCTAAACCACTTTCCCACATTTCATGGAATGGAGTCCGAGATGCCCTACCTTCACGTAATGGAGTTCAATGACATTGTAGAAACCATGTGTCCCCCACATCAACAAGAATTAGCTATGATGAGGCTATTTCCTTTTTATGTAAAGGATAGAGCTAAAAAATTTCTAAATAATTTGAGACCAACATCCATCAACTCTTGGGACAAATTACAAAGAGAATTCTATAAAAAATAATTCCCCCACCAGAAAAAAATTACACTTAAAAATACAATCAAAAACTTTTTTGAAAAAGAGGGAGAGTAATTCTATGAAACATGGTAGTGGTTAAAATTCACCCTAAACATGGTTCTACACCATGGTTTTTCTATTCTTGAAGAAGTGATAATTTTCTATGAATGGTGGGGCCTGGGGAATAAACAATTCATTGACATGATGTGTAATGCAACCTTCAAGAACAAATCCCAAAATGATGCTTATGAGTATCTAGAAGGACTGGACAATCAAAACCAAACATAGAGAAAATCACCTTACTATGAGAATCCACCCAAATCTGGTGTAATTCACACACTTAGGGAGGAGTAAAGCCTTAGAGGGAAACGTTTTTCACTAACTAGGAAGGTCAAGGAGATCGATATTAGGAAGGTCTATGAAATTCAAACTGTTGAACCCATTTGCACAATTTGTGACAGACATGACCACAAGACTGAAAACTGCCAAACAATACCTTCCATTAAAGATGTTCTTCTAGGAGGACCATTAGTGGAGATCAATTCTCTGAACTTTTAGAATCCACAGTACCAAAACACTATAAATCCTAGGTACAATGACCATCAAGGATTTCATTGGAATGATAACCAACAACCAAACCAACAACCTATTCATCCATAAGAACCAAACCCCTACCCTCCAAAAAATTTTCAAAACCATAACCAGTTCTAACCAGAACCACTCAAATACCAACACCCTCCTATCCAATACCAACAACCCATCCAACAACCCATGCAACAACCAATCCAACATCTAAAGTATCCTCCTGGGATAAACCAACCAGCACAATCCCCTACCCAATCTGTCCCTATACTAATCCATGAATAGTTGTGTAAACAAATAGAGAAAATGAACTCATAAGTCTCATCCCTTAAACATGAACTAAAAACCATAAAAATTGTGAATTCACCCATTCCTACTCTGGCAGTACCATCCTCAACTTTAAAGGGAGATTCAGGTTGCAATCAAACAACTCATGAACTACTAAAGGATTTGACTGTTTTAAGAAGTGGTAAATCAGTTGAGAAACTTGAAAAAATAATTCAAAACCCATATAAAGAATAAAAATAAAATGAAAATTCAAATGAACCACATGATCAAACTGAAAAAACTGATAATAATGTGAAAGAAACAACTCTTCAACAAACAATCCCACAACCTGCACCATTTCCTCAATGTATGAGGGGGAAACCAAGCCTAAATTGAGTGAAACATTGATGTAAATATTCCCAAAATCCAAGTTGAACATCCCCCTTCTTGATGCAATCCAAACCATTCCTGCCTACTCAAAGTAACATAAGGACTTGTGCACTTTTAAAAGGAAATTTTCACATAAAAACCAAGTCCTTTTGGCTGCTAATGTGAGTACCACCATTCAAGGGAGAATTACTCCAAAGTTAAAAGATCCAATATTTCTATACATCAATGTAAAGATAGGAGGGAAAAATGTTTTCAATGCCCTTTTTGATTTGGGAGCTAGTGTGAACTTCATTCCTTATTCCATGTATTGTCAATTAGGGCTCGAAAAACACCAACCCACATCTTTCACTCTTGAACTTGCTAATCGTAGCATTGGGGTTCCAAAGAGGATTTTAATGGATGTTCTGATAAAAGTAGAAAACTTCATCTAACCTAATTACTTCATTTTCCTTGACAACAATCCAAAATTATTCAACAAGGAACAAACTCCAATCATCCTTGGTAATACCTTCCATGCAACAATAAACTCTGTTATCCGAGTCCGAAATGGGAACATGGCCATCAACTTTGGAAACATGAGTCTATACTTGAACATTTACAATGATAACTCTAAAATTGAGGATGATGAAGAGATACATGAGATTAATTGGATTTCTAGTATTGATAGTCAAATCGGGGAACATCAAGGGATTACTGATGGATGATTAAGTCAAGAAGAGATCGATTTTCTTTGTTCACGTGAGGGAAATTTGTCTCCTTGGCTTGAATCTCTTTCAGATAGATCTATTTATGATTTTCTCGAAACCCCAATCAGTGATACCATTGGTGAAATAAATAACATTGATTCCATACCCATTCATGAAACTAATCTGGATAATTTAGTGGATGAAAATTCTGTTTACAAGGAACCAATTATGTCAAGAAATATGGACAAATAAACTGAGTATAATAAAAAGCCCCATCCTTCCTTGGAATTTTATAACCAATCTGATCTCAAATTTATGGTCCTAACTTCATCACTCTAGTATGAATTCTTAGGGTACAATCGAGCATTTTCTATTGTCATTTCTTCCTCTCTTGAATCCAATCACGAGATGATGGTTCTGGATGTCCTAAGAAAGCATAAGAAAGAAATTGGATAGACCCTTTCAGATATTCTTTTGATTATCCCACTCATTGGAACTCATAGGATTATTATTGAATCTAAATCCAAACCATTTCATCAACCTCAGAGGAGACTCAATCCAAATCTTATGGATTTGGTATGGAATGAACTTCTTAAGTTGTTGAAAGCGGGTATTATCTACCCCATTGTAGAGAGTGAGTGGGTAATCCAAATTCAAGTTGTTCCAAAGAAAGTTGGAATTACTGTGATAACTAATGAGGATGGTGAAATTCTCCGCACAAGGGTCAATAGTGCATGGAGAGTCTGTATTGAATATAGGAATCTCAACAGTTGTACCAAGAAATACCATTTCCATTTTCCCTTTATTGATCAAGTCCTTGAGCGAGTGGCGGGTCATCAATTCTATTGCTTCCAAGATGGATTCTCAGGGTATAATCAAATCAAGGTCTCCTTAGAGGATCAAGGGAAAACAACCTTCACTTTTCCATTCAACACTTTTTCCTTCAAGAGCATTCTCTTTGTGTTATGTAATTCCCCTAGTACCTTCCAGCGGTGCATGATGGGAATCTTCTCAAACATGGTGGGGGATTGTTTAGAGGACTTCATGGATGACTTATCCATCTTTGGGGATACTTTTTGGGGATTAATTAAAAATGTTTAAAGGGTTTTGTCAAGATTCAAGGATAATAATCTCATCCTAAATTGGTGAAAAATCTCTTTCATGGTAAAGGAAGGACTTGTTCTAGGCCATTTGGTATCTAGTAGAGGGATTGAAGTTGATAAAGCTAAGGTCAAAATCATTCTTCACCTTCCCTCTCCTAAAACCGTTAAGGAATTGAGGTCCTTATTAGGACATGATGGTTTCTATAGAAGGTTCAATAGTAATTTTAGCTCTATTTGTCGACCACTTTGTGCTCTATTGGTGAAATATGCTCTATTTTTATGGACATAAAGCTATGAGGAATCATTCTCTACACTCAAGTTAGCTCTTATCTCTCCACCTATCATGAAATCTCAAAATTGGAAACTTCCTTTTGAGCTCATGTGTGATACGAGTGACTTCGCTATAGGAGAAGTCTTAGGAAACATGTGTGAGAAAACTCCAGGTGTCATTTCTTATGCAAGAAAACATTTAAAAGATACACAAATCAATTACACCACCATTGAGAAAGAGTTTCTTCCTGTTGTATTTGAAATAGAGAAATTCAGGTTATATCTATTATGATCACCCATCAGTGTCTTCACCGACCATTCATCCCTAAAATATCTTTTCCAAAAACAAGATTCAAAGGCTAGATTGATTAGGGGGTCCTTATTTATCAAGATTTCTATTTAACCATTAGGGATAAAAAGGTTGTTGAAAATGTTATAGCTAATCACCTCTCTAGGATGGAATTCAAAGACAAATCACACTACTTCTTTGTGTATGATTCATTTCTCGATGACCACCTCTATTCAGTGAGTGATTACCCATGGTATGCTGACATAAAAAACCATGGTGACGGGTGACATTCCAAAATTCCCTAATACCCAAGCTAAGAAGAAATTTTGTTCTGATGTCAAAAACTATGTTTTTTATGATCCTTACCTCTTCAAGTTCTATCGTAATCAAATCATTAGGAGATGTATTCCTGAGTCTGAACAAGAGTCAATTATAAAATTTTGTCATGGAGAGGCTTGTTGATTCAACTTTTCCCCAAATAAAAACACTGAAAAGGTTCTCCAAAGTGGTTTCTATTGGACTAAACTCAATAAGGATTCCTTACAATTCTTTAAAAGTTTTCCTCAATGTCAACAATTAGGATCCATTACGAAAAGTAATCAAATGACTCTCAATCCCATTCGGGTCATTCAAATCTTTGATTATTTGGGAATTGATTTAATGGGACCATTCCCAAACTATAGTGGATACCTCTACATTCTATTATCAGTTGATTATGTCTCGAAATTGGTTGAGGCCATTCCCACCTTGTCTAATGATCATCATCTTGTGATTCGATTTCTGAAACTTCCAAGGGCTATAATAATTGATCAAGGAACCAATTTCTACAACCTCCAATTCTCTTTAGTCATTTAAAAGTATGGGATTTGTCATAAATTTTCCACTGTGTACCAAACTCAAACCAATGGTCAAGCTATGTTATAGAGTAGTGAGATTAAGCAAATTTTTGAAAAAACTATCAATCCATCTAGGAAAGATTGGTCTAAGAAACTCATGGATGATCTTTTTTCATATATTACAACATACAAAACCATCCTAAGAATGTCACCATATAGGTTTTTAATGGGAAATCATGCCATTTACCTGTTGAAATTGAGCATAATGCATTTTGGGCAATCAAAAAAAATGAATTTTGACATTTCCTTGGCTGAAGAAAAGAAGCAATTAGATCTCAATAAACATGAGGAACTTAGGATGGAGTCTTATGAAAACTCTAGGATAAAGAAAGCTATAGTTCAAGCCTACCAATCTGGGAAACTCAAAGTTAAACACATTGAAATGGTAAATTTGTTCTCTTGTATAGTTCAAAACTTCATTTACAACTGGGAAAGTTAAGGTCTAAATGGTCAAGTCCATTCATAGTGCATCATGTGTACCCCCATGGGGCAGTAGAGATTCATGATCCCACAAGTGGTCACATTTTTAAGGTAAATGGTCATAGGTTAAAACCATTCATTGAATCACTCAAAAAATAGGAAACAGAGATTGAGTTAACCGAGCCAAACTATGAACTAGGAAAAAATTGATAGATTTAGGATCCAAGTCAGGATAACGACATTAAACAAAAGTGATGCATGGGAGCCAACTCATGGTTTTCATGTTTCCAATATTTGTGAATCATCTTTATTTTTCAAATAGGATTAATGAATCATTTTGATATTTTTTTTACTATTGACCTATTATTCTATTATAAGTATGGTTGGGTATGAAATGGGAGCGCCGTATTCATCTGTGTCATGTGGTGTGATCCTTGATTAATAACTTACCTATAAATTTAAAAGAAGACAATATATCATCAATAAATTTTATTATTATGTGTTTTTAGGTTAAAAAAATACAAAAAAAAAGAAATAATAAACTAAAAGGACACGTCGTAGGTTATGGGGAAAACCCCATCAAAACTGGCGATGCTGTGGGGACTAAAACTTGGGACTGAAGGGAGATAGGGGCACACACTTACCACTAACCTACAACTTATATCCTTATTATATAATTTTTGAATATATACTTATATTTTAATTTTTTTATTATATGAATATATATATATGTATATTTGTTTTGTATGTTGGTTTGTTTTTTCTTTGTTCCACTAGGAGACTCTGCAAGTGACATGGATATCAAAGGACTAAATTGGAGCAGCATGAACATAAACTTAAACCACCAGGTGACTTTATTCCCTGATCCTCATATTTCAAATTCCATTTAGAACTCCTCTCATATACCTCTAACCCTTCTAAATTTTATTTTCTTTAATCATTGGGAATAGTGTTATTCTATGTTGGGGGTGAAAGGAATGAAAAATAATAATTAATTTGGTGTGCATAAAAAAATGTGTGGAAGGAAAATTTTCTTTAACCTTGAACATGATAATACACATTGCACACATTGAAACTGAATATCAAATAATTTATCATGCCCTGATTCTGATTTTAATCCATGTATAACTTCTTGAGCATAGATTTTGGAAAGTGTGGATGTCTAATGTGAAATTTCATCATTTATATTTACATACAAATAAAAAAAAGATCACAACACATGTCCCTTGGATAGTGGGGTATTAGTTTGAGTTCATGGGGTCCCCCAAATAAATATCATAGGTTTTGTGATCATTTTTGTTTTAATATGAGTATTAAATAAAAAAACAAAAAAACAATAAGTTTTCACGTAGAGAAATGAAATGACCTAATGCATGGCTTTCGAAACTTGGGGATCATGAATCCAAAGTTATCAAGCCCAGAGTTAGTAATTTTATCTATATTTGTGGTAATTTGAATTTTTTTTTGGCTGAGATAACTCAAGATGATGACCGAGTATGTGGGATTCACTTGGTTCCCTAAGGTCTAAGTTTGGGAGTCATCGTTAAAGTTTCACTACATGGGTTGACTCTTTTAAGTGAAATTTAAATTAACATGGAAATATTTCAAAATAATTGAACAATCATCTTAATATTTAAATGTGATTCCACCTAGCGCTTTCGTCATTTCCCCCTTGAATAAAGATGAACCTCCATGTCTATTGTGTTACACAACACATCCTCATACTTAATTGATATTGTATGAAATATGGTGATGAATTTGAAAAAAGGAATGGACATGGGATTGTGATCTTCTTAAGAAAATATCTTGCATTAGAATATTTTTATGGGTTTCATAGTTGTTTTATATAAGGATTTTTGGTGATCATTGTGTATTAAAATGTTTTTGGAAAAGGTAATTCGAATTTCACATTTTTTAGATATATTTTTCCCGGGACTAGAAAAACTCAACTTGGGGGTGTGATTATCTACTGAATGTGGCTAATAGTTATTTTAAATATATAATATATTCATTTTATTTATTATTCATAAACACCATTTTAGTGCATTTTACACATTGAACATTGATTCACATTATGTTTGTTATTCCCTCTTAAAATGCACTATTTCATGGTACATTTTTGAACACCTCATAAAAAAATGGTCTTGATTTTATATTCATATTTAATTTTTAGATTTCTCATTAAATTGGGAACAATTTATGCTTTTGGAGAACTGGTTGATTCATATTGGAAGACTACCAAAGTTGGCCTTGAACAAACAACATTCTGGGTGAAGTGAACTGGACAACAGCGCAATAAAACTAATCTATATGCCAATATACAAGCCCAATGATTATAAAAATTTCACTAAAGATATATGAAATCATTTATAACATTTAATACAATAGTTAAAAGAGCTAATTCATATGTTTTAATGTAGTTTCATGCAGCCCAAGTTGGAGATAAAATTATTGGCCAGATTCTACAGCCCAGAAAAACATCCCAAAAATTTAATCATATCTCTACAAAAAAAACTTCATTTATGATGAAATTTTACATAGAGATAGGATAAATCCGTATCTTAATTTTTTTCTTCTATGTCCCTCTCCAATTCTTCCATCTAGAAGGTTGTCTAAGAGGCTCTGTTCAGTGGATGAAAGCTGGCTGCAACTTCAGGTCAAGTGTGGAAAAGTCTCCTTTACCATATATTCCACCACCCTAGGCCTACCATACCCAAGTGGGATACTTTGTAAAATTTTTATATCTACCCAAGACTCTTTAAATTTCTATTTAAGGCAGTGTTGGTGGAGGATTTTATCATCTTTAGTGCTTTCTTTCATTGTAATGTTATGTGGCATTTTTGTTGTCTCAAGTTTTTCTTTCACATGTATGTTGTTCTAATTCATATTAGTTTCTTAATAAAAGTTATTCTTATCATCTTATTATGTTATTATTCATATCATATTGATACCATCGGCACAATTTTTGAATTTATTCACACCAAACCTTGTGAAATTATCACACAACAGTAGAGTGATCGTTATTTCATTGTCTTTTTTTTACTTCTCCATTTCCTCCCTCATGAGACTACTTCCCGCTTACATTGAAACCATTGAATCAATGCAGGTATAACCCACTTATAGGTTGATCCAATGGATTATAAAGGGGGATGCATTGGATTTTATTTCTCATTCCATTAATGTCTAATCATTTCTTTTAATTTAGACATTTTTTGACGATCTTTAAACTTCTTCATCATTGTTGAATTTAAGGCCACACACTTCAAGTGCCAATACTAACCTTTACCTTGGAATAATAAAAACTTTGATCGTTCACATGTATAGGTGATTTTTATTAGGGTTTTTATGCATTAAACCAGTAAGTGATGATGTTGTTTGATCTCCTTAAATGAACACATATCAAATATAAGAAATTGAAAAAGGAATTCATCCAATCCACCCCGAGTGATAACCTAGGATCAACTCATTATCATAATTTGAATTAAAATAGATCTGTTAGTGATGATTTAAACCCATATAAAATCACCCCAATATTGGTAAATTCATAGCCGAAAACAATCCACAGAATGTACGTGTCTATAGGTTACTTCTTAGGCCTCTTAGGATTCAACAACCCATGCTAAACTACAAGCAACCGCTTAACCCTAAAATCTTTGGTAAATTTGGGTGATACCATCTTAAATTAGTCTAATTGAAACATTTGGCCTCAATTGAGGCCATTTGTGTCCAATTATGTCAAATTAGGTCAATTAGGACAATTGAGACCAATTGAGGCCAATTGGGCCAATTGAGGCAAGTTAAGGCCAATTGAGCCCAAATGCAGTCAGTTAAGTCTAATTGTGTCCAATTGATGGAAATTAAGGCAAATTAGACCAATTGAGTCCAATTGAGGAAAAATATAGACAATTGAGTCCAATTGAGTCCAATTGATTCCAATTAGGTCAATTGAGTCCAATTCGGCCAATTTAGGATAACATGGGCCAATTAAGACCTATTAGTCCAATTGAGGTCAATTGGGAAAATTAGGCCAATTGAGGCCAATTGAGGCCAATTAATTCGAATTAGGCCTATTGTGGGCAATTGAGGCAAATTGAATCAAATTAGGCCAATTGAGTCCAATTAGGCCAATTGTGGCCAATTGAGGCCAATTCGGCTAATTGATGCCAATTAGGTCAATTTAGGCCAATTGAGGCCAACTAAATTCAATTGTGGCCAACTGAGGCCAATTGAAGCCAATTAGTCCAATTGATGCCAATTGAGTCCAATTGAGGCCAATTGAAGCTAATTGAGGCCATTCTAGGCCAATTGAGCAAAGTTGAGTCCAATTCGGCAAATTTGGCCAATTGAACAAATTTGGTCAATTAGGCCAATTTAGGCCACTTGAGACCTATTGAGGTTAATTGAGGGAAATTAGGCTAATTGAGGCCAACTGAGGCCAATTGAAATTAACTAGGCCAATTGGCCCCATTGAGGCCAATTGAGGTCAATTAGATCAATTGGGCTAATTGATGCCAATAGAGGCCAATTGAGGGAAATTGAAGCCAATTGAGGCCAATTGACACCAATTGAGCCTAATTGAGACCAATTGAGGTCAATTGAGGCCAATTGAGGCCAATTGTGGTTAATTGAGACCAATTGAGGCCAACTGCCAATTGAGGGAAATTGATGCTAATTGAGGCCAATTGACGCCAATTTCGCCAATTTGGCCAATTGAGCCCAATTAGGCCAATTGAATCTAATTGAGGTAAATTGAGCCAAATTGAGGACACTTGAGGCTAATTAGGCCCATTAGATCAATTGAGGCCAATTAAGCCAATTGAGACCAATTGAGGCCAATTGAGGCCATTTGAGACCAATTTGTCCAATTAGGCACATTGAGGCCAATTGAGTCCAATTGAGGCCAATTCATCCAATTGATGTCAACTCAGGCCAATTAGGCCAACTGAAACAATTGAGGTCAATTTGGCTAATTAGGTCAATTTGGCTAACTGAGGCCAAATAGGAAAATTGATGATAATTGGGGGCCAATTAAGGCCAATTTAGACCAATTGAGGCCAATTAGCCCAATTGATGACAATTGAGGCCCATTGAGGCCCATTGAGGCCAATAAGGCCAATTAGGTCGGTTAAGGCCAATTGAAGCCAATTAAGTCTAATTGGGTCCAATTAGACCAATTAGTCCAATAGAGGCCAATTAAGAACAATTGTGGCCAATTAAGGTCAATTGAGGCCAATTGAGGATAATTGAGGTCAATTGATTCCAATTGAGGCCAATTAGGCCAATTGGGGCCAATTGAGACCAATTGAGCTCAATTAGGCCAATGAGCCCAATTGTGGCAAATTGTGGCCAATTGAGGCAAATTAGGCCACTTGAGGTCAATTGAGGCCAATTGAGGCCAATTGTGGACAGTGGAGGTCAAAAGATTCCAATTTGGCCAAATTAGGCAAGTGGATCCCAATTGACGCCAATTCGGGAAATTATTCCAAATGAGACAAATTGAGGCCAATTGAGAACAATTGAGGTCAATCGAGACCAATTATACCAATTGAGGTCAGTTGAGACCCATTGAGGTCGATTGAGGGAAATTGAATCCAATTGAGACCGATTGAGTCCAACTGAGGCCAATAGATGCTAATAGATTCCAATTAGGCCAATTACGACAATTAAAACCAATTGAGAATAATTGAGCCCAATTAGGCCAATTGAGATCAATTATGGCCAATTCAGTCCAATTGAGGCTAATTGAGGTGAATTGGGTCAATTAAAGCCAATTGGGGTGAATTGAGGAAATTGATTTCAATTGAGGCCAATTGGGGCCAATTGAGGCCAATTCAGGCCAATTGAAGGGCAATTGATATCAACTAAGGCTAATTAGGCCAATTTGGCCAATTTGGAAAATTGAGGCTAAATTGGAAATTTGAGATTAATTGAGGCAAATTGGGCTAATGAGGCTAATTTTTCCAAATGAATCCATTTGAGGCCAATTTGGGCAATCCATCCAATTGAGGTCAATTCGGCCAATTTGGCCAATTGAGGACAATTAGGCCAATTGAGGCCAATTGAGGCCAATTATGAAAATTTAACCAATTAAGTCCAATTAATTCAAAATTAAATCCAATTATGCCAATTGAGGCCTACAATTGAATCCAATTAAGATAATTAGGCCAATTATTCCAACTGAGACGAATTGGGGCCAATTATAAAAATTAAGCCCATTTAAGGCCAATTCAGGACAATTAATGTAATTTGAGGCCAATTGAGGCATATTAGGACAATTAGGCCAATTATACCAATTCATCCAATTGAGCTATTGAGGTTAATTAGGACAATTAGTCCAATTGAGGCCAATAGAGGCTTATTAAGCCAATTAGACCATTTCGGTTCATTGAGGCCAATTGAGGCTAATTAGGCCAATCAGGCCAATTGATTCTAATTGAGGCCAATTGGGGAAATTAGGATAATTCATCCAATTGATCAATTGAGGCTAATTGAGGACAATTAGGCTGATTTGGTCTAATTGAGTTCAATTCAAGGCAATTATGCCAATTGAGGGAAATTCTAGAAACTGAGGCCAATTGAGGTTGGTTTTTTAATTAAGGCCAATTGGGGAAAATTAGAACAATTGGACTAATTAGGTCATTGATTCCTCTAAATACAACTAGTATAATTATGATAATTTGGACTATTAGACCATAGAGTCCAATTCATCTAGTGAGGCCCATTAGGCCAATTAAGGGAGTTAAGCCGTTGAGCCCAATTAGGCATGTTTGGTCACTTGGTCTAATTTGGCCATTGAGGCTATTTTGAGAATTGAGGCCAATTAGGTCATCTAGGATAGTTTTTTCAATTAGGCAGCTTAGGCTAATTGAGGCCGATTAGGAAAATTGAGGCCAATTGTGTCCAATTAGGTCAATTAACGCCAGTTAGGCCAATTGAGGCCAATTAAGGTGAATTAGTCTTTTGAGGATAATTGAAGCTAATTGAAGCCAATTATGCCAATTAGGCCAATTAGTCCAATTGAGGACAACTAGGAAAATTGAGGTAAATTGTGGACAATTAGGCCAACTCATCCAATTAGGCCAATTGATTCCAATTTGGCCAATTGATGCCAACTAGGAAAATTGAGGCCAATTAGACATATTGACACCAATTAGGCCAATTAAGGCCAATTAGTCCATTGAGGCCAATGAAAGACTGTTGATGCCAATTATGCCAATTATGCCGATTATTCTAGTCAGTACAATTGAGGCCAAATAGCCAAATTGAGGTCAATTGAGGCCAATTCGGCCAATTAGGCAAGTTGACTCCAATTAGGCCAATTTTGGTAACTAGGTAAATTGAGGCAAATTGACACCAATTTGGCCATTGAAGCCAATTTTCGCCAATCAAAGCTAATTTCGAAAATTAGGCCAATTGAGAACATTTTGAAAAATTATACTAATAGAGGTCAATTTGTCCAATTGACGCCAATTAGGACAATTAAGGCCAATTAGGTCAATTCATCCAATTAAGGCCAATTTGGCCAACTATGACCAATTTAAGAAAATTAGTCTAATTAGACAAATTAGGCTATTGAGGACAACTCGACAATTGAGGCCATTTAGGCCAGTTAATCCAATTGAGTCCAATTGAGGCCAATAAGAAAAATTGAGGCTAATTGAGTCCAATTAAGGTCAATTGATGTTGAGGCCAATTGAGGCCGAATGGGAAAATTTCCCATTGAGGCGAATTTGGCCATTGGGACCATTAAGGACAATTAGGAAAATTGAGGCCAATTGTGGCCTTTTGAGGTCAAATGAGGCCAATTGAGATTAATTATGGCTAATTGAGGCCAATTAGTCCAACTGTGGAAAACATATGCCAATTGAGCCCAATTGAGGCCAATTGAGGACAATTAAGGCCGATTTAGCCAATCAGGCCTGTTGAGGCCAATTGATGCCACTTGAGGCTAATTGAGGCCAATTCGTCCAATTTGGACAATTGAGGCCAATTGAGGCAAAATGAGGTAAATTGAGGCCAATTGTGGAAAATTGAGGCCAATTGAGGCTAATTGAATCCAATTAGTCCAATGAGACTAATTAAGGCCAATTAAGACCAGTTAGACCAATTGAGGCCAATTGATTCCAATTGAGTCCAATTAAGCAAAATATGATAATTGAGGCCAATTAAGGTCAATTAGGCCAATTGAGGCCAATTAGGCTAATTGAGGGAAATTGAGGCGAATTGAGGCGAATTGAGGCAAATTGAGGCGAATTAGGCCAATTCAGGGCAATAAAGGTTGATTGAGGCCAATTGAGGACAATTCATCCAATTAAGCCAATTGATCCCAATTAAGACCAATTGAGCCCAATTAGTCCAATTAGGCCAATTCAGGAAAATTGAAACCAATTGAGGTCAATTGAGGCCAATTGAGGTCAATTGAGGTCACATGAGGCCAATTTGGAAAATTGAGGCCAAATGGGGCCAATTAGGCCAATTGAGGCCAATTAGGCTAATTCAGCCAATTAGTCCAGTTGAGGCCAATTAGGCCGTTGGGGCCAATTAAAGCCAATTAGGCCAATTGACTCCAGTGGAGGATAATTAAGGCCAATTAAGGACAACTTTGGCTAATTGGGTCCAATTGAGTCCAATTAGGCCAATCGAGGCTATTTGAGGCCAATAGAGTCCAATTGAGGCCAGTTGTGGCTAATTGAGGCTAATTTGTCCAAATTTTTGAATTGAGGAGAATTGAGTAAAATTGAGGCCCATTGAGGTAAATTGAGGCCAATTCTGAACAATTAAGCCAATTGAGGCATTTTGAGGGTAATTATGTCAATTAGGCCAGTTGAGTCGAATTGATGCTAATTGATGCCAATTGAGGTTAATTAATGCCAATTGAGTCAATTAGGCCAGTTAAGGCCAATTGAGGCCAATTGAGTCCAATTAGACCTATTGAGGCCAATTGATCCCAATTGAGGAAAATTGAGGCCAATTGAATCTAAATGAGGCCAATTTGGCCAATTAGTTCAGTTGACTTCAATTAAGGCCAGTTGAGGAGAATTTGGCCAATTCCGCCAATTTGACCAATTCAGGCCAAATGAGGTCAATTAGGCCAATTGTGGTAAATTCAGTCCAATTGAGGTAAATTATGACAATTAATCCAATTATTCTAATTAAATCCAATTGAGGCCAATTAGGCCAATTGAGTCCAATTGAGGTGAATTAGGCGAATTGGGCCAATTGAGGCCAATTGAAACCAATTTGAGACCAATTATGCCAATTTGGAAAATTGTGTCCAATTGAGTTCCAATGAGTCCAATTAGGCCTATTAAGGCCTATTGAGGCCAATTAAGGCCAATTAGGCCAATTCAACCAATTGGTGCTAATATAGGCCAATTAAGACCAATTAAGAAAATTGAGGTCAATTTGTCCAATTGATGCTAATATATTCCAATTAAGACCAATTATACCAATTGAGGTCAATTGAGAGGAATTGTATCCAACTGAGTCCATTTGCAACCAATTGTGGCCAATTGAGCCCATTGAGGCCAATTGAGGCAAATTGATGCCAATTTAGTCCAATAAAGTCCAATTGAGACCAATTGATACCAATTGATGCCAATTGACTCCAATTAGTCCAATTGAAACCAATTAAGACCAATTGGACCCAATTGATCTCAATTGAATCCAATTGTAGCTAATTCGACCAATTCGGCCAATTAGGCCAGTTGTGCCAATTATTCTTATTGAGGCAAATTGAGGCCAATTGGGGAAAATTCAGGCCGACAAAAACCAATTGAGGGGAATTGAGGCCAATTAAGGTTTTGTTCAATTGAGGTCAATTAAGGCCAATTTGGAAAATTTCCAATTAAGGAAAATTAGTCCATTGAGCCCAATTGAGACCACTTAGGCCAATTAGTCCATTGAAGCGAATTGATGAAAATTGAAGCTAATTAGGCCAATTTTGGCAATTGTACCAATTAGGCCAATTGGGGCCAATTAGGCAAATTAGGATAATTGATGACAATTAGGCCAATTAATCAAATTGAGGCCAATTGAGACCAATTAGGCCAATTGAATCTTATTAGGCTATTTAGCCCAATTTAGGAAATTAAGGCCGATTAGGACAATTAGGTTGATTCTCCCAATTGAGGACATTTAAGAAGATTGAGGTCGGCTGAGGCCAATTGAGTCTAATTCATCCATTCAGGCCAGTTAAGTTAATTAGGATAATTAGGACATTGAGGATAATTCATCCATTAAGGATAATTAGGTCAGTAAGACCAATTGTGTCCAATTTGGAATATTGAGGACAATTTAGGACAATTGAGGCCAATTGGGAGTAAGGCCAATTGAGGTAAATTATGGCCAATTAGGGAAAATTTTAGTCAATTAGGCTAATTAGCCCAATTAGTCCATTGAGGCCAATTCATCCATTGGGGACAATGGAGGACAATTGGGGCCAATTGACCCAGTTTAGTCTAATTAGTTCAATTACACTAGTTAAATCCAATTAGGACAACCTATCCCAATAGGACAACCAAGGCCAATTAGGCCAATTCATGACAATTGAAGAATATTAGGATGATTAGGCAAATTAAGGACATTTTTTCCAATTGGGATAATTATCCCAATTGAGGCCAGTTAGTAAAATTTAGGCCAATTAAGTTCAATTAGGCCAATTAGGGAAATTGATGCAAATTGAGGCTAATTAAGGCCAATTAGGCTAATTAAGGCCAATTAGGCCCAATTGAGACAATTAGGCTAATTAAGGCCAATTAGGCCCAATTGAGACAATTAGGCTAATTAAGGCCAATTAGGCCATTGAGGCGAATTCATCCAATTAGTCCAATTATGATAATTAGTCTAATTGTGTCATTGAGGCCAAACCAAACATTGAGGCTAATTAGGAAAATTTGTACAATTAGGAAAAATGATGCCAATTTAGTCTAATAGGTCAATTCGGTCAATTGAGGTCAATTATGGCAATTGAGGCCAATTGGGCCCAATTGAGACAATTAGCCCAATTAGGTGAAGCGAGGCAAGTGTGGACAACTAAGGCCAACTGAGGCCAAATAGTAAAATTGAGGCCAATTGATACCAATTAGTCCAATTAGACGAATTGAGGTCAATTGAGGCCAACTAGGCTAATTGAGGCTAGCTAGGCCAATTGAGACCAATTGAGGCCAATTAAGTCCAATTAGGCAAATTAGGCGAATTGAGACCAATTGAGGACAATTCTGGCCAATTGAGGATAATTAGGAAAATTAGGACAATTAGGCCACTAAGGCCACATGAGGCCAATTAGGTCTATTGAGAACAATTGAGGCCAATTGAGGCCAATTAGGCCAATTGGGAGAATTTATACCAATAGATGGAAATTATGTCAATTGATGCCAATTGGGTCAATTCATCCCATGAGGATATTGAGTACAATTTAGTAATTAAGGGAGATTAGGACAACTAAATCCAATTAGGAAAATTGAGGTGAATTGAGGGAAATTAGGCCAATTGTGGTCAATTAGGTCAATTGAGGCCAATTAGGCCAATTAGTACAGTTAAGCTAACTAAGGATAATTGAGTATAATTGTAATGGAGCAGACCCTACTGGCCCATTACTTTTCCAAAAGTGAGGCTCCACCAAAACAGTGGCACCGTGAGGGTGACACCGTGACGGTGGCACCATGACGGTGGCACCGTGAGGGTGACACCGTGTCCCCTCGCCTAGCCTTTTGTTATTCTTCCAGTACCTGACTTTTCTGCTCCCGCAACGTAAGTTTGGACATAAATTATTTCTTTTACTCCTTTTAAAACCATTTAAAGCCCATAATTAATTCCTAAAAATCCCGAGAGACCTCCTTGTGTAACTGCCCAGCCGCATGGTCAACCCATGACCCCCGTGCCTTACGCGGTTTCGCGTTCTCACCTCAACCGTCCGTGGCTCTTATAAACTAAGGGTTAGCCATGGTTTCTTCTTTCCTCGATCATGGCGTTTCATGAACAGGTTCTGGTGCACTAGGCATGCCACATCGTTATCCGTAAAGTTCCGCGCCCGGCCTAAGCGTCGATCATCTATCAACAAGTAGGGAATTTCTCCTTCGCCTCTCTCTTTTGTGTATCATGCGGGGTGGGCGTGTTTTTGTTCTGTAGAATTGGATAAACCAGAACTAAATGAAGATAATGAACTAGATTCTATAAAGAAAGAGGGGGGTTGTGATCATTGATGTTGTTTATATTATGACCATCTTATTAAGTTGTGATGGCTTATGCCTTCTGAAAATCGAGGCAGTTGTGGTCGTTGTTTGTGCACTAATGAACCCCTAATGATGTTTTAAATGGCTTGTTTGTGGTTGTAAACTCCTACTGTGAAAAGTAAATTGGTTAATCACGTATATCCGGCCAAATAAATTGAGGCACCATGATTAATCCTTCTGTGATAACCCTGGTTAAAACACACAAAAATTGAAATCATGGAGTGTGTTAAGTCGTTTAAATCTGAAAATACCGGCATGGCCCTGACTTGTGTTGGTGGTGGTAGTTGGTTGTTTTCTTTTACAGGCTGATTGCTGGAGATGTGGGAGGGGATGAGATCCCATGTCTTTATACTCTCGGTGGTTTTGTGAAATGGGGGATGGGATCCCCTGTTGGTATGGATTCGGTGGTTGTGATTTTTAAGACCGGGTGGGTACTTGTTTATATCACGAATTAGGGTGGGATCCTCTGTTGTTGAGAACCGGGTGTGGGCGTTATGGTTGATGCATGACTGTTTACTTTCCTGGACTTGTGCCTATGCTTACTAGTTGCCCAGTAGTGCTTAAACTTAACTAAACATTATCACTGAACTTGAAACAAGAATGGTACAAATGGGTTTTGTTAGCGAGAGTCGTGACTTGTGACTTGGACGCAGTGGTGTTGTGTTCTGTAGGCTGGTTAGAAAAACCCAAGCTTTGGGTGAGTGCTTGTTACCTATATCTATACTTGTAGTTTTGTGTTTCATATTCTTTCCCCAACCAAGTTGAGCACTTAGTGCAGAACACACCCATTTAATGGGGGAGGGTGTTTGTCCCAACACTATTCTTAGTGGCTGGTTATTAGCTCCTTTTCTGCTCCCTTTCCCTGATAGCCCAAGTATCTTCGGGCAGGATGTGATGGCCTGAGGTCCATTATTAGACCAAGAACCTTCGGGCAGGGTAGTGTGGTTGTTGGCCAGGTGTGTGCGGCAGGTGGTTTCCCATGTGTCTTCTTGATGAGGTGCAGGTGTTTTCGGGCGTGGCAGTGTATTTTCTAGCCTAGGTGTCTTCAGGCATGGTGGTGATTATTCTGGCCTAGGTGTTTGCGGGCGGGATTCAGCAGTGGGACTGCGTGTGGTGGTTGTGGCCAGGTGTGTGCGGGCGGGTGTGGCAGTGGGACTGTAGTGAGAATGGCGGGATTGGTTCGATGCGTAGGATGTCTCAATAACCAGTGTTAAAGTGGTGCGGTGTACCCAAATATCGATGTGCTCTGATTATATATATTACTTGACTTGCGTTATTTGGGGAGTGTGCCTTGGTGAGGCTTGGGGTGGATAGTTTACCTTGATAGGTTTTTGGGTTACTCCTTTTTCTCACGGGACATTAGTACGTTCCCCCACTTGTGCACGAGAGTCTTTGGTTTTCCCTACTGAGTGTACTTTTATGCTCACCCTACGTATATAAAACTGCTTTCAGGTTTCCAGGAGGACTTCAGGGATCACACAGGACCATACTAGCTCTGACCTTTTGGGCATTTGCAGTTGTTGCTTTTCTTATTTGGTACTTACCTTTGTAGTCACCTTTTGTACCTCGTGGCTTTACTTTTTGAACATGCATGTGGGAATGGTTTACTTTTGGCTTTACTTTTCTTTTACCTTGGTGTTGATGAGTTTCATCATATTATCTCTCGATCTTATAAAACAAAAAGGGTTAATGCCTTCCATTTGTGAGAAATTTCTATACCCTTGGTGCTAGTCGCCACTCCGGGATCTATTGAAGGTGGGTCTCGGGGCTCATTATCTCTCCTTCAACTTAAAGAAGGAAGGGCCTGACAATCTGCTAACCCTTCCCTCCTTTTGGTGAAGGCGGTTCGTGACAATAATAAAAGGAAAATTAGTCCAATTAGGCGAATTGAGACCAATTAAGACTAATTGAGGCCAATTCAGGGCAATTCAGACCAATTTGGCCAATATGGTGAATTGAGGGCAATTGGGGCCAATTAAGCCAATTGCGGCGATTTTGGCTATTTTGGCCAATTGAGAAAAATCATGGCCAATTAGGACAATTAGGAAAATTGATGTAAATTGAGGCAAATTGAGGTAAAATGAGGCCAATTGAGTCCAATTAGACCAATTCAGCAAATTGAGGCTAATTGAGTACAATTGAAGGCAATTAGGCCAGTTAGGCAAATTGTGGCTAATTAGACAAATTGAGTCCAATTAGGTCAATTAGGCTAATTGAGACCAATTGTGGCCAGCTGATTTTAATTGAGGACAATTATGCCAATTCTTCCAATTGAGACCAATTGAGGTCAATTGTGACCAATTAGGCCAATTATGCAAATTGAGCCCAACTAAGGCCAATTTTCCCAATTGAGCCCAATTCGTCTAATTGGTCCAATTGAGTCCAATTGATGCTAATTCGGCCAATTGAGGCCAATTACCCCATTTAAGAGCAATTGAGGCCAATTAGGCTAATCAGACCAATTGAGGCAAATTAGGTCAATTGAGACCAATTGAGGCCAATTGAGGCCTATTGAGGGCAATTGAGATAATTGATTCTAATTGAGGCCAGATTTTTCAATTAGGAAATTTGAGGCCAATTAAGGCCAATTCATCCCAATTAGGCCAACTAATGCCAATTATGGCAAACTAAGGCCAATTGAGGCCAATTGATGCCAATTGAGGCCAATTGAGGCCAATTGAGGCCAATTGGGGCCAATTGATGCCAATTTAGGCGAATTAGGCCAATTGAGGCCAATTAGGCCAATTGAGGAAAATTGAGGCTAATTGAGAACAATTGATTCCAATTGAGGACAATTTGGACAATTTGGCCAATTGAGGCCAATTGTGGCCAATTAGGCAATTAGGCCAATTGAGAGGAATTAGCCAATTAGGCCAGTTAAGGCCAATTAAGCTCATTGAGTCCAATTAATCCAATTGAGGCCAATTGAGATCTATTGAGGCCAATTGAGACCAATTGGAATAATTGGACTCAATTGGCCTAATTAGTCCCATTTAGCCAATTGAGGCCAATCTATGCCAGTTATCCAATTAATGCCAATTCGGCTAATTGAGGCTAATTAGGCCAATTGAGTCCAAATATGCCAATTGAGGTTAATTGAGGCCAATTGAGACAAATTAGGCCAATTATGCCAATTGAGGCCCATTAAGAAAATTGAGGCCAATTTTGGCCAGTTAGACCAATTATGCCAATTGAGGCCAATGAAAATTGAGACCAATTTAGGCCGATTGAAGACAACTGATTCTTATTGAGCCATTTAGGCCTATTAATCCAATTGAGTCCAATTTGGACCAATTGAGGCCAATTAGGACTTTTGACGCAGTTAGGACAATTGATTTTAGTTGAGTCCAATTGAGTCCAATTAAGGCCAATTGGGGACTGTTGAGATAATTGAGGACAATTATACCAATTGAGACCAATTCGTCCAATTATCACAATTGAGGCCAATTTAGGCCAATTTGGCCAATTGAGAACAATTAGGCCAATTAGATAAATTGAGACCAAATGAGGCCAATTATGACAATTAAGCCAATTAGGCCAATTGAGGCCAATTAGGCAAATTGAGGCCAATCATACCAATAAAGCCAATTAGGCCAATTGAGGCTAGTTAGGACTATTCAAACCAATTAGTAAAATTGAGTCCAATTGAGGCCAATTAGACCAATTATGCCAATTATTCCAATTGAGGCCAATTGTGGCCAATTAGGCTAATTAGTCCAGTTAAGGCCGATTTGTCCAGTTAAGTCAATTGGGCCAATTGAGGACAATTTGGCCACTTAGAATAATTAAGGCCAAATTAGGACAATTAGGACAATTAATCCAAATAGGAAAATTGAGGCAAATTGAGATCAATTAAAACCAATTAGCTTGATTAGGCCAATTAGTCCAATTAAGGCCAATTTGGATAATTAGCCCAATTAGGCCAATTAAGTTGAGGTCCAATTGAGGAAAATTAGACCCATTAGGCTAATTAGGCCAATTGAGGCCAATTTGGCCAATTTGGAGAATTGAGGCGAATTGAGGCCAATGAGGTGAACTAGAAAAATTATTCCATTGAGAGAAAATATGCCTATCATGAAAATTACACCAATTGAGGCTAATTAAACTATTGGAGTCCAATTAGGCCAATTATTACAGTTGAGGCCAATTGAGGCCAATTATGCCAATTAGTCTATTTTGGCCAGTTAATGACAATTAGGTCAATTCTTCCAACTGAGGAAATTGAGGACAATTAGGACAATTGAGGCCAGTTATGTCCTATTAGTCAAACTAGTCTAATTAGCCCAATTGTGAATAATTAGGCTATTTGAGGCCAATTAGTTAAATTGGGGCCAATTGAGGCCAATTGAGGCCAATTTGGCCAATTCATCTAATTAGGAAAATTTGGCCCAATTGGGGCCAATTAAGACCAATTGAGATCGATTGAGGCCAATTTGGCCAGTTGAGATCAATTGAGACAAATTGAGTCCAATTAGGCCAATTGAGCCATTTTGTGGCCAATTTGGCCAATTAGGCCAATTACATCCAATTGAGGCCAATTGTAGTGAATTGAAGACAATTGAGGCTAATTGTGATAAATTAATTCCAATTGATCCCAATTAGGATAATTGAGGGAAATTGAGACTAATTGAGTCCAATTGAGATCAATTAGGACAATTGAGATCAATTAGGCCAATTGAGGCCAATTGTGCACAATTGAGGCCAATTAGGCCAATTGAGGCTGATTTGTCAAATTGTACCCAATAGAGGATAATTGAGGCCAATTAGGCCAATTAGGCCAATTCGGCCAATTGATTCCAATAGAGACCTATTAAAAAAATTAAGGCCACTAAGGGAAATTAGGGCCAGTTGTGGAAAATTGAGTCCAATTAGGCTAATTAGGGCCAATTGTGGATAATTAGGCCAATTAAGGCCAATTGAGGTCAATTGAGTCAAACTGAGGCCTATTTACCAATTGAGACAAATTGGGGCCAATTGAGGTCAATTGAGGCCAATTGAGGCCAATTGAGGCCAATTATGCAAATTGAGGTGAATTGAGTCCCATTAGAACAATCAAGGCCAATTGATTCCAATTGATGGAAATTAGGCCAATTGAGGCTAATTGAGGCTAATTAAGGCCAATGGAGGCCAATTGAAGAAAATTAAGGCAAATTGAGGCAAATTGAGGCAAATTGAGCCAATTGAGTCCAATTATGGCCAACTGAGGCCAATTCGGCCAATTGAGGCCAATTGATGCCAATTGAGGCCCATTAAGCTAATTGAGGCCAATTGAGGCCAAGTGAGGCCAATTAAGGCCAACTAATCCAATTGAGGCCAATGGATGCCCATTAAGCCAATTGAGGGCAGTTAGGCCAATTGAGTTCAATTGATTAAAATTGAATCCAATTAGTCCAATTAGTCCAATTGAGGCCAATTGTGGCCAATTAAGGAAATTGAGGCCAATTTAAGACAATTTTGGCCAATTGAGGACCATTAGTCCAATTAGGCCAATTGAGACCAATTGGGGCCAATTGAGCCCAATTGATGGCAATTGCAGCCAATTGAGGCCAACTTGGCGAATTGTCTCCTATTTGGCCAATTGCGGCCAATTGAGGCCAATTAGTCCAATTGCTGCCAATTTAGGTCAATTAAGGCCAATTAGGCCAATTGAGGCCAATTGAGACTAATTGATGCCAATTTTTCCAATTCAGACCAATTAATACAATTATGCTAATTGAGGCCAATTAGTCCAATTCATCCAATTGATGCCAATTTAGCCATTTGAGTCCAATTGAGTCCAATTAGGCAAATTTTTTCAATTAGTCCAATTGGGGCCAATTAGGACAATAAGGATAATTGAGGGAAATTGTTGCCAATTAGACCAATTAGGGCAATTAGTCCATTGAGGTCAATTTGCAAATTAGGCTAATTGAGGACAGTTGAGGACAATTAGGCCAATTATTCCAATTAGAACAATTATAACATTAAACAAAATAAGGACCACTATACCAATTAGTCCAATTGAGGCCAGTTATAAAAATTGAGGCCAATTAAGGCCACATAGAACAATTAAGGCCAGTTGAGGCTCATTAGGCCAACTTGGCCGATAAAGCCAATTATAAAAATTCTAAAAATTAGGCCAATTATGGCCACTTAGGCTAATTGAGTCCAATTGATTCCTATTAGGCCAATTATGACTATTCAGACTTGTTAGGAAAATTAGGCCAATTGTGGCCAATTAGGATTATAGAGGTCAATTAGGCCAAATAGTCCAACTAAGTCTAATTGAGGCCAATTAGGCCAATAAGGTCATTGAGGCCAACTCGAACAATTAGTCCAATTATGATAATTAGGTAAATTAGTCCATTTAGGCCATATCCGCCATTGAGGCCCATTAGGCCAATTTGGCCAATTAGGAAAATTGAGGCCAATTTAGTTCAATAGGCCAATTGGTCCAATTGAGGGAAATCGAGCCCAATTAGGACAATTAAGACCAATTAAGGAAATTGAAGCCAATTAGGCCCAATTGAGACAATTAGGCCAATTAGGCTAATTGGGACAATTGTGTCCAACTAAGGAAAATTCATGCCACTTAGGAAAATTGATGTCAATTGAGGCCAATTGGGGAAAATTAAGCCAATTAGGAGAATTGATTTCAATTAAGACCAATTTGGCTAATTGATTCAAATTATGTCAGTTGATACCAAATGAGGCCAATTGAAACCAATTAGGCCAATTAGGTGAATTGAGACCAATTAAGGCCTATTCAGGCCAATTGAGGATAATTAAGCCAATTTTACCAATTAGGCTATTGAGGAAAATTGAGGCCAATTAGGTCAATTGAGACCAATTGAGGCCAATTAGTCTAATTAGGTTATTGAGGCAAATTTGGCAATTGAGGTCAATTAGTCCAATTAAATCCAAATAAGAATATTGAGGTGAATTGAGGCGAATTAGGCCAATTATGGTCAATTAGGTCAATTGAGGTCAACTAGGCCAATTAAGATAACTGAGTCCAATTGAGGCTAATAGAGATTAATTAGACCAATTAGGCCAATTGAGACCAATTTGGAAAATTTAGGACAATTGAGGAAAATTATGTTAATTGAGGTTAACATTGAAAATTGAGGCCAAATGAGCCTAATTAAGGCCAATTAAGATAATTCAGGCCAATTAAGACCAATTGAGGCCAATTCATGCCAATTTGTCCACTAAGGTTAATTTAGGCCAACTGAGGCCAACTAGGCCAATTCAGCCAATTGATGCCAATTGATTTCAATTGAGGCCAATTGAGGAAAATTAGGCTAGTTCATCCAATTGATGCCAATTGAGGACAATTGAGAACAATTAGGACTATTAGGCCAATTAAGGCCATTGGGACCAATTTGGTCAATTGAGGATAATTGATGCCAATTAGGCCAATTGAGGCTAATTAGGCCAATTAAGGCCAATTAGGCCAATTGAGGCCAACTATTCCAATTAGGCCAATCGAGGCCAATTAGCACAGTTAGGCCAATTAGACAAATTGAGGAAAATTAGTCCACTTAGAGTAATTGAGTCCAAATTAATCTAATTAGGAAAATTAATACAAATAGGCTAATTGAGGTTAATTAGGGCAATTACATATAATTGAATTTAATTAGGTTGATTTGTCCAATTAGGCCAATTTTTCCAATTAAAACAATTAAGGCCAATCAAGGCTAGTTAGACCAATAAATCCAATTAGGCCAATTTTGACAAACTAGGAGAATTAGGTGAATTGAGGACAATTATAGCTAATTAGGACAATTAGAACTATTAGGACATTGAATCCAATTAGGCCAATTTATTCCAATTATAATAATTGAGGAAAATTGGTCCAATTGGACAAATTGAGGCCAAATTCATCCAATTAGGCCAATTGAGTCCAATTAGTCCAATTAGGCCAATTGAGTCCTATTAGTCCAATTAGGACAACTAGGACAATTAAGCCAATTAGGCTAACTAGGATAATTGAGTCCAATTAGGTAAATTGAGGATAATTGTTTCCAATTAGGACCACTAATTCCAATTAGAACAATTGAGGACAATTAAGGCCAATTGATGTCAATTAGGTCAATCGAGGACAATTAAGGCTAATTGAGGCCAATTAGGCCGATTAAGGTCAATTTATGCTAGCTGAGCCAATTCAGCAAATTGCGTGTCAATTGAGGCAAATTATTCTAGATTGAGGCCAATTAGGCCACTTAAGACAAATTCAAGCAAATTGAGGCCAATTAGGTTAATTAGGTCAATTGGGGCCAATTGAGGTCAATTAGTCCAATTAGGCCAGTAGAGTCCAATTGAGGCCAATTGAGTTCAATTAGGAAAATTGAGGCCAATTGAGCTAAATTGAGTCTAATTAGACCAATTAGGCCAATTAGGTCACCTGAGTTCAATTTTGGCCAACTAGGCCATTTTAAGACAATTAGGCTAATTTAGACCAATTAGTCCAATTATTCCCATTGAGGCCAATTAGGGACAATTGAGGCCATTTATGGCCAATTATGGCCAATTGTGGCCAATTGAGGATAATTAAGGCCAATTAATATAATTAGTCCAATTAGTCTAATTGTAGCCAATTAAATCTAATTGAGGCCAAATGAGGCCAATCAGGCCTATTGAGTGCAATTATGCCAATTAAGGCCAATTGGGGTCAATTGAGTCCAATTAGTCCAATGAGGCCAACTAAGGCCAATTGTGGCCAATTGTGGCCAAATTAAATGCCAATTGAGGCCAATTGAGGCTAATTCGGCAAATTGATGCCAACTGAGGAAAATTAAGGCTGAATTAGGCCAATTGAGTCTAATTGAGGCCAATGGAGGCTAATTGGGGCCAACTGAGGCCAATTTTGAGAGATTGAGGTCAATTATTCCAATTGAGGCCAATTAGGCCAATTGAGGCCAATTAAGGCCATTAAGGGCAATAAAGGCAAAATAAGTCCAGTTGAGGCCAATTTAGGCAAATTGAGGCAAATTGAGGCCAATTAAGGGCAATTAGTCCAATTGATGCCAATTAGGCCAATTGAGGTCAATTCGACCAATTACACGAATTAGGATTATTACGCCAATTGAGGCTAATTGAGACCAATTAGGTCTATTAAACCAATTAAGACAATTAGGTCATTGAGGGAAATTAGGCGAATTAAGGCCAATTAGGTTAATTAAACCTATTGAGTCCAATTAAGGCCAACTAGTCTAATTCGCACAATTAGGACAATTGAGGCCAATTAGTCCAATTCGTCCAATTGATCAAATTGAGACCAATGGAGGCCAATTTGACCAATTAGGAAGATTTGGCCAATTGAGGAAAATTAGGTAAATTGAGGCCAATTAGGTCCAATTAGCCCAATGGAGGATAATGAAACCCAATTAAGTCCAATTGAGGCCAATTAGGCCCATTGAGGCCAATTGAGACCAATTGAGCCTATTAGGCTAATTGAGGCTAGTTGATACTGATTGAGGCCAATTGAAGCCGATTAGGCTGATTGAAGCCAATTGCAACCCATTGAGTCCCATTGGGCCTATTGAGGCTAATTGAGGCCAACTGAGGCAAGTTGAGGCCAATTGTGGCCTATTAAGTCCAAGTAGGTCGATTGCGACTAATTGAGGCTAATTTGGCCAATTAAGGCCACTCAAGGCCAATTTAGGCTAATTGAGGTTAATTGAGATCAATAGAGGCAAATTAGGCCTATCACGGCCAATTACGTCCAATTGAGGCCAATTAGGCCAATTAAGGCAATGGGAGGCCAATTGAGGCCTATTAGTCCAATTAGGACAATTGAGACCAATTTTTCCAACTGGGTCAATTGGTAAATTTGGCCACTTAAGTGTAGTGGAGGACAATTAGGCCAACTGGGTCCAATTAGGTGAATTGAGGCCAATTCGGTGAATTAAGGATAATTGATGCCAATTGAGGCCACATAGGCCAATTAGGTCCAATTGAGGCAAATTTCGGCAAATTGGGCCTAATTAAGACCAATTGAGGCCAATTGAGGGCATTTAAGTTAACTGAACCCAATTGAGTCCAATTAAGACAATTGTTGCCAATTAGTCCTATTAGGCTAATCGAGGCCAATTGGCTCAAATTTAGGCCCATTATGGTGAATTGAGGCAAATTGAGGTCAATTGAAGTCAATTTTTAGGCCAACTAGGACCAACTAAGACCATAGGAGGCCAATTGAGGGCAATTGAGTCCAATTGAGGCTAATTGAGGCCACTTGACGCCAATTGATGCCAATTCATGCCAATTTAGTCCAATTGAGGCCAATTGAGGCAATTAGGCCAATTGAGTCTGATTAAGTCTAATTGAGTCCAATTAATTAAAATTGCGGCCAATTGAGGCTAATAATTCCAATTTGGAAAATTCAAACCAATTGCGCAAAGTAAGGCAAATTGTGACCAATTAAGGCCTATTTGGCCAATTTGGCCAATTGAGACCAACTGAGGCCAATTGACACAAATTGAGGAAAATTGAGGAAACTTGAGGTGAACTAGGTCAATTGAGGCCAATTGATTCCAATTGAGGTCAATTGGGCCAATTGAGGCAATTAGTACAATTATGACCCATTATTACCAATTGAGGCCAATTAGTACAATTATGGCCAATTCTGTCCAATTGAGGCCAATATTCCATTTATCCAATTGATGCTAGTTAGTTTAGTTAGGACAATTGAATCTAATTGAGGACAATTGGGGCTAATTGAGGATCATTTGGCCAATTGAATCCAATTATGCCAATAGATTCCAATTGAGCTCAATCAAGTCCAACTAGTCCAAGTGATTCCAATTATACAAATTAAGGCCAATTGAGGGCAATTGAGGCCAATTGAGGGCGATTGAGGCCAATTCAGGTCAATTAGGACAATTGAAGCAAAATGATCCCAATTGAGGCCAATTAAAGCCAATTAGGCCTATTAAGGCCAATTGATTCTAATTGAGACCAATTGAGCCCAATTTGGGCCAATTGACCAATTAGTCCAATTGAGGCCAATTAAGCCAAATGAGGCCAATTTGGCCAATTGAGGCCAATTAGGCTAATTGAGGCCAATTGAGGCCAATTGAGGCTAGCTGAGGTCAATCAGTCCAATTGAGGCCAATTAGGTCAATTGAAGACAATTGAGGCCAATTAAGACCAATTGAGGTAAATTAGGAAAAGTGAGGCTAATTGAGGTCAATCAGGCCAATTGTTAACAATTATACTAAATGAGACAAATTGAGGAAAATTGAGACCAATTAGCCCAATTGAGGCCAATTGAGGCCAATTTGGCCAATTGAGGCCCATTAAGGCCGATTGAATCCAATTGGTGCCAATTGGGCTAATTGAGGTTAATTCATTCAATTGATGCCAATTAAAGACAATTGAGGCCAATTGAAGCCAATTGAGCCCCATTGAGGCCAATTGAGACCAATTAGAAAAATAAAGGCCGATTAGGCCAATTAATTCCAATTTGGCTCAATTGGAGCTAATTAGTCCTATTGAGGAAAATTGAGACAAATTGAGGTCAATTAGGCCAATTGAGGCCAATTTGGCCAATTAGGGCCAATTGAGTCCAATTGAGGACAATTGAGGCCAATTAGGCCACTTGGGGCCAATTGAGTCCAATTGAGCTCAATTAGGCTAATGAGCCCAATTGTGGAAAATTGTGGCCAATTGAGCCCAATTAGGCCACTTGAGGCAAATTGAGGCCAATTGAGTCCAATTGAGTCCAATTCGGTCAATTGATGCTGATTGAGGGTAATTGAGGCCAATTGAGGCCAGTGGAGGTCAATAGATTCCAATTTGGCCAAATTAGGCCAATGAAGCCCAATTGATGCAAATTCGGCCAATTATGCCAAATGAGGCCAATTGAGAACAATTGAGGTCAATCGAGACCAATTAGGCCAATTGTGGTCAGTTGAGACCCATTGAGGTCAATTGAGGGAAATTGAGGCAAATTGAGTCCAATTGAGTCCAATTGAGGCCAATAGATACGAATTGAGGCCGATTCGACAAATTACACCAATTAAGACCAATTGAGGATAATTGATTCCAATTGAGGCCCATTGGGAAAATTGAGCCCAATGGAGCCCAATTGAGGCCAATTGAGCATAATTGAGCCCAATTAGGCCAGTTGAGTCCAATTGAGGCCAATTGAGATCAATTAAGGCCAATTCCATCAAATTGAGGTTAATTGAGGCGAATTAGGTCAATTGAAGCTAATTGAGGTGAATTGAGGCGAATTGATGTCAATTGAGGCCAATTGGGTCCAATTGAGGCCAATTGATGCCAATTGAGGCCAATTGAAGGGCAATTGATATCAACTAAGGCTAATTAGGCCAATGTGGCCAATTTGGTAAATTGAGGCCAAATAGGAAAATTGAGCTTAATTGAGGCAAATTAGGCTAATGAGATCAATTTGTCCAATTGAATCCATTTGAGGCCAATTAGGGCAATCCATCAAATTGAGTTCAATTCTGCCAATTCAGCCAATTGGGGCCAAATAGGCTAGTTGAGGCCAATTAGGAAAATTCAACCAATTAAGGACAATTAATTCTAATTAAATCCAATTAGTCCAATTGAGGAAAATAATTGAATCCAATTAAGATAATTAGGCCAATAGTTCCAATTGAGATGAATTGAGGCCAATTATGTAAATTAAGCCCATTTGAGGCCATTTCAGGCCAATTAATGTCCATTGAGGCCAATTGTTGCATATTAGGCCAATTAGGACAATTAGACCAATTCATCAGATTGAGATATTGAGGGAAATTTGGAAAATTAGGCCAATTGGGGCCAATAGAGGCTTATTAAGCCAATTAGGCCAATTCGGTTCATTAATGCCAATTGAGGCCAATTAGGCCAATTGATTCTAATTGAGGCCAATTGGGCCATTTAGGATAATTCATCCAATTGATCCATTGAGCCCAATTGAGGCCAATTAGGATAATTTGGGCCAATGTAGTTCAATTCAGGCCAATTATGCCAATTGAGGGAAATTCTAGAAATTGAGGCCAATTGAGACCCATTTTTTTAATAAGGCCTATTGGGGGAAATTAGAAAAATTTGGATAATTAGTTCGTTGATTCCATTGAATCTAATTAATCTAATTAGGTCAAATTGTCCAATTAGACCATTGAGTTCAATTCATCCAATGAGGTCCATTAGGCCAATTAGGCGAGTTAAGACATTGAGCCCAATTAGGCCAGTTTGGTCACTTGGTCTAATTAGGCCATTGAGGCCAATTTGAGCATTGAGGCCAATTAGGTCATCTAGGATAGTTATGCCAATTAGGTTGCTTAGACAAATTGAGGTTGATTAGAAAAATTGAGGCCAATTGTGGCCAATTAGATCAATTAACGCAAATTAGGCCAATTGAGGCCAATTGAGGTGAATTAGTCTTTTGAGGACAATTGATGCTAATTAAAGCCAATTACGCCAATTAGGCCAATTAGTCCAATTGAGGCCAAATAGTCAAATTGAGGGAAATTGAGGTCAATTAGGCCAACTAGTCCAATTAGGTCAATTTATGCCAATTAGGCCAATTGATGCCAACTAGGAAATTTGAGGCCAATCAGGCCTATTGATGCCAATTAGGCCAATTGAGGCCAATTAGTCTATTGAGGCCAATTAAATCCAATTGAATCCAATTATGTCGATTATGCCGATTATGATAGTTAGTCCAATGGAGGCAAAATAGCCATATTGAGGTCAATTGAGGCCAATTCGGCCAATTAGGTCAATTGACTCCAATTAGGCCAATTGTGGCTAATTAGGCAAATTGATGCAAATTGATGCCAATTTGGTTATTTAGGCCAATTTTGGCCAATCGAGGCCAATTACGCAAATTAGGTCAATTGAAACCAATTTGAAAAATTAGACTAATTGAGGTCAATTTGGCCAATTGATGCCAATTGTGCTAATTAAGGCCAATTAGGTCAATTCATCTAATTGAGGCCAATTTGGCCAACTATGACCAATTTATTCAAATTAGTCTAATTAGACCAATTAGGATATTGAGGCCAATTCAAAAATTAAGGCCATTTAGGAGAGTTAATCTAATTGATTCTAATTGAGGCCAATAAGAAAAATTGAGGCTAGTTGAGTCCAATGGAGGCAAATTGCGGTCAGTTGAGGTTGAACGGGAAAATTTCCCATTTAGACAAATTAGGCCATTGGGACCATTGAGGACAATTAGGACAATTAAGGTCAATTGAGGCCTAATGATGTCAATTGAGGCTAATTGAGAATAATTAAGGATTATTTAGACCCATTATGCCAATTGAGTCCAATTGAGGACAATTAAGGCCAATCTAGAAAATCATGACTATTGGGGCCAATTGAAGCAACTTGAGGCTAATTGACAGCAATTCGTCCAGTTTGGCCAATTGACACCAATTTGGCCTATTGAGACCAATTGAGGCAAATTGTGGTAAATTAAGGCCAATTGTGGAAAATTGAGGCCAATTGAGGCTAATTGAATCCAATTAGGCCACTGAGACTAATTAAGGCCAATTGATTACAATTGAGTCCAATTCGGCAAATTAGGATAATTGAGGTCAATTAAGGCCAATTAGGCCAATTGAGGCTAATTGAGGGAAATTGAGGGAAATTAAGGTAAATTGAGGAAAATTGAGGCAAATTGAGGCGAATTAGACCAATTAGAAAAATTAAGGCCAATTGAGGGCAATTGAGGCCAATTGAGGTCAATTCAGCCAATTAGGCCAATTGATTCCAATGAAGATCAATTGAGACCAATTAGGCCAATTCAGGACAATTCAGGCCAATTGAGACCAATTGAGGTCAATTGAGGCCAATTGAGGTCAATTGAGCTCACTTGAGGCCAATTAGGTAAATTGAGGACAAATGGGGCCAATTAGGCCAATTGAGGCCAATTAGGCTAATTCGGCCAATTCGTCCAATTGAGGCCAATTAGGCCATTGGTGCCAATTAAAGCCAATTTGTCCAATTAACCCTTGTTGAGGATAATTGAGGCCAATTGAGGCCAATAAAGGCTAATTTGGGCCAGTAGAGGCCAATTAGGCCAATCGAGGCTAATTGAGGTCAATAGAGTACAATTGAGGACAATTGTGGCTAATTGAGGCTAATTGGTCGATTTTTTTTCAATTGAGGCCAATTGAGGTAAATTGAGGCCAATTATGAACAATTAGGCCAATTGAGGCCTTTTTAGGGTAATTATGTCAATTAGGCTAGTTGATTAGAATTGATACTAATTGATGCCAATTGAGGTTAATTAATGCCAATTGAGTCAATTAGGCCAATTAAGGCCAATTGAGACCAATTGAGTCCAATTAGATCTATTGAGGCCAATTAAGCCCAATTGAGCCCAATTGAGGCCAATTGAGGCTAATTGAGGCCAATTTGGCCAATTAGTTCAATTGAGGCCAATTAAGGCCAGTTGAGTAGAATTTGGCCATTTCGGCCAAATTGACCAATTGAGGCCAAATGAGGCCAATTCGGACAATTAGGTCAATTGAGGTAAATTGAGGCCAAATGAGGTAAATTAAGACAATTAAGACAATTATGAAAATTAAATCCAATTGGGGCGAATTAGGCCAATTGAGTCCAATTGAGGTGAATTAGGCGAATTGGGCCAATTGAGGCCAATTGAGACCAATTTGAGACCAATTTTTCTAATTTGGATAATTGAGGCCAATTGAGTTTAAATGTGCCCAATTGGGCCTATTAAGGCCTATTGATGCCAATTAAGTCCAATTAGGCCGATTCAACCAATAGGTAATAATATAGGCCAATTAAGACCAATTAGAAAAATTGACGCCAATTAGGCCAATTGATTCTAATATAGTCCAATTAAGACCAATTAGGTAAATTAAGGTCAATTGGGAGGAATTGTAGCCAATTGAGTCCAATTGTGACCAATTGTGGCCAATTAGGCCAATTGAGGCTAATTGATGCCAATTTAGGCCAATTGAGTCCAATTGAGACCAATTGACTCCAATTGAGGCCAATTGACTCTAATTAGTCCAATTGAGACTAATTAAGCCCAATTGGACCCAATTGATCCCAATTGAAACCAATTGTATCCAATTAGACTAATTAGGCCAATTAGGACAATTGTGCCAATTATTCCAATTGAGGAAAAGTTAGGCCAATTGGGGACAATTCAGGCCGATTGAAACCAATTGAGGTGAATTGAGGTCAATTAAGGTTGTGTTAAATTGAGGTCAATTGAGGCCAATTAGGAAAATTTTGAATTGAGGCAAATTAGGCCATTGAGCCCAATTGAGACCAATTAGGCCATTTAGGCTAATTCATGCCAATTAGTACATTAAGGATAATTGAAGAAAATTGGAGCCAATTCGCCAATTTTTTAAATTGTACAAATTAGGCCAATTGGGGCTAATTAGGACAATTAGACTAATTAACGCCAATTTGGACAATTAATCAGATTAAGGCAAATTGAGACCAACTAGGCCAATTAGGCCAATTAGACCAATTTAGGAAATTACAGCCATTTAGGCCAATTGAGTCCAATTAAGACAATTGTGGCCAATTAAGATGATTCTCCCAATTGAGACCATTTAAGAAAATTGAGGTCGGCTGAGACCAATTGAGTCTATGTCATCAGTTCAGGAAAATTTAGATAATTAGGATAATTATGCCATTGAGTCCAATTAGGCTAGTTCGGCCAATTGAGTCTATGTCATCAATTCAGGACAATTTAGATAATTAGGATAATTATTCCATTGAGTCCAATTAGGCTAGTTCGGCCAATTGAGTTCAATTTGGAATATTGAGGACAATTTAGGACAATTTAGGACACTTGAGTCCAATTGGGAGTAAGGCCAATTGAGGTCAATTGAGCCTAATTATGGCAATTTACAATTAGGGCCAATTTTAGTCAATTAGGATAATTATCCCAATTAGTCCATTGAGGAAAATTGAGGCCAATTGGGGCCAATTGATGCCAATTTAGGCCAATTTTTCCAATTATACTAGTTTAGGCCAATTAGGACAATTAATCCCAATCGGCCAATCTAGGCCAATTTGGCCAATTCATGCCAATTGAGGGAAATTAGGCTGATTATGCCAATCGAGGCCAATTTTTTAAATTTGGATGATTATCCCAACTGAGGCCAATTAGTAAAATTTAGGCCAATTAATTCCAATTATACCTATTAGACCAATTTAGGCAAATTGAGGCAAATTGAGGATAATTAGGACAATTTGGCCAATTTGGCTAATTAAGGCAATTGAGGAAAATTAGGCCATTAAGGAAAATGAGGCCATTGAATCCAATTATGTCAATTAGGCCAATTGATTCAAATTAGAATAATTTAGGCCAATTTGACTAATTAGACCAATTGTGTCCAATTAAGGCCAATTGAGACCAATGAGGCCAATTCAGGCCAATTAGTCCAATTAGGCCAATTGATAACAATTAGGCTGATTCATCCAATTGGAGCCAATTGAGGCCAATTTAGCCAATTAAGTCCAATTGATTCTTATTAATACAATTAGGCCAATAGAGGACAATTGAAGACAATTAGGCCAATTAGATAAATTGTGGCAAATTGTGGCCAATTATGCCAATTAGCCCAATTAGTCCATTGTGGCCAATTATGAAAATTATTCTAATTGAGGCCTATTGACGACAATTAAGGCCAATTAGGCCAATTCAAAAAATTGGTGCTAATATAGGCCAATTAAGACCAATTAAGGAAAATTGAAGTCAATTAGGCCACTTGATGCTAATATAGACCAATTAAGACCAATTAGGCCAATTAAGGTCAATTGAGAGGAATTGTAGCCAATTGAGGATAATTGTTAGCAATTGTGTCCAATTAGGCCCTTTGAGTCAAATTGAGGCCAATTAAGGCTAATTGATGCCAATTTAGGCCAATTGAGTCCAATTGAGACCAACTGATACCAATTGAGGCCAATTTACTCCAATTAGTCCAATTGAGAGCAATTAATCCCAATTGGACCCAATTGATCTCAATTGAAGCCAATTGTAGCCAATTAGACCAATTAGGAGAATTAGGGCAATTGTGCCAATTATTCCTATTGAGGCATATTGAGGCCAATTAGGATAATTGAGTCAAATTAGGACAAATGAGGCCAATTAGGCTGATTCTCCCAACTGAGGCCATTTAAGACAATTGAGTTCAGCTGAGGCCAATTGAGTGTAATTCATCCATTCAGGACAGTTAAGATAATTAGGATAATTAGGCCATTGAGGCCAACTCATCCATTGAGCCCAATTAGTCCAATTAGACCAATTGAGTCCAATTTGGAATATTAATGACAATTTAGGACAATTGAGGCCAATTAGTGCAATTTCTAATTAGGGCCAATTTTAGTCAATTAGGCTAATTATCCCAATTAGTCCATTGAGTCCAATTCATCCATTGAGGATAATTGAGGCCAATTGGGGCCAATTGATGCTAGTTTTGTCTAATTCGTCCAATTAGACTAGTTAAGGCCAATTAAGACAATTAATCCCAATAGGATAATCAAGGCCAGTTAGGCCAATTCATGAGAATTGAGGAATATTAGGCTAATTAGGCCAATTGAGGCCAATTTTTTCAATTTGGTTAATTATCCCAGTTGAGGCCAATTAGGAAAATTTAGTCCAATTAAGTCCAATTAGACCAATTAGGCCAATTGAGGCAAATTGAGGCAAATTGAGGATAATTAGGCCAAGTTGGCCAATTTGACTAATTAAGACAATAGAGAAAAATTAGGCCATTAAGGATAATTATTCCATTGAGGCAAATTAGGTCAATTAGGTCAATTAGACCAATTTATTCAAATTCGACTAATTGAGGCCAATTTGACTAATTGGACCAATTGAGTCCAATTAAGGCCAATTGAGACCAGTGAGGACAATTCAGGCCAATTACTCCAATTAGGCCAATTGAGAACAATTAGGATGATTCATCCAATTGAGGCCAATTGAGTCCAATTTATCCAATTAAGTCCAATCGAGTCCAATTAGGCCAATTAGGTCAATAGAGGCCAATTGAAGACAATTAGGCCAATTCTGAAAATTGTGGCCAATTGTGGCCAATTAGGCAAATTACGCCAATTAGTTGATAGATTCCAATTATGAAAATTATTATAATTGAGGCTAATTGAGTCCCATTAGGCCAATTATCACAAAAATACCAGTGAGGACACTTAGGCTAACTTGGACAATTAGGCCAATTGAGGCTAGTTAGTCAAATCGAGGCCAATTGAGGTCACTTAGTCCAATTGAGGTCAGTTGAGAGTAATTGAGGCCAATTATGTCAACTATTAAACCAAAATAAGGTTAGGGAAATTTGGAAAATTAGCCCAATTAGACCAATTGAGGCCAATTGACACCACTTGATTCCAATTAGGCTAATTAGGCTAATTTTGACCAGTTGGGAAAATTAGGCCAATTATGGACAATTAGGCCAATTAGGCTAATTGAGGTCAACTCGGCCAAATAGTCAACCTGATTTTAATTGAGTCCCATTAGGAAAATTGAGGGAAACTATGGTCAATTATCAGTTAAAACCAATGATGCCAATTAGGCTAATTAAGGCCAATTAGGCCATTGAGGCCAATTCGTCCAATTAGTACAATTATGCTTATTAGTCTAATTGGGCCATTGAGGCCAAACCAGACATTGAGACAAATTTGGACAATTTGGGAAATTAAGAAAATTGAGGCCAATTTAGTCTAATAGGCCAATTTGGTCAATTGAGGTCAATTATGCCAATTGAGGCCAATTGGGACCAATTGGGACAATTTGGCCAATTAGCTAAATCGAGGTAAGTGGGAAAAACTAAGGCCAATTGAGCACAATTAGGAAAATTGAGGCCAATTGATACTGATTAGGAAAATTAGATGAATTGAGGTCAATTGAGGCCAACTAGGCTAATTGAGGCAAGTTAGTCCAATTGAGACCAATTAAGGCCAATTAAGTCCAAGTAGGCCTATTAGGTGAATTGAGACCAATTGAGACCAATTCTAGCCAATTGAGGATAATTAAGAAAATTAGGAAAATTAAGCCATTAAGGCCACTTGAGGTCAATTAGGTCAATTGAGAACAATTGAGGCCAATTGAGGCCAATTAGGCCAATTGGGAATATTTATACCAATAGATGGAAATTATGTCAATTGATGCTAATTGGTCCAATTCATCCAATTATGATATTGAGTCCAATTCAGAAATTGAGGGTGATTAGGCCTACCAAATACAATTAAGAAAATTTTGGTGAATTGAGACAAATTAGGCTAATTGTGGTCAATTAGGTCAATTGAGGCCAATTAGGCCAATTAGGCCAATTAGGATAAATAATTCAAATTAGGCCATTGAGGCCAATTATAAAATTGAGGACATTTAGGAGAGATAATCCAATTGAGTCCAATATAGGCCAATAAGAAAAATTGAGGCTAGTTGAGTCCAATTGAGTTCAATTGAGGTTGAGGCCAATTGAGGTCAGTTGAGGCCGAACAGGAAAATTTCCCATTGAGGACAATTAGGCCATTGGGACCATTGAGGACAATTAGGACAATTGAGGTTAATTAAGGCCTAATGAGGTCAATTGAGGCCAATTGGGACTAATTAAGGCTAATTGGGGCCAATTAGGCCAATTGAAGCCAACTTACGCCAATTGAGCCCAATTGAGGCCAATTGAGGACAATTAAGGCCAATTCATCAAATCATGCCTATTGAGGCCAATTGGTTCCACTTGAGGCTAATTGAGGCCAGTTCATCCAATTTGGCCAATTGAGACCAATTTGGTCAATTGAGGCTAATTGAGGCAAAATGAGGTAAATTGAGGCCAATTGTGGAAAATTGAGGCCAATTGAGGCTAATTGAAGCCAATTAGGCCAATGAGACTAATTAAGGCCAATTGAGACAAATTATACCAATTGAGGATAATTTGTTACAGTTGTGTCCAATTAGGCAAATTAGGAAAATTGAGGCCAATTAAGGCCAATTAGGCCAAATGAGGCCAATTAGGCCAATTAGGGTAATTAAGTCCAATTGAGGGAAATTGAATCAAATTGAAGTGAATTGAGGAAAATTGAGGCAAATTGAGATGAATTAGGCCAAATAGAAAAATTAAGGCCAATTGAGGGCAATTGAGCCTGATTATGCCAATTCAGGCCAATTGAGACCAATTTAGGTCAATTGTGGCCAATTGAGGTCAATTGAGGACACTTGAGGCCAATTAGTTAAATTGAGACCAAATGGGGCCAATTAGGCCAATTGAGGCCAATTAGGCTAATTCGGCCAATTCATCCAATTGAGGCCAATTAGGCCATTGGGGCCAATTAAATCCAATTTGGCCAATTGACCCTAGTTGAAGATAATTGAGGCCAATTGAGGCCAAATAAGGCTAATTGGGGCCAATAGAGGCCAATTAGGCCAATCGAGGATAATTGAGGCCAACATAGTCCAATTGAGGACATTTGGGGCTAATTGAGGCTAATTTGTCCAATTTTTTCAATTGAGGCCAATTGAGGAAAATTGAGGGCAATTGAGGTAAATTGAGGCCAATTCTGAACAATTAGGCCAATTGAGGCCTTTTGAGGGTAATTATATCAATTAGGCCAGTTTAGTCGAATTGATGCTAATTGATGCCAATTGAGGTTAATTAATGCCAATTGAGTCAATTAGGACAATTAAGGCCAATTGAGGCCAATTGAGTCCAATTAGACCTATTGAGGCCAATTGATCCCAATTGAGGAAAATTGAGGACAATTGAGGCTAATTGAGGCCAATTTGGCCAATTAGTTCAATTGGGGCCAATTAAGGCCAGTTGAGTAGAATTTGGCCAATTCGGCCAATTTGACCTATTAAGGCCAAATGGGGCCAATTAGACCAATTAGGCCAATTGAGGTCAATTGAGTCCAATTGAGGTAAAATAGGACAATTAAGCTAATTATTCTAATTAAATCCAATTGAGGCCAATTAGGCCAATTGAGCCCAATTGAGGTGAATTAGGCGAATTGGGCCAATTGAGGGCAATTGAGACCAATTTGAGGCCAATTATTCCAATTTGGAAAATTGAGGCCAATTATTCCAATTTGGAAAATTGAGGCCAATTGAGTTCAAATGGGACCAATTGGGCCTATTAAGGCCTATTGAGGCCAATTAAGTCCAATTTGGCCAATTCAACCAATTGGTACTAATATAGTCCAATTAAGAACAATTAGGAAAATCGAGGTCAATTCTTCCAATTGATGCTAATATAGGCCAATTAAGACCAATTAGGACAATTAAGTCCAATTGAGATGAATTGTAGGTAATTGAGGCCAATTGTGACCAATTGTGTCCAATTAGGCCCATTGAGGCCAATTGAGGCCAATTGAGGCTAATTGATGCCAATTGAGGCCAATTGAGTTCAATTGAGACCAATTGATACCAATTGAGTCCAATTGACTCTAATTAGTACAATTGAGACCAATTAAGCCTAATTGGACCCAATTGGTCCAAATTGATACCAATTGTATCCAATTAGACCAATTAGGACAATTAGGCCAATTGTGCCAATTATGCCAATTGACGCAAATTTAGGCCAATTGGGGCCAATTCAGGCTGATTGGAACCAATTGAGGTGAATTGAGGCCAATTAAGGTTGTGTTAAATTGAGGTCAATTGAGGCCAATTAGAAAAATTTCCAATTGAAGAAAATTAGTCCATTGATCCCGATTGATACTAATCCGGCTAATTAGGATAATTCATTCCAATTAGTCCATTGATTATAATTTAATAAAATTGAATCCAATTGGCCAATTTTTGAAATTTTACAAATTAGGCCAATTTGGGCCAATTTGGCCAATTAGACGAATTGACACCAATTAGGCCAATTAATCAAATTGAGGCCAATTGAGACCAATTAGGCCAATTAGGCCAATTAGATCCAATTAGTCCAATTCGACCAATTTAGGAAATTAAGGCTAACTAGGCCAATTGAGTCCAATTAGGCCAATTTTGGCCAATTAGTATGATTCTCCCAATTGAGACCATTTAAGAAAATTGACATCGACTGAGACCAATTGAGTCTAAGTCATCAATTCAGGACAATTAAGATAATTATGATAATTAGACGATTGAGGCCAATTAGGCTAGTTAGTCCAATTGAGTCCAATTTGGAATATTGAGGACAATTGAGGAAAATTAAGGACAATTGAGGAAAATTGGGAGTAAGGACAATTGAGGTCAATTGGGCCTAATTAGGGCACTTTCCAATTAGGGCCAATTTTAGTCAATTAGGATAATTATCCCAATTAGTCCATTGAGGACAATTGAGGCCAATTGGGGCCAATTGATGCCAATTTAGGCCAATTCATGCCAATTGAGGACAATTAGGCTAATTAGGCCAATTGAGGACAATTGTTTCAATTTGGATGATTATCCCAATTGAGTCTAATTAGGAAAATTTATGCCAATTAAGTCCAATTTGGCCAATTTGGCCAATTGAAGAAAATTGAAGCAAATCGAGGATAATTACGCCAATTAGGCCAATTTTTCTAATTAAGGAAATTGAGGAAAATTAGGCCATTAAGGAAAATCAGGTCATTGAGGCCAATTAGGTCAATTAGGCCAATTGATTCAAATTAGTCTAATTAAGGCCAATTTGACTAATTAGACCAATTGAGTCCAATTAAGGCCAATTGAGACCAATGAGGCAAATTCAGGCCAATTAGTCCAATTAGGCCAATTGAGACCAATTAGTCCGATTCATCCAATTGGGGCCAATTGAGTCCAATTTATCCAATTAAGTCTAATTGATTCCAATTAATCCAATTGGGCCAATAGAGGCCAATTGAAGACAATTATGCCAATTATGCAAATTGTGGCAAATTGTGCCCAATTAGGCCAATTATTCCAATTAGTCCATTGAGGCCAATTGTAAAAATTATGCTAATTGAGGCCTATTGAGGCCAATTAAGGCCTATTGAGGCCAATTAAGGCCTATTGAGGCCAATTAAGGCCAATTAGGCCAATTCACCAATTGGTGCTAATAAAGTCCAATTAAGACCAATTAAGGAAAATTGAGGTCAATTAGGCCACTTGATGCTAATATAGGCCAATTAAGACCAATTAGTCCAATTTAAGTCAATTGAGAGCAATTGTAGCTAATTGAGGCCAATTGTGACCAATTATGTCTAATTAGGCCTTTTGAGGCCAATTAAGGCTAATTGATGCCAATTTAGGCCAATTGAGTCCAATTGAGACCAATTGATACCAATTGAGGCCAATTGACTACAATTAGTCCAATTGAGACCCATTAATCCCAATTGGACCCAATTGATCCCAATTGAAGCCAATTTTAGCCAATTAGACCAATTAGGCCAATTGTCCCAAATATTCCTACTGAGGCATATTGAGGCCAATTAGGGAAAATTCAGGCCGTTTGAAACCAATTGTGGTGAATTGAGGCCAATTAAGGCTGTGTTAAATTGAGGTCAATTGAGCCCAATTTGGAAAATTTACAATTAATAAAAATTAGGCCATTGAGACCAATCGAGACCAATTAGTCCAATTCGGCTAATTCATGTCAATTATTCAATTGAGGCTAATTGATTAAAATTGAAGCCAATTAGGCCAATTTTGGCAATTTTAACAATTAGGCCAATTAGGATAATTGACGACAATTTGGCCAATTAATAAAATTGAGGCCAATTGAGACCAATTAGGCCAATTAGGCAAATTGAATACAATTAGGCCAATTATCACAATTTAGACAATTAAGTCCAATTAGGCCAATTGAGTTTAATTAGGCCAAATGAGGCCAATTAGGCTGATTCTCCCAATTGAGGCTATTTAAGACAATTATGGTCGGTTGAGTCCAATTGAGTCTAATTCATCCATTCAGGCCAGTTAAGATAATTAGGATAATTAGGCCATTGAGGCCAATTAGACCAATTGAATACAATTTGGAATATTAATGACAATTTTGGACAATTGATGCCAATTTGGAGTAAGGCCTATTGAGGTCGATTGAGGCCAATTATTGTAATTTCTAATTAGGGCCAATTTTAGTCAATTTGGCTAATTATACCAATTAGTCCATTTAGGCCAATTCATCCATTGAGGAAAATTGAGGCCAATTGGGGCCAATTGATGCTAGTTTAGTCTAATTCTACCAATTAGACTAGTTAAGGCCAATTAGGATAATTAATCCCGATAGGACAATCAAGGCCAATTAGGCCAATTCATGAGAATTGAGGAATATTAGGCTGATTAGGCCAATTGAGGCCAAAATTTTCAATTTAGCTAATTATCCCAATTGTGGCCAATTAGGAAAATTTAGGCCAATTAAGTCCAATTAGTCCAATTAGGCCAATTGAGGCAAATTGAGGCAAATTGAGGATAATTAGGCCAAGTTGACCAATTTGGATAATTAAGACAATTGAGGAAAATTAGGCCATTAAAAACAATTAGGTCATTGAGGCGAATTTGGTCAATTAGGTCAATTAGGCCAATTGATTCAAATTAGACTAATTGAGGCCAATTTGACTAATTAGACCAATTGAGTCCAATTAAAGACAATTGAGACCAGTGAGGCCAATTCAGTCCAATTAGACCAATTGAAACCAATTAGGCTGATTCATCCAATTGATGCCAATTGAGGCCAATTTAGGAAATTAAGTCTGATTGAATCCAATTAGGCCAATTTCACCAATAGAGGCCAATTGAAGACAATTAGGACAATTGGAAAACTGTGGCCAATTATGGCCAATTAGGCAAATTAGGCCAATTAGTCGATTGAGCCCAATTATGAAAATTATGCTAATTGTCTCTAATTGAGTCTGATTAGGCCAATTAGCACAAATATACCAGTGAGGAGAATTAGGATAACTAGGCCAATTAGGCCAATTGAGGCTAGTTGGACAAGTTGAGGCCAATTGAGGTCAATAATCCAATTGAGGTTAGTTCAGAGTAATTGAGGCCAATTAGGTCAACTATTACGCCTAAGGAATGTTAGGGAAATTATAAAAATTTGGCCAATTAAGACCAATTAGACCAATTGAGGCCACTTGATGCAAATTAGGCTAATTAGGATAATTTTGACCAGTTGGTAAAATTAGGCCAATTATGGAAAATTAGGCCAATTAGGCTAATTGAGGTCAATCATCCAAATAGTCAAACTGGTTTTAATTGGTGCCCATTAGGAAAATTGAGGGTAATTGTGGCCAATTATCCATCTAAGACCAATGATGACAATTAGGCTAATTAAGGACAATTTGGCCATTAAGGCCTATTCGTCCAATTAGTAAAATTATGATAACTAGGATAATTGGGCCATTGAGGCCAAACTAGACATTGAGACCAATTTGGACAATTTGGCCAATTAAGAAAATTGAGGCCAATATAGTCTAATAGGCCAATTCGGTCAATTGAGGTTAATTATGGAAATTGAGGCCAATTGGGACCAATTGAGACAATTTGGCCAATTAGGGGAATCAAGGAAAGTGTGGAAAACTAAGGCCAATTGAGGATAATTAAGAAAATTTAGGCTAATTGAAACCGATTAGGACAATTAGATGAATTGAGGTCAATTGAGGCCAACTAGGCTAATTGAGACAAGTTAATCCAATTGAGACCAATTGAGGCCAATTAAGTACAAGTAGTCCAATTAGGTGAATTGGGACCAATTAAGACCAATTAAGGCCAATTCTGGCCAATTGAGGATAATTAAGAAAATTCGGACAATTAGGCCATTAAGGCCACTTGAGGCCAATAAGGTAAATTAAGAACAATTGAGGACAATTGAGGCCAATTAGGCCAATTGGGAGAATTTATACCAATAGATGGAAATTATGTCAATTGATTCCAATTTGTCCAATTCATCCAATTAGGATATTGAGGCTGATTCAAAAATTGAGGGCGATTAGGCCAACTAAATCCAATTAGGAAAATTGAGGTGAATTGAGGCAAATTAGGCCAATTGTGGCCTATTAGGTAAATTGGGAAAAAATAGTCCAATTAAGCTAACTAAGGACAATTGAGTATAATAAAAGGCCAATTAGACCAATTTGGCCAATTGGGACCAATTGAGGCCAATTTTGAAAATTGAGTTCAATTGAGCCAAATATAGGTGAATTAGGCCAATTAGGTGAATTGAGACCAATTCAGTCCAATTCAGGCCAATTCAGGCTATTTTGGCTAATATAGTTAATTCAGGGCATTTAGGGTCAATTAAGGTCAATTGCGGCTAATTTGGCCCATTTGGCCAATTGAGGACAATTGAGGACAATTGAGGAAAATCCTGGCCAATTAGGCCATTTATACAAATTGAGTCAAATTGGAGCAAATTGAGGCCAATTGAGGCCAATTAGACTAATTCAGCCAATGGAGGCCAATTGAGTACAATTTAGGACATTTAGGCCAATTAGACCAATTGAGGCCAATTACGCTAATTAGGCTAATTGAGAGCAATTGTGGTCAACTCATTTTAATTGAGACCTATTATGCCAATTTGGCCAATTGAGACCAATTAAGGCCAACTGTGGCCAATTAGGCCAATAATGCGAATTGAGGCCAATTGAGGCCAATTAGCCCAATTGAGCCCAATTAGTCCAATTGGTCCAATTGAGTCCAATTGATGCTAATTAGGCCAATTGAGGCAAATTACCATAATTAAGACCAATTGAGGCCAATTAGGCTAATTAGACCAACTAAGTCCAATTAGGTCAATTGAGACCAATTGAGGCAAATTGAGGCCTATTGAGGGCAATTGAGATAATTGATTCTAATTGAGGCCAGTTTTTTTAGTTAGGCAATTTGAGGCCAATTAAGCCCAATTAGGCCAACTAATGCTAATTGAGGCTAACTGAGGCCAATTGAGGTGAATTGAGTCCAATTGAGGCCAATTTGATCAATTGAGAAATATTGAGGCTAATTGAGACCAGTTGATTTCAATTGAGGCCAATTTGGACAATTTGGCCAATTAAGGCCAATTGTGGCCAATTAGACCAATTAGGCCAATTGAGGCCAATTGAGCTGAATTAGCCAATTAGGCCAATTGAGGCCAATTAAGCTAATTGAGTCCAATTAAGCCAATTGAGGCCAATTGAGATCAATTGAGCCCAATTGAGACCAATTGATGCTAATTAGTCCAATTCATCCAATTGAGGCCAATTGAGGCCAGTTAGTCAATTATGGCCAATTAGGCCAATTGAGTCCAATTAGGCAAATTGAGTCCAATCATGCCAATTAAGGTTAATTGAGGCCAATTGAGACAAATTCAGCCAATTAGGTCAATTGAGGCCAATGGAGGCCCATTAGTAAAATTGAGGCCAATTGAGGACAATTGTGGCCAATTAGACCAATTATCCCAATTGAGGCCAATGCAAATTGAGACCAATTTAGTCGAATTGAAGACAACTAATTCTTATTGAGCCATATAGTCCTATTAATCCATTTGAGTCGAATTGGGACCATTTGAGGCAAATTAGGCTAATTGAGGTCAGTTAGACCAATTGATTCTAGTTGAGTCCAATTGAGTCCAATTAAGGCCAATTGAGGACTATTAATACAATTGAGGACAATCCTGCCAATTGAGACCAATTCAACCAATTAGCACAATTTAGGCCAATATAGGCCAATTAGGCCAATTAGACAAATTGAGACCAAATGAGGACAATTAGGACAATGAAGCCAATTAGGCCAATTGAGGCCAATTAGACCAATATGTCCAATTAGTCCAATTGAGGCTAGTTAGGACTATTCAAAACAATTAGGAAAATTAAGGATAATTGAGGCCAATTAGACCAATTATGCCAATTATGTCAATTGTGGCCATTTGTGGACAATTAGGCTAATTAGTCCAATTAATGTCGATTAGTCCAGTTAAGTTGATTATGCCAATTGAGTACAATTAGGCCACTTAGAATAATTAAGGCCAAATTAGGAAAATTAGTACAATTAATCCAAATAGGCCAATTGAGGCAAATTGAGTTCAATTGAGACCAATTAGATTTATTATGCCAATTATGCCAATTATGGCCAATTTAGATAATTAGGCCAATTAGGCCAATTAGACCCATGAGCCTAATTATGCCAATTGAGGCCAATTAGGAAAAATTTTCGAATTGAGGAAAATTGAGGCCAATGAGGTAAATTAGAAAAATTATTCCATTTAGAGAAATTAGGCCAATTAAACTAATGGAGGACAATTAAGCCAATTATTCCAATTGATGCCAATTGAGGGAAATTAGGCCAATTAGTGTAATTAGGCCAATTAATGCCAATTAGGTAAATTATTCCAATAGAGTAAATTGAGGACAATTAGGCCAATTGAGGCAAGTTAAGGCCTATGAGTCCAACTAGTACAATTAGGCCAATTGTGAAAAATTAGGCTATTTGAGGCCAATTAGGTAAATTGAGGCCAATTGTGGCCAATTAAGACCAATTGAGACCAATTGAGGCCAATTTTACCAGTCGAGATCAATTGAGACAAATTGAGTCCAATTAGGCCAATTGTGGCCAATTGTTGCCAATTAGGCCAATTAAGCCAATTACGGCCAATTGAGGCCAATTGTAGTGAATTTAAGACAATTGAGGCTAATTGTTTCTAATTAATTCCAATTGAGTTCAATTAGGATAATTGAGGGCAATTGAGACTAATTGAGTCCAATTGAGATCAATTAGGCCAATTGAGATCAATTAGGCCAATTAAGGCCAATTGCGAACAATTGAGGCCAATTAGGCCAATTGAGGCCTATTTATCCAATTGTACCCAATTGAGGATAATTGATCTCAATTGAGACCAATTAGGCCAATTAAGGATAATTGGGGCCAATTAGGCGAATTAGGCAAATTCGGCCAATTGATTCCAATTGAGACCAATTAAGAAAATTAAGGCCAATGAGGCCAATTAGGTCTAATTGAAGAAAATTGTGTCCAATTAGGCTAATAAGGTCCAATTGAGGAAAATTAGCCCAATTGGGGCCAATTGAGGTCAATTTAGTCAAACGTAGGCCAATTAGGCCAATTAGCCAATTGAGTCAAATCGGAGCAAATTGAGGCCAACTGGGGAAAATTCAGGAAAATTGGGATGAATTGAAGCCAATTGAGGCTAATTATGCCAATTGATGTGAATTGAGACTCATTAGAATAATAGTGGCCAATTGATGCCAATTGTGGAAAATTAGGCCAATTAAGACAATTGAGGCTAATTGGGGCCAATGGAGGCCAATTGAGGAAAATTAAGGCATATTGAGGCAAATTGAGGAAAATTGAGGCCAATTGAGGCCAATTGAGGTCAATTTAATCCAATTGAGGCCAATTGAGGCCAATTAAGCCAATTGAGGCCAATTAGGGCCAATTGAGGCCAATTCGGCCAACTGAGGCCAATTGACACCAATTGAGGCCCATTAAGCCAATTGAGGCCAAGTGAGGCCAATTCATGCCAGCTAAGCCAATTGAGGCCAATTGCGGCCAATGGATGCAAATTAAGCCAATTGAGGCCAGTTAGGCCAATTGAGTTCAATTGAGTCAAATTGAAGCCAGTTAGTCCAATTAGTCCAATTGAGGCCAATTGGGGCCAATTGAGGCCAATTAAGGAAATTGAGGCCAATTCTGGCTAATTGATGATAATTAGTCAAATTAGGCCAATTGAGACCAATTGGGGCCAATTGAGCCCAATTGAGGGTAATTGCAGTCAATTGAGGCCAATTTAGGCCAATTAAGGCCAATTTAGACCTATTAAGGCCAATTTAGGCCAATTTGGACAATTCAAACCAATTATGCCAATTATTCCAATTGAGGACAATTAGTCCAATTCATCCAATTTATGCCAATTTAGCCATTTGAGGCCAATTGAGTCCAATTAGGACAATTTGTCGAATTTGGAAAATTGAGGCCAATTAGGACAATAGGGCTAATTGAGGCCAATTGTTGCCAGTTAGGCCAATTAGGAAATTTTTTCCATTGAGGCCAATTATGCAAATTAGGCTAATTGAGGACAATTGAGGCCAATTTGGCCAATTATTCCAATTAGTGCAATTATAAAATTATAGACAATTAGGACCACTATTCCAATTACTCCAATTGAGGCCAGTTAAAAAAATTGAGGCCAATTAAGGCCACATAGACCAATTCAGGCTAGTTGAGGTTCATTAGGCTAACTAGGCCGATAAAGCCAATTATAAAAATTCAGAAAATTAGGCCAATTAAGGCCACCAAGACCAATTGATGCCAATTTATGCCTATTAGGCCAATTAGGCTTATTAAGACCTAATAGGAAAATTAGGCCAATTATGTACAATTAGGATTATAAAGGTCAATTAGGCCAAATAGTCCAACTAAGTCAAATTGAGGCCGATTAGGCCAATAAGGTCATTGAGGCCAACTCAGATAATTATTCCAATTAGGATAATTAGGTAAATTAGGCCATTTAGGCCAAATCCGCCATTGAGGCCAAATCCGCCATTGAGGCCCATTAGGCCGATTTGGACAATTCGGAAAATTGAGGCCAATTTAGTCCAATAGGCCAATTGGTCCAATTGAGTGAAATTGAGCCCAATTAGGCCAATTAATGCCAATTAATGCAATTGAAGCCAATTAGACCCAATTGAGACAATTAATCCAATTAGGCTAATTGGGAAAAGTGTGGTCAACTAACAGAAATTGAAGCCAATTAGGAAAATTGATGCCAATTGAGGCCAATAGTGGCCAATTAAGCCAATTAGGAAAATTGAGTTCAATTTAGACCAATTAGGCTAATTGATTCAAATTAGGCCAATAGAGACCAATTGAGACCAATAGAAACCAATTACGCCAATTAGGTGAATTGAGACCAATTAAGGCCTATTCCGGCCAATTGAGGATAATTAAGCCAATTAGACCAATTAGGCTATTGAGGCCAATTGGGACCAATTAGGTCAATTGAGACCAATTGAGGCCAAATCGTCCAATTAGGTTATTGAGGCCAATTTGGAAATTGAGCTCAATTAGTCCAATTAAATCCAATTAGGAAAATTGAGGTGAATTCAGGGGAATTAGGCCAATTATTTTCAATTAGTTCAATTGAGGTCAACTAGGCCAATTAAGCTAACTGAGTCCAATTGAGGCTAATAGAGGCTAATTAGACCAATTAGGCCAATTGAGACCAATTTGGAAAATTTAGGTCAATTGCGGAAAATTATGCCAATTGATTTTAACTTGGAAAATTGAGGCCAAAGGAGCCTAATTAAGGACTATTAGGAAAATTGAGGCCAATTAAGACCAATTGAGGCAAATTCATGCCAATTTTTCCACTAAGGTGAATTGAGGCCAATTGAGTCCAATTTGGACAATTCAGCCAATTGATGCCAATTGATGTCAATTGAGGCCAGTTGAGGAAAATTAGGCCAATTCATCCAATTGAAGCCAATTGAGGAAAATTGAGAACAATTAGGACTATTAGGCCAATTAAGTCAATTTGGAAAAATTTGGTCAATTGAGGCTAATTGCAGCCAATTAGGCCAGTTAGGCTATTTAAGTCCAATTGTGAAAATAGAGGAAAATTGAGGCCAATTATTCCAATTGAGGCCAATTATTCCAATTAGGCCAATGGAGGCCAATTAGCACAGTTAGGCCAATTAGGCTAATTGGGGAAAATTAAGCCATTAAGAGTAATTAAGGCCAAATTAGGCCAATTAGGAAAATTAATACAAATAGGATAATTGAGTCTAATTAGGGAAATTTCATCTATTTGAATCTAACTAGGTGGATTAGGCCAATTTTTCCAATTTGGCCAATTAGGCCAATTGAGGCCAATCAAGGACAATTAGACCAATTAAGCCAATTAGGCCAATTGCGACAAACTATGAGAATTAGGCGAGTTGAATCCAATTAAAGCCAATTAAGACAATTAGAACAATTAGGGAATTGAGTCCAATTAGGCCAATTTATGCCAATTAGAATAATTGAGGAAAATTGGTCCAATTAGAAAAATTGGGCACAAATTCATCCAATTAGTCCAATTGAATCCAATTATTCCAATTAGGCCAATTGAGGCCTATTAGTCCAATTAGGAAAATTAGGCCAATTAGGCTCATTAGGCTAATTGATTCCAATTAGGTAAATTGAGGATAATTTTGTCAAATTAGTCCCACTGAGACCAATTAGGCCATTTGAGGCCAATTAAGTTCAATTGAGGCGAATTAGGCCAATTGAGGACCATTAAGGCCAATTGAGTCCAATTATGCCAATTGAAGTCAATTTAGGCCAGTTGAGCCAATTCAGCAAATTGTGTGCCAATTGAGGAAAATTATTCCTGATTGAGGGCAATTAGGCCACTTAAGAAAATTGAGTCCAATTACGTTAATTAGGTCAATTGGGGCCAATTAAGGCCAATTAGACCAATTAGGCCAGTAGAGTCCAATTGAGGCCAATTGAGATCAATAAGTAAAATTGAGGCCAATTGAGCTAAATTGAGTCTAATTAGACCAATTAGGCCAATTAGGTCACCTGAGTTCAATTTAGGCCAATTAGGCCATTTGAGGCAAATTTGGCTAATTTAGACCAATTAGTCCAATTATGCCCATTGAGGCCAATTTGGGACAATTGAGGCCAGTTACATCCAGTTATGGCCAATTTCGGCCAACTGAGGCCAATTAAGGACAATTAATCTAATTAGGACAATTAGGCTAATTGTAGCCAATTAAGGTCAATGGAGGCCAAATGAGGCCAGTTAGGCCTATTGAGTGCAATTATGCCAATTGATTCCAATTGAGGTCAATTGAGTCCAATTAGTCCAATTAGGCCAATAAAGGCCAATAAAGGCCAATTGTGGCCAAATTAATGCCAATTGTGGCCAATTGAGGCCAATTATGCCAATTGAGGCCAATTGAGGTAAATTGAGGGAGAATTAGGCCAATTGAGTCTAATTGAGGCCAATGGAGGCTAATTGGGGCCAACTGAGGCCAATTTTGACATATTGAGGTCAATTATTCCAATTGATGCCAATTTAGGCCAATTAAGGAAAATTGAGGCAAATTGAGGCCATTAAGGCCAATTAGTCCAATTGATGCCAATTAGGCCAATTGAGGATAGTTGAGGCCAAATAAGGCCAATTGAGGCCTATTATACCAAATGATGACAATTAGGCCAATTGAGGCCAATTCGACCAATTAACCCCATTAGGCTTATTAGGCCAATTAAGGATAATTGAGACCAATTAGGCCAATTAGGCCAATTAGCCCAATTAGGCCAATTAGGTCATTGAGGCCGATTAGACCAATTGAGGCCAATTAGGCTAATTAAACCTATTGAGTCCAAATTAGGCCAATTAGTCCTATTATCCCAATTAGGACAATTGAGACCAATTAGTCCAATTAGGCCAATTGATCAAATAGAGACCAATGGAGGCTAATTTGACCAATTAGTCGGATTTGGTCGATTGAGGCCAATTAGAGCCAATTAGTCCAATGGAGGACAATGAAATCCAATTATGTCTAATTGAGTCCAATTAGGCCGATTGAGGCCGATTGAGGCCCATTGAGTCCAATTGAGTCAATTAGGCTTATTGAGGCTAGTTGATGCTGATTGAGGCCAATTGAAGCCGATTAGGCTAATTGAGGCCAATTGCGGCCCATTGATTCCCATTGGGCCTATTGAGGCCAATGGAGGCCAACTGAGGCATGTTGAGGCCAATTGTGGCCAATTGAGGCCAATTGAGTCCAAGTAGGTCGATTGTGGCCAATTGAGGACAATTCGGCTAATTAAGGCCACTCGAGGCCAATTTAGGCTAATTGAGGTCAATTTAGATCAATAGAGGCAAATTAGGCCAATTACGACCAATTGCGACCAATTGAGGCCAATTAGGCCAGTTAAGGCAAATGAAGGCCAATTGAGGCCAACTAGTCCAATTAGGACAATTGAGACCAATTTTGCAAACTGGGTCAATTTGGTTAATTTGGCCACTTAAGACTAGTGGAGGCCAATTAGACCAATTGGTTCCAATTAGGCTAATTGAGGCCAATCGGGCGAATTGAGGCAAATTGATGCCAATTGAGGCCACGTAGGCCAATTAGGGCCAATTGGGAAAAATTATGGCAAATTGGGCCCAATTAAGACCAATTGAGGCCAATTGAGGCAAATTAAGTTAATTGAGGCCATTTGAGCCCAATTATGCCAATTGATTACAATTAGTCTAATTAGGCCAATTGAGGCCAATTGGGTCCAATTGGGGCGCATTAAGGCGAATTGAGGAAAATTGAGGTCAATTGAAGTCAATTTTGAGGCCAACTGAGGCCAACTAAGACCAAAGGAGGCCAATTGAGCCCAATTAAGCCCAATTGAGGCTAATTGAGGCAAATTGAGTACAATTACTACCAATTGAGGCCAATTTGGCCAATTAAATTCAATTAGTCCAATTGAGACCACTTGACGCCAATTGATGCAAATTCAGGCTAATTTAGTCCAATTGAGTCCAATTGAGTCCAATTAGGCCAATTGAGATTGATTAAGTCCAACTGAGTCCAATTAAGTAAAATTGAGGCCAATTGAGTCTAATAATTCCAATTTGGCCAATTCAAACCAGTTGCGCAAATTGAGGCAAATTGTGACCAATTGAGGCTAATTTGGCCAATTTGGCCAATTTGGCCAATTTGGCCATTTGAGACCAATGGAGGCCAATTGATGCAAATTGAGGCAAATTGCGGAAAATTGAGGTGAATTAGATCAATTTAGGCCAATTGATTCCAATTGAGGTCAATTAGGCCAATCGAGGCCAATTAGTACAATTATGACCAATTATAGCCAATTGAGGCCAATTAGTACAATTATGGACAATTTTGTCCAGTTGAGGCCAATATTCCATTTATCCAACTAAGGCCAATTAGTTTAGTTAGGCCAATTGAATCCAATTGAGGCCAATTGAGGCTAATTGAGGCTGATTCAGCCAATTGGAGCCAATTATGCCAATAGATGCCAATTGAGTTCAAATAAGGCCAACAAGTCCAAGTGAAGGCCAATTATACCAATTAAGTCCAATTAAGGGCAATTGAGGCCAATTGAGGGCGATTGAGGCCAATTCATGACTATTAGGCAATTGAAGGCAATTGATCCCAATTGAGGCCAATTATGGCAAATTAGGCCTATTTAGGCCAATTGATGCCAATTGAGACCAATTGAGGCCATCTGAGTCCAATTAGTCCAATTGATGCCAATAGATTCAAATTATGTCAATTGAAGACAATTGAGGAAAATTAAGACCAATTGAGGTAAATTAGGCAAAGTGAGGCCAATTGGGGCCAATTAAGCCAATTGTGAATGTTGAAATTGTGGGTGCCCTAGACCCAACTATTCAGTGCTTTTGATTACCATGTAATGTATACAGTAAGCTATGCATGATGTCATCTTACCATTATAGTGTATAATTTTCTGTGTCCACTATTGAAATGGTAATCTCCAATGATTAATTGTCATATCGAAAGCTTATAGCAGTTCCCGGGCTATAATGAGAACCTATAGATACTATGAAATTAGTCTTAAATATATGTTCTATGGTCTAGATACATCTTACTAACTGGACACAGTAGATGTTTGACTATCAGGTTTTGGGGGCTCATAAGCATTGAGACTTCTTCTAATGATGGTCGCACTTGGTGATCTCTTGTAGTGAGATCATGAGAACGAAATCGCCAATAGGAACTCCACATGTTTCGGGTGTCATTGGATGTTCCTATCTACGATCATGTGTAATGGCCTACTGACTTGAGATCATTACCAATGTATTTCATTTGATTGTGTACTTTAATGAAAGACGAAAACCATGGCAATGAAGTCATGGAGAGGTAGTTTGGGTTGGGTGCATCGTTGGTGGCATGACATTGGTTGAATGGTCAAGAAAGGATTTTTCGCTTCCGAGTAATGGAAGTAATATATCTCAGGACATGTTGATATGGATGGAAGTACCATTAAAGACCATGGCCATGGCAGTCGAGGGTAAATTCGTCCAGTTACATCAACAAACAATAAAGCAATAAAAGGGTGATGACACGAGAGTGCATCTTTCTTTTTGAGATATTACAAAAAAAGAGATTATATTACATAGTGCATGTTCGTAGGTTGGTTGTCCATGCTGTGACAATCCCTATTTCTTCAGGGTCCATGATGGGTAGCTAGATCCCGCTCTTGGTCTGTGAATACTATTAACAGCTATCAAAATAAGGGCCTGCAGGGTCACACACAATAGCGTATTCAAGAATCTTCCCTACTCAGTTGAATTAGAGTTTTGGACATGGTGGGCCCTGCCACAGTGGTCCGGGATTTGTCCAAAGTTAAACGATCACCAATTAAATAAATAAATTCATATTATTCGAGTTTAGAATAATGTGTATTGAATTTATTTATTAAATGTATTTACAAGTTTCATTAAATACATGAAAAATATTAATTAATGAATATTAAATATATTAAAGGTTCAATTAATATTTATAGGAATGATGAGTCGAATAAATGACTTAATTAGTATTGTGTAATATATTCTAATATATTACAAGTAAGTGATAATAATATTTATGGCTCATTTTAGTAGTCATAAAAAGATGTTGATAGTGCGTTAAGTATTTAGGGCCGGCCAGGCAATACCGGGTATTTTAATTGAGCACTATAAATAGAAGTGGAGGGGCTTTTTCCAAACACTATTCATGGGGATTCTCTCTCCTCTCCTCTCTCCCATGATCTAGAGAGAGGTTCTATAGACCCAAGAAGCTCATATGGATCTATCTCTCGTGCATCGCTAGCGAAGTGATGCAGTGGTCATTGGAGCGTTGAAGGTGTCGTCCCAATTTTGGGCTAGCACTTGAATTACAAAAAATGGTGCTCTTGTGGATTCCTTGAAGCACGTGTGGACGATCTAGAATAATTTGACTTCGGATTCTTCAAGCAGTGATCACCCACGATGAGTAGACGTCATGCGCAACTTTGGATCTAAACCATGTATTTTACAGTTTATGTTTGTGCTTAAAATTTTTCACGCGTGGTCCTCAGCTAATTTCGAGCTTCTCTTTACCGACGTCGACAAGTTCACGTCAAACGTCAGTGGAAAAGTTTTAAAAATTCCACCTGTGTGGAGCTTCCACAGCATTCCTAGTTCCAACAAGTGGTATCAGAGGGATCTCATGTCGATTTTAAGCCAAATAAATTAAATTTTCATAAAATATAATGAAGGGAGTCGATACAGTCCCAATTCCACAAACCGTGTTGGCCTCCCTCCCTCATGGAGAGGCGTTGTAGCCCGCAACACCAGCGTGCAGCACCAGTGCCCAACACCCAGGGACCCAGGCACTACCTCTCTTCTGCGCCAGGCAGGAGGCCTGCAACCCGGCTCTTGCACCCCATGCAGGAAGTCTCCACCTCGCTGATGGGATCCCTTTAGGTCGGCTTCCCCATGAGCCCCTCTCCTAGATTATCTATCGAGGCACCTCAGCAGCGGGCCACCCCGGAACTCTGGGCTCCCTACCGCGCCGCACTGTCCAGGCCAGCAGCCTAGTGACGGGCTACCTTCTTGCACCGGTAGCTGCCGTTGTGAGGGACCCTGTCCCGGACATGCTTCCCCAGCCATGCAGCTGGTACAAAGTCTGCCATCTCTCTACACTACAGCGACAGTGCTTCTCCGCTTCACCGAATGAAATCTAGAGCTGGTGACCTGGTGCCTCCTCACAGTTTCTAGCGACCCGGTTGCCTCTGCCCCTCTCGGGTGCACAAAAGTTGTAGTAGTTAGAAGACCGAGTGGTGTGCTGCACCACACAGACCACACCACTTGCAAAACAGGTCCAGGAAAAATGGCCCGGCCCGAGACGGGCTTGAGCAGACACTCTCGGCCCAGAACGCCTTTTCACGGCGGTGACAGAGCCCGGACTGGCCTGCGCGGGTTCTCCCTAACTCACACTGGCCCTTCCTGAGGTTTCAAGGGCTCGGGTAATTTTATTTTAATCAAAAATTATTTAAAACAATTAATTTAATATTAGTTGAGAATTAAATTAATTTAATATTAATTTTTGGTTATTAATTTTTAATGTAGCTAAATTAATTTAATTGAGAGATTAATTAAATTAATTAATTTAGTTTTTTAGTTTTAAAATTAAATTAATTAATCGGGACCGAACGAAGTATTTATTGAATTAAAAATTTGAGTGAAAATTTTAATTCAATTAAATTCCCCCACATTTATTTTAATGCAAGTTTAATTTTATTCTACACTTAGTTTATATATACGCGAGTTAAAGCGTATACTGGTCATGAGCTGCGGACCTACCAATGTATGTTTGGTGCGTTTATTTAATTTATTTATTCAATTATTGCATGGTATTGTAATAATTGGTTTAATTAATTTAAAGGTGACATGCGTATCAACTCAGTTTCATTATATGTATAAGGACCAACGAGTCCACTTCTCAAGGTAGTAATTTTATAACCCGAGACCCCCGTGCCTATGTGCTTGTATAGTTGTATAATGACAAGATGAGCTATGACGCATTTCGCGCCAAGTGACGGCGATGCACCAGACAGCAGTTGGATGCATTGGATGACCAGACAACACCTTTAATGATTCAAGACACACGACTAAAAGGTACTTAACCTAGGGTTTCGGTTGTTCCGTTATTCACTCAACGGATCGACCAATAGTACAGGCTCATGATCAGGCTTTTCATTTTATTTTTTCATGGTTTATTATTTTTTTGTATGTGTAATTTATTGTGTGATCACATAGTATAATAATAAACAAGCATGCAATATAAAATGAACATGTGACACGATGAAATTTCTATTTTTTGCACGGTCAGTTGTGAGTGTGATCACATAGCACATGATTATAAAAATAGAAAATGATTTCATTCATCACATTAAAAATAATAAAACCCTAAAAAATATATTAATTCATAATCGCCTTCCGTCATTCAAGTTTAGACAAAACCATTTGTTTCAGGTGCCGGTCATGTCATAGCTGAGGGTACCTCTTACTATTGGGGAGTCATTATAAAAATGATGGTATGACGTAACTAAAATTGCAGAAATGAAATAGCCATAGCTATCTTGTTGTAATTTTAGAGGCAAGCATTGAGTAAATCATGTTCTAAATTTAAGAAGATGGGACTTCACTCAACAGATCAAAGAGTCGTAATTTAAAGTGGTCGGCCAGCCAAAAGCCTACCTAGAACCCTCTAAGTAGTGGCATAGCCATAGCATGTAGACTATGAGGGGTGGTTCCGAGATCATTTCCACTAGAATAATCAAGCGATAGAGTATTCCGATTCTAGCACAGAGAGTTCCTAGAATCTGATAAAATAGTGGGAGACATAAAATGATTTAAGTAATTAATCAAAAATTTCAAAACAGTAATCCAGATAAAAGGCACTCATCTTCTAAAATTCATTTTTGTACAAAATGTAATGACATACCACAAGTTTAAACTGCGATAAATATTGGACAAAGTAAATGTCTACACTGACACGAGTACCCATGAATAGTATAGGCACATGCACATAGTACTATGATATAAGAAACTCAAGGTTTCAGTGTCCCCAACACCGTTAAACTACCTCAAGAAGCAAGGGTGAAAAAATCTTATAGGAGACTAATGCATAATGAATATGATAGTTATATCATTATGATTTCATCATCTTCCATTGTTAGTTGTGGTCGCTACACCAGGACATGGATGATAAAACATGAAGTCTCATCTCCAAGATGTTTGCAAGGAGAAAGTGAAGCAATGATATAAATAAGGTGATGTTACACCGACATGTGTAAATTGAATTATTGATCATGCTCTTTAAATATCATTCTCACCACATTACTCAAGCCTCATTTTATGTTACAAAATGAACTAGTATTGAGTAAATGCATCATTACCAATTTAGGTAAGATTCACCAAGATAATAAGAATCAAAGACTGTTTTATCATTAATTCTTATGGTGAATAAATTGAAAGACAGCGTGGAAAGGTCAATAGCATTTAAGAAAAATGACACATTCACTATGTCCATCAATTAATGATGTATTAACAATGGTTATTTCATTGCATATTATATAATAAACAATGGAAGTTTAATTGCAATAAACTAATTTAATGAAGCTAGTCGTCGCTTTTACATCAGACATATTCATCAATGTAATGTTTATTTTACTACTTGGGTATTTCATAACATATGATTTTTATGTATATGTATATAGTTACCAAGTAAATATTGAAACCTTACTTCAAGTCAGGTGTATTCTCCAAATTGCTGTGAATTGGTGATACCTAGGCCAGTGATGAGAAGTACAGGACTTCTCAATTTCCAAGTGAAATATTTGTGTTGAACTATTATTGTGTATAACCATAAACATTAATCTCATGTGTCCTTAGAAGCTAGGAGACATTATTTCAGGTTATGGAATGAATGTTGTTTCTTGTAAACTCAATCACTTGTTTAGTAATACATGAATCATAGGGAATTTGTGATGAATATAAATGTAAGACCAATATCCAGTTTTGACAATATAATTCTTTGTCAAGTAATACTACAAGTGGACATCACAGAAATACCATGTATGGTATTTAGGCACGGCATAGCTAAATAATTTTGGTATTATCGACGTCTTTAGTTTCGAAAAAGGAGCCTTTAAAAATAACGGTATGTCGCAAAGCTTTTGGAAATAGTTCAACAAGTAAGTTTGAATGGTTCCATGTATAAGATAGATGTATATATGCTTTATAAGATTCCTTTATGAAATTTATGAATAATAAATTGAAGTATTTGCATGGTCAAAAGATATGATTTGCTCCGGGTTAGGATATCGAAGAATATCTCGACCATGCATTCATCAATATTGATAATGTCGCATGGAGTAATTCTTAAACGCACATTACCTTATCGACATCACAACATTGATGTAAATGAGTAGGTTTAATGATCAAGTCTTACATATCAAAATTTATCAAAAAACATATAGCGTGGATAAATTCCTAAATGCATATGTTATACATCAAAATTTTGATGTAAGTAATATTAATGTTGCAACTAGCAGAAACATCCATTATATTTCATGAATTTCTTTGAAAATAACAATTATATACCACAACCATATTACAACTATAATGAAAAATGGATATCATACGAGTCAAAGTATTATATAAATTTATCATGTCATAAGAACATGTGTTTGGATGCAAATAGTTTGTACGGATACAAAAAAACATGCATCAAGATAAACACATTGTACATCTAAGGTACTTATCCTAACGATTACTTAGGATATTACATAAACACCTAAGATAGAAAAGTTGTAGTCAAGTAAGGGACTACATATCTATATAAGGGTGAACATCTCTATTAGAGATAGTGTGAGCTATATTGACTTGTGTTTAGTCAATGCTCAAGATGCACCAAATAGTTGGCATATGAACTAGTTTCACAAGCACATGTGGAACAGAATATGTTCTAGAGACACATACTGCGTAGGATGGATAAAACCATGGTGATAGTTTTTATATTCAACACGGTCAGTGATCTATTATTCAAAGTGAATAATATTTCCTACAAGTAAGCAGTATATAGAAATTAGATATAATTTATAAGACCAACTAAAATTCAATTAATGTATTTGGTGTATCAAAGGGAAAATGGGGATTATTATTTTGAATACTATGGTGGGTATTCAAGTGAGTTGTTACATGGATGGTACAAGTGTAGTACCAATATGGCTCAATTGGTTTCACCAAGTTGTTATGCCTAAATTCATTAGAATTTTACTTATAAAATATAATATCTATGATCAATTTATTTAGTATTGGATTTCATGACCACCAATCGTGGATGGTGTCTATACGACAACCCGAAAGGGATGGTCACTTCACAGAATCCTAATAAAGGTCGCAAGTTACTAATATACGATTTAGGATTAAAGTAAGAAACATGATAATAGAAAATAAATTTTAAAAAATGTTTTCCATGTGTTTAAGTGAGTTTAGTGGGAGAACCAATTTTTTATAAACAAAATATGTTCGGAAACATATGGAAAATAGACATTGGTCACACTGTTAATTAAGACCAAAATCAAATTTACTCTCCAATGATTGACTTAAAGTAGCAACCTATGTTCTAGGGAACATGATATACTAATGTAGGTTCCTTGGTCTTAGTCAATCGTATATATAGTGACATTGTATTGAAAAATAAATGTAGGAAAAATTCATGAGAAGAATTGTTTTCTATTTCATAGGGCATAATATCTCCATGTTGACTTGTCTGTGACATGGGGAGAGATAAATGTGGGGAGTTCAAAACCATACTTCAGAACAATGGATCAATCATGTATGATATGATATGTACAAGAACTCATATTTCCAAGGTATATTTTACAATAGGCAAATATCAGTTATATATAGGATCACTGTAAGGGATGTAGTCAGATTTATCTAACTGTACTTTGGAAAGTACAAAAGATATGTACCTGGTATGTGGAGAAGAAAGGATACTAGTTTTGGGGGATACAAACCAGTATTACATAGATCAAGATATCTACTACTGCAGTTAGTGACGATGAGTGAGACAAGCTCATATAATCCAGTGGTATCCATAGCTTCAAAGACTGAGTACGTTGCAACTTCTAAGGTAGCTAAGCATAAGATATGCAACAATATGTTCTAGTTATTGAAATCACACCTGGTGAGAAAAGTATTATTATAATCTATATTTTGATATACTTATTAGCCAATATTTCATGCTATGACAGTGGAAAAAATGTGAGATATACTTGGGATACAATCTCTAGAGTTTTTTTACTCAAAGAGATAAGGTTTCTATAGAAAAATAGCCACGTGGCGGAACCATGGAAAACCCAGTAGATAAATCTGTTACTTAGTAGAAACATGATGTTCATCATGTGAGTGGCTAACAAGTTTGATTAGCATGTTGGCTCTAGTGCAAGTGGGAGTATTGAAATAGTGGGTGCCCTAGACCCAACTATTCAGTGCTTTTGATTACCATGCCATCTATATAGTAAGCTATGCATGATGCCATCTTACCATTATAGTGTAGAATTTTTTGCATCCACTATTGAAATGGTAATTTACAAGGATTAATTGTCGTATCGAAAGGTTATAGCAGTTCCCGGTCTATAATGAGAACCTCTAGATACTATTACATAAGTCTTAAATATATGTTCTATTGTCTAGAAACATCTTATTGACTGAACAGAATAGATGTTTGACTATTAGGTGCTGGGGGCTCATAATCATTGATACTTCTGCTCATTAAGTTCACACTTGGTGATCTCTAGTAGTGAGATCATGAGAACGGACCCGCCAATAGGAACTCCACATGTTTCGGGTGTCAATGGATGTTCCTATCTACGATCATGTTTAATGGTCTCCTGACCTGAGATCATTACCAATGTATTTCATTTGATTTTTTACTTTAATACAAGATGAAAACCATGGTAATGAAGTCGTGGTGAGTTAGTTTGTGTTGGGTGCGTCATTGGTGGCATGACATTGGTTGAATGGTCAAGAAAGGATTTTTCTCTTCCGGGTAATGGAAGTAATATATCTAAGGCCATGTTGATATGGATAGAAGTACCTTTATAAGACCATGGCCATGGTAGTCGGGGGTAAATCCATCTAGTTACATCAACAAACAATAAATCAAGTAAAGTGCGATGACACGAGAGTGTGTCCTACTTTATGAGATATTATAGACAAAGAGATTATATTACTCAATGCATGTTCGTAGGTTGGTTTTCACTGGTGTGACAATCCTTATTTCTTCAGGGGTCGTGATGGGTTTCTATATCCCACTATTGGTCTGTGAATACTATTCATGACCGTCGAAATAAGGTCCTAGAGGGTCACACACAATAGTGTATTCAAGAATCTTCCCTATTCAGTTGAATAAATGTTTTGGACATGGTGCGCCCCATCACAGGGGTTCGAGATTTGTCCAAAGTTAAACGATCACCAATGCAATAAATAAATTCATATTATTTGAGTTGAGAATAATGAGTATTGAATTTCAATATTAAATTTAATTATGAGTTTTAGTAAATACATGAAAAAATATAAATTGAAAAATATTAAATATATTCAATGTTCAATTAATATTTATGGGAACGACGAGTCGAATTAATGATTTAATTATTACCATGTAATATATTTTAATATATTACAAGTAAGTGATAATAATATTTATGGCTCCATTTAGTAGTCATAAAATGTCGTTGATAGTGTGTTAAGTATTCTGGGCTGGTGAGGCAATACCAGGTATTTTAATTGATCACTATAAATAGAAGAGGAGGGGATTTTGCCAAACACTATTCATGGGGCTTCTCTATCCTCTCCTCTCTCCCATGATCTATAGAGAGATTCTCTGGATCCAAGGAGCTCGGACAGATATCTCTCTCATGCATCACTAGTGAAGTGATGCAGAGGTCGTTGGAGCATTGAAGGCATCGTCGCAATTCCATTCTAGAAGCCAGATTACAATGAATGGTGCTCCCGTGGATTCCTTGAAGCTTGTGTGGAAGATATAGAGGAATTCGACTTCGTATTCTTCGAGCAGCAATCACCAATGATGAGAAGACGTCGTACACGGCTTCGGATCTAAACCAGGTATTTTACGGTTCATGTTTGTGCTTAAAATTCTTCACACGTGGTCCTCGGCTAAGACCAGACTGCTCTTCACCGATGTTGGCAAGTTCACGTCAAATGTCGGTGGAAATTTTTTAAAAAACACACCTGTTTGGGGCTTCCGCTGTATGCCTGGTTCCAATAGTGAACAATTATACTAATTGAGACAAATTGATGCCAATTGAGACCAATTATCCCAATTGAGGCCAATTAGGCCAATTGGGCCAATTGAGGCCAATTTGGCCAATTGAGGCCAATTGAAGCCAATTGGGCTAATTGAGGTAAATTCATTTGATTATGTTAATTGAAGCCAATTGTGGCTAATTATGGCCAATTAGGTCAATTGAGGCCAATCAAAGCCAATTGAGCTCCATTGAGACCAATTGAGACCAATTAGAAAAATAAATGCCGATTAGGCCAATTAAGTCCAATTGAGCTCAATTGAGGCTACTTAGTCCTATTGAGGTCAATTGAGACAAATTAAGGTCAATTGAGGCCAATTAGGCCAATTGATGTCAATTAGGCCAATTGAGGCAAATTAGGCCAATTAGGACCAATTGGGGCCAATTGATGTCAATTGAATCCCATTAGACCAATTCGGCCAATTGAGGCCCATTGAGGCCAATTGAGTCCAATTGAGGCCAGTTGGGGTGAATTGAGGCCAATTGAGGACAATTGAGCCCAATTAGGCCAACTGGGGATAATTGAGGCGAATTACGCCAATTAATCCAATTGAGGCCCATTAGGCTAATTAGCCTAATTGAGTCCAAATGCGTCTATTAGGACAATTAATCCAATTAGGCCAATGAGGCCAATTTCACCAATTAGGGAAATTAGTCCAATTAAGGCCAATTAGTTCAGTTAGGTAAATTAAGCCAATTGTGTCCAATTATGCCACTTATAGTATTTGAGTCCAAATGAGGCCAATTAGGATAATTAAGCCAAATAGACCAATTGAGGCCAATTAAGAAAATTTAGACCTATTAGGGAAATTGAGGCGAATTAGGGAAATTTAGGCCAATTAAGGCATGTTAGGCCAGTTAGGAAAATTAGGCCACTTAGATCAACTGAGGCCAATTAGGCCAATTAACTCAATTAAATCCAATTAGGCCAATTACACCAATTATACCAATTAATGCTAATTAGGCCAATTGAGGACAATTGCGGCCAATTAGGTCAATTGAGGCCAATTGAGACCAAATAGCCAATTGAGGCCAATTAAGATCAATTGAACCCAATTAGACCAGTTGAGGCCAATTGAGGACAATTAGGTCAATTGAGACTAATTATGGCTAATTGTGGCCAATTGAGTCCAGTTAGGCCAATTAGGCCAATTTAGGCTAATTGAGACTAATTAAGGTTAATTGCTGCCAATTGAGGCTAATTAAGACTAACTAGGCCTATTGAGGCTAATTGAGGCCAATTAGGCCAGTTGAGCCCAATTGAACTCAATTGAGGCCAATTTAGCCCAATTGAGTCTAATTGAGGACAATTATGCCAATTAGGCCAACTGAGGTCAATTGGCATCAATTGGATGAATTGGCCTCAATTGGCCTCCATTACCCCCAATTGGCCAAATTGGCCTCTATTGGCCTCAATTGGTCTTAATTGGCCGAATTGGCCCCCAATTAGACACAATTGGAAAATTTGGCCAAAATTGGCCCCAATTGGCTCAATTGGCCCTAATTGGCCTAATTGTCCTTAATTGGCCTCAGTTGGTCTAATTGGCCTATTTGCCCTCAATTTTCCTCAATTGGCCGCAATTGGCTTAAATGGGCCTCAATTGCCCTAATTGGACACAATTGGCCTCATTTTTCCTTAATTGGTCTAATTGGATTAAATTGGCCTCAATTGGACTAAATTGGCCCCAATTGGTTTAATTGGCCTCAATTCGTCTCAATTGGCCTAATTGGCCTTAATTGGCCCAACTGGCCTAAGTTGGCCTAAATTGGCCTAAATTGGCCTAGTGGGCCTCAATTGGCCTCAATTGACATAATTGGCTACAATTGGCCCAATTGGCCTCAATTGGTTTGAATTGGTCTCAATTAGCCTGATTTGGCTTAATTGGCCTCAATTGGCATCAATTGGTCTAATTGGCCTTAATTGGCCTCAATTCACCTTAATTGGAATGATTTTCCTAATTGTTCTAAAGTGACCAAATTTCCAAAATTGTCCTCGGTTGTCCTCAATTGGACTAATGGGCCCCAATTACCCTCAATTGGACTAATTGGCCTCCATTGGCATAATTGGCTCTATTGGCCTCAATTTGCCTAATTGGCCTCAAGTGGTCTCAATTTTCATTAACTGGCGTCAATTGGTATCAATTAGAATAATTGGACTCATTTGGCCACAATTGGCCACAATTGGCCTCAATTGGTCTAATTGAACTAATAAGACAAATTGGCCTTAAATGGCCCAATTGACCTAATTGGCCTCAATTGGCCCCAATTGGCCCCAATGGGCCTAATTAGCCACAATTGGCCTCATTTGGACTCAATTGGCCTAAATCGGACTAAGTGGCCTCAATTAGCCTCAATTGGAGCAAATGGCCTTACTTGGTCAAATTGACTTAATTGGCCACAATTGGCCTCAATTGGCCCTAATTGACCTCAATTGGCCTTAATTGACCGAATTGGCCTCCATTGGCATAATTGACCTAATTGGCCTCAGTTGGCCTCAATTGGAATCAATTGCATCTAGTTATCCTCAATTGGCCTAATTGGCCTCAATTGACCTCAATTGGCCTCAATTGACCTCAATTGACCTAAATTGGCCTAACTGGTCTAAATTGGCCACAATTTTCCACAATTGGCATCACTGGCCTAATTGGAATCACTTAGCCTAATTGGCCTCAATTAACCTAATTGGCCTCAATTACCATCAATTGACCTAATTGGCCTAATTAGACTCAATTGGCCTCAATTGTCCTAATTGGACTAATTGAACTCAATTTGAATAATTGGCCTAATTGGCCTCAATTGGTCTTAATTGGCCTAAATTGGCCTAATTAGCCTCAATCCCCCCCCAATCGACATCAATATGCCTAATTGGCCTCAAATGGGATTAATGGGTTGCAATTGGTGTCCATTGGCCTCAATTAACCCTAATTTCCCTTAATTTATCTAATCAAACTAATTGATCTCAATTGATCTCAATTGGCCTAATTGTCGTTAATTGGCCTAATTGGATTCAATGGGAATAATGTGCCTTAATTGGCCTCAATTGGTTTCAAATGGACTAATTGGCCTGATTGGTCTAATTGGTCTAACTTTCCTCAAGGCTTCATTGGGCTCAATTGGCCTCTGTTGGCCTTAATTGTCCTGATTGGCCTAATTGGCCTCAAGTCCTCATTGGCTACAATTGGCCTCATTTTCTTAATTGGCCTCAATTGGCCCAAATTGGCTTTAGTTAGCCACAATGGGCCTCAATATGCCAAATTGTTCTCAATTAGAGTTAATTGTTCTCCATTGGCCTCAATTGGGATCAATTGTCCTAGTATGCCTCAACTAGATTCGATTGGCCTCAATTGGCCTGAATTGGCCAGATTAGCTTAATTGGCCTCAGTTGGCCTCAATTGGTCTAATTTTCCTAATTGGTTTCAATTTTGCCTCAAATGGGCTCAATTGGATTAATTGGCCTCAATTGGCCTAATTGGCCTCAATTTTCCTCAATTGGAATCAATTGGCCTAACCGGCCTCAATTGGACACAATTGGCATAGTTGGCCAAATTGTCCCCAATTGACCCCAGTTTTCCTAATTGGCCTCAATTTTCATCAATTGGCATCAATTGTCCCTATTTCCTTTAAATGGAAAGTTGGAAAAATTGGGATCAATTGGGCTCAATTGACCTCAATTGGCCAAATTGGTTAGTCAATTGTCCTAAATACTTCAATTGTCCTCAATTAGCATAACTCGCCTTAATTGGCCTCAATTGGCTTCAATTGGCCTAATTGGATATGTTGGCCTTAATTTGTCTCAATTTGTCTCAATATTTCTCAATTTGTCTCAATTTGTCTCAATTTCACTCAATTGTCCAATTAGGCCTCAATTGGACTAACTTGTCACAATTTTCCACAATTGTCCTCAATTGGATCAATTGTTTTCAATTGGCCTCAATTGGACTCAATTGGCCTCAATTAACCTCAATTGAACTAATTTTCCTCAATTGGCCTCAGTTGTCCTCAATTTCCCAAATTGGCCCCATTTGGCCCTATTGGCCTCAATTGGATTCAATTGGACTCAATTGGCCTGATTGGCCTGATTGGCCTCAATTGGATTCAATTGGACTCAATTGGCTTACATTGGCCTCAATTGGACTAATTGGCCTCAATTGGCCGAATTGGCCTCAATTGGACTAATTGGCCTCAATTAGACTAATTGGACTAATTGGACTCAATTGACCTCAATTGGCCTCGATTTGTCTAATTGGCCTCAATTGGCCTCAATTGGCCTAATTGGTCTCAATTGGACTCAATTGGTCTCAATTAGCCTCAAATTGTTGTCAATTAGCCTAATTCGCCTCAATTGGCCTAATTCACCTCAATTGAACTAATTAGCCTCAATTGGCCTAATTTGCCTAATTTTCCTCAATTCGCCTTAAATGGCCTTTCTAGCCTGAAATGGTCTAATTGGCGTCAATTGGCCACAATGGTCCTAGTTGGACTCAATTATCCTAATTGGAATAATTGGCATTAATTGGCTTAATTGGCCTCAATTGGCCTAATTAGCCTTAATTGGCCTAATTGGCTTTAATTGGCCTTAATTGGCCTCAATTGGCTTTAATTGGCCTTAGTTGGCCTTAATTGGGCTCAATTGGCCTCGATTGACAAAATTTGCCTCAATTGCCCTCAGTTTGTCTCAATGAGCCTAATTGGACTAATTGGCCTCAATGGAAGAAATTGGCCTTAATTGACCTCAAATGGACTAAATGGACTAATTTTCTTCAATTGGCTTAATTGGCCTCAATTGGCCTAATTAGCCTTAATTGGCCTAATTGGCTTCAATTGGCCTTAATTGGCCTCAATTGGATTTAATTGGCATTAGTTGGCCTGAATTGGGCTCAATTGGCCTCGATTGACCAAATTTGCCTCAATTTCCCTCAATTAGTCTCAATGAGCCTAATTGGACTAATTGGTCTCAATTGGAGAAATTGGACTCAAATGGCCAAATTGGCCTAATTAGCCTCAATTGGCCTAAATGGCGTCAATTGGCCTATTTGGGTGCAATTAACCTCAATTGGCCTAATTGTACTCAATGGGCCTAAATTGGCCTCAAGGGGCCTCAATTTGCATCAACTAGCGTCAAAGGGCCACAATTAAACTGAATTGGCCTCAATTGCTGTCAATTGGCTCAATTGACCTCAATTGGGCTAAATAGTCTAAATTGGCCACAATTGACTTCAATTGACCTCAATTGGCCAAATTGACCTCAATTAGCTGAATTGGTCCCAACTGGCCTCAACTGGACTCAAGTGGACTCAAGTGGCCTTAATTGGCCTCAAATGCCTTTGTAACCTTAATTGCTCTCAATTGGCCTCAACTGGCCTATTTGGCCCCAATTGGCCTAATTGGCCCTAATTGGCCTAATTGGCCTCAATTGGAGTAATTGGATCAATTTTCCAAATTGGACTCAATAGGAATCAATAGGCCTCAATTGGCCTAATTGTCTCAATTGGCCTAATTGGCCTTAATTTGCTTAATTGGCCAAACTGGACTCAATTGGCCTCAATTGACCTATTGGCCAAATTGGCCCCAATTTTCCTCAATTGGCCTTAATAGGCCTCAATTGGCCTCAATTGGGATAATTGACCTAATTCCCCTTAATTGGCATCCATTGACATCAATTGGCCTAATTGGCCCAATTGGCCTCAATTGGAATCAATTTGTCTCAATTTGTCTAATTTGGCTCAATTAGCCTCAATTGGCCTCAATTAACCTCAATTGGACTATTTTTTTTCAAATTGGCTTCAATTGGCCTCCATTGGGCTCAATTGAGCTTAATAGGCCGAATTGGCCTAATGTGCCTCATTGGCCATAATTGGCCTAATTAGCCTAATTGGACTTAATAAGACTCAATTGTCCTCATTTGGCCTAATTGGTCCTAATTGTCCTAATTGACCCAATTGACCTCAATTGGACTCAATTGTTCTCAATTGGACTCAATTGGCCTAATTGGCCTCAGTTGGCTTCAATTGGCCTCATCTGGCCTCAATTGGCCTTAACTTTCCTGACTTGGCCTAATTGGCCTCAATTGGTGCCAATTGGCCTCAATTGGCCTAATTAACATTAATTGGCCACAATTAGCCGCAATTGGCCTAATTGGCCTAATTGGCCTAAATTGTCCACAATTGGCCTCATTTAGCCTCAATTCACCTCAACTGGCTTGAACTGGCCTTAGTTGGCCTCAATTGGCCTCAATTGGCCGTAATTGCCCTCAATTGGCCTAATTGACAACAGTTTGCCTCACTTGGACTCAATTTTTCTCAATTGGCCTATTTGGAATATTTGGCCTCAATTTGCCTCGATTTGTCTCAATTAACCTAATTGGCCTCAATTGACCTCATTTGGCCTCAATGGGCCTCATTTGGCCTCATTTGGCCTCAATTGGAAACAATCGGCCTCAATGGGCCATAATTGGCCATAATTGGCAACAATTAGCCTCAATTGGCCTCTATTTGCCACAATTGGGCTAAATTGGCCTTAATTAGCCTCAATTAGACTCACATGACCTAATTGCCCCCAATTGGTCTCAATTGGCCTCAATTGGCCTCACTTAGACTAATTGAACTCACTTGGACTAATTGGCCCCAATTGGCCTCAATTAGTCTAATTGACCTCAATTGGTATCATTGAACCAATTGGCCTCAATTAGCCTCAATGGCCTTAATTGGCCTTAATGGCCTCAACTGGCATCAATTGGCCTAATTTGCTAAATTGTCCAAATTGGCCTTAGTGGGTCTGAAATGACCTCAATTGGCGAAATTGGCCTCAATTTTTCCAATTCTCCTCAGTATGCCTCAATTATATCAATTGGCCTAATTGTCTCAATTGGCCTAATTTGCCTTAATTTCCCAAATTTGACTCCATTGGCTTTTATTGGATTCAATTGGCTAATTGGAATAATTGGCCTAATTGGGCATAATTTTCCTCAATTGGCCTAATTGTCCTGATTGAACTCAATTTTCCTAATTGCCTTAATTGGCCTCTATTGGCCTAATTGTCATAATTTGCCTCAAATGGCCTCAGTTGACATAAATTGACTTCAATTGGCCTAATTGGCCTCAATTGGTCTAATTGGGCACAATTGCATCAATTGGGCTCAATTGGCCTAATTGGTCTAATTGGCCTCAATTGGGCTTAGTTGGCCTCAATTACCCTAATTGGCCACAATTTGAATCACTTGGCCTATATTGTCCTCAATTCACCTCAATTGGCCTCAATTAGCCTAATTGGCCTCAATTGGCCTAATTGGCCTCAATTGGCTTAATTGGCCTCAATTGGCCTCAATTGGCCTTATTGACAACAATTTTCCACAATTTGCCTCAAATGGAATCAATTGGTCGAATTGGCCTACTTGGCCTCAATCAGCCTAATTGGCCTCAGATGGCCTAATTGGCCTAATTGGCCTCAATTGTCCTTAATTGGATTACTCATCATCAATTTTCCTAATTGGAGTAATCGACCTCAATTGGACTAAATTAGACTTAATATTTCCTCAATTGGCCTCAATTGGCCTAATTGCCCTCAATTGGCCTCATTTTCCCTCATTTGGCTTCAATTTACCTTACTTGGCCTGATTGGTCTCCATTGGCATCAATTGGCCTAATTGGACTCAATTGGCCTAATTAGCCTCAGTTGTTAGTAATTGGCATCAATTCACCTAATTGGCCTCAATTAACCTCAATTTCCCTCAATTTCCCTAAATTGGCCTTAATTGGCCTTAATTGGTCTATTTGCGCTTGATTGGTCTCAGTTAATCGCAATTGGACTCATTTATCCAAATTGGCCATAATTGGAATCAATTGGACTCAATTGGCCTCAATTGGACTCAATTGGCCTAATTAGCCTCAATTTTCCTAAATTTTATGAAATTGTCCTAATATACCTATTTGGTTGAAATTTGCATCAATTTGTTTCAATTCTCCTAATTTGCTCAATTTTCCTCAATTGGTCGTATGAACCTCAATTAGACTAAATTGGCAAAACTAGGCTAATTGGCCTCAATTGGCCTAATTGGCCTTCATTGGCCTCAATTGGCCTTAATTGGCCCCAACTGCCCAAATTTGCCTCAATTGGCTTCCATTGGCCTAATTGGCCTCAATTGGTCTCAATTAACCCCAATTGGCTTCAATTGGTCAGAATTGGCCTTAATTGGTGAGAATTTTCCCCAATTAGCCAAAATTGGCATTAATTGGCCTGATTGGCCTTAATTGGCCTAATTGGCCTCGATTGGTCTCAATTGGACTCAATTGGCCTAATTAGACTCAATTGGCCTCATTTGGCCACAATTGGCTTCAATTGTCCAAATTGGCCTTAATTTTCCTGAATTGGACTAATTGGACTAATTGGCCTCACTTAGCATAAATGGCCTCAATTGGCTAATTGGTTAAGTTGGCCTCAATTGGCCTAATTTCTATTTATTAGCATAATTTTCAACAATTGGCCTCAAATGGCATAATTGGCCTCAATTGGCCTATTTGACCTAATTGGCCTCGATTGGTCTAACTAGCCTCAATTGGCCTCAATTGGCCTACTTGGCCTTAATTGGCCTAATTGGCCTCAATTGGCCTCAATTGGCCTCTATTTCCCTCAATTGGTCGAATTGGTCAAATTGGCATCAATTGTCCTAAATGACCTCAATTGACCTAATTGGCCTTAATTGGCCTTAGTTGGCCTCAATTTGTCAAATTGGAAACGATTGGCCTTAATTGGCCTAAATGGCCTCAATTTGATTCAATTGACATTAATTGGCCAACATGGCCTCAATTTGGCAGCAATTTGACTCGATTAGATTTAATTGTACTTAGTTGGCCTCAATTGGCCTAATTGGCCTCACTTGGCTTCAATTGGACTCAATTAACCACAATTGACTGCAATTGGTCTTAGTTGGCCAAATTGAACAAATTGGCCTAAATTGGCCTCAATTGACCTTAATTGATCTGAATTGACCTAATTGGTCATAATTGGCCTCAATTGGCCTTAATTGGACTAATTGGATTATTGGAAACAATTGGAATCAATTGTCAAAATTGGCATCAATTAGCCTAATTGACATCAATTAGCCTAATTGGCATCAATTAGCCTAATTGGCATCAATTAACCTAATTGGCCAAATTGGCCTCAATTTGCCTAAATTCCCTAATTGCAATCAATTAGCTTAAATTGGCCTTAATTGGACTAATTGGCCTTAAAGGGCCTCAATTGTCCTAATTGGTCTCAATTGGTCTAATTGGCCTAAATGGACTCAATTAGCCTTGATTGACCTCAATTGGCCTCAATTGGTCTCAATTGGCCTCAACTGGACTCGAATGGCATAATTTGCTCAAATGGAATCAATTAACTTCAACTGGCCTAATGGGTCTCAATTGGCCTCAATTGGTCTTAATCAGTCTCAATTGGCCTAAATTGGCCTAAATTGTCCTTAATTGGCTTCAATTAGCCTAATTGGATTAATTGGCCTAAATTGGTCTCAATTGGACTCAATTATAACCAATTGGTCTAATTGGATTAATTGGCCTCAATTGGCCTAATTGGCCTCAATAGTCCTCAATTGGCCTCAATTGGACAAATTGGCCTTAATTGGCTTCAATTGGCCTCAATTGGCCTCAATTGTCTTCAACTGCCCAAATTGGATTCAATTGGCTGATTGGCATCAATTATCCAAATTGGAATCAATTAGGCCAATTATTCCAATTAAATCGAATTAGTCAAGTTAGGCTAATAGAGGTCAATTAGGCCAATTAGTCCAATTGAGGCCAATTAGGCCAAATGAGGCCAATTGAAACCAATTAAGGCCAATTGAGGCAAATTTGGCCAATTAAGGCCAATGAAGCTAATTCATACAATTGAGGACAATTGATTCCAATTAGGAAAATTAAGGGTAACTGATGCCAATTTGGCCAATTGAGACGAATTTGACCAATTGAGGCCATTTTGGGAAATTTGGTGAATTGAGACCAATTGAGTCCAATTTGGCCAATTAGGTTAATTGGGGTCAATTGTGGCCAATTCCACCAATTAAGGATAATTGAGGCCTATTAATCCAATTAGATTAATTGAAGCCAACTAATTCCAATTGAGGCTAATTACACCAATTGATGTCAATTGAGGCCAATTGAGTCCAATTATGTCTATTAAAGGAATTAAGGTCAATTGATGCCAATTATGTCAATTGAGGCCAATGAGGCCAATTGAGACCAATTGAGGCTAATTGAGGCCAATTAGACTAATTTGGTGAATCTAATCCAATTGAGGCCAATTCTACCAATTAGGACAATGAGGTCAATTAGGCCATTGAGGCCAATTCGGCCATTAAGGCCAATTAGGAAAATTAAGCCCATAATTCTAATTAATGACAATTAGGAAAATTGAGGCCAATTGAGGGTAAATATACTAACTGATGACAATTAGGTCAATTTAAGACAAGTCAACTAATTCGTCCAATTAGGCTATTGAGGTCAATTAGGCCAATTTCGCCAATTTGGCTAATTAGGAAAATTAAACCCAATTAATAAAATTGAATTTAATTGAGGCCAATTAAATCAACTGAGGCCAATTAGTTCAAACAAGTCCAATTAGGCCAATTATGTTAATTAAGCCAATAGACGCCAATTGAGGCCAATTGAGTCCAATTAAGGCCAATTTTGCCAATTGAGGCCAATTGAGGACCATTAAGGCCAATTAGGCCAATTGAGGCCAATTAATCCAATTAGACCAATTGGTTCTAATTGAGTCCAATTGAGACCAATTTAGGCCAATTAATTCAATTAGGCTAATTGAAGCCAATTAAGGACAATTTAGGCCAATTGAGGCCAATTGAGACTGATTAAGACCGATTGAGGCCAATTGAGATCCATTAGGCCAGTTGATGTTAATTGATTCCATTTGAGAAAATTATGGCATTCGAGTCCAGTTGAGGCCAATTGAGACCAGTTGAGGCCAATTGAGACCAATTGAGGCCAATTGAGGTCAATCAAGGCCAACTGAGGTCAATCAAGTCCAATTGAGGCCATTTAGGCCAATTAGACCAATTGAGACAAATTAGGACAATTGAGGCCATTTAAGGCCAATTAGTCCAATTAAGGCCAATTGAAGCTAATTGATTGCAATTAGGGAATTTAGGCCAATTGAGGCCAATTTGGACAATTAGGTTAATTGATGCCAATTAGGCTAATTGAGGCTAATTAGGCTAATTGAGGTCAATTAGGCTAATTGATGCCAATTTGGACAATTGATTCCAATTGTTTCCAAGAAGATAATTAGTCCAATTAAGGCCAATTGAGGCCAATTATGACCAATTAGGTCAATTCAGATCAATTGAGGTCAATTGAGGCCAATTGAGGCCAATTTGTTCAATTTGGCCACCTAAGACCAATTGCAAGCAATTATGGTCAATTGATGCCAATTGAAGCCAAGTGAGGCCAATTAGACCAATTGAGGCCAAATAAGGACAATTAAATCTAATTGAGTCAAATTGCTGCCAAATTGAGGCCAAGTTGGCCAATTAATGTCAATTGAGGCCAAATGAGGCCATTTAGGCAAATTGAGGCCAATTAGGCCAATGGAGCCAAATTGAATCCAATTAGGCCAATAGAGGCTAGTTGAGGCCAATTATGCCACCTGAGGGCAATTGAGGCCAATAGTTTCCAATTAGACCAATTGAGTCCAACTAAGGCCAACTGAGGCCAATTTGGTCAATTGAGGTCATTTAGGCCAATTGATGCCAATTTGACCATTCGACCAATTGAGGGCAATAGAGGCCAATTGAGGCCAATTGAGGCCAATTAGGCCAAGTAGGCCAATTGAGGCCAATTGAGGCTAGTGAGACCAATCGAGGCCAATTAGGCCAATTAGGCCAATTGAGGCCAATTGAGGCCAATTATGCCAATTGAGGCCAATTGTGGAAAATTAGGCAAATCAATCGAAATAAGGCCAATTGAGGCCAACTTAACCAGTTAGAAAATTGAGGCCATTTAGGCTAAGTGAGGCCAATTAGTCCAATTGAGGCCAATTAAGTCAAATTGATGCAAATTTGGACAATTAGGCCAATTGAGGCCAATTGATGAAAATTGAGGCCAATTAGGCCAATTAAGTAAAATTAAGGCCAATTTTGACAATTGAGGACAATTGTGGCCAAATGAGGCTAATTGAGTCCAATTAGGCCAATTGAGTCCAATTGAGACCAATCAAGGCCAATTAGGCCAATTGAGGCCAATTAGGCCAATTGATGTCAATTTTGCCTAATTGGGGAAAATTCTCACCAATTAAGGCCAATTCTGACCAATTGAGGCCAATTGGGGTTAATTGAGACCAATTGAGGCCAATTAGGCCAATGGAATCCAATTGAGGCCAATGTGGTCAATTGAGGCCAATTAGGCCAATTGGGGCCAATTGAGGCCAATTGAGGCCAATGAAGGCCAATTAGGCCAATTGAGGCCAATTAGACTAGTTTAGCTAATTGAGCCTAATTGAGGTTCATACGACCAACTGAGGCAAATTGAGAAAATTAGGAAAATTGAAACAAATAAATGCAAATTGCAACCAAATAGGTATATTAGGACAATTTCATAAAATTTAGGAAAATTGAGGCTAATTAGGCTATTTGAGCCCAATTGAGGCCAATTGAGTCCAATTGAGGCCAAATAAGTCCAATTGATTCCATTTATGGCCAATTTGGATAAATGAGTCCAATTGCGGTTAATTGAGGCCAATCGAGCCCAATTAGACCAATTAAGGCCAATTAAGGCCAATTGAGGGAAATTGAGGGCAAATGAGGTTAATTGAGAACAATTAGGTGAATTGATGCCAATTGCTTCTAATCGAGGCTAATTAGGCCAATTGAGTGTAATTAGGCCAATTGACGCCAATAGAGACCAATTAGGCCAAGTAAGGTAAATTGAATCCAAATGAGGGAAAATGAGGCCAATTGAGGGCAATTAGGCCAATTGAGCCCAATTGAAGAAATATTAAGTCTAATTGAGGCCAATTGAGGCCGATTACTCTAATTAGGACAATTGATGATGATTAATCCAATTAAGGACACTTGAGGCCAATTAGGCCAATTAGGCCATCTGAGGCTAATTAGGCTGATTGAGGGCAAGTAGGCCAATTCGACCAATTGAGTCCATTTGAGGCAAATTGTGGCAAATTGTTGTCAATAAGGCCAATTGAGGCTAATTGAGGCCAATTAGGCCAATTAGGCTAATTGAGGCCAATTGAGGTGAATTGAGGACAATATAGGCCAATTGATTCAAATTGTGGCCAATTAGGGTAATTGAAGCCAACTAAGCCCAATTGAGGCCAATTAGACCAATTTGGCCAATTGAGCCCAATTGATGCCAATTGTGCCCAATTAGACCAATTGAGGCCAATTGAGGACAATTAGGCCAATTGAAGTCAATTTATGTCAACTGAGGCCAATTGAGGCAAATTATGACAATTAGGCCAATAAGGAAATTAGGAAAATTGAGTTCAATCAAGAAAATTATGCCAATTGAGGAAAATTAAGCCTAATTAGGCCAATTATTCCAACTTAGCCAATTGAATCCAATAAAAGAAAATGGATTCAAATTTGGGAAATTAAGGAAAATTAGGCCAATTGAGACAATTAGGCCAATTGATGGTAATTGAGGCATACTGAGGCGAAATGGAAAAATTGAGGCGAATTTCGCCAATTGAGGTCATTTGAGACCCACTAAGGCCAATTAGGCTAATTTGGAAAAGTAGGCCAATTGATTCCAATTGAGGCCATTAAGGCCAATTAAGGCCATTGAGGCTAATTGAGGCCAATTGGTTCAATGATACCAATTGAGTCCAATTAATCTAATTGAGGCCAATTGGGGCCAATTAGTCTAAGTGAGTTCAATTAGTCTAAGAGAGGCCAATTGAGGCCAATTGAGACCAATTGAGGGCAATTAGGTCATGTGAGTCCAATTGAGGCTAATTAAGGACAATTAAGCCCAATTGTGGCAAATAGAGGCCAATTGAGGCTAATTGTTGCCAATTAAGGCCAATTGAGGCCCATTGGGGACAATTGTGGCCAATTGAGGCCAATTGAGGCCAAATGAGGCCCATTGAGGCCAATTGAGTCCAATTGAGCCCAATTGGGTTAATTGAGACAAATCGAGGCAAATTGAGGCCAAATATGCCAAATAGGACAATTGAGACAAATTGAGTCCAAGTGAGGCCAACTATTGTCAATTAGGCCAATTGAGGCTAATTGAGGGCAATTGCGGCCAATTGAGGCCAATTGAGGCCAGCTAAGGCCAATTCAAGCCAGTTGAGGTGAATTGAGGCTAAATGAGCCAATTGTGGACAATTTAGGCCAATTAGGCCAATTGTGGCTAATTGTGGCCAATTAATGTTAATTAGGCCAATTGAGGCCAATTGATGCCAATTGAGGCCAATTGAAGCCAATTGAGGCCAATAAGGCCAATTGAGTCCAATTGAGAACAATTGAGGACAATTGAGGCCAATTGGGTCAATTAGGACAATTAGGACCAATTAGGGCAATTGAGGACAATTGAGTCTTATTGAGTCCAATTAGGCTAATTAGGCCAATTACGGCCAATGAGGCTCATTGAGGCACATTAGGCCAATTCGGCCTATTAAGCTTAATTGAGCCCAACAGAGGCCAATTGAAGCCAATTTGAAAAAATGAGTCCAATTGAGGTTAGTTGAGGCCAATTGAGGTTAATTGAGGCAAATTAGACAAATTGAGACAAATTGATGCCAATTGGGGCCAATTGAGCCAATTAGGCCAATTGAGGTCAATTGAGGCCAATTAAGGGGAATTAGGCCAATTATCCCAATTGAGGCCAATTGCGGCAATTAGGCCAATTGAGGCCTATTAAGGCCAATTGAGGAAAATTGGGGCCAATTTGGCCAATAGGTCAATTGAGGCCAATTGAGGCCAATTCGGACAATTAGGCAAATTAAGGCCAATTAGGCCAATTGAGACAATTAGGCTAATTGAGGCCTATTGATTCCTATTGAGGCCAATTAGGAAAATTGAGCCAATTCAGTCCAATTGAGGCCAATTAGGACAATTGAGGCCAATTAGGAAATTTGAGGCCAAATAGGCCAGTTGAGGCCAATTGAGGCCAATTAAGGTTACATAGGCATTTGAGGCCTATTAAGGCCACTTGAGGCCAATTGAGTCCAGTTGAGGCCAGTTGGGACCAATTCAGCTAATTGAGGTCAATTTGGCCAATTGAGGCTAATTGAGGCCAATTAAAGTCAATTGTGGCCAATTGAGACTATTTAGGCCAATTGAGGTCAATTGAGCCAATTGACAGCAATTGAGGCCAATTCAGTTTAATTGTGGCCCTTTGTTGCCAGTTGATGCAAATTAAGGCCACATGAGGCCAATTTAGGCCCATTGAGTCCAATTAGGCCAATTGAGGTTAATTGCAGCAAAATAGGCCAATTGGCACCAGTTAGGCCAATTGAGGCTAATTAGGCCAATTTGGCCATTTGAGTCCAATTAGGCCATTTGAGGTCAATTAAGGCCAATTTCGCCAATTGATGCCAATTATTCCAATTAGGCTCATTGATACTAATTGAGGGCAATTGAGGCAAATTTGGTCAATCAAGGCCAATTGAGCCCAATTAAGGCCAACTAAGGCCCATTAAAGCCAATTGAGGCCAATCAGGGCCAATTGAAGCCAATTAGGCCAATTAAGGCAAATTAGGCCAATTGAGGCCAATTAATCCAACTGAAGAAAATTAGTCCAATTAGGCCATTTGAGGTCAATTAAGGCCAATTTCGCCAATTGAGGCCAATTAGTCCAATTAGGCTCATTGAGACTAATTGAGGGCAATTGAGGCAAATTTGGTCAATCAAGGCCAATTGGGCCCAATTAAGGCCAACTAAGGAAAATTAAATCCAATTGAGGCCAATTAAGGCCAATTGAAGCCAATTAGACCAATTAAGACTAATTAGGCCAATTCAGGCCAATTAAGCCAATTGAAGCCAATTAGTCCAATTAGGATAATTGAGTCCAACTAGGACCACTGTGGCCAATTGACACCAATTAGACCATTTCATTCTAGCAAGGACATTTAAGGCGAATTGAGGAAAATTAGGCAAATTAGGCCAATTGAGGCTAATTAGTTCAATTGAGGTGAATTAGGCCAATTGAGGTGAATTAGGATAATTGACAACAATTTGAGGCTAATTGAGACCAATTGAGGCCAATTGAGACCAATTAGGCCAATTGAGGCCAATTGTGGCCAATTAGACAAATTGAGGCCAATTGAGGTCAATTGAGTCCAATTAGGCCAATTAGTCTAATTGAGGCCAATTATTCCAATTGAGTCCAATTAGGCCAATTGAGGCCAATTACTCCAATTGAGTCTAATGTAAGCCAATTGAGGCCAATTTAATCCAATTGAGGCCAATTAGGCCAATTAGGCCAATTGAGTCCAATTGAATCCAATTGAGGCCAATAGGGCCAACTGGGGCCAATTTAGGAAATTGAGGACAACTGAGGCCAATTTGGGAAATTGAGGCCAATTGAGGAAAATTAGTCCAATTGAGGCTAATTGAGGCCAATTGAGTCCAATTGAGGCCAATTAAAACCAATTGATCCAATTTAGGACAATTGTGGCAAATTGTGAAAAGTTAGTCCAATTGATTCCTAATTGGACAATTGAGAGCAATTGAGTCCAATTAAGTACACTTACGGAAATTGAGGCCAATTGAAGCCAATTTTGGACAATTGAGGCCAATTGAGACCAGTTGAGGCTAATTAGGCCAATCAGGCCAATTGAGGCCAATTGGGGACAATTGAGGCCAATTAGGACAATTGATGCAAATTGAGTCCAATTAGGAAAGTTAGTACTATTGAGGCCAATTGATTTCAATTGAGGTCAATCGTGTCCAATTGTGGAAAATTATGCAAACTAAGACCAATTAAGGCTAATTGAGGCTAATTAAGGCAATTTGTGGCCATTTGAGTCCAATATGGAAAATTGAGGCCAATTGAGGCCAATTAATCCAATTAGACCTATTGAATATAATTGGAGGTTTTTAGGGCCAATTAGGCCAATTGAGGCCAATTATGGTGAATTACGGCCAATTAAGGTCAATTGAGGCCAATTTGACCAATTAAGGCCAATTAGTCCAATTAAGCCAATTGAGGGCAATTGAGGCCAATTACGGCCAATTGCGGAAAGTGGGTCCAGTTTGGTCAATTGATTCCCATTAAGTCCATTTGAGACCAATAAAGTTCAAATAGGCCAAATAGGCCAATTAGGAAAATTTGGCCACTTGAGCCAAATTGAGGCCAATCGAGGCTAATTATGTCAATTGGGGGATATTTGGCCAATTGAGGCCAATTGGGACCAATTGAGGCCAATAGATACCAATTAAGTCTAATTGAGCCCAATTACGGTCAATTGAGGCGAATTTGGCCAATTGAGGCCAATTAAGGCCAATTAGGCCAATTGAGCCCAATTCTGACCAATTAAGACTAATTGAGGGTAATTATGCCAATTGAGCCCAATTGAGCCCAATTGTGCCCAATTAAGGTTAATTAGGCTAATTGAGCCCCATTGAGACCAATTGAGGCAAATTCTTCCAATTGAGGCCAATTGAGGCCAATTAGTCCAATTTAGCAAATTGAGGCCAATTAGGCCGATTGAGGTCAATTGGGTTGATTGAGCCCAATTGATTTCAATTGAGGCCCATTGAGGCCAATTAGGATAATTAGGCCAATTATGGCCAATTGAGGCCAATTGGGGGCCAATTGGGGGCCAATTGAGGCCAATTGCGACCAATTGCGGCTAATTGAGACCAATTGAATCCAATTGTGCCAATTGAGGCCAATTAGTCCAAGTGCGGTCTATTGAGCCCAATTGAGGTCAATTGAGGCCATTTAAGGCCAAAAGAGGTCAATTTGTCCAACTGAGGCCAATTAGACCAATTAAGGCCAATTGAGCCAAATTGAGGCAAATTGAGGCCTATTTAGCCAATTGAGGCCAATTGAGGCTAATTATACCAATTAGTCCAATTGAGGCCAAATAGGCCAATTAGGCCAAGTAGGCCAATTAGGTCGATTGAGGCCAATTTAGTCCAATTATTCCATTTGAGTCCAATTTAGGCCAATCGAGATCAATTGAAGCCCATTGAGGCTAATTGAGACCAATTTGGCCCATTGAGGGCAATTGAGGCCAATAAGGACAATTGAGGTCAATTGAGGACAATTATTTCAATTGATACCAATTATTCCAATTGCATGCAATTGAGTCCAATTAGGCTAATTGAGGGTAATTGAGTCCATTTGAGGCCAATCAGGCCAATTGAGGCCAATTTAGACTGATTAGGCCAATTGAGGGCAATTGAAAATAATTGAGGCCAATTGTGGCCAAACATGCCAATTGAGGCAATTATGCCAGTTAGGCCAATCAATGTCAATTCAGGACAATTGAGACCAATTGAGGCCAATTAAGCCAATTTGACCAATTGTTGCCAATTGAGTCCAATTGTGTCCAATTAGTCCAGTTCATTCAATTGAGGCCAATTAGGGCAATTGAGGTCAGTTGAGGCAAATTGTGGCCAATTAGGCCAGTCGAGCCAATTCCTCCCAATTAGAAATTTAAACCAATTGAGGTAAATTTAGGCCAATTGTGGCCAATTTAGGCCAATTAAGGTTAATTAGGCAAATTAGGCCAATCGAGTCTATTTGAGGCCAATTGATACGAATTAGGACAATTACGACCAATTGAGGCCATTTGCGGCCAATTGGGCTAATTGAGGCCAATTGAGGCCAATTGAGCCCAATTGGGGCCAATTGCAGCTAATTGAGATCAATTGTGTCCAATTGAGGCCAATTAGGCTAGTTGAGGCTAATTGAGTCCCATTGAGGCCAATTGAGGGCAATTGAGGCCAATTGCGGCCAATTGAGTCCAATTGAGGCTAATTGAGGCTAATTGAAGCCAATTAAGTCTAATTAGGAAAATTGAGGAAAATTAGGCCAATAATGGCCAAATAGGTCAATTGAGTCCAATTAGGCCAATTAGAGAAATTATGCTAATTGAGGCGAATTGAGGCTAATTCGGCCATTTGAATCCAATTGAGGCCAATTAGGTAAATTGAAGTCAATTGAGGCCAATTAGGGCAATTGAATTCAATTGAGGCCAATTAGTCCTATTAGGTAAAATTATGCCAATTGAGAACAATTGAGGGCAATTGAGGCCAATTGAGGCCATTTTGGCCAATTAGGTGAATTGAGGCCAATTAGGGCCAATTGAGGCCAATTGAGGCCAATTGAGGCCAATAGTGTCCAATTGAGTCCAATTAGGCTAATTAGGTCAATTGACGCCAATTGAGGCCAATTAATGCCAATTATGGCCAATTTGGCCAATTTGAAAAATTTGGTCAATTAAGGCCAGTTATGCCAATTTAGGCCAATTTAGGCCACTTGAGGCCAATTGACGCCAATTAGTCCAACTCAGTTAGTAGAGGCAAGTTGAGGCCCACTAAGGCCAATTGGGATAAATTAGGCCAATTCAGGCTAATTGAGGCCCATTGAGCCAATTAGGTCAATTGAGGACAAGTGAGGCCAAACAAGCCAATCAAGGCCAATTGAGACGATTTAGGCCAATTGAGGCCAACTGAGGTCAATTAGACCAATTGATTCCAAATGAGGCCAGTGAGGCCAATTAGGAAAAATGAGGCCAATTAGGCCAATTGAGGCCAATTGAGGCCAATTGAGGCTAATTCAGGTCAGTTGAGGACAATTAGACCAATTGAAGCCCCTTGAGTCCAATTGAGGCCAATTGAGGTCACGTAGGCCAATTGAGGTCAAGTGAGGCCAATTGATGCCAATTGAGACTAAATAGGCCAATTAAGACCAATTGAGGCCAACAATGCCTAATTGGGTCTAGTTTTGAGGCCAATTGAGGCCAATTAATCCAATTAGGCCAACTGATGCCAATTGAGGCCAATAAAGTCAAATTAGGCCAATTAGGCCAATTGAGGCCAATTGGGGCCAATTTTGCCAATTGAGGAAAATTGAGGCAAATTGAGGCCAATTGTTCCCATGGAGGCCCATTAAGGCCAATTGAGGCCAATTAGGCCAATTAGGCCAATTGAGGTCAATTAGGCTAATTGAGGCAAATTAAGGTCTATGGAGGCCAATGGAGGCCACGTGATACGAATCGAGGCCAATTGAGGCCAATAGATTCCAATTAAGGCCAATTGGGGCTAATTAGGCCAATTAGGCCAATTGAGGCCAACTGAGTCCAATTTGGCCAATTAGGTCAATTGATGCCAATTGAGACCAATTGAGGCCAATTGAGGCTAATTGAACCCAATTGTGGGAATTTGAGGCCAATTGATACCAATTATGCTAATTAAGCCAATTGAAGCCCATTAAGGCCAATTGAGCCAATTGAGGCCAATTGAACCCAATTGGGACCGATTTGGCCAATTTCGGCTAATTAAGGCAAATTTAGGCCAATTGAGGCTAATTAGGCCAATTGTGGCCAACTGAGGACAATTGAACCCAATTAGGCCAATTAGGCAAATTGAGGTCAATGAAACCCAATTAGGCCAACTGAGGCCAATTGAGGCCAATTTGGCCTATTGAGTCCAATTGAAGCCAATTAGGCAAATTGAGGCCAATGAGGCTAGTTGAGGCCAATTAGGTCGATTAGGCCAATTCGGACCAATATAGACCAATTGTGGCCAATTGTGACCAACTAAGGCCAATCGTGACCAATCAGGACAATCGATGCCAATTGAGACCAATTGTGGCCAATTAGGGAAATGAATCTAATTAGTCCAATTGAGTCCAATTGAGGCCAATTGAGGCTAATTTGGTCAATTGAGGCCCATTGAGCCAATTGAGGGAAATTGAGACCAATTATGCCAAACATGCCAATTGAGGCCAATTGAGTCCAATTAGGTTAATTACGCCAATTGATCCCAATTGGGGATAATTAAGGCTCATTATGCCAATTGAGGCCCATTGAGGACAATTTGGCCAATTCAGGCCAATTGAGTCCAATTAGGCCCCTTAGGCCAATTGAGGGCAATTAAGGCCAATTATTCCAATTATTCCAATTGAGTCCAATTGGGCCAATTGGGGCCAATTACGACCAATTGAGGCTAATGGAGGGAAATTGAGGCCAATTAGGCCAATTGAGCCAATTGAGGCCAATTAGGCCAATTGAGGCCCATTAAGGCCAATTGAGTCCAACTAGGTCTGTTGAGGCCAATTATGCCAATTGAGGCAAATGGGGGCCAATTAAGGCCAATTAGGCCAATTAAGGCCAATTAAGGCCAATTAGGCCAATTAAGGCCAATTGAGGCCAATTAAGCCAATTGATGCCAATTGAGGCTAAATAGGTCAATTCATCCAATTGATGCCAATTGAAGCCAATTAAGCCTATTGGGGTCAATTGAGGCCAATTGACACCAATTATGCCAATTAGCACAATTGAGGCCAATTGAGTCCATTTTAGTCCAATTGATCCTAATTGAGGCCAATTAGGCCAATTGATACCAATTGGGGCCAATTGAGGCCCATTACCCAAATTGAGGTCAATTGAAGCCAATTGAGTCCAATTGAGGCCTTTTGAGGCCAATTGTGGCCAATTGAGTGCAATTATGTCCACTTGTAGCCAATTAAGGCCAATTGAGGCCCATTAGGCCAATTGAGTGCAATTGAAGTCAATTGTGCCCAATTACAACCAATTGAGGCCAATTGAGGATCATTGAGGCCAATTGAGACCATTTCAGGCCAATTGAGTCCAATTGAGGTTAATTGAGGACAATTGAAGGAAATTATTAAAATTGAGGCTAAGTGAGACCAACTAAAGGCAATTAGGCCAATTGAGGCCAATTGGGCCAATTGGGCCAATTAAGGCCAATTAAGGCCCATTGAGGCCATGCCATTTAGGCGAATTGAGGTCGATAGAGGTTAGTTTTTGCCAATTATGGCCAATTAGTGCAATTGGGTCTAATTGAGGTTAATTAGTCTAATTGAGGTCAATTGAGGCCAATTGAGGCCAATTGAGGCCAATTAGGCCAATTGAGGCCAATTAGGCCAATTAGGCCATCTAAGGCCAATTGAGCCTAATTAGGGTAATTGAGTTCAATTGAGTCCAATTGAGGCCAATTCGGCCAATTGAGGCCAATAGAGGTCAATTGATGCCAATTGAGACCAAATAAGAACAATTGAGACCAATTAAGGCCAATTAAACCAATTTGGCCAATTGAGGCCAATTGAGTCTAATTGAGGCTAATTAGGTCAATCAAGGACAATTAAGGATAATTAAGGCAAATTGTGGCCAATAAAGTTCAATTGAGACCAAATTGAGGTCAATTAATACCAATTGAGGTAAATTGAGGTCAATTGGGCCGATTGATCCAATTGATGCCAATTAGGCCAATTCGTCCAAATGAATCCAATTAAGGTCAGTTGTGGCTAATTGAGGTGAATTGTGGTTAATTGAGGCCAATTTTGGTCAATTCGGCCAATTGAGACCAATTGAGGCCCTTTGAGGTCAGTTGAGGCCAATTGATGTCAATTAGGCAAATTGCAACAAAATTTGGCCAATTGAAGCAAATTGAGGTCAATTAGACCAATTAGGCCGATTGATTTCAATTGAGGCCAATTAGATCAATTGACATCAACTAAGCCAATTGAGGCCAATTAGGCCAATTAGACTAATTAGGCCAATGATTCCACCTGAGCTGAATTGAGGCGAATTGAGGCCAATCGGGCCAATTGAGGCTAATTGTAGAAAAATAGTCCAATTTGGCCAATTGGATCCAATTGGATCCAATTTTGGATAATTGAGGCCAATTGAGCCCAAGTGTAGCCAATTGAGGCAAATTGAGGTCAATTAGCCCAATTCATGCTAATAGAGGCCAATTGAGGCTAATAAGGCCAATATAGGCTAATTGGACCCAATTGATCCTAATAGATGCTAACTGAGGCTCACTAAGACAATTGAGCCTAATTGAGGCAAATTGAGGCCAATTGAGTCCAATTGAGGTCAATTAGTTCAATTAGGCAAATTGAGACCGATTGAAGACAATTGATGCCCATTGAGGCCGATTGAGGTCGATTGTGGTCAATCAGGCCAATCATGCCAACTGAGGCCTATTTAGGCCATTTGAGGCCTATTGATGCCAATTACGGCCAATTGGGTCCAATTCGACCAATTAGGCCAATTAGGCTAATTGAGGTGAATTGAGACGAATAGAGGCTAATTGAGCCAAATTGAACCAATTGATCCCATTGGGGCCAATTGAGGCCAATTCAGGCCAATTCAGTCTGAATGATTCCAATTAGGTCAATCGAGGCCAATTAGGCCAATTGAGCCAATTGAGTTCAATTGAGGACAATTGAGTCCAATTAGTCTAACTAGGATAATTGAGGCCAATTATCCAATTGAACCCAATTGAGAGTAATTGAGGCCAATTAGGCTAATTAGGCCACTTGAGTCCAATTAGGCCACTTGAGGCCAATAATGCCAATTATGCACATTCAGGCCAATTGAGGTGAATTAGGAAAATTGAGACTAATTGAACCTTAATTGGCCTCAATGGGCCTAATTGGCCTCTATTGGTCTCAATTGGCCAAATTGGCCTTAATTGTCCTCCATTGGCATGAATGGGCCTGAATTGGCCTCAATTGGCCTAATTGGTCTCAATTGACCTCAATTTGCCTCAATTGGTTACAATTGGCCAAATTGGCCTAATTCACCTCAATTGGCCTCAATTGACATAATTAGCCTTATTGGCTTGAATTGACCTCAATTGGCCTCAATTGGACAAATTGGCCTCAAGTGGCCTAATTGGGCTCAACTGGCCTCAACTGGCCTAATTGGCCTCAATTGACCTTAACTTCCCTCAATTGGCCTAATTGGGCTCAATTGGGCTCAATTGGGCTCAATTATCGTTAATTAGACCCAATGTTCTAGTTGGGTTCAATTGATCTCAACTTACCTAATTGGCCTTAATTGGACATGATTGGCCTCAATTAATATCAATCAGTCTTAATTTGCTTCAATTGGCCAAATTGACCAAATTGGCCTCAATTAGACTTAATTGGCCTAATTGGGCTCAATTGGCATCAATTGGCCTAATTGGCCTCAATTCACATCAGTCCGCCTCAATTGGCCTCCATTGGCCTAATGGGCCTCAATTGACATCAATTGGCCTAATTAGCCTTAGTTGGCATAATTGCGCTTAATTTGCCTCATTTTCCATCAATTGGCCTCAATTGACCACTATTGGCCTCAATTTCCCTCAATTGCCCTAAATTGGCCAAATTTGTCTAATTGGCCTAAATTTTTCCTAATTGACCTCAGTTTGCCTAATTGGCCTCAATTAGGCTAATTGGCCTTTATTTTCATCGATTGGCCTAAATTGGCCCCAATTTGCCTCAAATAGATACAATTAGCCTCAATTGGCCTAATTAGCCTGAATTGGATTCAATTGGCCTCAATTGGACTCAATTGGAATAAAGTGGACTTAATTAGCCTAATTGGCCTCAATTGTCCTCAGTGGCCTAATTTGCCTTAATTTGGATCAATTCTCCCCAATTGGCCTAATTGGCCTCAACTGGCCTCAATTGGCCTAACTGGCCGAATGGGCCTTTATTGGTTCTGATTGCCCTAATTGTACTCCAGTGGCCATTATTGGCCAAATTGACCTCATTTGGCCCCAATTGTCCTCAATTGGCCTCAGTTGGCCTAATTGGATTCAATTGGCCTCAATTGATCTAATTTGCCTGAGTTGCCTAATTTGACTTAACTCAATTAGACTCAATTGGCCTCAGTTATCCTAATTGACATCAATTAGCCTCAATTGCCCTCAATTAGCCTGAATTGTACTGGTTTGACTTAATTGGGCTCAATTGGTCTCAATTGATCTCAAATGGCCTGAATTGGCCTAATTGGCATAATTGGCCTCAATTTGGCTCAATTGGCTCTAATTGGACTAATTGGACCCAATTGGCCTAATTGACCAAATTGGCCCAAATTGGCCTCAATTGGCCAAATTGGCCTCAATTGGCTTAATTGACATCAATTGACCTCAATTGCCCCTAATTGGCCTCAATTTTTCTAATTGACCTAATTGTCTCAATTGGCCTTAATTGGACTAATTGGCCTCAATTGGACTCAATTCGTCTAATTGGACCCAACTAGCCTCAATTGGCTGAATTGGCCTCAATTTTCTTCAATTGGCCTCAATTGGACTTAATGTACTTCAATTGTCCTAATTGGCATGTATTGGCCTAAATTGGCCTAAATTAGTCTCAATTGGCATCAATTGGCATCAATTGGCCTCAATTGGCCTCAATTGTCGAAATTGGGCATAACTGGTCCCAATTGACCTTATTCGCCTAACTAGCCTCAAGTGGCCTCAATTGGCCTCAATTGGCCTAATTGTCCTCAATTGACACCAATTGGCCCTCATTGCCCTCAATTGGCCTAATTAGACTAGTTGGCCTCAATGGGCCTAATTGGCTTCAGTGGGCCTCAATTGGGATAAGTTTTTCTCAATTGGCCAAATTGGTTTCAATTGGCCTCAATTGGACTCAATTGGACTCAATTGGACTCAATTGGCCTAATTGGTCGAATTGCCTCAATAGCCTCAGTTGGCCCAATTGGCATGAATTGGCCACAATTGCCCATAATTGGCCTCAATTGGCTATAATGGGCCTTAATTGGCATCAATTTTCCTAGTTGGTCTAATTGACATCAATTTTCATCAATTGGTTCAATTGGAATCAATTGGCTACCATTGGCCAAATTGGCTAGATTGGCTTAATTGGCCTCAATCGGCGTAATTGGTCTCAATTGGCCTTATTGGCCTAATTGCCCACAATTGGTTTCAATTGTCTTTAATTGTCCTAGTTGGCCTTATTTGGACATGATTGGACACAATTGGAAAGTTTTCCAAATTTGACTCAATTGGTTTCAATTGGCCCAATTGGATTTGATTGGACGAATTGGCCTCAATTTTCCTCAATTGGCATTAATTAGCCTCAATGAGCCAAATTGGCATAATTGACCTCAATAGTCAGAATTGGCCTCAATTGGCCACAATTGGCCTCAATTGGTCTCATTTTGTCTCCATTGGCCCCACTTAGCCAAATTGGCCTCAATTTCCCCAAATTGGCCTCAATTGGCCTAATTGGCCTCAATGGGCCTCAAGGGGCCACAATTGGCCTCAATTGGTCTCAATTGGCCTTAATTGGCCTCAATTGGCCAAATTTTCCTCAATTGAGCTCAATTTGCCTCAATTTTCCTCAATCGGCCTTGATTGGACTAATTGGTCTCAATGGGCCTAATTAGCCTCACTTGGCCTCACTGGCCCTAATTGGCCACAATTGGCCTAATTGTCCCCAATTGGCCTAATTGGCCTCAAATGGCATCAAATCACCTATTTGACCTCAATTGGATTTATTTGGTCTCAATTGGCCTCACTTGGCCTAAATTTCCGTTATTTGACTCAATTTATCCCAATGGGCCCAACTTGGCCAAATTGGCCCAAATTGGTCTCATTGGCCTCAATTGACCTAAATTGGACTAGTTGGCCAAATTGGCTCAATTAGCCTCAATTGGCCTCAATTGGACTCCATTGACCTCAATTGGCCTCATTGGTCTCAATTGACCTCAATTTTCCAAATTCACTGAAATCGGCCTCAATTTGCCTAATTGGCCTAATTAGCCTCAATTGGCCCAATTGGCCTCAATTTACCTCAATTTTCCTAATTGGCCTCAATTAGCCTCAGTTGGATAAATTGGTCTAATTAGCCTAAATTGACCTCAATTGGTTTAATTGACCAAAGTTGGCCTAATTGGCCTCAATTGACCCCAGTTGGCCTTAATTAGCCTAATTGACCTCAATTAACCTCAATTGGCCTCAATTGGCCTAATTGACCTCATTTTGGCATAATTGGCCTCAACTGACCTCAATTGGCCTCAATTGGCCTCAATTGGACTCAATTGTCATTAATTGCCCTAATGGGACTCAATTATCCTCAATTGGCTGAATTGTCTCAATTGGTCTCAATTCGCTGCAAGTTAGCCTATTTGGCCTCAATTGGCCTAATTGGGCCCAATTGCCATCAATAGGCCTTAATAGGCCGAATTGGGCCCAATTGGCCACAATTGGCCTCAATTTGCGTTAATTGGCCTCAATTGGCCAAATTTGTCGAATTTGTCTTAGTTGGCCTCAAATGGCCTCAATTGGCCTAACTGGCCTAATTGGTTTCAATTGGCCTAATTGGCCTTAATTGGCCTCAGTTAGCCTCAATTGGCCCAATTGGGCTCAATTGGCCAAACTTGCCTCAATTTACCTAGTTGGCCTCAATTGGTCTGAGTAGGACTCAATTTTAAGAAATGGCCTAATTGGCCTCATTTGGCCTAATTGGCCTTATGGACCTCAATTGGCCTCAATTAGCGTAATTGGACTCAATTGGTATCAATTGGCCTAATTGGAATAATTGATCTCAATTGGCCTCAATTGGTCGAATTGGACTCAATTGGTCTCAATTGGCCTCAATTTGCATAATTGGCCTCAATTAACCTCAATTGAAATCAATTGGCCTAATTGGCCTCAATTGGAATCAATTCACATTAATTCGACTCAATTGGCCTTAATTGGCCTAATTGGGATCCATTTGGGCTCAATTGGCCGCAATTGGCCTCAATTGGCCTAATTTGCCTAATTGACCTTATTGGTCTCAATTGGCCTAATTGGCCTAATTAGCCTCTATTAGCCTCGATTGGCCTCAATTTCCAATTTTACTCAATTGTTATCAATTAGAATAATTGGATTAAATGGACACAATTGGCCTCAAGTGGCCTCAATTGGCCTCAACTTGCTTCAATTGTCTTTAATTGGCCTGAATTGGCCTCAATTGGGCTCAAGTTCCCAACCAGAGTACTATATCACTGAGAGGGGGAGGGGTGAATCAGTGATACTCATTTTATTTTATGATTCTTTTCAATTGGAATAACCTTCTCCTCCTGCTAAGGATTTCAATTCCTTACTGAAAAACAAATCTAACACACATCCATAAGAACATAGTGATTTACAAGGTTCACTATTCAGTAAGAATAGCTACGCCCTTGGTATGGTTTGGAAATGATCCAGTACCATACATTCCACTATAAATAAATCCTTGGATTATAATTAATAGGATGTACTTTTTCACTCATGTATCACTATGAAAAAATACCACTATTGTGTGAGTATCCTCTAATCACAAATAGGGAAATACAATTAGTTTGTAAAAAATCATGTTTACTGAGCTTCCTTTCAATTCAAAAAATGTATTCAATTGAAATAAAATTCCTTAATTCATTACCCAAAAGAAAGTTAAGAAACCCTTGGAATTTTATTTGAAAACTCAGTCTGATTATCCGAGTCCTATTCTCCCTGATTCAATTATTTTAGTATGATTTTCTAATAAAATACAATATAATTTAATTAGCACCACCTTAATCCTGAGTATGATAAAACTCCATACGATTATTCCTCAATTTGAGAAACCGAATATGGAAACCCTAAAGCCAATTAATTCATCCTGATGTGATGATCATCTGAATACAATTGACAACATGAATTCTATGATCTGTTGAGTATGATATACTATAAATATTATTATAAGAAGAATACACCATTGTGGTCTTTCCTCTTCTCTTTCACTTCTCCATCAAAAACTTCTTGAATACAAGATAAAAATGGAGTTTCTTTATCTCACTGAAAAATTAGAGCTTCTCTCACTATTGTGATGAAAATTACTTCGTCATCAATAAATTACAATTTACTTGTTTCCTTTTATAAGTGACGCACGAGTGTTTTGGTGGGATTCAAAAAATTATTTCCAGCTCAATCAAATTCACCCAAATATCAATTTTCCCTGAAATCTCAAAGTGCATTTTGACCTCGTCAATACTTCTTGAAGCATCTCAATTCATATTCAAACTTCATCTCATTCTCAATACATCCATTTCAATTATCAATCTAATATCAATTATTGAGACTGACTTTAATTGCTGATACTGATTTCAATTTTTGAGACCGTTTTCAATTTCTAAGACCAATTTTAGTTGTTGAGACTGATTTCAATTGAATGTTGAGATCCCCCTTGATAGCACATCCAATAAACTTCTTCATCTATGCTCTTGAACCACTTGAAAATTTATATGAAGATAAAATAAAGAAAATCAACTCTTGACTCACTTCAAATACAAGGAATATTTTTCTCCTCTTCTCTTGACCCAGTTGAAACACCACTTCAAAGGATGGAGAAATTAAATCAAATCTTGGACCACATAATGAATACATTTGAAAACAAACCAAAGTACAATCCTTTCTGTATACGACCATTTCTGGGTATGATCATTTCTAGTTATGATAATCTCTAGGTAATATATTTTCCTTCCTGAGCCTGAATGTGATCATCCTGATGCCGATCAGCCTGAATACGTTAATTTTGATGCTGATCATCTCTAGGTTTGAAAGTTTTTTATATCATTCGATGGAAAACCTAGATGCTATAGTAAATCAGTACCACCTTTTCAATCGATACCACCTTTTTAATCAATACCACATTTTCAATCGATACCACCTTTTCAATCAATACCGCATTTTCAATCAATACCAGCTTTTCAATCAATACCTCCTTTTCCTTCAATACCACCTTTTTAATCCATACCAACTTTTCAATCGATACAACCTTTACAATAAATACCTCCTTTTCAATCATTCTTGTTATGATTATCCTGATGCTGATCTTTTAGTAAATGGTATATGGAAAACAAAATGCTATGGTAAATCAATAACACTTATTTTTAATCCCCTCGGAATACAATTGTACTGGAAACAATTAATTCCACCACTTTTTCTCTTTTTTTCTAGAAATATTGTATCATAAGTTCTTCAATATACTTATGATGTATATAAAATACCATTCGGCAAAGCATCATCACATTTAATTTTTTGGAATCACAAAGACTCTGATTCTCCATCAATGCTACTATATCTCCCACATCAACTCTAGAGTGAGACTGATGACCATTTACTTCCTGCAAGATGTATTCACTATCATCCCAAACCCAAGTCGAGTTTGATCAAAACCAATTATTCTAAACAACCTCTTGTCATTACGATGGACTTTCATAGTGATTCAAGTTCTTTTTAAAAAATGAGTCCAATTTTTATCAATACCATGAGTCTAATTTTTATCAATAACATGAGCCTAATTTGTATCAATACCATGAGTCCAATTTTTATCAATACCATGAGTATAATATTTATCAATTCCATCAGTAGTATGATTTTTTTAAGAAACAATTTGAATTGATTTACTTCCTTCAAAACAAACCTTGAAAACAAAAGACGACACAAAACACCTTCATCATCAGTTTGGTCCTAACAATCTCCCCCTTTGTATTTTCTTGAAAGAAAGTTTCATAAATCACTGAACTTTTTATCCATGTTCAATGGATTCCATATAAACAATTCTAAGCCTATGTGAGCTAAATCGTTGAAGGAAACAAGAATCATTGACAGTAATACCATGTTGTCCCAAATTAGTTATTATGACAACATCTTCATCTTTCCTAATCTCTTCTTACACCTCTCTAGAATAAAAAATAATTTCTTTGCTACAACCACTCTAACAAACAATAAGAATATTTCACACACTAAAAAATTATGAATTCATAGCATACCCACAACTCCCCCATTTTACATGCATCATTTGGATTGATTAATGAAAAAATACAATTATCCCTCTTTAAAAATACAATCCAAATGTAAGATGAGAGAGGGGACAGAAACACATACCTCATCCGTGATGAGAAAGAGGTTGGATACCCATATTCAACCTCAATATAGAAAATGATTCCTTCAACAAAGGTTTTGTGAAAATGCTAGCCACAAGTTCCGATGTAACAACATACTTCATCTTCAATTCATTCTTTTCCGCATGATCTTTAGTGAAGTGATATTTTGTATCAATATGTTATGAACAAGAATGTTGAACTGGATTCCTTATGATATTGATTGTGCTTTGATTTTCACAACCCAAGGGCAAGGGTAACTTCACTTAGACAAGTAAATATTCCAATTGTGTTTGCATCCACATTAATTGAGTAGCGGCTTGAGTGGCAAAAACGTACTCAGGCTCATCCATACTGACAGTTACTGAATTCCGTTTCTTTGAATTCCAGCTAACACAATTCATTCCCATAAAGAATACCCCAGTAGATGTGGATCTTATATCATCAACTTTTTCTTCCCAATATACTTATGAATACCTAAACATGTCAATATTATTCGAGCTACAATACCTGATTCCAAATTCCATTGTGCCTTTTATGTATCTGAGAATTATTTTCCCAACAATAAGATGTGATTATTTGGGAGCACTTTAAAATCTTGCACATAAGGTAACAACATAAACAATGTTGGGTTTTGTGGCAGTCAAATATAATAGACTTCCAGTGAGCTTTTGATATTCTTTCTGATCAAATTCTTTTCCTTCTCTATCTTTATTCAATTTGGTTCCCACAGAAAAAGGTGTGGAAACAGGTTTTGTTTTTTCCATGCTAAAACACTTAATAAGTTCTTTAGTATACTTTTGTTGGGAAGGAAAAATTTATTCTTTCTTTTTTAGGATTTTTAACCAAAGAAAGTATCTCATTTACCCAATCATAGACATTTCAAATAACTTCATCATTTATTCAAAAAATCTTTCACAACTTCTTTCATCATTCCCAAAAAGATAATATCATCAACATAAACAATCACAATTAGGGAATACTTTTGAATTTATCTGATATAAAGATTGTTATCATCCCATTATTTCATGAAATGAATCTTCCTCAAGAACGTATCAAGTTTGGAATACCATGCGCCTGGAGCCTGTTTTATCCCATACAACGCATTCTTCAATATGCACACATAGATTTCATCTTACCCGACAACAAAGAAACTAGTTTGTTTAATATAAACCCCTTCTACAAGATCACCATTTAGGAATGCAGATTTAACATTCATTTGAAGGATGTTGTAACCTCGTTGTGCAGAAATAGGAAGAATGATTCTAATTGTTTCCAATCTAGCCACCAAAACAATGGTTTCATCAAAATCAATTCCACCAATATGTGAATACCCATTACAAACCAATATTTATTTGTTTCTTATAACTTCACCTTCTTTATTTACCTTGTTCTGGAAACCCATTTTGTACCCGTGATGTTTTTTTCAGGCTTGGGTACGACTTCCCATGTATTTTTATTTTCAATCTGATCCAATTATTTGTTCATATCTTGAACCCATTGTGGATTCTCAAAATCTTTTTTCACATCATTTGGTTCAAATTTTGAATACAAAGATGTCTGTGTAATATAATTTGTTGTTCTTCTTGTTTTAACCTTTTGATGTTGATCACCAATTTTATTTTGGGCTTCCACTTGTTTCCAAAGCCTAGGATAATAATTTTGAGTGTCTTCTTCATCACTGGAAATAGCTAAGTCCAATTATTCACTTTTATTATTATTACAATTGTTTCTATCCTTATCATAATTGTTTTCTTCAACTTCCTTAACATACTTATCTTCCTGAACATGTTTCTATTTCTCATATCCTTAAATCAATTTCACATCAACTAAATCAACAATTATTATTTTTATTTATTGAAGTGTTTGTATCTTCTTCCTTCTAGATCTTAGCCCTGAAATATTCTACCTTCACATTTCATCTCAAATATACCATAGGGAAATTGAGTAAAATTATTCCAATTGAGGTCAATTGAGGTCAATTAGACCAATTGAGGCCAGTAGAGGCCAATTAGACCAATTGAGGCCAATTGAGAACAATTTGGATAATTGTGCCGAATTGAGGGCAATTGAGGTCATTTGAGTCCAATTAAGCCAATTTAGTCCAATTAGGATAATTGAAGAAAATTTAGGCCAATTAGGCAAATTATGCTAATTGAGGGAAATTGAGGCGAACATAGGGGAATTGAGTCTAATTAGGTCAATGTAGGCCGATTAAGGCAAACTAAATCCAATTGTGTCCAGTTGAGTCCAATTGAGGCCAATTAGGCCAATTGAGGCCAATTGCAGCCAATTGAGACCAATTTGACCAATTAAGGCCAATTTGGACAACTGAGGACAATTGTGGTCAATTAGGCCAATTGAATCCAATTTAGGACAATTGAGAACAATTAGGCCAATTGAGGCCAATTAGGCCAAATAGGCCAGTTAGGCCACTTGAGGCCAATTGAGGAAAATTAGGCTAATTGAGGCCAAATATGCCAACTAAGGCCAATTAGTCCAATTGAGGCCAATTTGGCCAATTGAGTCCAATTAGTAAAAATTATCCAATTGAGTCCAATTGGGGCCAATTGGGACCAATTGCATCCAATTGAGACCAATTGATTCTAATTAGGCCCATTATGCCAATTGAGGCCAACTTGGGCCAATTGAAGCCAATTTTGGCCAATTAAGGCCAATTGAGGCTAATTGAGGCCAATTGGGCCCATTTAGTCCAATTGCGGTCATTTGATGCCAATTAGGCCAATCGAAGCCAATTGAGGGTAGTTGAGGTAAATTTGGCAAGTTGAGGACACTTGAGGCCAATTAGGCCAATTGAGGCCGAATAGGCCAATTGAGACCAATAGAGGCCAATTGATTCCAATTGGGACTAATTGAGGCCAATTAGACAAATTAGGCCAATTGTGACAAGTTAGGCCAATTTGGAAAATTGGGGCCAATTAGGCAAATCAAGCCAATGGATGCCAATTAGTCCAATTAGTCCAATTGAATCCAATTAGGCCAACTAGGGCCAATTGGGGCCTATTAGGATAATTGAGCCATGTTGATCCCAATTGAGCCCAGTTGAGGCCAATTAAGACCAGTTGAGGCCAATTGAGGCCAATTGAGGCCAATTGAGGCTAATTGAGGCCAATTGAGGCCAATTGAGACCAATTGAGTCCAATTGAGACCAATTGAGTCCAATTGAGTCAATTGAGGCCAATTGATGCCAATTGAGGCCAATTGAGGCCAATTAGGCTAATGGAGGTCAATTAGCCCTATCAAGGCATATTGAGGCTAATTGAGGATAATTAGTCCAATGTGGCCAATTGAGGCCCTTTAAGGCCAATTTGGCCAATTGAGCCCAACTGAGTCCGATTAGGCCCATTAAGCCAATTGAAGCCAATTGAGGCCAATTAGGGCAATTGAGGCCAATTGAGGCTAATTGAGGCAAATTGAGGCCAATCATGGCCAATTGAGTCCAATTGAGGGCAATTTGGTCAATTGGGTCCAATTGAGGCCCATTGGGGGAAATTGATGGTAATTAGGCCAATTGAGTCCAATTACAACCAATTGAGGCCAATTAGGTCAATTGAGGCCAATTAAGTCAATTGAGGCCAATTGGGGCCAATTGAGTCCAATTGAATCCAATTAGGCCAATTGAGGGCAATAGATGCCAATTGAGGCCAAATGAGGCTAATGGTGGACCATGATGCCAATTGTGGCCTATTAGGATATCGAAGCCAATTAGGCCATTTGATGCCAGTTGAGGCTAATTAGGCCAATTGTTTCCAATTGTAGGAAATTGCGTCCAATTGTTGCTAGTTGAGGCCAATTAGGCCAATTAAGGCCAATTGATGCCAATTCAGGCCAGTTGAGGCCAATTAGGGAAATTAGTCCAGTTAAGGCCAATTGAGGCAAATTAGACCAATTAAGACAATTATACCAATTAGGATATTGAAGACCAATTAAAATCATTTGAGGCCAATTAGGCCAATTGGGTCAAATTATCTCAATTAGTGCAATTAAGGCCAATTTGGTCCAATTGAGCCAATTGCGGCCAATTGAGGCCAATTAGGACAATAGAGGCAATAAAGGGAAATTAATATTTAAATAGTGGGTTTCTTAGACCCAACTATGTAGTAATTTTTATTACTATATCGTTTATATAGTTAGATATACATGATGAATACTTACTATTATAATGTTGATATTTCTACGTCCACTATTTAATGTTAATGTTCATAGATTAATTTGTTGTATAAAAATGTTGTAAAAGATCTCAGGCTATAATGAGATCCTCAAGATATTATGACAATAATCTTAAACAAAGGTCTAATTTTCAAGATACATCAAACATGATGGACATTGTAGATGTTTGGCTATTAGGAATTGGGGGCTCATAAGCATTCAGAATTCTTCTCATGAAGTTTTCACATGGTGATCTCTAATAGTGTGATCACCAGGATAGAACCTCCAATAGGAACACCACATGTTTTTGGTGCCATTGGTTGTTCTTATCTATGGACAAGTGAATTGATCTGTGAAAATGAGATTAGTACCAGTGTGTACCATTTTATTTGTACTTCGATGATAGGTAAAAGCCATAATAATGAAATCGTGGCGAGGTAGCTTGTGTTGGTTGTGTCATTGGTGGTATGACACTGATTGAACGGTCAAGAATGGATTTATCACTTCCAAGTTAAGGAAGTTATATATCTCAGGCCTAGTTGATCAGGATTGTGACACCTTTATAAGTCTTTTGCTAAAGCTTTTGAAAGATAAAACCATCAGGATAGATGAACATATAATAAAGCAAGAAAAGGGTAACGACACAAGTTTACTTCCTGTATTATAATATATTTAAAGTCAAAGAGATTATAACACACAGTACGTGTTTGTTTATTGGTAGTCAATGCGATAACAATCACTATCTCTTTAGGGGTCTTGATGGGTTGCTAGAATCCACTCTTGGACTATAGATTTTATTCACTACTATAGAGATAAGGGATTAGAAGGTCACAAACAATAGTGTATTTAAGAATCATCCTTATTTAGTTGAAATCAACAAAATTAATCCTAATAAATAGGATTTAGAAATTGTATCAATAATAGGTTGGTGGGTTTTTTTGTCCATCATCAAATATGGTGGGGGAACTGACCTGCAATAGTAGAAAAAATATAAAGACCATAAGGTTTTCGTTTTCTCGTGGGTGGCCCCTCCCTGTCGGCCACCCTACAGGGAACCACCATCCCCAGACGGTGACTCTCCATGCCTCCTCCACTCCACCAATGAGCTTTTTTACCCGAGGCTACACCTTCCTCCTCTGAATCTTGAAGGCAAACCCTATGTGGAATCCTTCGCATCACTCCCCCTATCACCTCAGTCCCTCCACCCCAACCAGCCACCGGTGAGGCCATCCATCCACACTACCCCTCCACCTAGCACACCCAACTCTAGCCACATACCTCCTCTAGCGGTTCCCAATCCACCTCCTCGGCTCACCCCAATTCTTTTCGTGCCGAGATCAAACCATGAGGCCACCTCCATTTGGCCTTCCAAGATTATGCCACCTAGATATGCTGGTGTCAATGGTTTCTAGTCTAGATTTGGTGACCTCTACTTGGGATCCTCTTTCCGGATTCACTCCACTAGTGCACTAAGAGTTGAGGACGCCACTACCCGCCCCTACCGAGGACCAGTAATCAGACCCAGATTGGTTCTACTATGCCGCCTCTAGTAGAGAATCCCCCGCATCAGCCTATGTTTCACACAACCTATTCCAATTCTACCACAGGTCACCGCCATCAGTTCTGGTACTACCAACAACATCCTGTGTCTCGCATGCATTGTTGCAATGCCCTGTTCTCTCTGGAAGCCTCCTTCACGACACCCCAATGAAACCACTGTAGCTGCGACCATCGGTAGAAGCCGGTGCAGACCAAATTTGAGCAGCCTCCAATCCTTCTCCACCGTAGACCTAATCGAGTGGTTCTCCCACCTCCCTTATCACCTTCCTGGTGACTCAGTGCCCTGGTGACACTGAGTACTGGAAGATCTGGCCCCCCATCTCTCCAATCACCACCATTGAGGTACTCCTTCCATGTTATTGTAGGACCCAAGTGCCCTAAAAATGGCCAAGACGGGTCTTCCCAACCCATAATAGGTCTGGATAGACCATCCTGGCCCAGAATATCCTAGTACGGGATTTTCTTGGCCTAAAGCTGGTCAGCATAGTTACAGCATGACCTGCTTTGGGCTTGTGCTGTGTTTCGAGGCCCGAGGAAAATTAAATTAATATAATTAATAAATTTAATTTTAGACTTAAATTAAATAAAATAGAATATTAATTTTAGGGTCATAAAAATAATTCTAATACCCAGGGTAAATTAAATTAATTTTCATTTTAAAGCAATTAATTAATTATTAATTTAATATTTTGAATTAAAATTAAATTAATTGTGGACCGAAAATAATTAAATTATTTATTCTAAAATTAGTCTAATTTAATTTTAAATGCACCATATATTAATTTAATTCAATTTTGTTTTATCGCGTTGTTATTTCACCCGTTTACTGGTCTTGAGCACCGACCCATATATGTCTATATTTAATTATTTATTACATGCGTGCGATGATTGTAATAAGTAGTTAATAAATTGATGGTATGTGCATCGTCATTTCTCTTCCAGTCAAAATGTATATGGACCTTGGTGTCTAATTCACCATAGAAACATTCATACCCCAGTCCCCCATCTCCTATGCACGAGTATTTTTATATATTGGGTGAAGACACTGTATGACATGGACCCTGCCAAGATAAGGCAGTGTACATTGACCATGACAATGTAATACATTACATGGACCCCTCCATGATGAGGTGATACTCTAAGATGAGAAGCAGACCTACATGATGGGGGTGAGCTACATCAAGAGTCAAGCTACTACTCAAGTATGATTCCCCTACGTCATTTTAGAATTTCAAGGCCAGTTAGGTAGTAGTTTTACTTTATGCATTTACTTATTATTTTATGCATTTTGTAATAGAGAGAAAATACATAAAATAATAAATAATTAAATGCATAAAGAAGTAACATATGTTTTTCTAGTAATGTTTATTTTTGAGCATGACAACATAAAATAACAAGATTAAAAGAAATGGATTATATTCATCGAGAGAAAAACACAAACACCCTCATAGTAATACTAAGTCATTACCACCATCTATCATTCAAATTTGAACAAAACTGGGTGTTTGGGGTGCCGATCATGCCAAAGATGATGGTTCCTCTTACTACCTGGGAGTTCTTAAGATATTGGCAGGTTGACTTAAGTAAAGTGAAAATAAGGATTATTCAAATCTAACTTGCTATAATTTTTTAGGCAAGCGTTGAGTAAATTATGTTATGATTTTAGAAGCTAGGACTTCACTCAAAAGATCAAGGAATCACGATTTAATGTGGTTGGATAGCCAACTTCCTACTTTGAACCCTCTGAGTAGTGGCATAGCCATATCTTATATACTATGAGAGAGGGTTCAAGGATCATTTCCAATAGAATACACAAGAGATAGAGTATTTTGATTCTAGTATAGTGGGTTCCTAGAATTCAATAAAATAGTGGGAGACATTTAATGATTAAATTAATGGGTACTGTATAATTCAATAATAAATATAAAAGTACTATTCTACTAATGTTTTATTTTTCTAGAAAAAGGGTAATTAATACTACAAAAAAACACTATGATAATAATTGGACAAAGTAAATGTTCAAACAAACATGAATATCCTAGTGTAGTAGAGGTGCTGACACACATTACTACTATATAGTAAATTCAAGGTGTTGGTGTCCCAACCAGTTAAGCCACCTCAAGATGAAAGGGTGTAAAATGACCAGAGGAGACTCAAGAATTGATCATATGATGGTTATGTCAAAATGATATCATTAAAAATAGATGTGTGTTGTAGATAAAACATCAGATCATGTATGATATCACATGTAGTCTCTTCTCTAAGAGGTTTGTAAGCAGAAATTGAAGAAATATTTGAATGTGATGATTACACTGGATTTGTGTAAACATGAAAGGCATACTATGGTCTTTCATGGAATCCCATTCTTATAAATTTTCACCAAATTACTATATTTTTGTTTAAGGATACAAATGAATAGTATGAAGTAAGAACTTGATTACCATTTTGGTAAGGTTTTCCCAATAATAATAATATTAAAGAAAGTACCATCTTTAGTTCTTATGAAGAATAAATTTAAAGACAGTGTGAAATGGAAATTGGAAAGTTACACCAATGGAACCTTTGTAATGTCCTTAAAAGAATAAAGTTTGGTTATTTAAAAGGAGTTTATTTTCATCTCATATTATGAAATGAATTTATGGAAGTTTTAAAAATAATGAAATGAATTGAATAATCAATAACTCGCTTCTTCTTCAGGTTATATTCATCAAATAAAAGTATTTTTTCCGAAATACATCTTGGGTATCAAATACACCAAGACTTTCATATATGACTATTTAAATATATTAACCATGTATAGAAACATTACCAAAAGTAATGTGTCTTCTCCAAGTAGTTGAGAAAGGGTTATTCCTAAGTCAGCGGTGAGAGGCACATAACTTCTATTTTCCAAGTGATTGATTCAAGTTGAAAAAGTTGTTGAGTATAACCAAAACAATTATATCATGTGCCCTTTGGACATATTGATACAGTATTCCATGTTTAGGAATTAATGTTGTCTATGGTAATAACCTCACAAAATAGTTCAATGGTAGTTGAATCATAGTAAATAAGTGATGAATATAAAATGTAAGATTTATTTACCCAGTAGTGACTGTAAAATTCTTTTTGAAGAAAAACTATAAGGACATCAATTATATAACAAGTTTGGTATTTAGGCTTGGTATTGATAAATACCATAGGTATTATTGATGTATTTGGTATGGAAAAATAATCCTTGAGAAATAAAGGTATGTCACAAATCTTTTGGAATTTGTTTAACAAGTGAGTGTGAACCATTTAAATGGAAATATAGTGGTAAAGAAACTTCATAAGATTCCATTAAGTTATTATGGAAAGTGAAAGTGAAGTATAGTCATGGCCAGAAGATATGAGTTTCTTCAGATTGTCATGTTAAAGAATATATTGATTAGGAATCCATCGATCATGATGATGTAGAGGTAGTAATTCCTAAAGGCACATTACCATATCTACATCATAAAATTGATGCTAATTGATGTGATACACTCGGGGTGGACTGATCATCGTAGTTTTGGGTTGTGGATGACAGTTACAGTTTGGGGTAAAGTGGAATATTATGGGTTTGGATAGTGGAAGCAAGTTGTCAAACAACTCTATATGGATCATGACCTACTACTTTTACAACACACTCAAGGGAGGGGTGTGATGGCCAATCCACACAACAACGAACTTGGGTTGAGGAGCAGAATTGGGGGATTTATGATCTTGGATCACCAATATAACTAGTATATTGAAAAATCTAGAATGAAAACGATCAAGGGAAAAAATTAATGATCTTCAAAATGGAGATAATAAATATGGGGAGTTTCATTAATGAAAAATTGAATGAGATTACAATTCCATGGGGTGGATATTTGTAGCCAAGGGGTGACATAAAAGGTCAAGGGACTAATACTCCAAATTCAAAAAGTATATTCCTACCTTTTCCCCTTAAAGTAAAAAGATAAAGTCTAACAATGATTTTTTGGAAAAGTATCACACAACTTTCCAACTATAGCCCACCAGATTTGGCTTTGAGTGCATAGCCAATAAAATTTGATTTTCGTGTCCAACATTGCCATTCTAGAATCCCCCATGTGGGAAAGGCTTCCCAATTTTTTGAAACCATGTGGGAAATGTTTTAAACATTATATTTGAGATTAAATTAGTGAGATAAAAGGATCATTTTTTCCATACATGCAATTCAAGATCCATTGGGCCTCTAATGAAACAAGATAGGTGCCCATTGTAGTGTTAAACCTATTTAATCTTCCACACATCATTGGGCCTTACAAATCCAACTCCTCCACCTGGGAAATTGACTTGGTTCCTTCAAAATGGTTCTCATCATACTCACCCACCTGAAAAGGATATTTCCTTGACTCTTCATCCTCTACACCCAAAAAAGGATAAATATTAGAAACATTTAAAGTGGTACATACACAATACTCACAAGGAAGAGATTTCTTGTAAGCATTGCTGTTAATCTTTTCAAGAACATAGAATGTTCTGTCTCCTCAAGGCATGAGTTTTTATTTCTTCTTGTCGAGAAATATATCCTTTTTCATATGTATCCAAACTAATTCACCGACCATTAACAAAACATGTTTTAGACCCATTTTTGCATGATCAACATATTTCTGGTTAATTTGCCTGATATTTTTTTGTACATTTTTATAGAGTTTCTTAGTGAACTATGAACTCCCTTTCACATCAATATTAGTTGCTTCCTTCAATGGAAAATGAACTAGATAAATACGGGCAAGGGGTTAAAGCCATAGAATATTGAGTAGTGGAAATTTTGGCCCTATTATATGTGAATTCCACTTATGGTATAAACTCCTCCCAATTCTTGAGATTCTTCTTCACAATTGTTTTCAGAATGGATGATAGTGTCAGATACGCCACCTATGATTCCCATCGGTTTGTAGATAAAAACTAGTAGAATATAATAACTTCATACCTAGAATAATCCACAAGGTCTTCCAAAAGTAACTAATGAATACTGAGTCTCTATCTATCACAATATTCCTTAGCATTGCATGGAGTTTGACTACTTACTAAATAAAAAGTGTTGCAATGTTAGTATTTCCATCTATTTTGGGACAAGGAATAAAATGTTCCATTTTAGAAAACTAATCCACAATAACAAAAATAGAATCTCTCCCCCTATTGTTCCTTGGTATCCCCATAATAAATTCCATTTATATGTCCTCAAAGGGGTTATTGGAGATTGGGAGAGGAAGATATAATCCATGTGGGTTCAGTTTTTGATTTGGATTTATGGAAGACAATGAAATTTCCAACAAATTTCTCAACATATATAGATATACTAGGCCAATAAAAGTTCTAACTAAGAATGATTAAAGTTTTTTAAACACCAAAAATGTCCCATTAACTCATTAGAATGTGACTCCTTTTTTAAAAGTAAACAAATAGAGCAATTACGAATGAAATCTTATCAATTCAGAATAAGAATCAATCATGTATGTAGAGCTTTTCTCAACTAGCTCTAGGTTTACAATGTCCATACAGTTCAATAAAATCACTATCAGTGGCATATAAATCCTTAAAACATTCAAAATAAAGGAGTTTTGAATCAAACAAGCATAAAAGAGAATATCTATGTAAATGTCTGTCTTCCATAGTATTTTCTTCACCCGTTTTATGCTTGATGATATATGGAAATTATTAAATGAATCCCAACCATCTAGAATGCCTCCTATTTAGTTTATTTTGGTTAATAATGTATTTAAGATCCTCATGATGAGAATGGATCACAAATTTTTTAGGCCAAAGATAATGTATCCCTGTCTCTAGAAATCTAAACAATACATACAACTCTTTATCATATGTATCATAGTTTAGAGTTGGTCCATTTCACATCTCACTAAAATAAGCAATAGGCTTACCTTCCTACATGAGTACCCCACCAATACCAATTATGCTTTCATCACATTCAATTTCAAATGTATTACCACATCCTAGGAGTGAAAGTTGATGGGTGTGGGTGAGTCACTCCTTGAGAGCATGGAAATCATTCTCTTGATTTGTCCCCCATTTGAAAGGAACATTCTTCTTTGTTAATTCATTCAATGTTATTGATAGTGTGATGAATTCATTCACAAATATCATTTAAAAACCAGAAATACCATGAAAATTTATTACCTTCTAAAAGGAGGTTGGAGTTGTCCATTCTTGTATTGATTTGATCTTCTTGGTGTAAGCTTCAACTCCATTCCCTCTCACAACAAATCCAGGGAAAACGTCTTATCAATGAAAAAATATCACTTATTTAGGTTTATGAACTAGTTTTCTTTCCTTAACACCTTTAGGATTTTTAAGTGTTCTACTTGTTCATCAAACTCCTACTATACCGCAGAATATCATCAGAGTCAAATGTAATAAATTTTCCAATATATGCACAGAAGACATTATTCATTAACCTCATAAATTTTCTAGGTGCATTGGTGAGAACAAAGGGAATGACTAATCATTCCTAAAGTCAATTTTTTGTCTTAAATGTTGTTTTCCACTAATCTTTTTATTTCATCCTAATTTCATTGTATCCAATTATTAAATAAATTTTTGAGAAAATAGTAGAGACATTTAACTCATCTGGCATGTGATCACACCTAGGAATTAGATGACAATACCTGACCGTAATGTTATTGATGGCTCTAAAGTCAATGAACATTCTCCATGTTCCATCCTTATTTGGTACTAGAAGAACCATTATGGAAAAATGAATAAGGCTCTCTCTGATATATGCCACATCCAAAATCTCTTGAACTTTCGTTTTAATTTTATTTGTCTCTTCCGAGTTGGTGTAAAATGCATGGTAGTTTAGTTCTGATTCTCCAAGTATGAGGCCAAATTGATGATAAATACCTCTAATTGGTGGAAAACTAGGTGGAACCTCTTTGGGAAACACATCTTCAAATTACTACAACAATGACTCAATAACATGTGGAAAAGGATATGTTTACTCATTAGTTTTCAAAATCACCTCTTTGTACATAAGTACTAAAAGGTTTTTCTGAGAAATAAAATCTTCCTTAACCTCCCTCTTTTTTTTACAACATCACACTTTTTTCTCCTCTAAAATATTTTTTCCTTATTGATTTATATTTGATCTCTATTTATTTTCTTCTCTCCTTTTCTATTTTTTTCATCATTCTCTCCATTTTAATTTTCTCTATTTTTTCCTCATCACTCATTTTTTAATTTTATATGAAAATTTGATCTTCCAAAATTTTATTTTGGGGACATGAGATTGAGGTTTATCAGTTCCCCTTAGAGTAAAAAAGGAATGGTGGTTCAAGAAACCATCATGAGTAACATACTGATCATACTACCACGGTCTACCAAACAACAAGTGGCATGCCTTCATAAGAACAATGTCACATAATACCTCATAATTGTATTTTCCAATGCGTAAAAATACCTTCACATGTTTGATAACCTTCATCTATCCACAATCATTCAACAACTAAAGCTGATATGGATGTTAATGCCTCAAAGTTGGAAGTCCCAACTTCTCCACCAACTTGGTGCTCTCTACATTGCTACAGATTCCTCCAACAATAATAACACTACATACCTTCCCTTGGATCTTGGACTATGTATGGAAAAGGTTCTCTCATTGCTCCTTCTCTCCCCTGGTCATTTGCGTGTTTAAAACTCTCCTAGTGATAAGAATATCACCATCTTCTGAAAACTATCAATTATCAATTTTGGGGGATTCTTTATCTTCCTCCACTGTGCTCTCTCCATTGGCCTCCCATTATCCATGCTTGTTGATGGTCATGGTATACTGATTTGGGAATTCACTATAATTGTGGCCCCTTGCTTGAAATTTGTAACAATGAATATCCGGATTCCTTCTTTGGTTATCCTTAAAAGTATGTTTCTTGGGGGTAATAATTACCTTGTCACCGTTGTGATCAACCACCTCTTTTGGCTTAGATTATTCTCCAATCTCCTTCCTAAGATTTATCCATGGTGAGAAAGAGGTATTGGGTTTTCTCATGATGCTGCTCCTTTTGATTTTTTTCTCAACCTTGGTGGCTTGGTGGATCATATCTTTTATCTCCACATGGTGGTACATCTCCAATTGATTGACAATTTCCTGATTGAGCCAATGTAAAAACCATGTCATGGTTGCTACAGGACCCCCCTCAATGTTTTCCCAAATCATGGGATTTTTAATCTACTTGTAGTAATCATATACACTCTTACTCCCTTGGGTGAGGTGTTGGTGTTTTTTGTGGAGATATCTATGGTAATGTGTTGGAACAAACCACTTCCACATGGAAAAATCCATGTCATCGCAAGTTTTGATGGGACGTCCACCATATCTTTCCCTATCCTTTCACATTTAATCCCACCAAATTATAGAATAGTCAGAAAATTCAAGGGAAAAAAGTTTAGCATTTTCTCCTTAGAATATTCATGGAATGAAAACACCTACTTGATCCGCATCTCCCACTCTATGTATACTTTTGGATTTATTTTTCGTTGAAATAAAGGGACATTCACCTTGATCCCACCAAGAAGTTCATCATCATGTGTTCTCCTTTGGCCTCATATAGGTTGTTGGTACAACCTCCTCCTTTCAGGACATCCTTGAAATCCCCATCAAAGATTTCCATCTCCTCCACCATGATGTGGGGGCAGCGTGGTGCCAGAGTACTCCACAGGTTATCATGGATCATCTTCAGACTGGGTTGATTATCTAGGTTTTCAATCCTATCATATAGCACCTCCAACTTTCGATCACGAACCCTCTTGAAATGGATCACCAAATATTGAGTTTGGAGAGGTGTAGCTTTAGGTGTGGTAGATCTACTTCGTCTTCCTTCATCACTAGCATGATCAATTCTCTTCCCACGATCTTCAGGCAAGATATATTACACAAACACAAACACACACACACACAAAAGAGGTACACACTCACACACACAAGATTTACACACTCAGGCACACAAGGATACACAATCACACATGCAAGAAATATACACTCACACACACAAGCATACACACTCATGCATGCAAGATAACACACTCTCTCGCACAAGGATACACACTCACAAGTATTTTTTTCTTAGTTATCTCTACTCTCAACACTCAGTTTAAATCCTAAGATCTTATGAAAAATAATACCTTGTTTAGAGAGATCATGTGCCACCAATCCTTCCCCAATCAAGATTGTTTTGGGGATGGTTTAATACAACCCGATTGAGTGGCAAAGGGTTTAAAAATGGTAAAGGGTGAAAAGAGGGTAGAAAATATGGGTAAACAGGTGGAAAGGGGTAGAAAGTTGTGGTATATGGGTTTTTCTAGATTGTGAAAGATAATAAAAATTAATAAAAATATGAGCCAAATATAATATGGTGATGAAGTAAAATGAAGGATCAAGTGATGTATGGAAATGGAAAGTGCTAAAAACTTAATGAAAAAAGTAGTAATTATATCCTTTATTTTTTTCTTTCTTTTTTGGTCAAATATCCCCAAAAAAGTGTTGTGCTTGGAGTTTTAAAGCACAAGATGATGAATAGAGTGTAAAACAATTTTTTTTGAAATCTCTCATATAAAGGATGTGATTGATTTTGAAAAGAACAAAATGACGAGTTGAGAGATTTTTTTTGATTTTTTACAGATACAAATCACATATATCAAATCAAATGCACAATGAATATAGATGAAAATTTAGCTCAATGTAAAAATATTTCAATCTTGTACAACAAAGGCCAATTCTAGAGGGTTTCAAAGAAAATGGTTTTTAATGGGTGGTTAATAAATAAAATATGATAAGGTAAATGAATAATATTAATCAAAATGAAGGGATATATGCCTACCACATCAACAAGAGCTCTGATACGAACTGATGTGAGATGCTCGGGGGTGACTCGATCATCATGGCGTAGTGAGTCAGATGGTGGTTAAGGATCTGGATTAAGTGGTGGATGATGGGTTTGGATAGTGGAAGCAAGTAGTCAAACAAATATATATGGAGTGTTACCTACTACTTAGAAAACACACTCAAAGGAGGGGTGTGATGGCCAATCCACAAAACAATGCACATGGGTTGAGGCACATAATTGGGGGCTTTATGATCTTGGTTCACCAATCTAACTTGTATATTGATAAGGAGAGAATTCACAAGAGAAAGGGAAGAAAGTAAATATCCTCACAATGTATAGAATAAACCCACTGAGTTTCATGAATTTAATCTTGAATTAGATTAAAATACCATGGGGTGGCTATTTATAGTCAAGGGGAGACATAAAATGTCAAAAGAATAATACTCTAAAGTCATAAAGCCTATTCATACCTTGTCTCCTTAAAGTAAAAAGTTAAAGTCTAAAAATGACTTTTTTGGAAAAGTACCACACAAATTTCCAACTATATCCCACAAGATTTGAATTTGAGTGCATAACCCACTAGATTTGACTTTAGTGTCCAAAGATGCCATTATAGAATCCTCCATGTGGGAAAGGCTTCCCAAATTCGTGCAACCATCTGGGAAGATCTTTAAACATCATATTTGGGCTTTAATAAGTGAGATAATAGGCCAATTTTCTCCATCAATGCATGGAAAGATTCATTGGTCCTTTAATGAAGCAAGATGGGAACCCATTGTAGAATTCAACCTCTTTAATATCCCTCACGTCATCGGGCCTTGAAAATACAACTCCTCCACCAAAGCAATTGACTTGGTGCCTTAAACATAGTTCCCATAACTAATAAGGAGGGTCGATGAATAGTTATACATGTTAACATTGATCAAAAAAATGTATCATGGAGAAATTGTTAAACGCACACTTTATACATCAAAGTTATGATGTAAGTTGTATCAATGATACAAACTGCAGTAACTTCCTTCATATTTCAAGACATTATTTTTAAATAATAGATAAATGCAATAACAAATTATCATACTAAAAATGAAAAATGGATATCATACGAGTCATAGTATGAGGGAAATCCATTACATCATAGGACATCTGTTTAGATGCATTGAGTTTTTTAGGATATAAACAAACATTCATCAAGTTACACACATTGTGCATTCAAGTAATTATCCTAATAGTTGATTAGGATATAATATAAATCCCTAATATAGAAAACTAGTATTCAGGTGATAGAATACCTTTATATAAAATGGGTTCACATATCTCCTTAAGATAGTGGGATCAAGATTGACTTGGGTCTAGTCAATGCTATTGTTGAAAAAAATGGTTGGTATAGGAACAAGTTCCAAAAGTACATGTTGAATAGGAATCTTACAGAGACACATACTGTATAGGAAGGTTAAAAACCATGGTGATGGTTTTGAGTTCACCACATGTAGTGATAAATTATTCACTAAGAATATTAATACATACAAGTAAGCAGTATATGACAATTAGAAAAGATTGACAAGACCATTTAAAATTCAACAATGGATTCCAAGTATCAAAGTGCACATGGGTTATAAATTGAATATTATAGTGGGTATTCAAGTGAGATAAAACATGGATGGTACAAGTGTTGTACCAATAAGGCTCGATTGGTTATACCAAGTTATCATTTCTAATCCATTAGAATTTTACTTATCATATCTAAATTCTAATATCATTAGATTAACCATTGGATGTCAATATAAAATTTATTAGAAGGTGTCAATATGTCTCAACTAGAAAGGGATGATGACACAATTGGATGATAATAAGGGTTTCAAGTTACTGAAATCCAGTTCAGAATTATAGTAAAAAACAATATCTTAGAAAATTCATTTGGAATGAATATTTTCCATGTTTCTACCAGAGGTTAGAGGGATAACCATAGTTTTCAAAGAGAAATATATGAAACAACATATGGTAAATATATATTCATATTATAGTTTGATAAGACCACGTTCAAATTATTTCTCTAGAGATTGACTTAATGTATAAACCTATGTTCTAGGGAACAGGATCTACTGAGGTAGATCTAATTGTTTCTTGGACCCATTCAATCATAAATATGGGGACATGATATTGAAAAATTCAATTTGTAACAATTCAAGTTAATAATTGTTACTTACGTCACATGGAATAATCTCTCCAGGTTGACTTGTTCAGGACATGGGAAGAGATTCACATGGTGATTTGAGTTCAATATGCTTCAATGATGGATAAATCATGTATTCCATGATATTTATATTAATTGATATTTCTATGATAGACTTTATAGTAGGAAGATATCAATTATATCAAAGAGAATTGAAAGTAAAATAGTCAGCACTATCTGATTGTACTTGGTCAAGTACAAATGATGTGTACGTGGTAAGTGGGTAAGAAGGTATACTAGTTACGGTGGGGGAAAAACTAGTGGTAGAAATATAAGGTGATGAGTGAGATAAGTTCATACAAGCCAGTGGTAGCCATAACTAAAAAAGTTGAGTACATTGCAGCTTCTGAGGAAGCCAAAAAGCAGCTAAACACAACGTTTTGTTCAAGTTCTTGGAATCAAAACTAGTAATTAAAGAATTATCATAATGTAAATTATGATATTCTTACTATGATATATGTCAAGTTATAATAGTGAATAAATGATATACTCTTGGATGCCATCTCTTGAGAATTTTTACTCAGTGAGATGAGGTCGCATATAGCAGAATAGCCACATGGCTAAATTGTGTCAAACCCAGCAACTACAATCATTACTCACTAGAAACATGATCTTTATCATGTAAATATCTAACAATAATGGTTAGAAATTTGGATCTAGTGCAAGTGGAAGTTTTGAAATAGTGAGTTCCCTAGACCCAACTATATAGTACATTTGATTACCATATCGTATATACAGTTAGATATGCATGATGTATACTCACCATTATAGTGTAGATATTTCTACATACACTATTTAATGGTAATGTTCATCGATTAATTTTCATATCAAAATTTTATTACAGATCCTAGGATATAATGGGAACCTTGAGATATTATGATGATAATCTTAAACAAAGGTCTTATGGACTATATACATCTAATTGAATGGACATAGTATATTTTTGACAATTAGGTGATGGGGAATCATAAGCATTAAGACATCTTCTCATTAAGTTCACACATGGTGGTCTCAAGTAGTGAGATCATGAGGATAGACCCACCAATAGGAACACCAAAAATTTTGGGTGTCATAGGTTGTTCCTATCTATGAACATGTGTATTGGTCTCCTGACTTGAGATCATTACCAGTGTGTATTATTTGATTGTGTACTTTGATTCAAGTTAAAACCCATGATAATGAAATCATGGAGAGGTATCCTGTGTTGGGTTTATCATTATTGGTATGACATTGGTTGAATGGTCATTAAAATATATGTCACTTCCAAGATAATGAAGCTATATATCTCAAGCCTAGTTGATCAGGATGGTGCCACCTTCATATGTCTTTGGCCAAAGCAGCTGTAAGGTAAAACCATATGGATTGATAAATAAATAATAAAACAAAAAAATGGTGATGAGACAAGTGTACATCTAGATTTATGAGATATTTAAAGACAAAGAGATTATAGTACACAATATGTGTTTGTAGGTTGGTTTTCATTGCTACGAAAATACTTATTTCTTTTGGGACCTTGATGGGTTTCTAGAATCTTCTCTTGGGCTGTGTATTTTATTCAATATTATTTAAATAAGGGCCTAGAGGGCCACACCAAATCGCATATTCACGAATCCACCATATTCAGCTGAATAGGTATATCATACATGGGGGGCCCACTATGGGGTGAGTATTTTCTAAGTTATCGATCACTAAAAAATAAATAAATTCATATTATTCATGTAAATAAGAATTATTATTTAATTTATTTATTAAAATTATTTATATGTTAAGTAAATAAAAGAAAAATATTAAGCGAATGGATATTATTTTAACATTCAAGGTTTGTTTAATATTAAGCAGGATTACGAGTCAAGTTCATGAATTGGGGTTTTATCACATAATATTATATATATATATATATATATATATTATAGGTACATGATAAAATAATAAATAATATTGAAATAGTTTAGTTCATCATAATTATTTATTTATTTAGTGGATGAAAAATAAATAGGGGTCAGGAAACCCATTCAGGTATTTTCATCATCTATTATAAATATAGAGAGAGGATCTCTCCAAATGGAGAATTCATTCATTCTTAAATGAGAGCCTCTATCTCCTCCCGCTATCTAGAGAGAGTATCTCTCTCAAATGGAGTCTAAGAATGCCTTAATGTATCAAAGGCAGAGGATCGTGGTGATCGTCGAGACATCGAAGATATCGTTAGATCACTGCGCAAGCACCCGAAATTCAACGATCAATGCTCCCATGGATTTTTGAATCATTTTTTGACGATCAAGAGGGATCCTGCTATGGATAATTCTAGCAATGATCACCAACAATGATTTATTATTAATCACACCTTCAGAAATGTAAAGGTATGTTTACATTTATAATTTTTGTGCTCTTTTAATTTACGTGAGACACTCTGAACATACTGGGGCTTAGATCATCAGGGATGACAACTTTTGTCGTCTCATATATGAAAAAAATTAAAATTCCTGACCAATAGGCTTCTTCTATAGGCCATAGTACATTTAGTTGGGGTCAATTGAGGCCAATTGCACTAATTGAGGCCAATTAGGCCAATTGCATCCAATGGTGACTAATTGAATCCAATTACTCCAATTGAGTCCAATTGAGTACAATTGAGGCCAATTAGGGCAATTAGTCCAATTGAGTCCAATTGAGGCTAGTTGGGTCAATTAGCCCAATTGCAGTCAATTAGTCCAATTAGCCCATTGAGGCCAATTGAGTCCAATTGAGGCCATTTAGGCCAATTAAGTCCAATTGGGGTCAATTACGGCCAATTGAGAACAATTAAGGCCAATTGAGGCCAATTGAGAAGAATTGTGGTCAACTAAGGTCAATTGTGGGAAATTCTTCCAATTGAGTCCAATTAGTTGATTTGAGTCCTATTGAGGCTAATTGAGTCCAATTAGGCCAATTTTTTTCAATTGAGGAAAAATAGGCCAATTGAGACTAATTGAGGCCAATTAGTCCAATTGAGGCCAATTAGGCCTACTGGGGTCCATTGAATCCAATTGAGGCCAATTAGGCCAATTGAGGCAAATTAGTCCAACTAGGCCAATTAATGCTAATTCATGCCAATTGAGGCCAATTGAGGCCAATTAAGGATAATTGTGGTCAATTGACCCCAATTATATCAATTGAGTTAAATTGAGGTTAATTGAAGCCAATTAAGGCCAACTAAGCCCAATTGAGGCTAATTGACTCTAATTGAGTCCAATTAGTTCGATGAAGTCAATGAGCCCAATTGTGGCTAATTAAGTCCAATTGAATCCAATTATCTAATAAAGCCAATTGACAGTAATTACGGCCAATTGAGTCCAATTGAGATAATTGAGGCAATTAAGGACAATTGAGGCCAATTGAGGCCAATTGAGGCCCATTAGGCCAATTGAGGTTAATTGAGTCCAATAAAACTATGTCAATTAGGCAAATTGAGGCTAATTTGTCCAATTGAGGTCATTTGGGAACAATTGAGGCCAATTTGGACAATTGAGTCCAATTAGGCCAATTGAGTCCAATTTAGGCCAATTGAGTCAATTTTAGGCCAATTAGGCCATTTGAGTCCAATTAGGCCTATTGAGTCCAATGGAAGTCAATTGAGGTCAATTACGCCATTTAGGCCAATTGAGGCCAATTGAGGACAATTAAGGCCAATTGAGGCCAATTGATACCAATTAGGCCAATTGAAGTGAATTGAGGATAATTGACTCCAATTGAGGAGAATTTTTCCAATTGAGGCCAATTGAGACTTATTAGGCCAATTGAGCTCAATTAATCCAATTAGGCCAGTTGAGGCCAATTGAGGGAAATTGAGAACAATTGAGGCTAATCAATGCCAATTGAGACCAATTTCGGGTAATTGAGGATAACTGTGCCAATTGAGCTAAATTGAGGCCAATTCAGGCCAATTGGCCTCAATTCGAAATTTGCAAAACTTCCTCAATTTGCCTCAATTGGCCTCAATGACATCAATGGCCTAATTGGCCATGATCGCCACCAATGTCCTAATTGGCCTAAATTTGCCTCAATTGGATTTTGGCCTAATTGGACTCAATTGACTTCAATTGGCCTTAGCCCTAGTTGGCCTCAAATTGGTTCAGTTGCCCTCAATTTGTCTAATTGGCCACAATTGGACTATTTGGAATAATTATCCTAACAAGCCTAATTGGCCTCAAGTGATGAATTGTTGTTAATGGACTAATTTCCTAATCATCCCAATTGGACAGAATTGGCCTCAATTGGTCATTGGACTACTTGGCCTCAATTGACCTCATTTGGCCTCAGTCTCAATTGACCTCAATTGGCCTCAATTTTCCTAATTAGTGTCAATTGTACTAAGTGACCTAATTGGTTTAACTCCCCTAACTTGACCCAGTGGGTGAATTGGACTCAACTCCTAAATGGCCTAATTATAATAATTGGCCTCAATCGGGCTAAATGTCCTCAATTGGGAGAATTATCATAATTGCCATTAATTGGCCTAATTGGCCTAATTAGACTCATTTAGAATAAATTGGACTAATTATCCTAATTGGCATCAATTGGCCAAATTGGTCTAATTTTTTAAATTGGCCTCAAGTGGCCTCAATTTTCTTAATTGGCATAATTGGTGCCAATTAGCCTAATTCGTCGAATTAGCCTCAATTGACCTCAATTTGTCTAATTGGCTTCAATTATCCTAATTGGACTAATTGAACTAATTGGACTAATTGGCATAATTGGATTCAATTGGCTTCAATTGGACTCAACAGACTAATTGGCCTCAATTGGACTAATTCACCTCAATTGTCCTCAATGACCTAATTGGCCTCAATTGGAATCAATTTGAAATTGGTCTAATTGTCCTTAATTAGCCTCAATTGCCTTAGCCTCAATTGGATATTATTGGCCTCAATTGGCCTTAATTTTCCTCAATTTTACTAATTGGTCTCAATTGGCCTAATTGGCCTAACTTGCATCAATTGGCCTCATCTGGCATCAATTAGCCTGAGCGTCCTCAATTGGGTGAATTGGACTCAATTGGCCGAATTGGCCTCAATTGGCCTAATTGGCATAATTGGTCTCAATTGTCTTCAATTGGTCTCCATGCCCTAATTGGACTCAATTTGCCTCACTTTTCTTATTTAGCCTTAACTTGGATAATTGGAATTAATTGTCTTAATTGGTCTAATTGGCTTAATTAGCCTCAATTTGTCTATTTTTCCTCATTTGATATAATTAGTCGAATTGGAATAAAAATCCTAATTGAAATAATTAGCATCAATTGGCCTCAATTTACTAATTGGACACAATTGGCTTAATTGGTGTCAACTGGCCTAATTGGCCTAGTTGGCATCTATTAGCCTAATTAGCTTCAATTGGTCTCAATTGTCCAAATTGGCATCAATTGGCCTAATTGGCGTTAATTGGCCTAATTGGCCGAGTTGGCCTAATTGGACATGAGGCCCATTAAGGCTAATTGAGGACAATTAAGCTTAATTAGGCTAATTGTTTCCGATTGAGACCAATTGAGACCAATTGAGTCCCATTGAGACCAATTAGTCCAATTACACCAATTAAGGCCAATTAGGCCACTTGGGACCAATTGAGGCCAATGAGGGCAATTGGGACCAACTGAGGTTAATTGGTCCAATTAGGTCAATTGGTTCTAAATGGGGGGTAATTAAGGCTAATTGAGGATAATTGAGGCCAATTGATGCCAATTGAGGCTAATTGGGAAAATTGGGGACAAATTGAGGTCAATTGTAGCCATAAGACGAATTGAGATGAATTGAGACCAAATGAGTCCAATTCATGTCAATTAGGCAAATTAAATCCAATTGAAGCCAATTGAGGCCAGTTGAGATCAATTGAGGTGAATTGAGGACAATTGAGAGCAATTAAGGCCAATTGAGGCCAATTAGGCCAATTGATGCTAATTAAGACAATTAGGCCAATTGATCCCAATTGAGCCCAATTGTTTCCAATTGAGGTTGATTAGGACAATTGAGGCCAATTGAGCCCAATTTATGCCCATTATTCCAATTGAGCCCAACACAGCCAATTTAGCCCAATTGAGGTCAATTAGTCCAATTAGGCCTATTGAGCCCAATTGAGGTGAATTAAGCCAATTGTGGCCAATTTGGCCATTGAGGCCAATTGAGACCAATTGAGGTCAATTAGGCCAAGTGAGATCATTTGAGACCAATTAGGCCAATTGAGGCCATTTGAGGCCATTTGAGGCCAATTTCGACCAATATAGGCCAATTGAGGCTAATTAGGCCAATTGAGGCCAATTGATTCCAATTGGGTCCAATTAGGTCAACTAGGCCAGATGAGTCTAATTAGGCCAATTGAGACCACATGAGGCCAAATGAGGGCAATTGAGTCTAATTGAGAGCAATTAGGCATATTGGGCCAATTGACAGCAATTGGGTCAATTGTGGTCAATCAGTCCAATTGAGGCCAATTATGGCCTATTGGGCCAAATGTGGGAAATTGAACCCAATTGAGGGGAATTGAGGCCAATTAGGCCAAGTGAGTACAATTAGGAAAATTGAGGCAAATTTTGTCCAATTAGTCCTATTGAGACGAATTAGGCTAATTGAGGCCAATTGAGACCCATTCCGTCCAATTAGGCCAATTGAGGCTAATTCGGCCAATTGAGTCCAAGGAGAAAAATTTAGGTCAATGAGGCCAATTAGACCCATTGAGGTGAATTAGGCCAATTAGTCCAATATGACGAATTGAGGCCAATTAGGTCAATTGGGGAAAATTAGACAAATTAAGGCCAATTGAAACTAATTGAGGAAAATTGAGGCCAATTGAGACCAATTGAGGCCAATTAGACGAATTGAGTCCAAGTGAGGCCAATTGAGGCCAATTAGATAAATTGAGGCCAATTAGGTAAATTGAGGCCAATTGAGGCCAATTTAGCCAGTTAGGTGAATTGAGGTCAATTGAGGCCAATTTGACCAATTGAGGCCAATTCGGCCAATTGAGACCAATTGAGGCCAATTGAGTCTAATTTGGCAAATAGGGTTCAATTGAGCCCAATTCAAGCCAATTGAGGCTATTTGGGACAATTAGGCCAATTAGACCCTTTAGGCCAATTCGGCCAATTCGACCAACTAGGCCAATTAGGACATTGATACCAATTCATCCATTGAGTCCAATTATACCAATTATGCCAATTAATCTAATTATGACAATTAATGAAAAATAGACCAATTAGGCCATTGAGGCCAATTCATCCATTGAGGCCAATGAGGCCAATTATGGTCAATTAGGGAAATTGAGGCCAATTGATTTCAATTAGGCAAATTGTGGAAAATTAATAAATTGAGACCAATTTAGCCATTGAGGCCAATTACGCTAGTTAGGCCAATTAGGCCAATTCAATCCAATTAGGAAAATTGAGGCCAGTTAGGCCAATTGAGGCCAATTAGGTCATTTGAGGCCAATTAGGCCAATTTGGACAATAAAGCCAAATGAGTCCAATCGAGGCCAATTGAGACCAATTAGTCCAATTAGTCCACTTAAGATAAATTGAGGCCAAATGATACCAATTAGGCCAATTGATGCCAATTGAGACTAATTGAGGCCAATTCAACCAATTGAGGTCAGTTTAGGAAAATTGAGGTCAATTGGGGCCAATTAGGCCAATTGGAGCCAATTGGGGCCTATTGAGCCCAATTGTGCTCAATTATGCCAATTAGGTGAATTAATGACAATTAAGGCCATTTGCGGCCAATTAAGGCCAATTTGGACAATTAGAAGAATTGAGGCCAATTAAGTCCAATTCGTCCAATGAGGCCAATTGGGACCAATTAAGGCCAATTGAGGGCAATTGTGTCCCATTGTCCAATTAGGCCAATTGAGGCCAATTTTGGCCAATTTGGTCAGTTTTTCAATTGATGCCAATTGAGGTCAATTGAGGTCAATCGAATCCAATCCTTAGAAATTAGGATAATTGAGGCCAATTGAGGCTAATTGATTCCAATTAGGAAAAATGAGGCCAGTTGGGTCCATTGGGCCCCCAATTAAACCAATTGAGGTCAATTGAGACCAACTTTGGCCAATTGAGGGCAATTTGGCCAATTAGGCCAAATGAGGCCAAATAAGGCCAATTAATCCAATATGTTCAATCATTCCAATTAATCCAATTGATTCCAATTCAGCCAATTGAGGCCAAATAGACCAATTGAGCTCAATTGAGGCCATTGAGTCCAATTAGGCCAATTTAGGCCAATTACGCCAATTGAGGCCAATTGAGGTCAGTAGCGATCAATCCCAGCCAATTGTGGCCAATTAATGCCAATTAGCCTAATTAGGTGAATTGAGGCCAAATGTTGTCAATTAAAGAAAATTGAGAAAAATGGAGACCATTTGTGGCCATTTGCAGCCAATTGAGGCCAATTAGGCAAATTGATGCCAATTGACGCCAATTGAGGCAAATTGAGGCAAATTGAGGCAAATTGAGGCGAGTTAGGCTAATTGAGGCCAATTGATGCCAAACAAGTTGAATTGAGGTCAATTGGTCTAATTGTGGCCAATTAAGGCCAATTGAGGCAAATTGTGGCCAATTGGGCGAATCGAGTCCAATTGGGGGCAATTAGGTCCAATTGAAGGCATTTGGGGACAATGAGGCCAATTGAGCCCAATTAAGGCCAATTGATGCCAATTTTGCTAATAAGTCCAGTTGATTCCAATTGCGGAAAATTAGGCCAATTAGCCAATTGAGGCTAATTAGACCAATTTGGGCCAATTAGGCAAATTGAGGTCATTTGGGGACAATCCAATTGAGTCCAATTTGGCCAATTGAGGCTAATTATTCCAATTGTGGCCAATTGAGTCCAATTAGGTCAATTGAGACTAATTGAGGCAAATTGAGGCCAATTGGGTCAATTAAGGGAAATTGAGGCCAATTAAGCCAATTGAGGATAATTGTCGCCAAATTGGACAATTCGGTCAAATGATGCCAATTACTGCAAATTGAGGCCAATTACAGCCAACAGAGGCCAATTTAGGCAAATTAAGACTGTTAAAGCCAATTGAGCCAATTAGCTCAATCTAGGTGAATTGAGGGAAATTGATGCCAATTATTCCAATTAAGTCAATTGATTCCAATTAAGCCAATTTAGGCCAACTGAGGCCAATTGATACTAATTGATGCCAATTGAAGCCCATTGGGGCTAATTGAGGCTGATGAGGAAAATTGAGGCCAATTAAGGCCAGTTTGGTTAATTGAGGCCAATTGAGGCCAGTTGAGAAATATTCAGGCCAACTAGTCCCATTAGGTCAATTGTTTCCAATTGAGGCCAACTCCGCCAATTGATGCAAATTAGACAAATTAAGGGCAATTGAGGCCGATTAGACCAATTGAGGCGAATTATGCCAATTGAGTCCAATTATGTAAATTTGGTGAATTGAGGCCAATTGAGGCCAATTTGGCCAATTGAGGTCAATTGAGACCAATTAGGCAAATTGAGGTCAACTGAGGCCAATTAGGAAAATTGTGGCAAATTGAGGCCAATTAGACCAATTAGGCGAGTTGAGACCATGTGAAGAAAACTAAGGCCAATTGAGGCCAAATGAGGCCAATTAGGCCAATGGACACCAATTGAGACCAATTAGGTTAATTATATGAATTGAGGTCAATTGAGGCCAATTAAGAAAATGGAGTCCAATGAGGCCAACAGGACTAATTGAGACAAATTCAGGCCAATTCGAGCTATTTCTGGCCAATTATGGCCAATTAAGACATTAAGTCCAATTCGGCCAATTAGGCTAATTAGGATGTTGAGGCCAATTCATCCATTAAATCCAATTAACCCAATTAATCCAATTAATCCAATTAGATTAATTAAGGCCAATTCAGCCATTAAGTCCAATTAGTCCACTGAGGCCAATTAGGCCAATTGGGCTATTGAGGCCAATTAGGCCAATTAGGCCAATTGAGGCCTATTAGGCAAATTGATGCCAATTAAGGATAATTAGGACAATTGGGGAAAATTTTTCCATTAAGTACAATTCAGTCATTAAGACCAATTATGCCAATTAATCCAATTAATCCAATTTGAAAAATTAAAGGCAAATAAGAAAATTGATGCCAATTGAGGCAAATTAGGTCAATTGAGGACAATGATGCCAATTATGCCAATTAATCGAAGTGAGGCCACTTGAGGCCAATTGAGGCCAATTACTCCAATTATGCTAATTGAGGAAAATTGAGGTCAATTTGGCCAATTAAGGCCAATTGTGTCCAAATTGGGGCCAATTAAGCAAATTAAGGACAATTCAGGCCAATTAAGGCCAATTTGGCCAATTTGGTGAATTGAGATCAATTGAGGCCAATTGAGCCCAATTGGGCCAATTAGGATAATTAAGGCTAATTAAGGCTAATTAAGGCCAATTGAGTCCAATTGTTGCTTATTAGGCCAATTAGGCCAATTAAGGCCAATTGTGGCCAATTAGGATAATTGGGCCAATTGAGGTCAATCGTGCCCAATTAGACCAATTAGGACAATTAAGTCCAATTGAGGACACTTAGGCCAATTAGCCAATTGAGGCCAATTGAGGCCAACTAAGGCCAATTAGACAAATTGTGGCCAATTAGGCCAACTATGGCCAACTGAGGCCAATTGAGGCCAACCAGTCCAATTCAACCAATTGAGGCCAACTGAATCCAATAAAGGAAAATTGAGGCCATTTAGTCCAATTAAGGCCAATTGAGGCCAATTGAGTCCAATTGAGTCAATTAGTCCAATTGAAGCCAATTGAGAACAATTAGGCCAATTAGGTCAATTGAGGCCAATTGAGTCTAATTGAGTTCAACTAGGTCATTTGTGGCCAATTAGGCCAATTAGGCCAATTAGGCCAATTAGGCCAATTAGGAAAATTTGGCCAATTGATCCCAATTGAGCCCAATTGAGTCCAATTATTCCAATTGATGTCAATTTCTACCAATTGAGGGCAATTGGGTCAATTGAGGACAATTAAAGTCAATTGAGGGAAAATGAGGCCAATTGGGGATAATTACGGAGAATTGATGCCAATTGCGCCTAATTAGACCCATTAGGGCCAATTGGGACCAATTGAGTCCAATTGAGGCCAATTAGGTCCATTAAGACCAATTGTGGTAAATTTAGGCCAATTAAGACCAATTAATTCCCATTGACTCCAATTGAGGCCAATTATGCCAATTACATCCAATTGAGGCCAATTTTCCAATTTGACCAATTGAGGCCAATTAGGCTAATTGGCCTAATCAGAATCAATGGCCTTAATTGGGCTCAATTGGCATAATTTCGATCAATTGGCCTAATTGGACTCAATTAGACTCATGTGTCTTAATTGGCCTCAATTGGCCTAATTGACCTCAATTGGCATAATTGACCTCAATTGGCCTCAACTGGCCTCAATTGGCCGCAATTGGAATAATTGGCCTAATTGCCCTCAATTGGTCTATGTCGGCCTCAATTGTCCTGATTAGTCTTGATTGGCATCAATTGGCTGCAGTTGGCCTCAATTTTCATAATTGGACTCAATTGGCCTCAATTGGCCTAATCGGCCATAATTGGCATCAATTGGACACAATTAGGTTAAATTTCCCCAATTGATCTAATTTGTCACAATTGGCCTCAATTTCCCTCATGATGCATTATGCAAGACTCAGAAAAACTCCCGAAACTGAACCAACGGATCACACCACTATGATCCCCTCAGAAAACCTCACGGGATTGAGTACTCAATCGCCCAAAACGGACACCCAGTGAAAAGGGAACTATTCACCGTAGTCGGGTCTGGTGGGACCCACACCACGTCCCCGGAAAAGGTCGGGCGGACTGCACCATCGCAAAGCTCTCGGAAAAGCACGTAAAATTGACTGCTTACTTGCGTGGAACGGGTACCCGGAGAAAAAGATGTGTTCCGGCACACCGCACACGAGCAGCGCCACGTGGGACCCGCAACCCGGCCCCGAAACTCAACGAACGGATCACACCGTTGCGATCCTCTCGAAAAAGCACACAAGATGGACTACTCACTTGTCCAAAATGGTCACCCGGTGATAAAGATGGAAAATCACCGTCGACGCCCAAACGGCCCTCGTGGGCCCCGCACCATCGTGCCGAATTAGGGCGGGCGGATTGCACCACTGCAATACCCTCGGAAAAACATCCAAAAACGACTGCTCGCATGCCCCGAACAGACGTCCGGTGAAAAAGTCGCTAGAAGCTGCACGCAGCTCAAAAGACGGGTCGTGGGGCCCACGCCTCAACTCCAGCCTCAACGCCCGGAACCACCTTGGAAACCTCCGCCTCAACGCCAGGGTCCCAACGCAACTGACGGCACTCAAAGCGGACGTCGCACGCTTCCGCGCCGTCCAAAACAAGATTTTTCGGAAGAACGCTCGTCCACTTATAGACGCGTCGCGTCTCCGAGACCCCTCGTTTCGGGAATTAAAAATTCCCAAAACTATCTCACAAACTCCACCTTGATGCAAGCTCCTCGTTGCCGCAGACGACACGCAAAACGGACGTCCGTAGCCCGAAATACGGGCGTCCAAAAATTTAAAAGGCCCTGCTCGAGCCGGCCCGCTCTGGCCGGCCCGCCGGGACGGCGGCCCAGCTGACTCCCGTGGGTCACACCGCCCGCGCCGCGCGGACGGTTCCTCCACCGACCGGCAGACAGGCCGGTCGGCCTTTCCAAGCGGAGACCCGCGTCGCGCGGGTCTCTGCCCAGCCGCGGGGTCGCCCAGCGCGACCCCGACCCTCCTCTCGCCGGCTCCCGCGGCCAGCGCCGCGGCCGGCTTCTGATAGCCGCCGCCGACGGCCGCCGCCGCCGACGGCCGCCGCCGCCTCCCGAAAGCGCCGCCGCCGCCGCCTTTGAAGCCTCGGCCGACCGCCCTGCTGCGCCGCGCTCCATCCCGCGCTGCCGCCGTCCGCCGCCTTCGGACCTCGCCGGAAACCGGCCGTGGCCGGAAAATTTCCAAGGACCACCGGGAACGATCCAGTGGTCGAAATTTTGATCCGGATAGCTTTCCGGATAGCTCGGGACGGGATCTACGCAACCACAGGATGTGTTCGGGGATCCAATGGTGCCATTGAGCGTAAAAGAGGATTAAAACAGGGAAGGGGAGGAAAACTCAAATCTGCCTACCTCGTTGGGCTTCGCCCGGCGCTTCCCGCGCGATCCGCCGCGCGCCATCGTCTCGCTGGAGCCACCTCGCCGGAGTCGCCTCGCCGGAGCTCGCCTCGCCGGAGTTGAAGGAGGGGGAGGAGGGTTTGAGGGAGAAGAGGAAGAAGAAGAGGGAGGGGGTGCGTTTAAGTAATAACACTTAAACACCCCCGCCCGGCACGCCCCCGACCCCGCTCTCGAAGCAGACAAAAAGGAGGGCGTCCCTGGGGTAAACATGAACTCCCGAGCACAACGGTGGTCTCAGAATTTTAATCTGAGACCCCATTCAAATGTTATTAAACTTAGTGCCCGAGGCCACCAAATTACGAAAACACCCCTGGGGCCATTTTTCACAAACGGCCCGCGCCCACGAAACTTACACCCCTCCTAGGGTAAACGACATGCTCCAAACTCAAAGGTGCCCTCAGTTTTCCAATCCGAGCCACCGTTTAAGAGATACTAGCATTTCACCATTAAACAAATAAATAAAATAATTAATTAATCTGTTTAATGCTCCAGAAGCGGGCGAGGGGTCCAAACGTCCCGCGCCGACAAGTTTTATGTCATTCCTAGGGTAAAAACCACATTCCGGACCCATCTGTACACTCGAATCCCTGATCTGGAACTCCATTTAGGAGTTATCTCATTTATTTAGCATTTCCAGTGTGAACGCACAGAAAATTTAATTCCGGCCACTCCGTGGCTCGGAATCGCACGCCGTCTGAAGGCACTGCTCTGGAATATTATCAAGAATATTCCAAAGTCCTTCTCAGAAAAAACCGGGTTCTTAAATCATTCCCTCCTTCGAGATTTTCGTCCTCGAAAAGCAAAACTAGGGAGCAACACAGGGTACTAAGCCCACACCTGGCTTTCCCATACCCAGAAGAACCCACGCACAGCTCTGTGCCACGCACACAGACCAAAGGATTGATCTGTTCATACGGGGTCGGCTCTTGCTGATGTTGTGCACCCATTCTAGACTTTGGGGTTAGGGCAAGGTGGTAGGGAACCTCGCCATCCCTTTGCACAGTTTCAAACGGCCCAAAGGCTCTTTGGGGTAGCTCACCTCCCCGAACGAACCTCTACGTCGCACGCCGCGACTGGAATCACCGCCCGCACCTGAAACAAGGCCCATTGATTCCCTCCTTCAGAATATCCATATGGTGAAACACCCAAGGATATCTGGTCACGCAAGATTCCACAGTCGATGCTCTCTACCAAGACTCTCTTACACGCTCGGAAGCGAAGGAGCCAACACCATCGACTAAAGGAAAAGGTCTCACGCCTTTTTCCTTACCAACACAGGGTTACACCCGACGCCCTGCGTCACCCTGGTAACACCTCAAACAAGGAGTAGGGAGAAAAGCCTTCCACACACAGAGCCTAACAATTCTACTGCAAACAGTAGAAGTGTCGCAAAGGGTACCTCTCACCATCCCATGCTCTGCAGGATCGTAGACATTCAAAGCTCGCAGCTACCCGCGGTCCCAACTGTCAGCTCCCAGAGCCTAACATGGACCGCCTAGTGATGATGGGGAGATCTCGTAACGTCGTCCCCCACCTCCAGCTCCCCCCGCTCTTCTGCTAGCACCACCTCTCTCAGTACCACTCCGATCAGGGTGCTGCCTCTGCCGTGGCGGTGCGCCTGCTGCCTGCCCGATGCTCCCAGCAACTCGGGTCAGGCAGTCTCATGCCAAGTGACCTCGCCCATCACAAGCATAGCACCGGCGCTATCTGTGCTGCCCTGGTGCCCTCTGGTGCCACTGTGGTGTATGACCATGGCCCGGGATCCACTCACGGAAGGGCATCCTCGGCTGAGGCCCTGCGCCTTTTCGCCACAGTGGTATACAACCACGTCTCCGAAACTGGCAGTGGGAAGGCCACCTGCATCGAGGTCCTGTCCTCTGGTGTCTGCTAGCTACGGCAGACGTACCGGCTCTATCGCGCCCACTGCCACTACCAACCGCAAAACATGACAGGAAGCCCTCTGTCACCAGCGTATGATCTAGCACCCCGGCATATGTGGAAATGCCCAAGGGTACTACGATAGCACGAATCCTTCGGCAGAGACCCTGCTCAAACTTCTGCGCTCGGAAGTTGTCGTCATGGACCAAGTCCGGGTAAAAGTGTGCACGGTCTGCAAAACTAGCCGCGTACTCGGCTACCGTCATCCCTCCCTGCTGAAACTGCAGGAGCTCCTGAATCCGAACGGAGTGCAAGCAGGAGGGGCAAAACTCCCCACGAAACAACAACTGAAAGTCGTCCAACGAAAGCGAAGACTCCTCAAGAAGATGAGTCACCAGACTCCACCAACGCCAAGCTACTCCACGAAAAAGGGTGGCTGTCAAAGCCACTCTCTGATCTGACGGCGTATTCCCTAGCCTGAAAAGGTGAACCACTGCCTCGAGCCAAACCTCTAATGCCTGAGGGTCTGGCTCACCACTGAACATCAGTGGTACCTACCGCTGGAACTCACGGAGCGCGCTCAACCTGCTCTCAAGTTCAGCATGCTCTGCTGAAACTGTCTGCTGCTCAATAGGTGGGGGTACTACTACCGGCCCACCCAGAGAAAGGGCTCGCATGATGGGTTCTGGACTGAGGCCTCGTAGCTCACAGGGTCATCGTAACGTACCCAAAGATGGTATCCTGGCTGGCTGTCCTCGTGGAGACATCCTGAATATTATCAAGGAGTGCCACGGTCAGATGAGCATATATGTATATACCGATAACAACAACAATGGGGAGCTGACTCAAGGAGGATAGTCAAGACTCAGTCCTATGTGATGCACAACCAAATTTTCCCTGCAACAAGTGTCTCAGCATGCCGAGTCGACAAGCGGGTTATCAAGGTCCTGGTGAATGGATATGTCGGCCGCTGCACCATCACTGGACTCCCTGGCCTGAGAGCCGCTCTCGAGACACGTTAACACTGTTTCCCTATATCCCAACCAATTCCTCTTTTAGGGACGTCCGCACAACATCCCAAGGAACGAACCACCTTTGATACCACTTTGTCACGACCCGACCCTACCTGGGCTCAAGCCGCAACTACCCCAGGCCCGCCTCCAGAGGCCAGGGGCTGGCGACCAGCGCCGAAGGCACAATAACTCGGGGAGGCCTTTTCCTAAGCACCTGTACACACACACGCAGCACACGCAATGCAAAAGTGCAGAGTAAAGAAAGAACAAGCAGAGTAAAAAAGAACAACTACTATATATAAACCACAAAGTGCATCGACCTCTACAAGATACAAGTAAAGTGCTGAAAAGTAAAAAGGGTCAAAACACGCGCCCAACCAGAAAAGGTGCCACAACACGGCAACAGGTAAACAAAAAAAACAGCTGAAGGGTCTTCCACCTGGAACCCAGCCACGACCACCGCACGCAGTCCAAGTCCCCAAGCTCCTACGCTCCACTGAAGTCACGCTCCACCTGTCTGCCGTCTGCAAGGGCACACCAAGTGCGGGCAAAGCCCAAGCAGGGGTGAGTATAAAAATACTCAGTAGGATACCCCGAAGGCTCGAGGGAGCAACAAAAGGAGGTACCGAAGGGTGAGCAATAGAGAAAACAAGGAACAAGTAAGGGAGTACAACAGAGAGTACAGTAAAGAGTCCAGCTCAACCCAACAAGAGAAAGGAGGTAGACTCGTCCAGACACAAGAAGCTGGAAGTGGTGAGAAGATGAACTTCTCGTCGAGCGTTCGCTACCTATAGCCTGAGAGTAGACTCGTCCAACCACGAGAAGCTAGACATGGAAAGCACGTGGCATACCCCACGCGTCTTCGCCTCCCCTGGAAGGAGAGCAACCAAACCCAAGAAGAGGGTGCAGGAACATGGTATATACATATCTGGATGCTCAACAAGAAACTCGAACGAGCTCGTAAGGGGATCTCCGTCCCGTAGCTCAGCCCAAGAAAATGAGTCGCCAACAGTCCCATACATAACCCATCATCGATGCCCAGCATCCCGCATGTCTGACCTGAACCGCAAGCCAAGGGGCTCAATCACCGCACCTCGATACTATTCGCTTTGGGCGGCACTGACTTGCCCGCACGGTTTTAGATCGTGTCGCAAGAACACGTCTCAGTGGGGAAAGTGCCCCTCATGCTTGAGAGTTCCAGGGAAGGTCAAACCACACCTCGTCACTGCCCTGCAGTCGAGAGGTCTCCTCAAAGCCAAAGTCTTTCCATCACCGACCCGTACAACCAAGGGTCCCGCTCCGGTAATCACGGAGGAAAGCCACAGACTAGCCTAGTCAGAAGGACTGAGTCTGGAATGCCAACCGGTGTCCCACTGCCCAGCCCTGCTGGAGGGTAATTCATAACCAGATATCAGGTGACCCACTGCCCAACCCTGCTGGAGGGTAAACCTTAATACATCATCAGGCGACCCACTGCCCAGCCCTGCTGGAGGGTAGACCTTATTCGGATATCGGGTGACCCACTGCCCAGCCCTGCTGGAGGGTAAACCCTAATACATCATCAGGCGACCCACTGCCCAGCCCCGCTGGAGGGTAGACCTGGAATAAGTCGACAGGCGACCCACTACCCAGCCGTGCTGGAGGGTAGACCTGGAACTAGACGACGGGCGACCCACTGCCCAGCCCTGCTGGAGGGTAGGCCCTAAGAGGTCGTCGGGTGACCCACTGCCCAGTCTCTTCTGGAGGGTAGACCCTAAGTGCGTCGGGCAACCCACTACCCAGTCTCTGCTGGAGGGTAGACCCTAAAAATGTCGGGTGACCCACTGCCCAGTCTCTGCCAGAGGGTAGACCCTAAAATCCGATGAGTAACCCACTGCCCAGCCCCGTTGGAGGGTAAAACTCAGAACTGCTCTGGCCACATCCACTGGAGGGTACAACACTGGCCAACTGAACACGGAGTGGGTATCACGTGACCACCCAACTCCATCACAACTCACCCAAAGGGGTTCAGCACCTGTTCCATCACTAGGTGCCACTGGCCCCGCTACCGGCCAATCAATCGAGAACGAAACTTGGGGGTAGACCCCTCAACCCTGCTGGTCAACAAACGAGCACAGAGCCAGGGGTAGAACTCCACCCTGCTGGTCAAACAAACACACAGAGGGATCCTCTACACCGCGAGAGGTCCAAGTATGCTAAGCAGAACCCGGCACGCACGTGGGGCCCACACAACATGTGGCCCCATATCAACCCCAACTGAGCGCACAACCATCCTCAGGTACAGACAACCACACATACCTCCAAGCGCTCCCGTATACTCCTGGAGTATACCTCATTCCAGCCCAAAGGCTATCGTGCACACGACACCCAGCGTCAACGCGAAGGCGTGACGTAACAAATCCACCTCAAAGGCCCAGGCACGGCCATCCACATCTCGTGAATCATTTAAATCACTCTCCCAAGAGTGCGCGATCACACGCCAAGGGTCCGCTACAGAAAAAGTAGGGCGAACCACCACTGGAGCACCTTCCATGCTCCACATTTAATAAGATCACGCAAGAGGCTCTGTAAAGCCAAACGGATCACACCGTTGCAATCCTTGCGCAAAAACACGCGAGTTAGACTACTTACTCGCTCGAAACGGTCAACCTGTGGAAAATGTACTATTCACCGTGACCAAACCCGTGTGGGGCCCACCCCAAGATCTTGAAACTGAACCAACAGATCACGCCACTATGATCCCCTCAGAAAAACTCACAGGATTGAGTACTCAATCGCCCAAAATGGACACCCGGTGAAAAGGGCACTATTCACCGTAGACGGGTCTGGTGGGACCCACACCACGTCCCCGGAAAAGGTTGGGCGGACTGCATCATCGCAAAGCTCTCGGAAAAGCACGTCAAATTGACTGCTTACTTGCGTGGAATGGGTACCCAGAGAAAAAGATGCGTTCTGGCACACCGCACACGAGCGGCGCCACGTGGGACCTGCAACCCGCCCCTGAAACTCAATGAACGGATCACACTGTTGCGATCCTCTCGAAAAAGCACACAAGATGGACTACTCACTTGTCCAAAAAGGTCGCCCGGTGATAAAGATGGAAAATCACCATCGACATCCAAACGGCCCTCGTGGGCCCCACACCATCGTGCCGAATTAGGGCAGGCGGATTGCACCACTGCAATCCCCTCGGAAAAACATCCAAAAAAGACTGCTCGCACGCCCCGAACGGACATCCGGTGAAAAAGTCGCTAGAAGCTACACGCAGCTCAAAAGACGGGTCGTGGGGCCCACGCCTCAACTCCAGACTCAATTCCTGGAACCACCCTGTAAACCTCCGCCTCGACGCCAGGGTCCCAACGCAACTGACAGCACTCAAAGCGGACGTCACATGCGTCTGCGCCGTCCAAAACAAGATTTTCCGGAAGAACGCTCGTCCACTTAAAGACGCGTCGTGTCTCCGAGACCCCTCGTTTCGGGAATTAAAAATTCCCGAAACCATCTCAAAAACTCAGACTTGACGCAAGCTCCACACTGCCGCAGACGGCACGCAAAACGGACGCTCGTAGCCCGAAATACGGGCGTCTGAAAATTTTAAAGGAAGAGGGAGACCCTCTTCGGCCGGACCGGCCCGGTCCGGCCGGTCTGCCCCGCTCGAGCCAGCCCGCTCCGGCCGGCCCGCCGGGACGGCGGCCCTGCCGCCTCTCATGCGTCACACCACCCGCGCCGCACGGGCGGTTCCTCCACCGACAGGCCGACAGGCCGGTTGGCCTTTCCACGCGGAGACCCGCGTCGCGCGGGTCTCTGCCCAGCCGCGGGGTCGCCCAGCGCGACCCCGGCCCTCCTCTCGCCGGCTCCCGTGGCCAGCGCCCGCGGCCGGCTTCTGACAGCCGCTGCCGCTGCCTTCGAAGCCCCGGCCGACCGCCCTGCTGCGCCGCACTCCGCCCCGTGCCGCCGCCGTCTGTCGCCTTCGGACCTCACCGGAAACCGGCCGTGGCCGGAAAATTTCTAAGGACCACCGGGAATGATCCGGTGGTCGAAATTTCGATCCGGATAGCTTTCCAGATAGCTTGGGACGGGATCTACGCAACCACGGGATTTGTTCGGGGATCCAGTGGTGCGATTGAGCATAAAAGAGGATTAAAACGGGGGAGGGGAGGAAAACTCAAATCCGCCTACCTCGTTGGGCTTCGCCCGGCGCTTCCCGCGCGATCCGCCGCGCGCCATCGTCTCGCTGGAGCCACCTTGACGGAGTCGCCTCGCCGGAGCTCGCCTCGCCAGAGGTGAAGGAGGGGAGGAGGGTTTGAGGGAGAAGAGGAAGAAGAAGAGGGAGGGGTGCGTTTAAGTAATAACACTTAAACACCACCGCCCGACACGCCCCTGACCCCGCTCTCGAAGCAGACAAAAAGGAGGGCGTCCCTGGGGTAAACATGACCTCCCGAGCACAACGGTGGTCTCAGAATTTTAATCTGAGACCCCGTTCAAAAGTTATTAAACTTAGCGCCCGAGGCCGCCAATTTACGAAAACGCCCCTGGGGCCATTTTTCACAAACGGCCCGCGCCCGCGAAACTTACACCCCTCCTAGGGTAAAAGGCACACTCTGAAATCAACGGTGCCCTCGGTTTTCCAATCGGAGCCACCATTTAAGAGATACTAGCCTTTCACCATTAAACGAATTAATTAATTAATTAATTAATCCGTTTAACGCTCCAAAAGCGAGCGAGGGGTCCAAACGTCCCGTGCCGAAAAGTTTTATGTAGTTACATGGGTAAACAACCAATTCCGGACCCATCCGTACACTCGGATCCCTGATCCGGAACTCCTTTTAGGAGTTATCTCATTTATTTAGCGTTTCCGGTGTAAACGCAATGAAAATTTAATTCCGGCCACTCCGGGGCTCGAAATCGCACGCCGTCTGAAGGCACTGCTCTGGAATATTATCAAGAATATTCCAAAGTCTTTCTCATCAAAAACCAGGTTCTTACATTCAACCCCTCGATGCCCATTCGTTCTATGATCCTCATCGTCTCCTCCATCCTCAAAAGGATTCCTCCTAGAATTTGAAAATTCAAAGGGAGAAAGATCAGCAACATTAAAGGTGGCACTAACATTTCCATACCTATCAGGTAACTCAATCTTGTAGGAATTATCGTAGTTCTTCTCTATGACTTTTAAATGGCCATCTCCTCATGGATGAAGTTTTTATTTCCGATTCTCTAGGAACCTCTCCTTCCTAAAGTGTACCCACATACAATCTCTAGGTTGAAACACCATTTTCCTCTGACTTTGTTGGCATGATTCGATACTTGTTCATTATTCTGCTCAATATTTTCCTTTACCTTTTCATGAAACTCCTGCACAAATTTTTCTTTTCTTCACCTTTGAGTGTGGAGAAGGAATCTTCTTGAGATTTTCCCCACTTGAATCTCACCCCTTTCTTGACCAACTCATTCAATGGTGCCGCAATGGTTGAAAATTCCCTCATGAACCATCAGTAAAAACTTGGATGTCCATGGAATATCCTCTCCTTGTTGACATTCATTGGTGTTGGCCAGTACAAAATCTCCTTCAACTTCTCTTCATCGACCCTCATGCCATCATCTCCTACCAAAAACCCAAGGAAAAAACCTAATTTAAACAAAATGTACTTTTTTCCATGTTTCCAAACAACATATTTTTCCTAATAGTCTCAAAAACATGTCTTAAATGTTCAAGATGTTCATCAAGGCTCTTAGATTAAACAAGGATTTCATCAAAACACACAACAACAAATTTCCCAATGAATGGATGGAAAATGTGTTTCGTTATGTTCATGAATGTACTTAGGGAATTACTTAGTCCAAAAGGCATAACAAGCCATTCATATAATCCAAACATAGTTTTAAATGAGGTTTTCCATTCACCTCCCACTTTAATTCTAATTTGATGTCATCCACTCCTAAGGTCAATTTTAGTAAAAATGCATGCACCATGGAGTTAATCAAGCATATCATCCAAACAAGGTATGTGATAATGATACTTTACCGTGATTTTGTTGATAGATGGACAATCAACACTCATTCTCCACATACTATCTTTTTTGGTATTAGAATAACTGGTACCACACATGGACTCAACTCTCTCGAACAAATCCCTTCCTTAGAAATTATTCCACTTTTCATTGGATTTCTCGAGTCTCCTTCGGGTTAGCCCGATAATCCGGTCGATTGGGAAGTGTTTCTCCTAGGAGGAAGTTGATGTGGTGCTTGATACCCTATGAGGGACGTAAGCCCTTGAAGGGATAAGAGAGTTATTGGTAAAATATTATCTCTTGAATAGAAGCATGAGATTTTCCTCCCCCCATAAAGCTCTCTCTATCTCTCTTTTTCCTGAAAATAAGCTCACTTTTCCCTCAACACTCTTATTTTCACTCTTGTTTTCACTCTTGTTTTCAACTCTTTTATTTCCCTAATTTTTCTTCATTTCACTCAACACTCCTTTTGGACTCTTTATTTTTCCACTCTTCTCATTCTCTCTATTTTTTCTCTCTCTTTTATTATTCTCTCTTCTCACAATCTCTCTCAATCCTCACTTAGACTTGATAAGCTTGAAAAGGCCTCAATGGTGTGAGAATACCCATCCTCCCATTATACTAAAATTAATAGCAATGGATTTATCCATCATGTTTGACTCTCCTATCAAATTTACAAGGTCTTCCCCGAAAAATGTGAATATAATTCATTAGAACAACAAAACATAACACCTTATCTTAATACTTCCCAATATAAAATGGAACTTGTTCTTGATTAGTAACTTTGACATCCCAACTATTATTTAACCATTGAATTCTATATGTCCTAGGTTGTCTAGTCATAGCTAATCCCAATTTTTAAACCATCAAAGAACTTTCTATGTTTGTAAAACTACCACCACCAATAATCATACTACATAACTTATCTTTGACTAGGCATCTAGTATAAAATATTTGCTCCCTTTTCTCTTGATCACATTCGCCTTCAGGTTGAGCACTCAAACCATGACTTGACATAGTAATTTCTCTATGTACAGGGTTTTCTAATTCCACATTTGAATCATCCTCATGTTTTGGCATTTCATCATCACTTGGGCTAGCACTAAGAATATCTCCATCATCCAAAATAATCGTTGTCCTCTTATTTTCTAATTGTGAAGAAAAATGTCAAAATACTTGAAATTTAAAACATTTGATATCATGTGATATGGAAACAACCTTACCCTCCATTTTACCTTTGAATTCTAGAAAGAATGGTTTTGTTTTGGTCACCTCTTTTAAATCTGTTTTGTGTTCCCATACATTATCTTGTTTTTTGAAATACATGAACTTGAAAGAAGATTTTGAATCCTTACCATAGTATGTAGGGTGCGTCCTTATTGCCTTTACATGCCTCCCATATTTATTATCCATGTGATGTAGATCCTCCATGTTTATGTACTGGTGCATGTCCACTATGTCCCGAATGTCATGGTTGAGGTCGTTCACAAACCTTGCCATGTGGCCTCCCACTCTTCATCAATATTCACCCGAATCATGGTGATCTCCATCTCTTTGTGATACTCCTCAACACTCATGGACCCTTGTTTAAAACCCTTCACCTCATGGAACAAATCTTGATAATAGTGGATAGAAATGAACCTCTTACACATTACCATTTTCATCTCCTCCCAAGTGTGGATGGGTCTTTCTCCACTTCGTTGACGACTCACTTGTAGTTGGTCCCACCAAATACTAGCATAGTCAGTGAATTCAACAGCCACCAACTTTTCTTTTTTTTCCTCAGAATATGTTTGAAAACCAAAAACATGTTCAACCTTTATTTCCCATTCCAAAGATGTTTTAGGGTCATTGTTACCTTGCAATGGAGGTATCCTCAAATTTACTCCTCCAAGATCATTGGATTGCCTCCCTGTTGGCTGATTTCTCTGAATTGGCGACTCTTGAATATTGGATAAATCATCCTATTCTTCAATGACCTTCCTCCTTGGTGGTGCTCTAGAATTGGAATGGTATTGCAATTCATCCATCCTAGCATTCAACCTTTTGAATTGTTCTTGTACAGCCCTCATGAACAACTTAATGTATACTTCATTGGTGTTACATGCCTCCGCCATAGAGGAATCCATTGATAAAAATTTATGTTAAATGATAATGGACCTCACACACTCCCTCATGTGTTTACACTCAAAAATAATTTCTTCACTAATGTTTCACTCAATTTTTATTTTTTAACAAATTGTAACACTCTTTCCTTTTACCACTCTACTTGCTTCTTATAGAGTTCTTACCCAATTTCATCAAATAGAAAGGATCTCTGATATGTGTTAATCCCAAAATAGAATTCAAAGATAAAATTCAAAATGATATCAAGATGAAAAATGTTGGAAGAGGAAGAAAATGGATGAAGAAGATTGAAAAACAGGATGTTGAATTCAAAATGATGCAATTTTTTTTGCCATTAATTTTTTTTTATTTTGGGGAACTTTTTTTGAATAAATGCAGATGAAACAAGATGAATTTTTAATATATAAATGCAGGAGAAGAAATAATTTTTCACTCCAAATTGAATCAAAGTGTGAGTAATGTGGTTTTAAAATTGCAGAATTTATCACAAAATTTGAACCCGTTGTATCTCACGATATATTACTTTGATTTCAATGATTCCAGATGGAGAACAAAGATGAGATTCTAATCTAAAAAATGAAATTATATACATTTGAAATGATGAAGAAATGATGTCTATAGGTGAAGAAGAAAATTGAACAGAATTGTTGTTGTCCTGATTCTAAGATAATTGAAGATGGAAGAAGGGATAAGAAAGAAAGAACCTGATTTCTTACAAGTACGCTCTGATACCAAATGATATGTGATGAAAGACCCACTAGGAAGTGTCCTAGTAACCTTGTACAATGTTTTTTTGTTGAGAAGCTGGATCTCCACATGAAAATAGGATAATGTGGTGTGCAGATCGTGAAAATGAGAAGGGAGAGGGGAATGGTCAAGGTAGAACCCAAAGAGAACTTTTCTCAAAGAAATCAAGCCACAAGATGCCACAATGGATGGCCAATACTTTGATAAGTCATGAATAAAGAAATAACAAAAAGGTTGCAAGAAAAACTCACCATAATAACATTACCTTCATTCATGATGTCTTAAGAGTACAAGGGGTGGCTATTTATAGCCAAAGGAACATGAAACTAGAATTACACAAGGGGTGGCTCTTTACATTAGTCTAATTCCTAGTTTTTCATAGTCAAAAAGCCTAAATTATTATTTTTAAAATATTGGAACTTGACCATGACTTTAGGATACAAGTAGTACACCCTTTTGGAAAAGTAAAGACAAGTAGCCCACCACCACTTGACATTGAAAATTCCATGGTGGGGTGAGCTTGAAAATTTGTAGCACGAATTGGGATAGATTTTTAAAATAATTTTTGGGTTTTAATTAATGTAATTATAGGCCCAAATGCTTCCCCTAAAAAAGGGAGATGAGTCTCCTCTTTTAATTCCATGGTTAACCCATTTAAGGCCTCCTTCATTCTCTTGGTGCGCTCCTTTATCATTGAGACACCAATTCCTCACAGTGGGTCTTGAGCAATCATTGGCCTTCCACCCTCCTCCTGAAGACCGCCTTTAACCCATCGATTCTCATTCGTGGCATGATTCTAATCACCTCAATTAGCCTCAATTGGCCTAATTGGACTAATCAACCAAAATTGGCCTCAATTAGCCTCAATTGGCCTAATGGGCAACAATTGGACATAATTGGCCTAAGTTGGCGTAATTGGCCTAATTGGCCTCAATTGGCCTAATTTGCCTCAATTGGTCTCAATTGGACTCAATTGGCCTCAATTGGCCTAAGTGGCCTCAATTGGCCTAATTGGCTTCAATTGGCTTAATTTGCCTCAATTAGCCGCAATTGGCCGCAATTGACCTCAATTGGCTAAATTCTCTGAATTGGCCTCAATTGGCCTCAATTTGTTACAATTTTCCTCAATTGGACAAATTGGCCACAATTGGCTCAATTGGACATAATTGGCATAATTGGCCTCACTTGGCCTCAGTTGGCCTTAGTTGGTCTTACTGGCCTAATTGGACTCAATTGTCCTAATAGCCCTAATTAAACTCAATTGACCTCAATTCGCCTAATTGGCATAATTGGCCTCAATTAGCCTCAATTGAAAAAATTGGCCTCAATTGTCCTAATTGGCCTCAATTGGCCTTAATTAGCTTCAATTAGCCTCAATTGACCAAAATTTTCTCAATTGGCCTCAATTGGCCTTATTCACCTCAATTGGCCTAATTGGACTCAGTTGGCCTCAATGGGACTCAATTAAACTCAATTGACTTCAATTGGCATCAAGTGGTCTAATTGACCTAATTGGCCATAACTAGACTCAATTGGCCTTAAATGGCCTTAATTGGCCTAATTGGCCTAACTGACTAATTGGTCTTAATTGGCCTCAATTGGCGCCGGTTGGTCTCTATTATCCAAATTGGCCTAATTGGCATCAGTTGTTCCCAATTGGCCTAATTGACCTCAACTGGCCTAGTTGGCCTCAATTGACATAATTGGCCTCAATTGGTTTTAATTGGCCTCAATTGGCCTCAATTGGACTAATTGGCCTCAATTGGCCTTAATTGGCCTAATTGGCCTCAATTTGTCTCAATTGATCTAATTGGCCTCAATCGGCCTCAACTAGCTTCAATTTCTTTAATTGGCCAAGTTGGACTCAATTAGCATCAATTGGCCTCAATTGGCCACTATTGGCCTAATTGGATTAATTGACCTCAATTGGATCAATTGGCATCAATTGGCCCCAATTGTCCTAATTATCATAATTGGCCTAATTTTCTTCAATTGGCATAAATTAGCATCAATTGGTCTAATTGGCCTAATTAGCCTCAATTGACAGCAATTGGCCTCAATTGGACTCTAGTGGCCTAATTGGCCTCAACTGGCCTCAATTGGCCTCAATTGGCCTTAATGTGCCTCAATTGGCCCCAATTGGCATCAATTAGATTAATTGGCCTCAATTGGCCTAATTGGCTCTAATTAGACTCAATTTTCCTAATTGGCTTAATTGGCCACAATTGACCTCTATTGGCCTAATTGGACTTAATTGGGCACAATTGGCCCCAATTGGCCTCAATTGGGATAATGGGCATAATTGGCGTCAATTTTCATAATTATCCTCAATTTGTCTCAATTGGCCCCAATTGACTATATTGAATTAATTGGCATCAATTGGAATAATTGGCATAATTGGCCTCAATTGACCTGAATTGGCCTCTATTGGCCTAATTGGACTCAAATGGCCTAATTGGCCTCAAATAGCCTCAATTGGGTTCATAGGGAAAAATTGGACTAATTGGGATTCATTAATGTCAACTGGCCTCAATTGGCATAATTGGCCTCAATTGATATAATTGGCCTCATTTTGCCTCAATTTTCTTAATTGGCCTAGTTGGTCTCAATTGGTATCAAATTGCCTAATTGCCCTAATTGGCCACAATAGGCCTCAATTGGCCTATATTGGCCCCAATAGTCCTCAATTGGCCTAAATTGGATTCAATTGGCCTAAAATTGGCCTAAATTGTCTTAATTGGATTCAATTCGCCTAATTGACCAAATTGGCTTTAATTGGCCTCAATTGGACTTAATTGGCCTCAATTCACCTTATTGTCCTCAATTGACCTCAATTTTCTATAATTCGCCTCAATTGGCCTCAATTGGCCTCAATTAGCCTTAATTTGCCTAATTGTATTTAATTAGCCTAATTAGCGTAATTGACCTAATTGTTCTCAATGGACTAATTGGCTAAATTGGCTGAATTGACCTCAATTGAACCAATTGGCATAATTGGCCTTAATTAGCCTAATTGGCCTCAATTGGCCTCAATTTTCTTAATTAGCCTTAATTGGCCTATATTGTCATAATTTTCCAAATTGGGAAAATTTCCCTCATTGGCTGAATTGGCCTCAATGGCCAAATTAGCCTAATTGGCCAAATTGGCATCAATGGACGAATTGGCCTTAATGGCCTAATTGTCTTTATTAGCCTAATTAACCAAATTGGGCTCAATGACCAAATTAAAATAATTGCCTGAATTGGCCTCAATTGGCATAATTGGTCTCAATTGCCCTCAATTTTTCTAGTTGGCTTAATTTGGACTCAATTTAGCTAATTGGGATCAATTGGCCTCAATTCACAAAATTTTCCTAGTTGGCCTCAATTGGCCTATATTGGCCTAATTGGAAAAATTGGGAAAATTTTCCTCAATGGCCGAATTGGCCTCAATGGCTTAATTAGCCTAATTGGCCTAATTTGCATTAATGACCGAATTGGCCTTAATGGCCTAACTAGCTTAATTATCCTAATTGGCCTCAATGTAAAAATTAGAATAATTTTCCTAATTGGCCTAAATTTTTCTAATTGGTCTCAATTGCCCTCAATTTTCGTAGTTGGCTTAATTTGGCCTCAATTCGACTAATTGGGCTCAATTGGCCTCAATTCAAAAAATTGGCCTAGTTGGCCTCAATTGGCCTCAATTGGTCTCAATTGTTCTAATTAGCCTCAATTGGCCAAATTTGCCTCAATTGACCTCAATTTTCCTAATTGGACTCAATTGGCCTCAATTGGCCGAATTGGACACAATTGACCTAGTTGACGAATTCTCATAAATTGTCCTCAATTGGCCAAATTTCCTCAATTGGCCTCGATTGGCCTCGATTGGCTTCAATTAGGATATTTGGCCTCGATTGGATTTAATTGGCCCAATTGGCCTCAATTGGTCCCAATTGGCCTTTATTATCATAATTGGACTCAATAGGTTGTAATTCCACTCAATTGGCCAAATTAGACACAATTGGCCGAATTAGCATAATTGGTCTAATTGGCCTAATTGGCATCAAATGGACTAATTGGCCTAAAATTTCCGTAACGAGACTCAGTTGGCCTAATTTTCCTCAATTAACTTCAATTGGCCTCAACTAGAATTAATTGGGCTAATTAGCCTTGATTGGCCGCAATTGGACAAATTGGCCAAATTGGCCTCAAAGGCCTCAATTTACATAATTGGACACAATTGGCCCCAATTGGCCTCAATTTTCCCCAATTTGCCTTAATTGGCCCTAATTGGCCATATTGGAATCAATTGGCCTAATTGGCCTCAATTGGCCTTAATTTTCCTAATTGGCCTCAATTGGCCACAAATGGCCTCAATTGGAATCAATTGGCCCTGATTGGTCCCAATTGGCATAATTGGTCTCAATTGGTAACAATTGACCTCAATTGTCCAAATTGGCCTCAATTTGTTTCAATTGACATGATTTTCGTTAGTTGGAATCAATTGGACTCAGATTGGCCTAATTGGACTAATTGGGCTTGATTGTTCTCAAATGGCCGAATTCACATCAATTGGCCAAATTGGCTTCAATAGGTCTAATTAGATGAATTGTATTAATTGGCCTCAATCGGCCTCAATTGGACTCAAGTAGCCTAATTGACCTTAATTGGACTAATTAGTCTCCATTGGCGTAATTGGCTGAATTGTCCTCAATTGGCCGAATTGGCCTCAATTGGCCTCAATTGGACTAATTGGCTTCAATAGGCCTCAATTTTTCTAATTAGACTAATTGGACTCAATTAGCTTCAATTTTTATCAATTGACCTCAATTGTAACGCCCCGACCCTAGTTGCCTAGAGTCGGTGCATTACTTCGTAACATTGGCATGATCACAAGAAAGATCAAATCTCGAAAGACCGATTGGTTTAGTAGCCTTGGAAACACTAGATATATTCATAAGTTTTACATTACATCATAAAATGAAAAACTACTACAACAACATAATGTCTCCATAATCCACACTACTATCCCCTCATAATATCCCTGCAGGTCATTCATAATTTACTTCTTCACATCCTGGGGAAAAATAAAACATAGAAAAGGGGTGAGCTCAAATGCCCAGTAAGGATAACAATATAGCGGAAACTTTCATAAATAAGAATAAACATTTAAGGCAATGCATTACTAAAACAAAAGCCTTTTAAAATTGAACTTCAACATGGTATGGCAAAAGTAAAATGAAATAATGCCATTTACTTATTCACATGGATATTCTACTAATCGAATAATCACATGCAAAAATCAATAACCACTTTCATAATGTTGGAATGCATAATGCTAGACTATCATAACCACATAGCCAAGGCCTCGTGCCAAGGCTACAAATAAGATTTTGTCAAGGCCTTGTGCCAAGACACTAGTTTGTCTCATGAGACCTACCGATGCATCGAGGAGCTATAGTGGGCTCCACCCGTCACTTATTAAGTCCAATGCATTCCCATATGAAAAGGTTTAAACATAACATAAACATTCGTATTAAAACTAGCATACGAAATGTCAATACTTTCACAATAAACTATGAATGGTATAAAAATAGCACATCCACAGTCAAACATATCACAAAACCTTCAATACAATATAGAAGTTTTGTATCATAATAAATCAACTTCAAATAATCTTAAAATCCATCAAAGGATGTTGACATAGATGAAATCAAAATTCTTTTAAAAGAAATATCTCCTTTTATTTTGAAATCATTTAAGATCCATATAAAATAAAACATTTTCTTTGAAAATATTCTTATAAGCTTGTATGGGAAGCTTCGACGATTTTATAACGGCGGAAAATAACCGCACCCGCCGTATAAGTTAAAAAAAACATTCTTACCTCAATTCTGTCGAAAAGGTTAAAAAGGACCTTGTTTTGAAAATGACGGAAAGATTCCTTTATAAACCTCTTATAAAAAGTCAAACAAGGGTATAAATGACTTTAACCCATATTCTTGTAAATAGTAAAAATGTTTTGAAATACATTTCGAAGAAACGTGGATGTGGATGATAAAGAGATCCCAGTAGATTATTACGTATAATACAACCTCGGATAATGAAGAGATTGTGAAATAACCCTTACCTTGTACTTTTCCTTGGTTATGGTAGGTTAACCTCCTGTATAATGGTGAAATAATTGTTATTAAATTATACAAGAATCATATACATTAATATGATATCATATATGATCTTTTAATATTGATTTGATAATAATATCTTAGTATTATCGTTGTTTCGGGTGTTAACTTACTTGTTTTCTTTCATATGTTTTGTTACGTAAGACATGTTTGTAAAGGATAGGTTGTATATTATTCATATCCAGAATGATATTAAGTCCTTAAACATCATTTTTAAATCATAAAATGATAATTACGCTTTAATGGTTACGATGGAGAATGAATCTCATCGCGTTCGTGGAGACGGTAGTCCGTACGTACGCACGAGCGACAATATCATTCTTTTGATATTAAAATAATATATAAATGGATGGTATATCATATATACAGAATAATTAACATGTTATATTTATTATTTACATGAGTTACACATCATTATTATACCCATCCAAATAATATTATATTGAATAACAATTACACCACGACGTGGAGACGGTAAGCCGTACGTACGCACGTATGGTGACATGTTATTCAAAGGGTGGATAGAATACTGAATATGATTGTACCATATTTATAATAACATCACAGTATATGTGAGATATTGGAGTTATTATTTCAGAATGGTAAGAACAAAGGAAGAAGAAGTGGAAGAAGAAATGAACTTAGAAAAGGGTGGTGAGATCATTACCTCTTCTTCGGGTTCTTCCTTTTGATTTGATCAAAAGGGCTCCTTAGGTTGGCTTTCTGATCAAACTAAGGCCTCTAGGTTGTATTGAGGGATGTTGGGAGAGTATTTGGGCAGAGTTTGGCCGAACCAAAAGGCTTTAGAGGTGTGAAGAAATGAGAAGGAGGAGTGCCCTTTTATAAGAGGGGTGAGGGGCACCTTTGGAAAAGCTAGAAATATTAATTTATAATAAATTCATATTCGGTTTCTAAAGGCTCCAAAGTTGACTATTCAAAGGCTGAGGTGGGGATAGGTCGAAAACAACTCATCCAATAGAATTTAGACAGGTTTGGGTACTTATATTAACCTTATCTTTAAGTATTAACTCTAAGTTAATTAGTTTCACTTTTACAATGTCTCTTTGTATTTTTATATAATATGGTTAATAAACTTACTATATACATCCAAGAGACCCCCAAGTGGTCCATTAATGATTAACCTATCATAATATAAGTCTCTTGGCCGAACCTTAGATTTTTAGGAATTTAATATCAATTAATAATATAATATTTGTTTTAAGAACTCTTTTATGTCAATTTTGACACTATTCAATAGTTGATTTTTGTGAAACTCATAACAGATTGATTACTTCGAACAAAGTCCATTAAATCAATCCTAATATATCATATTAGCCTAGAAAATTAGTTTAATTCATTAAAAGTTTCATATTATATTTATTTGGGTATTTATAATATCAATTATTTTAATTTTTCACTATTATAGTAATTACTGCATCATCATTGTGTCATAAATAAAATAACATATTTATTGTCTAAAAATTATAAATAAAATATCATTATGTAGGAAATCTTTTTATCTTTCTAATGAATATTTATAATCGAAAATCCAACATGTATAACCCTATGTAAAAATTGTTCTTCTAAAAGATATATGCTTGTGTCATTTTTGTATTCATTTTAACTTAATTAAAATAAAGTGTCATTATCACTTACAAGTGGATCCATGGGGTCCCAAAATTGACACAAAGATGCCCATGGTCGACCATGTATCAACCAATAGGGTTAAGACCCGTTTTAGGGTAATTTTGTATTATTATAATATTATTTTTTTAACCCTTATTTACCGGATTTACCCTTTAACCATGGTAAATAAAATATTTACCGCAGTAATTATTCAAAATGTCTAAAAATAAAAGTTACCTATTTACATAATTTGGAAATCCTGATTCCAAATATGGAATCCATTTTCCTAAATTCAAAACACAGAAGTGGCAGAAATTAATTTAAAATTAATTCCCGCTGTTAAAACAAAAAGCGTGTTTTTAAGAGATAATAACTATCAAAAGATTGACACTTGTTTATGTTCGGTTTAATTGTAAAATTATGTCCAATGATAAACATTAAATTGAATGGTAAAAATATATTCTAAATATACTTTAAAACCACTCAAATTCATAATTTATCACTATTAATTATTTTGATTAAAAAAGTTGTTTTTAATTAAAATTTAGAAATTTTCACTATTCATCAAAATATGAAAGTTATCCGAAATGTACCAAAATTTCACCCTAGGCTAATTTTGATATTCCGAATCCAAAAATGAAGTCCATTTTAAAATATAGAATATATATGATTTCAAAAATTAGGTATTACTATTCACAACGGCTAGTTTAATTAGTTGTGGTGTGTGTTAGAACTCGAGGTTGCGTACAACACACGCTATCGCATTATTCAAAGGGAAACGTACCGTAGAAGCTTGGGGTGTTACATTCTCCCCTCCTTCAAATAATTGCGTCCTCGCAATTTCTAGGGTATTACTGCATAAAAAGACTCGGGTGGTTCTTCATCATAAGTTCCTCGGGTTCCCACGTTGCCTCTTCCATCTTATGATTTCTCCACAAAACTTTTACCAGACGCGTCGTCCGGTTTCTCAGTACTTGTTCTCTTGTATCAAGAATCCTGACGGGCTCTTCACAATAGGAAAGATCGGGTTCCAGTTCTAATTCCTCATAGGTGAGTACATGCGTTGGGTCAGGCATGTATTTTCTCAACAGAGATACGTGGAACACATCGTGAACTTTGGAGAGACTTGGCGGCATTGCCAATCGGTAAGCTACAGCCCCAATTCGTTCTAGAATTTCGAAAGGTCCGATGTACCTGGGACTCAATTTACCTTTCTTACCAAAACGTATGACTCCCTTCCACGGAGATACCTTTAGGAAAACATGATCACCGACTTGAAATTCCAAATCCTTCCTTAGATTATCGGCATAGCTCTTCTGCCTACTTTGAGCTGCTTTGATGTGATTTTGGATTACCTTCACCTTTTCCACCGTTTCCTCCACCAGTTCTGGGCCTACAAGTTTTCTTTCACCAACGTCATCCCAACAGGTTGGTGTACGACATCTCTTTCCGTATAACGCTTCATATGGTGCCATTTGTATACTCGAATGGAAGCTATTGTTATAGGAAAATTCTACCAGAGGTAAATATTGATCCCACATACCCTGAAAATCAAGTGAGCAAGATCTCAACATGTCTTCTAAGGTCTGAATAGTCCGTTCTGATTGTCCGTCTGTCTGAGGGTGGTAAGCAGTGCTCAAATGAAGTTCAGTATCCAGGGATTTCTGAAGACTTTTCCAAAATCTTGAAGTAAAACGGGGATCACGATCAGAAACAATCGATAGGGGAACTCCATGAAGTCTCACAACTTCATTAATGTATAGTCTTGCTAGACGTTCCAGGGGTAGATCTTCTCTTATAGCAAGAAAATGTGCTGACTTGGTAAGACGATCAACAATAACCCATATTGCATCGTTCCTTCTAGGAGTCTTTGGTAGCCCCATGACAAAGTCCATCGTAATATTGTCCCATTTCCACTCCGGTATGGGAAGAGGTTGCATGACTCCTCCAGGCTGTTGCCTTCCAGCTTTTACTTGTTGACAAACCATACACCTTGACACAAAATCAGCAATCTCCCTCTTCATGTTGTCCCACCAAAAATGTTCCTTCAAATCTCTATACATTTTGGTGCTCCCAGGGTGTATAGAGAAATTGGAACTATGAGCATCATCCAGCAATTCCCTTTTTAGATCAGGTATATTGGGAACACAAAGTCTCTTCCCGAATTTCAAAATTCCATCTTCATACACAAAGTCTCTCAATCTCCCATCATTCACAGCTTTAATCTTCTTTTGGAATTCGTCATCATCGGTCTGAGAACTCTTAATCCTTTCTAGTAAAGATGGTTTGGCAACCATTTGAAAAAGCATTGATGTTTCACCTTCCCTGGTTATTCCCATGTCCATTTTCACTAGATCCATGAAAATTGGATCCCTTTCAATTCTCATATTGTTCAAAACTCCATGGTCTTTTCTACTCAAAGCATCTGCCACCTTGTTTGCCTTCCCCGGGTGGTAGTGTATCGTACAATCATAATCCTTGAGTAATTCAAGCCATCTCCTTTGCCTCATGTTGAGTTCTTTTTGTGAGAAAATATACTTCAAACTCTTGTGATCAGTATAAATCTCACATTTTTCACCATAGAGGTAGTGCCTCCATATCTTCAAAGCAAAGATCACAGCTGCTAACTCAAGATCATGAGTAGGATAGTTTTGTTCATGAATTTTCAACTGTCGTGATGCATAGGCAATAACTCTATCATTCTACATAAGGACACAGCCAAGTCCTTTCTTTGATGCATCACTATAAATAACGAACCCATCACTCCCCGATGGTAGAGTCAATATAGGAGCATTGACTAATCTTCTCTTCAGTTCTTCGAAACATTCTTCACACTCTTTTGTCCAAACAAATTTAACCCCTTTACGTGTGAGCTTCGTTAATGGGTTAGCCAATCGGGCAAAATTCTGGACGAAACGTCGATAATAACCTGCCAAGCCAATAAAACTACGTACCTCAGTTATACTCGTAGGTGCTGGCCATTCTTGGATTGCCTTGGTCTTAGAAGGATCAACAGAGATTCCATCTTTAGAGACAATATGGTCAAGAAAAGAAATCTCCTGAAGCCAGAATTCACACTTGCTAATCTTTCCATATAATTCATGCCTCCTCAGAGTCTTCAAGATAATGCGCAAGTGATTTTCATGATCTTCGTAGGTTTTGGAGTATACCAAGATATCATCAATAAATACCACCACAAATTCATCGAGATACTCCTTGAAAACTCTATTCATCAGATCCATGAATACAGAGGGTGCATTAGTCAATCCAAACGGCATTACAGTAAACTCGTAATGCCCGTACCTGGTTCGAAATGCTGTCTTCGGAATGTCTTCCTTCTTTACACACAACTGATGGTATCCAGATCGAAGGTCAATCTTTGAAAAGTATTGAGCTCCATGCAGTTGGTCAAATAAATCATCAATACGAGGTAGGGGATACTTGTTCTTTATCGTTATAGCATTGATCTCCCTGTAGTCGATACATAACCTCATAGATCCATCTTTCTTTTTAACAAAAAGAACAGGGGCTCCCCATGGAGAAACACTAGGGCGAATAAATCCCTTATTACTCAATTCCTCTAGTTGTTTCTTTAGTTCGACTAACTCTACAGTGGCCATTCTATAAGGGGTCTTCGATATAGGCCTTGATCCAGGAATCAAATCAATAGAAAACTCAACTTCTCGTTCTGGAGGATGTCTAGGTAAATCTTCCGGAAATACATCTACAAATTCTTTCACAACAGGTACATCCTCTATTTGAACATTCCTTTCCTCACCGACAGTTATTTCATTCTCTTCCTCCCCAATAATTGAATTAAGTTGAGCTACTGGGGGTGGGTCTAAATAAGAATTAGGTGGTGACGATTCTGCTCTAAAAATAAGGTGTTCCTTATCATTATCATCAAGAATCGTAACCTCTTTCTTCTTACAATAAATCTTCGCATCATAGTCCGAAAGCCAGTCCATACCGAGGATTATATCAAACTCAATCATAGGTATGACGATGAAATCAGCAGATAAAGAAAATTTATGTGCTCTAATGGGGACTGATTCACAAAACTTTGTTGCAACGATACTTCCCTTAGGAGTTTTAACTGACAACTCCCTTATTAAATCAAATTGGAAATATCTAATTTTCTTAGCAAACTGGGAAGATATGAAACAATGCGATGATCCAGAATCAAATAATGCATTTGCTAAACTTGAGGAAACCATTAAATTACCTGCCACCACGTCTTTCGGAGTTTCTACCTCAGCAGTAGTGATAGCATAAGCCTGGCCTTGATCCCTTGGCCTTTTCTGAGGTAAGTTCTCCTGACGCTTAGGACATGCATTTGCATAATGCCCCATCTCCCTGCAATTGTAGCACTGAACGTTGGTAGCTTCCTTCTTCCCCTTGCAATCATGAGCTTGGTGGCCTTTTTCACCACACTTGTAACAGACTCCCATTCCCTTCAGGCAAGCACCGGGGTGTTTCTTCCCGCACTTACCACAAGATGGATATTCAACCTTTCCCTTCTTCCCCTTATTTCCATTCCCAGATTGATCAGCAGGTCTCTTCTTCTCTTGCTTTGCTTTAAAGTCATAAGACTTAGAGAATTCCTTTTCGGTCTTGATATCACATGAGACAATGTCTTCGTACGATGAAAAGGATTGTGAGACTAATGCTCGACGGAGAAATGGTTTTAACCCATCAAAGAAACGATCAATCTTACTTCTTGGGTTGCGAATATAATCTCCAGCATACCTCGCTAACCTTGTAAAGTTAGCCTCATACTTTGTGACATTCTCATCCTCCTTTTGTCTCAGACTCAGAAATTGCCTTTCCATATCTGCTCGATGGTCGCGAGGAAAGTATTTTTCTAAAAACAGATCTTTGAACTCCCTCCATTCCATGTTTGATACTTCATCATCTTCCTTCATGTTTTGAATCAATGACCACCATTGATCAGCATCTCCAGTGAGGCGGTAAACTGCCATGGTAACTTTTTCCCTTTCACTACTCCCCAAAGCCTGAAATATTTTCTCTAGGGAAAATATACATTGCTCAGCTACTAAGGGATTTGTACTTCCATTGAACGTTGGTGGTTGTTGTCTCATGAATTGATCTAACATTGATCCTCCACGCTGCGGATCAGGGTGCTCCATACGGGTAAGGTTATTATTCATAACCTGAGTAAGTTGTCCCAGTACGGTGATTAGCTGATCAGCACCAGTTGCATCACCAGCCCCACTATAATTATCTTGAGCAGGAGGGCAATCCCTACATGGAGTGCGTGCATTGATACGGTTTCCATTTCTTCCACTAGGCGCCATTTCTAAACAATGGCATAAACTAGATCAGTTTATGAATCAAAATACATAATCCCATACTTATAAAACACTTAACATAAATTGAACTATCTATGGATATAATCCATAATCATAAATATGTTTTCTTTGAGGAAGTATATACTCATAAACCCTTCATAATGATTTGTAAAGAAAGTGAGAGTTATCCTAAGCATATCCCCCGGGAGTGTCGTAACCAAGAGTGCAGCAAGGCCCGTTGTCGTGCACCAGTTCTCGTTCGAGTCTAGCTCAAAGCGGTGTTTTCGGGTTTTACCCCTAGGTACATCTGTGCCAGAGCCGCCTCTACCTGCTCGTATCCAGACAGGGATGTATTGCTCTAAAAACTCACAAAATCTCTACAATACCAAAATTCTAGGAAGTTCTTCTATACTAATCCTCAAAGTTCATCTTAGGTCTACGTGCTCTAATCAGAGTTTATCTAAATCTAGCTTCCAAGGTTTGTACTAAACTTCCTCTGATACCAACTGTAACGCCCCGACCCTAGTTGCCTAGAGTCGGTGCATTACTTCGTAACATTGGCATGATCACAAGAAAGATCAAATCTCGAAAGACCGATTGGTTTAGTAGCCTTGGAAACACTAGATATATTCATAAGTTTTACATTACATCATAAAATGAAAAACTACTACAACAACATAATGTCTCCATAATCCACACTACTATCCCCTCATAATATCCCTGCAGGTCATTCATAATTTACTTCTTCACATCCTGGGGAAAAATAAAACATAGAAAAGGGGTGAGCTCAAATGCCCAGTAAGGATAACAATATAGCGGAAACTTTCATAGATAAGAATAAACATTTAAGGCAATGCATTACTAAAACAAAAGCCTTTTAAAATTGAACTTCAACATGGTATGGCAAAAGTAAAATGAAATAATGCCATTTACTTATTCACATGGATATTCTACTAATCGAATAATCACATGCAAAAATCAATAACCACTTTCATAATGTTGGAATGCATAATGCCAGACTATCATAACCACATAGCCAAGGCCTCGTGCCAAGGCTACAAATAAGATTTTGTCAAGGCCTTGTGCCAAGACACTAGTTTGTCTCATGAGACCTACCGATGCATCGAGGAGCTATAGCGGGCTCCACCCGTCACTTATTAAGTCCAATGCATTCCCATATGAAAAGGTTTAAACATAACATAAACATTCGTATTAAAACTAGCATACGAAATGTCAATACTTTCACAATAAACTATGAATGGTATAAAAATAGCACATCCACAGTCAAACATATCACAAAACCTTCAATACAATATAGAAGTTTTGTATCATAATAAATCAACTTCAAATAATCTTAAAATCCATCAAAGGATGTTGACATAGATGAAATCAAAATTCTTTTAAAAGAAATATCTCCTTTTATTTTGAAATCATTTAAGATCCATATAAAATAAAACATTTTCTTTGAAAATATTCTTATAAGCTTGTATGGGAAGCTTCGACGATTTTATAACGGCGGAAAATAACCGCACCCGCCGTATAAGTTAAAAAAAACATTCTTACCTCAATTCTGTCGAAAAGGTTAAAAAGGACCTTGTTTTGAAAACGACGGAAAGATTCCTTTATAAACCTCTTATAAAAAGTCAAACAAGGGTATAAATGACTTTAACCCATATTCTTGTAAATAGTAAAAATGTTTTGAAATACATTTCGAAGAAACATGGATGTGGATGATAAAGAGATCCCAGTAGATTATTACGTATAATACAACCTCGGATAATGAAGAGATTGTGAAATAACCCTTACCTTGTACTTTTCCTTGGTTGTGGTAGGTTAACCTCCTGTATAATGGTGAAATAATTGTTATTAAATTATACAAGAATCATATACATTAATATGATATCATATATGATCTTTTAATATTGATTTGATAATAATATCTTAGTATTATCGTTGTTTCGGGTGTTAACTTACTTGTTTTATTTCATATGTTTTGTTACGTAAGACATGTTTGTAAAGGATAGGTTGTATATTATTCATATCCAGAATGATATCAAGTCCTTAAACATCATTTTTAAATCATAAAATGATAATTACGCTTTAATGGTTACGATGGAGAATGAATCTCATCGCGTTCGTGGAGACGGTAGTCCGTACGTACGCACGAGCGACAATATCATTCTTTTGATATTAAAATAATATATAAATGGATGGTATATCATATATACAGAATCATTAACATGTTATATTTATTATTTACATGAGTTACACATCATTATTATACCCATCCAAATAATATTATATTGAATAACAATTACACCACGACGTGGAGACGGTAAGCCGTACGTACGCACGTATGGTGACATGTTATTCAAAGGGTGGATAGAATACTGAATATGATTGTACCATATTTATAATAACATCACAGTATATGTGAGATACTGGAGTTATTATTTCAGAATGGTAAGAACAAAGGAAGAAGAAGTGGAAGAAGAAATGAACTTAGAAAAGGGTGGTGAGATCATTACCTCTTCTTCGGGTTCTTCCTTTTGATTTGATCAAAAGGGCTCCTTAGGTTGGCTTTCTGATCAAACTAAGGCCTCTAGGTTGTATTGAGGGATGTTGGGAGAGTATTTGGGCAGAGTTTGGCCGAACCAAAAGGCTTTAGAGGTGTGAAGAAATGAGAAGGAGGAGTGCCCTTTTATAAGAGGGGTGAGGGGCACCTTTGGAAAAGCTAGAAATATTAATTTATAATAAATTCATATTCGGTTTCTAAAGGCTCCAAAGTTGACTATTCAAAGGCTGAGGTGGGGATAGGTCTAAAACAACTCATCCAATAGAATTTAGACAGGTTTGGGTACTTATATTAACCTTATCTTTAAGTATTAACTCTAAGTTAATTAGTTTCACTTTTACAATGTCTCTTTGTATTTTTATATAATATGGTTAATAAACTTACTATATACATCCAAGCGACCCCCAAGTGGTCCATTAATGATTAACCTATCATAATATAAGTCTCTTGGCCGAACCTTAGATTTTTAGGAATTTAATATCAATTAATAATATAATATTTGTTTTAAGAACTCTTTTATGTCAATTTTGACACTATTCAATAGTTGATTTTTGTGAAACTCATAACAGATTGATTACTTCTAACAAAGTCCATTAAATCAATCCTAATATATCATATTAGCCTAGAAAATTAGTTTAATTCATTAAAAGTTTCATATTATATTTATTTGGGTATTTATAATATCAATTATTTTAATTTTTCACTATTATAGTAATTACTGCATCATCATTGTGTCATAAATAAAATAACATATTTATTGTCTAAAAATTATAAATAAAATATCATTATGTAGGAAATCTTTTTATCTTTCTAATGAATATTTATAATCGAAAATCCAACATGTATAACCCTATGTAAAAATTGTTCTTCTAAAAGATATATGCTTGTGTCATTTTTGTATTCATTTTAACTTAATTAAAATAAAGTGTCATTATCACTTACAAGTGGATCCATGGGGTCCCAAAATTGACACAAAGATGCCCATGGTCGACCATGTATCAACCAATAGGGTTAAGACACGTTTTAGGGTAATTTTGTATTATTATAATATTATTTTTTTAACCCTTATTTACCGGATTTACCCTTTAACCATGGTAAATAAAATATTTACCGCAGTAATTATTCAAAATGTCTAAAAATAAAAGTTACCTATTTACATAATTTGGAAATCCTGATTCCAAATATGGAATCCATTTTCCTAAATTCAAAACACAGAAGTGGCAGAAATTAATTTAAAATTAATTCCCGCTGTTAAAACAAAAAGCGTGTTTTTAAGAGATAATAACTATCAAAAGATTGACACTTGTTTATGTTCGGTTTAATTGTAAAATTATGTCCAATGATAAACATTAAATTGAATGGTAAAAATATATTCTAAATATACTTTAAAACCACTCAAATTCATAATTTATCACTATTAATTATTTTGATTAAAAAAGTTGTTTTTAATTAAAATTTAGAAATTTTCACTATTCATCAAAATATGAAAGTTATCCGAAATGTACCAAAATTTCACCCTAGGCTAATTTTGATATTCCGAATCCAAAAATGAAGTCCATTTTGAAATATAGAATATATATGATTTCAAAAATTAGGTATTACTATTCACAACGGCTAGTTTAATTAGTTGTGGTGTGTGTTAGAACTCGAGGTTGCGTACAACACACGCTATCGCATTATTCAAAGGGAAACGTACCGTAGAAGCTTGGGGTGTTACATCAATTGGCCTCTATTATCCTCAATTTTCCTAATTGGCCTAATTGGTCTCTATTGGCCTCAATTGGCCTCAATTTCATAATTGGCTGAATCTGCCTCAATTAACCTCAATTGGCCAAATTGGCCTAATTCACCTCAATTTCTCTCAATCAGCCTAAATTTCACCCAATTGACATCAATTATCCTCAATTGGCCTAATTTGCCTCAATTTTCCTCAATTGGCATCAATTGGTCTCAATTAGTCTCAATTAGTCTCAATTGGCCTAATTAGCCAAATTAGCCTCAATTGGCCTCAATTGGCCCTAATTGGCCTCAATTGGCCTCAGTTTTCCAAAATTAGTCTGATTGGCCTAATTGACCTCAATTGACTTCCATTTTCCCCATTGGCCTCAATTCTCCTCATTGCCTCAATTGGCCTCAATTGGCTTCAATTAGCTTCAATTGGCATTAATGTACTCAATTGGTCTCAATTGGCCTCAATATGGCGCAATTGGCCTCAATTTTACTCAATTGGACTAATTGGACTTAATTTGCCACAACTTGGCTCAATTGGTCTTAATTGGCTTAATTGGCTCAATTAGCCTCAATTGGCCTCTATTGACCTCAATTGGCATAAATTTTCCTAATTGGACTAATTTTCATTACTAGCCATAGTTGGCCTCATTTGGCCTTAATTGGCCTGAATTGGCCTAATTGGCCTAATTGGGCACAATTGGCCTAATTGGCATAACTGGCCTAATTAGCCTCAATTGTTCTAATTTACCTCAATTTGCCTCAATTGGCTTAATTCACCTCAATTGGCCTAATTGGCCTCAATTGGTCTAATTGGCCTCAATTTTCCTAATAGGACTTAGCAGGCCTAATTGACCTCAATTTTCCTAACTGACATCTATTCACCTCAATTTTCCTAATTTTCCTTAATTGGCATAATTGGCCTAATTTTCTGAATTAGCCGAATTGGCCTCAAAGGCCTAATTGGCCTTATTGACCTAATTGTCCTAAATGGACAAAGTGGCCTCAAGTGTCTAACTGGCCTAATTGGCATAATTGGATGAATTAGTCTCAATTGGCATCAATTAAAATAATTGGCCTCAATTGGCCTTATTGGTCTCAATTGGCCTAATTGGCCTCAATTGGCCTAATTGACCTCAATTAGCCTCAATTGGATTATTTGTATTAATTTTCCTAATTGGATTTAACTAGCATCAATTGGCCTAATTGGCATCATACGGCCTCAATTGGCCTCAATTCTTCAAATTGTCCTAATTGGCCCCAATTGGCCTCAACTGGTCTCAATTGTCCAAAATTTCCTAATTGGCCTCAGTTGGATTCAATTGGTCTCAATTGGCCCAAATGGCCTCAAGTGGCCTAATTATCCTAATTATACTCAATTTTCCAAATTCCTCTCAATTGTCCAAATTTTCCTAATTGAACTCAATGGCTGAATTAGCCTCAATGGCCTAATTGGCCCAAATTGGCCTCAATTGGCCTCAATTGTTGTAATTGGACTAATTGGATTCAATTGGCCTCAATTTACCTAATTTGCCTAGATTGGACTAGTTTGGCCTAATTGACCTCAATTGGCTTCAATTTTCCCCAATTCACCTCAATTAGCCTAATTGGCCTCAATTAATCTCAGTTTCCCTAATTGGCCTCAATTGGCATCAATAGCCCTCAATTGGCTTCAATTTGCCTTAATTAGCCCAATTTCCCTTAATTGGACATAGTTGGCCTTTGTTGGGTTTAATTAGCCTTAATTCACCTAATTGTCATCAGTTGGCCTTAATTGGCCTAATTGGCCACAGTTGGGCGAATTGGCCTAACTGACCTCAATTGGCCTCAATTGGCCACATTTGGACTCAATTGGCCTCAATTGTCCCTAATTGGCCTCTATTACCCTCAATTAACCTCAATTGGTCTCAATTGGCCTAATTGGCCCCAATTTACCTCAATTGGTTTCAATTGGCTTAATTGTCCTAATTAGTCTCAAAAAGCATCAATTGGCATCAATTGTCCTAATCAGCATAATTGACCTAATTGGCCACAATTGGCCTCAATTGTCCTAATCGACTTAATTGACCTAATTGGCCACAATTGGCCTCAATTGGCCTTAATTCCCCTAAATTGGCATCAATTTGACTAATTGGCTTTGTTGCCCTCAATAGAAGAATTTCCCTAATGACCTAATTTTCCTAAATTGGCTTAAATGGCCTCCATTGGCATTGATCTGTATTTTAGGCCTCGAATGACCTAATTAGACTAGTTGGCCTCAATTGTCCTTAGTTGTCCTAATTGGCCCAATTGGAAACAATTGAATTCAATTCTACTCAATTATCCTCAATTGGCCTAATTGACCTTAATTTGTCCCAATTGGCCTAATTTGCCTCAATTGGATTAATTGACCTCAATTGGCCTCTTTTGGCACCAATTGGCCTAATTGCCCTCAATTGGCCTCCCTTGGCCCCAATTGGCCTCAATTGGCCTCAATGAATGAATTGCCCTCAATGGCCTAATTGGCATAAATTGGCCTCAATGGCCTTAATTGGCCTCACATGGAGGCCTCAATTGGCCAAATTGAATTAATTGGCCACAATTGACCCCAATTGGCCTAATTTCCCTTAATTGGCCTAATTGGCCCAATTGGCCTCAATTGGCCTCAATTGGCCTCAATTGACTTAATTAGCCTCAATTGCCCTCAATTTCCCTCAATTGACCTATATGACCTCAATTGGCCTAATTCATCTCAATTGGCCTCAATTGGCCCTAATTAGACCCAATCAGTCCCAATTGGCCTAATTGGCCTAATTGGCCTCAATTAGCCGAATTGGCCTAATTTCCTTCATTGATCTCAATTGGTCTCAATGGGTTCCAATTTGCCTAATTGGCCTCATTTGGCCTCATTTGTCCTCAATTTTCCTTAATTTACCTCAATTGGCTTCTATTGGCATAATTGGCCTAAATTAGCCTCAATTGGTCTCAATTGGCTTTAATTGGTCTCAATTGTCCAAATTGGTTTCCATTGGACTCAATTAGCCTCAATTGGCCCAATTGTACTCCATTGGCCTAATTGTCCTCAAAAGGCCTAAATTGGCCACAACTGGCTGAACTGGCCTCAATTGGCATAATTGACCTAATTGGCCTCAGTTTTCCCAATTGGTCTTATTGGACGTAATTGGCCTAAAATGGCCCCAATTGGCCCCAATTGGACTAATGGCTCTAATAGGACTAATTATCCTCAATTGGTCTGAATTGGCCTCAATTGGACTCAATTCGCCTAATTGGCCTCATTGGCCTCAATTGGCCTTAATGGGCCGCAATTGGCCTAATTGGCCTCAATTGAAAAAATTGGACTCAATAGACTTTAATTCTGCTAAGAGACCTAATTGGGCTCAACTGAAGTCAATTTTCTTAATTGGCCTCAATTATCCTCAATTGGCTAAATTGGCCTAATTGGCCTAATTCATCTCAATTGGCCTAAATTTTCCTCAATTGGCCTAATTGGACTCTATTGGCCTCTATTAGCCTCAACTGATGTAATTGGACACAATTGGACTTAATTTCAATCAATTGGCCTTAATTGACTTCAATTGGCCTAATTGACCTCAATTGGCCTTAATTGGGCTCAATTGGTCCCAATTAGCCTAACTAGCCTCAGTTGGACTCAATTGACCTTATTTGCACTAATTTTCATCAATTAGAATTAATTGGAATCAATTGGCTTGAGTTATCCTAATTGGATTAATTGACCTCAATTGGCCTCAATTGTCCTCAATTGCGTCAATTGGTCTCAATTTGTCTAATTGGATGAATTAGACTAATTAGCCTCAATTAGCATCAATTGGAATCAATTGGTCTAATTGGACTAATTGGAATCAATTGATCTTAATTGATATAAATTGTCATAATTGGTCCCAATTGGCCTAATTGGCCTCAATTGGCCGAATTGGCTTAATTTTCCCAATTGGCCTCAATTGGCCTCAATTGGCCTCAATTTTCAAAATTGGCCAAATTGGCCTTAATTGGCCACAATTGGTCTCAATTGGACTCAATTCGAATCATTTGTCCTCAATTGTACTTATTGGCATCAATTCTCCTCAATTGGCCTTATTGGCCAAATTGGACTCAATTGGTCTCAATTTTCCTAATTCGCTTAATTAGCCTCAATTGGTCTGAATTGGCGTAATTGGCCTAATTGGAATAATTGGTATAATTGATCGAATTGGCCTTAATTGGCCTCAATTAGCCTCAGTTGGCCTCAATTGGCCTCAATTGGAATAATTGGCCTCAATTGGACTCAATTGGACTAAATTGGCCTCAATTGGACTGAATTGGCCTAATTGTCTTAGTTGGCCTTAATATGCCTGAACTAGCCACAATATGACTCAATTGGCCTCAATTGGCCTCAATTGGAATCAATTGGGCCAATTAGTCTTAATTAGGCTCAATTGGCCTAATTGGGCTCAATTGGCCTAATTTTCCTCAAAAGGCCTCAGTAGGCATAATTGGCATAATTGGCCTCAATTGGACTAATTGGCCTAGTTGGCCTCCATTAGCCTCAATTGGGTTAAATTAGCTAAATTAGACTAATTTGCCTTAATTGAATGTAATTGGCCTCAATTAGCCCCAATGGGACTCAATTTTCCAAATTTGACTCAGTTGGTCAAATTGGACAAATTGGACAACTTGGACAAATTGTCCTCAATGGACAAATTTGTCTCAATGACCTAATTAGTCTAATTGGCCGAATTGACCTCAATAACCTAATTGTTTGAATTATAATTAATGATCTAATTGGACTAATTGGTCTCAATTGGCCTCAATTAACCTAATTGTCCTAATTGGGCTCAATTGGCCTAATTGGCCCCAATTGGCATCAATTGGCCTAATTGGCCTCAAATGGATTATTTGGATTAATTAGCCTAATTTTCCTATTTGGAATTTGTTAGCCTAATTTTTCTAATTTTCTGAATTGGTCTCAATTGTTCAAATTGACCTCAATTGGTCTCAATTGCTATAATTTGCCTCAATTGGACTAATTGGCCTAATTGTCCTTAATGACACAATTGTCCGATTTGGCCTAATGGGGAAAATTTCCCCCAATTGGCCTCAATTTTCATAATTTTACTAATTACACTCAATATCCTAATTTTCCTAAATAGCTAAATTGTCCTAATTGGATCCAACAGGGCTCAATTAGCCTAATTGGCCTAGTTGGCCTTAATTGGCTTAGTTGGCCTAATTTACCTAATTCGAATAAATTGACCCAATTGGCCTCAATTTCTCTCAATTGGATAAATTGGCCTAATTGGACTCAATTGGCTTAATGGAACTAATTGGTATAAATTGGAATAATGGGCCTAACTGACCGCAATTTTCATAAATGGATATAATATTCCAAATTAGCCTCAACTACTCTAATTGCCCTTCATTGGGCTAATTTGCCAAATTTTCCTAATTGGACTTAATGGCATAATTTTCCTAATTGGATTAATTCTCTTAATTGGCATCAATTATCCTAATTATCCTAATTGGCATTAATTTTCCTAATTTGATAAATTTTCCAAATTGGCCTCAATTGTCCTAATCGGCCTCAATTATAATTTTCCTAATCATCTTAATTGGAATCAATTGGAATAATTGTGATAATTTTTCTAGTCGGTCTAATTGGCCTCAATTGGCCTAATTGGCATAATTGGACCCAACTAGCCCTAGTTTACCTAATTGGCCTCAGTTGGCCTACTTGTCTTAATTTTTCTAAATGGCCTAAATTGGCATAGTGCTACTAATTGGACTTAATTAACCTAATTGGCCTAATTGACCTTAATTATCCTCAATTGGCCTAATTTTTATATGATACCTTATGATCGTGTGGTATTCATTGGCTAAAATGTGGAAACACAAGTGAGAGAAGTAGGAGAAATGGAATTTTACAGAAATTTATGGAAATAAAATGGGAAGTGGATGATTAAATTAAGGCCGAAAGGCAAGTTTCCCATTAAAACCCTAATAATAAAAAGACCCAAAATTTTGATAACCCCATTGATAAAAATTACTTTCATTCACCTAATAACACAACAAACATATGCATAATAATGCTAGAAACTCTTAAATTCGAAATTAAACTTCAAGTGGTACAATGAGGTGGCTATTTATAGCCATATGGGAGAGATACTTGTCAAACTACTATTCCTCAAAATTCTAAATCCTAAGAAACGTTTTTGACTTTTTTTATACGTTTCTATTGCTTTAGGGGACACGATATCCACCATGAAGACTTTTTAGCTGAGAGGACCGGTTTGGGATATACCTAACACTGAGAGGGGGTGAATCAGTGTTGGGGACTTTTTAAACCACTTCCAACTTTTATCCCTGTACCTCTAGACCTGCTAGGATCTTCATTATCTTATTCTATTTTCCTTGTCGCATGCAATAATAGAAAGCGGTAAAGATATGCACATGATATTTTTACAAGTTTCACCACTCAATAAGAGTATCTACATCCTTGCCAGTCATGGGGATGACCAGTTCATGGATTCTCCACTATAATTTAAATGTTGTTACAATGGAGTGGCTAGGAAAACAATCCTCTTACCGGTGTGAGTCCCTACACTTTGAAGGGGGGTGGTAAACAATCCCCTTCCCTGGACTGTTGAAAGCCTAGTCCAACTTACAGCCTCAAGCTGGTTCTTTATACTGCCTATGGAGGCAGTCTCTTGCAGCCTCTAGCTGGTTCTTTATACTGCCTCTGAAGACAGTCTTCTCTCTGTTAAAGGAGATTGCAACACCAAAATAATATTTCAACTGTTTAGACCTATTGGATTTCACAGTGCTACTTTGTTCTTCCTCTATTCAATTATTACCTGCCTAGCAGCATGCAGGTAAACAACCACTTCTTTCTCTGCAGAAATCCTGAAAGCTGCAAAATCTTCTTCCCCTTCTTCTTTAGTGAAAAACCAGTTACACTGAGATCGCTTCTGCTTCAATCTACTGGAATCACAAACTCCCATTGTGATTATCAGAACAATGAAGACAAGCTCATCTTAGCATTATCAGAATTAAAATGCCTAGAATAATTGTCAGCCTTCAGTTGGTCATACTCTGTTCTTCTTCTTCCCTTATTTCTCTTTGACACAGTATAATTACAGTGTTCTAATCTATTTCTTCAATTCTCAATACCAACACAAGCATGTATTGGTATAATACCTTCATCCATGGTGCATAAATGAATTTAGTTGCACATCTTGTTCTTCATCACTTCACAATGCACAACGATAGTGTTAAACACCAGTCATGTGAGTGTTGTTCAACTTCTCTTTGTGAAAACGAATGGTTCACAGTTCTTTCTTCTTCGCAAAGCTGCCTCGAGTGTGCTATACACCTATCAAAGGCCTACGGGACCCTCAAAATTTTTGCGCAAACTTCTAGGTGGATTGCACATAAAATTCAAGCCTTGCGCATAAAAATACCTTTTGGCGCGAAAACCCCTTTTCGTGCGAATCTTCTTTTTCGCGCAGAACTCCCCGTTTTCGCACAACACTTTATTTTTCATGCAATAATTCTTCTTTTCACACAATACACTATACTTCAATTTTTCCGCATGTCAGAGCTTGGGATTTGTATATATGTCGAGTCACTCCAGATGAGAGGGTTTCACCTCATATTTATAGGAATTTTTGACCTTGCATGTAAAACCCCTTCCTGTGCGTAAAACTATCTCTCACTTCTTCATATTACGCGCACCTTCCTGGATTTTTCATGAACCTCATGGCTTTTCCATTTTTCATCATTCTATGAATTAATACGCCCTTTCGCATAAAACATCAAACCAACATTTTGTGCACAACCAATTTTCCCGTGCACAAGTCTAATGTTCTGCGCACCTAGCACAAACATCTCAAATTTTTCGCGCACCTCTTACCTTTGTCATTTTTCGACATTCTAATCACAATGCAAAAATTGTGCGCAAAATTCCACACCACGTTCCATATTGTGCTCAAACCAAATCTTTCCTGTGACATCATATTTCGCGCACTGCTCCAATCTTTCACACATTACATGCCTTTGCCAATTTTCGAGCTTCTGATCTCGAAACACCTTTTGCGCTAAAACTTCATTTCTCCATTTTGCGAACCATGCCAATATTTCACAAAACCTTCATTTTTCATGCAGCCAGCTGATATTATGCGCACAAATTTCTTTTTCGCGCATCTCGCAGATATTTCGCGTATCCTGCTACTATTTCGCGCATCCCACTACTATTTCGTGCACCACTTTATTTTTTCGCGAAACTTGCCATGGTTTCCCCGTACTCCATGCCATTGTCATTTTTCAAAGTTCAGACCTTGAATAATTCCTTGCACGTGAAAATATAAACCATCTTCAATCTTGCGCGCACTCCATGCCATTTTCATTTTTCTCTCTTCACTGCTTCTCATAACCATTCTTCTACTTTTATCACGAGTTCAACTATCGTGATATTTATCTTTTGAAAGACCAGATCTAGAATTTTCAGAGTTATAATGGGAAGTATTGTAACATCCCATCTTCCATCAGCATCATTCCTTCCAATCAAAACTGTATATGATTGGAATCATCATTTCTCTCCCTTTCCATCATAAGGCTTGCATCAAAATTTCTCCTGACTTGTGATATTTTTGAAATTAATATCTGTAAAGCATCGTCTGGTTTGGATATAATGTGAAATGCATGGATACCTCTGAATTCCAAGCCCTTACACATTCTCTCTTCTTTATCATCCATCATTCTACACTTCACGCAAATCATATGATTTTATTCTTCAAGTAATCACTTGCATGGATTTCTATCATGAAGAATTTCATGGTCTACTTCAAATCCTAATTCTTCTTCAATCATCCTTATATGGATGATACTTCTCCATTCTTCATTGTTGTAAACAATGTGTCACCATTGAAACATGTTCTTTGAACTTAGGATCAGCTCAACAATCGTCTGAATTGACTTCATGGAGAATTTCCCAAGCATGACATTCAATGCTATGATTACATAACAATTATCCAGGCATCCTCACTTCAGTTGATCTCCATTAACTTTGGAGTCCTGCTTCATCTACTTCTTCAATTTGACCAGAATTGACAACTATTGACAACAAAAACAATCTTCATACACAAAGTGGTCCCAACAATCTCCCCCTTTTTATTTTGTTTTCAATACCATAAAGTCTCCTCAAATGAATGTTTCAATGTCAAAATGAGAATATTATCTCTCCCATTTACTTCTTTCTCTCCCCTAAACATTCATTTCATTTCTATCCCCCTTATTGACAAGAAATACAAAGTTCATGATAGAGAGGGTATCATTCCATACTTAAGGAATGTTCCATCAATCATTAAACTATAAGTCTACTTGAGCAATGCACGGTGTAGAAAACAAGAGGATTCGATTTAGACAACAAAGCTGTCCATTATCCACTAACCGTGATACCGCATGAGGTGAAATCTCCTATAATTGTCTTCAAAAAATTTCTACATTCCTTCCAGTACAAGGATATTGAATGTGATAGGAAAAAATCAATCCTGAAATTTCTGCACTCACTTCAACAAAAGGATCAAAAACATTCAAGTGAAATTAACAGGATAAGTGGCCTTGGGGAACATTCATTCTTCTTATGTCACTAATTGACCTAGTTACTCCCCCTCTATAATAATATATTTATTTTGAGTAACCAAGGATGAGAGATTAAGAAACGACATACTTTTTCCAATGACATGATCTTCAGACAATCTTCAGAGTAATTGAATTTTATACCAACTGATGTTGATACTGATTGAGATAATGACTCTGGAAGCTTCTTCATGTGTCTCCCCCTCAAGGGAACACTTCTCCTCACTAAATCCCAGATTCTCCCCCTGAGATCTTGCATCACCTTCAATTCCCTATATTTAATGAACAAATACAATACACAAAGATTTAAGGGAATAAGGTGGATCCTCCAGGCTTCTTCAACGTGAGCTGGATGGATGAGATGATTTTCTCAACCAAGATGGTCCATTTTCTCCACTCCTCACACTTTCACATTTGATATTTAATTTTGAATGTGGATGTTTGGGTCTTAATACATCTTCTATATCTTTGTGTGTGAATCTTCTTTCTTCAAGAGATTTCAAATCACAAGAATCTCCTGGTGAAACTTTCATCTTTTTGAGGAATTCTTGTTGGGATGGAGTAAATTCAAAGAACTTTCTGGCAGTATGATGAGCCGTGTTGCACCTCACACACAGAACTTTTTTGTCTTCATGTAAAATCCTATTTTTGGTTTTAGTACTTGCCTTAGCCTGTGAATCTTCTATTTTCATCATTCTTTCCAAATCTTCTGGACAAACCACAAGTATATCATTAGGAACTGAGGCATCAAGATTTGATCTTCTACATGGCTTCTTCTGAGTGGCTTCCTTTTTAATAATTCTTTTGAATGAACCAATATTCAACTTCTTGGATTTAGAATCCAAGGTCTTCTCAACTTTCCTTCTTGAAATATTCTTGGGAGAATTTATTTTCACATTGTTCGTATGATTTATTTCCAAGGATTCTTCTTCATTCTTTCCCAGCTTCTGTGGTCTTCTTTTCTAATATGAACATGCACTATTCATATGACCACTCCTATTGCATACATCACAGATGTAATCTAACATTCCAAATCTGTTTGCAGTATACAGATGTTTCTGGATCTGTGGATGTTGCTTCTCCTTCTCTAGATTTCTCCACCTTGAGATGGGCTTTCTCTGTACTTTTACATTTAAGGGATTGTACCAACAATCCAGTGCACAATGCCCAAACCTATTGCAGCACCAACATTGACCAACAAACCTTGACTTCTTGTCATCTTCTTGATAAGGTTGTTGAATCTTCTTCTTGGTATGTTTTGATTTATGTGGGGAAATATCTTCCATCCACTTTCCCATATCCATTGTTTCCATGGTGGTAGGTTTCTTCTCACCTTTCTTCATCCATACTTGTATATAATTTTCCTTCCAACTTGTACTTTTTATGGAAACAATTTTATAAATATTAGTACCAGTTGGTATGGATTTTACCTTTACTTTCATAGAGTCTTGTGATAGATCAATGAGTGAAGCCATGATCTTCTTAGCACATGTTGGAGGTCTTTTGACAATAGAGTCCTCCAGTGAACATTGGGTACTGTCAGCAATTGTTTTCATCTTTTTTGGAGACGCAGTATGTGTCTTATCAAGATGGGTCAACTGAGCTTCAAATTATAGACATCTCGTATTGAGGATGACCTTTTGGTCTTCAATCATAGCCATTTTATCTTCACAAGCCTTCTTCAATCTTTCAAATTTAGCTTCATGCATCTTTACTTTGTTTTGTAACAAAGATTCAAGTTCATTGATCTTCTTGGAGTTATCTTCCAAATATAACTTCTTGACTTCATTGCCCCTTTTAGATCATCTTCAAGTGCATGGATATTTTCTTCCAGTGTTTTTTTGAATCCCTCCTTTTCTTCAACATCTTTGAGCCACTTTGAAGAGATTACTTCAAATCCCCTCTAGGTTGCTTCAAAGGCTCCAACCTATCTGGAGAGCTTTAAACATTCAACAATTTTTTCTTGTAATCCTTTCTCCAACACATCAGTTTATTCTTCCACCTGAGTGATATTTTCCTGCATGCATTGAAATACTCCACAAAGTAGGGATGCACTCTCATCAGGTATACCATGCAGAATCATTCTTAATCTATCAACTGATATTTCTTGAGATGTTGTAGTCTGTTTGTCACCACTTGTGCTAGCATCTTCGTCATGAGGATAATTTCCAAACAAACTAACAAATACCTCTTGATCAGTTGAGGTAGGAAGGTTTTCCATCTTCTTGGTGGGGACTTGAGCCACCATTTCATATCTTTCCATGTCTGGTGTGTCTTCAATATTAGCCAGATATGGAGAACCAGATATGTCCTCTTCTTTAGGTAAGAAGGAATTCTTCTTCAACTTTCTCTTCTCTTTCTTTTTCCTATTCATCATGGTCTTGGTAGATATATCCTTCTGATCATACGTAACTGAATCTTTTCCAACACTTCTCTTCATTTTTGACTCTGGAAACGAACTCAAGTCTTCAAAAGAGAATAACTTCACTTTAGAGAATCCAAAATAGGTCAACTTGTCGCTCTGATACCAATTGAGAGGACCAGTTTGGGATATACCTAACACTGAGAGGGGGGTGAATCAGTGTTGGGGAATTTTTAAACCAATTCCAACATTTATCCCCGTACCTCTAGACCGGTTAGGATTTTGATTCTCTTATTCTCTTTTCCTTGTCGCATGCAATAATAGAAAGCGGTAAAGATATGCCCATGATATTTTTACAAGGTTCACCACTCAATAAGAGCAGCCACATCCTTTCTATGCATGGGGATGACTAGTGCATGGATTCTCCACTATAATGTAAAATGTTGTTACAATGGAGTCACTAGGAAAACAATCCTCTATCCAGTGTGAGTCCCTACACTTTGGAGGGGGGTGGGAAAAAAATCCTCTTCCCTGGACTGGTGAAAGCCTAGTCCAACCTGCAGCCTCTAGCTGGTTCTTTATACTGCCTATGGAGACAGTCTCTTGCAATCTCTAGCTGGTTCTTTATACTGCCTCTGAAGACAGTCTTCTCTCTGTTAAAAGAGTTTGCAAAACCAAAAGAATCATTCACTTATTGAGACCTATTGGATGTCACTGTGCTAATTTATTCGTCCTCTATTCAATTATTACCTTCCTAGAAGCATGCAGGTAAACAACCACTTATTTCTCTGCAGCAAACCTGAAAGCTGAACAATCTTCATCCCCTTCTTCTTCAGTGCAAAACCAGCTACACTGAGATCGCTTCTGCTTTAATCTGCTGGAATCACAAACTCCCTTTGTGATTATCAGAACAATGAAGACCAGCTCATCTTAGCATCATCAGAATTAAACTTCCTAGAATAATTGTCAGCCTTCAGTTGGGCATACTCTGCTCTTCTTCTTCTCTTCTTTCTCTTTGACATAGTATAATTACAGTGTTCTAATCTCTTTCTTAAATTCTCAATACCAACAGAAGAGTGTATTGGTATATTACCTTCTTCCTTGGTGCATATATGAATTCAGTTGCACATATTGTTTTTATTCACTTCACAATGCACAACGATAGTGTTAAACACCAGTCGTGTGAGTGCTGTTCAACTTCTCTTTGTGAAACTAAATGGTTCACAGTTCTTTCTTCTTCGCAAAGCTACTTCGAGAGTTCTATACAACTATCGAAGGCCTACGGTACCCTCAAATTTTTCTCACAACCTTCTAGGTGGCATGCGCGTAAAATTCAAGCCTTGCGCGTAAAAACACCTTTTAGTGAAAAAACCCATTTTCGTGCGAATCATTTTTTTCACGCAGAACTCCCCTTTTTCGCGCAGCACTTTCTTTTTAATGCAATACTTCTTCTTTTCATACAATACTCTATACTTTAATTTTTCCATGCGTTAGAGCTCGGGATTTGTCTATATGTCGATTCACAGCAAATGAGAGGGGTTCATCTCATATTTATAGGAATTTTTTACCATGCGCGTAAAACCCCTTCCTGCACGTAAAACTGTCTCTCACTTCTTCAGATTACGCGCACCTTCCTGGATTTTTCACACACCTCATGAATTTTCCCTTTTTCATCATTCTAAGAATGAATAATCTCATTTTTATAAAATAGAAAACCAATATTTTGCGCACAACCAATTTTCCCATGCACAAGTCTAATGTTCTGCGCACCTAGCGCAAACATCTCCAATTTTTCGTGCACCTCTTTCCTTTGTCATTTTTCAACATTCTAATCACAATGCACCAATTGCGCACAAAATTCCACACCTCGTTCCATATTGCGCACAAACCCAATATTTCCCATGACATCATATTTCACTCACTGCTCCAATCTTTCGTGCATTTCATGCCTTTGCCAATTTTCGAGCTTCTAATCTCGAAACACCTTTTGCACGAAAATTTCTTTCCTCCATTTCACGCACCACTCCAATATTTCGCACAACCTTCATTTTTTGCGCAGCCCGCTGATATTACACGCAAAACTTTCCATTTCGCACATCCAGCTGATATTTCACGCATCCCGCTACTATTTCACACATCCCGCACAACTTTTTCATTTTCTCTCTTCACTGCTTCTCATAACCATTCTTCTACTTTTATCACGAGTTCCACTATCGTGATATTTATCTTTTGAAAGACCAGATCTAGCATCGTTGGAGTTATAATGGGAATTATTGGAACATCCCATCTTCCATCTGCATCATTCCTTCCAATCAAAACTGTATATGATTGGAATCATCATTTCTCCCCCTTTCCATCATAAGGCTTGCATCAAAATTTCTCCTGACTTATGATATTTGTGAAATGCATATCATTAAAGCATCGCCTGGTTTGGATATAATGCGAAATTCATGGCTACCTCAGAATGCCAAGCCCTTCCACATTCTCTCTTCTTCTTCATCAATCATTCTACACTTCATACAAATAATATGATTTTATTCTTCAAGTAATCGCTTGCATGCATTTCTATCATGAATAATTTCATGGTCTTCTTCAAATCCTCATTCTTCTTCAATCATCCTTAGATGGATGATACATCTCCATTATTCATTGTTGTAAACAATGTGTCACCATTGAAACATGTCCTTTAAACTTAGGATCAGCTCAACAATCGTCTGAATTGACTTCATGGAGAATTTCCCAATCATGACATTCAACGCTATGATTACATAACAATTCTCCAAGCATCCTCAATTAAGTCGATCTCCATTAACTTTGGAGTCTTGCTTCATCTCTTTCTTCAATTTTACCAGCATTGAAAACTATTGACAATGAATACAATCTTCATACACAAAGTGCTCCCAACATTAACACCATCCCAAAGACTTTAAATATTCCCACCACGACATTGGAGACAGGGGCCCCACCACTTTATGATTTTGGAGATTTAATTTATGCAAGTGGATTAAAATTTTTGGGATCAATTGGGTAGCCCATTTAGGTTCACTTTTGGACTTTAATAAGTGTGATTAGAGGCCCATTTCCTCCTATCATTCATGCATGTTGAGCCTCCTCTTTAATTTTTGAAAATGAGGCCATGTAAAGCCTCTTTCATCATCCTTGTTCTTCCTCTTTTAATTCAGCCACCAATCCAATGAAATGGGTCTTGTACATTTATCCTCCTTAATCCATCCATTACATTATCACTCTCAACTCCTCGTAACATATGTGCCCCTTTTTTCTCATAAAATTGGCTTAATTGGTCTCAATTGGCCTAATTTGCCTAATTAGCCTATTTGGTCTAATTGGTCTCAATAAGCCAATTTGGTCTCAATTGGCCTAATTGGAATAATTTCCCTAATAGGCCTCTAATTATCCACTGAATTAGGCTAATATTCATTGTTAATATATAATATATTAATGTGATTTATTATTCATAAACTCTATTTTAGTGCATTTTACACTTTGAACATTGATTCACATTATGTTTGTAATTCAATCTTAAAATGAACTATTACATGGTACATTTTTGAAAACCTCCTAAAAAAAATGTTCTTGATTTTATTTACATATTTAATTTTCTGGTTTCTCATTACATTTGAAACAATTCATACTTTTTTAGTACTTGAAGATTCAAATTGGAATACTATAAAGTTTCCCTTGAACAAACAACATTCTGGGTGAAGTGAACTGGAAATCAGCCCAATAAAACTACTGCAGTGGCCAATATACTAGACAATTTATTCAAAAAATTTAACTTAAAATAAATTAAATCATGAGGAACATTTAATAAATTAGTTACACGAGATAATTTTGATGTTTTAATGGAGTTTCAGGTGGCCCAAGTTGGAGATAAAATTCTTGGCCAGATTCTACGGCCCAGAAAAAGATTCCACAAATTTAATCCTATATCGAAAAACACAGCTTACATTGGGCTTAAAATTTTCAGAGATCTAGTAGACATCAGGATATTAATTTTTTTATTCTATGGACTACGCAAATTCTGCCATATAGAAGTTCATACAGGCATCTCTGTCCAATGGATGCAAGCTAGATGCAACTTCTGGTCAAAGGTGGAAATGTCTCCCCCCCTTACTTTCCACCACCATAGGCCTACCATACTCATGTGGGATCCCTTTTAATATTTATATATCGACCCAATACTATTTAAATTCTTGTTTATTTTATTTGAGGTGGACGATTTTATCATATTTTTGGTTTTTTTCATTGTAATGTAATGCTGCATTTTTGTTGTCTCAAGTTTTTCTTTCACATGTAAGTTTTTCTAATTCATCTTAGTTTCTTAATAAAAGTTATTCTTATAAAATTATTATGTTCTTATTAATATCACATCGATAAATTTGTCTCATGTTGTGAATTTATTCACACCAAACCTTGTGAAATTATCACACAATGGTGGAGTGATCATAATTTCTTTGTCTTTTTTTACATCTCAATTTCCTCCATCATGAGTCTACTTCCCGCTTCCATTGATACCATAGAATCAATGGAGGGATAACTCACTTATAGTTTGATACATGGGAGTAAAAGGGGATTTATTTGATGTTATTTCTCACTCAATTAATTTCTAATAACTTCTTTTATTGGATAATTTTGTTTGATGATCTTTAAACTCTTTCATCCTTGTTGAATTTAAGGCCACACACTTTAAGTGCTAATACAAACCTTTACCTTGGAGTGCTAAAAACATTGATCCCTCATGTATATAGGTGATTAGTTTTAGGTTTTTTTGTAATTAAACCAGTATGTGATGATGTTGTTTAATATTCTTAAATGAACCCATCTCAAATATAATAAATTGAAATAACTAAAAAAGGAATTCATCAAATCCACCCCGAGCGATAAACTACGATCAACACATTATATTAATTTGAATTAACTTAGATCTGTTAGTGATCCTTCAAAACAATCTAAAATAAACCCCAATTTGTTAACTTAATATCAAAAAACAATCCATAGAATGTACGTGTTTGTAGGTTACTTATTAGGTATTTGAGGATTCGACAACCCAAGCTAAACTACAAGCGACCGCTTAACTCTAAAATCTTGTGTAAATTTAGGCGAGACCAAATTTTGGCACCATTTCTGGGGACCCAAGTAATTCATCTAAAAACCCATTCTAATCTCACTCATTTCTTCTATTCTTATCCAAATTCCCTTATCTTTTCTCTTTCTCATTTTTTTTCTTTTGGCGCATGTCCGCCTACACTCATGACCAATCAAACTGTCTAGTTAGGGTGAATAGTCCTAGGGTTGAGGATTAAAGTACACCAAGGGAACTCTTTACATTAGATCCTAATCTAATTAATATATAGAGTCAATAATTGATCCAATTTAAATGAAATTTCTTCAGTAAAACCAACTCATAAACCCCAGTGGGAACCAAAATGGAAATCCAAATAACGCAGGCCAAAACATGGGAAATGCAGTCGATCAAACCATGAACGACTACCTCACACCTACCTAGACCAATTCCCCCACATGAATTAGACATAGTTCCATAGGAGATTCCAACTACATCAATAAACCCCATTTCCTACACATTCCATGGAATGGAGTCCGAGATGCTCTACCTTCACATTAAGGAGTTCAATGACATTGTAGAAACCATGTGTCCCCCACATCAACTAGAATTATCTAATATGAGGAAATTTCCTTTTTATTTAAAGGATCAATCTAAAAAATTTCTAAAAAATTTGAGACTAACATCCATCAACTCTTGGGAGTAATTACAAAGAGAATTCTATAAAAAATACTCTACCCACCAAAAAACAATTACACATAAATAGAGAATCAAATAATTTTTTGAAAAAGAGGGAGAGTAATTATATGAAACATGGGAGAGGTTAAAAGACACCCTAAACATGGTTTTTGAATTCTTGATGAAGTGAGAATTATCAATGAAGGTTTGGTCCTGCAGAACAAAAAATTCATTGACATGATGTGTAATGTAACCTTCAAGAACAAAGCCCCAAATGATGCTTACGAGTATCTAGAAGGACTGGCCGAACAAAACCAAACATGGAGAACATCACCTTACTATGAGATGCCACCCAAATCTGATGAAATTCACACACTTAGGGATGAGTAAAGCCTTATGTAGAAACTTTTTGCACTCACTAGTAAGGTCTTGGAGATCGATATTACGAAGGTATATGAAATTCAAACTGTTGAACCCATTTGCAAAATTTGTGACAAACATGACCACAAGACTGAAAACTGCCCTACAATCCCTTCCATAAAAGATGTTTTTCTAGGAGGACCATCAATGGAGGTAAATTCTCTGAACTTTCAGAAGCCATAGTACCAAAACACTTTCAATCCAAGGTAAAATGACCATCAAGGATTTCATTGGAATGATAACCAACAATGCAACCAATAACCTAGTCAGCCATAAAAACCAAACCCCTACCCTCCAAACAATTTTCAAAACCACAAACAGTTCTAACCATAACCACTCCAATAACAACACCCTCTTATCCAATACCAACAACCCATCCAACAACCCTTGCAACAACCAAACCGACAACTAAAGTATCTTCCTGGGATAAACCAACCCGCACAAGCCCCTACCCAATCTATCCCTCTACCAATACTTGAATAGTTTTGTAAACAAATGGAGAAAATGAAATCAGAAGTCTCATCCCTTAAACATGAACTAAAAACCATAAAAATCAGGAATTCACTCATGCCTACTTAGGTGGTACCATCCTCAACATTAAAGAGAGAGTCAAGTTTCACTCAAACAACTCATGAACAACTAAAGTCTATGATTGTTTTAAGAAGTGGTAAATCAATGGAGAAACTTGAAAAAATAATTCAAGAACCATATAAAGCTTCAAAATCTATGGAAAATTTAAATGAACCACATGATCAAACCTAAAAAATGATAGCAATGTGAAGGAAACAACTCTTCAACAAACAATCCCACAACCTGCACCATTTCCTCAATGCATGAGGGGGGAAAAGAAGCCTAAAATGAGTGAAACATTGAGGGAAATATTCTCACAAGTCATGTTGAACATCCCCCTTCTTGATGAATTCCAAAACATTACTGCCTACTCAAAGTACATTAAGGACTTGTGCACTTTTAAAAGGAAAATTTCACATAAAAACCAAGTCCTTTTGGCTGTTAATGTGAGTACCACCATTCAAGGGACCATTCCTCCAATGTTAAAAGATCCATGATTTCCATACATCAATGTTGAGATAGAAGAGAAAAATGTTGTGAAATCCCTTTGTGATCTGGGAGCTCGTGTGAACCTCATTCTTTATGCCATGTATTTTCAATTAGGGCTCGAAGAACTCCAGCCCACATCTGTCACTCTTCAACTTGATGATCGTAGAATTGTGGTTCCAAATGGGATTTTAAAGGATGATCTAGTAAAAGTAGAAAAATTCATCTACCCTAATAAAATAATTGTACTTGACAACAATACAAACTTATGAAACAAGGAACAAACTGCAATCATCCTTGTTCATCCCTTCCTTGCAACAATCAACTCTATTATCCGAGTCTAGAATGGGAAGATGACCATAAACTATGCAAACATGAGTCTAGACTTGAACATCTACAATGACAAATCAAAAATTAGGGATGATGAAGAGATACATGATATTAATTGGATTGGTAGTAGACATCAAGGGATTACTGAAGGATGTTTAAGTCAAGAAGAGATTGATCTTCTTTGTTCACATGAGGGAAATTTTTCTCCTTGGCTTGAATCTCTTTCAGATAGCTCTATTGATGATTTTCTTGAATCACCAATCAGTGATACCATTCGTGAAATAAATATCATTTATTCCATACCCATTCATGAAAATAATATGGATAATTTAGTGGATGAAAATTATGTTCACAACCAACCAATTCTGTCAAGAAATATGGACAAAGAAACCGAGTTTAATACAAAGTCCCATCCTTCCTTGGAAACTGATAACCAATATGATATCAAATTTAAGGTCCTACCTTCATTAATCAAGTATGCATTCTTAGGGGACAATTGAGAATTTCCTACTGTAATTTCTTCCTATCTTTAATCCAATCAAGAGATGATGCTTCTTGAAGTCCTAAAAAAGCATAAGAAAGAGATTTGATGGACCCTTTTTGATATTCCTGTGATTATCCCACTCAATGGAACTCATAGGATTATTATTGAATCTGAATCCAAACCATGTCATCAACCTCAAAGGAGACTCAATAAAAATCTTATGTATTTCGTAAGGAAAGATCTTCTTAAGTTATTGAAAGCGGGTATCATCTACCCCATTGCTGAGAGTGAGTGGGTAAGCCCAATTCAAGTTGTCCCAAAGAAAGTTGGAATCGCAGTGATAACCAATGAGGATGGTGAACTTATCCCCACAAGGGTCAATAGTGGATGGATAGTATGTATTGACTATAGGAATCTCAACTCCTTTCCCAAGAAATACCATTTCCCTTTTCCCTTTATTAATCAGGTCCTTGAGCGGGTGGCAGGTCATCAATTATACTGCTTCCTAGATGGATTCTTAGGGTATAACCAAATTGAGTTATCTATAGTGGATCAAGGAAAAAAACCTTCACTTTTCCATTCGACACTTTTTACTTCAAGATAATTCCCTTTGGGTTATGTAATTCCCATGGTACCTTCCAGTGGTGCATGATGGGAATCTTCTCAGACATGGTGGGAGATTATTTAGAGGTCATAATGGATGACTTTTCCATCTTTGGGGATACTTTTTGGGGATGACTTCTAAATTTTTAAAGGGTTATTTCAAGATGCGAGAATAATAATCTCATCCTAAATTGAGTAATATTCCATTTGATGGTAGAAGAAGGACTTGTTCTAGGCCATTTGGTATCTGGTAGAGGGATTGAAGTTGATAAAGCTAAGGTCAACATAATTCTTCACCTTCCCTCTCCTAAAAATGTTAGGGAAGTGAGGTCCTTCTTAGGACATGCTGGTTTCTATAGAAGGTTCGTTAGGAATTTTTGCTCTATTTTTAGACCACTTTGTGCTCTATTGGTGAATGATGCTTCATTTTTATGGACGGAAAGCTGTGAGGAATCATTCTCTACCCTCAAGTCAGCTCTTATCTCTCCACCTATCATGAAATCTCCACATTTGAAACTTCCTTTTGAGCTCATGTGTGATGAGAGTGACTTCACTATAGGAGCAGTCTTAGGACACTGGTTTGAGAAAACTCCATGTGTCATTTCATATGCAAAAAGTATTTAAATGATACAGAAATCAACTACACCACCACTGAGAAATATTTTCTTTTTGTTGTCTTTGAATTAGAGAAATTCAGGTCATATCTCTTATGATCACCCATCACTGTCTTCACTGACCATTCAACCCTAAAATATCATTTCCAAAAACAAGATTACATGGATATATTGATTAGGTGGGTCCTTATTCTTCAATAGTTCGATTTAACCATTAATGATAAAAAGGGTGCTGAAAATGTTGTCGTCGATCGCCTCTCTAGGATGAAATTAAATGACAACTCACACCACATCTTTGTGTCTGATTCGTTTCTCAATGAGCACCTCTATTCAGTGAGTGATTTCCCATGGTATGATAACATAGAAAACCATGGTGACAGGTGACATTCCAAAATTCCTCGAGACCCAAGCAAAGAAGAAATTCCTTTCTGATGTCAAACACTATGTGTTTGATGATCCTTACCTCTTCAAGTTCTATCCTGATCAAATCATTAGGGGATGAGTTCATGAGTCTGAACAAGAGTCCATTCTAAAATCTTTTCATGGAGAGGCTTGTGGAGGAAATGTTTCCCCAAAGAAAACCACTAAAATGGTCCTCCAAAGTGGTTTCTATTGGACTAAACTCACTAAGGATTCCTTCCAATTCTGAAAAAGTTTTCCCCAATGTCAACAATTAGGATCCATTATGAAAAGTAATCAAATTCTTCTCACTCCAATTATGGTCATTGAAATCTATGATTATTTGGGAATTGATTTCATGGAACCCTTCCCAAACTATATGGGATACCTCTACATTCTATTAGTAGTTTATTATGTCTCGAAATGGGTTGAGTCCATCACCACCAAGTCTAACGATCATCATGTTGTGATTTTATTTCTGAAAGAGCACATACTTTCTCGATTTAGAATTCCTAGTGCTATAATCAGTGATCAAGGAACCCATTTCTACAACCTCCCATTCTCTTCAATCATTTAAAAGTATGTGATTTCTCATAAATTTTCCACTATGTACCATCCCCAAATCAATGGTCAAGCTAAGTTAGAGAATAGGTAGATTAAGCAAATTCTGGAAAAAACCATCAATCCCTCTAGGAAAGATTGGTCCGAGAAACTCTCAGATCATCTTTGGGAATATTGTATAGCATACAAAACCTCCTAAGAATGTCACCTTATATGTTGTTTTATGGAAAATCATACCATTTACCCGTTGAAATTAAGCATAATGCATTTTGGGCAATCAAACAAATGAATTTTGACATTTTGTTGGCTGAAGAAAAGAGGAAATTAGATCTTAATAAACTTGAGGAACTTTGGATGGAGGCTTATGAAAATTCAAGGATAAATAAAGCTAGAGTTAAAGCCTACAATTCTGGGAAACTCAAAGTTAAAAACATTGAAAAGGTAAATTCGTTCTCTTGTATAGTTCAAAACTTCTTTTACACCTGGGAATGTTATGGTCTAGATGGTCAGGTCCATTCATAGTGCATCATGTGTACCCCCATAGGGCAGTAGAGATTAAAGGTCCCACAAGTGGTAACATTTTTAAGGTCAATGGTCCTAGGTTAAAACCATTCATTGAATCATTCAAAAAACGGGAAATGAAGGTTGAGTTAACCAATCCAACCTATGAACCAAGAAAAAATTGATATATTTAGGATCCAGGTCAGGCTAATGACATTAAACAAAAGTTATTCATGGGAGGAAACCCGTGGTTTTCATGTTTCCAATATTTTTGAATCATATTTATTTTTTCAAATAGGATTAATGTATCATTTTGATATTTAAAAAAAATAAAAAATAAAATTAGATTGTTGACCTATTCTTCTATTATAAGTATGGATGGGTATGAAAGGGGAGATCCATATTCATCTCTATCACATGGTGTGATCCTTTATTAATACCTTACCTAGAAATTTAAAAAGAAGACAATATATCATCAGTTCATTTTATTTTAATGTGTTTTTAGGTTAAAATAAAAACACAATAATAATAATAATAATAAATTAAAGGGACACGTCATAGGTTGTGGGGAAAACCCCATCAAAACTGGTGAAGACACGGGGACTCAAACATGGGACTTAAGGGAGACAGGGGCACACACATACCACTAACCTACGGCTTATATCCTTATTATATAATTTTTGTATATATACTTATATTTTACTTTTTTTATTATATGAATATAAATATATATATATTGTTTTGTTTGTTTGTTTTTTCATTTTTCCACTAGGGAACTCTACAAGTGACATGGATATCAAAGGACTAAATTGGACCAGCAAGAACATAAACTTCAACCACTAGGTTTCTTAATTCTCTAATCCTCATATTTCAAATTCCTTTTATAACACCTCTCATCTACCTCTACCCCTTCTAAATTTTAATTTCTTTAATCATTGGGAATAGTTTTATTCTATGTTGGGGGTGAAAAGAATGAAAAATAATAATTACTTTTGTGTGCCTAAAAAAATGGGTGGAAGGAAAAATTTCGTTAACCTAGAACATGATAATAAACATTTCTCACTTTGAAACTGAATATCAAATAATTTAGCTTGCCCTGATTCAGATTTTAATCCATGGATAATTTCATGAACATAGATTTTGGAAAGTGTGGCTACCTAATGTGAAATTTTATCATTTATATTTTCATCTAAATAAAAAAAGATCAAAACGCACGTCCTTTGGATAGTGGGGTATTAGTTTGAGTTCATGGGGTCCCCCAAATAAATATCATAGGTTTTGTGATCATTTTTGTTTTAATATGAGTATTAAATAAAAAATCAAAAAAACACTAAATTTGCGCGTAGAGCAATTAAATGACCTAATTCATTGCTTTTGGAACTTGAGGATCATGAATCCATAGTTTTCTAGCCCAGAGTTAGTAATTTTATCTATATTTGTGGTAATTTGACATTGTTTTTGACTGAGTTAACTCCATATGATGCCTGAGTATGTGGGATTCACTTGGTTCCCTAAGGTCTGAGCCTGGGAGTCATCGGCAAAGTCCTGCTACATGGGTTGACTCTTTTTAGTGAAATTTAAATTACCATGGAAATATTGAAAAAAAATTGAATACTTATCTTAATATTGATATGTGATTCCACCTAGCGCTTCCTTCATTTCCCCCTTGAATAAAGATGAACCTCCACATCTATTTTGTTACACAACACATCCTCATACATAATTGATATTGGATGAAATATGGAGATGAATTTGATCCATGGAATGGGCATGGGATTGGGATCTTCTTATGCACCTATATTGTATGTAAATTTTTTTATGTGTTTCATAGTTGTTTTATATAAGGGTTTTTGGTGATCATTGTGTATTAAAATGTTTTTGGAAAAGGGAATTTGAATTTCACATTTTTTAGATATAGTTTACCCGGGACTAGAAAAACTCAAGTTGGGGGTGTGATTATCCACTCAATGAGGATAATATTCATTGTTAACATATAAGATATTCATTTTCTTTATTATTCATAAACACCATTTTAGTGCATTTTACACTTTGAACATTGATTCACATTATGTTTCTAATTCCCTCCTAAAATGCACTATTACATGGTACATTTTTGAAAACCTCCTAAAATAAATGGTATTGATTTTATTTTCATATTTAATTTTATCGTTTATAATTAAATTGGGAATAGTTTATACTTTTGGAGTACTTGAAGATTCATATTGGAAGACTACCAAAGTTTGCCTTGAACAAACAACATTCTTAGTGGAGTGAACTGGACAGCAGCCCAATAAAACTACTGTATCAGCCAATATCCAAGCCCAATGATTATCAAAATTTAACTACAAATAGATGAAATCATGTGAAACATTTAATAAAAAAGTTAAAAGAGATAATTTGGATGTTTTAATTTAGTTTCATGCAACCCAAGTTGGAGATAAAATTATGGGCTAGATTCTACGGCCCAGAAAAACATCCCAAAAATTTAATCATATCTAGAAAAATACAACTTCATTTGGGATGAAATTTTACATAGAGATAGGAGAAATAAGGATATTTATTTTTTTCTTCTATGTCCCACTCCAATTCGTCCATCTAGAAGGTCATATAATTTCCTACTTTCAGTGGATAAAAGCTGGCTGCAACTTCGGGTCAAGGGTTGAAAAGTATCCTCTCCCTTACATTCCAACACCCTAGGCCTACCATATTAAAGTGGGATACTTTTTAATATTGGGAGATCGACCCAAGACTCTTTAAATTCCTATTTAATTCTATTTTTGTGGAGGAGTGTATCATCTTTGGTGCTTTCTTTCACTGTAATGTTATGTTGCATTTTTGTTGTCTCAAGTTTGACTTTCACATGTAAGTTGTTCTAATTCATCTTAGTTTCTCAATAAAAGATCTTCTTATCCTCATATTCTGTTATCATTGATATCATGTTGATACCAATGGCTCAATTTTTGAATTTATTCACACCAAACCTTGTGAAATTATCACACAACGGTGGAGTGATCGTTATTCCATTGTGTTTTTTTTACTTCTCCATTTCCTCCCTCATGGGTTGACTTCCCGCTTACATTGAAACCATTGAATCAATGGAGGTATAAACCACTTATGGTTTGATCCAATTGAGTATAAATGGGATTCATTGGTTGTTATTTCTCACTCCATTAATGTCTAATAATTTCTTTTAATTGAGAATTTTCTTTGATGATCTTTAATCTTCTTCGTCCTTGTTGAATTTAAGGCCACACACTTCAAGTGATAATACGAACCTTTACCTTGGAGTGATGAAAACATTTATCCTTCACATGTATAGGTGATTATAATTAGGGTTTTAAGGAATTAAACCAGTAAGTGATGATGTTGTTTGATCTCCTTAAATGAACACATCTCAAATATAATAAATTGAAATAATTGAAAAAGGGATTCATCCAATCCACCTTGAGCGATAACCTAGGATCAAATCATTATCTTAATTTGAATTTACATATATTTTTTAGTGATGCTATAAACCCATATAGAATCAACCCAAATTTGACAATATCATAGCCAAAAAAATCCATAGAATGTACGTGTTTGTAAGTTACTACTTAGGTCTCTAAGGATTCGACAACCCAAGCTAAACTACAAGCGACCGCTTAACCCTAAAATCTATGGTAAATTTGGGCAAGACCAGCCTCAATTAATCTAATTGGCCCAATTGGCCTCAATTGAGGACAATTGTGTCCAATTATGTCCAATTAGTTCAATTAGGAGAATTGAGACCAATTGAGGCCAATTGGGCCAACTGAGGCCAGTTGAGGCCAATTGACCCCAATTGCAGTCAATTAAGTCGAATTTTGTCCAATTGAGTGCAATTAAGGTTAATTAGGAAAATTGAGTCCAATTGAGGGAAAATATAGTCAATTGAGTCTAATTGTAGCCAATTGAGGCCAATTACGTCAATTGAGGCCAATTCAACCAATTTATGATAATATGGGCCAATTAAGATCAGTTAGTCCAATTGAGGTCAATTCGGAAAATTAGGCCACTTGAGGCCACCTAGGGCCAATTGAGGCCTATTAAATCAAATTAGTCCAATTGTGGGAAACTGAGGCCAATTGAATCGAATTAGGCCAATTGAGTCCAATTAGGCCAATTGTGGCCAACTGAGGACAAATGCATCTAATTGAGGCCAATTAAGCTAATTGAAGACAATTAGGTCAATTTAGGCCCATTGGGGCCAAATGAAGACAATTGAGTTCAATTGAGGCCAATTGAAGCCAATTAGGCCAATTGATGTTTATTGAGTCCAATTGATGCCAATTGAAGCCAACTGAGTCCAATTGAAGCCAATTGAGTAGAGTTGAGTCCAATTCGGCCAAGTTGTCCAATTAAGCCAATTTGGTCAATTAGGCCAATTCAGGCCACTTTGAGACCAATTGAGGCTAATTGAGGAAAAATAGGCTAATTGAGGCCAACTGAGGCCAATTGAAGTCTAATAGGCCAATTGGCCCAATTGAGCCTAGCTGAGGTCAATTAGGCCAATTGGGATAATTGATGCCAATTGAGGCCAATTGAGGCTAATTGAGGCAAATTGAGGCCAATTGTGCCTAATTGAGGCCAATTTGGCCAATTAATCCATTAAAAGCCAGTTGAGGGAAATTGAGGCTAATTGAGGCTAATTGAGGACATTTAAGGCCAATTAGGCCAATTGAGGCCAATTGAGCCCAATTGATGTGAATTAGGCCAATTGAGGCTAATTAGGCCAATTGGTCAATTGACCTCAATTATGCCAATTGAATCTAATTGAGGTAAATTGAGGCAAATTGAGGCAAATTGAGTCTAATTAGGCCTATTAGGCTAATTGAGGCCATTTGAGGCCAATTAAGAAAATTGAGGCCAATTGAGGCCAATTGAGGCCAATTAAGACCAATTTGTCCAATTAGGCCAATTGAGGCCAATTAGGTAAATTCATCCAATTGAGGTCAATTGAGGCCAATTAGGCCAATTGTGCCAATTGAGGTCAATTAGGCCTATTTGGTCAATTTGGCTAATTGAGTCCAATTAGGAAAATCGATGATAATTGTGGCCAATTAAGGCCAATTGAGATCAATTAAGGCCAATTAGGCCAATTGACAACAATTGAGGCCCATTGAGGCCAATTGAGGACAATTAGGTCAGTTCAGGCCAATTCAAGCCTATTAAGTCTAATTGGGGCCAATTAAATCAATTAGGCCAATTGAGGCCAATTGAGGCCAATTGAGGCTAATTATTCCAATTGAGGCCAATTATTCCATTTAATGAAAATTGAGGCCAATTAAGGTCAATAGAGACTAATTGAGGCTAATTGAGGTCAATTGATTCCAATTGAGGCCGATTAGGCCAATTGAGGCTAATTGAGACAAATTGAGCTCAATTAGGCCAATGAGCCAAATTGTGGAAAATTGTGACCAATTGAGGCCAATTTGGCCACGTGAGGCCAATTGATGCCAATTGAGGCCAATTGAGTCCAATTAGGCCAATTGATGCTGATTGAGGGCAATTGAGGCCAATTGAGGCAAGTGGAGGTCAATAGATTGAAATTTGGCCAAATTAGACCAGTAGAGTCCAATTGACACAAATTCGGCCAATTATGCCAAATGAGGCCAATTGTGGCCAATTGACAACAATTGAGGTCAATCGGGACCAATTAGGCCAATTGAGGTCAGTTTTGACCCATTAAGATCAATTGAGGGAAATTGAGGCCAATTGAGTCCAATTGAGGCCCATTGGGACAATTGAACCCAATGGAGTACAATTGAGGCAAATTGAGCATAATTGAGGCCAATTAGGCCAATTGAGATCAATTAAGGCTAATTCAATCCAATTGAGGCTAATTGAGGTGAATTAGGTTAATTGAATCCAATTGAGGTTAATTTAGGGAATTGTTTTCAATTGAGGCCAACTGGGGCCAATTAAGGCCAATTGAGGCCAATTTATGGGCAATTGATATCAACTAAGGCTAATTAGGCCAATTTGGCCAATTTGGAAAATTGAGGCCAAATAGGAAAATTGAGCTTAATTGAGGCCAATTAGGCTAATGAGGCTAATTTTTCCAATTGAATCCATTTGAGTCCAATTAGGGCAATCCATCCAATTGAGGTCAATTTGTCCAATTTGGCCAATTGAGTCCAATTAGTCCAATTGATGCCAATTGAGGCCAATTAGGCAAATTTAACCAATTAAGGCCAATTAATTCTAATTGAATCCAATTAGGCCAATTGAGGCCAACAATTGAATACAATTAAGACAATTAGGCCAATTCTTCCAACTTAGATGAATTGAGTCCAGTTATGAAAATTAATCCCATTTGAGGCCAATTCAGGCCAATTAATGTCAATCGAGGAAAATTGAGGAATATTAGGCCAATTAGGCTAATTAGACCAATTAATCCAATTGTGCTATTGAGGGAAATTAGGCATATTATAGTGTTTTATTAGGCCAATTGGAGCAAATAGTGTTTTATTAGGCCAATTACACCAATTCAGTTCATTGAGGCCAATTGAGGCCAATTAGGCCAATTAGGCCAATTGATTCTAATTGAGGCCAATTGGGCTAATTAGGGTAATTCTTCCAATTGATCCATTGAGGCTAATTGAGGCCATTTAGGATAATTTTGGCCAATTGAGGTCAATTAAATCTAATTATGCCAATTGAGGGAAATTCTAGAAATTGAGGCCAATTGAGGCTCATTTTTTAATTAAGGCCAATTGGGGAAAATTAGAACAATTGGGATAATTAGGTCGTTGATTCCATTGAATTCAATTAGTCCAATTAGGTCAATTTGGCCAATTAGACCACTGAGTCCAATTCATCCAATGATGCCCATTAGGCCAATTAGGTGAGTTAAGCCTTTGAGCTGAATTAGGCCAGTTTGGTCACTTGGTCTAATTTGTCCATTGAGGCCAATTTGAGAATTGAGGCCAATTAGGTCATCTAGGCTAGTTATGCCAATTAGGCCTCTTAGTGCAATTGAAGCCGATTAGGAAAATTGGGTCCAATTGTGGCCAGTTAGATCAATTAACGCCAATTAGTCCAATTGAGGCCAATTAAGGCGAATTTGTCTTTTGAGTATAATTGAAGATAATTGAAGCCAATTAGGATAATTAGGCCAATTACTCCAAGTGAGGTCAAATAGGAAAATTGAGGGAAATTGAGGTCAATTTGGCCAACTGGTCCAATTAGTCCAATTGATGCCAATTAGGCCAATTGATGCCAACTAGGAAAATTGAGGCCAATTAGGCCTATTGACACCAATTAGACCAATTGAGGACAATTGAGGCCAATTAGTCCATTGAGGCCAATTAAATTCAATTGATGTCAATTATTCCATTTATGCCGATTATTCTAGTTAGTCCATTTGAGGTCAAATAGCCAAATTAAGGTCAACTGAGTCCAATTCGGCCAATTAGGCAATTTGACTCCAATTAGGCCATTTGTTGATAATTAGGCAAATTGAGGCAAATTGACGCCAATTAGGACATTGAGGCCAATTTTGGCCAATCGAGTCCAATTTCGAAAATTAAGCCAATTGAGACCAATTTGAAAAATTAGACTAATAGAGGTCAATTTATCCAATTGATGCCAATTAGGCCAATTAAAGACAATTATGCCAATTCATCAAATTGAGGCCAATTTGGACAACTGTGGAAAATTTAAGAAAATTAGTCTAATTAGAAAAATTAGGCTATTGAGGCATACTCACCAATTGAGGCCATTTAGGCATGTTAATCCAATGGAGTCCAATTCAGGCCAATAAGAAAAATTTAGACGAATTGAGTCCAATTGAGGTCAATTGAGGTTGAGGCGAATTGAGTTCAATTGAGGTCACACGGGAAAATTTCCCATTGAGGCCAATTAGGCCATTGGGACCATTGAGTCCAATTAGGACAATTGAGGCCAATTGAGGCCTATTGAGGTCAATTGAGGTCAATTGAGACTAATTAAGTCTAATTGAGGCCGATTAGGCCAATTGTGGCCAACATAAGCCAATTGAGCCCAATTGAGGCCAATTGAGGAAAATTAAGGCTAATTCCGCCAATTAGGCCTATTGAGGCTAATTGATGCCACTTGAGGCTAATTGTGGCCAATTCGTCCAATTTGGCCAATTGAGGCCAATTTGGCCAATTGAGGCCAATTTGGCATATTGATGCCAATTGAGGAAAAATTTGGTAAATTGAGGCCAATTGTGGAAAATTAAGGAAAATTGAGGCTAATTGAAGCCAATTAGGCCAATGAGACTAATTAATGCCAATTCAGAACAATTGGCCCAATTGAGGCCAATTGATTCCAGTTGAGTCCAATTAGGCAAATTATGATAATTGAGGGAAATTAAGGGCAATTAGGCCAATTGAGGCTAGTTAGGCCAATTAGGCTAATTGAGGCCAATTGAGCCAGTTGAGGCGAATTGAGGCAAATAGAGGTGAATTAGTCCAAATAGAAAAATTAAGGCCAATTAAGGGAAATTTAGGTCAATTGAGGCCAATTGAGGCCAATTCTGCAAATTATGCCAATTGATTCCAATTAAGTCCAATTGAGCCCAATTAGGCCAATTAGGCTAATTCAGGATAACTGAGACCAATTGAGGTCAATTGAGGCCAATTGAGGTCAATTGAGGTCAATTAAGGCCAATTAGCTAAATTAAGGCCAAATGGGGCTAATTAGGCCAACTGAGGCCAATTAGGCTAATTCATCCAATTCGTCTAGTTGAGGCCAATTAGGCCATTGGGGAAAATTAAATCCAATTAGGGCAATTGACCCCAGTTGAGGATAATTGAGTCCAATAGAGTCCAATTGAGGACAGTTGAGGCTAATTGAGCTAATTTTTCCAATTTTTTAAAATGAGGACAATTGAGGAAAATTGAGCCAATTGAGGTAAATTGAGCCAATTCTAAACAATTAGGCCAATTGAGGCCTTTTGAGGGTAATTATGTTAATTAGGCCAGTTGAGTCGAATTGATGTTAATTGATACCAATTGAGGTTAATTAAGGCCAATTGAGTCAATTAGGCCAGTTAAGTCCAACTGAGACCAATTGAGTCCAATTAGGCCTATTGAGGTGAATTGATCCCAATTGAGGAAAATTGATGCCAATTGAGGCCAATTTGGACAATTAGTTCAATTGAGGCCAATTAAGGCCAATTAAGGAGAATTTGGCCAATTCGGTCAATTTGACAAATTGAGGCCAAATGAGGCCAATTTGGCCAATTGAGGTCAATTGAGGACAATTGAGGAAAATTAGGACAATTAATCCAATTATTCTAATTAAAGCCAATTAATTCCAATTATGCCAATTGATCCCAATTGAGGTGAATTAGACAAATTGGGCCAATTGAGACCGATTGAGACCAATTATGCCAATTTGTAAAATTGAGGCCAATTGAGTTCAAATGAGTCCCATTGGGCCTATTAAGGCCTATTGAGGCCAATTAAGGCCAATTAGGCCAATTCGACCAATTGGTGCTAATATAGGCCAATTGAGACCAATTCGGAAAATTGAGGTCAATTATGCCAATTGATGCTAATATAGGCCAATTAAGAACAATAATTCGAATTGAGGTCAATTAAGAGGAATTGAATCCAATTGAGGCCAATTGTGACCAATTGTTTCCAATTAGGTCAATTGAGGCCAATTGAGGATAATTGATACCAATTTAGGCCAATTGAGTCCAATTGACTCCAATTAGTCCAATTGAGACCAATTAAGCCCAATTAGACCCAATTGATCCCAATTGAAGCCAATTGTATCCAATTAGACCAATTAGGCCAATTAGGCCAATTGTGCCCATTATTCCTATTGAGGCTAATTGGGGACAAGTCAGGCCGATTGAAACCAATTGAGGTGAATTGAGGCCAATTAAGGTTGTGTTCAATTGAGGTCAATTGAGGCCAATTAGGAAAAGTTCCAATTAAGGAAAATTATGCCGCTCAGCCCAATTGAGACCAATTAGGACAATTAGGCTAATCCAAACCAATTAGTCCATTAAGGAAAATTTATGAAAATTGAAGCCAGTTAGGCCAATTTTGGAAATTGTACCAATTAGGCCAATTAGGGCCAATTAGGCCAAATAGTCTAATTGACAATAATTTGGCCAATTAATCAAATTGAGGCCAATTGGGACCAATTAGGCCAATTAGTACAATTAAATCCAATTAGGCCAATTAGCCTAATTTAGGGAATTAAGGAAAATTAGGCCAATTGAGTCTAATTATTTCAAATGAGGCCAATTAGGCTGATTCTCCCAATTGAGGCCATTTAAGACAATTGAGGTCGGCTGAGGCCATTTGAGTCTAATTCATCCATTCAAGAGAGTTAAGATAATTAGGATAATTAGGCCATTGAGGACAATTCATCCATTGAGGCCAATTAGTCCAGTTAGAACAATTGAGTCCAATTTGGAATATTAAGGACAATTTAGGACAATTGAGGCCAATTGGGAGTAAGTCCAATTGAGGTCAATTGCTGCCAATTAGGGAAATTTCAAATTAAGTCCAATTTTAGTCAATTAGGCTAATTATCTCAATTAGTCCATTGAGGACAATTCATCCATTGAGTACAATTGAGGCCAATTGGGGCCAATTGGTGCCATTTTAGTCCAATTCGTCCAATTAGACAACTTAAGGCCAAATAGTACAATGAATCCCTATAGGCCAATCAAGGCCAATTAGGCCAATTCATGCCAATTGAAGAATATTAGGCAGATTAGGCCAATTGAGGCCAATTTTTTCAATTTGGCCGATTATCCCAGTTGAGGCCAATTAGGAAAATTAAGGACAATTAAGTCCAATTAGGTCAATTAGGCCAATTGAGTCAAATTGAGGCCAATTGAGGATAATTAGGCCAATTTGGACAATTTGGCTAATTATGAAAATTAAAGAAAATTAGACCATCAACAAAAATAAGGCCATTGATTCCAATTAGGTCAATTAGGCCAATTGATTAAAATTAGACTAATTGAGGCCAATTTGAATAATTAGACCAATTGAGTCCAATTAAGGGCAATTGAGACCAGTGAGGCCAATTCAGGCCAATTAGTCCAATTAGGCCAATTGAGACAATTAGGATGACTCATCCAATTGAGTCCAATTGAGGACAATTTAGCCAATTAAGCCCAATTGAATCAAATTAGGCCAATTAGGCCAATATAGGCCAATTGAAGACAATTAGGCCAATTAGGAAAATTGTGGCCAATTGTGGCCAATTAGGCCAATTAGTCCATTGAGGCCAATTATGAAAATTATGCTAATTGGGGATAATTGAGTCCAATTAGGCCAATTAGCACAAATATACCAGTGATGACAATTAGGCTAACTTGGCCAATTAGGCCAATGAGGCTAGTGAGATAAATTGATGCCAATTGAGGCCACTTAGACCAATTGAGGTCAGTTGAGAGAAATTGAGACCAATTAGGTCAACTATAATGATTAATAAAGGTTATTAAAATTTTGAAAATTAGTCCAATTAACACCAATTAGACCAATTGAGTCCAATTGAGGCCAATTGATACCAATTAGGCTAATTAGGCTAATTTTGACCAGTTAGGAAAATTAGACCAATTATGGGCAATTAGGCCAAATAGGCTAATTGAGGCCAACTCGTCCAAATAGCCAAACTAGTTTTAATTGAGGTCCATTGTGAAAATTGAGGGAAAATGTGGCCAATTAGTCCATGTAAGACCAATGACGCCAGTTAGGCTAATTAAGGCCAATTAGGCCATTGAGGCTAATTCAGCCAATTTGTCCAATTATGCAAATTACTATAATTGGGCCATTGACTCCAAACCAGACATTGAGGACAATTAGTAAAATTTTTCCAATTAGGAAAATTGAGTCCAATTTAGTCTAATAGGCCAATTCGGTCAATTGAGGTCAATTAAAGCAATTAAAGCAATTGGGCCTAGTTGAGACAATTATGCCAATTAGGTGAAGCGAGGCAAGTGTGGAAAACTAAGGCCAATTGATTACAATTAGAAAAATTCAAGCCAATTGATACTGATTAGGCCAATTAGATTAATTGAGGTCAATTGAGGCAAACTCAGCTAATTGAGGCAAGCTAGGCCAATTGAGACCAATTAAGGCCAATTAAGTCCAATTCGGCCAATTATGTGAATTGAGACTAATTGAGACCAATTGAGGCCAATTATGGCCAATTGAGGATAATAAGGAAAATTAGGAAAATTAGGCCATTAAGTCCACTTGTGTCCAATTTGGTCAATTGAGAACAATTGAGGCCAATTGAGGCCAATTAGGCCAATTGGGAGAATTTAAACCAATAAATGTAAATTATGTCAATTGATGCCAATTGGGGCAATTAATCCAATTAGGATATTGAGGCCAATTCAGTAATTGAGGGTGATTAGGCCATCTATATCCAATTAGTAAAATTGAGGTGAATTGAGGCAAATTTGGCCAATTGTGGTCAATTAGGACAATTGAGGCCAATTATGCCAATTAGGTCAATTAAACTAACTAAAGAAAATTGAGTATACTAAAAGTCCAATTAGACAAATTTGGCCAATTGGGACCAATTAAGACCAATTGAGGCCAATTCAGGCCAATTCAGTCCAATTTGGCCAATATGGTGAATTGAAGGCAATTGTGGCCAATTAAGGCCAATTGCGGCTAATTTTGCTAATTTGGCCAATTGAGGAAAATCATGGCCAATTAACCAAATTTAGGCAAATTGTGGAAAATTGAGGCAAATTGAGGCCAATTAGACCAATTCAACAAATTTAGGCCAATTGGTTACAATTGAAGACAATTAGGCCAATTAGGAATTTTGAGGCCAATTTGGCCAATTGATGCCAATTAGGCCAATTAGGCTAATTGATACCTATTGTGGTCAGTTGATTTTAATTAAGGCCAATTATGAAAATTCATCCAATTGAGACCAATTGAGGCCAATTGTAACCAATTATGCCAATTATGCGAATTGAGGCCAACTGAGGCTCATTAGCCCAATTGAGCCCAATTCGTCCAATTGGTCCAATTGAGGCCAATTGATGCTAATTAGGACAATTGAGGCCAATTACCCCATTTAAGACCAATTGAGGTCAATTAGGCTAATCAGACCAATTGAGGCCAATTAGGTCAATTGAGACCAATTGTGGCCAATTGAGGCCAACTGAGGCCTATTGAGGGCAATTGAGATAATTGATTCTAATTGAGGCCAGATTTTTCAGTTAGGAAATTTGAGGCCAATTGAGGCTAATTATTCTCAATTAGGCCAAATAATTCCAATTAAGGCTAAATGAGGCCAATTGAGGCCAATTGAGGCCAATTTGGACAATTTGGCCAATTGAGGCCAATTGTGGCCAATTAGACCAATTAGGCCAATTGAGGCCAATTGAGCTGAATTAGCCAATTGAGGCCAATTGAGGCCAATTAAGATCATTGATTCCAATTAATACAATTGAGGCCAATTGAGATCTATTGAGGCCAATTGAGACCAATTGATAATAATTAGTCCAATTCAGCTAATTGATTCCAATTATGGCTAGTTATCCAATTAACGCCAATTAGGACTATTGAGGATAATTAGGCCAATTGAGTCCAATTATTCCAATTGAGATTAATTGAGGCCAATTTAGACAAATTAGGCCTATTAGGTCAATTGAGGCCAATTGAGGCCCATTAGGAAAACTGAGGCCAATTGTGGTCAGTTAGACTAATTATGCCAATTGAGACCAATGCAAATTGAGACCGATTTAGGCGAATTGAAGACAACTGATTCTTATTGATCCATTTAGGCCTATTAATCCATTTGAGTCTAATTGGGACCATTTGAGGCTAATTATTCCAATTGAGGCTAGTTAGTCCAATTGATGCTAGTTGAGTCCAATTGGGTCCAATTAAGGCCAATTGAGGACTATTAAGATAATTGAGGACAATTCTGCCAATTGAGACCAATTAGACCAATTATCACAATTGAGGCCAATTGAGGCCAATTAGTCCAATCGAGACCAATTAGGCCAATTAGATAAATTGAGACAAAATGAGGCCAATTATGACAATTAAGCCAATTAGGCTAATTGAGGACAATTAGGACAATTGAGGACAATTAGACCAAATATGCCAATTTTTCCAATTGAGGCCAATTGTGGGCAATTAGGCTAATTAGTCTAGTTAAGGACGATTAGTCCAGTTAAGTAAATTAGGCCAATTGAAAACAATTAGGCCACTTAGAATAATTAAGGCCAAATTAGGACAATTAGGACAATTAATCTAAATAGGCCAATGAAGGCTAATTGAGATAAATTAAGACCAATTAGCTTGATTTGTCTAATTAGGTCCAATTGAGGCCAATTTTGATAATTAGGCCAATTAGGACAAATAATTTGAGGGCCAATTGAGGCCAATTGGTCCCATTAGGCTAATTAGGCCAATTGAGGCCAATTAGGAAAATCTCGTGAATTAGGGCGAATTGTGGCCATTGAGTTCAATTAGAAAAATTATTACATTGAGAGAAAGTAGGCCAATCATGAAAATTACACCAATTAAGGCCAATTAAACTAATGGAGGCCAATTAGGCCAACTAGTCTAGTTGATTCCAATTGAGGCCAATTATACCAATTAATCTAATTAGGCCAATTAATGTCAATTAGGTCAATTCTTCCAATTGAGGAAATTGAGGACAATTAGGCCAATTGAGGCTGGTTAAGGCCTATTAGTCCAACTAGTCTAATTAGGCCAATTGTGGCAAATTAGGCTATTTGTGGCCAATTAGGTAAATTAGGGCCAATTGAGGAAAATTGTGGCCAATTAAGACCAATTGATTCCAATTGAGGCCAATTTGGCTAGATGCAATCAATTGAAACAAATTGTGGGCAATTAGTCCAGTTGAGGCCAATTGTGGCCAATTAGGCCAATTAGGCCAATTATGGCCAATTGGGCCCAATTTTAGTGAATTGAGGACAATTGAGGCAAATTGTGTCTAATTAATTCCAATTGAGCCCAATTAGGATAATTGAGGGCAATTGATACTAATTGAGTCCAATTGAAATGAATTAGGCCAATTGACATCAGTTAGGCCAATTAAGGCCAATTGCGCACAATTGAGGCCAATTAGGCCAATGGAGGCCGATTTGTCCAATTGTACCTATTTGAGGATAATTGAGCTCAATTGATACCAATTAGGCCAATTGAGGATAATTGAGGCCAATTAGGCCAATTCAGCCAATTCAGCCAATTCAGCCAATTGATTCCAATAGATACCAATTAAGAAAATTAAGCCCACTTAGGGCAATTAGGGCCAATTGCGGACATTTGAGTCTAATTAGGATAATTAGGGACAACTGAGGCTAATTACGCCAATTGAGTCCAATTAATGTTAATTGAGGCCAATTGAGTCAAACTGACGCCAATTAGACAATTGAGACAAATCGGTGCCAATTGACATCAATTGAGGCAAATTGAGGCAAATTATGGTGAATTGAGGCCAACTGAGGCCAATTATGCCAACTGAGGTGAATTGAGGCCCATTAGAACAATCGAGGCCAATTGATTCCAATTGAGGGAAATTAGGCCAATTAAGACATTTGAGGCTAATTGAGGCCAATGGAGGCCAATTCCGACAAATTGAGGAAAATTGAGGGAAATTGAGGCCAATTTAGACCAATTGAGTCCAAATGAGGCCAATTGAAGCCAATTGAGGCCAATTAAGTCAATTGAGGCCAATTATGGCCAATTGAGGCCAATTCGGCCAATTGAGGCCAATTGACTCCAATTGAGGCCCATTAATCCAGTTGAGGCAAATTGAGGCCAAGTGAGGCCAATTATGACCAACTAATCCAATTGAGGCCAATGAATGCCAATTAAGCCAATTGAGGTCAGTTAGGCCAATTGAGTTCCATTGATCACATTGAAGCCAATCAATCCAATTAGGCTAATTGAGGACAATTGGGGCCAATTAAGGCCAATTAAGGAAATTAAGGCCAATTTAAGCCAATTTTGGCCAATTCAGGACAATTAGTCCAATCAGCACTACAACAAATACCCATTTTATCGGCGCTAAAAATGGCCTTTAACAGCACTAGAAAAGTCCTGTTAAAGCCGAAAAAGATAGGGGGTCCCCTTTATCAGTGATAAAACAAAGTGCTTATAAAAGGGTCCTTTATCAGCACTGATAAAGGTCCTCTTTTATCGGCGCTTTTTTAAAAGCACTGATAAAGGTTAAAAAAATTAAAAAAAATTAAAAAAAATCAAAAATTCCTACCAATTTAGGGGCTTTTATAGTGCTTGAGCACCGCTTTTATAGCACTTTTCCGACCCCCTCCAGCACTCGAACACACTCCTCCACCCTTTATCAGTGCTATCCCCCACCCTTTATCAGTGCTAGACCCCTGATTCACCCATGCACGCGCGTCCCTGCTTCCACCTGGATTTGATCTCGAGACCTCCCCATGCGCGCCTGAAGCCTTTGCCGCTCTCCTATATTGATTTCTTCTCCTATTAATGATATATCTATTTATATATATATATATAGTTATATTTATTCGTATATTAATATATATTTATATTAATATATATATATATATAGTTATATTAATATATATATTTATAGTGATATTAATATATATATTTATAGTTATATTAATATATATATGTAGTTATATTAATATATATATATAGTTAGATTAATATATAGGTATATAAATATTAATATATTTTTATTTGAAATAAAATGGATATTATTTATTATTTAGATAAATCTAATATATTTTATATGTAAATATATTTTATTATTTATATTTATAATTAAATTTTTATGTGTGAATATATAAAAAATATGTATATATTGTTATATATTTGATTATAAATAGAAGTTCCTTATAAAAAATGATAAAATTTCAGACATAATATCAATATGAATGTAATAACTTGGAATAAATTCAGTCCCCAACAAAAAAGCCAATAATACCCCCTTAAACAAGGTTTAAAATCCACAAAATGTTAAAAAATTGGGGTATCCCGACTAAAAACACAGTTTCGGAGGCCTTCTTGGCCTTTTTTGGCCTATAAAAACCTTGACCGGGGAAGCCCCAATAATAAGGGTGTAGATCTCATCGCTGGCTTTGATTTGATATGTGGTAGAGCTCAAACATATATCGGGATCAAAAGTTATGGCCATTTGAACTTCGAGTTGCGTTTTCAACATATTTTTGATCTATTTTTAATTTTGTTTTATTTTTTTAGTCTTCAAATTGTTATTAAATGACTTTTACTCCATAATAATTAGTAAATTATTAAATAATTATTTTTTAATTTTTTTATAAGCCATTTTAACAAAATATCTTATATATTAAGTGTAACCGTATATTTATACTTATCTAATATATATTTAAAATTATATTTAAAAAATATATATTATATTTATATCAATATAACATTATATATATTTAAATATTAATATATTTTTTAGTGAATTTGTTTTGGAAGTATACCTTTTATCATTGATTTTAAAAAAGCGCTGATAAAGACCCCCCTTTATCAGCACTACTAAAAAATGCACTGATAAAGGAGTACCCTTTAACAGTGCTAAAAAAAGCGCTGTTAAAGGGGGTACCTTTATCAGGGCTAAAAAAAGCGCTGATAAAGGGGTACATTTATCAGCGCTTTTTTAGAGCTAATAAAGGTTGTCGCTGGCCTTTCCCTGTTTTGTGGTAGTGTAGGCCAATTGAGGCCAATTGGGGCCAATTGAGCCCAATTGAGGGTAATTGCAGCCAACTGAGACAACTAGGCCAATTGTCACCATTTAGGTCAATTGAGGCCAATTAGGCCAATTGAGGCCAATTGAGACCAATTGAGGCCAATTGAGGCCAATTTGGACAATTCAAACCAATTAATCCAATTATGCTAATTGAGGCCAATTAGGCCAATTCATCCCATTGATGCCAATTTAGCCATTTGAGGCCAATTGAGTCCATTTAAGACAATAGGGCTAATTGAGGCCAATTGTTTCCAATTAGGCAAATTAGGACAATTAGTCCATTGAGGCCAATTTGAAAAGTAGGCTAATTGAGGACAATTGAGGCCAATTAGGCCAATTATTCCAATTAGCACAATTATAACATTATAGACAATTTGGACCACTGTTCCAATTAGGCCAACTGAGTCCAGTTAGAAAAATTGAGGCCAATTAAGGCCACTTAGTCCAATTGAGGCCAGTTGAGGCTCATTAGGCTAATTAGGCCGATAAAGCCAATTACAAAAATTCAAAAAATTAGGCCAATTAATGCCACTTATACGAATTGTGGCCAATTTATTCCTATTAGGCCAATTAGGCCTATTCAGACCTATTATGAAAATTAGGCCAATTGTGGCCAATTATAATTATATAGGTCAATTAGGTTGAATAGCCCCACTAAGTCCAATTGAGTCCAATTAGGCCAATAAGGTCATTGAGGCCAACTCGAACAATTAGTCCAGTTATGCTAATTAGGTAAATTAGGCCATTGAGTCCAAATCCACACTTGATGCCCATTAGGACAATTTGGCCAATTAGGAAAATTGAGGCAAATTTCATCTAATAGGTCAATTGGTCCAATTGAGTCAAATTGAGCCCAATTAGACCAATTAAGGCCAATTAAGGCAATTGAAGCCAATTAGGTCCACTTGAGACAATTAGGCCAATTAGGATAATTGGGACAAGTGTGGCCAACTGAGGAAAATTGAGGCCAATTAGGAAAATTTATGCCAATTGATGCCAATTGGGTCCAATTAAGACAATTAGGTGAATTGGGTTCAATTGAGACCAATTAGTCTAATTTATTCAAATTAGGCCAATTGAGACAAATTGAGGCCAATTGAAACCAATTAGGCCAATTAGGTGAATTGAGATCAATTAAGGCTTATTCAGGCCAATTGAGGATAATTAAGCCAATTAGACCAATTAGGCTATTAAGTCCAACTGAGGCCAATTATGTCAATTGAGACCAATGGAGGACAATTCTTCCAATTAGGTTATTGAGGCCAATTTGGCAATTGAGGTCAATTAGTCCAATTAAACCCAATTAGGAAAATTGAGGTGAATTGAGGCTAATTAAGCCAATTATGGTCAATTAGGTCAATTGATGCCAACTCGGCCAATTAAGCTATCTGAGTAAAATTGAGGCTAATAGAGGCCAATTAGACCAATTAGGCAAATTGAGACTAATTGGGAAAATTTAGGTCAGTTGAGGCAAATTATTTCAACTGTGGTTCACTTGGAAAATTGAATCCAAATGAGCCGAATTAAGTCCAATTAGGAGAATTGAGGCCAATTCATGCCAATTTTTCCACTAAGGTGAATTGAGGCCAACTGAGTCCAATTCAGCAAATTGATGCCAATTCATGTCAATTGAGGCCAACTGAAGAAAATTAGGCCAATTCATCCAATTTAATCCCATTGAGGACAATTGAGAACAATTAGGACAATTATTCCAATTAAGTCCATTTAGACCAATTTGGTCAATTGAGGCTAATTGAGGCCAAGTAGGCCAATTAGGCTATTTAAGTCCCATTAGGAAAATGGAGGAAAATTGAGGCCAATTAGGCCAATTGATGCAATTGAGGCCAATTAGACCAATTGAGGCCAACTATTCCAATTAGGCTAATGGATGCCAATTAGCACAGTTAGGCCAATTAGGCTAATTGGGGAAAATTAGGCCACTTAGAGTAATTAAGGACAAATTAATACAATTATGAAAATTAATACAAATAGGCTAATTGAGAATAATAAGGGCTATTGCATCTAATTGAATCTAATTGGGTTAATTTGGAGAATTAGGCCAATTTGGCCAATTAGGCCAATTGAGGCCAATCAAGGCCAATTAGACCAATTAAGCCATTTAGGCCAATTGTGACAAACTAGGAGATTTAGGTGAATTGAATCCAATTTAAGCCAATTAGGACAATTAAAACAATTAGGACATTGAATCCAATTAGTCGAATTTATTCCAATTAGAATAATTGAGGAAAATTGGTCCAACTAGACAAATTGAGGCCAAATTCATCCTATTAGGCCAATTGAGTCCAATTAGTCAAATTAGGCCAATTGAGGCCTATTAGTCCAATTAGGACAATTAAGACAATTAGGCCAATTAGGATAACTAGGATAATTTAGTCCAATTAGGTAAATTGAGGATAATTGTGGCCAAATAGGCCCACTGAGGCCAATGAGGCCAATTTAGGAAAATTAAGGCCAATTAGGCCAATTGAGGACAATTCAGGCCAATCGAGGCCAATTAGGCCAATTGAAGTCAATTTAGGCCAGCTGAGCCAATTCAGCAAGTTGTGTGCCAATTGAGGCAAATTATTCCAGATTGAGGCCAATTAGGCCAATTAAGACAAATTCAAGAAAATTGAGGCCAATTAGGTTAATTAGGTCAATTGGGGCCAATTGAGGCCAATTAGACCAATTAGGCCAGTAGAGTCCAATTGGGGCCAATTGAGTTCAATTAGGAAAATTGAGGCAAATTGAGCTAAATTGAGTCTAATTACACCAATTTGGCCAATTAGGTCACCTCAGTTCAATTTAGGCCAATTAGTCCATTTAAGGCCAATTCATCTAACATAGACCAAATAGTCCAATTATGCCCATTGAGGCCAACTAGGCACAATTGAGGCTAATTATGGCCAATTTCGACCAATTGCGGCCAATTACGGACAATTAAGGCTAATTAATCTAATTAGGCCAATTAGGCTAATTGTAGCCAATTAGAGGCAACTGAGGAAAAATGAGGCCAGTTAGGCCTATTGAGTGCAATTATGCCAATTAAGGCCAATTGAGGTCAATAGAGTCAAATTAGTGAAATTAGGCCTATTGAGGCCAATTGAGGCCAATTATGGCAAAATTAATGCCAATTGAGGCCAATTGAGTCCAACTAGGCGAATTGAGGCCAACCGAGGAAAATTGAGGGTGAATTAGACCAATTGAGTCCAATTGAGGCCCATGGATGCTATTTGGGGCCAACTGGGTTCAATTTTGACAGATTGAGGTCATTTATGCCAATTGAGGCCAATTAAGCCAATTGAGGCCAATTAAGGCCAACTAAAGAAAAATAGGGTCAATTGAGGACAATTTAGGCTAATTGGGGCCAATTAAGGCCAATTAGTCCAATTGATGCCAATTAGGGCAATTGAAGCTAGTTGAGGCCAATTGAGGCCAATTGAGGCCTATTATACCCACTGAGGACAATTAGGCCAATTGAGTCCAATTCGACCAATTAGCCCAATTAGGCTTATTACGCCAACTGAGGCTAATTGAGACCAATTAGGCCAATTAGGACAATTATGTCATTGAGACCAATTAGGAAAACTGAGGCTAATTAGGCCAATTGAGTCCATTTAGTCTAATTAAACCTATTGAGTCCAATTGAGTCCAATTAGTCTAATTATCCCAATTAGGAAAATCGAGGCCAATTAGTCCAATTAGGTCAATTGATCAAATTGAGACCAATGGAGGCTAATTTGACCAATTAGGCAGATTTGGCCACTTGATGAAAATTAGGTAAATCGAGTCCAATTCGGGCCAATTAGTCCAATAGAGGATAATGAAAGCCAATTAAGTCCAATTGAGGCCAATTAGGTGATTGAGGCTGATTGAGGCCCATTGAGCCAATTGAGCATGTTAGGCTAATTGAGGCTAGTTGAGGCTGATTGAGGCCAATTGATACCGATTAGGCTGGTTGAGGATAATTGCAGCCCATTGAGGCCCATTGGTCCTATTGAGGCCAATTCAGGCCAATTGAGGCAAGTTGAGGCCAATTGAGGCCAATTTAGTCTTATTTAGGTTAATTGAGATCAATAGAGGAAAATTAGGCCAATCTAGACCAATTGCGGCCAATTGAGGCCAATTAGGCCAATTAAGGCAAATGAAGGCCAATTGAGGCCAATTAGTCCAATTAGGACAATTGAGACCAATTTTGCCAACTAGGTCAATTTGGATAATTTGGCCACTTAAGTCTAGTGGAGGCCAATTAGGCCAACTGAGTCCAATTAGGCGAATTGAGGCCAATTAGGCGAATTGAGGCGATTTGATGCCAATTGAGGCCACTTAGGCCAATTAGGGCCAATTGAGAAAAATTTCGGCAAATTGGGCCCAATTAAGACCAATTGAGGACAATTCTGGGATATTAAGTTAATTGATGCCAATTGAGTCCAATTAGACCAATTGAATCCAATTAGTCCTATTAGTCTAATTGAGTCCAATTGGGTATAATTAAGGCGCATTACGGTGAATTGAGGGAAATTGAGGTCAATTGAAGTTAATTTTGAGGCCAATTGGGACCAACTAAGACCAAAAGAGGCCAATTGAGCCCAATTGAGGAAAATTGAGGCAAATTGAGAACAATTACGACCAATTGAGGCCAATTTGTCAAATTAAATTCAATTAGTCTAATTGAGGCCACTTGACGCCAATTGATGCCAATTCAGGCCAATTTAGTCCAATTGAGGCCAATTGAGCCAATTAGGCCAATTGAGTCTGATTAAGTCCAATTGAGTCCAATTATGTAAAATTGAGGAAAATTGAGACTAATAATTCCAATTTGGCCAATTCAAACCAATTGCGCAAATTAATGAAAATTGTGACCAATTGAGGCCAATTTGTTGAATTGAGACCAATGGAGGCCAATTGACGCAAATTGAGGCAAATTAAAGAAACTTGAGGTGAATTAGGTCCATTGAGGCCAATTGATTCCAATTGAGTTCAATTAGGCTAATTGAGGAAAAAATAGTACAATTATGACCAATTGTATCCAATTGAGGCCTATTAGTACAATTATGGCCAATTGTGGCCAGTTGAGGCCAATATGCCATTTATCCAATGGAGGAAAATTAGTTTAGTTAGGCCCATTGAATCCAATTGTGGCCAATTGAGGCTAATTGAGGCTGATTCTGCAAATTGAAGCCAATTATTCCTATAGATGCCAATTGAGTTCAATCAAGTACAACTAGTCCAAGTGATGCCAATTATACCAATTGAGGACAATTGAGGCCAATTGAGGCCAATTGGGGGGGGGGGGCGATTGTGGCCAATTCAGGTGAATTAGGACAATTGAAGCCAATTGATCCCAATTGGGGCCAATTGAGGTCAATTAGGCCTATTAAGGCCAATTAATTCTAATTGAGACCAATTGAGGCCAATTTGGGCCAATTGTGGTGAACAGAGATCAATTAGGCCAATTAGGCCAATTGAGATCAATTACGCCAATTCAGGCCAATTAGTCCAATTGAGACCAATTAGGCTAATTGAGACCAATTGAGGCCAATTGAGGCCAGCTGAGGTAAATTAGTCCAATTGAGGCCAATTGAGGCCAATTAGGTCAATTGAAGAAAATTGAGGCCAATTAAGACAAATTGAGGTAAATTAGGCAAAGTGAGGCCAATTGAGGCCAATTAGGCCAATTGTGAACAATTTTACTAATTGTGACAAATTGAGGCCAGTTGAGACCAATTAGGCCAATTGAGTCCAATTAGGCCAATTGAGGCCAATTTCGCCAATTGAGGCCAATTAAGACCTATTGAATCTAATTAGTTCCAATTGGACTAATTGAGGTCAATTCATTCGATTATGCCAATTGAAGCCAATAGTGTCTAATTACAATCAATTAGGTCAATTGAGTCCAATTAAAGCCAATTGAGGACAATTGAATCCAATTAGCCCCATTGAGGCCAATTCAGGCCAATTTGAAAAATAAAGGCTGATTAGGACAATTAAGTCCAATTGAGCTCAATTGAGGCTAATTAGTCTTATTGAGGAAAATTGGGACAAATTGAGGTCAATTGGGGCCGATTAGGCCAATTGAGGTCAATTCAGCCAATTGAGGCTGATTTGGCCAATTGGGGCCAATTGGGGCCAATTGAGGTCAATTGAATCCCATTAGTCCAATTTTTCCAATTGAGGCCAACTGAGGCCAATTGAGTCCTATTGAGGCCAATTGAGGCCAATTGAGGACAATTGAGGACAATTAGGCCAGTGGGGCCAATTGAGACAAATTGAACTCAATTAGGCCAACGAGCCCTATTGTGGCAAATTGTGGCCAATTGAGGCCAATTAGGCCACTTGATGCCAATTGAGGCCAATTGAGTCCAATTAGGCCAATTGATGTCGATTGAGGGCAATTGAGGCCAATTGAGGTCAGTGGAGGTCAATAGATTCCAATTTGGCCAAATGAGGCCAATGGAGCCCAATTGACACCACTTTGGTCAATTATACCAAATGAGGCCAATTGAGGCCAATTGAGAACAATTGAGGTCAATCGAGACCAATTAGGATAATTCAGGTCAGTGAGACCCATTGAGGTCGATTGAGGGAAATTAAGGCCAGTTTAGTCTAATTGAGGCCAACAGATGCCAATTATGGCCAATTAGGCCAATTATGGCAATTAAGTCCAATTGAGACTAATTGAGTCCAATTAAGTCCCATTGGGACAATTGATCCCAATGGAGCCCAATTGAGGCCAATTGAGCATAATTGAGCCCAATTGGGCCAATTGAGTCCAATTAAGGCCAATTGAGATCAATTAAGGCCAATTCAGTCCAATTGAGGCTAATTGAGGCGAATTAGGTCAATTGAAGACAATTGAGGTGAATTGATGCGAATTGATGTCAATTGCGGCCAATTGGGGCCTATTGAGGCCAATTGAAGGGAAATTGATATCAACTAAGGATAATTAGGCCAGTGTGGCCAATTCGGTAAATTGAGGCCAAATAGAAAAATCGAACTTAATTGAGGCCAATTATGCCAATGAGACCAATTTGTCCAATTGAATCCATTTGATACCAATTAGGGAAACCTATCCAATTGAGGTCAATTCTAACAATTCAGCTAATTGAGGCCAATTAGGCCAATTGAGGCCAATTGAGGCAAATTAGGCAAATTCAACCAATTAGGGCCAATTAATTCCAATTGAAGCCAATTAGTCCAATTTAGGACAACAACTGAATCCAATTGAGATAATTTGGCCAATTCTTCCAATTGAGACGAATTGAGGCCAATTCAGGCCAATTAATGTCAATTGAGTCCAATTGAGGCATATTAGGCCAATTAGGCCAATTAGACCAATTCATCCAATTAAGTTATTGAGGGAAATTAGACCAATAAGCCAATTGGGGCAATAGAGGCTTATTAGGCCAATTAAACCAATTCGGTTCATTAAGGCCAATGGAGGATAATTAGGCCAATTAGGCTAATTGATTCTAATTGAGGCCAATTGGTCCAATTAGGCTAATTAGTCCAATTGATCCATTGAGACGAATTGAGGACAATTAGGCTAATCTAATCCAATAGAGTTCAATTCAAGCCAATTATTCCAATTGAGGGAAATTCTAGAAATTAAGGCCAATTGGGGCCCATTTTTTAATTAAGGCCAACTGGGGAAATTTTGAACAATTGGGATAATTAGGTTGTTGATTACATTGAATCTATTCAGTCCAATTAGGTCAATTTTCCCAATTAGTCCATCGAGTTCAATTCATCCAGTGAGGCGCATTAGGCCAATTAGGCGAGTTAAGCCATTGAGCCCAATTAGGCAAGTTTGGTCACCTGGTCTAATTAGGCCATTGGGGCCAATTTTAGCATTGAGGCTAATTAGGTCATCTAGGCTAGTTATTCCAATTAGGATTCTTTGGCCAATTGAGGACGATTAGGAAAATTGAGTCCAATTGTGGCCAATTAGATCAATTAACAGCAATTAGGCCAATTGAGGCCAATTGAGGCGAATTAGTCTTTTGAGGACGATTGAAGCTAATTGAAGCCAATTAATCTAATTAGGAAAATTAGTCAAATTGAGGCTAAATAGAAAAATTGAGGGAAATAGAGGTCAATTAGACCAATAAGTCCAATTAGGCCAATTGATGCCAATTAGGCCAATTGATGCCAACTAGGAAAATTGAGGCCAATTAGGCCTATTGATGCCAATTAGGCCAATTGAGGAAAATTGAGGCCAATTACTCCATTGAGGCCATGTAATTCCAATTAAAGTCTATTATGACAATTAGGGCGATTATGATAGTTAGTCCAATTGAGACCAAATAGCCAAATTGAGGTCAATTGAGGCCAATTCGGCCAATTGACTCCAATTAGGCCAATTGTGGCTAATTAGGAAAATTGACGCCAATTAGGCCATTAAGGCCAATTTTGTCCAATCGAGGCCAATTAAGAAAATTATGACAATTTAGACCAATTTTAAAAATTAGACAAATAGAGTTCAATTTGGCCAATTGATGCCAATTATGCCAATTAAGGCCAATTTGGCCAACAGTGACCAATTTAAGCAAATTAGTCTAATTAGACCAATTAGGCTATTGAGGCCAATTCAACAATTGAGGAAATTTAGGCCAGTTAATCCAATTGAGTCCAATTGAGGCCAATAAGAAAAATTGAGGCTAATTGAGTCCAATTGAGGTCAATTGTGGTTGAGGCCAATTGAGTTCAATTGAGTCCGAATGGGAAAATTTCCCATTGAGCCCAATTAGGTCATTGGGACCATTGAGGCCAATTAGGACAATTTAGGCCAATTGAGGCCTAATGAGGCCAATTTAGGCCAATTGGGACTAATTAAGGCTAATTGAGGCCAATTAGGCCAATTGAGGCCATTTCAGCCAATCAGGCATGTTGAGGCCAATTGAAGCCACTTGAGGCAAAATGAGGTAAATTGAGTCCAATTGTGGCAAATTGAGGCTGATTGAGGCTAATTGAAGCCAATTAGGCCCATGAGAATAATTAAGGCCAATTGAGACCATTTATCCCAATTGACGCCAATTGATAACAATTGAGTCCAATTAGGAAAATTAGGATAATTGAGGCCAATTAGGCCAATTGAGGCCAATAAGTCCAATTAGGCTAATTGAGGCCAATTGAGGGCAATTGAGGCGAATTGAGGTGAATTGAGGCAAATTGTGGTGAATTAGGCCAATTATAAAAATTAAGGCCTATTGAGGGCAATTTAGGCCAATTGAGGCCAATTCATCCAATTGATTCCCATTAAGACCAATTGAGCCCAATTAGGCCAATAAGGCCTATTCAGGCCAATTGAGACCAATTTATTTCAATTGAGGCCAGTTGAGGTCAATTGAGGTCACTTGAGGCCAATTAGGTAAGTTGAGGCAAAAAGGGGCCAATTAGGCCAATTGAGGCCAATTAGGCTAATTCGGCCAATTCGTCCAGTTGAAGCCAATTAGGCCATTGGGGCCAATTAAAGACAAATAGGCCAATTGACCCCAGTTGAGGATAATTGAGGCCAACTAAGGCTAATTGGGTCCAATTGAGGCCAATTAGGCCAATCGAGGCTAATTGAGGCCAATATAGTCCAATTAAGGACAGTTGAGGCTAATTCAGGCTAATTTGACCCATTTTTTTAATTGAGGACAATTGAGGAAAATTGAGTCCAATTGAGGTATATTGAGTCCAATTATGAACAATTAGGCCAATTGAGTCCTTTTGAGGGTAATTATGTCAAGTAGGCCAATTGATTCAAATTGATGCTAATTGATGCCAATTGAAGTTAATTGAGGCGAATTGAGTCAATTAGGCCAATTAAGTCCAATTGAGACCAATTGAGTTCAATTAGGCCTATTGAGTCCAATTGAGCCCAATTGAGCCCAATTGATACCAATTGAGTCTAATTGAGGCCAATTTGGACCATTAGTTCAATTAAGGCCAATTAAGGCCAGTTGAGGAGAATTATTCCAATTCTGTCAATTTGACCAATTGAGGCCAAATCAGGCCAATTAGGCCAATTGAGGTCAATTGAGGCCAATAGAGTCAAATTATGACAATTAAGCCAATTATGATAATTGAAGCCAATTGAGACCAATAAGGCCAATTGAGTCCAATTGAGGTGAATTAGTCGAATTGGGCGAATTGGGCCAATTGAGGTCAATTGAGATTAATTGAGACCAATTATGCCAATTTGGAAAATTGAGGCCAATTGAGTTCAAATGAGTCCAATTGGGCCTATTAAGGCCTATTGAGGCCAATTAAGGCCAATTAGGCTGATTCGACCAATTGGTGCTAATATTGACCAATTAAGACCAATTAGGAAAATTGAGATCAACTAGGCCAATTGATGCTATTATAGGCCAATTAAGACAAATTAGGAAAATTGAGGTCAGTTGAGAAGAATTGTTGCCAATTGAGGCCAATTATGACCAATAGTGTCCAATTAGGCCCATTGAGGACATTTAAGTTCGATTGAGGCTAATTGATGCCAATTTAGGCCAACTGAGTCCAATTGAGACCAATTGATATCAATTGAGTCTAATTGACTCCAATTAGTCCAATTGAGACCAATTCATCCCAATTGGACCCAATTGATCCCAATTGAATCCAATTGTATCCAATTAGGCCAATTAGGCCAATTGTGACAATTATGCCAATTGAGGCAAATTGAGGTCAATTGGGGCTAATTCTGGCTGATTGAAACCAATTGAGGTGAATTGAGGCCAATTAAGGTTGTGTTAAATTGAGGCCAATTAAGGTCAATTAGGAAAATTTCAAATTGAGGAAAATTAGGACATTGAGCCCAATTGAGACCAATTAGGCCAATTAGGCTAATTAATGCTAACTAGTCCATTGAGGATAATTGATGAAAATTGAAGCCAATTAGGCCAATTTTGGCTATTGTACCAATTAGGTCAATTGGGTCCAATTAGTCCAATGAGACTAATTGACGCCAATTAGGCCAATTAATCAAATTGATGCCAGTTGAGACCAATTAGGACAATTAGGAAAATTGGATCCAATTAGTCCAATTAGAACAATTTAGGAAATTAAGTCTAATTAGGCCAATTGAATCCAATTTGGGCAATTGAGGCCAATTAGGATGATTCTCCCAATTGAGTCCATTTAATACAATTGAGGTTGGCTGCTGCGAATTGAGTCTAATTCATCCATTCAGGACAATTAAGATAATTAGGATAATTAAGCTATTGATTCCAATTCATCCATTGAGGCCAATTATGCTAGTTAGTCCAATTGAGTCCAATTTGGAATATTGAGGAAAATTTAGGACAATTGAGTCCAATTGGGAGTAAGTCCAATTGTGGTCAATTGAGCCTAATTAGGGAAATTTCAAATTAGGGCCAATTTTAGTCGATTAGGCTAATTAGAACAATTAGTCCATTGAGGAAAATTGAGGCCAATTGGGGCCAATTGATGCTAATTTAGGCCAATTCTTCTAGTTAGACTAGTTATGTCCAATTAGGACAATTAATCATAATAGGACAATTAGGCCAATTCATGCCAATGTAGGACAATTAGGAAGATTAGGCCAATCGAGACTAATTTTTTCAATTTGGATGATTATCCCAATTGAGAATAATTAGGAAAATTTAGGCCTATTAAGTCCAATTAAGCCAATTAGGCCAATTGAGGACAATTGAGGCAATTTGTGGATAATTAGGACAATTTGGATAATTAAGACAATTGAGGAAAATTGGATCAATAAGGAAAATTAGGCCATTGAGGCCAATTAGGTCAATTAGGCCAATTAATTCAAATTAGACTAATTGAGGCCAATTTGACTAATTAGACCAATTGGGTCCAATTAAGGTCAATTGAGACTAATGAGGCCAATTCATGCCAATAATTCCAATTAGTTCAATTGAGACCAATTTGGATGATTCATCCAATTGAGACCAATTTAGCCAATTAAGTCTAATTGAGTCCAATTAATCCAATTATGCCAATAGAGGTCAATTGAAGACAATTAGGCCAATTAGGAAAATTGTGGCACATTGTGGCCAATTAGGCCAATTAGGCCAATTAGTCCATTGAGGCCAAATATGAAAATTATGCTAATTGAGGCTAATTGAGTCCAATTAGGCCAATTATCACAAATATACCAGTGAGGACAATTAGACTAACTAGGCCAATTAGTTCAATTGATGCTAGTTAGACAAATTGAGGCCAATTGAGATCACTTAGACCAACTGAGGTCAGTTGAGAGTAATTGAGGCCAATTAGGTCAACTATAACGACTAAGGAAGGTTAGAGAAATTAGGAAAAATTAGGCAAATTAAGGCCAATTAGACCAATTGAGGCCAATTGAGGCCACTTGATACCAATTAGGCTAATTAGGCTAATTTTTTCCAGTTAGAAAAATTAGTCCAATTATGGGAAATTAGGCCAATTAGGATAATTGAGGCCAACTCGGCCAAATATTCAAACAGATATTAATTGATGGACATTAGGATAATTGAGGGAAACTGTGGAAAATTTTTCCAGCTAAGTCCAATGACGCCAATTAGGATAATTAAGGCCAATTAGGCCATTAAAGACAATTCTACCAATTAGTCCAATTATTCTATTTAGGATAATTGGGCCATTAAGGCCAAACCAAACATTGAGACCAATTAAGACAATTTTTCCAATTAGGAAAATTGAGGCCAATTTAGTCTAATAGGCTAATTTAGTCAATTGAGGTCAATTAAGGAAATTGAGGCCAATTGGGCCCAATTGAGACAATTATGCCAATTAGGTGAATCGAGGCAAGTGTGGACAACTAAGTCCAATTGAGGCCAATTAGGAAAATTGAGTCCAATTGATACCGATAAGGCCAATTAGACAAATTGAGGTCAATTGAGGCCAACTAGGCTAATTGAGGGAAGTTAGGCCAATTGAGACCAATTGTGGCCAATTCTGGAAAATTGAGGATAATTAATAAAATTAGGAAAATTAGGCCATTAAGGACACTTGAGGCCAATTAGGTCAATTGAGAACAATTGAGGCCAATTGTGGTCAATTAGTACAAATGGGAGAATTTATACCAATAGATGTAAATTATGTCAATTGATTCCAATTGGACCAATTCATCCAATTAGGATATTGAGTCCAATTTAGTAATTGAGGGTGATTAGGACAAATAAATCCAATTAGGAAAATAGAGGTGAATTGAGGCAAATTAGGACAATAGTGTTCAATTAGGTCAATTGAGGCCAATTAGGCCAATAAGGCCAATTAAGCTAACTAACGACAATTGTGTATATTAAAAGGCCAATTAGACCAATTTGGCCAATTGGGAAAAATTGAGGCCAATTTTTCAAATTGAGGTCAATTGAGCTCAATTGAGCCCAATTAGGCCAATTAGGCGAATTGAGAGCAATTAATACCAATTCAGGCCAATTCAGGCCAACTTGGCTAATATGGTGAATTGAGGGCAATTGGGTCCAATTAAAACCAATTGCGGCTAATTTGGCTAATTTGGCTAATTTGGCCAATTGAGGCCAATTGAGGTAAATTGAGGAAAATTAGGACCATTAGGCCAATTAGGAAAATTGAGACTAGTTGAGGAAAATTGAGGAAAATTGAGGCTAATTGAGGCCAATTAGACCAATTTAGGCAATTGAGGCCAATTGAGTTCAATTGAGGCCAATTAGACCAATTAGATAAACTGAGGCCAATTAGGACAATTAGGCTAATTGAGACCAATTGTGGCCAACTCATTTTAATTGAGGCCAATTACGCCAATTCGGCCAATTGAGACCAATTGAGGCCAATTGTGGCCAATTAGGCCAATTATTCTAATTGATGCCCACTGAGGCCAATTAGACCAATTCATCCCAATTAGTCTAATTGGTCCAATTGAGTGCAATTGATGCTAATTAGGCCAATTGAGGCCAATTACACCAATTAAGACCAATTGATGCCAATTAGGCTAATCAAACCAATTGATGCCAATTAGGTCAATTAAGACCAACTGAGGTCTATTGAGGCCTATTGAGGGAAATTGAGATAATTGATTCTAATTGAGGTCAGTTTTTTCAATGAGGAAATTTGAGGCCAATTGAGGCCAATTAATCCCAATTAGGCCAATTAATGCCAATTAAGGCTAATTGAGGCCAATTGTGGCCAATTGTGGCCAATTGAGGCAAATTGAGGCAAATTGGGTCTAATTGATTCCATTTCAGGCGAATTAGGCCAGTTGAGGCCAATTGAGGACAATTAGATTAATTGAGGAAAATTGAGGCTAATTGAGACAAATTGATTCCAATTGAGGCCAATTTGGACAATTTGTCCAATTGAGGCCAATTATGGCCAATTAGACCATTTAGGCCAATTGAGGCCAATTGAGCTGAATTAGCCAATTAGGAAAATTGAGGCCAATTAAGCTCATTGATTCCAATTAATCCAATTGAGGCCAATTTAGATCAATTGAGGCCAATAGAGGCCAATTGATGCTAATTAGTCTAATTCATCCAATTGGGTCCAATTGAGGCCAGTTAGCCACTTAAGGCCAATTAGGCCAATTGAGGCTAATTAGGCCAATTGAGTCCAATTATGCCAATTATGCCAATTAAGTTTAATTAAGGCCGATTGAGACAAATTAGGTCAATTGATGCCAATTTATGCCCATTAGGAAAATTGAGGCTTATTGGGGCCAATTGTGGCCAGTTAGACCAATTATACCAATTGAGGCCAATGTAAATTGAGACCAATTTAGGACAATTGAATACAACTGATTCTTATTGAACCATTTAGGCCTTTTAATCCATTTGAGTCCAATTGGGACCAATTGGGACCAATTGAGGCCAATTAGGACAATTGAGGCCAGTTAGGCCAATTGATGCCACTTGAGTCCAATTGAGTCCAATTAAGGCCAATTGAGGACTATTAAGAAAATTGAGGACAATTCTGCCAATTGAGACCAATTCGACCAATTAGCATAATTGAGGCCAATTTAGGCCAATCAGGCCAATTGAGACCAATTAGGCCAATTGAGGCCAATTAGACCAATAAGGCCAATTAGGACAATTGAGGCTAGTTAAGACTATTTAGACCAATTAGGAAAATTAAGGCCAATTGAGGCCAATTAGACCAATTATGCCAATTATGTCAATTGAGGCCAATTGTGGCCAATTAGGCTAATTAGTCCATTTAAGGCCGATTAGTCCAGTTAATTCAATTAGTCCAATTGAGTACAATTAGGTCACTTAGAATAATTAAGGCCAAATTAAGAAAATTAGGACAATTAATCCAAACATGCCAATTGAGGCTAATTGAGATCAATAGAGACCAATTTACTCGATTAGGCCAATTTGGCCAATTGAGGCCAATTTGGATAGTTAGGCCAATTAGGCCAATTAAGTTGAGGTCCAATTGAGGCCAATTAGACCCATTAGGCTAATTAGGCCAATTGAGGCCAATTAGGCAAATTTGGAAAATTGAGGCAAATTGAGGCCAATGAGGTCAATTAGAAAAATTATTCCATGGACAGAAATTAAGACAATCAAGAAAATTAGAACAATTAAAGCCAATTAAATTAATGGAGGCCAATTAGGCCAATTATTCCAATTAAGGACAATTGAGGCCAATTAGTCCAATTACTCTAATTAGTCCAATTAATGAAAATTAGGTCAATTTTTCCAATTGAGTAAATTGAAGACACTTAGGTCAATTGAGGCCAGTTAAGGCCTATTAGTCCAACTCGTCCAATTAAGCCAATTGTGGAAAATTAGGCTATTTGAGGCTAATTTGGTAAATTGAGGCCAATTGAGGCCAATTAAGACCACTTGAGACTGATTGAAGCCAATTTTTCCAGTTGAGATCAATTGAGACAAATTGAGGCCAATTGTGGCCAATTAGGCCAATTACATCCAATTGAGCCAATTGTAGTGAATTGAGGACAATTGAGGCTAATTGTGTCGAATTAATTCCAATTGAGCCCAATTAGGATAATTGACGACAATTGATACTAATTGAGTCCAATTGAGATCAATTAGGCCAATTGATGCCAATTGCACAAAATTGAGGCTGATTTGTCCAATTGTATTCAATTGAGGATTATTGAGCTCAATTGATAACAATTCGGCCAATTAAGGATATTTGTGTCCAATTAGGCTAATTTGGCCAATTTGGCCATTTGATTCCAATTGAGACAAATTAAGAAAATTAAGACCAATGATGCCAATTAGGGACAATTGAGGAAAATTGAGTGTAATTAGGATAATTAGGTCCAATTGAGGATAATTAGGCTAACTGAGGATAATTAAGGCCAATTCAGGTCAATTGAGACAAAGTGAGGCAAATTGGGGTGAATTGAGGCCAATTATTCCAATTTAGGTGAATTGAGGCCCATTAGAACAATCAAGGCCAAATGATGCCAATTGAGGGAAATTAGGCCAATTAAGACAATTGAGGCTAATTGAGGCCAATGGAGGCCAATGGAAGCCAATTGAGGCAAATTAAGGAAAAGTGAGGCAAATTGAGGCAAATTGAGGAAAATTGAGGCCAAATGAGGCTAATTAAAGCCAATTGTGGCCAATTGTGGCCAATTATGGCCAATTATGGCTAATTGGGGCGAATTCGGCCAACTGAGGCCAATTGAAGCCAATTGTGGCCCATTAATCCAATTGAGGCCAATTGAGGCCAAGTGGGGCCAATTAAGGCCAACTAAGCCAATTGAGGCTAATCGGGGCCAATGGGCGCCAATTAAGCCAATTGAGGTCAGTTAGGTCAATTGAGTTCAATTGAGTCAAATTAAATCCAATTAGTCCAATTATGCCAATTGAGGCCAATTGGGGCCAATTGATCTCAATTAAGGAAATTGAGGCCAATTTAAGCCAATTTTGGCCAATTCAGGACAATTAGTCCAATTATGCCAATTGAGACCATTTGGGGCCAAATGTGCCCAATTGAGGGCAATTGCAGCCAATGGAGGCCAACTAGGCGAATTGTCTCGAATTGGGCCAATTGCGGCCAATTGAGGTCAATTAGGCCCATTGAGGCCAATTGAGGCCAATTTGGCCAATCCATACCAATTAATCCAATTATGCCAATTGAGGCCAATTAGGCCAATTCATCTAATTGATGCCAATTTACCCATTTGAGGCCAATTGAGTCCAATTAGGCCAATTTTTCCAATTAGGAAAATTGAGGCTAATTAAGACAATAGGTCTAATTGTGGACAATGTTTTCCAATTAGGCCAATTAAGACAATTAGTTCATTGAGGCCAATTATGAAAAATAGGCTAATTGAGGACAATTGAGGCCAATTAGGCCAATTAGGCCAATTATTCCAATTAGAACAATTATAACATTATAGACAATTAGGAACTCTATTACAATTTGGCCAATTGAGGCTAGTTAGAAAAATTGAGGCCACTTAAGGCCACTTAGACCAATTGAGGCCAATGGAGGTTCATTAGGTTAACTAGGCTGATAAATCCAATTATAAAAATTCAGAAAATTAGGCCAATTAAGGCCACTTAGACCAATTGAGGCCAATTGATTCCTATTAAGCCAATTAGGCCTATTCAGACCTATTAGGAAAATTATGACAATTATGGCCAAATAGGATTATAGAGAGAAATTAGGCCAAATAGTCCAACTAAGTCCAATTGAGGCTAATTAGGCCAATAAGGTCATTGAGACCAACTCAGAAAATTAGTCCAATTATGCTAAATAGGTAAATTAGGCCATTAAGGCTGAATATGCCATTGAGGCCCATTAGGCCAATTTGGCCAATTAGGAAAATTGAGGCCAATTTAGTCCAATAAGCCAATTGGTCCAATTGAGGGAAAATGATCCCAATTAGTCCAATTAAGGCCAATTAAGGCAATTAAAGACAATTAGGCCCAATTAAGACTATTAGGCAAACTAGGCTAATTGGGAAAAGTGTGGCCAACTTAGGAAAATTGAGGCCAATTAGGAAAATTGATGTCGTTTGATCCCAATTGGGGCCAATTAAGCCAATTAGGAAAATTGAGTTCAATTGAGACCAATTAGGCTAATGGATTCAAATTTTGACAATTGAGACCAATTGAGGCCAATAGACACCAATTAGGACAATTAGGTGAATTGAGACCAATTAAGGACTATTCAGGACAATTGAGGATAATTAATCCAATGAGACTAATTAGGCTATTGAGGACAATTGAGGCCAATAAGATCAATTGAGACCAATTGAGGCCAATTCGTGGAATTAGGTTACTGAGGCCATTTGGGAAATTGAGGCCAATTAGTCCAATTAAATCCACTTTAGAAAAATGAGGTGAATTGAGTCAAATTAGGACAATTTGGTCAATTAGTTCATTGAGGTAAATTAGGCCAATTAAACTAACCGAGTCCAATTGAGGCTAATAGAGGCCAATTAGACCAATTAGGCCAATTGAGACCAATTTGGAAAATTTAGTTCAATTGAGGAAAATTATACCAATTGAGGTTAACTATGAGAATTGAGGCCAAAGGATCCTAATTAAGGCCAATTAGGCGAATTGAGGCCAATTAAGACCAATTGAGGCCAATTCATGCAATTTGTCCACTAAGGTGAATTGGGGCCAACTGAGGCCAATGAGGCCAATTCAGCCAATTGATGCCAATTGATTTCAATTGAGGCTAATTGAGGAAAATTAGGCTAATTCATCCAATTTAAGCCAATTGAGGACAATTTATCACAACTATGACAATTAGTCCAATTAAGACATTTAGAAAAATTTGGTCAATTGAGGCTAATTGAGGCCAATTAGGCCAGTTAGGATATTTAAGTACAATTAGGAAAATGGAAGAAAATTGAGGCCAATTAGGCCAATTAAGGTCAATTATTCCAATTAGGCCAATGGAGGCCAATTTGCACAGTTAGGCTAATTAGGCTAATTGGGGAAAATTAGGCCACTTAGAGTAGTTAAGGCCAAATTAAGCCAATTAGGAAAATTAATAAAAATTGGATAATTGTGTCCAATTAGGTAAATTTCATCTAATTGAATCTAATTAGGTCTATTAGGCTAATTTGTCCAATTAGGCCAATTGAGGCCAATCAAGGCCAATTACACCAATTAAGGCAATTAGGCCAATTGCGACAAACTAGCAGAATTAGGTGAATTGAGGCCAATTAAAGACAATTAGGACAATTACAACAATTAGGACATTGAGTCCAATTAGGCCAATTAGAATAATTGAGGGAAATTGTTCCAATTAGAAAATTTGAGCCCAAATTCATCCAATTAGTCCAATTGAGTCAAATTAGTCCAATTAGGCAAATTGAATTTGTCCAATTAGGACAATTAGGACAATTAGGCCAATTAGGCTAACTAGGCTAATTGACTCCAATTAGGTAAATTGAGGATAATTGTGGCCAATTAGGCCCACTGAGGCCAATTATCCCAATTGAGGCCAATTGAGGCCAATTGAGGCCAATTATGCCAATTGAGGCCAATTAAGGCCAATTGAGGCCAATTTGGCCAATTGAAGTCAATTTACGCCAGTTGAGCCAATGAGAAAATTGGGTGCCAATTGAGGAAAATTATTACTTATTGAGGCCAATTAGGCCAATTAATATAAATTCAGGAAAATTGAGGCTAATTTGGTTAATTAGGTCAATTGGGGCCAATTGTGGTCAATTAGACCAATTAGTCTAGTAGAGTCCAATTGAGGCCAATTGAGGTCAATTAGGAAAATTGAGGCCAATAGAGCTAAATTGAGTCTAATTAAATAAATTAGGCCAATTAATACAAATTCAGGAAAATTGAGGCCAATTTGGTTAATTTGGTCAATTGGGGCCAATTGAGGTCAATTAGACCAGTTAGGCCAGTAGAGTCTAATTGAAGCCAATTAGGAAAATGGAGGCAAATATAGCTAAATTCAGTCTAATTAAACAAATTAGTCCAATTAGTTCACTTGAGTTCAATTTAGCTCAATTAGGCCATTTGAGGCCAACTCGACTAATTTAGACCAATTTGTCCAATTAAGACCATTGAGGCCAATTAGGGACAATTGAGGCAAATTACGGCCAATTGCGGCAATTGCGGCCAATTAAGGCCAATTAATCTAATTAGGTCAATTATGCTAATTGTATCCAATTAAGGTCAATTGAGGCCAACTGAGGCCAGTTAGGCCTATTGAGTGCAATTATGCCAATTGAGGCCAATTGAGGTCAATTGAGTCTAATTAGTCCAATTAGGCCAATTGAGGCCAGTTGAGGCCAATTGTGGCCAAATTAATGCCAATTGAGGCCAATTGAAGCCTATTATGCCAATTGAGGCCAACTAAGGCAAATTGAGGGCTAATTAGTCCAATTGAGTCCAATTGAGGCCAATGGAAGCTAATTGGGGCCAACTGAGGCCAATTTTGACATATTGAGGTCAATTATGCCAATTGAGGCCAATTAAGGCCAATTAAGGCCAATAAAGGCAAAATAGGGCCAATTTAGGGCAATTTAGGAAAATTGAGGCCAATTGAGGCTAATTGAGGCCAATTAAGGCCAATTATTCCAATTGATTCCAATTAGGCCAATTGAGGCTAGTTGAGTCCAATTAAGGCCAATTGAGGCCTATTAGACTAAATGATGACAATTAGTCCAATTGAGGCCAATTCGACCAATTAGCCCAATTAGGCTTATTAGGCCAATTAAGGCAAATTGAGACCAATTAGGCCAATTAGGACAATTATGTCATTGAGGCCAATTAGGCCAATTGAGGCCAATTAGGATAATTAAACCTATTGAGTCCAATTGAGGCCAATTAGCCCAATTAGCCCAATTATGAAAATTGAGGCCAATTAGTTCAATTAGGCTAATTGCTCAAATTGAGACCAATGGAGTCCAATTTGACGAATTAGATGGATTTGTCCAATTGAGGAAAATTAGGTAAATTGGGGCCAATTAAGTCCAATTAGTCTAATGGAGAATAATGAATGCCAATTAAGTCCAATTGAGGCCAATTAGGCCGATTGAGGCCGATTGAGGCCCATTGAGGCCAATTGAGACTATAAGGATAATTGAGGCTAGTTGAGGCTGATTGAGGCCAATGGAATACGATTAGGCTGATTGTGGACAATTGCGGCCTATTAAGTCCCATTGGGCCTATTGAGGCTAACTAAGACAAGTTAAGGCCAATTGAGTCCAAGTAGGTCGATTACAGCCAATTGAGGCCAATTTGGCCAATTAAGGCCACTCGAGGACAATTTAGGCTAATTGAGGTTAATTGGGATCAATAGAGGCAAATTAGCCCAATCAGGAACAATTATGGCCAATTGAGGCCAATTAGGCCAATTAAGGCAAATGAAGGCCAATTGAGGCCAATTAGTCCCATTAGGACAATTGATACTAATATTTCCAACTAGGTCAATTTGGTTAATTTGGCCACTTAAGGCTAGTGGAGCCCAATTAGGCCAATTGGGTCTAATTAGGCGAATTGAGGCCAAATAGGTGAATTGGGGCGAATTGATGCCAATTGAGGCCACTTAGGCCAATTAGGGCCAATTGAGGCAAATTTCGGCAAATTGGGCCCAATTAAGAAAAATTGAGGCCAATTGAGGCCAATTAAGCTAATTGAGGCCTATTGAGTCTAATTAGGCCAATTGATGCCAATTAGTCCAATTAGGCCAATTGAGGCCAATTGGGTCTAATTGAGGCCCATTATGGAGAATTGAGGCAAATTGAGGTTAATTGAAGTCAATTTTGTGGGCAACTGGGACCAACTAAGACCAAAGGAGGCCAATTGAGCCCAATTGAGGCTAATTGACTAAAATTGAGTACAATTGTGAAAAATTGAGGCCAATTCGGCCAATTAAATTTAATTAGTCCAATTGAGGCCACTTCACGCCAATTGATGCCAATTCAAGCCAATTTAGTCCAATTGAGGCCAATTGAGTCTGATTAAGTCCAATTGAGTACAATTAAGTAAAATTGAGGCCAATTGAGGCTAATAATTCTAGTTTGGACAATTCAAACCAATTGCTGAAATTAAGGCAAATTGTGACCATTGAGACCAATTTGGCCAATTGAGACCAGTGGAGGACAATTGACGCAAATTGGGGGAAATTGAAGAAACGTGAGTTGAATTGGGTCAATTGAGGCCAATTGATTCCAATTGAGGTCAATTAGGCCAATTGAGGCCAATTTGTACAATTATGACCAATTGTAGCCAATTGAGGCCAGTTTGTACAATTATGGCCAATTGTGGCCAATTGAGTCCAATATGGAATTTATCCAATTGAAACCAATTAGTTTAGTTAGGAAAATTGAATCCAATTGAGGCCAATTCTGGCTAATTGAGGCTGATTTTCCCAATTGAAGCCAATTATGCCAATAGACTCTAATTGAGGTCAATCAAGGACAACTAGTCCAAGTGATGTCAATTATACCAATTGAGGCCAATTGAGGACAATTGAGGCCAATTGAGGGCGATTAAGTCAAATTCAGGTCAATAAGGACAATTAAAGCCAATTGATCTCAAATGAGGTCAGTTAGGCCTATTAAGGCCAATTGATGCCAATTGAGACCAATCGAGGCCAATTAGGGCCAATTGAGATGAACAGAGACCAATTAGGCCAATTAGGCCAATTGAGACCAATTATGCCAATTGAGGCCAATTAGCCAATTGAGGACAATTAGGCTAATTGAGGCCAATTGAGGCCAATTAAGGCCAGCTGAGGCCAATTAGTCCAACTTATGCCAATTGAGGACAATTAGGTCAATTGAAGACAATTGAGGCCAATTAAGACCAATTGCGGTAAATTAGGCAAAGTGAGGCCAATTGAGGCCAATTAGGCCAAGTGTGAATAATTATACTAATTGAGACAAATTGAGGTTAATTGAGACCAATTAGGCCAATTGAGGCCAATTAGGCCAATTGAGGCCAATTTGGCCAATTAAGGCCAATTTGGCCAATTAAGGCCAATTAAGGCATTTGAATCCAATTGGTGCCAATTAGGCTAATTGAGGTTAATTCATTCGACTATTCCAATTGTATCCAATAGTGGCTAATTATGAACAATTAGGTCAATTAATGCCAATTAAAGCCACTTGAGGCCAATTGAAGCCAATTGAGCCTCATTGAGGCTAATTGATACCAATTAGAAAAATAAAGGCTGATTAGGCCAATTAAGTCCAATTGAGCCCAATTGAGTCCAATTAGTCCTATAAAGGAAAATTGAGAGAAATTGGGGTCAATAGAGGCCGATTAGGCCAATTGAGGTCAATTAGGCCAATTGAGGCCAATTTGGCCAATTAAGACCAATTGGGTCCAATTGAGGTCAATTGAATTCCATTAGTCCAATTCGGCCAATTTAGGCCAACTGAGGACAATTGAGGCCAATTGAGTCCAATTGGGGCCAATTAAGACCAATTGAGCTCAATTATGCCAATCCGCCCAATTGTGGAAAATTGTGGCCAATTAAGGCCAATTAGGCCACTTGAGGCCACTTGAGGCAATTGAGGCCAATTGAGTCCAATCAGGCCAATTGATGTCGATTGAGGGCAATTGAGTCCAATTGAGGCCAATTGAGGCCAATGGAGGTCAATAGATTTCAATATGGCCAAATTAGGCCAATGGAGCCAATTAATGTCAATTCGGCAAATTATGCCAAATGAGGCCAATTGAGGCCAATTGAGAACAATTGAGGTCAATCGGGACCAATTAGGCCAATTGAGGTTAGTTGAGACCCATTGAGGTCGATTGAGGGAAATTGAGGCCAATTGAGTCCAATTGAGGCCAATAGAATCCAATTGAGGCCAATTTGGCCAATTATGGCAATTAAGACCAATTGTGGCTAATTGGGTCCAATTGAGTCTCATTGGGACAATTGAGCCCAATGGAGTCCAATTGAGGCCAATTGAGCATAATTGAGCACAATTATGTTAATTGAGTTCAATTGATGCCAATTGAGATCTATTAAGGCCAATTCAGTCCTATTGAGGCTAATTGAGGTGAATTAGGTCAATTGAAGCCAATTGAAGTGAATTGAAGTGAATTAATGTCAATTGAGGCCAATTTGGGCCAATTGAGGCCAATTAAGGCCAATTGAAGGGCAATTGATATCAACTAAGGCTAATTAGGCCAATGTGTCCAATTTTGTAAATTGAGGCCAAATTGGAAAATTGAGCTTAATTGAGGCCAATTAGGCTAATGAGACCAATTCGTCCAATTGAATCCATTTGAGTCCAATTAAGGAAATCCATCCAATTGAGGTCAATTCTACCAATTTGGCCAATTGTGGCCAATTAGGCCAACTGAGGCCAATTGAGACCAATTAGGAAAATTCAACCAATTAAAGCCAATTAATTCCAATTGAATCCAATTAGGCCAATTGAGGCCAACAATTGAGTCCTATTAATATAAATAGGCCAATTCTTCCAACTGAGACGAATTGAGGCCAATTATGAAAAATAAGCCCATTTGAGGCCAATTCAGTCCAATTAATATCAATTCAGGCCAATTGAGTCATATTTGGCCAATTATGACAATTAGACAAATTCATCCAATTGAGCTATTAAGGGAAATTATGCCAATTAGGTCAATTAGGACCAATAGAGGCTTATTAGGCCAATTGAGGCCAACTAGGCCAATTAGGCCAACTGATTCTAATTGAATCCAATTGGTATAATTAGGCTAATTCGTCCAATTGATCCATTGAGGCTAATTGAGTCCAATTAGGCTAATTTGGGCCAATTTAGTTCAATTCAAGCAAATTATTCCAATTGAGGGAAATTCTAGAAATTGAGGCCAATCAAGGCCCATTTTTTAATTTAGCCTAATTGGGGAAAATTAGAACAATTGGGCTAATTAGGTGGTTGATTCCATTGAATCCAATTAGTCCAATTAGGTCAATTTGGCCAATTAGTCCATCGAGTTCAATTCATCCAGTGAGGCCCATTACGCCAATTAGGTGAGTTAAGCCATTGCTCCCAATTAGGCTAGTTTGGTAACTTGGTCTAATTAGGCCATTGAGGCCAATTTGAGCATTGAGGCCAATTAGTTAATCTAGGCTAGTTATGACAATTAGGCTGCTTCGACCAATTGAGGCCGATTAAGCAAATTGAGGCCAGTTGTGGCCAATTACATCAATTAACACCAATTAAGCGAAGTGAGGCCAATTAAGGAGAATTAGTCATTTTAGGATAATTGAAGCTAATTGAAGCCAATTACACCAATTAGGCCAATTATTCCAATTGAGGCCAAATAGGGAAATTGAGGGAAATTGAGGTCAATTAGGACAACTAGTCCAATTAGGCCAATTGATGCCAATTATGCCAATTTATGGCAACTATGAAAATTGAAGCCAATTAGGCCTATTGATGCCAATTAGGCCAATTAAGGACAATTGAGGCCAATTAGTCCATTGAGGCCAATTAAAGTAAAATGAAGCCAATTATTCCAATTATGTCGATTATGCTTGTTAGTCCAATTGAGGCCTAATAGCCAAATTGAGGTCAATTGAGGCCAATTCATCCAATTGAAACCAATTAGGACAATTATGGCTAATTAGGAAAACTGAGGAAAATTGATGGCAATTAGGCCATTGAGGCCAATTTTGGCCAATCGAGGCCAATTACGCAAATTAGGCCAATTGAGACCAACTTGAAAATTTTGACTAATAGAGGTCAATTTGGCCAATTGATTCCAATTATGCCAATTAAGGCCAATTAGGTCAATTCATCCAATTGAGGCCAATTTGGACAACTTGACCAATTTAATAAAATTAGTCTAATTAGACAAATTAGGCTATTGAGGCCAATTCAACAATTGAGGCAATTTATTCCAGTTAATCCAATTGAGTCCAATTGAGGCCAATAAGAGAAATTGAGGCTAATTGAGTCCAATTAAGGTCAATTGAGGTTGAGGCTAATTGAGGTCAATTGAGGCCGAATGGGAAAATGTCCCATTGAGGCCAATTAGGCTATCAGGACCATTGAGGCCAATTAGGACAATTGAGGCCAATTGAGGCCTAATGAGGTCAATTAAGGCCAATTGAGACTAATTAAGGCTATTTGAGGCCAATTAGTCCTATTGAGACCAACTTAATCCAATTGAGGACTATTAAGTCCAATTCATCCAATCAGGCCTGTTGAGGCCAATTGATGCCACTTGAGGCTAATTGAGGCCAATTCGTCCAATTTGGCCAATTGAGGCCAATTTGGCCAATTGAGGCCAATTGTGGGAAAATGTGGTAAATTGAGGCCAATTGTAGAAAATTGAGGCAAATTGAGGCTAATTGAATCCAATTAGGCCAATGAGACTAATTAAGCCAAGTGAGACAAATTAACCAAATTGAGGCCAATCGATTACATTTGAGTCCAATTAGGCAAATTAGGATAATTGAGGCCAATTAAGGCCAATTATTCCAGTTGAGGCCAATTAGGCCAATTAGGCCAATTAAGGAAAATGAAGGCCAATTGAGGCCTATTAGTCCAATTAGGACAATTGAGACCAATTTTGCCAACTGGGTCAATTTGGTTAATTTGGCCACTTAAGAATAGTGGAGTCCAATGAGTCCAATTGGGTCCAATTAGGCGAATTGAGGCCAATTATGTGAATTGAGGCGAATTGATGCCAATTGAGGACACATAGGCTAATTAGGGCCAATAGGAGAAAATTTGGGCAAATTTGGCCCAATTAAGACCAATTTAGCCCAATTGAGGGCAATTAAGTTAATTGAGTCCAATTGAGTCCAACTAGGCCAATTGATTCCAATTAGTCCAATTAGGAAAATTGAGGCCAATTGGGTCTAATTGAGGCCCATTACGGCAAATTGAGGCAAATTGAGGTCAATTGAAGTCAATTTTGTGGCCAACTTAGACCAACTAAAACCAAAAGAGGCTAATTGAGGCCAATTAAGCCCAATTGAGGCTAATTGAGGATAATTGAGGACAATTGCGGCCAATTGAGGCCAATTTGGCCAATTAAATTCAATTAGTCCAATTGAGGCCACTTGACGCCAATTGATGCCTATTCAGGCCAATTTAGTCCAATTGAGGCCAATTCAGTCTGATTAAGTCCAATTGAGTCCAATTAAGTAAAATTGAATCCAATTGAGGCTAATAATTCCAAATTGGCCAATTCAAACCAATTTCCCAAATTGAGGCAAATTGTGACCAGTTGAGGCCAATTTGGCCAATTCGGCCAATTTGGCCTATTGAGACCAATGGAGTCCAGTTGATGCAAATTGAGGGAAGTTGAGGAAAATTGAGGTGAATTAGGTCAATTGAGGTCAATTGATTCCATTTTAGGTCAAATAGGCCAATTGAGTCCAATTAGTACAATTATGACCAATTGTGGCCAATTAAGGCTAATTAGTACAATTATGGCCAATTGTGGCTAATTGAGCCCAATATGCCATCTATCCAATTGATGCCAATTACTTCAGTTAGGACAATTGAATCCAATTGAGACCAATTGAGGCTAATTGAGGCTGAGCCCAACTATTCCAATAGATTCCAATTGAGGTCTATCAAGGCCAACTAGTCCAAACGAGGCCAATTATACCAATTAAGTCCAATTGAGGGAAATTGAGGTGAATTGAGGGAAATTGACGCTAATTCAGGTCAATTAGGCCAATTGAAGCCAATTAATCCCAATTGAGGCCAATTGAGGCCAACTAGGCCTATTAAGGCCAATGATGCCAATTGAGACCAATTGAGGCCAATTTGATCCAATTGAGGTGAATAGAGACCAATTAGGCCAATTGAGGCCAATCAGACCAATTGAGGCCAATTAGGCCAATTGAGGCCAATTAGGCCAATTGAGGCAAATTGAGGCCAATTGAGGACAGTTGAGGCCAATTAGTCCAATTGAGGGCAATTGATGCCAATTAGGTCAATTGAAGACAATTGAGGCCAATTAAGACCAATTGAGGTAAATTAGGAAAAGTGAGCCCAATTGAGGCCAATTAGGCCAATTGTGAATGTTGAAATAGTGTGTGCCCTAGAACCAACTATTCAGTGCTTTTGATTGCCATTTCATGTATACAATAAGCTATGCATGATGTCATCTTAATATTATAGTGTATACTTTTCTACGTCCACTATTGAAATGGTAATTTCCAAAGATTAATTGTCGTATTGAAAGGTTATACCAGTTCTTGGGATATAATGAGAAACTGTAGATACTATGATATTAGTCTTAAATATATATTCTATGGTCTAGATAAATCTTAATGATTGGACACAATAGATGTTTGACTATCAGGTTTTGGGGTCTTATAAGCATTGAGACGTCTTCTAATGAAGTTCTCACTTGGTGATCTCTAGTAGTGAGATCATGAGAACGGACCTGCCAATAGGAACTCCACATGTTTAGGGTGTCATTTGATGTTCCTATCTATGATCATGTGTAATGGTCTCCTGAATTGAGATCATTACCAGTTTATGTCATTTGATTGTGTACATTAATTCAAGACAAAAACCATGGAAATGAAGTCTTGGAGAGGTAGTTTGTGTTGGGTGCGTCATTGGTGGCATGACATTGGTTGAATGGTCAAGAAAGGATTTTTCGCTTTTGGGTAATGGAAGTAATATATCTAAGGCCATGTTGATATGGATGGTAGTACCTTTATAAGACCATGGCCATGGCAGTCGGGGGTAAATACGTTCAGTTACATCAAAAAACAATAAATCAAGAAAAGGGTGATGACACGAGAGTGCGTCTAACTTTATGAGATATTATAAACTAAGAGATTATACTACACAGTGCCTGCTCGTAGGTTGGTTGTCGCTACTGTGATAATCCTTATTTCTTCAGGGGCTATGATGGGTTGCTAAATCCTGCTCCTTGTCTATGAATACTATTCATGGCTATCGAAATAAGGGCATGTAGGGTCACACACAATAGCGTATTCAAGAATCTGCCCTATTCAGTTGAATAAGATTTTTCGACATAGTGGGCCCCGCCACAGGGTTCTGGGATTTGTTCAAAGTTAAACATTCACCAATGAAATAAATAAATTCATATTATTCAAGTTTAGAATAATGAGTATTGAATTTATTTATTAAATGTATTTACAAGTTTCAGTAAATACATGAAAAAATATTAATTGAAGAATATTAAATATATTCAAGGTTCAATTAATAATAAAGGGAATGAAGAGTTGAATTAATGACTTAATTATTATCATGTAATATATTTTAAAATATTACAAGTAAGTGATAATAATATTTATGGCTCAGTTTAGTAGTCATCAAATGTCGTTGATAGTGCGTTAAGAATTCGGGGCCGACAAGGCAATACCAGGTATTTTAATTGAGCACTATAAATAGAAGAGGAGGGGCTTTTTCCAAACACTATTCAAAGGGTTTCTCTCTCCTCTCCTCTCTCCCATGATATAGAGAGAGATTATCTAGATCCAAGGAGCTCAGATGTAGCTCTCTCTCGTGCATCGCTTGCGAAGCGATGCGGTGGTCGTTGGAGCGTTGAAGGTGTCATCGCAATTTCATGATAGCACCCGAATTACGATGAATGTCACTCCCACAGATTCCTTGAAGAATGTTTGGATGATCTAGAGGAATTCGACTTCGGATTATTCAAGCAGCGATCGCCCATGACGAGCAGATGTCATTCACGGCTTCAAATATAAACTAGGTATTTTATAGTTTATGTTTGTGCTTAAAATTCTTCACACGTGGTCCTTGGCTAATATTGGGCTGCTCTGCACCGACGTCGACAAGATCACATTGAACGTATGTGGAAATTTTTTAAAAAAACCCCCTGTTTCAGGCTTCTTCTGCATGCCTGGTTCCAAAAAGGGGTATCCGACGGAGCACGTGTCGATTTAAAGCCATATAAATTAAATTTTCTAAAATATAATGAAGGGCGTCGATACAGTCCCAATGCCACAAACTGTGTTGGCCTCCCTCCCTTGTGGAGAGGCGCTGTAGCCCACAGCACCAGTGCGCAGCACTAGTGCACAGCACCCAGGGACCCAGGCGCCGCCTCTCTTCTGTGCCAGGCAGGAGGCCCGCACCCTGGCTCCTGCACCCCATGTCGGCAGTCTTCACCTCGCTGATGGGATCCCTTCAGGTTGGCTTCCCCATGATCCCCTCTACCAGATTCTATGTCGAGGCACCTTAGTAGCAGGCCACCCGGCACTCCGGGCTCCCTACCGCACCACTCTGTCCAGGCCAGCAGCCCAGCTTCAGGCTACCTTCTTGCACCAGTAGATGCCGTTGTGAGGGACCCCGCCCCTGACATGCTTCCTAAACCATGCAACAGGCGCAGAGTCCGCCTTATCTCTACGCTGCAGCGACAGCGCGCCGTCGCTTCACCGAACGAAATCCAGAGCCAGTGACCTGTCGCCTGCTCACGGTTTCGCACAACCTAGTTGCCTCTGCTCCTGTCGGGTGCCCAATAGGTGCAGTGGTTAGAAGACCAAGCATGGTGTCGCACCACACATACCACACCACCCACAAAATAGGTCCAAACAGATTGGCCTAGCCCGAGACGGGATTGAGCGGACCCACTCATCCTAGAATGCCTTTGCACGGTGTTGACACAGCCTGAACTGGCCTGCGCGGGTTTGCCCTGAACCACACAGGCCCCGCCCGAGGTTTCAAGGGCTCGAGTAATTTTATTTTAATCAAAAATTAATTAAAACAATTAATTTCATTTCATTTGAGAATCAAAATAATTAAATATTAATTTTTGTTTATTAAATTTAAATGCGGTTAAATTAATTTAATTTAGAGATTAATTATTTAATTTAATTTTTTAGTTTTAAAATTAAATTAATTAATCAGGACCGAACGGCGTATTTATTCAATTAAAAATTAGATTGAAATTATTAATTCAATTAAATTCCCTCAAGTTTATTTTAATGCATATTTAATTTTATTCTGCATTTAGTTTATATATACGCGAGTTAAAGTGTATACTGATCATGAGCCGCGGACCTACCAATGTCTGTTTGGTGCGTTTATTTAATTTATTTATTTAATTATTGCACGGTATTGTAAGAATTAGTTTCATTAATTTAAAGGCGACCTGTGTATCATCTCAGTTTCATTATATGTATAAGGAACTTCATCTCCACTTCTCAGAGAAATAATTTTACACCCCGAGACCCCCTCACCTACGTGCAAGTATAGTTGTATAATGACGAGGCGAGCTATGACGCATTTCACGCCAAGTGACGGCGATGCACCAGACAGCAGTTGGATGCATTGGATGAGCAGACAATGCCTTTCCAGTTGCAAGCCACGCAACTAAAAGGTACTTACCCCTAGGGTTTCGGTTGGTCCATTATTCAGTAAACGGATCAACCAATAGTACCAGATCATGATAAATTCTTTCATTTTTTTTCATGGTTTATTATTTTTTTGTATGTTTAATTTATTTTGTGGTCACATAGTATAATAATAAACAAGCATGGAAGATAAAATGAACATATGACGTGATGAAATTTCTATTTTTTGCATGGTTAGTTTTGAGTGTGATCACATAGAACATGCTTATAAAAATAGAAAATGACTTCATTTGTCAAATTAGAAATAATAAAACCCTCAAAAATATATTAAGTCATAATCAACTTCCGTCATTCATGTTTGGAGAAAACCAGCTATTTGAGGTGCTGGTCAGGCCATAACTGAGGGTGCATCTTACTAACGGGGAGTCCTTATAAGAATGATGTGTTTAATTAACTAAAATTGCAGCAATGAAATATCCATAGCTAGCTTTTTGTAATTTTAGAGGCAATCGTTGAGTAAATCAAGTTCCCATTTTAAGAAGCTGGGACTTCACACAACAGATCAAGGAGATTCATGTTAAAGTGGTCAGCCAGCCAAAAGCCTACCTAGAACCCTCTAAGTAGTGGCGTAGCCATAGCTTTTAGACTATGAGGGGTGGTTCTGGGATCCTTGACACTAGAATAATCAAGCGATAGAGTATTTCGATTCTAGAATAGAGGTTTCCTAGAATTCGATAAAATAGTGGGAGACATAAAATGATTTATGTAATTAATCAAAAATGTATAAACAGTAATCCAGATAAAAGGAACTCGTCTACTAAAATTCATTTTTTTAGAAAAATGGAAAGATATACCACAAGTTTAAACTGTGATAAATATTTGACTAAGTAAATGTCCACACTGACATGAGTACCCATGAATAGTAAATGCACATGTGCATAGTACTATGATATAAGAAACTCAAGGTTTTAGTTTCCCCAACACTGTAAAACTACCTCAAGAAGAAAGGGTGAAAAATTCTTACAGGAGACTAATGTACAATCAATATGATAGTTATATCATTATGCTTTCATCAACGTCCGGTGTCAGTTGTGGTCGCTAAACCAAGACATGGATGATAAAACATGAAGTCTCATCTCTAGGATGTTTGCAAGGAGAAAGTGAAGCAACGATATAAATAAGGTGATGTTACACCGACATGTGTAAATTGAAAGATTGATCATGCTCTTTAAATATCATTCTTACCACATTACTCAAGTCTCGTTTTACGTTACAAAACAAACACATATTGAGTAAAATCTTCATTACCTATTTACGTAAGATTCGCTAAGATAATAAGAATCAAAGATTGTTTTATCATTAATTCATATGGAGAAAAATTGAAAGACAGTGTGTAAAGGTCAATATCATTTAATTCTAATGACACATTCACGATGTACTTCAATTAATGATGAATTAACAAAGGTTATTTCATTGCATATAATAAAATAAGCAATTGATGTTTAATTGCAATAAACTGATTTAAAGAATCTAGTCATCGCTTTTACATCAGACATATTCATCAATGTAATGTTTCTTTTACTACATGGGTATTTAATACTATATTCTTTTTATGTATATGTATATAGTTTCCAAGTAAATATAGAAACCTTACTTGATGTCAGGTGTATTCTCCAAATTGTTGTAAAAGGGTGATAACTAGGCCAATGATTATAAGTACGCAACTTCTTAATTGCCAAGTGAAAGATTCATGTTGAAATATTATTGAGTATAACTATAAAAAATAATCTCATGTGTCCTTATATGCAAGGAGACATTATTTTAGGTTATTGAATGAATGTTGTTTTTGGTAAACTCAATCACTAGTTCAGTAATACATGAATCATTGGAAATTAGTGATGAATATAAATGTAAGATAAATACCCAGTTGTGACAATATAATTATTTTTCAATTAATTATAAAAGCGGACATCATGAATATACCATGTATGGTATTTAGGCTCGGCACAGCTAAATACTTTTGGTATTATCAATATCTTTAGTTTGGACAAAAGAGCCTTTAGAAATAAATGTGTGTTGCAAAGCTTTTGGAAACAGTTCAAAAAGTAAGTGTGAACTATTCCTAGTATCAGCTAGAGGTATATATGCTTCATAAGATTCCTTTAAGCAATTAAGGAATAATAAAGTGAAGTATTTTCATGGTCAGAAGATATGAGTTGCTTCGGGTTGGGATACTGGAGAATATCTAGCCCAAGCATTCCTCAATCTTGATAATGTAGTGTGGAGTAATTCCTAAATGAACATTACCTTATTGACATCACAACATTGATGTTAATGAGGAGGATTAATGATCAAGTCTTACATATCAACATTTATCAAAAAACATATAGCGTGGAGAAATTCCTAAACGCATATGTTATACATCAAAATTTTGATGTAAGTAATTTCAATGTTGCAACTACCAGAAACTTCCATTGTATTTCATTAAATTATATGCAAATAACAATGATATACCACAACCATATGCCAACTATAATGACAAATGGATATCATACGAGTCATGGTATGATTGAAATTCATTATTTCATAAGGACATGTGTTTAGATGATAATAGTTTGTTCGGATACAAAAAAAAATTGCATCAAGATAAACACATTGTGCATCTAAGGTACTTATCTTAACAATTTCTTAGGATATTACATAAATACCTAAGATAGAAAAGTTTTAGTCAAGTAAGGGACTACATATCTAAATAAGGGTACACATCCCTATTAGAGATAGTGGGAGATATATTGACCTGTGATTAGTCATTGCTCAAGATGCACAAAATAGTTGGCATAGGAACTAGTTTCAAAAGCGCATGTGGAATATATTATGTTCCAGAGACACATACTGCTTAGGAAGGATAAAACCATGGTGACAGTTTCTATATTCACCATGGTCGGTGATCTATTATTCTAAGTGAATAATATTTCCTACATATAAGCAGTGTATAGAAATTAGCTAAAATTCATAAGACCAACTAAAATTCAATTAATGGATTCCATGTATCAAAGTGAAAAAGGGGATTATTATTTTGAATACTGTGATGGGTATTCAAATTAGTTGATACATGGATGGTACAAGTGTAGTACCAATAAGGATTGATTGGTTTCACCAAGTTGTTATGCCTAAATTCGTTATAATTTTACTTATCATAGCTAATATCTATGATCAATTTATATAGAATTGGATGTCATGACCACCAATCGTGGATAGTGTCTATACGACAACCAGAAAGTGATGGTCTCATCACAGAAGGCTAATAAAGGTTTCAAGTTACTAAAATCTGGTTTAGGATTAAAGTAAGCAACATGATCATAGAAAATACATTTGAAAAAATGTCTTCCATGTGTCTAAGTGAGGTTAGTGGGAGCACCAATTTTTTATAAACAAAATATGTTCGAAAACATATGGAAAATAGACATTGGTCTCAGAGTTAGTTAATACCAAAATCAAATGTACTCTCAAATGATTGACTTAAAGTAGCAACCTATGTTCTGGGGAATAGGATCTACTATGGTATATCTATAGTTTGCTTGGTCCTAGTAAATTGTATATATAGTGACATTGTATTGAAAAATACATGTAGGAACAATTCAAGATATGAATTTTTTCTTAAGTCACAGGGCATAATCTCTCCATGTTGACCTGTTTGTGACATGGGAAGACATAAATGTGGTGAGTTGAAATTCATACGTCAGAATGATGGATCAATCATGTATGTCATGATATATACAAGAACTCATATTGCCAAGGTATATTTTACAATAGGCAAATATCAGTTATATACAGGATCACTGCAAGGGATGTAGTCAGAACTATCTAATTGTACATTGATAAGTACAAAAGATATGTACCTGGTAACAGGAGAAGAAAGGATACTAGTTTTTTAGGATACAAACTAGTCATACATAGATCAAGTGATCTACTATTTTCATTAGTGACGATGAGCGAGACAAGCTCATATAATCCAGTGGTAGTCATACCTACAAAGACGGAGTATGTTGCAGCTTCTAAGGCAGCTAAGTATAAGACATGAAACAATCTGTTCTAGTTTTTGGAATCACACCTAGTGAGAAAAGTATTATCATAATCTATATTATGATATTCTTATTAGACAAGATATCAAGTTATGACAGTGGAAAAAAAGTGAGATATACTCGGGATACAATCTTTTGAGTAGTTTTACTCAAATAGATAAGGTCGCTATATTAGAATAGCCACGTGGAGGAACTGTGGAAGACCCAGTAGCTAAATCCGTTACTCATTAGAATCATGATGTTTATCATGTGACTGGGTAACAAGTTTGGTTAGCAAGTTGGCTCTAGTGAAAGTCGGAGTGTTGAGATAGTGGGTGCCCTAGACCCAACTATTCAGGGCTTTTGATAACCATTTCATGTTTACAGTAAGCTATTCATGATGTAATCTTTCCATTATAGTGTAGAATTTTCTACGTCCACTATTGAAATGGTAATTTCCAAAGATTAATAGTCGTATCCAAAGGTTATAGTAGTTCCCGATCTATAATAAGAACGTCTAGATACTATGACATTAGTCTTAAATATATGTTCTATTGTTCAGATACATCTTACTGACTGGACACAACAGATATTTGACTATCAGGTGCTGGGGGCTCATAAGCATTGAGACTTCTTCTCAGGAAGTTTTCACTTGGTGTTATCTAGTAGTGAGATCATGAGAACAGACCCGACAATAGGAACTCCACATGTTTTGGGTGTCATTAGATGTTCCTATCTATGATCATGTGTAATGGTCTCCTGACTTGATATCATTACAAATGTATGTCATTTGATTGAGTACTTTAATGAAAGATGAAAACCATGGTAATGTATTCGTGGTGAGGTAGTTTTTGTTGGGTGCGTCATTGGTGGCATGGCATTGGTTGAATGGTCAAGAAAGGATTTCTCACTTCTGGGTAATGGAAGTAATATATCGGATGCCATGTTGATATGGATGGAAGTACCTTTATAAGACCATGGCCATGGTAGTCGAGGGTAAATCCATCTAGTTACATCAACAAACAATACTAAAAGAAAAGGGCGATGACACAAGAGTGCGTCCTGATTTATGAGATATTACATAAAAAGAGATTATATGACACAGTGCGTGTTCGTAGGATGGTTTTCACTACTGTGACAATCCTTATTTCTTTAGGGGCCATGATGGGTTTCTAGATCCCGCTCTTGGTCTGTGAATACTATTCACGGCTGTCAATAAAAGGGCCTAGAGGGTCACACAAAATAGCGTATTCAAGAATGTTTCCTATTCAGTTCAATAGAAGTTTTGGACATGGTGGGCCCCACCATAGGGGTCCGGGATTTGTCCAAAGTTAAATGATCACCAATGGAATAAATAAATTCATATTATTCGAGTTTATAATAATTAGTATTGAATTTCTTTATGAAATGTATTTACGAGTTTTAGTAAATACATGAAAAAAATTAAATTGACAAATATTAAATATATTCAAGGTTCAATTAATATTTATGGGAACGACGAGTCAAATTAATGACTTAATTATTATCATGTAATATATTTTAGTATATTACAAGTAAGTGATAATAACATTTATGGCTTTGTTAAGTAGTCATAAAATTTTGTTGATAGTGCGTTAAGTATTAGGGGCTGGAGAGACAATACCAGGTATTTTAATTGAGCACTATAAATAGAAGAGGAGGGAATTTTTCCAAAAGCTATTCATGGGGCTTCTCTCTCCCCTCCTCTCTCCCATGACCTAGAGAAAGATGCTCTGGATCCAAGGAGATCGGATGAAGCTCTCTCTTGTGCATCATTAGGGAAGCGATGCGGTGGTTATTAGAGCATCGAAGGCATCATTAAAATTCCATGCTAGCACTCGGATTACGACGAATGGTGCTCCTTTGGATTCCTTGAAGCATGTGTGGACGATCTAGAGGAATTCGACTTCGGATTCTTCAAGAAACGATCGCCAACAACGAGTAGATGTCATGCGCTGCTTCAGATCTAAACCATGTATTTTACGGTTTATTTTCGTGCTTAAAATTCATCATGTGTGGTCCTCGGCTAAGACCGGGCTGCTCTTCACCGACGTCGACAAGTTCATGTCAAACGTCGGGGGAATTTTTTAAAAAACCCACCTGTTTGTGGATTTCCCTGCACGCCCGGTTCCAACAATGAACAATTATACTAATTAAGAATAATCGGGGACAATTGAGACCAATTAGTCCAATTGAGGCCAATTAGTCCAATTGAGACCAATTTGGCCAATTAGGCCAATTGAAGCCAATTGGTTCCAATTGGGTTAATTGAGGTCAATTGATTCGATTATGCCAATTGAATCCAGTTGTGGCTAATTACTGCCAATTAGGTCAATTGAGGCCAATTAAAGCCAATTGAAGCCAATTGAAGCCAATTGAGCCCCATTGAGGCCAATTGAGACCAATTAGAAAAATAAAGGCTGATTAAGCCAATTAAGTCCAATTGAGATCAATTGAGGCTAATTAGTCTTTTGAGGCAATTTGAGACAAATTAAGGTCAATTGAGGCTAATTAGGCCAATTGAGGCAATTAGGCCAATTGACGCCAATTTGGCCAATTAGGGCCAATTGAGGCCAATTGAGTTCAATTGAATCCCATTAGTCCAATTCATCCAATTGGGGCCAATTGAGGCCAATTGAGTCCAATTGACACCATTTGAGGCCAATTGAGGCCAATTGAGGACAATTGAGTCCAATTAGGCCAACTAGGGTTAATTGAGGTGAATTACGCCAATTAATACAATTGAGGCCCATTAGTTCAATTAGCATAATTGACTCCAAATGTGTATATTAGGATAATTAATCCAATTAGAAAAATGAGGCCAATTTCACCAATCATGGAAATTAACCCAATTGGGGCCAATTAGTTCAGTTAGGTAAAGTAGGCCAATTGTGTCCAATTATGCCACTTATACTATTTGAGTACAAATGAGGCCAATTAGGATAATTAATCCAAATATACCAATTGAGGCCAATTATAGAAATTGAGACTAATTAGGGAAATTGAGGATAATTATGGAAATTTAGGCCAATAAAGGCACGTTAGGCCTGTTAGGAAAATTATGCCACTTAGGTCAATTGAGGACAATTAGTCCAATTAGCTCAATTAAATCCAATTAGGCCAATTATACCAATTAGGCCAATTAATGCAAATTAGGCCAATTGAGGACAATTGTGTTCAATTAGGCCAATTGAATACATTTGAGACCAAAAGGCTAATTGAGGCCAATTAAGTCCATTTGAACCAAATTAGACTAGTTGAGGCTAATTGAGGACAATTGGGTCAATTGAGACCAATTAAGGCTAATTGTGGCCAATTGAGGCCAATTAGGCCAATTAGGCCAATTGAGGCTAATTGAGACTAGTTAAGGTTAATTGCATCCAATTGACGCTAATTAAGACAAATTGTTACAATTGAGGCCAATTGAGGCCAATTAGGCCAATTGAGCCCAATTGAGTTCAATTGAGGCCATTTGAGCCCAATTGAGTCTATTTGGGGCCAATTATGCCAATTAGGCCAACCGAGGTCAATTGGACTCAATTGGCATCAATTGGAAGAATTGGCCTCAATTGCCCTCCATTACCCTCAATTGGCCTAATTGGCCTCTATTGGCCTCAATTGGTCTGAATTGGCCAAATTGGCTCTCAATTGGCCACAAGTGGCCACAATTGGCCTCAATTGGCCCTAACTGGCCTAATTGGCCTTAATTGGTCTAATTGGCCTAATTACCCTCGATTTTCCTCAATTAGCATCAATTGGCCCAATAGGCCTCAGTTTTCCTCAATGGGCCCCAATTGGGCTAATTGGTCACAATTGGCCTCATTTGTCCTTAATTAGCTAATTGGCCTACATTGGCCTCAATTGGACTAAATTGGCCTCAATTGGTTTAATTGGCCTCAATTCATCTCAATTGGCCTTAATTGGCCCAACTGGCCTATGATGGCCTAAATTGGCATAAATTGGCCTAATTGGCTTAATGGACCTCAATTTTCCTTAATTCGCCTCAATTATCCTCAATTGACATAATTGGCTAAAATTGGCCCAATAGGCCTCAATTGGTTTGAATTGGTCTCAATTAGCCTGAATTGGTTTAATTGGACTCAATTGGCATCAATTGGTCTAATTGGCCTTAATTGGCCTCAATTCTCCTCAATTGGAATGATTTTCCTAATTGTCCTAAAGTGACCAAATTGCTAAAATTGTCCTCGATAGGCCTCAATTGGACTAATGGGCCTCAATTACCCTCAATTGGCCTGATTGGACTCAATTGGCATAATTGGCCTCAGTTGGCCTCAATTTTCCTAATTGGCCTCAAATGGATTCAATTTTTTTAATTGGCGTCTATTGGCATTATTTTGAATAATTGGCCTTCATTGGCCCAATTGACCTAATTGGCCTCAATTGGCCCCAATTGGCCCAAATTGGCCTAATTAGCCATAATTGGCCCCAGTTTGCCTCAATTGGCCTATGTTGCCTCAATTAGCCTCAATTGGACCAATTGGCCTTAATTTTTCAAGTTGACCAAATTGGCTGCAATTGGCCTCAATTGGCCCTAATTGGCATCAATTGGCCGTAATTTCCTAAATTGGCCTCCATTGGCAAAATTGACCAAATTGGCCTCGGTTGGCCTCAATTGGAATCAATTGCCTCTAGTTTGCCTCAATCGACCTAATTGGCCCCAATTGAACTCAATTGGCCTCAATTGGCCTCAATTGGCCTAAATTGACCAAATTAGACTAAATTGGCCATAATTGGCAATAATTGGCATCACTGGCCTAATTGGCATCTCTTGGCCTATTTGGCCTCAATTGGCCTAATTGGCCTCAATTAGCATCAATTGACCTAATTGGCCTAATTAGACTCACTTGGCCTCAATTGACATTAATTGGCCTAATTGGACTAATTGACCTCAATTGGAATAATTGCCATAATTGGCCTAAATTGGTCTCAATTGGCCTAAATTGGCCTAATTAGCCTCAATTCCCCCCCCCCCCAATCAGTATCAATATGCCTAATTGGCCTCAAATCGGATTAATGGGCTGCAATTGGCATCCATTGCCCTCAATTGACCCTAATTTTCTTTAATTGATCTAATAGAACTAATTGGTCTCAATTGATCTCAATTGGCCTAATTTTTGTTAATTGACCTAATTGGCCTCACTACTACAAACACGGCCTTTATCAACGCTAAAAATGTCCTTTATCAGCGCTATAAAAGCACTGATAAAGCCAGCATAGATAAAGGGGGGGGGTCCCCTTTATCAGCGCTCCGAAAAGCGCTGATATAGGACCCCTTTATCAGCGCTCAAAAAAAGCGCTGATAAAAGTACCCCTTTATCAGCGCTTTTTTTAGCGCTGATAAAGGGGTCCTATATCAGCGCTTCCTTTATCAGCGCTCTCGTTTTAGCGCTGATAAAGGACCCTTTTATCAGCGCTTTTAAAAAAGTGCTGATAAAAGTTAAAAAAATTTAAAAAATACTGCCAATCGGGGGGGTTTATAGTGCTTGAACCCCCCCCCCCTTTTACAGCGCTTTTCGGCCCCTATACAACACCCCACGCACCCCCTCCACCCTTTAACAGCGCTTGATCCAATATTCCTCATGCGCGCACACCCCTGCCTCCACCAGGATTTGAACTCGAGACCTCCCCCCTGCGCGCCTAAGCCCTTACCACTACTTTATTTTGATTTGCTTTCCAATTCATGATATCTCTATATATATATTTATATATTTAGTTATATTTATTCGTATATTAATATATATTTATATTAATATATATATATAGTTATATTATAATATATATATATAGTTATATTATAATATATATAGTAATATTAATATATATCTATATCTATATATATATATATATTTAGTTATATTTATTCGTATAGTAATATATATTTATATTAATATATAGTTATATTAACATATATATAGTTATATTAACATATATATAGTTATATTGACATATATATATATAGTTATATTAACATATATATAGTTATATTAACATATATATAATTATATGAATATATATTTATATAGTTATATTAATATATATATAGTGATATTAATATATATATTTATGGTGATATTAATATATATATTTATAGTAATACTAATATATATATATATGTAGTTATATTAATATATATATATATAGTTATTAGATTAATATATATATAGTTAGATTAATATATATATATAGCTAGATTAATATATAGGTATATAAATATTCATATATTGGTATTTTAAATAAAATGGATATTAGTTATTATTTAGATAAAGCTAATATATTTTATATGTAAATATGTTTAATTATTTATTTAAAAAATTTAATTTTTAGGTGCGAATATATAAAAAATATGTACATGTAGTTATATATTTGATTATAAATAGCAATTCATTATAAAAAAGGATGAAATTTTAAAGACATAATATCAATATGAATGTAATACCTTGGAATAAATTTAGTCCCCCCCAAGAAAAGCCAATAATACCCCCTTAAACGAGTTTGAAAATCCACAAAATGTTAAAAAATCTGGGTACCCTGACAAAAAACTCAGTTTTGGAGGCCTTCTGGGCCTCTTTTGGATTCGAAAAATTCTTGACTGGGGTCCCCCAAGCCACAACGACGTAGAGCTCATCGCAGGCTTCGATTTGATATGTGGTAGAGCTCAAACGGACACCCGGATCAAAAGTTAGGGCCGTTTGAAGTTTGAGTTGCGTTTTCAACATATTTTGGATATTTTTTTAATTTTTATAATTTTTTTAGTCCTCAAATTGTTATTAAATGAATATTACTCCATAATGATTATAAAAATATTAATTAAAAATATTTTTTTAATTTTTTAAGAAGTCATTTTCACTAAATATCTTAAATATTAAGTATAATAAGTGTAAATGTACATTTATACTTATCTAAAATATATTCAAAAATTATATATTATATTTATATAACAATATAACTATATTTATATATTAATATATTTTTAATTTTTTTTTGAATCCGACCCTTTATCAGCGCTAAAAAAAGTTCTGATAAAGGCCCCCCTTTATCAGCGCTGATAAAGGGGTGCCTTTATCAGCGCTTTTTTTAGCGCTGATAAAGGCACCCTTTATCAGTGCTTTTTTGATCCCTGATAAAGGGACCCCCCTTTATCAGCGCTTTTTCGTTAGCGCTGATAAAAGGGGGCGCTGCGAAAAAACTGTTTTTGTGGTAGTGCCTCAATGGGCATAATGTGCCTTAATTGGCCTCAATTGCTTTCAAGTGGCCTAATTGGCATGGATTGGTCTAATTGGTCTAACTTGACTCAAGGATTCATTGGGCTCAATTGGCCTCAGTTGGCCATAATTGGCCTGATTGGCCTAATTTCCCTAACTGGCCTAACTGGCCTCAAAGCCTCATTGGATACAATTGGCCTCATTTTCCTAATTAGCCTCAATTGGCCCCAATTGGCCCCAATTGGATTTAGTTGGTCGCAATTGCTCTCAATATGCCAAATTGGCCTCAATAAGCATTAATTGTCATCCATTGGCCTCAATTGGGATCAATTGGCCTAGTTTTCCTCAGCTGGCTTCGATTGGCCTCAATTGGCCTAAATTGGCCAGATTAGCTTAATTGGCCTCAGTTGACCTCAATTGGTCAAATTTTCCCAATTGGCTTCAATTTTGCCTCAAATGGGATCAATTGGCTTAATTGGACCCAGTTTGCCTTAATTGGTCACAATTTGCCTCAATTGGAATCAATTGGCCTAAATGGCCTCAATTGGCCGCAATTGGCATAGTTGGCCAAATTGTCCTCAATTGACATCAATTTTCCCAATTGGCCTCAATTTTCATCAATTGGCATCAATTGGCCCAATTGGATTTAATTGGAATATTGGACAAATTGGGATCAATTGGGCTCAATTGACCTCAATTGTCCAGTCAATTGTTCAAAATACCTCAATTGGCCTCAATTAGCATAACTCTCCTTAATTGGCCTCAATTGGCCTCAATTGGCTTCAATTGGCCTAATTGGCTAACTTGGCCTTAGTTTGCCCCAATTTGTCTCAATTTGTCTCAACAGGCCTAATTGGCCCAATTGGCTTAATTGGACTCAATTGGAAATTATTGTCCTTAATTAGCCTCACTTGGCCTCAATTTGTCTCAATTGGTCTCAATTGGCCTCATTAGACTCAATGGCCAAACTGGGATCAATTGGCCTCAATTGGCTTCAATTGTCCTTAATTGGCCTCAATTGGCCTAATTGGCTTCAATTGGCCTAATTGGCCTAATTGGCCTCAATTGACCTAATTGGCCTCAATTAGATTCAATTGGCCTCAAGTGGCCTCAATTGTCCTAAATTGTCCTCAATTGGCCTAAATGGCCTCAATTGGCATCAATTGGCCTCAAGGGGCCTCTAATGGCCTGATTGGCCTTAATTGGCCAAATTGAGCATAATTGGCCTCAATTTCCCTAATTAGACTAAATTATCCTAATTTTCCTTAATCGGGATCAATTTACCTCAATTAGTCTAGTTGGCCTCAATTTGCCTCAATTGGCCTCAATCGGCCTAATTGGCCTCAACAAACCTCAACTGGCCTCAATTAGCCTAATTGGTATCAATTGGCCTAATTTCCCTAATTGGCCTCAATTGGACTAATTGACCTAATTGGCCTCAATTATGTCTATTGGCCTAATTGGCCTCAATTGGCCTAATTATGCTCAATTGGCCGGAATTGGCCAAATTGGGCTCAATTGGTCTAATTGGCCTCAATTGGCCTCAATATGGAAAATTGGCCTCAATTGACCTAATTGGACTAATTGGCCTCTATTGACATTATTTGGAATCAATTGGCATCAATTGGCCTCAATTGGCCTCAATATGCCTCAATTGGACTAATTAGTCTAATTGGCCCCAAGTGGCCTCAATTGGCCTAGTTGGTCTGAATTGGCCTGAATTGGACTAATTAGACTCAATTAGGCTCAATTGGCCTCAACTTTTGAAATTAGACTCTATTGGCCGCAACTGTACTCAATTGGTCCCAATGGGCCTCAATTGGACCCAATTGACTTCAATGGACCAAATTGGTCTAATTGGACTCAATTGGCCTAATTGGAGTCAATTGGAATAATGGATCTCAATTGGCCTCAATTGGCCTGAAGTGACCTGATTGACCTAAGTGGCCTAATTGGCCTAATTTTCCTCAATTGTCCTCATTTGGATCAATTGCCCTTATTGGCCTAATTTTCCTCAATTGGAACCAATTGGATGCAATTTGCCTCAATTGGCCAAACTGGCATCAATTTTCTTCAATTGGATTAATGTGCCTCAATTGGCCAAAATTGCCTCAATTGGCCTAATTGGACTAAGTTGGCTTCAATTGAACTCAATTGGCCCAATCTTCCTAATTGGCCTCAATTTGTCTCAATTGGGTTCAATTGGCCTAATTGGCCTCAATTGGGTTCAATTTACCTAATTGGCCTATATTGTCCTCAATTGGCCTAATAGGCCTCAATTGGCCTCAAATAGCTCAATTGGGATAATTGACCATAAATGGCCTCAATCGACCTCAATTAGCCTAAGTGGCATAATTGGTCTCAATTTCACTCAATTGGCCTCACTTGGCTTCAACAAGATTCAATTTGCTTCAATTTCCTAATTGGCCTTAATTGGTCTCAATTTACCAAATTGGCCTTAATTAGCCACAATTGGCCTCAACTGGCTTTAATTGGGCTACATTGTATCAATTAGCCTCAATCGTCCTAATTGGCCTAATTGTCCTTAATTGGTGTCAATTGACCTCAATTGGAATTAATCCGCTTAATTGGCCTAATCGATCTTAATTGGACTCAATTTGCCTCAATTGGACTCAATTGTTCTCAATTGGCCTCAATTGGCCAAAATTGGCCTAATTGGCCTCAATTGGCCAAATTCACCTAATTGACCTCAATTGACGTCAATTAAACTCAATTGTCCTAATTGGTCTCAATTGGCCTCAATTGGGCACAATTGGCCACATTTGGCCTAATTGGACTCAATTGGCCTCAATTGGACTCAATTATCCTCAATTGGACTAATTAGCCTAAATTGTCCTAAATTGGCCTAATTGGACTCAATTAGGCTAATTGTCCTAATTGTCCTCAATTGTCCTCAACTGGACTCAATTGACCTAATTGGCCTCAATTGTTTTCAATTGGCCTCAATAGGCCAAATTGGACACATTTGGCCTGAATTTGTTTAATTGGCACAATTGGCCTCAATTGGCCTAATTAATCTCAATTGGCCTCAATTGGCCTAATTAGACTAATTGGCCTCAATTGGCCTAATTGGCCTCAATTGGCCTAATTGTCCTGTATTGGCCAGAATTCGCCTCAATTGGCCCCAAATGGCCTCAATTGGCCCAATTGGTCTTATTGTTCCCAATTGGCCAAAATTGGAAAAATTGCCCTCAATTAGCCTAACTGGCCTTAATTGGCTTCAAGTGGCCTAATTGGCCTAATAAGCATAATTTTCTTAATTGGTCTTAATTGGAATAATTTTCCACAATGGGGATTAATTGGGATAAATAGAAATAATTGGATGAATTGGCCTTAATTGGCCTTAATTGTCCTAATTGGCCACACTTTTCCACAATTTCCCTACTTGGCCTCAATTCGTAGCAATTGGCCCTAATTGGCCTCAATTCTCTTAATTGCCCTAATTGGCCTCAAATTGCCTCAATTGACCAAATTGGCCGAATTGGACTCAATTGGCCTAATTCCCCTCAATTGGCCTCAATTGGTCTCAATTGACCTAATTGGACTAATTGGTCTGAATTGGCCTAATTTTTCTAATTGAGGAAATTAGGCTAATTGGGTCCAATTAAGGCCTATTAATCCAATGAGGACAATTATACTAATGAAGGTAATTAGACTAAATGAGGCCAGTTGAGACCAATTAGGAAAATTGAGGCAATTGAGGCCAATTGGGGCATGTTAGTTCAATTGGGCTAATTAGGAAAATTGTGGCCAATTAGGCCAATTAGGCTTATTGAGCCCAATTAGACAAATTAAGGCCAACTGTCACTAATTATGTCAACTCTGGCCAATTAGGAAAATTTAGGAAAATATTGTCCAATTGTGTCCAATTGAGGCCAATTGAGGCCAATTAGGCCAATTGAGGCCATTTGATCCCAATTGAGGCCAATAAGGCCAATTGAGACCAATTGAGGCAAATTAGGCCAATTGGGCCAATTGAGGCCAATTCAGCTAATTGAGTCCAATTAGTGCGAATTAAGGCCAATTGAGGCATATTAGTCCAACTAAAACCAATTGAGGCCAATTGTGGCCAATAAAGGCCAATTGTGGCCAATTGTGGCCAATTGAGTCCAATTGATGGCGATTGAGGCCAATTGGGGCCAATTACACCCAATTGGGGCCAGTTGAGGCCGATTGAGGCTGATTGAGGCCAACTAAAGTCAATTAGGCCAATTAAGTCCAATTGAGCCCAATTGAGGCTAATTATGCCCATTAAGCTAATTGTGAAGATTATACAAGTTAGGCCACTTGAGGACAATTGAGGCCAATTAGGACCAATTGATGCTAATTATGACCAATTGAGGCCAATGGTGGTAGCTAGGTCAATTGCGGCCAATTAAGGCCAATTGAGATCAATTGAGGCCAATTGAGGTCAATTAAGGCTAATTGGGTCCAATTAGACCACTTGAGTCTAATTAGGCCAATTGATGCCAATTGATGCAAATTAGTCCAATTAGGCTAATTGTGGGAAATTGAGGTAAATTGAGGCCAATTGATGCTAATTGAGGCCAATTGAGGTCAATTGAGACTAATTGAGACCAACTAGGCCAATTAGGCCCATTGGTCCAATTAAGTCCAATTGAGGCCAATTGAGGCCAACTAAGACAACTAGTCCCAATTGAGTCAATTGAGGCCAATTGAGGCCTATTCGGCCATTTAGGCCAATTTGGTCCAATTGAGACCAATTGAGACCAATTGGGCCAATTGGGACAATTCAATCTAATTAAGGCCAATTGTGTCCAATTGAGGCCAATTGAGTCAAGCTGAGGCCAATTAGGTCAACTGAGGCCAATCAAAAAAATTGGGGCTAATTGAAGCCAATTATAACAATTGAGACCACTTAGACCAATTAAGCCAATTCGGCCAATTGAGGCCAATTGAGACCAATCGAGGCCAATTAGGCAAATAGAGGTCAATTGAGGCCAATTAGCATAATTGAGGCTAATTAAACCAATTGGGGCCAACTGATGCCAATTGAAGGAAATTAGACCAATTGAGGCCAATTAGGAGAATTGCAGCCAAGGGAGACCAACTGAAGCCAATTAGGCCGATTGAGACTAATAAGACAAATTAGGCGAATTGTGGTCAATTGAGGCCAATTAGGCCAATTGGGTACAATTAGGCCAATTGAGACCAGTTGAGGCCTATTGAGGTCGATTGAGGAAAATTGATGCCCGTTGAGGCAAATTAATGCCAATTAGGCCAATTAGGACAATTGGGGGAAATTGAGGCCAACTAGGTCAACTGAGGTCAATTAGAAAAATTGAGGCTAATTGAGGACAATTATACCAATTGAGGCCAATTAATCCAATTGAGATCAATTCAACCAATTAAGTCCTATTCGGCCAATTGAGGCCAATTGAGGTCAATTAGGAAAATGGAGGTCAATTGAGGCCAATTAGCCAAATTTAGGCTAATTAGGCCAATTGAGTCCAATTAATCCAAGTAATCCTATTAGGCGAATTGAGGATATGTGAGGCCAACTAAGGCCAATTGAGGCCAATTAGGCCGATTGAGACTAATTAGGCCAATGAGGCGAATAGTGGTCAATTGAGGCCAATTAGGCCAATTGAGGCTAATTGAGACCAATTAAACCTATTTATGTCAATTGAGGCCAATTAGGCCAATTGAGAACAATTCGACCAATTGATGCCAATTGGGGGCCATTAAGGCCAATTAGGCCAATTAAACTATTTGAGGCCAATTGAGGCCCATTCTGCCAATTAGTTCAACTAAGGCCAATTAGAAAAATTGAGGCCAATTGTTTCCAAAAAGGAAAATTGAGGCATATTAGGCCAATTAGGCCATTGAGACCAATTTAGCCAATTATGCGAATTAGGAAAATTAGGCTATTGAGGAAAATTTGGCCAATTCGGCCAATTCGTCCAATTAGGACAATGAGGTCAATTAGGATAATTAATCCAATTAAATCCAATTAGTAAAATTGAGGGAATTATAATCCAATTAAGAGAATTGAGGCCAATTAAGTCAATTAAGGCCAATAAGGCCAATTTGGCCAATTAAGACAACTGAGACCAATTGTGCCCAATTGAAGCAAATTAGTCCAAATAGTCCAATTGAGGAAAATGGAGACCAATTGAGGTAAATTGAATCCAATTATCCCAATTAAGTCCAATTAGGCCAATTGAATCCAATTGAGGAAAATTGTGTCCAATTGAATCCAATTAGTCCAATTAGTCCAATTAAGGCCAATTAGGCCAATTGGGCCAATTTAGGCTAATTGGTGCCAATTGAGGCCAATTTTTCCAACTGGGGACATTTGAAGCCAATTGAGGCTAATTATTCCAATTGAGCCCAATTGTGGCCAATAAGGCCAATTGTGGCCAGTTGAGGCCAATTGAGGCAAATTAGTCCAATTGTGTCCAATTAGACCAATTATTCTAATTGAGGCCAATTGTGGGTAATTGTTGCCAATTGAGGCCAATTATGCCAATTATGCCAATTGAGGATAATTGAGGCTAATTGAGGCTAATTTAAGCCAATTTGGTCAACTAGGCCAATTGACGCCAATTGAGGAAAATTAAGGCCAATTAGGCTAATTGATGTCAGTTAGACCAATTGAAGCCAATTGAGACCAATTAAGTTCAATGGAGGACAATTAATCCCATTGAGTAAAATTAATCCAATTGAGACCAATTCATCCAATTGAGCCCAATTAGGCCAATTTAGCCAATTGGGCCAATTTGGGCCAATTTGGGCTAATTAGGCCAATTGACACCAATTTGGCCAATTGGACTAATTGAGGCCAAATGAGGCCAATTTTGACAGTTAAACCAATTAGGACAATTAGGAAAAATAATCCATATAGTCCAATTGAAGCCAATTAGGCCAATTGAGTTCAATTGAGACTAATTAGGTTGATTGGCTTCAATTAACCTATTCAGCCTTGGTTGGAATAGTGGACCTAATTGGATTCAATTTATAATTGGTTTTAGTTGTCCTAATTGGCCAAAATAACCTCAATTTGCCACAATTGTCATAATTGTCCATAATTTTCCAAATTGGCCTTAATTGGCCTAATTGGCCAAATTGGCCACAATGGTCGAATTAACCTCAATGGCCTAATTGGCCAAATTGGATGAATTGGATTCAATGTATTAAATGGACATAATTTTCCTCAATTATACTATTTATATTAATTTACCTATTTGGTATAGTTGTCCTTAGTGGCTTCAGTTGGCCTCAATTGGCCTCAACAGCCTATTTTCCCTAATTGGCCTCGATTGACCTCAGTTAGCTTAAATGACCTAATTGGTCTTAATTGGCTTAATTATCCTAATTTTCCTAACTAGTTTCAATAGTCACAATTAACCTAATTGGACTCAATTGACCTCAAATGTTATAATTGGCCTTGATTGGCCTGATTTTCCTTATTTTCATAATTTGCCGAAATTGGCTTAATTGGCCTCAATTGGCCTCAATTGTTCTAATTGGCCTCAATTGGCATAATTGGACCAAGTGAATTTATTTTCCTAATTGGGCTTAATTAAATAATTGTCCTAATTGGCCTAATGGGCCTCTGTTTCCCTCCATTTTCCTAATTGGCTTCAATTAGCCTCAATTGTCCAAATGTGACTCAATTGTCATCAATTGGCATGAATTAGCCAAATTAGGATAATTGGCCCCAGTTGGACTCAATTGGCCTCAATTGGCCTAATTGGCCTCAATTGGCCTAATTGGCCTCAATTTACCACAATTTGCCTAATTGGCCTCAATTGGCCAAATTGGCGTTAATTGTCCATAATTGGCCTCAATTGTTATAATTAGCCTTAATTGGCCCAATTGGACTCTATTGGCCTAATTGGCCTTAATTGACCTCAATTTTCCTAATTGGTCTCAGTTGGCCTAATCAGCCTAATGGGACTCAATTAGATTCAATTTAATGAATTGGCCTGATTGGCCTCAATTGGCCTAATTGGACTAATATGCCTTAAATTTCTAAATTGGCATAATTGGCCTCAATTGGCCACAATTGGCCTCAATTTATCTAATTGTCCTAGTGGGCCTCAATAGGTCTAATTGGAAAACTTTTCCTCAATGGCCTAATTGTCCTAATTGTATTAATTTCCCTAATTTGCCTCAATTTTCTTAATTAGTCTAATTGGACTCAATTGGCCTAATTGGACGAATTGGACGAATTTGCCTCAATTGACCTCAGAGGCTGAATTGCCCTAGTAGCCATAATTGAAAAAATTGGTCTCATTGTCTTAATTCGCTGCATTGGCCTCAATTGGACTCAGTTGGCATCACTTAACCCCAATTTACCTAATTGGACTCAATTGGATTCAATTGTCCTAATTGGCCTTAATTGCCCTCAATTTTTCCAATTGTCCACAATTAGCCATAATTGGCCTAGTTGGCATCAATTGGCCTAATTAGCCTCAATCAGCCTCTATGGGCCTCAATTGGCCTCAATTGGTCTTAACTGGCCTAATTAGACTAATTGGCCTCAACTGGCCTCAATTGACGTCAATTAGACTCAATAAGCCTAATTGGACTCAGTTGACCTAATTGGCCTCAATTGTCCTCAATTGGTCTCAATTGGCCTAATTGGCCTCAATTGGCCTCAATTGGCCATATTGACCTCTATTGGCATCAATTGGCCTCAATTGTTCTCAATTGGCCTAATTGATCTTAATCGACCTCAATGGGCCTAATTATTGTAATTGGTCGTAATTGGCCTCAATTTGCCTAATGGCCTAATTGTCCTCAATTGCACTCAATTGACATATATTGGCTCCAATTAGCCTCAATTGACCTAATTGGACTAATTGAACTAATTGGACTAATTGACCTCAATTAGCCCCAATTTTCCCCAATTGGCCTAATTGGCCTCAATTGACCCCAATTAACCTCAATTGGGCTCAAATTTCTAGATTGGCCAAATTGGCCTCAATTAGCCTCAATTGGCATGAATTGGCCTAATTGGATAAATTGGGATCAATTGGCCCCAATTGAACTCAATTGGTACAATTGGCCTAATTGGTCTCACTTGGCGTCAATTGGCCTTAAGTGTCCTCAATTGTCCTAATTAGCCTCAATTCGACTCAATTGGCCTCAATTAGACTCAATTGGACTCAATTAGCCCCAATTCGCCACAATTCTCCCCAATTGGCCTAATTGGCCCCAATTGGACTCAATTGGAATAAATTGGCCACAATTGGCCTAATTGGCCTCAACTGGCCTAATTGTCCTCAATTGGTATAATAGTCCTCAATTAGCCCCAATTGGCCTCAATTTTTCAAATTTGATTAATTGGCTTCAATTGGCCTCAATTGGCCTTCATTTCCCTCAAGAGGCCTCGATTAGAATAATTGGCCTATTTGGCCTTTATTGCCCTTAATTGAAATCAATTAAACTAATTGGACTCAATTTATCAAATTTCCCTCAATTGGTTTCAATTGAACTCAATTGGCCAAATTCTCTTAATTGGCCTTGTAGGCCTTAATTGGACTTAATTATCCTCAACTAGCCTAATTGGCCTAATAGGCCTCCATTGGACTCCATTGTACTCAATTGGACTCAATGGTCCATAATTGGTGTAATTGGCATAATTGAATAATTCGCCTCAACTGGCCTCAATTGGCCTAATTTGCCTAATTGGCCTCAATTGGCTTCAATTGGCCTCATTAGCCTAATTGGCCTAATTGAACATAATTGGAATTGATTTGCCTTAATTTTCATCAATTTTCCAAATTGGCCACATTAGCCTCAATTGGCCTCAATTTCTTAATTGGCCTCAATTGGGTTAATTGGCCTCGATTGGACTTAATTAGCCCTAATTGGGCTCAATTAGACTCAATTAGCCTCAATTGGCCTAAATGGACTCAATTGGTCTTAATTCACCTAAATTTTTTAATTTGTCTCAATTGGCCTCAATTGGTCTAATTGGACTAATTGGCCTCAATCAGCCTCAATTGGCCTCAATTGGACTAATTGGCCTCAATTGGCCTCAATTTGATTTAATTGGCTTCTAATGTCCGTAATTCACCTCAATTGCCCCCATTGGCCCCAATTGGAATAATTGGGCTAATTGGTCTCAATTGGCCACAATTAGCCCAATTATCCTCAATTGGCCTAATTGGCCTCAATTGGCCTCAGTTGGCTTCAAGTTCCCTATTTGGAATAATTGGCATATTTAGCCTAATTTGCCTTAATTGGCCTAATTTGCCACAATGAGGCTCAATTGGACTAAATTGTTTTAAATGGCAGAATTGACAATAATTGGCCTCAATTGTCCTAATTTCCTGCAATGGTTCTCAATTAGCCTAATTGGCCTCAATTGGCCTTAATTGGGATCAATTGTCCTCAATTAGCCCCAATTGGCCTTAATTCACAGCAATTGGCTTCAATTTTCTTAATTGCCCTAATTGGCCTCAAATTGGCTCAATTGGCCAAATTGGTCGAATTGGACTAAATTTGTCTCAATTTTCCTAATTTGGCCTCAATCCACTCAATTAGTCTCAATTGGCCTCAATTGGCCTTCATTGTCCTGATTAGCCTAATTGGCCTCAATTGGAATAATTCTTCCAATAGAGGCAATTAGGCCAATTGATTCCTATTAGTCTAATGTGGACAATTATACCAATGAGGGTAATTAATTTAAATGAGTCCAATTGAGTCCAATTAGGAAAATTGAGGCAATTGAGGCATCTTAGTTTAATTAGGCCAATTAGGATAATTAGGCTAATTCGGCTAATTGAGCCGAATTAGAAATATTAAGGCCAATTGAGGCCAATTATATCAATTGAGGCCAATTAGGACAATTTTTTCCAATTTTGGCCAATTTGGGATAATTAGGGTTAATTAAGGAAAATTAGGCCAATTTAGGCTAATTGGGGCCAATTGAGGCCAATTGATCCCTATTGAGGCCGATAAGGCCAATTGGGACCAATTGGGAAAAATTGAGGCAAATTAGTCCAACTTGGCCAATTGAGCCCAATTGAGGCAAATTAGGCTAATTAAGGCCAATTGTAGTGAATTAAGGTCAATTGAGGCATATTAGGCCAATTGAATCCAATTGAGGCCAATTGGGGTCAATTAAGGCTAAATGAAGCAAATTGAGACCAATTGTGGCCAATTGAGGGAAATTGAGGACAATTGAGGCCAATTGTGGATGATTGAGGCCAATTGGGGTCAATTAGGCCAATTAGGTCATTTGAGTCCAATTGAGAAAAATTGAGGCTAATTAGGCCAATTGAGGCAAATTATGACAATTAGGCCAGTTAGGCCACTTGAGGCAAATTGATGCCAATTAGCCCAATTGCAGCCAATTAGGCCAATTGATGCTAGTTGAGGCTAATTGAGGCCAATTATTCCTATTAGGCCAATTGTGGCCAATTGAGGCCAATTGTGGCCAATTGAGGCCAATTGTGGCCAATTGAGCCCAATTAGTCCCATTGAGGTTAATTGAGGCCAATTGATGCCAATTATACTAATTCGGCCAATTACGACCAATTATAGCCAATTGAGGTCAGTTGAGCCCAATTGGGTCCAATTAGACCAATTGAGTCCGATTTGGCCCATTGAGGCCAATTGAGGAAAATTGACGCCAATTTGGCCAATTAGGCCAATTGAGACCAATTGAGGCCAGTTAGGCCAATTGGAGCCAACTGAGGTCAATATAGGCCAATTGAGGTCAATTGAGGCTAATTGAAGCCAATTGGGGCCAATTAGGCCAATTATGCCAATTGAGGCCAAATGAGCCCAAGTGAGCCAAGAAGGACAACTAGGCCAATTGGGCCAATTGTGTCCAACTAGGACAATTGATCCAAATTGAGGCAATTGAGGTCAATTTGGCCATTTAGGAAAATTGAGACCAATTGAGTCCAATTGAAGTCATTTGAAGCCAATTGAGGTCAATTGAGACCAATTAGGCCAATTAGTCCAATTCAATCAAATTGAGGCTAATTGTGGCAAATTAAGGCAATTGGGGCCAATAGATGGCAATTAGGCCAATTAGGTCAAATGATTCCAATTTGAAAAATTAAGGCTAATTGAGGCCAATTACGCCAATTGAGGCCAATTGATCCCAATTGAGGCCAATTAGGCAAATTGAGGCTAATTAGGCCAACTAAGGCCAATTGATGCTAATTGAGCCTAAATAGGCCAATTGAGACCAATTATGCCAATTAGGTGAATTGAGGCCAAGTGAAACCAACTGAGGCCAATTAGGACGATTGAGACTAATTAGGTCAATTAGGTGAATTGTGGTCAATTAAGGCCAATTAGGCCAATTAGGCAAACTGGGGACATTTAGGCTAATTGAGACCAATTGAGAGAAATTGAGGAAAATTGATGCCAATTGAGGCCAGTTGAGGCCAATTTGGCCAATTAGGCCAATTGAGGCCAATTGAGATCAAATAATGCCAATTAGGCCAATTGGGGCCAAGTGTGGCCAACCAAGGCCAACTGAGGCCAATTAGGCCAATTAGGTCAACTGAGACCAATTAGAAAAATTGAGGCTAATTATGGTCAATTATGCCAATTGAGACCAATTTAGCCAATTGAGCCCAATTCAGTCAATTGAGGCATATTCGGCTAATTGAGGCCAATTGAGGCCAATTAGGCAAATGGAGGTCAATTGAGACCTATTATCCCAATAGAGGCTAATTTGGCCAAATGAGACCAATTAATCCAATTAGGTGAAATGAGGCCATGTGAGGCCAGTTGAGGCCAACTGAGGCCAATTAAGGCCAATTACTCCCATTGAGACTAATTAGGCCAATGTAGCGAATTATGGTCAATTAAGGCCAATTTGGCTAATTGAGGCCAATTAGGCCTATTATGGTCAATTAAGGCTAATTAATCCAATTGAGACCAATTAGACCAATTGAACTAGGACCCATTGAGGCCAATTAATCCAATTAGACTAATTGATGCCAATAGTGGCCAATTGAAGCCCATTAGACCAATTTGGCCAAATAAGGCCAATTAGGCAAATTGAGTCCAATTGAGGTGAATTAGGACAATTGTTTCCAAATAGGCAAATTGAGTCCTATTAGGCTAACTAGGCCATCTAGGCCAAATATGCCACTAAGGCCAATTTTTCCAATTAGACAAATTAGGAAAATAAAGTAATCAAGGTCAATTGTGGTCAATTTGGCTAATTTGGATAATTAGGACATTGATTCCAATTAGGCCAATTAATTCAATTAGTCTAATTAAATCCAATTAGGCAAATTAAGGGCATCTAAGGCCAATTATGCTAATTGAGGCCCATTAAGTCAATTGAGGTCAATTAGGAAAATTAGGCCATTTAAGACAACTGGGGCCAATTGTGGCCAATAGAGTCCAATTGAATCCAGTTAGCCCAATTAAGTCCAATTAGGCCAATTGAAGACTACTGAGACTAATTGGGGTCAATTGAATCCAATTAGTCCAATTCGGCCAATTGAGGCCAATTCACGCCAATTAACACCAATTGAGCCTAATTAGCCCAATTGAGGACATTTGATACTAATTAGGGTCAATTATTCCAATTGTAGCCAATTTGGACAATTAGGCCAATTCGGCCACTTGAGGCCAGTTGAGGCCAATTGAGGCTAATTAGTCCAATTGAGGGAAATTGATTCCAATTGAGACCAATTAGGCCAATTAGGCCAATTGAGTAAAATTGAGGAAAATTAATGCCATTTGAGTCCAATTAGGCAAATTAGGACAATTGAGGCCAATTGAGGACAATTGAGGTCAATTGATTCTAGTTGAGGTCAATTTGGCCAATTTGTCCAATTGAGGCCAATTAAGGACAATTGAGGTCAATTAGGTCAACTGAAGCTAGTTAATCCAATTGAGTCCAATTGAGGCCAATTAAAGCCAATTGAGGTCAATTAATCCCATAGAGGACAATTAATCCAATTGAGGCATATTCGGCCAATTGACCCCAATTAGCCCAATTAGTCCAATTAATCCAATTCAAGCCAATTGAGTCTAATTTGGCAATTGAAAGAAATTAGGCCAATTTGAATAATTGAGGCCAAACGAGGCCAATTTAGACAATAAATCCAATTAGTCCAATTGATGCCAATTAGGCCAATTGAGCCCTATTAGACTAATAAGGCCAAATAGGCCAATTGAGGCAAATTAAGACTATTGAGGAAAATTAGGAAAATTGAGGTCAATTGTGGATTTTTAGGCTAAATATCCCAATTGAGGCCAATTATGGACAATTAGGTAAATTAGGGCAATTAAGGCCAATTAGTCCAGTTCGACCAATTAGGCCAATTGAGCCCAATTAGGCCACATAGAATAATTGAGGCCAAATTAGGCCATTTAGGATAATTAATCCAAATAGTCCAATTGAGACCATTTTTTACAATTGGGTTCAATTGAGACCAATTAGGTCGATTGACCTCAATTGACCTAATTTTCCTCGATAGGAATCAATGAGACTAATTGGAAAAGGTTGGCCAAATTGGATTCAATTTTCTTAATTGGACATTGTTGACCTAATTGGCCTAAATGAACTCAATTTTCCTCAATTGGCCTAATTGTACACAATTTGTCGAATTGTCCTTAATTAGCCTACTTGGCCAAATTGGCCTCAATGACTGAATTGGCCTTAATGGCATAATTGGCCAAATTGGATAAATTTGCCTCAATGGCCTCATTGGCCTAATTGGCCTCAATTGTCCTTAGTTATAGTATTTAATCTAATTTTCCTATTTGGCATAATTGGCCTTAGTGGCTTCAATTGGCCTCAATCAGACTATTTTCCCTAATTGGCCTAATTGGGCTCAATTGGCCACAATTAGATTAGTTGGCCTAATTGGTCTTAGTTGGCCAAATTTTCTTGATTTTCCTAACTGGTATGAATAGGCATAATAAACCTAATTGGCCTCAATTGAGCTCAATTGTTCAAATTTTCCATAATTGGCCTAATTTGCCTAATTGGCCGGAATCGGCTTAATTGGCCTCAATTGGTCTTATTGGACTCAATTGACCTCAATTGGTCTAATTATACCTAATTGTAATAATTGGACTAATTGAATTAATTTTACTAATTGGCCTCAAATACCTAATTGTCCTAATTGTCCTCAGTTTCTCTCTATTTACCCATTTGGCCTCAATTAGCCTTAGTTGGCCAGACGAGACTCAATTGACCTCAATTGGCCTCAATTCACCAAATTAGCATAATTGGCCTCAGTTGGCTCCAATAGGCCTCAGTTGATCTAATTACCCTCACTTGCCCTAATTGGCCTCAATTGACCACAATTTTCCTAATTGGGCTCAATTGGGTTCAATTGGATGAATTGGTGTCAATTGTCCTTAATTGGCCTAATTAGCCTCAATTGGCCCAATTGGCATCTATTGGGAAAATTGGCCTCAATTGGCCTCAATTTTCCTAAATGGTCTCTATTGGCCTAATCATCCATATGAGACGGAATTAGATCCAATTGGACGAAATGGCCTAATTAGCCTCAATTGGATTAATTATACTAACATTCCTCAATTTTCCTAATTGGAATAATTGTAATAATTGGCCTTAATTGGCCTCAATTTTTTTAATTGGCCTAATTGACCTCAATTGGTCTAATTGGTCTAATTGGCCTCAGTGGCCTAATTGGCCTAATTTCCTTAATTTTTCTCAATTGGCCAGAATTCTATTAATTAGCATAATTGGAATCAATTGGACTAATTGGATTAATTGGATGAATTGTCATCCATTGACCTCAATGTTCGAATTGTCCTGGAAGGCATAATTGGACAAATTGGCCTTAATGGCCTTTTTGGCCAAATTGACTTTAATTGCCCTTAATCTGCCTAATTGGCCTCATCAGCCTGAATTGGATTTAATTAGTCTCAATTGTCCTAATTGGCCTCAGTCAGAGTCATTTGGCATCACTTGGCCCCAATTTTCCAAATTGGCCTCAAATGGCCTAATTGGCCTCAATTGCCCTCAATTATTCCAATTGGCTACAATTTTCCATAATTGGACTAATTGGCCTTAATTGGCTTAAATAGCCTCAATTGGATGAATTGGCATAAATTGACATCATTTTTCTTAATTGGGGTCAATTGGACTCAAATTGGCTCAATTGGATGAATTGGCCTCAATTGGCCGAATTGGCCTCAACGGGCCTCAATTAGACTAATTGGCCAAATTCGCCTCAATTTTCATAATTGGCCTTAATTGGCCTAATTGGCCTCACTTGGAATCAATTATACTCAATTGGCCTCAATTGGCCGAATTTCCCTCAAATATTCATATTTGGACTCAATTGGCCTAATTGGTCACAGTTGGCCTCAATTGTCCTAAATTGGCCAAATTGGCCTTAATAGACCCCAATTTGCTCAATTGGCCTCAACTGGCCTCAATAGGCTTTAATTGGATTAATTGAAATCAATTGGTCTCAATTGACCTCATTGGCCTCAATTGAACTCAATTGCCCTTAATTGGCCAATATTGGCCTCAATTTCCCTTAATTGACCTCAATGGCCCCACTTAAACTCAATTTGACTTAATCGTGCTCATTTGGCCTCAATTGGTCTTAACTAGCCTAATTGAACTAATTATCCTCAATTGGACTTAATTGACCATATTGGCCCCAATTGGCCTCAATTGGTCTCAATTGACCTCAATTAGACTAATTGGCCTAATTGGTTTCAATTGTCTTTAATTGGTCTCAATTGGCCTAATTGGCCTCAATTGGCCTAATTGGCCTCAATCCGTCTCTATTGGACTCAATTGGCCTAATTGGCCTTACTTGGACTCAATTGGACTAACTATTGTAATTGGTCGTAATTGGCCTCAATTGGCTTAATGGGTCTAATTGTCCTCAATTGGACTCAATTGGCCAAAATTGGATTTATTTCTCCTCAATTGGCTCCAATTGGACTCAATTGATCTAACTGGACTAATTGGCATCAATTGGCCTCAATTGGCCTAATTGGCCTCAATTGGGCTCAATTCTCCTTAATTGGCCTTAGTGGCCTCAATTGGATTAATTTTCCTCAATTGGCCTCATTTGGGCTCAAATTTCCTGATTTACCTAATTTTCCTCATTGGCCTCAATTGGCTCAGTTGGCCTCAATTGGCCTAATTGGCCTAATTGGCCTCAATTCACCTCATTTAGCCTCAATTGGCCACAATTCTCCTAAATTAACCTAATTGGCCTAATTGGCCTCAGTTGGCCTCAATGGGCCAAATTAGCCTCAATTTGCCTAATTGGCCTCAATTGGCTTCAATTAACCTAATTGGCCTCAATTAGTCGAATTGGCCTCAATTGTGCTCAATTGGCCTAATTGGATTAATTGGCCTCAATTGGAGTCAATTGGCATAAGTGGGCTCAATTTGCCTAATTGGCCTCAATTGGTCTAATTGGCCTCAATTGGAATAATTTACCTCAATTGGCATAATTGGCCTCAATTGGCCCCAATTGGACTCAAGTGGCCCCAATTGGCCTCAACTGGCCTCAATTTGACTATTTAGCCTAATTGGCTTCAATTGGACTCAATTGGTCTCAATTGGCTTTTATTGCCCTGAATTGGCCTCAATTGGAATAGTTGTACTAATTGGACTGTATTGGCCTCAATTAGAATCAATTAGACTAATTGGCCTTAATTTACCAAATTTTCCTTAATTGGCCTCAGTTGGACTCAATTGGCTGAATTCACTTAATTGTCCTAGAAGGCCTTAATTGGACTTAATTAGCCTCAAGTGGCCTAATTGACCTAATAGGCCTCCATTATCCGCAATTGGTCTCAATTGGAATCAATGGGCCTTAATTGGTGTAATTTTCCAAATTGGCCTCAACTAGACTTAGTTGGTCTCAATTGTCCTAATTTACCTAATTGGCCTCAATTGGCCTCATTGGCCTAATTGGCATAATTGGGCTCAATTTGCGTCAATTTGCCTCAATTAACATGAATTTTCCTAATTGATCTCAGTTGGCCAAATTGGCCTCCATTGGCCTAATCAACCTCAATTGGCCCTAATTGGCCTCAATTAACCTCAATTGGCCCCAATTGGACTCAATTGGCATAATTGGTCATAATTGGCCTCAATTAGTCTAATTGGCCACAATTGGACTTAATTGGCCTTAAATGGGCCTAATTAGCCTCAATTGGCCCCAATTGGCCTAATTGGACTCTATTAGCCTCAATCAGAAAAATTGGATCAATTTTCCTCAAGTTTTCCTCAATTTGTCTAATTATCCAAATTGTCCTCAATTGTCCTCACTTGATCTAATTGGCCTTAGCTATCCTCAATTGGCCTTAATTGGCCTTAATTGGCCTTAATTGACCACAATTGTCCTCAATTGGTCTTAATTGGCCTCAATTGGCCTCAATTGTCCTAAATTTGCCTAATAGGCCTCATTTGGCATCAAGTGGCCTCATTTGGCATCAATTGGGCTCAATTAGCCTCAATTGGTTTAATTGGGTTCCATTGGCCTCAATTGGTCTAAATTTTCCTTAATTGGCCTCAATTAACCTTATTTGGCCTAATTGAAGGCCTCAATTGGCCTCAATTGGCCCCAATTTGCCTAATTGGCCTCAATTCACCTTAATTGGACTCAATTGGCATCAATTGGCCGCAATTGGCCTCAATTGACCCCAATTGGGCTCAATTGGGCTCAATTGGCATCAATTAGCCTAATTGGACTTAATTTGCCTCAATTGGCTTCAATTGGCCTCAGTTGACCACATTGGCCTCAATTGAACTCAATTGGCCTAATTGTCCTAATCATCCTTAATTGGCCCAATTGGCCACAATTGGCCTAATTGGACACAATTTTCATAAATGGCCTCAATTTTACAAATTGGCCTCATTTTAACTAATTGGAATAATTGGACTCAATTGGCCATAATTTCCCTAAGTGGCCCCAATTGACCTAATTGGCCTAATTGACCTAATTCACATCAATGGCCAAATTGGCTTAATTGGCACAATTGGCCACAATTGGCCTCAATTGGAATTAATTGGTATAATTGGCCTAATTGGAATAAATTGGCATAAATTTTCCAAATTGGGCTCAATTGGCATGATTGACCTCAATTGGCCTCAATTGGACTCATTGGGCCAAATCAGCCTCAATTGGCCTCATTTGGCCTCAATTGGCCTCAATTGGCCTAATTGGCCTAATTAGCATAATTCGCCTCAATTAGCCTCAATTGGATTTAGTTGGCCTAATTGATCTGAATGGGCCTCAATTTACTTAATTAGCCTCAGTTGGCCAGATTGGCCAAATTGGCGTCAATTGGCCTCAATTTTCTTAATAACCTCAATTGGCCTCAATTTTCCTAATTGGCCCTAAATGGTATAATTGTCCTTAATGGATCAATTGGACTCAATGAACTAATTACACAAATTGTCTTAATTAGATTAATTGGGTGAAATTTCCTCAATGATCTAATTGGACTCAATTGGCATCAATTGGCTAAATTAGCCTAATTTGCCTCAATTGGCCTAATTAGTCTAATTGGTCTAATTTTCCTCGATTGGAATTGTTGGACTAATTGCCCGCATTTTTTCAATTTAGACTAACTATCCTAATTAGCCTCAATTGACATTAATTAACCTAATTAGCATAATTCCCTTAATTGGCCTAATTGGTCTCAATTTTCTTAATTGGCCTTAATTGGATGAATTTTTCTAATTGGCCTCAATTGGCCTAATTGGACTAATTGACCTCAATTGGCCTCATTTGGACTAATTGGCCTTAATTGGTTGAATTGGACCAATTTTCCTAATTTACCTAATTTGAATCAATGACCTAATTGTCCCAATTTCCTTAATTGGCCTCAATTGACCTCAATTCTCCTAACAAGACTAATTGGCCTCAATTGGCCTCAATAGGGCTCAATTGGCCTCAATTGGACTCAATTGGCCTAATTGGACTTAATTTGACTCGATTGGCCTCAACTTGGCTCAATTGGTTTTAATTAGCCTAATTGGCCTCCATTGGCCTAAATTGGCCTCAATTGGAATCAATTTCCCTAATTGGCCTAATTGTCATTACTCGACATAGTTGAAATTATTTGGCATTAATTGGCCTGAATTGGCCTAATTGGCCTAATTGGGCACAATTGGCCTAATTGGCCTAAATAGCCTCAATTGGCTTAATTGGCCTCAATTCGCCTCAATTGGCCTAATTCACCTCAATTGGCCTAATTGGCCTCAATTAGTCTAATTGGCCTCAATTTTCCTAATTGTCCTGTGTTGACCTAATGGGACTCAATTTGATTAACTGACATCAATTGGCCTCAATTTGACAAATTTTACTTAATTGGAATAATTGGCATGATTTTCCTAATTTGTAGAATTGGCTGAATTGGCCTCAAGGGCCTAATTGTCCTCATTGGCCTAATTGGCCTAAATGGAAGAATAAACTGAAGGGCCTAATTGGCCTAATTCGATGAATTAGCCTCAATTGGCGTCAATTAGCATAATTGGCGTCAATTGGCCTAAATGGCCTCAATTGGCCTATTTGATGTCAATTAGCCAAATTGACCTCAATTATCCTCAATTGAATTATTTGTCCTAATTGGCCTAATTGGTTTAAATTTACCTGAATTGGCCTAATTGGCATAATTTAGCTTCATTTGGTTTCAATTTGTCAAATTGTCCTAATTGGACCCAATTGGCCTCAATTGGTGATGTGAGATGCACGGGGTGGCCCGATCTTCACGAGGTAGGGCAGCGGACGTAGGATGTGGTTTGGGGATAAGTGGATGATGATGGGTGTGGATAGCGGGTGGAAGTAGTCAATCGATGCTATAAGGAGAGCGACCTGCTACTTAGACAACACACTCAAGGGAGGGATGTGATAGCCAAACCACACAACAGCGCACGTGGGTTGAGGCATAGAACTGGGGGCTTTATGATCCTGGAGCACCAATCTAACTTGTAGATCGACAAGGCAAGAATGCACAAGAGCAAGTGGAAATTCAGAACAATTCTCACACAACGGAGTGAAAAAAAGCATAATCTCTCAATTAATTCATGAATTCCATACAAGTGCCATGGGGTGACTATTATAGCAAAGGGGGTGGTACATTATTCATGGGTCTAGTACCCTAAATTCATAAAGGCTAAACTACTTTTTTCCCTTAAATTCAAAATGATAAAGTCTACCAAAGAATTTTGGAAAAGTGGAACATTACTTTCCATCTGTAGCCCACCTTATTCGACTTTGAGTACATAGGCCACCAGATTTGACTTTGAGTGTGTAGCCCACCAGATTTGACATTGGTGTCCAAAGATGCCATTTTTAGAATCCTCCAAGTGGACAAGGCTTCCAAATGGTGCAGCCATGTGGGCCAAGCTTTAAGCATCATGTTTGGGATTCAATAAGTGATATTATAGGCCCATTTTCTCCATCCATACAATTCAATATCTATTGTGCCTTTAATTAAGAAAGATGCATGCCCATTATAGCATTGAGCCTATTTAATCTCCCTCGCGTCATTAGGCCTTTTAAATCCAACTCTTCCTCCCGCACAATCGACTCGGTACCTTTAACATGGATCTCATCATCATCCCCCTCTTGAAATGGAGTCATCCTTAACTCTTTATCATCTACACCCAAAAAATGAGAAATATCAGCAACATTGAAAGTGGCACTTAAACCATACTCACTTGGAAAATCTATCTTGTTATCATTGTTGTTAATATTCTCGAGCACTCTAAAAGTTCCATCCCCTCATGGAATGAGTTTTTATTTTCACTTGTCGGGAAATCTCTCCTTTCGCATATGAATCTAGACCAAGTCCCCGTGCTCGAACAACACTTGTTTGCAACCCTTGTTTGCACGATCAACATATTTATCGGTCATCTGCTCTATATTTTTCCTTGATATTTCATGGAGTTGTTTGATGAATTTTGCATGCCCTTTCACATCCATATTATTTACTTTATGCAAAGGAAAAGGAACTAGATCAATAGGGGAAAGAGGGTTAAAACCGTCAACAATTTCAAATGGATAATATTGAGTAGTGGAGTGCTTGGCCCTGTTATATGTGAATTCCACATGTGGCAGACACTCCTCCCAATTCTGGATATTCTTCATGACAATTGTTCTCAGAAGTGATGACAGTTTTCGATTCACCACTTCTGTTTATCCATCGGTTTGTGGATGGAAAGTAGTGGAAAATAGTAACTTCATTCCTAGTTTTCTCCACCAGGTCTTTCAAATGTAACTATGGAATTTTGTGTCTCGATCCGACACAATCATCCTTGGAATTCAATGAATTTTGACTACTTCCTGAAATAAAATTGATGCAATGTTAGTTGCATCATCTATTTTGTGACAAGGAATAAAATGTGCCATTTTTTGAAAACTGATTCACAATAAAAAAAATGGAATCTCTCCCCATCTTAGTCTGTGGTAACCCCACAATAAAGTCCATTGATATGTCCTCCCAAGGGGTGTTGGTGATTGGGAGAGGAAGATACAGTCCATGTGGGTTTAGTTTCAATTTGGATTTATGGTAGACAATCCACTTTCCCACAAATTTCTCAACATCTCTAGATATCCTGGGCCAATGAAAATGGTCACTAAAAACACTTAGAGTTTTTGAAACACCAAAATTCCCCCATTAACCCACCTGAATGTGACTCCTTCATTAAAAGTAAACAGATAGAGAAATTGGGAATGAAAATCTTATCAATTCGGAATAATAATCCATCATGTAAATAGAACTTTTCCCAACTAACTTTAGGTTTACAATGTTCATAAGGTTCTCTAAAATCACTATCAGGGGCATATAAATCCTTAATGCATTCAAAACCAAGGAGTTTTGAATCCAACAAGGGTAAAAGAGAATATCTATGTGAAATTGCATCTTCCACAATATTGTCTTTACCCTTTATATGCTTTATGACATATGGAATTGATTCAATGAATCCCAGACATCTAGCATGTTTAATATTTAGTTTATTTTGGATCCTAAGATACTTAAGAGCCTCGTGATCAGAATGGATCACAAATTATTTCGTTAAAATATAGTGTTTCCATGTCTCTAGTACTCTAAACAATGCATACAACTCTTTATCATATGTATTATAGTTTAGAGTTGTCCCATTTAACTTCTCACTAAATTAAGCAATAGGCTTACCTTCCTACATGAGTACTCCACCAATACCAATTCCACTTGCATCACATTAAATCTCAAAGGCCTTATCAATGTCTGGGAGTGCTAGTAGAGGGGCATGGGTTAGTCGATCCTTGAGATCATGGAAATCCTTCTCTTGAGTTTTCCCCCATTTTAAAGGAACATTCTTCTTTGTCAATTCATTAAATGGAGTTTCAAGTGTGCTAAATTCCTTCACAAATCTCCTATAAAAAATAGCAAGTCCATGAAAACTTCTTACCTACCCAATGGTGGTCGGAGTTGTCCATTCTTGTATTTAATTGATCTTCTAGATGTCCACTTCAACTCCATTCCCACCACAACAAATCCAGGAAAAACAATCTTATCGAGGAAAAATTCACACTTATTAATGTTTCCAAACATGTTTTCTTTCCTTAATACCTCTAGGAATTTTCTTAAGTGATCTATATGTTCATGAAAAGTCCTACTATACACCAGAATATCATAAAAGTAAACTACCACAAATTTTCCAATATATGCACGTAAGACATGATTCATTAACCTCATAAATGTTTTAGGTGTATTTTTGTGTCCAAATGACAAGAATAACCATTCATAATGTCCATTTTTTTCTAAACTGCTGTTTTTACTCCAAGTATGCTTCCAGATTGATTTTCCCTTGAAAAGAAGGGACCTTCACCTTGATTCCACCAAGTAGGTCATCATCATGTGGTCTCATTTGGACTCCTCTAGGTTGTTGGTACAACCTCCTCCTTTGTGGGACATCCTCAAAATCACCCTCAAGGTTTTCCATCTCCTCCTCCATGATGTGGGGGCGATGGGGTACCAGAGCTTGCCGCGGGTTATCATGGATCATCCTTGGTCTAAGTTGATTATCTAGGTTATCAATCCTCTCATGTAGCACCTCCAACTTACGATCAAGAAGCCTCTAAAAATGGCTCAACAAATCTTGCATTTGGGGTGGTGTAGCTTCGGGTGCGGGAGATCTACTTTGGCTTCCATCATCGCTAGCATGATAGATTCTCATTCCATGATCTTCTACTATGATAATCAACACAAACACAAAAACACATGAAGACACACACATGCACGCATGGATACACACTCTCGCACACGATATGTACACACACACACACACACAAGATACATACACACACACACAAAAGGATACACACTTATACACATGCACACTGAAGACGTACACAATCACACTCACACACACAAGATTTACATGCACACATACACACAAGGATACACAATCACACACACAAGATGTCCTCTCACACACACAAAAGGATAAACACTCAAGAATGTTTTTCATTATTTCTCTCCACTCTCAAAACTCAATTTAAATCCCATGATATTATGAAATATAATACCTTGTTTGGGATGATCATGTGCCACCAATCCTTCCACAATCAAGATTGTTTTGGGGGTTGGTCTAACACAACCCGCTTGAGTGGTAAAGGGTAAAGGGTGAAAAGAGGGTAGAAGATATGGTTAAAAAGGGTAGAAAAGGATAGAAAGTTATGGTATGTGGGGTTTTCACGATTGTGAATGATAAGAAAAATTAATAACAATATGAGCCAAATATAAAATGGGGATGAAGTAAAATGATGGATAAATTGATGTACGGAAATGGAAAGTGCTAATAATGTAAAGCATGGGGAGGAAGTAATTTAATCCTCTTTTTTTTTGTAAAATCACCCCAAAAAGTGTTGTGCTTGGAGTTTTAAAGAACAAGATGATTGAAGGGAGAGTTAGATAATTTTTTTTGAAATCTCTTGAAAAAGGATGTGCTTAATTTTGAAAAGCACAAAAAGATGAGTTGAGAGGATTTGTTTTTTTTCTTTTTTTTTCTGGATACAAATCACATATAGAGAATTAAAGGCAAAAATAAGATGGATGAATAATTGACTCAATATAAAAATATTTCAATCTTACACAAAAAAAGGCCAATTCTGAAGGTTTTCAAAGAAAATGGTTTTTTTAATGAATGGATAATAAGGAAAGATAAGAAGGGTAATTGACACAAGTAAATTAAAAGAAGGGATAGATGCCTACCATGTAAACCAGAGCTTTGATACCAATTGATGTGAGAAGAACGGGGTAGCCCGATCATCAAGGATTAGGGCGGCAGATGTAGGATGCGGTTTGGGGCTAAGAGGTAGATAATGGGTGTGGATAGAGGGTGAAAATAGTAAATCAACACAATATGGAGAGCGACCTACTACTTAGACAACACACTCAAGAGAGGGATGTGATAGCCAAACCACACAAAAACACACTTTAGTTGAGTTATAGAAATAGGAATTTTGTGATCTTGGATCACCAATCTAACTTGTAGATTGACGAGTCAAGAATTCACAAGAGAAAGGGGGAAATTCAGAACAATTCTCACACAATAGAGAGAAACAAAGCATAATCCCTCAATTAATTCTTGACTTCCATACAGGTTCCATGGGGGTGGCTATTTATAGCCAAGGGGTGGTACAATAGTCAAGGTTCTAATACACTAATGTCATAAGGGATAAACTACTTTGTTCACTTAAATTCAAAAAGATAATGTCTACAAAAGACTTTGGTAAAAGTGGCACAAAATATTCCAACTATAGCCCACTGGATTTGACTTTGAGTGCATAGCCCACCGAATTTGACTTTGGGGTCGAAAGATTCCATTTCTATAATCCTCCATGTGGGCATGGATACCAAATTTGTGCAACCATGTGGTCCAAACATTAAGCATCATGTTTGGGCTTGGATAATTGAGATTATAGGCCCATTTTCTCCATCCATGCAAGGAAAAATCCATTGGGCCTTTAATGAACTTAGATGTGCGCCCATTATAGCATTGATTCTCTTTAATCTCCCTCACGTCATTGGGCCTTTCAAATATAACTCTTCCTCCCGCGCAATAGACTCAGTACCTTTAACTTGGTTCTCATCAATTAGCCTCAAGTGGCCTTAATTGTCCTAAATTGCCTAATTGGCTTCAATTGGACTCAATTGGACTAAATGGCCACAAGTGGCCTAATTATCCTAATTGGACTCAATTTTCTAAACTTCCCTCTGCTGGACAAATTTTCTTAATTGGACGCAATGTCTAAATTAGCCACAATTGCATAATTGGCCTAAATTGGCACAAATTGGCCTAATTGGCCTCAATTGTTCTAATTGGACTAATCGGATTCAATTGGACTCAATTTCCTTAACTGGCCTAGATTGGCCTAATTGACCTAAATTGGCTAATTGGCCTCAATTTTCCTCAATTCACCTCAATTTGCCTAATTGGCCTCAATTAACTCCAATTTCCCTAATTGACCTCAACTAGACTCAATAGCCCTCAATTGGCTTCAATTTGGCTCAATTAGCCTAATTGTTCTAAATTGGCCTCAATTGGCCTTTATTGGCCTCAATTGGCCTTCATTCACTTAATTGGACTAAATTTTCCCTAATTGGCCTCAATTGTCCTCAATTTCCATCAATTAGCCTCAATTGGTCCTAACTGGACAAATTGGCCTCAATTTACCTCAATTGGACTCAATTTTCTTAATTGTCCTAAATGGTCTAAAAAATCTTCAATTAGCCTCAATTAGCATAATTGGATTAATTATCCTAATTTTCGTAATTGGATTAATTAGCCTAATTGGCCACAATTGTCCTCAATTGGCCTCAATTGGCCTTAATTTCCTTTAATTGGCCTCAATTTGACTCAATTGGCCTCAATTTTCCCAATTTGCCTAATTGGCCTCAATTGGCATCTATTGGCATCAATTGGCCTCAATTGGACTAATTTTCCTAATTGGACTCAATGGACGAATTTCCCTAAATGACTTAATTTTCCTAAATTGGCCTAAATGGCCACAATTTTCCTTGAGCAGCGTATTGGGTCTCGATTCGCCTAATTGGGCTAATTGGCCTCAATTGTCCTAATTGTCCTCAATTTTATTAATTAGACTAATTGGATACAATTGAATTCAATTCTCCTCAATTGACCTCAATTATCCAAATTGGTCTTAATTGGACTTAATTGGCCTAATTGGCCTCAATTGGCTGAATTTTCCTTAATTGGCCTCTCCTGGAACCAATTGGCCCAATTGGAATCAATTGGCCTTAATTGAATCAATTTGCCTAATTGGCCTCAATTGGCCTCCCTTGGCGCCAATTGGCCACGATTATCCTTAATGAATTAATTGGCCTCAATGGCCTAATTGGCCTAAATTGGCCTCTATGGCCTTAATTGCTCTCATTTGGAGGCCTCAATTTTCCAAAATTGGCCTAATTTCCCTCAACTAGCCGAATTGGCCCAATTAGCCTCAATTGGTTTCAATTGGTCTCAATTGGTCTTGATTGGTCTCAATTGGCCTCAATTGACCTGATTAGACTCAATTGCCTGCAATTGCCCTCAATTTCCCTTAATTGACATAGTTGGCCTCAATTGGCCTAATTCCTCTCAATTGGCCTCAATTGGCCCCAATTGGCCTTAATTGACCCCAATTGGCCTAATTGGCCTCAATTAGTCGAATTGGCCTAATTGGATTAATTGACCACAATTGGTCTCAATGGGTCTTAATTGTCCTAATTGGCCTCAATTGGCCTCAATTGGCCTCATTTGTCCTCAGTTAGCCTCAATTTACCTCAATTGGCTTCAATTGGCCTAATTGGCCTCAATTAGCCTCAATTGACCTCAATTGACTTCAATTGGCTCTAATTGTTCTCAATTGGCCAAATTAGTTTCAATTAGACTCAATTAGCCTCAACTAGCCCTAATTGGACTCAATTGGCCGAATTGGACTCAAAATCCCTAAATTGGCCACAACTAGCTATATTGGCCTCATGTGGCCTAATTGGAAATAATTGGCCTCAACTGGCTTCAATTCGCCTCAATTCTACTCAATTGGTCTCAATTGGTCTCAATTGGCATAATTGATCTAATTGGACTCAATTGACCTAAAATGGCCCCTATTGGCATCAATTGGACTAATGGACCTAATCGGCCTAATTAGCCTGAATTGGCCTGAATTGTCTTTAATTGGATTCAATTATCCTAATTGGCCTAATTGGCCTCAATTGACCTTAATGGGACTCAATTGGCCTAATTGGCCTCAGTTGATATAAATGGACTCAATTGACCTCAATTATACTAACTGACCTAATTGGCCTCAATTGACCTCAATTTTCCTAATTGGCCTCAATTGGCCTAATTCACCTCAATTGGCCTAATTGGCCTCAATTGACCTAACTGGACACAATTGACCTTAATTGGCCACAATTGGCCTTATTTGGCTTCAATTGGCCTAATTGGCCTCAATTCGCCTAAATTGGGCTCAATTGGTCTCAATTGGCTTAATTGGCCTCAATTGGCCTTATTTGGACTAATTGCCCTTAATTAGCCTTAATTGGCATCAATTGGTTTAGGTTTTCCTAATTGGATTAATTGGCCTCAATTGGCCTCAATTGGCCCCAATTCGGTGAATTGGCCTCAATTGGTCTAATTGGATGAATTAGACTAATTAGCCTCAATTGGCGTCAATTGGCCTCAATTGGACTAATTGGCCTAATTGTCCTCAATTGACCTTAATTGATCTCAATTGTCCAAATTGGTCTCAATAGGCCTAATTGGAATCAATTGGTCGAATTAGCCTAATTTACCTAATTGGCCTCAATTGGTCTCAATTGGCCTTAATTTTCCAAATTGGCCTAATTGGCCACAATTGGCATTAATAGACCTCAGTTGGCTTCAATTGTCCTCAATTGGCCTAATTGGCCTAATTGGACTCAATTGGACCCAATTGGTCTCAATTTACCTAATTCACTGAATTGGCCTCAATTGGTCTCAATAGGACTCAATCGGCATAATTGTCCTTATTCACCTCAATTGGCCTTAGATGGACTCAATTGGCCTCAATTAGCCTCAATTGATCTTAATTGGAATAATTTTACTAATTTTCCTAATTTGTCTAATTGGTCTAATTACCCTCAATTGGTCTCAATTAGCCACAATTTCCCTAAATTGGCCTTATTATCCTCAATTGGCCTAATTGGCTTAATTGGCCTCAATATGCCTAAATTGGCCTAATTGGACTGAATTGGCATAACTAGCTGAATTGGCCTCAATAGGACTGAATTGGCCACAATTGGCCTTAATTATCCTCAATTGGCCTCAATTGGCATCATTGACCTCAATGGGCCTCATTGACCTCAATTGGCCAAAATTTATTTCAATTGGCATTAATTGGGCTCAATTCTCCTCAATTGGCCTCAATTGGCCTAATTAGTCTTAATTGGGTTGAATTGGCCTAATTGTCTAAAAAGGCCTCAATTGACCTAATTGACCTCATTGGCCATAATTGGCCTCAATTGGCCTTAATTGGCCTAATTGGCATCATTTTTATGATTGTACTCAGTTGGCCTAATTGGCCTCCATTAGCCTCAATTGAGTTCAATTGGACAAATAAGACTAATTGGCTTAATTGACCAAAATTGGACTCAATTGTCCTCAATTAGCCTCAATGGGCCTTAGGTTTCCTAATTAGACTCTGTTGGTCAAATTGGCCAAATTGGCCAAATTGGCCAAATTGGTCTTAATTGGCCTCCATTTTCGAAATTATCTTTAATTTGACTAATTGGACTAATTTTCCTCAATGGAAATTTTTTTCTCAATGGCCTAATTGTCCTAATTTACCGAATTGACCTTAATAGACTAATAGTTTTAATTGGTCTCAATGGCCTAATTGGACTAATTGGCCTCAATTAGCCTAATTGTCCTAGTTGGAATCAATTGGCCTAATTGGAATTAATTGGATTATTTGGATTAATTAGCCTAATTGGACCAGTTGTATTTAATTAGAATAATTTGTATAATTATCCCAATTTCTCTAAATTGATCTAATTGGCCTCAATTGGCCTTAATAGGACTAATTTCCCTTAATGTCCAAATTGTCCTATTTGGTCTAATTGGCATAATTTCCCTCAATTGGATTAAATTTTCATAATTTTACTAATTAGACTCAATATCCTAATTTCCCTAATTGGCCAATTTTTTCTAATTGGCCTAATTGTCCTAATTGGCTCCAATAGGGATCAATTAGCCTAATTGGTCTAGTTGGCCTTAATTGGCTTAATTGGCCTAATTTACCTAATTGGAATCAACTAAACCAATCGGCCTCAATTTCCCTCAATTTTATGAATTGGGATAATTAGACTCAATTGGCCTAATCGTACTAATTGGTATCAATTGGCATAATGGGCATAATTGACCTCAATTGGCCTAAATTGATCTAATTTTCCAAATTAGCCTCAACTATTCAAATTGTCTATAATTGGACTAATTGGCCTAATTGTCCTCAATGGATTAATATTACTAATTGGAATTATTGTCTTAATTGGACTCAATTATCATAATTATCCTAATTGGCCTAATTGGATAAATTGGCTAAATTGCCCAAATTTGCCTCAATTATCCTCAATTGGCCTAATAGGCCTCAGTTGGGATAGTTGTCATAATTTTCTTAATTAGAATCAATTGGAATAATTGGTATAATTGTCCTAGTCATTCTAATTGGCCTAAATTGGCCTAATCGGCCTAATTGGCCTCAATTGGCCTACATGGATTTATTGTCCTAATATGCCTCATTTTTTCTAAATTAGTCCAATTTGTCTAATTGGCATAAATTGGCCTAGTAGTACTAATTGTCCTAAATTAGCCTAATTAGCCTAATTGTACTAATTGGCCTAATTTTCCTTAATTGGTCTCAATTTCCCTAATTGTCCACAATTGGCCTATTTATGATATGATACCATATGATCGTGTGGTATTCATTGGCTAATACGTGGAAACATAAGGGAAAGAAGTAGAAGAAATAGAAATTTAAATAAATTCATGGAAATAAAATGGGAAGTGGATGATTAAATTAGGGTCAAAAGGAAACATACCCCTTAAAACCCTAATTATAAAAAGTGAAAAGTGTTTGATAACTCCTTTTATAAAAATTAATTTCATTCACCTCATAACACAAGAAACATATGCAAACTAATGCTAGAGACTCTTATATTCGAAATTAAACATCAAGGGTTACAATGAGGTGGATATTTATATCCAAATGGGATAGATACATGTCAAACACCTATTACGCAAAATTATAAACCCCAAGAAACGTTTTTTTAATTTTTTACATGTTTCTATGGCTTTAGGGGACATGATATCCACCAAGAAGACTTTTTAGCACCACCCTAAAGACTTTAAGGATTCCCACCATGACTTTGGAGATAGTGGGCCCACCACTTTATGACTTGGGATATTTGCTTTAATCAAGTGTATTAAAATTTTTGGGATCAATTGGGTGGGACATTTATGTTCACTTTTGGCCTTTAATGATATGATACCGTATGAGCGTGCAGTATCCGTTGGGGAAAAATGCAGAAACACAAGTGTGGGAAGTGGGAGAAATGAAAATTAAATGAAGTGAAGAAGAAATAAAAGGGGAAGGGGGTGATCAATTAGGACCCCAAGGAGACTTTCCCCTTGAAACTCTAATTATAAAGTTCCAAAAAGTTTGATCACTACATGGATGATTCTTACTTACATTAATATAAGAACACAAGAAACACCAGAATAATAATGCAATAAACTCTCATATTCGAAATTAACCTCCAAGGGGTACAATGAGGTGGCTATTTATAGCCAAATGAGAGGAATACATGTCAAACTACCTATCCCACAAAATTCTAAATCCTATCCCATGATTTATACTCTGTTTACACATATCCATGGCTTTAGGGGGCATGATATCTCCAAAGAAGACTTTTTGGGAACCACCCAAAATACTTTGAAGATTCCCACCATGAATTTGGAGACAAGGGCCCCACCACATTTGACTTTGGATATTTCCTTCAAGAAAGTTGATTAAAATTCATGTAATCATTTGGGTGGGCCATTCAGTTTCACTTTTGGGCTTTTATAAGTTGGATTAAAGGCCAATTTTCTCCTCCAATGCATGCATGTTGGGCTCCACTTGTAGATTTAAAGTAGGGCCATGTAAAACATCGTTAATTATCTTCATTATTACTCTTGTAATTAGGACACAAATACAATTAAATGGGTTTTTTTTTATTTTATTCTCCATCCACCATTCATGCCAAGATCACTCTCAAATCCTTGATGCACATGCCCACCATGATTCTCATCATTCCCTCCCTCTTCAAAAATATTTGTCCTAGAATCTGCATATTCAAAGGGAGAAATATTAGTAACATTAATGGTAAAAATCACATTTTCATACCTTTAAGGTAATTTATTATTTTATTAATTGTGATTGATATTCACTAAAACATGTAAATGTATATCTCTTCAATGCATGGTATTTGACTTTATTTGTTCTGAAAATAATCCTTGTAGCAGGTATTGCCATTCCAAACCACCAGGATCAAATGGAAATTGCTTCCAATAATTCTCTACTCGATCAACAAATTCCTGAAATTAAGGCACACCACGAGAAGGAAAATAATGGGTAAGTTCATTAGTTGCAAGGTAATCATCCTTACTAATGAGTACGAATACATTCCCACTCAATAAAGCACCTTTCACCTCACTTTTTCTAGAAAATAAACTCACCTTTCTCTCAACACTCTTGTTTTCATCTCTTTTATTTCTCGGATTTCTTTTTATGTCACTCATATCTCTTTTTTCAGTCTTAATTTCTTCACTCTTATCATTTTTTTGTCTCGTTTCTATTTTCGTCAACTCATCACTCACTTTTTTATCACTCAAAATTTTATTTTTCCCACTTTCTTTTTAACTCATTTCTTTTTTCATTTTGTATTCTTTAGCTATCCTTACTTGATCTTCATATTATTTTATGGGACTTAGTGGAGTCAAAACAATATTTCTACTGCTAAAATGAAAAGAGAATCGGTTATCCTAGCCATCATACATCACCCTCCTATAAAATTGACATGGTATCCCTAGTAGAAAATGTCCAGTTTTCATAGGATCAACATCACACAACACCTCATCATGATATTTTCCAAAGAAAAAAAGAAACTATGGATTATTTTTTGACCCTTACATCTCCAATATAATTCTACAACTACAATCTATAAGGTCTAGTATACCTTATAGAAGGAAAACTCAACTTCTCCACCAACAAGGTACTAGACACATTAGTACAACTTCCACGATAATTATTCATACTATATAACTTCTCCTTGATATGGCATCTCATATGAAAAATATGCTCACGTTTCTCCTCATTATGATCATCTTTTTGTTGAATGTTTGAAGCTCTTCTTTGCACCAATGCATCTCTATGTACGGGGTCTTCAATTATACATCTGAACTCTCCTCTAAAGATGACATCTCATCATCCTTAGAGTGCTCACTAAGGATGTATCCATTATCCAAAATAATCATGGATCTTTTTTTGGGAATTTAGATGAAATATGACTATGTCCTTGACACTTAAAACACTTTATACCACAAGATTTAGAAGGGAAATTTTTGTCCATTTTTTCTTTTGAATCACTCGGGAAGAACTTATTTTTTCCCTCTCATCTTTGTTTTGGAACAAATTTGGAATCCCTTGGTTTTGTTTCATTCCACTAAGATGTTTATTTTTTATGTTTCTAGTTATCCTTCCAAAAATTATGGGAACTTACTTGAATCCTTCAATAATGTAGTTGTTTTTCGACCTTCATCGCCTTATGTAGGAACACCTCCATGTCAATGTTGGTCTATCGTTCCAAAGAAGAAATTTTGGAACCCCCCCCCCCCAATGACTTTGAAGATTCCCACCATTACATTGAAGACAAGAGTCCCACCACTTTTGACTTTGTAGATTTCCTTCATGCAAGTGGATTGAAATTCGTGGAAGCATTTGGGTGGTCCATTTAGGTTCACTTTTGTGATTTAATAAGTGTGACTAAAGGAACATTTTCTCTTCCCATGCATGCATGTTGGGCCTCCACTTGTATATTTAAAGTAGGTCCATGTAAAACATCTTTATTCTCATCATTCTTCCTCTTGTATTTTGGCCACAAATCCCATGCAATGGGTCATGTGCATTTTATGCTCCATCCACCATTCCTGCCATGATCGCTCTTAAATCATCGATGCATATGCCTGCCATGATTATCATCATTTAATAATTTTTATTAAATTCCAATTTCCTCCTATAATGCATGAAGGTTGGGCCTCCTCTTGAAATTTCAAAATGAGGGCATGTAAAGGCTCTTCCACCATCCTCATTCTTCCTCTTTTCATTCAACCACCAATCCCATGCAATGTGTCTTGTACATTTATTCACCTTTAGCCAACCATTATATGATCACTCTTGACTCCCCACTACATATGTGTGCCTTTATTCTCCTAAAATTGGATTAATTGGTCTCAATTGGACTAATTTTCCTAATTTGTCGATTTGGTCTAATTGGCCTCAATTTGCCAAATTGGTCTCAATTGGCCAAATTGGCATAATTGTCCTAATAGGCCTTAATTAAGGCCAATTGTGGCCAATTCTATCTAATTAGAACAATTGAGACCAATTGAGTCCAATTGAAGCCAATTGAGCCCAATTGCAGCTAATTGAGTCCAATTGAGTCCAATTGAGTCCAATTGTGTCCAATTGAGTCCAATTGTGTCCAATTGAGTCCAATTGTGTCCAATTGAGTCCAATTGTGTCCAATTGAGGGAAATTAAGGCCAATTAAGTCCAATTGAGGAAAATTATGTCCAATTGAGTCTAATTAAGGTCAATTAGGTCAATTGAGGCCATTTGGGACCAATTGTGGAAAATTCGGAAAATTCGGCAAATTCGGCCAATTTAGGCTAATATGGGTCAATTAAGACCAATTAGTTCAATTGAGTTCAATTGGGAAAATTAGGCCATTTTAGACAATTAGGCCACTTGAGGCCAATTAGGCCAATTATGGCCAATTGCGGCCAATTGCGGCCAATTGAGGCCAATTAGGACAATTTAGGCCAATAGAGGCCAACTGATGCTAATTGAGGGAATTTAGGCCAATTGAATCCAGTTAGGTCAATTGATGCCAATTGAGTCCAATTGAGGCCAATTGAAGCCAATTGAGGCCTATTGAGCAAAGTTGAGTCCAATTCGGCAAATTTGCCCAATTGAGGCCAACTAGGTCAATTAGGCCAATTCAGACCACTTGAGACCAATTGAGACCACTTGAGGCTAATTGAGACCAATTAGGATAATTGTGGCCAATTGAGACCAATTGGCCCAATTGAGGTCAATTGAGATCAATTTGGCCAATTGGGATAATTGGGACCAATTGAGGCCAATTGAGGCCAATTTGGCCAATTAAGCCAAGTAAAGCCAATTGAGGGAAATTGAGGATACATGGGGCCAATTAAGGACAATTAAAGACAATTAGGACAAATGAGGCCAATTGATCCCAATTGAGCCCAATTGATGTGAATTAGGCTAACTAAGGCCAATTAGCCCAATTCGGCCAATTGAGGACAAGTTGGCCAATTGAGTCCAATTCAGAAAAATTGAGTCCAATTAAGCCAATTTTGACCAATTTAGACCAATTTTTTCAATTAGGGAAATTGAGGCAAGTTGAGTGCAATTGAGGTCAATTAGGCCAATTCAGCCAATTGAGGTCAATTGAGGTCAATTAGGCCAATTGAGCTAATTGAGCCAATTGAGCTGATTAAGCCAATTAAGTCAAATTGTCCAATTGAGTCCAATTAGTCAAATTGATGAAAATTGGGTTAAATTAATGCCAATTGAGCCAATTGAGGCCAATTAGGCCAATTGAGGAAAATTGAGGCCCATTAAGGCTAATTAAGGCCAACTAGGCCAATTAGGCCAGTTCAGGCCAATTGACACCAATTAAGGCCAATTCATGCCAATTAAGTCTAATTGAGTCCAATTAGACCAATTAGAACAATTGATGCCAATTATTCCAAATGATGCCAATTTTTCTAATTGAGGCCAATTGAGGCCAATTGAGGATAATTGATTCCAATTCAGGATAATTAGGAAAATTGAGGCAAAATTGAGACCAATTGAGGTCAATTTGGACAATGAGCCCAATTGTAGCACATTGTGGCCAATTGAGGCCAATTGATGCCGATTAAGAGAAATTGAGACCAATTAAGGCCAATTGAAGCCAATTCGGCCAATTATGCCAAATGAGGCCAAATGAGACCGATTGAAAACAATTGAGGCCAATTGAGACCAATTAGTCCAATTGAGGTCCGTTGAGACCCATTGAGGTCGATTGAGGAAAATTGAGGCCAATTAGGCCAATTCAGGCTAATTGAGGCCAATTGGGGCCAATAGACACCAATTTAGGCCAATTAGGGCAATTGAGACCAATTTAGGCCAATTTAGGCTCATTTGGACAATTGATCCCAATTGAGGCTAATTGACCATAATTGAGTCCAATTAGGCCAATTAGGCCAATGAAGTCCAATTGTGTCCAATTGAGTCCCATTGAGGCTAATTGAGGCGAATTAGGCCAATTGAAGCCCATTGAGGCAAATTGAGGCGAATCGATGTCAATCGAAGCAAATTGGGACCAATTGGGTCCAATTGAGGTCAATTAAATCCAATTAGGTAAATTTGGCCAATTGAGGCCAATTCGTCCAATTGAGTTCTATTGATACCACTACTAGAAAAGGGGGCATTGAAGCCCCCCAGAATCGTGCGACCGCCATTGGCGGTCGCTATAGATATCTCATAGCGACCGCCAATGGCGGTCGCTGGCCTTGATAAAAAAACCCGAGCCTTTTTGCGCCCCCCGCGCCCCCCTCTCGATCGAACCCTGCTCCCCCCCCCCCCCCGACGCCACCCAGCCTCCCCCCCCCCCGCCCGGCCTACCCCCCCCCCCCCCCCGTCGCCCCCCCCCCCCCCCCGTTGCCGCCCTCCCCCCTCACCTCCCGGCCTCCCCCGTCGCCCGCCCTCCCCCGCTCCCCCCCCCCCTCGCCGCCCCCCCGACGCCCCCCCCCCCACCTCCCGGCCTCCCCCCCCCCCCCCGTCGCCCCCCCCCCCTGACGCCGCCCTCCCCCCCCCCCCCCCCCCCCCGCCTCCCGGCCTCCCCCACCGCACGCCCTCCGCCCTCCGTCCTCCGCCATCCGCCCTCCGGCCTCCGCCCCCTCAGCCCCCCCCCCCACCCCGGACGGCTCCGGCACCCCGGACAACCCCCCCCCCCCCCCCGACCCCGGACAGCCCCCCCCCCCCCTCAATGCCCGTCCCCCGTCCCCTCACCGCCTCCTCTCCTCCAGCTCCATGCCGCCGCCCGTCCCCTCCCTTGCTGCACCGCCTTTGGCTCCGGCTCCCCTTCGCTGCCTCCTCTCTCTCGCTGCACCGCCTTCAACTCCCCTCCCTTTCAGGTTTGTAGCTTAATCAGGTAACATGGGCTTTTAGTTACCTTATTATTTCATTTGATTCATGTGCTGCTTGAATTTTTATTAGTTCTATCTGAAATTTGGCTATGCATTGACTGGTTTTGTACATAATTTGTATATCTGTTTTGTTAACTTTCTGATTTTTTAAAATTCATTCACAACTAATTATTCAATCCATTTTTTGTTTGATTAACAGTTGTAAAAGTTTTATTTTTTAAGAACAATCCAATTTATCTTTTAAACACTTTGGACTCATTACTGATGTTTTCTATGACTGCAGACATGTCAGGGGAAGAGGCAGAAGATCCACATCATCCATCTGAGGCATCTATGTCTAAGGGTCGAGGTATGTTTGAATGTCATTGTCTATGTTTTTTATGTAATTGACATACATATATATATATATATATAACATTTGTCAATTTATATATAAAATTGTTTTCAACAGGATCAGACACGGCTGCTTCTTCCTCTCGCAGGAGAGGCCCTGGTCGTGGCATATTATCATGGAATTCCGACACGACGATAGATGTTTCATTTGATGAGGTTTTTCATCCTATGGGACCGAATTCCCCGGCATTTATTCATCAGTTGGGTCATATCATACGTGACCCACATCGATTTCCATTGACCACGCGTGACTGGGCTTCTATCCCTAAGGACACAATAGATCGTCTATGGAGGGAGGTTCAGGTAAGAAAATCATTTTACTTTATTTTCTATGCATAAAGAATACTAATATATTTGATTATTTTCTTTATAGCAAAATTTGAAAGTATGCCCTGAAGAGTTTCGGCCCGTGTGTATGAGCAAATTCCGTAAGATGTGGAAAGATTATAAAGGCAAAGTGAAGAGGGACCACTGGGTACCAAATGTGGGTGCCCTAGACGTTTTGGAAAAAGTACCGAGAGGTGTCCTCCCGGCTCAGTGGCGTGACTTGGTTGCATATTGGTCTACTAAGGGTGTTGCGGTTTGTATATTAATTATTTTGGTGTATATATATTTTCAAGAATATGTGATTTGTTTGAAATTTGAATGAATTGAATGTAGGAGGTGTCAACACGCCATTCTGAGAATCGAGCGTTGCAGGGACCACCTCATAGGCTCGGGACTCGTCACGTGTCTCAGATCCGACATGAGGTATATATTATTCATTTTTTAATTTATTAATTAATATGGTTTTGTGTTTATATTCTTTTAATATACAGTTGCGAGAGTAAGGTGCAGCAACTGATAAAATGTCGGTGTGGATGAGGACTCGTGATCGCAATGATCCATAGGTTGCAGCAATGATAGTAAGTGTCTGTACTTACCAATAATTACATAAATCTATATATTAACATATATATATATATATTTATATTTATTTAAATATTTCACAGGCTCAATTTGAAGCTAAGTTAGAACATCTTCCAGAGGACCAGCGACAGCTTCCCATGCGACGGGATGAGATCTTTCATCGCATTATCGGTCGGGACGGGCATGGCTATAGTTTGACCT